>OX031008.1:49350041-50770041 GCA_943735925.1 Pollenia amentaria
AATAATAATAATAATAATAATGATAATAATAATAATAATAATAATAATAATAATAATAATAATAATAATAATAAAAATAATAATAATAAGAATGATAATAGTAATAATAATAATAATAATGATAATAATAATGATAATAATAATAATGATAATAATAATAATAATAATAATAATAATAATAATAAAAATAATAATAATAAGAATGATAATAGCAATAATAATAATAATAATGATAATAATAATGATAATAATAATAATGATAATAATAATTTTTGTTTGCGGATCAAGATGGGAAAATGCGTTACGCATCTAACGAGATCGGCAAGCTCGTCGTATGCCGGGCTCCTTTGATACCGGCTCAAACCCCACCTAGTGCCATCATCGGGTTATTTCGCCACCTCGGAACCGCTTTTAGCATTACTTCGAGGTAAACCCCTATGCGGTGTTTTACCAATTCAGCCCTCTGTACCCGCGTCCGGGCTCCGCTTTTGTTTTTCTTTATTTGTTCTATTTTTTCTTTATTTGTTTTCTTTTCTCTTCTCCTCTTCTTTTCATTCTACAAAGTTGCGTCAATGTCCAAATTCTTCTCACGGGGGACATGTTTCACGAAGCTTCGTACTGTATTCCAGCTTTCTTCGCTATTTAACATTTTCATCACGATGTTTGCGGCTGATATAGCGCCGATTTCTCTCTCAAGCTTCCTACGGCGCTCGGCCCATTTACTGCAGTTGAAAAAGGTATGTTTGGCGTCATCTAAGACTTCTTCTTCTTTTTAAATGCAGAAAGGTGAACTACATTTTCCCATGCGGTGCAGGTACTTAAGGAAGTAACCCTGACCGGATAATATCTGGGTTATATAGTAGTTCACTTCGCCACTTCTCCTATTTAGCCACATTTCTAAGTCGGCAATTAGTTGATATGTCCATCTGCCTCGCTCTCCATTTCTCCATCGAAGTTGCCACTTTTGTAAAACTTCCTGGCGTATGGTCGGTTCATTTTGTACCTGGGTCGTGTTTTGCTTTTTGTTGAATATCTTCCAGCGCTCCATTGCAGGGCTTTGCTTATTTTGGGCATTGACTTATTGCAACATCTCGTAATTATTGCCATTGTATTTTCCACTGTTGATCTTGCATCCACTTCGTTTGTGTGTTCTCCAACAATTCTGTCAATCTCGTAAAGGAGTGTCGGCGTGTTAAGCTTATTGACGTGCCATTTTCTGGTGGTTCTGCATGGCTTACTAGCTTGAGTGCCCCCGTCATCAGTAAGGCAGAACGATATATATTGATGATCACTAGCTGTGTATATTTGCAAGACTCTCCAGTCTTTCACTTTATACGCCATTCTCTCGGAGACAAAAGTCACATCTGAGATAAGTCCTTCGCATCCAGGGCGTCTGAATGTTGCGACACTACCAATGTTTGAGGTCGTCAGCCCTAGTCGTGCAATCATCTGCAATATTTTCCTACCTATGGAATCAGTATTTTTAGTCCCCATTCGATTGCACGGGAGTTGAAATCGCCTGCTACTATAAGGTCACCACCTTGAGATCTGGCAAGGTCTTCGATCCGGTCGAGTTTCGCCTGGAAAGAATCAATGTTATCACTTGGAGTGAAATAGCAGCTTATCAGGGTAAGGTTTTCCTTTTCCACTACTACCTATAAGAGCAAGTCCGGAACAAGGGATCCATATTGCAGCTACAGTCTAAGGCTTTTAAAATAATTTTTGCGAATGGACTTTATATTGGACCTATGATAAACTATAGACCTATCATCACGAAATTTTATTTCTTGTCCTAGCAAACTGAAGTGTAAATTTTAAAATATTATTATAAAGCTTTGCTGTTAAGGGCGTAGTAAAGTGTATTCCTAGATTGGGTTTTATATGCGGTATTTCAAGTGATTTTGAGCCTTACACAGTACAACACATGATTTGCCAACTCAATTCTGTGAACTGTATGTGAAATTAGACCCAAAAAGAAGAATTTCTGCATCATTCGTTTTGTCTTCTTACCTGCGATTTGAAGTTAGTATCGATTTGAAGTTAGTACTATCGTATAGGGGAATTTATCACGTTTTAGGCCCTGTTGTTTGACATAGCTCGACAACCACTAGCCCAATTTAGTTGAAATAAATTTTAAAAAATTAAGAATTACAATTCCCTTAATCTGTTCATATATTGTTTTCCTATACAAGTAACACTTTCGAAGGTAAAAATGAATGTATGAAGGGAAAAAATTATTTTTTGCCTAAAAATTTAAATTTTTTTTTTTAAAAATACATAAAAAATCCAAAATGGAAAAAAGTTTCAAGTCTAGTTATTTTTTCGCAATTACACATAGCCTATGAGCAAAATGAGACAAAGATCATAAAAATCGATGCACGCGTTTCGCTTTTATTCGCAATTGAGTAAAGGTATGAATTTCAAAAATCAGTTATAGCCACCACCCTTAAAATAAAAATAAAAATATAAATTAAAAAATTATCATGCAAAAAAAAACTTTATTTATAAAAACTTAATGAAAATAAAATAATATGCAATTAATACGCAATTATAATATGCATAAAAACAAAATTTGGAACATTTTTTCAATTATTGGCAATATCCATCCTTGTAGAAGTTGACGCTTGTGGTTCTGATGATCTTGTTTTCTTCGTAGGTTGTTCATATTCATGGTCTGAGTCAGCTTGGCGTTGTCGGTATGATGTTGCGCTGACATTTTGCTGTGTGAGTTTTCTTCTCTTCAAAAATGATGTCAGCCATTCGGAGTCGTGTTGTGATAGTCCCAGCTTGGCCACAATGTAATCCATTTCGATTTGTGGTAGCGGTTGTGGTGCACTATTTTCAATATCGGGTATCCAATCAGCATCATCCAAATCGGTCGGATTGGTGAAAACGGTTTCGGCTAGCAGGGACACAGTATCCGCACTCGGAGGTTTAGGTGCATCGGTATCAGCAGGGCGTTGCACTGGAAGTGTGGCAGTAAATGCAGCAGTGTATACTTTTGTTTTCAATTGTTGTCTGTTTAATCCAGAACGAAAATTTATGCATGCATAGCACCTGGATTCATCATGTCCAGTTGTGTCTTCCACCCAAATTACTGGCTTCATAAAAGATAACTTTCTACTTTTTCCGTGAATCCATTTTAGAAGGGTAGTATAACAACTGTTGCACACTGTGTTCGGCGTAAAATTTGCACCACTTAAATCTGCTTCATCGAAATAATTACAATACGCGGTTTTGAATTGCTCAGTAAACAAATTTTTTCGATCTTTTTTCTGTATTTTTCGGACGATATGACCATAAACGTAACAATATTCATCCAAATATGGGCACTTGTTGTTTTCCATATTGATATATTTTATGTTTTGTTGTTATTCACTTTTAAAAACTGGAGAAAAATCACTTTTACTGTTCGCGTTCGTCGGCACTGGCTGAATGCCAAAAATCGATCAATGCACACCTATAAATACTACGTATTTTTGAATATTTTACTGCCAGGTACTTATAAATGGGCGCATATTTTAAGGGCGGCTGGCTATATACCTGATTCAGCACTTGTACGTTTCAAACTGTGCAAAACTTTCCAAATAATGACCACCCTTAAATGTGGGTGCAATTTCTGTAAAAAAATCATATAGGTAGCCACCGGAAAAACCCAAATAATAAAAAGGTCCACTTTCCGTTTAATTGTCCACGTACATTTATTACCGCAATCATAAAAATCAAATAACCTTTTGTTTATTCCTTTTTTTTTAATTCTCAGAATCATGAAAAAGGTGTCAATGTTTTCTCCAAATAATGTTGTGCATATCTCGAGCAAATTTTTGAAATTCATACATTTACTCAATTGCGAATAAAAGCGAAACGCGTGCATCGATTTTTATGATCTTTGTCTCATTTTGCTCATAGGTTATGTGACTTTGCGAAAAAATAACTAGACTTGAAACTTTTTTCCATTTTGCATTTTTTATGTATTTTTAAAAAAAAAAATTTAAATTTTTAGGCAAAAAATAATTTTTTCCCTTCATACATTCATTTTTAACTTCGAAAGTGTTATTTGTATAGGAAAACAATATATGAACAGATTAAGGGAATTGTAATTCTTAATTTTTTAAAATTTATTTCAACTAAATTGGGCTAGTGGTTGTCGAGCTATGTCAAACAACAGGGCCTAAAACGTGATAAATTCCCCTATACGATAGTACTAACTTCAAATCGATACTAACTTCAAATCGCAGGTAAGAAGACAAAACGAATGATGCAGAAATTCTTCTTTTTGGGTCTAATTTCACATACAGTTCACAGAATTGAGTTGGCAATCAATTAACTGAAAAATGTTGTACTGTGTTATGAAAGTAGAAAGTAGAAATATGTCTGTATTTCGCCACAAATTTATGTTACTTTTGTTGAGTTTTTAGGGAGGTAGTTCCACATTTGAGTGCATAACTCTTTTCCTACTGAAGCGATTCTGCTGGAATTTCATCCCAAAGAGCCTAGAAGATCTAGAAACAATTTGACACCCAAATGGCAAAATCGGCTTAGAATTAATAAAGGACTAATAATACAAATACTTTATGGGACCTTATATGAATATTCAGAATTTCTACTTCGTAATATTGACCTTTTAGCTCCTAATCACCCTTCCAGAATTTTTATTCCCGTAAGACTAATACTTTCATTCTATTTATGCAAATAAGCTCTCAATATGACAATGTATATACGTATATTGATTTCTATTATCCTATTGGCATTAATATAACCTCTTAAGTGTCTTTAAATAATTCGAATCTTAAATTTTTTACGTTTTTGTTATATAATAAATACTAGGTTTAATTATGTTAAGCGTAATAGCCAATAAGAAATATAAGTTTCATTGGACAAAAAAAGGTAAATCAATAAATACAAAATTTTGGGCGGGAATCCCGGGATCCCGGGAATTTGATTTTTATTTCCCGCTTTCCCGGGAATCCAAAAAGTTCGGGAATAAAAAAACTCTAATTATTACACGCAGAGAACAAACATGGTTGGGCATGATAACGGCGACTATACTATGTTTATTGTAACTGTAATAAACTCAGCCCTTATTAAGTAAAACAATTTTAAGGGAAAATACTTTTAATTTGTACTTATTTAATTTCTTTATTTTAATTTAACTTCGCTCGGCTTATAATTCATCTGCTGTACAAAAGTGAATGATCTTAAAACTAAAATGTTATAATAAAAAGGCAGCAAAAGGTTTTCAGCAATCCCTTTGCTGTTGTTGCTGTTGTCAAGAAATGGATACATACAATATTCCATTGCAGGTGTTCATTTAATGACAAAAGCTTTCTATAAAGCTTTATCAACAGAGCTTTAATAGTTATGCTCTTCATACTAAGTAAATACCCTACAACTACCCCCTTCATAACTTTGTTTCTCACCCAATATCATACAACCTTTAACTATTTCATTTTATGTCGCTTAATAATATACTGGGTAGGTCACCAAAAATGTATATGTAGGTATATACTTAACAATAATTATTGGTAAACAAATATATACCTTAACAATAATTTTTCTTTTTGTTTTTTTTTTTTTTTTTAACTTTCTATATATATAAATTATATAAACTTAAATATAAATTTTAAACATAGTTTATACTTTTCTAGGTTTTCTTTCTCTTAAATTATATTTTACATTGTCTTTTGATATTTTATCTTCATTTGGTATTTCCTTAGAAGTTATATTTTCTTCTTCTTTATTTTTATTATTAATTGGTTGAACCGGATCTTCAATACTTTGTTGGATACTTGAAGAAATGGTCTGTAACGGATCTAAGATAGTCGTTGGGATATCAGATTTTTCATGAAGAGGTTCATTACATAATACAATTTGGTTTGCATGCCTCTTCCATGTTTTATCATTTTTTGTCTTTATTAAATAGGTTTGCTTACCAAGTTTTTTAAGCACTGAGCCTCTAATCCAAGAAACTTTTCCAGGAATTGAATAATCTTTACAAGCCACATTATCGTTTTCATTAAAAATAGTTCTCTTTGTGCCTTTATAATGTTTAATCTGACTATTTTGTTGGTTTTTTGCATTTAAATTAACCTGATCTGTATTGATTTTAACCACTTTTCGCTTTGGATTAATTAAATCCAGGCTGGTTCTCAATTGACGTTGATTAAACATTAACTGCACCGGTGAAACACCAGTACTAGCATGTACTGTGTTTCTGTAATCAAATAAAAATCTACATAGTACACCATGGAATTCGGATACTGGTACATTGTTTAAACTTCTCTTAAGAGCATTTTTAAGGGTTTTTACTGAGTTTTCAGCCTGTCCATTAGTAGCTGGATTTCCTACAGGACTTGTAATGTGTTCAATACCGTTAAACTTTAAAAATGTTCTAAATTCATTGGATACAATGAATCCTCTGATCTCGGCCAAGGAAGTAGCTCTTGTTGAGGTGGATTTGGTCGTGTCATTAAACATGAGTCACACGTATTAACAATTTCTTGCAAATCTTTGCTCTGATTGGGCCACCAACAGCATTCACGCGCCATCGCTTTCATTTTCACGATGCCCATATGCGATGCATGTAACAATTGAACCAGTTCCCTTCTTAATTTGTGAGGTATAATCACCCTATAACCCCAAAACAAACTATTTGCTTCAACTGACAATTCGTTTCGTTTCAAAAAAATGGAAGCAATTCGGTTTCTGAACACTTAGCAGGCCAGCCTGATTCAACGTGCTTACGCACCTTCCTCAATAGTTCATCTTTTCCTGTTTCTGAACTAATGGTTTCAAAATCTAAAAAATTTGTATCCGTTTGGATTCCCTTTACGTAATTTACGTATAAGTCAGTTGGAAAATCATCCCTTTGTACATTACCTTTTCTCGGTTATCTTGAAAAATAGTCGGCTACATTACTTTTCGATTTAATATGGGCAATATCAAATTGATACCCAGATAAGGTTAATGCTATACGCTGCAATCGGTTTGATGCCATGACGGGGATTCCCTTTTTAGGGTTAAAAATGTGATGCAGTGGTTTGTTGTCCGTAACTAAGGTAAACTGACGGCCGTACACATACTGGTGAAACTTTTTAACACCAAACAAAATTGAAACGGCTTCCCGATCCAATTGCGAATACTTTTTTTCTGTGTCGGTCAACGTTCTTGAAGCGAACTCCACTGGCCTTTCTTTGCCCTTCTCATTAATCTGTGACAACACAGCACCCACTCCGACCAGACTGGCATCTACAGCCACTTTTGTTTTAAAACTAGCGTTAAAATGCGCCAAACAATTTTCAGATACCAGACTATTTTTTAAACTTTCCACGGCCACCGAACACTCGGCCGTCCATTTAAATTCTGTATCGGCTCTGAGTAACCTATGCAATGGATGCAGCAAGGTGGATGCATTTGGCAAAAATCTTCTATAAAAATTCACAACTCCTAAAAATGCCTGCAGCTCCCTCACATTTTCAGGATTGGGAATTTTAGAAATGTCACTCCCTTTTTTTTGATTCATATGCAAACCCTGTTTGTCAATCACGTGACCCAAATATTCAATTTGTTTACAAAAAAATTCGCATTTTAATGGTGATAATTTAAACCCTACATCGCTTAAAATGGTTAGAACTCGTTCCAGACGTTAGCATTCACGCGCCATCGCTTTCATTTTCACGATGCCCATATGCGATGCATGTAACAATTGAACCAGTTCCCTTCTTAATTTGTGAGGTATAATCACCCTATAACCCCAAAACAAACTATTTGCTTCAACTGACAATTCGTTTCGTTTCAAAAAAATGGAAGCAATTCGGTTTCTGAACACTTAGCAGGCCAGCCTGATTCAACGTGCTTACGCACCTTCCTCAATAGTTCATCTTTTCCTGTTTCTGAACTAATGGTTTCAAAATCTAAAAAATTTGTATCCGTTTGGATTCCCTTTACGTAATTTACGTATAAGTCAGTTGGAAAATCATCCCTTTGTACATTACCTTTTCTCGGTTATCTTGAAAAATAGTCGGCTACATTACTTTTCGATTTAATATGGGCAATATCAAATTGATACCCAGATAAGGTTAATGCTATACGCTGCAATCGGTTTGATGCCATGACGGGGATTCCCTTTTTAGGGTTAAAAATGTGATGCAGTGGTTTGTTGTCCGTAACTAAGGTAAACTGACGGCCGTACACATACTGGTGAAACTTTTTAACACCAAACAAAATTGAAACGGCTTCCCGATCCAATTGCGAATACTTTTTTTCTGTGTCGGTCAACGTTCTTGAAGCGAACTCCACTGGCCTTTCTTTGCCCTTCTCATTAATCTGTGACAACACAGCACCCACTCCGACCAGACTGGCATCTACAGCCACTTTTGTTTTAAAACTAGCGTTAAAATGCGCCAAACAATTTTCAGATACCAGACTATTTTTTAAACTTTCCACGGCCACCGAACACTCGGCCGTCCATTTAAATTCTGTATCGGCTCTGAGTAACCTATGCAATGGATGCAGCAAGGTGGATGCATTTGGCAAAAATCTTCTATAAAAATTCACAACTCCTAAAAATGCCTGCAGCTCCCTCACATTTTCAGGATTGGGAATTTTAGAAATGTCACTCCCTTTTTTTTGATTCATATGCAAACCCTGTTTGTCAATCACGTGACCCAAATATTCAATTTGTTTACAAAAAAATTCGCATTTTAATGGTGATAATTTAAACCCTACATCGCTTAAAATGGTTAGAACTCGTTCCAGACGTTCGTTATGTAACCTAATTAAAATATCATCTAAAACGACCACCACCCCCTCCAAACCTGCTAAAAGCGAATCCATGATCCTTTGAAAAATCGCGGGAGCTGAAGCTAAGCCATAGACAAGTCTGGTATATTGAAAAAGACCCTTTAAAGTAGAAATAGTTGTATATTTACGAGATTCCTCATCTAACTCCATCTGCTGATATGCCATACTTAAATCCAGTTTTGTAAATTCCTCCCCGCCATGCAATTTAGCAAAAATTTCCTCAATCCGGGGTAACGGATACTTTTCTACCATTAGGTACGGGTTTAACGTTACCTTAAAATCTCCGCAAATCCTAACGCTACCGTCTTTTTTCAATATTGGCACTATTGGTGTTCCCCACTCGCTATAATCAACCGGTTTTAAAATTCCCATTTTCACTAAATCATCTAATCCTGATTCTACTTTGTTTTTAATTGCCAAAGGCAAAGGTCTTGGTCTAAAAAATTTTGGAACTGTGTCCCCTTTAACTTTCAACACGGCCTTACTCATTTTAAACAGTCCCAACCCACCATCAAACAATTTGCTAAATTTTTTGATTATAGGATTACTTTTCATCATTTGCAGTTCGGATGCATAATTTATATTACAAATCTCAATTCCAAATGCCTTTAAAAAATTCCGCCCTAAAAGGGTGGACCACCATGTTTGATCACAATAATTGGAATGAGTTTCTTTTTATTACCGTATTGCATAACCACATCACAAGCTCCCATAGGAATAATATTTGTACCATTATACGCTTTCAATAGCATATCTATTTTACGAAGACTATAATTGAAAAAAGTAGACTTGTATGTATCTTCCGAAATTACCGTATTTTCTGAACCCGTATCCAACTCCATATTAAATGGTTTATCATTAATTTTAACTATAATTTTTATAGGTCCATCTTTTGGACTTGTAAAAGAAAATAAGCTTAAATCCCTATCCACATTTTCTAAAAAATTAAAATTTTTTGCTTTACAAATTTTTTTTAAATGACCTTTTTCTGACATTGATTACATTTGTAATTTTTAAACTTACATTGCTCACTTTTATGATTTTTAAAACCGCAGACTTCACATTGTTGATCATTCTTCTTGTGGTGTTGGTGAGCCATCTTGTTTTTTGATTCCTTTTTCTCTCTACCACCATTTGCTTTTTTTATGAAATTAACCGGATCTTCTTTTACTACCCCTGCGTCATATTGATGCTTTGCGTACTCTACATTGTTGGCAATTTAAACCACCTTGTCGAAATCACACGCCACCGACTCCAAAAAAATTTTGTCCCGGGCCGGACCCTTCTCCAACCCCATTACAAATTTATCTCGAATGGCTGTTGATAAACACGTCCCAAACTCACAGTTCACTGCTAATGATCGAACACGTACGGCCCACTCATTTATTGTCTCCGTAGCTAACTTCGAAGCTTTATAAAATTTGTACCTTTCCGCAAAACCAGATGTTGGCGGCTTAAAATGCTTTTTCATCACCTCTACACACAACCCATAAGTTGTTGTTGCATCTTCTACTTTCATCGGATTCACTAAATTTTGCAACAGCATATATGACGTTTCACTTAATGACGTCAGTAATATTGCCTTCTTTTTAACGACATTATTTATATCATTCGCCACTAGAAATTGTTCCATTTGATATTCAAAAATTGACCAATTGTTTTGCGTATGATCAAAAGTTGGAACTCTACCCATTATTTGTGCAATTTGTATATTTTTTGTAGCCATCTTTCTTTTTGTTGTTAAATTAAAAAAAATGTACACTTATTTCTGCTGCAACACGTTCCCGTTTATTAAATTTTGGTTATTTAATATCGTTTTTATTATTGTTTTATCCTCGTCGCCACTGTAATAAACTCTGCCCTTATTAAGTAAAACAATTTGAAGGGAAAATACTTTTAATTTGTACTTATTTAATTTCTTTATTTTAATTTAACTTCGCTCGGCTTATAATTCATCTGCTGTACAAAAGTGAATGATCTTAAAACTAAAATGTTAAATAAAAAGGCAGCAAAAGGTTTTCAGCAATCCCTTTGCTGTTGCTGTTGTTGTCAAGAAATGGATACATACAATATTCCATTGCAGGTGTTCATTTAATAACAAAAGCTTTCTATAAAGCTTTATCAACAGAGCTTTAATAGTTCTGCTCTTCATACTAAGTAGATACCCTACAGTAACAATATATTGTTGTTGTACACAACATATTGTTGTTTTGATTTTATATCAACAATATTATAGTTACTGTAAACATGTCAATGTTAATCGCAATGATAAATTTTATATGGTTCACTGGAAAATAATCATATTTATAACAACTAAATAATGATAATTTTGAAAACATATTATATTCCTCACAACCATTTAATGATATTTAATAGCCATAACCCGATAACTTTCTATACGTGTACTCATAATATCTTTAAGATGCAAACAAAATATCTTTACTCTAATAATATTTTGCAATCGCCATTTGTAAAATAGTTTTGCATCAGTTGTGCCTTTGTTTTACATATGCCTATCAGATTATTTGCCATTTACCATTAAAAACCAAGTTTAAAGGAATTGTACGTACATTAAAAAAATTTTAAAGTGTTACACAATAAAATATCAATGCTAAAATAAAATTTAATATTGTTTGAAAATGGTGCAAAAATGTTGACCACTGTTTTGTGTTATTTTAGAGAAAAAGAATGAAAATTCTATAAAATAATTTATAAATATTTGCGACCTACGACAAAAATAGGTTAAACTGTGTGCAAATGTCGTGATTTGTTTTGCGTGAATCACGCGTGACCGTGGTTATATTTATATATATAACTAGCATTTAACCCGCTACTTCGTTAGCGCCCCTTTTTCTTATGTGGACATATTTTTACGCCAAAGTTTATGTTTCTAGGTTTAAACCCGCTACTTTGTAATGGGACGATTTGTACCTCTAAATGTTCGTATTTCGAAAATTTTTATTTGTATTTTTTAGATACGTTACGAATGTGATATTTTTTCATTTCAATGTTTATTGGTTTAATAGATAGATGTAGTGGCAAAAAAGTTTAAAGATACAGGTTTACTTCCCAAAAGGGTCTAATTTCAAAAAAGTACCAGACACCTAACCGCTTATTATTTTAATGAACATCAGGTTAGGGAATTTCCCGTTTTAACCTCTTTTACCCTCTAACCATAACAATTTCCAAAACTCCCATCAAAGGTAATCGATTTCGCGACAGGCCAACCTCCCGGGCAAATTTCAGCATTTTAGTTCAGGCGTTTAGGTCGTGCGATGATGAATCATGCAGTAACATTACAATTTTATATTATATAGGTAGATGAAGAAAAATGTTTTGAAAAAAATAACACAATTAGGTACGATTTTCACCCCTTAAACGTTCGAATTTCGAAACGCATCAAATTTATATTTTTTAGATAAGTTACGAATGTGATATATTTTTTATTTTAATGTTTATTGGTTTAAAATATAGATGGTATAGCAAAAAAGTTTTAAAATTCATGTTTTACCCGTTTACTCCTTATTTCAAAAAAGTGCTAAACACCTGTCCGCTTATTTTTAATGAACAATAATAGGTTTAAATTTTTTGGTATCTCTTTTAGTTTAGCAGATATGAGGTTAGCGAATTTCTGTTTTCACCGCCTTTTTTTATTGAACTACAATAAGTATTAAATTTTTTTGTATCTCCTTTAGCTTACAAGATATGAGGTCAGCGTGATCGATTTGGCGAGAGGCCTGCCTCAGGTCCAAATGTCAACTTTTTAGCTTCAGGCGTTTAGGCTGTGCAATGAAAATAAATAGATGAAGAAAAAATATCTTGGAAAAGGTAACAAAATTACGTACGATTTTTACCCCTTAAACGTTCGAATTCAGAAAAAGAACAACATTTTCACTTGGCATATTTTAGATAAGTTACGAATATTATATAATTTTTATTTCTATGTGCATTGATTTAAACGGTAGATGGGGGACAAAAAAGAACCAAAATTCAGGTTTTACACTTTTACTCCCTAAAAGAGCCGAATTTCGAAATAGTACCAGACACCTGTTCTCTTTTTTATTTAATGACTAACAATAAAAGCACAAAATAAAGTACAAAAAGTACCAAAAATTGCCTCTTACAGATGATCATTCAACGCTTTGCTTGTTTAATTTTATGTTTGTAGCTGCAATACTAACAAAAATTTAATAAGTACCTGTTGGCAAATAATACAGTACGAAAAAGTACCAAAAAACCACTCTTACAGATTCTCATTCACTTGGGAACTTGCATGTTTAATTTTATGTTTATAGGTCCAATTTTAACGGAAATTCAAAAAGTAACTGGTAAATAACAAAAAGTACCAAAACGCCCCTCTTACAGATTCTCATTCACTCAGGACATTGCATTTTTAGTTTTATGTTTGTAGATCCAATATTAACGAAAATGAAAAAGGTACCAGTTAAAAAACGAAAAAGTACCAAGAAGATCCCTCTTATAGGTTCTTGTCCACTCAGGACATTTAATGTTGAATTTTATGATTTTAGGTCCAATACTAACGGAACTTCAAATAGTACCAGTTAAAGACCAAAAGGTACCAAGAAGCCCCTCTAACGAATTCTCATTCACTCATGACCTTGCATGTTTGATTTTATGTCAATAGGTCTAATTTTAACGAAAATTAAAAAAGTACCAGTTATAGAATGAAAAAGTACCAAAAAGATCCCTCTAACAAATTCTTATTCACTCAGGACTTTGCATGTTTAGTTTTATATTTCTAGGTCTAATACTAACGGAAATTAAAAAAGTACCAGTTAAAGATCAAAAAATACCAAAAAGTACCCTCAGAGGTTCTTATCCATTTAGGACATTGCATGTTGAAGTTTATGTTTCTAGGTCCAATATTAACGATAATTAAAAAAATTGTCAGTTGTGGAAACAAAACCTAAAGTAAGAAATAAAATTTCCCGTATTTCCCCTTTTTGGTACTTTTTTCTCCCCATTGAAGCATAAAAAATTTCAATATTGTAGTAGGAGCCCATAATTTAATACGTATATGTCAATGAATAAAAAAAAATGTTTTGTAAAAAAGTACCAAAAATAGTAACGGTTTTTACCCCCTAAACGTCCGAATTTCGAAAAAGTACCAAATTTGTATTTGGATTTTTTAGATAAGTTTCAAATGTGATAAGGGTTATATTTCTATATTTATTAGTTTTAAAGATAGATGGGGTGACAAAAAAGTACCAAAATACAGATTTTACCCGTTTACTTCGTATATCCCCTTTTTGGTACTTTTTTTCTCCCCATTGAAGCATGAAAAATTTCAATATTGTAGTGGGAGCCCATAATTTAATACGTTTATGTCAATAAATAAAAAAAAATGTTTTATAAAAAAAGTACCAAAAATAGTTACGCTTTTTACCCCTTAAACGTCCGAATTTCGAAAAAGTACCAAATTCGTATTTGGATTTTTTAGATAAGTTTCAAATGTGATATAACCCTTATTTCTATGTTTATGGGTTTAAAAGATAGATGGGGTGACAAAAAAGTACCAAAATACAGGTTTTACCCGTTTACTCCGTTAAAGGGCTGAATTTCCAAAAAGTACCAGACACCTGTCCGCTTATTTTTCTAAAGAACAACGATAAGTATTACATTTTTTTGTATCTCTTTTAGTTTTAGAGATATAAGGTTACCGAATTTACCCGTTTTTGCCCTTTTTTACCCCCTAAACATTCGAATTTCCAAAAATCCCGTCTTAGTGGATCGATTTGGGGAGAGACCAACCCCTGGTCCAAATTTCAAGTTTTTAGCTTCAGGCGTTTAGGCTGTGCGATGATGAATCAGTCAGTCAGTCAGTCAGTCAGTAACGTTACAATTTTATATATATAGATAACTAGCTGGATATTATGGTGATTAACAGTAACTAGCTAATTTATTTACTGTTTATGGTTTTTAATCCAAATTTTCATATATTTTAATCAGGCTAAAGTTTATTAACAACGCGCGGATTTTTATGCAAATGCCAATTTTTTGTCGTCAGTCTGAGATCAGCATTAACTAAATATCTTTGCTAATCATGGAATTTGAAGTAAAACGGCATCGATTTGTTAGCGCATATTTTTGCATGTATTGCTTTAAGTGCATATTTTTGCATATATTGCTGTCATTGCATATTTTTGTTGCATATTTTGAAAAACAAAACTTGTTCTATTTGTTTTATTTTGCAATGCACCGTATTACAGAAGACATAAAAGGCAAAAGGAGAAAAAAATATTTGGCAAACTATCTCTCCATTTGCCGTATATTAAAAAAAGTATCCCGATTTATTTCTTTTTCACTATAGAGGATGCCCCCGAACGCTTCGATTGTCAAGCGTTCTGTTGGACAGAAACTTAATCCCCCTCAAACGCAGGCAACTAATCAAGGAAACACGTACGGCGTCCAGATGCCTCAGCCAAATAATAACAGAACCTCGTACGCTAATGTATTAAAATCTAATCCTATGCAACTGCAAGGTGATGTACCAAATAACGACGAAATTCTCATTTCTAATTTAACTCGGCTAGAAAAAACTATGGAAACATTAGTGCAAACAGTTAACAATTTTACTAACACAATGGGTAACATGATGCAAGAAATGTTAAAAATGCAATCGATGTTATTGCAAGCTGTACTAAACAAGCCATGAACTGTTTAAAAATTTGCTTTTGGAACGCAAACGGCATCCGCCAACACAAAAATGAACTAGAATACTTTCTTAAAAATAAACAAATTGATGTTATGATGGTTTCTGAAACTCATCTGACCTCAAGAAATACGTTTAAAATCAATGGTTATATATTATATGATACCAAGGACCCTCGAGACAGAGCTTGTGGCGGTTCTGCCATTTTGATAAAGAACAGAGTAAAACACTACTTAATGAGTGATCATCGTGAAGATTATCTCCAAGCAACAAACATTTGCGTTGAGGAATTAAATCGAAACATAGTAATTTCATCATTATACTCCCCACCTAGATTTTCTATATCAGAAAGCCAATATAATAAATATTTCAAATCATTAGGACCCTGCTTCCTGGCTGCTGGCGATTATAACGCTAAACACACTTTCTGGGGGTCACGACTTATTACACCTAAGGGTCGTGTTTTAACCCAATTTGTAAAATGGATCTAAATGTGGTCGCGAGCGGACAACTAACATATTGGCCTACTGATCAGCAAAAAGTTCCAGATGTCATCGATTTTGGAGTGTTAAAACCATCCCCGCAGAAACGATTTAAGTTGACGCTTCCTTAGAATTATCTTCTGATCACACACCTACAATTCTTACTATAACAAATCCTAATAGAATTGTATCTCCGTCTGATAACCTAGTGACGTCAGCCACTCAAATAAATTGGTTAAAATATAAAAAATATCTCAGTACCCACTGCACTGAAACTATTCAGCTTAGTACACCGGAGAATGTGGATATTGTAAATTTTGACAGTTATCTGAAACTAGCTGTTCGACATTCTAGTATAACCCTCAAAAAAACCAAAAATAGTAAAATATATTCTGCAGATGTCGAGCGTCTCTTGACTGAAAAAAGGAGAGCTCGAAGAGAATGGCAATTGCATAGATCCCCTCAACTTAAGAATTTACTAAAAGAGTGCACAAAGAGGTTAAGAAAGTTATTGCAGTCTCAGAAAACGGCTTCCCTGGAAAAATATCTTAAGGAACTTGATGCAACTTGTCAATCAGACTACTCATTATGGCGTGCAGCTAGAAATCTTAATAGACCAGTTATCACTAAACCACCATTAAGGAACTTAAATGGAAGTTGGCCACGAAATGATGAAGAAAAAGGAAATTTTTTTGTTAATCATTTGAAAAACGTATTTACCCCGCGTACATCTCCCGATATTGCAGTCGAGTTGCCACCTGTTGCTGTTAGAGCTGCTGTTCCACTTAGATTTGAAATAAAAGAAATCGAAAAGGCTATTCATGATTTAAACCCCAAAAAAGCCCCTTGGTTTGATAAGATCAGCAACAAAATGCTTTTAGAGCTACCCAGCATAGCAAAGAAAATTATTCTCTTGATTTTTAATGCTATTTTACGCCTTGAATACTACCCACAAGAATGGAAAGTATCCTTAGTTAAAATGATACCTAAGCCAGGGAAGGATCCGACAAAAGTTGAGTCATATAGACCTATAAGCTTATTGTCTAATATATCAAAGCTGTTTGAGAAGCTGTTAGTGTCAAAATTAGCCCCAATTTTAAATGTAAATAGATGTATTCCTAACCATCAATTCGGCTTTAGAAGAGAACATAGCACTATTGAACAAACCCATCGTATAGTAAACGCCATACGAAAAGCCTTTGAAGAAAAAAATATTGTTCCGCCCTCTTCATCGATGTTTCTCAAGTTTTTGATAAAGTCTGGCATGAAGGCTTATTACATAAATTGAAGTTAAACTTACCAGTAAACACACACAAGCTGTTAGAAAGCTAGTTAGTCGGTCGATAGTTTATTATTAAAGAATGTGATTTTATAAGTTGTCTTCAGCTAATTGACGCTGGAGTCCCTCAGAGAAGCATCATGGGCCCGCTGTTATACCTTATATATACCTCAGACATGCCAACAACCAACCACACCCTTATTTCAATATTTGCTGATGATACAGCTTTTTTAAGCGTACACGAAAACTGTCATGAAGCATCCCGTTACTTGCAGGATCATATATTTGAACTGGAAATGTGGTTAAAACAATGGAGGATAAAGGTCAATGAGCAAAAATGCGTACATATAACATTCACCTTGCGTCGGGAGTCATGTCCCCCTATTAAAATCAATAATCAATTAGTGCCCCAGCAATCGCATGTAAAATATCTCGGTATTCATCTAGATCGGCGTTTGACATGGAAATGCCATATAGAAGCAAAACTAACACAAATGAAACTAAAAGCAATTCAAATTTATTGGCTTATTGGAAGAAATTCTGTTCTTAGCCTCGACTGCAAACTTCTACTTTACAACTCTATTTTAAAGCCAATCTGGTGCTACGGTATTCAGCTAGGGGGCACTGCCTCGGACTCAAATATCGAAAAAATTCAAAGGCGCCAAAATAAACTTTAATATTCACAAGGATCTCAATGTGCCATTAGTAAAAACTATTATTACGAAGTACGCAGCAAAATATTTAAAAAGGCTCGAGTCGCACCCAAATCCACTAGCTCGAAATATTTTAAATGACAGTGGACACTCTAGATTAAGGAGAAGAGATACTGCAGGACTCATCCGACGAGAAGATCGCTAAACATCTACATATGGGAACATAAACCGTGAGGAGAAAAATTTTCGTCTAGCATTGGCAGGACAAAAATAAAGTATTAGTATAAGATTTGATTAATTATTGTTAGTTCATATTTAATATATGAAGATTCAATAAATAAATAAATAATGAAAAAAAAAAAAAAAATTTCTTCTTCACACAAAATATGTAAAAATAATATCCTCCTGAAATAGCATTTTTCATCCTTTAAACTAATTCCAGCATACACTATTTTATTTATTATTTTTGTAAAGAATATATCAGATTCAGGAAAATGTTGACCAATTCAAGGATGTGGTGGAAGGATTCAACGATGGGGATGCAGTTTCATTAAAAAAGCAAATTTATCAAATATAAATGCTCAGATAATGTTTGTTTCTTTAAATTGTGAACTTAAAACAATAAAACGAACTGCTGGTATATTTAATTTGAATTTTTACAAAAACGTTGAACGGTAATTTTCCATGTCTAAAAGCTTTTCGAGGCCAAGCTTTAACTCTACATTTGAAAATAATAAAAAAATATTTGTATTAATAAAAACAAATATTTTTCTTATTGTTCTTAATTCATTTTATATGAAGGTTCAAAAATCTATCTAACAAGTGACTTAATTGACAAGATTATTTTTCTTTTGGGCTTTCTTTATATTTTTGTGCTTCACTTTATTTTAACTTCTACTTATTCGTTTAAGAGGCTGAATATTTACGTTTTTATGTTATTTTTGTTTTTCTTCTTGTTATTAATGTTTTTTCTTTTATCATTAATAAATGTGTTCAAAAAAATTTAAGTGCATATTCTTCAAAATTTAAGCGCATAATTTTCTATTTTTGGTGCATGTTTTATGCGCATAAAACGCGATTTTAACTGCATAAAAGTCAGGGCCTTGTTTATTAAATAAAAATTTCATTCAATTATTTTTATGAAGAAAGCAATTTTACATCATTAAATGAATTTAAATTTATTGATAATTTTGTATTCTTAACTGACCGGGGAATTGAACCCACGTTCTCGAACAGGTTGATTTGACATATTTCCATAGAAGCCACATGATCTCCTCAGAAATCTTTGTCATTTAAATAGCGATGCATCTCCCTCCTCCTATACCAGCAAGATTTTGCTGCAACATACACTCTGCTAAGTGTTACACACATCAAATTAAGTGTGCCTCACTATTGCAGCTGATATTACGTTTATACGTAGCCTATTCGCAAATAAAAATTATTTGCGATTAACTAAATTACTGTTCATATGTCAATTTTTTTAAAGAAAATTCTTATTTTTGTGATGCCAGATGAAAAATTTAATCATTTGGTAGCACTGTATGTATATAATCTTTTTATATTTTTAAATCAAAAATTAAAAAAACAAGCATTATTGCTTATTTGTATATTTTATTTGCACAATTTTTAGTTATTTTAAATTTGTTGGCAAATGGATGGGCCACATCGCAATAAAAACTTAAAACGGTTAAAAGTGTGGCAATGTTTAAATCTTATTTGCAAATAGGGTGGTTAATCAGGAATTGTTTTCGTGAGTTAGCTATTCGCAAATAAAAATTTAATTCACTGTTTATGCGGCAATTTTCTCTACTTGCAATATAATTATTTGCGAATAACCTGTGCATATAAACGTAGTATGAGAAAATATGAATTGTTTCGCGAAAAAGGGCTACCAAAAAGGCCACTGGGGTACCCAAATTAATAAAATTATAGTATGTATATGTAAAGTATTATATATAGCTATATTTTTAAAATCGTATGTATTAACATACCCAAGTAAAAAGATGGATAACAGAGCTAAGTTTTGTTTGGTTTTTCCTTTCCTTATTGAATTCTTTTATATAAACAGACACTCATAGTATTAATGATAGTCTTCTTATTAATTTGATTTTGTGAATCAGAATTTCCAGACTATAGTCACAATTTATATGCTGTAGCTGTTTTTTGGTCATATAATTTTCTGTGAATAGGCTCGTTAATTTATTTTGTCTCCCATTAAATCATAACTTAAAACACTAGCCGTGAAATTTTTCCTGAAACTTCATTGTTTTTTATACAAATCTCAGTATATGTAAATCTAATTAAATATAAAATTTATTTTTAGAAATGGACATTTGGTGATGGTCTTTGTAAAATATTTCCTGTCATTTTTTACGGCAATGTTGCGGTTTCACTACTTAGCATGGTTTGCATAACTGTTAACAGGTATCTACTAAAAAAATTCAATGATTAAAACATGCATTAACAACACAACTTTTTTAGATATATTCTGATTGCATGCCATAGTATATATCCTTGTATTTACAAAACAAAATTCATCACGATGCAATTAATTTTCGTATGGGCTGTTTCGTTTTTGTTGCTTGTAAGTACATAAAAAGTAATTTATATAAAAACACATAAACTGTCATGAAATTTAGGTTAGTGCCAGTGACAGTGAAAAATAAATTTTTTAAGCATCCACAGTTTAAATAATAATAACAATCGTAATAACAGTAATAACTACAAGTAAGAGTGCGTAATCCGGCTATGCCGAATATTAAATACACTTCACATAACGTAATGCCGCAATTTAAAAATATTTGTATAAATTTTTTTTCCAAAACTTGGGGTATTTTTAGAGGATGTTCCACTGATTTTGTCGTGACTTAGGAAGGAAGGGGCTAATCAATTTTACCATAATAAACGCTTAGTAGCTTGAAATGAAATTGTCTAATATTAGTCGTCCAGATATTATTTTTTTATATACGCAACGGTTTCGGAAGAATTCACCGCAATGATGAAATTCGAACGTTTAAAGGTTGAAAAGGTTTCCTATTTTAGTTCTGTTTTTAAAAAACATTTTTCTTTACTCATTAACATATATGTACTAATATTTTTTGGTACTTCAATGGGGAGAAAAAAAAGTATCAAAAAGAATAAATACGGAAAATTATATTTCTTTCTTCAACTTTTGTGTTCCACGTGTGGAATATTTGAATTTTTTATATTGAACTTAAAAACACAAAATTATAGGAGTAAGGTCCTGAGAGAATATCAACCTATAAGATGACAAATATTGGAACTTTTTTGACAAATAGAATCTGGGAATTATTTCTTTTTTCATAAGTTACTTTATTATGCAGGCCTGTTCTGAAAATCACATTTTATCAAAGTAATTTAAAATCACAAGAAAGGTGTTCTGGGCAAATTTATTTGTGATTTCAAAACGTTCAGCTACGTAAACAACTTTTTAAAATCACTTTGTTAGTTTTGCGACTATTGTAAGATGACCGTCATAATAAATTACCTTATAAAATATTCAATATGTTGTTAATTAATTGTTTTATGCAATAAGCTGTTTTATTTACAACAAATCATTTAAAATTAAGAAAACTCGACGACAGTACAAAAATAAAATTTGCTTTTGTGAATTCAGTTGTAATTTCAGGCTTGTCTTTTTAGTTGAATAAAAGATCGCTAATTTGCTAACAGCGACATCATAGCAAAGTCTAATATTTATTAAAAATCGTAAAAGCTTTGAAGAATCACAGGAAAAAATCGCTTCTATCCGCGAACATGGCAAGAATTCACGAAAAATTGCAAACATGTAAACAAACCCTAAAACTTATTTGAAATCGCTAAATGGGCTTAAAAAATATAGGATAATAACAAAATATTTTTGTAAAAATAGCCAAAATTCGCGAAAAATTTTAATATTACAAAGAAGCCATAAAATTGATTAAAAGTCCTTAAAACTATAATATTTTTGTAAAAATAGCCAAAATTCGCGAAAATTTTTAATATTACAAAGAAGCCATAAAAGTATATGGGTAATGAAAGTTTAAGTTCACTTTGTCTAAAAAGCCATTAAAATCCTTCAAAAGCCATTAAAATCCCCCAAAAGCCATACAAATTATTCAAAAGCCATTAAAATCCCCCAAAAGCCATTAAAATGAACACGTGTTAAAGTAGGTCAAATGAACACGTGTTAAAGTAGGTCAAATTTAAAAAAAAAAAAAAATTCAAAAACAAAGTAATAAAAATAATAAAAAGTCGTTAAATTTTATAGCTGAGATTTAGAAAAATGTTGGGGGAGCAATGCACAAGTGTTGGGTGCATTGTTGAAGCCTTTCTTTAGTTTTTTTGTTTTGAATTAGGTGATGAAAAAATAAATTATTGGATGGACAGAAAAAAAGGGGGAAAAGGAAAGGTAGTCAGACAGACAGACATACAGACAGACTGGCTTCGTAACAGCAAATGGTTTTTCAATTTTATTTGGGGTTGAAGAATAAAGTTATTAAAAAAATTGTATAGATGCAATTGGTGTTTCTATTTTATTTGGAGTGGATAGGGAAATATGAAACCATTCTTGAAAATTTTTTAAAAAAATTTCAAAAACAAAGTAATAAAAAAAAGTCGTTAAATTTTATACGATAGCAATGCACAAGTGTTGGGTGCATTGTTGAAGCCTTTCTTTTGTTGTGATCGATAGACAGACAGTCAGACAGACGGACAGACATAGAGATAGATAGATAGACATACAGACCTTGTAGAAGCAATTGGAAAATATTGTTCATAAGGCTTTTTTTTCTATCTATAAATTATGAGTTTATTTAGTTATTAAAAATTATATAGATGCAATTGGTGTTTCTATTTTATTTGGAGTGGATAGGAAAATATGAAACCATTGTTGATAATTCTATCTTATTATTTTGAATTATGTGAAGAAAAATTTTGTAGAACCCATTGAAAATATTTTTGAATATTGGATGGACAGAAAAAAGGGGGAAAAAATAACTAATTAAATTGTGAATATTAAAAAAATTTGTATGTAGATGTAAATGATGTTTAAAATTCGGTTACTTAATAATAAATAATTTATGACATACATATACCTAAATATTTTCAGATAAGAAAGTGTATGTTATGGAAAGTTAGTCAGACAGACATATAGACAGACCGGTTTTGTAAAAGCAAATGGTTTTTCAATTTTATTTGGGTGGAAGAAAAATTCAAAGTATTTGTTTTGATTGATAAAAGAAAAGAGAAGAAAAAAAATATATGTCTGTAGTAGCGATCGAGTGTAAAATGAAAATATTTTTGATGAGCCTTTCTTTTGTTTATTGTTCTGAATTGGGTGTTAAACATATTAATTGAGCGATTGACATGTGTTGAAAACGCTTGTAAATGTAGGTCAACATTTTTCTATATATAAATTATGAATTTATTTAGTTATTAAAAATTTTATAGATGCAATTGATGTTTCAATTTTATTTGTAGTGGATAGGGTAATATGAAACCATTCTTGATAATTCTATCTTTTATTTTGAATTATGTGAAGAAAAAATTTATTAGGTGAACAATCAGACAGACAGTATTTAAACTAGTTTGCATGGATTTTCCTATATAAGTCAACTTATTCGTAATTGATGATGATGAGGAAACACAGTTGTTTCCAGTTAATGGACAACAACTACCATCATCACCAACACCACCATCACTATCCCAACACCTTCCTTCACCAGCATCATCACCAACACCAGCGCCACCATAATTCACACCGGCGACTACAATAGAGGATAGGGTTTCCACTCTGTTTACCGAACGTTTGAACAATATCCAGAGGATACATAGGAAATGGAATATATATATATTGAAATGGGAAGTGATAATGATGTTGATGATGATGATGATGATGATTTATAAAAATAAAAAAAAAGATAAAAAAAATAATAAAAAAAATTGTTTTTTATTTTTGAAAATATTATTAGATATTTCTTTTTTTTCAGTTTTTACAGATTTAAAATTAAAAATACGTTTATAACGATTAAAAAGCTTAAATGCTAACAAATGTTGTTCATAAAGTGTTTGACATCGACAAATGTTAAAGGATTGTGAATAAACATTTTCACAATAATATGTATGTATGATATTATTTAAATATATATAAATGGACTATTTACATAATTATAACTTCTTAATTCATATATTCTTAATATGTAAAACGAGCAATGTAATGTTATAATTAAAAAGATGAGCGAATTTCAGGAGCGTGATAGTGGTTGGACATTAATTGAAATAACACGCTTGGAGATGAATATTAATCAATAAAAGTGCATCAAAGGTTCTCAATACATTCCATTACCACGCAAAATACAGAGAAAGTTTGCATGTATCAATGTTCAAAACAATGACGAGTATTGTTTTAAATGGGCTATAATATCAGCACTATATCCAGTTGATCTAAGTAGCAACAGATGCTCATCGTATAACATTAAAAATATAAAAGACGATGTTATAGTGATGGATCATGGAATTAAATTAAATTTCATCAATTTAAATTTCCCTCTAGCAGTTAACAAAATAAGAGATTTTGAACAAATGAATCCTAAAATTAGTGTGAATGTGTTTGGACTAGAAGGTGATATCGTAGTGGGGCCATATTACTTCATCAAAGAAGAAAAGTCCAAACACATCAACATAATGCTGCTAGAGAATGGAGAAAGGTCCCATTATGTATGGATAAAAAATATATCGAAATTAATAAGTAATCAATTAACAAAAGATGGACATAAAATATATGTATGCAATATCTGTTTAATACATTTTCACAAGGAGACATCGTTGGAATAACATAAGAAGGAATGTAATAAAATAGTTACCAAAATGCCTAGTATAGATAAAAGTAAGCTTAGTTTTAAAAAATTTTAAAAAGCAAATGGATGTGTCTTTTGTAGTTAATGCTGATTTTTGAGTGTATACTCGAATCAGTTACTATTCAAAATTCAGTTAATGTTCAATCAGTACAAAAAAGCATATTCCATTTGCTTATAGTTATTATATTAAATGTTCCTATAACTCAGATTTAGATATTTTTAGAATTTACAATGGTATTGATGCGCCACAACATTTTTTTTTTAAAAAAGTTTAGTTGACGACATTTTAACTATTTACACTTGTGATCTAAGCGTAATTAAACCAATGAATTCCTTAACACCCCTTCAACAGATACATCATTATGAAAGCAAGACTTGCCATATTTGTACCAAATCTTTATCTAATGAAGATAAAGTAGCTGGCCATTGTCATCTAACTGGTCAATATAGGGGTGCTGCTCATAATCAGTGTAATTTAGAAAATCAAATTAAAATTGCATCCCTATATTTTTGTAATAATCTTTCGGCATATAATTGTCATCTGTTTGTAAGAGAGCTTTCAACAATTGACGGCGATATAAATATTATACATTTAAATAAGGAGCTTTATGTGTCTATATCAAAAAGAGTTTCTGTAAATGAAAAATATACAATTGAGTCACGTTTTTCGAGTATAGCAAAAATTAGCAGGTTATTTGTCCGTCAGTGATTTAACGGTAGTAAAATCAAGCTATCCAAATGATGAAGAATTCAATTTGAAGAAACGTAAAGGTGTCTTTCCATATGACTATTTAGATTCAATGAATCGTCTTGAAGAAATTCAATTACCACCTCGTTCAGTATTTTTTTTTTTTTTTTTTTTCAATAAATTAAATAATGAGTCGTGTAGTGTAGAGGATTATGAACATGCACAAAAGTATGGAAAACATTTAAAATGTACAACATTAAAGGATTATTTACTTTTATATTTAAAAGTAGATATTCGTTTACTTTGTGATATATTTGAAAATTTCCGAAAAGTTTGTGCAAGCATTTATAATTTAGATCCATGTCAGTATTATACTACCCCAGGTTTATCCTGGGGTGCAATGTTAAAAACAACTGCAATAGAATTGGATTTGTTGACTGATATTAATATATATAATTTTGTTCTTCGAGGTATTAGGGGAGGTATTGTTCAATGTTCTAATCGACATTCAATTGCTTATAATAAATATATTAGTGATTACGATTCTAACAAAGAATCAAATTACTTAATATATTTAGATGTTAATAACTTGTATCGTTATGCAATGTAACAATACCTCCACCTATAAAAAATTTTAAAAATGGGTTGAAAATTGTAAACATTTCAACGTTATTAATACAGCAGAAGATTTTCCATTACGATATATATTAGAAGTAGATCTAGAATATCCATCTACATTACATGACTTTCATAATGATTTACCTTTTTGTGCTGAGAATAAGAAAATTGAAACCATGAAACAAAAGAAACTAATAACTGATTTAAATAGTAAAACTAATTACATAATACATTACCGAAATCTTCAGCAATGTATTCAACATGGTTTAATTTAAAGGAAATTCATAGAATTCTTCAATTTGATCAATCAAATTGGTTACAAAAATATATCGATTTAAATAACCATCACAGAACACTAGCTAAAAAATTCATTTGAACAAAATTTTTTCAAATTGTTGAATAATGCAGTATACGGGAAAACTATGGAAAATGTTTATAAGAGGAAAGACATTAAAATAGTATGTCAATGGGAGAATAGAGGTAAACGCTTAGGAGCTCGAGCTCTTATAGCTAAAGCCAAATTTCCATAGTTCACTCCAAATTCATGACAATATGCATGCTATCCAAATGAATAGAATTAAAACTGAATACAATAAACCTATTTATATTTAATTTTCAGTTTTAGAAATATCCAAATGGAAAATGTATAGTTTTCATTATGATTACATAAAGTCTAAATATCGTGAAAACATTAAACTCAATTATATGGATACTGATTCCTTTATTTATGACATTAACACAGATGATCTATACAGAGATATTAAAAATGATATAAATACTCATTTTGATACGATAGATAATGTCTACAATATCCCACTTCTTAATAAAAAAGTTTAAGGGATGATGAAGGATGAGTGTAATGGAAAAAATTATTAAGGAATTAATTGGATTAAGGGCTAAAATGTATTCAGTGAAAATTGACAGGGTAGGTCAGGAAATTAAAAAAATTAAGGGCGTTAAGCATTGTGTAACTAGTAAATTAAGTATAAATGACTTTAGAAAATGTCTATTAGAAAAAAAAATTATATTATGATTCAATGTATATATTTAGATCTAAGATACATCAAATTTACACTCAAAATATAAGTAAACTAACATTAAGTTATTAAGATGATAAGAGATTTATTAGAGATAATGGCGTTGATACTTTTGCATGGGGTCATTTTAGAATAAATAACTATCCTGAACTTATGGAAGAGGATAATGCCAATCTTCTCAACGTAAATATAGATTTTTAATTAATTTTATGTTTTTTAAATGATAAGATAAATTGTAAATTTAGATAATAAGAAAAAATTATGAATGAAATCAAACGTTAAGATGTTATTATCTTTAAATTTAATTTATTTTTCAATATTTTGTTAGCAGGAGAAGAAGAAGAAGAACCTAAAACTTTGTTTTTAGGTATATTATGAGATTCCTAGGAATCTCATTTATTTGCCAATTTACAAGAATAATATACCTAAAAACAAAGTTTTACGTTCTTCTTCTCCTGCTAACAAAATATTGAAAAATAAATTAAATTCAAAGAACTCATTAAAAAAAAACCAATAAAATAATGACAATTTACAAGAATAATATACCTAAAAACAAAGTTTTACGTTCTTCTTCTTCTTCTTCTGCTAACAAAATATTGAAAAATAAATTAAATTCATAGAATTCATTAAAAAAAAAAATATCAACTTAACGCAATCAAATAAAGAATTTCTAAAATCATTAAATTTAAAATTGAAGAAACCATGAGTTAAATAATAGATGTTCTGGATAAACCTTTGTCCGATGCAAACAAAATTAAAAAGGCCTACCATACGTATACCCCACATTTACAATCTTACAATAATAACGATAAAATTCGTATTACAATACAAAATCCAGACTTGTATGATTTACCGTCGGAAAAGTTTTATATATGTAGAAGGATAAAGATGATAGCAATACAAAATTAGTATCTTCTGCAGCACATACATTTGATGAAATCCGTTACGAAGTAAATGGTGTTGAAATTGATCAAACGAGACTTTTAGGAACATCAAGTACTATTAAAAAATTGGTTTTATTATAACCAATAGATATAAATGGAATGTAAAGACGGAATAAAATTAATGATATTGATCTCGTAAGTGGCTATTTTAATTTTTATGTACCACTTAAATTGTTGTTGGGATTCGCTGAAGACTATAACAAAAATATTATTGAATGCAAAACATGAATTGATTCTAATACGTAATAAAAATTATGAGAATCTTGTATAATCAACTGTTTTTACCGAAAAGGCTAAATTAATAATTTCAAGTAATATATGTATAATTAATTTAGATTATTGGAATTGTCCGAATATAAAAACTTTATATAAAAATAATTCTAATATAAATATTTGTAAAAAATCATAATAATATCAATCAAATATGTGCTGAAAAGAATGTAATTTTACTTAGAAATTTTCTAAATTTATATTTAAATAAAGAAAATCTTATTAATCAATAAAAACATTTGAAGTTGATAATTTTATTTTTTAGTTGATCCTTAGTCTTTATACAGAGTACATCACTTCTACTATTTTAACTATTTTCAATTGAATTAGGTGATGAAAAATTATTATATGAATAGATATACAGACAGGCATATGTACAGACTGTTTTAGAGCAATTGGTGTTTTACATGTATTTGTTTATGATTAAGAATTCATATCAGATTCATGATTATTATTATTATAAACTAATGCCATCACCAACTTTAGATCTTGGAATATCTCGTTGTATACTTTTAACGAAACAGATTCCTAAAATAGCTAAACAGCTTTTAAAAACAGCTAAACAGCTTTTAAAAACAGCTAAACAGCTTTTTAAAACAGCTAAACAGCTTTTTAAAACAGCTAATTAAAACAGCTAAACAGCTAAACAGCTTTTTAAAACAGCTTAACAGCTTTTTAAAACAGTTAAACAGCTTTTTAAAACAGCTAAACAGCTAACTAAAACAATTTCTTCCACATTAGCGCAAAACTCCCATTACCCATATACAAATACATTTAATTGTGATCACTTGTGTTTACAATTTATATTTAATAAATATGGTTTGAAATAAAAATAACATTTTAACGTTTGATTTCATTCATAATTTTTTCTTATTATCTAAATTTACAATTTATCTTATCATTTAAAAAACATAAAATTAATTAAAAATCTATATTTACGTTGAGAAGATTGGCATTATCCTCTTCCATAAGTTCAGGATAGTTATTTATTCTAAAATGACCCCATGCAAAAGTATCAACGCCATTATCTCTAATAAATCTCTTATCATCTTAATAACTTAATGTTAGTTTACTTATATTTTGAGTGTAAATTTGATGTATCTTAGATCTAAATATATACATTGAATCATAATACAATTTTTTTTTCTAATAGACATTTTCTAAAGTCATTTATACTTAATTTACTAGTTACACAATGCTTAACCCCCTTAATTTTTTTAATTTCCTGACCTACCCTGTCAATTTTCACTGAATACATTTTAGCCCTTAATCCAATTAATTCCTTAATAATTTTTTCCATTACACTCATCCTTCATCATCCCTAAAACTTTTTTATTAAGAAGTGGGATATTGTAGACATTATCTATCGGATATGCAGATGTATCAAAATGAGTATTTATATCATTTTTAATATCTCTGTATAGATCATCTGTGTTAATGTCATAAATAAAGGAATCAGTATCCATATAATTGAGTTTAATGTTTTCACGATATTTAGACTTTATGTAATCATAATGAAAACTATACATTTTCCATTTGGATATTTCTAAAACTGAAAATTAAATATAAATAGGTTTATTGTATTCAGTTTTAATTCTATTCATTTGGATAGCATGCATATTGTCATGAATTTGGAGTGAACTATGGAAATTTGGCTTTAGCTATAAGAGCTCGAGCTCCTAAGCGTTTACCTCTATTCTCCCATTGACATACTATTTTAATGTCTTTCCTCTTATCAACATTTTCCATAGTTTTTCCGTATACTGCATTATTCAACAATTTGAAAAAATTTTGTTCAAATGAATTTTTTAGCTAGTGTTCTGTGATGGTTATTTAAATCGATATATTTTTGTAACCAATTTGATTGATCAAATTGAAGAATTCTATGAATTTCCTTTAAATTAAACCATGTTGAATACATTGCTGAAGATTTCGGTAATGTATTATGTAATTAGTTTTACTATTTAAATCAGTTATTAGTTTCTTTTGTTTCATGGTTTCAATTTTCTTATTCTCAGCACAAAAAGGTAAATCATTATGAAAGTCATGTAATGTAGATGGATATTCTAGATCTACTTCTAATATATATCGTAATGGAGAATCTTCTGCTGTATTAATAACGTTGAAATGTTTACAATTTTCAACCCATTTTTAAAATTTTTTATAGGGGGAGGTATTGTTACATTGCATAACCATACAAGTTATTAACATCTAAATATATTAAGTAATTTGATTCTTTGTTAGAATCGTAATCACTAATATATTTATTATAAGCAATTGAATGTCGATTAGAACATTGAACAATACCTCCCCTAATACCTCGAAGAACAAAATTATATATATTAATATCAGTCAACAAATCCAATTCTATTGCAGTTGTTTTTAACATTGCACCCCAGGATAAACCTGGGGTAGTATAATACTGACATGGATCTAAATTATAAATGCTTGCACAAACTTTTCGGAAATTTTCAAATATATCACAAAGTAAACGAATATCTACTTTTAAATATAAAAGTAAATAATCCTTTAATGTTGTACATTTTAAATGTTTTCCATACTTTTGTGCATGTTCATAATCCTCTACACTACACGACTCATTATTTAATTTATTGAAAAAAAAAAAAAAAAAAAAAAAAAAATACTGAACGAGGTGGTAATTGAATTTCTTCAAGACGATTCATTGAATCTAAATAGTCATATGGAAAGACACCTTTACGTTTCTTCAAATTGAATTCTTCATCATTTGGATAGCTTGATTTTACTACCGTTAAATCACTGACGGACAAATAACCTGCTAATTTTTGCTATACTCGAAAAACGTGACTCAATTGTATATTTTTCATTTACAGAAACTCTTTTTGATATAGACACATAAAGCTCCTTATTTAAATGTATAATATTTATATCGCCGTCAATTGTTGAAAGCTCTCTTACAAACAGATGACAATTATATGCCGAAAGATTATTACAAAAATATAGGGATGAAATTTTAATTTGATTTTCTAAATTACACTGATTATGAGCAGCACCCCTATATTGACCAGTTAGATGACAATGGCCAGCTACTTTATCTTCATTAGATAAAGATTTGGTACAAATATGGCAAGTCTTGCTTTCATAATGATGTATCTGTTGAAGGGGTGTTAAGGAATTTATTGGTTTAATTACGCTTAGATGACAAGTGTAAATAGTTAAAATGTCGTCAACTAAACTTTTTAAAAAAAAAATGTTGTGGCGCATCAATACCATTGTAAATTCTAAAAATATCTAAATCTGAGTTATAGGAACATTTAATATAATAACTATAAGCAAATGGAATATGCTTTTTTGTACTGATTGAACATTAACTGAATTTTGAATAGTAACTGATTCGAGTATACACTCAAAAATCAGCATTAACTACAAAAGACACATCCATTTGCTTTTTAAAATTTTTTAAAACTAAGCTTACTTTTATCTATACTAGGCATTTTGGTAACTATTTTATTACATTCCTTCTTATGTTATTCCAACGATGTCTCCTTGTGAAAATGTATTAAACAGATATTGCATACATATATTTTATGTCCATCTTTTGTTAATTGATTACTTATTAATTTCGATATATTTTTTATCCATACATAATGGGACCTTTCTCCATTCTCTAGCAGCATTATGTTGATGTGTTTGGACTTTTCTTCTTTGATGAAGTAATATGGCCCCACTACGATATCACCTTCTAGTCCAAACACATTCACACTAATTTTAGGATTCATTTGTTCAAAATCTCTTATTTTGTTAACTGCTAGAGGGAAATTTAAATTGATGAAATTTAATTTAATTCCATTATCCATCACTATTACATCGTCTTTTATATTTTTAATGTTATACGTTGAGCATCTGTTGCTACTTAGATCAACTGGATATAGTGCTGATATTATAGCCCATTTAAAACAATACTCGTCATTGTTTTGAACATTGATACATGCAAACTTTCTCTGTATTTTGCGTGGTAATGGAATGTATTGAGAACCTTTGATGCACTTTTATTGATTAATATTCATCTCCAAACGTGTTATTTCAATTAATGTCCAACCACTATCACGCTCCTGAAATTCGCTCATCTTTTTAATTATAACATTACATTGCTCGTTTTACATATCAACAGCCGTATTCATAACGAAAATTTGGCATGAAGTTAGCACAAAGTTTATTCATAATACACTTACCAAACTCTGGCTAACGATTTGCTAAACTCTTGTCAACAAGCTGCCAAACGTTTGCCAACTTGTGATAAACAGCTGTTTTATGTTGAATAATTTTGTTTGTTTTTTTTTAATACACTGTTTTTTTTTTAGTTTAGAGTCCCTTTTTAAATATATTTTAATTTAAAAACATTTAAAATTTTTATATAAAGAGGGAAAATAAAAAAAAAATGAAATGAAATGACACAACCAGCGATGATTAATGCAAAACGTGTTGCATTTTTGAGTATTATAATGTGGCACCATTAATATTCAGAGTTGATTTATTAAAAGTTAGCAGACGGATAAAATTTGTTATTAATAAACTCTGTGCTAACAAGCTGCTAAGCTTAATCGGCATTCTAGTTAGCAGCTCGTTGTACGTAGTGTACAAACTGTGGCTAACTTTTTGTTATGAATACGGCTGTAAGAATATATGAATTAAGAAGTTATAATTATGTAAATAGTCCATTTATATATATTTAAATAATATCATACATACATATTATTGTGAAAATGTTTATTCACAATCCTTTAACATTTGTCGATGTCAAACACTTTATGAACAACATTTGTTAGCATTTAAGCTTTTTAATCGTTATAAACGTATTTTTAATTTTAAATCTGTAAAAACTGAAAAAAAAGAAATAAATAATAATATTTTCAAAAATAAAATACAATTTTTTTTATTATTTTTTTTATCTTTTTTTTATTTTTATAAATCATCATCATCATCATCATCATCATCATCATCATCATCATCATCATCATCATCATCATCATCATCATCATCATCAACATCATTATCACTTCCCATTTCAATATATATATATTGCATTTCCTATGTATCCTCTGGATATTGTTTAAACGTTCGGTAAACAGAGTGGAAACCCTATCCTCTATTGTAGTCGCCGGTGTGATTGATGGTGGCGCTGGTGTTGGTGATGATGCTGGTGAAGGAAGGTGTTGGGATAGTGATGGTGGTGTTGGTGATGATGGTAGTTGTTGTCCATTAACTGGAAACAACTGTGTTTCCTCATCATCATCAATTACGAATAAGTTGACTTATATAGGAAAATCCATGCAAACTAGTTTAAATACTGTCTGTCTGATTGTTCACCTAATAAATTTTTTCTTCACATAATTCAAAATAAAAGATAGAATTATCAAGAATGGTTTCATATTTCCCTATCCACTACAAATAAAATTGAAACATCAATTGCATCTATAAAATGTTTAATAACTAAATAAATTCATAATTTATATATAGAAAAATGTTGACCTACATTTACAAGCGTTTTTAACACATGTCAATCGCTCAATTAATTTGTTTAACACCCAATTCAGAACAATAAACAAAAGAAAGGCTCATCAAAAATATTTTCATTTTCCACTCGATCGCACCTACAGACATATATTTTTTTTTCTTCTCTTTTCTTTTATCAATCAAAACAAATACTTTGAATTTTTCTTCCACCCAAAAAAAATTGAAAAACCATTTGCTTTTACAAAACCGGTCTGTCTGTATGTCTGTCTGACTAACTTTCCATAACATACACTTTCTTATCTGAAAATATTTAGGTTTATGTATGTCATAAATTATTTATTATTAAGTAACCGAATTTTAAACATCAATTACATCTACATACAAATTTTTTTTATATTCACAATTTAATTAGTTATTTTTTCCCCCTTTTTGCTGTCCATCCAATATTTTTTTTTCATCACCTAATTCGAAAAAAAGCATTATCAAAAATATTTTCCAATGGGTTCTACAAAATTTTTCTTCACATAATTCAAAATAAAAAGATAGAATTATCAACAATGGTTTCATATTTCCCTATCCACTCCAAATAAAATAGAAACACCAATTGCATCTATATCATTTTTAATAACTAAATAAACTCATAATTTATAGATAGAAAAAAAAAGCCTTATGAACAATATTTTCCAATTGCTTCTACAAGGTCTGTATGTCTATCTATCTCTATGTCTGTCCGTCTGTCTATCGATCACAACAAAAGAAAGGCTTCAATAAATTGAAATTTTTTTAAAAAATTTTCAAGAATGGTTTCATATTTCCCTATCCACTCCAAATAAAATAGAAACACCAATTGCATCTATACAATTTTTTTAATAACTAAATAAAATCACAATTTATAGATACCTTGAATTTCTTCTTCAACCCCAAATAAAATTGAAAAACCATTTGCTGTTACGAAGCCAGTCTGTCTGTATGTCTGTCTGTCTGACTAACTTTCCTTTTCCCCCTTTTTTTCTGTCCATCCAATAATTTATTTTTTCATCACCTAATTCAAAACAAAAAAACTAAAGAAAGGCTTCAACAATGCACCCAACACTTGTGCATTGCTCCCCCAACATTTTTCTAAATCTCAGCTATAAAATTTAACGACTTTTTTTTATTACTTTGTTTTTGAATTTTTTTTTTTTTTAAATTTGACCTACTTTAACACGTGTTCATTTGACCTACTTTAACACGTGTTCATTTTAATGGCTTTTGGGGGATTTTAATGGCTTTTTAATGGCTTTTTAGACAAAGTGAACTTAAACTCTCATTACCCATATACTCATAAAATTGATTAAAAGTCCCTAAAATTATAAAGAAGGGCAAAAATTCGGTAAAAATTGATAAATTAGTGGAAATTCGCAAAAATTTGCTAACAGCGGCAAGATAGCAGAGTCTTCTATTTATTATAAATCTTAAAGCTGTAAAGAATCAGAAAACTTAGAGCAACAAATCGCTTCTATCGCGAACATGGCTAAAATTCGTGAAAAATTACAAAATTTGAAACAAGCCCTAAAACCAACTTGAGATCGCCAAATCGGTTAAAAAAACAAATTATCGGAAACTAACATAAAAAGCGTTAAAAAATGTGCTACGCCTTTCTAGAACAAGCAGGTGTTAAGAACTTGTGTTTTCTTGTGCTTTCGAAAATTGAAAATCACACAAAAAACACAAAAACGGTGTGATTTACAGAACACCACAAAATCACACGTGTGATTTTAAAAGCACATGTGATTTGAAATCACGTGATTTTCAGAACAGGCCTGATAATCAACATTTTAAGTCATTTCTCAAAATTGAAGGAATACAACTATTACAAAAAGCTTTATAAAATACATAACTGAAATTTAGCTCATAGAATAAATTCGAATAAAAATTTTGATTATAATAATGGAACTTTTTTGTTAAAACCTAGAAACATAAACTTTGGCATAAAAAATGTCAGCGAAATAAAAGGAGACGCTAGGGAAGTAGCGTCTTAAATGCTAGTTTAAAATAGAACAAAATATAATACAACAACACTTAAAATATGTATACGCACTACATTACTTGACAGACAACAATTATTGTAGTAAATAGTTTATTATATGTAATAGTAGTATATATTTATAATTAAAGTGATATTATTAGCACAAGAAAAATGGCGTTACAATTTGTAAACATAATAAGTATAGTACGATAGTTTAATTAATTTGTAGAGCGATTCTAATCATTTAGCCTGCGTTTCTTCTAGATTCTGTAGCGATTCATACAGCAAGCCCTATCTTTTGAGTAGACCTGCGCTACCTATTATAATTTTCTCCTTAGTGAGACCAAAATCGCGCACCCAATCGTTTAGTTCGGCCTGTGACAGTAATTTTCGCTTTGCACCCGGCTCAAATTCGCTTGCATTTGACTCGGACTCTTCTTCTGACGATTCTGCTTTTTGAAGAGATGCACCAGGGCACACTGGATATGGCACATCATGCGAATGTGGTACTGGAAGCGCAAACGATCCCACTTGAGCGTAGTTCCATTTAAAAAATCTTCCTACCCCACTGTTTGTGGTGAGGCAAAAATAACAGTCTGTGGAATGGCATAGCGGCTTTTTCCACATCATTGGTGTATCGAATTTCATATGGCGGCTAAAATTAAAATAAATTACTATATTCGCTATGTATAATGTGTTTAAATAAAAATTCTTACCTTCCGCCAGCTGCCCAGTTGGTTAAGATTATATAGCAAAGATCACACAGCGACTTAGGTGTCCATGGTTCTGTGATATTTGGTGAAATACCAAAATAATTCAAATAGTGCAATTGTACTGCTGGAGTAAACTTGTGTGCGTGATTTTTTTTTATAAACTGGCCACAAACATTGCAGAAATTGTCTGGATCGTTCAAACACTCGAACACACGTAGTCTTTTACTCATTGTCTTCCTTGCGTTTTCTAAATATTAACTTCTTTACACTTTCACAGACAGTTTTGAAATGCAATTGATAACCGTGTCTCCTTATGTTTAAATATGTATGAGCATGTAGTGCTGTAAATAAATTAAAAAATAATATACGAAGACTAATTTGTTTATTTTAAATTAAGTTCAAATGTATTTATTCGTTTGCGTTGGGTAGGTAAGCTGTGCAAATAATGAAAATCAAAAAATCGTGAAATAGAGGAATTTCGGTCGTTTACCAAAAAAATAATAAGTCGGCCATTTGTCATCAGATTTTGTTAAGTAAGGGCTTATTTTCTTTGGAAAAGTGTCAGCTATACGTAAAAAAATTAAAATCGCTGTTAACATCGCGTTTTATATTTTATATGAATTTTTATATGAATTTTTCAGCCACATTTTTACTAAAAAAACCCAGTTTTTTAACCTTTTTAAGCCGCCAACATCAAAACTACTAACCCGATTTGAAAATTTTCTGAAAATAAGTTGTAGACGGCTCAATTGTCTTTAATTTGAGTAGTAGTAGGATAAAATAGGTCAAAGAAGACTAAAGATATGCTCAACATAGTAAGTGTACCTCCAAAAATTAAAAAAAAAAAATTAAAAAATTTGTATCTCGCAAACCAATCGACAGAAAAATTTTTAAAATTCATTTTCGTGTTCAGTAGGTCCAAATCCATGAGAAAAAGTATGCTAGAAACAAATAACAGACAAAAGTTTGTTATTTGTGACCTAGTGTTATTACCGACCGTGCTCAGGGTCAGGGTGGTATCTTGTCTACTCCCGAATAGGTTAAGTACCGTACATACATTTTAAAATAAAAGTAGCTTCACATAAATATTATTTACAAAAAAAAAAAAAAAAAAAAAAAAAAAAAAAAAACAAGTATGTAAGTTATGATGTAGACTGTAATTTATGTTGTATTGGATGTTAAATATTTTAAATATAAATTCTTCAAATATTATAAATTTAAATAAACAAAACAAAAAAAAAAAACAATTTAATTAATGGTTGTAACAAATGTCGTTAACATAAAATTTTTAAAAATAACATAACCGTTTTGCAACAATTTCCAACTCGTATCAAAACTATTTTACTTTCAATTTAGAATATTTTACAGAAATTAAAGAATTTTCATATATAATTTTATTTCAAAAACTCACCAAACAAAATTCAACGATGTCAACAGGCCTGATGAAATGCTGAACTTGACTTTAATAATTTTGAATTTTAAATTCTCATGATTTTTTTTTTTATGTTATATGGGCTTATAGACGTATATGTAAGTATGTATGAATGAAGTTAAGTCAAAATTAAAAATAAAGTGAAAGTTATTTGATAGTGAAATAAATTTTAATTAGCAATAATAAATTAAATTCGAATTAAATTGGATGCCGTAATTTGTTTTAGTTTTTTTTACGTTAAATTTTAAGTATTTTATAAGAATAATGGGATACGAAATGATTTTTAATTAAAAGTTTAGGATATGGTTCACTACTAAGATTAAATTATTTTAATTTTAGTTATATGTATTTGTTAATTGAATTGGGGAAGATACTGAGGATCACGATGTAGATAGAAAGATTACACAAATTTAAAATAAAAGTTCCCAAAAATTCCATCCGTTCAAAAACAATATTCGTTCCTCTTCCTTTTCCTTTCGTATAATTTTTTGACGCCAATTAGATATCAATTTCAGAATCTTCCTGAGGAACTATATCCCTTTGAAACCTGTGTAAAAAAAATGTCCCTAAATGAAAATTGCCATATTCAAAGCACACTCACAAAATTAACTATCCCAGAAATGCTTCCTTTTAAAAATAATTTAAGACACTATTTTTTTTTATTTCTTCTATTTTGTATATCTTGTTTGAAAATTTGTTTCTCAATGAAAATTTTTGAAATACAAATTTTCCAATGCATACAAAAGTATAAAAATAAAATATTTTCCGAAATTGCTAAGGTATTATCAAACCCAACGAACATTCCATATTTAAATTTATAGCCCTCACAATTCATAAACACATTACGCATTTGTTCCATATCTGGCGGTGCTGGATCTGGATTACAATTCATATATGCATTTTAGGCTCTCTTGACGCTTAATTTCAGGAGTTTAAAACACTTAGGATTTAGAGCCTCCACTCCAGATATTTTTGAATTAAGCGGGCATAAAGAAAGAAATTATCCAGTTGTCAAATGCTTGTTTCCATTCCGCCAAGTGGTTAACAGCTCCCTAAGGTACTGAATTCCATATTTCTGCTAAGGATTTAATGCTGGATCATTGCGTCGTTTATAACCTTCTTTCTGCTTTTTTGACATGCGTCGTCTTAAGCTGTTTGAGGAAGATGATTTCTGCATTAGGTCATCTGTTTGGTGGCTGATTTTGTGGATGCTGATATTGCTGTTGTTGCATAACATAATCATGCATACTTTCTAATCTCAATTCTTGTTCTTGTAATTCACTTTCCAATCATTTGCAATCACAAAATAAAAATATATCGGTCCTTATTTTTCATATGCGTTTTCCTATCTAGAAATTTTAACCGAAAACTAAAATAAATTTCATGGTCTTATGTTTTTCTTAAATATGCTGTTACTGAACAATTTTGGATATTTCGATTGTAATTCATTTAAAATTGCCAACAGAATTTAAAAAAGATGTATTTATATTTTTTGGAAAAACTAGTAAAGAAATTTATAGAAGTTTTTTTATTTTAAAAAGAATAGAACAAATATATGTGCATTAGCGTGGCCCATATTAAACCATCAAAATTTCAAAACTAGTTAACATATGTGGCCCCTAGTTTTCTTATGTATATGAAGTTCGCTCCGTCAGTTAGCTTCACTTAGATGCTTATCAAGTTTCCTGTACACAAGCAACTTGAGTAAACAAAGTGATCACTCAAAGACTGTTAAAGACAACAGAATTGATGTTTTTGTGCCCAAAATATATAAGTTCATACTAAAAACAATTAAAAATGGTAATTCAGAATGCTTACACTATGCTAGTTAAAAAAACAGACAAGCCGGGCACATGGCGTTTTAACATCATTCGGGTACGCTGAATGCAGTGGTGCTCGCGGTTTTTTAAGATTGGCTCTTGTTTTCGAGATATACCGTTATTTCGAAAATGGGGGAGGTTGCACAACATATGTTCCCGTAACTCAAAAACGCTTTAGCTTTCTGAAAAAACTTAAAAAACCGAAACTCCGCAATAAAATTTCCTTTAAGAAAACTAAAACTTCTTTTTAATATCCGCAGTCGTTTTAGAAACATAATTATTTTTTTAACAAAATTTTGAAATTTTTGTTTTTTAAAAATTCATAAAAAATTGGAAAATGCAGCTATGCTTCTAATTTTTTGCAGACGTATAAAAAATTCCAAACAAAACAAGCAATAAATGATTAAAATCTGTTTGCAACTTTTGATTTTATTCACAAAAGACGACAAATTTTAATTAATTTAAGAATTTCATAAAACGCAATATTTGTATGGGAGCGCCCCTAAGAAGTGAAGATAAGGGGCAAGTATGTCTCGAGAAAATGTTAAGGACAAAAAATTAATTGAGGTCGGTCATACATTATATACCACTAGGGGCGACTTCTGGGAATTTATGGGACTTTTTCTTCAATATATTTCTAGTCTGCATTGAACATTTTGTATGGAAGCCCCCTTAAGGAATGGAGACAGCGGGTGGGTATGTTAGAAATAAATGATTGAGATGAAAAATAAAGTGGGGTTGGTCATACATTTGACCCATCTTGGGGTATCATAGGCGCTGATGGGGCCAAATTTAAGAATTTCATTAAACGGCCATATTTGTATGGCCCCCTAAGGGGTGGAGATATATGGCAATGTTTTAAGAAAATGTTAAGAACAATAAACATTGGAGGTCGGTCATACATTTTATTCCCCTAGGAGTGAATCCTAGGCCTTAGAAACAATTGATGGGAATGGAAAATAAAGTTGCGCTGGTCATACATTTGGCCCGTCTAGGGGTATCTCAGGCGCTGCAGGTGTAAAATTTAAGGCTAGGGTTCTACGCGCATAAAAAACAAAGTTTCAAATAAAATAAGCTATACGTGATTACAGTCTGTCTACAACTTTTGATTTTTTCAGAAAAGATGAAACTTTTTTTCATTTAAGAAAAGTAAGTGTTGAACCGTGTTCAACCTTGTTTAAGGGAAATTAAACCTCATCATTATTTTGTTATTCAAAACCATTAATGTACTTAAGAGAAGTAGTTTTGTAGTACGTAAGTGGAATATTGTCGGTTGTGAAAATCCCATTTTTTATTTTTTATCTTTTTTGTACAAAAACCTTTTTATTTTTAAAACAAAAGTTAGTCTTTTATAAGCAGCCAAGGAAGAAGGCAAATAAAATTGTTAAGTTCAAGCAGAACTCTTTGCAACCTGTTTTATTCAAACGCCTTATTGGCTAGGCGACTCAACATTTGGTCCTTCGAAAAATCCTAGAAAGGCTAGTGCTGGATTATATTAGTGGCATACCGGTCCAATATTAATCCACATTTCTACAAATTGGCAGTTGTTTTCCCTAAGCAACTTCAATACCTATCTCGGCATTTGGGGGAAAAACACGAAGTAGTGCTGCACGGAGCAGTTTCATTATACATATACATATACGTGTTAATTCGTAAATGCAAACAAAAGACAAGGAGTCGTACATCATAGAATGGAAAATTCTTGGCAGAAGCTCAACAAAGAAGAATTGATATGTACTGAATTAATTAGTTTTTTTGTGCAACTCTATTAATTTCTCTGAATAAGTAAAGAAACGGAATAATAAAGTTAGCAAAAGTTGAAAGCAACAAATACAAATAGAAAAAAATCGGTAAAAAAAACCCCCGCAAGACAACTAAAGTCATTACAGAGGAAATTTTTTTTCTTTTTCAATATTAAAAAATAAATACAACGGTATAATTCTCAACATTCTTCAAGAATAAAGAAAACAACAAGAACAATTATCGCCAAAATATTTGCAATAAAGAAATTGGTGCAGCTTGGTAAACAAGAACAACAATAGCGGCGTCAACTTTACATTGAAAACCAGTTTGTTTCAATTTCATATTTTCCCACAAGAAAACACTAGAATACTTCACGCACAAACAAATTAAAATAAATCTACAGTTCAAACTGACGGTGAAGAAGTAAAGATCAAAAATAAAAGTGAAAAAGAAGTAATAAAAAATATAAAAAAAGGAAAATATTGGTAGTGAATAAAGAATTAATTTGTGCACCACTTGTGGCTTTAATAAAAGCAGTAGTAAAAGACGTAAAAAACTAAGGTTTTACATAAAAGTAAAATACACTTCTGGTGTTAACAAATTAATAATTAAAATACCTCGTGTGTATAATAAAAATAGTGTTTTTTTTTTGTATTAAAAAGAACGGTGACGTCAAATTTAAAAAACAAAATACAACACACTTCTTGTGATCACAAATAAACAAGTAAAATATTTAGGCTTACATATAAATAGAAAGTGTTGTTTTTAATAATAAAAAGCCAAACAGAATAGCCGGTGCTTAGTATGTAAATTGGTGGTGGTTTTTTAACAACAACAACAGCAAGCGATATTTAGTGAAAAAAAAAACAACAAACAAACAGCAAGCATAAGAAATACCTAAATAACGGTGACGTCACAACAAAACAAAATTATTCAAGGGGTTTCAGCACAGAAAAAAGTTTGCGGGGAACTTAGCAAAATAAATCGGTGAGTGATAATAAAATTTTTTATTCAACGAAAAGAATTAAATAAGTTTTACCAAGGTATTGAACTTGAGAATATAGTCAATTATATCGTAAATCAAAGCGAAATCAATAAAATTAAATTAATTAAAAATTTGGTACCGGAAAAAATAAAGTAAATTATAGTAAGCAATGGCATTCAAGCGTAAATGGAAGTTTAGTCTACAGCAGCTAGTTACTTTTTGTAAATATTTTGAGAACATCTCCGAAGATGAATATACTCTGTCAAGTTTGCAGGTAAATCAAGAAGAATTGGAAAGAAGGTGGAGCAATTTAGTCGAGTCATACGAAGAGTAATTCATGGGTGATGATAAACTTCAAGAATAAGAAATGAAAGATGACATTTCTATACGATATGAAGAGGCTTGTAATTTTTATTGTACAGTGAAAGCAAAAATACTGGGTCATCTTAACAAGGGAAATTCCGATACTAATAAGTCTAAGAATAGAAAATCCGCATTAAAACTACCACCGGTAGAAATCCAAAGCTTTGAAGGTGGTTACTCCAAGTGGCCTATCTTCCGAGACATGTTTCTCGCAGTCGTTGGAAACGATTTGTCAGTAGATCCTGCAGAAAAACTGTATTATTTAAGAAGCAAACTCGCAGGAGAGGCATTTAACATAATTAAGGATTTTGATTTAGTAAGTGATAATTATGATTTAGCATGGAATGCTTTAAAGGAAAGATTTGAGAACAAGAGATTACTGGTAAATGATCAAATGAAAAAGATATATGGAATTCAATCATCCCAAACAGAATCTCTCAAATCAATAAAATCGATACAAAGTACAGTAAATGATTGTCTTTCAGTTCTGAAAACCTACGAGGTTAATATTTCAGATGATAACCCTTTCTTAATGCATTTGGTTACATTAAAGCTTCCAGAAGAAACTTTAAGAGCATGGAAGGCTACAATGGATAATCATCGTGAACTGCCATCATGGAGTCAAATCAACAAATTTCTATCTTCTAGAGTTGAATTCTTGGAGACAATGACAGACTTAAGGAAATCTTCAACTAAAGACAACCACGTTCACAAATCACAATCGTTCCATTCGCAGACTGAGCCCAATAAAAATAGTAATTTTTGCAAAAAATGTAAACAAAGCCATCCACTTAAATGGTGCAAATATTTTAAATCATTAACCCCTAATGAACGAATTAAATACGCTTATGAAAATAAATATTGTTTAAATTGTTTATCGACTACACATTACAAACCCAAGTGCACGAGTACAAATACGTGCAACAGATGTCAAAATAAACACCATACGATGTTACATATTGAGAAAAATTCAAGTACAAAAAATAATGTTAGAGAAAGTGCAAATCAAAGTCAAGAAGTTCCGTCATCCTCGAAAAGCCAAAATTCTAACGCCTAGGCTAATCACTCATCCTGCACAGAGCAGCATGAAAATTATCAAGCTCTCTTTATACAGCAAGAGGCGGCTACCATTTTACCTACCGCACTTGTACATATAAAACACTCAGGAGAACTATTCACAATTAGAGCTCTTCTTGATGCTGGTTCAGAAAAAACTTTTATTTCATCGCGAACGCAACAGAAACTGGCACTACCAGTAGAAACACATAATATTCAAATAGCAGGGCTGGGAGGAACGATAGTTGGGAGTTCCAAAGCAAAATGTAAAGTTACATTAAAATCGAGAATATCAAATTTTACGATAGCAACGGAAGCCATAGTGGTTTCAAAATTGTCAAAGCTTTTACCCTCACAAAGTTTTAAAATTCGGAATCTAGAAAAGATAGAAAGACTTAACCTTGCGGATCCGTACTTTTTTAAACCATCTGCAATAGATATGATTATAGGAAGTGATTACTTACCCTTTATAAACCTAAAAGGAGTAAAACAGTAAACAGTTTCGAGGCAATAGAGTCTCATTTTGGATGGTACATTTCAGGTCCGGTTCCCGTTAATCAAATAAATACATTTGCAACAACAGTATCCACATCAGAGAATTTTATTTTACATGAGGAAATAAAAAAATTTTGGGAAATTGAAGAAGTCGAAAAACCTATTTCCATATCAGGTTCTGATAAATTCTGCGAATAATTTTATCAAGTGTCAACAAGAAGGCGGTCAGATGGGCGTTACATAGTACGCCTCCCCTTTAAAAAAGAGTATCCTGATGATATGTTTCTGGGTCCTTCAAAGAACATCGCCTTTGCACAATACAACAGGATGGAAAAAACATTGAACAAAAATCCAGCGTTAAAGGAAAAGTAACAAAATGTGCTTCAAGAATATATTAAACTTGGTCATATGGAACCAATAATGAATATTGAAAGCAATGACGAAAAACAATTTTCATGTTATCTACCTCACCATGGCGTTTATCGACCTGAAAGCAAATCCACACAAGTACGTGTGGTATTTAATGCCTCAAAAAAAACTAAAAGTGGATTCTCCTTGAATGATGCACTTTATCAAGGGCCTGCATTACAAAAGAATTTAACGCAAATTATAATAGCTTGGCGAAACTACAAATATGTATTTACGGGGGACATTGAAAAAAGGTACCGTCAGATATTGGTTAATAATGACGATAGGCCGTATCAGCAGATTCTATTTCAAGGCGAAGGCGAAAGATCGGTAAGATCATATCAACTAAACACAGTAACATTTGGAATGAACTGTGCTCCATTCTTGGCACTTAGAACTTTGCAAAGATTAAGCGAAGATTGTAAAAACGTATTTCCGATGGCATCAGCGATTTTGAAAAACGAAGTCTACGTCGACGACATTCTGTCAGGCGGACATACAATTCAAGAAGCACAGCTAAACCAAATCCAACTCAAGGAGGCTTTACACTCGGCTGGATTCCCCTTGAAAAAAATTACGGCGAATCACAAAGAACTTTTAGAAAATTTGGCCGGGGAGGATCTTCTAGATGAAGATTTTTTAAAATTTGAGTCCCCTAGCACCATCAAGACTTTAGGTATTCGGTGGGATGCCCGACAAGACTCATTTTACTATGACGTTAAGCCGGTGCAAACCGCACCTTTCTCAACAAAAAGGCAGATTTTATCAGTGATAGATGAACTATTTGATCCGCTGGGATAGATTGGCCCAATTGTGGTGACAGCCAAACTGTTAATGCAAGAGCTGTGGCAATTCAAAGCTGATTGGGACGAAGCTGTTCCACTTGATATTTTAGAAAAGTGGAATTTATTCACTAAACACTTACCCAAAATCTCAGCCTTAAGAATTCCACGATGGATAAAATTTGCTCCGCAATACCAGAGTCAAATACATGGTTTCTGTGACTCATCAGAAAGGGCTTATGCTGTGCCGTTTTTAGAAGAATTACGTCGTCAGATGGCCAAATATTTTGCAATTTACTAGCTGCAAAAACTAAAGTAGCACCTATCAAAAAGTTAACCATACCCAAACTAGAATTATGTGGAGCGTTGCTACTTGCAAAATTGGTGCAAATCTTAAGGGCAGATGACCCCCTCCCCCAGGAGCTCTTTCTGTGGACAGACTCATCCATTGTCCTTGGGTGGTTACAAAAGCCGCCCAACACTTTAAAGGCATTTGTGGCAAATAGAGTTACGAAAATTGTCAGTATTGCAAGCCACAGTTATTGGAGACACGTAAAAAGTGAGGACAATCCCGCGGACTTAGGCTCACGGGGATGCTACCCTCCGGACCTTATCGAAGCACGACTATGGTGGCAGGGGCCCCCTTGGCTTACCCAACCTGAAGAAAGCTGGCCAGAACCACGTGTATTTGACCCAATTGATTTGGAGACCAAAAGGAGCACAAATTTCCACTTAAAAGCAGTAGGGGAGGATACCAGATCAACGGAGGAGCAGAAAACGACAGATATTTTGAGTAACTTTTCATCTTTCGGTCGAGCATTAAAAGTGCTGAGTTACCTCTTTAGATTTATTGAACGAGTCCGCTGCCGTCCCGTTTCATCACAGCTCGGGGTTAGCTCGGCTGAAGTACAACATGCTAAAGTTCGTTTAATTGCGCTAGCTTAGCAGACTTACTATTCCAAGGAAATAGAATGTCTACGGAATAAACACTCATTAAGTCGTAAGAGCAGACTTCTAACAGTTACACCGTTCCTCGACAAGAATAATCTACTACGTGTCGGAGGAAGACTTAACCATGCTGGGCTGACTTACGATGAACGTCACCCGGTCATTATCCCGGAAACATCGCGTTTCGCAGTGCTACTTGTTGAGTTCACTCATAAAATTCTACTGCATGGTGAGCACCATATAATGCTTCGAGCTTTAAGGCAGAGTTTTTATATACCACGGATAAGAAATCTTATTAGAAAATGTATCCGGGAGTGTAGACCATGTACTATTTATAAACATAAGTTTCAGAATCAAATGATGTCGGCACTTCCTCCAGAGCGCGTCAATTTCTCGCTTCCGTTTACGTACACTGGGGTTGATTTTGCCGGACCGTTTTCATTAAAATCATCAAACCTGCGAAATGCGAAAATAGTTAAAGGATATGTAGCGGTCTTCGTGTGCTTCTCCACAAAAGCAGTACATTTAGAAGTATGTACTGACTTATCTACGGAGAGCTTTATTGCCTGTTTTGACAGGTTTGTGGGTCGAAGAGGTCTCCCCAAGACCATGTTTTCTGACAACGGGCGCAATTTTCTGGGGGCAAGTTTGAAGCTGCTCAAAACCCACAATTCATTCCTCAAGGCTGCGGAACAGTCATTAGTCACCAAGTATAGCACCCACGGTTTCACATGGTCATTTATACTACCGTACGCGCCCCACATGGGAGGGCTGTGGGAACCCGCGGTGAAAAGTATGAAGTCTCACCTCAAAAAGATCGCCACCAATCTTAACTTTACTTATGAAGAATTCGCAACTCTCATTATCCGAATTGAGGCAGTATTGAATTCCCGGCCTCTTTCACCTCTAACGGAAAATCCAAATGAGCTGTTACCGCTGACGCCAGGTCATTTTTTGCGCGGAGCACCACTTATCTCTCCCCCTGAGAATATAGAGGAACATGAAATTCCGCATTTGACCTTTATTAAACGGTGGGAACGCCTAAAGGCAATACAACATCTGTTCGCAAGACGCTGGAAAAACGAATACATTGTGGAGCTCCAGCGACGGTTCAAGTGGAAAAAGGAAAGAAACAACATCAAAGAAAATGACTTTGTTATAATTAAAGATGATATGCTACCACCTACCGAATGGCGCCTTGGGCGTGTGACAAATGTTATACGGGGGCACGATGGCCTGGTCCGAGTGGCTGAACTAAAAACCCCGAAATGGCATCATTACGCGGCCGATTGTTAAACTTTGCTTACTACCTTCATCGGAAACTTAACCAAAACTTTGCTAAAACTTTTAATTATAATCCAGTCAGTTATCACCTACTTTAATAATAAGAGAAATTTGTTGCTTAACAAAATTGCTAATTATTTGGTACATGACAATATTTCTTTTCACCCTTTTTCGCCAAAATGCTCAATAAACCTCGCTGTCCTTTGTGTTCGCGGAATCATCCCTTAAAATATTGCCGCACATTTCATGCGATGAGCTTAGAAAGGAGACGCGCCCTGGTCAAAAGAGTCGGCTATTGCCTCAAATGCTTAGCCATATCACACACTCGCTTTTGGTGTGAGTCAACAACCCGCTGCAACATCTGCGGTGCAAAATATAACACCATGATTCACCAGCATCGTTATGAAATTAACACGTCCTCATCCAGTTTCGAAGAAACACCCGCCCTCTTGGCCCGAGACGAGCAACTAAATGTTTCATACCTCCCCCCGTTAATCCAAGCCACTCTAAGGCACCATGAACACTCCTTGTGTGTCAGCTTTTTACTTGACCAGAGCTCCGAGCGGTCATTTTTGTTACGTGAGATGGCTGATAAGTTTCCTCATTTGCGTGCATTAACTCACCAGGAAGCCACCGTTACACTGGCTCCAATGCACTCAACTATCGAGCCGAAACCGCCCCTCCGGGTTAAATTGTCTATTCAGACGGAGATAGCGTTTACGTTACCAGAAGCTATTCATGATCCTCTGGTCAAAGAACATTTTCAGGACTTACAGCCTGGTCATACATTATATACCACTAGGGGCGACTTCTGGGAAATTATGGGACTTTTTCTTCCATATATATGAAGAATATAATTTATATGGAGCATGTCATAGGATTTTTTTTTTAATAATTAAATTCTTTATTCAAAATTATGTATATATGAAGAATGTGCCAATGCAGAAAATTTATTTTCAATGCCATTTTGACGTAAAATTTTTTAAATGCGTTTTTTGTGCCATTTACAATACAAAACAAAAGAACAAATATTCAACTTTATGCTATTTCAAAGAAATATGCATGCATTATTACCACACTTTCACTTTGCGGTAGGAATTTTGAAAAATCCACCGTTACCGATTAAAAAATTCTTAGAGTTAAGAAATAAAGTCATAAATGCTTACATTTTTGTATTTTATTGTGCTTACAAAACCACACAAATCGGTCATTTATTGTGCAGTAAAAACCGAACTATCGGTCTTGTAAAAAACTTAAATAACATATTCTATTGTTAAACCTGGAACAGGTAGAAATATTAATCGTCCTGGCTTTGGTTTTTTTTTTACAAAGCATGGTCTCAACAGGTACTTTGATTAAAACAAATCTATATGTATAAAAATGAATTATGTATGTTTGTATGTTTGTTTGTCGCTTTATAGACTCCGAAACTACTGAACCGATTTTCCTGAAATTTTTACAGTAACATCACGTGAGCCCTAAAAATAAAATAGGCTACTTATTTTTTCAATAGGGGCAGGGGAATTGGTACCCCCCATAGGATGCCAATATTAATTATCGCACGATTTTCCAGAAATTTTTACAGTAACATCACGTGAGCCCTAAAAAAATAGGCTACTTATTTTTTCGATAGGGGCAGGGGAATTGGTACCCCCCATAGGATGCCAATATTAATTATCGCACGATTTTCCTGAAATTTTTACAGTAACATCACGTGAGCCCCAAAAATAAAATAGGCTACTTATTTTTTCGATAGGGGCAGGGGAATTGGTACCCCCCATAGGATGCCAATATTAATTATCGCATATCTTAAGAGCCGCTGCACGCATTTTGCTGAACTTTTTGTAGTACGATCTTCTGAGCCCCGGAATTGAAATAAAATAGCAGCGGGGGTATAGGAATACCCCATAGGACGCCAATGTTTAACATCGCATATCTTAAGAACTGTAATAGTGAGAATGTTCAAACTTTCTAAAAGTCACTCTTATGGTATACTACACTTTTGAAAATAAAAATAAAGCGGGTAGGCGCAGGGCGGGAAATACCTCCGATAGGATGCATACATTAAATATCGCTCAACTGAAGAACTATTAAAGGGAGAGTCTTCAAACGTGGTTAAAGCTACTATTATAGTAAACTATAAATTTCAATATCAAAATGTGCGGGGTAGACAGAGTAGGAGCAGTACCCCTCATAGAAGACATATTAAATACCATATAATTTTTTTCTTATTTTTTTTTTGCCAGTGTAGCGAAGCGCACCGGGTTAAGCTAGTACAGTATAAATAAGAGTTCCTCAACCCCTTCACTGTCATATGGAAAGTGCTTGCGAAAGTGATTAGTGAAGTTTAAAGCCTTTGACAGTCTTGTATCCAATCAGTTATATTGTAATATATAAAATGGAGGAGTGTAACAAATTAAATTACTTTTATTTTGTGTGTGGGAAATATAAATTGGCCTGGAATTGTGTGAAATCAGTAATAGAAAATGTATTAGGAAATCAGCGGCCTGACAACTGGCGAATTTTAATCAAAAATATGCTAACCGCATTTAGAAACCTAAACGTTAGAATGTCATTGAAAATACATTTTTTGCATTACCATGCCGAAAAATTTAATGAACAATCACCAGCCGTGTCTCAATCATTTATTTCTAACATACCCACCCGCTGTCTCCATTCCTTACGGCTTCCATACAAAATGTTCAATGCAGACTAGAAATATATTGAAGAAACAGTCCCATAAATTCCCAGAAGTCGCCCCTAGTGGTATATAATGTATGAACGACCTCAATTAATTTTTTGTCCTTTACATTTTCTCGAGACATACTTGAATTTTTTATGAATTTTTAAAAAACAAAAATTTCGAAATTTTGTTAAAAAAATTATTATTTTTTCCAAAAAAAAAAAGTATGTTTCTAAAACGACTGCGGATATTAAAAAGAAGTTTTACCTTTCTTAAAGGAAATTTTATTGCGGAATTGCGGCTTTTTTTTCAATAAGCTAAAGCGTTTTTGAGTTACGCGAACATATGTTGTGCAACCTCCCCCATTTTCGAAATAACGGTATACCTCGAAAACCAGAGCCAATCTTAAAAAACCGCGAGCACCACTGGATTCAGCGTACCCGAATTATGTTAAAACGCTAGGTGCCCAGCTTGTCACGAAAAAAGTGTCAATTTCTTGCACAGTGTTATTCTTCAAAAATGTTACTTTCAGAATCCGAAAATGGACCTAAATCGAAATGGTACTCTAATATGGACGTATAGAGTTGATAACTTATAAGCTTCAGATTATTTTTATTCAGATAATTATATTCAGAATTTGTATAGATTTTTTGTAACAGAGCATAGTTGAAAGTTAATTTTTGAGATTTCTAACAGAAAAGCCCTACTTTCAGAATCCGAAAATAGGTCAAAATCAAAGTGGTGCTCTGATATGGACAAATAGGATTGATAGCTTAGTATTCTAGATTTCAGAACTATATAGTTTGTATTCAGAACTGGTATAGATTTTTTGTAACAAAACATAGCTGAATGTGAATTTATGAGATTTCTAATAATAGAGCCCTTCTTTCAGAGATTTCTAATAAAAAAAATTCCAATTTTCAGAATCCGAAAATGTCAACAGCGAAATTGTGCTTTAATATGGTCTAATAGGTTTGATGGCTTCGTTATTCTATATTTAAGAACTATATAGCTTATTTTTTGAAATTGTAAAGATTTTGTGTAACAGAGCATAGCTGAATAATATAAGATTTCTAATAAAAAAGCTATACTTTCAGAATCCAAAAATAGGTCAAAATCGAAATGGTGCTCTAATATGGACTAAAAGGGTATGGACTATATAGTTTATATTCAGAATTTTTATAGGTTGTTTGTAACAGAGCATAGCTGAAAGTGAATTTTTGCAATTTCTAATAAAAAAAAGCTCTACATTTAGAAGGCGAAAATGAGTCAAAATTTAAATGGTGCTCTGGTTAGGTTAGGTTAGAAATGCTAGTGCGAAGCAAACTTCACACCAGAGACTAATATGGTCCATTGTGACACATTAATTAGTGAAAGAAATGTAGTATGAAAAAATAGGAAAAGTAAAGAGTGAAAGCACAGGAAAAGAAGATAGTGGAAGATAAAGAATCGGACAGAACAAGCAAAAACAACCCTACCAAACAGGAAAACTGTCCTACATGTTCCCAGTCCTCAGCCTTGTGCCGCGCATCCAGGTCATTCCCATTACGAATCCCGTCAGATTCTCGAGCCCGCAGCCCGAGACATCTCCCAGCTCGTGCAGGAAACTGCTTCCCAGCTACCTAAGCCTGCTGTTCTGTAGTATGGGACAGTCGCACAGAAAGTAAGAGTCGATCTACTAAGCATCGGCCACAGCGTGCGCAATACTCAGCAGTCCGCTCGGCCCCGCCAAACGCGATTTGTCTCCCTCAGCACCCATTCCCTAATTCTTCCAAACTAGAAGCCCATTGGAGGCCTGACTACCTGCAACTGTCAGGATCCTCCATGTCCGAGCCCAGTCTCGCCAACTCATCAGCTTTCTCATTTCCGGTAATGTTGCAATGACCCACGAGCCTCACAAGATAATTCCCTAAGATTTCTCCTAGAGCCATCCTGCTATCGTCCACTAGCCTGGAGTTCACATTACAGCCCATTAAGGCCCTACGAGCCGACTGGCTATCCACATATATAGTGACCTCAGAGCCTTCGGCAATGGTTCCAATTCCATGGCCCTCAGAACCCCCAGAACCTCCACCTGAAATACACTGCATTCGTCGGAAAGTCTATATGACCTTCCGATGTCCAGGTCCAAAATGTAGACCCCCGCGCCCGTACCCTTCAACTGCGAGCTATCAGTGAAAATAGCGAACCCCCTATACAATCTGACCAGGCCTGACCAGCTCCCCCTAGAAGGCAGTATCACCTCTGGTAAACGCCCAAAAATCGACCGTAGTACACAAATAATCCGCAGAGCCAGGTGAGCCCAGGTGATAACCACCAGTAGTAATTTCACCCAAGATCCGCGAGTGACCCTCCGTGAAATTTCCCAACAGTCCTAACTCCCTCAGCCTAAGAATGATCTTGGCTGCCATTCCCATCACATACTGCTCTATAGGCGAAAGATGTAGAATAAAACCCTTAAAAAGAACTAATTCCGTCTTCTCAGGATTATCTCCCAATCCCTTATCAGTCGCCCGTGCTGATAGCGTCCCTTGCATGACATCGCTAATTATCGGCAGAAACTTGCCCAATACCAATATAACTACATCATCCGCGTAGGTGACCCCCTTCTGACTTATCCTGTCAAAAAGTCCCAGAACGACATTGACAACCAAGAGCCACAATAAGGAAGGGAGAGCTCCCCCCTGTGGGGTCCCCCTAGTCATGAGTTTCCTTAAGCTCTCGTTTCCCCAGTCCGAGTGAATAACTCTGCTGCTACGCATTCTCAACAGACCTACCCTTAAAATAGGCATGCTGAGCGCCGCTGATGATGCCGGTGTCTATCTTCTAATGTCTTCAAAAGAAAAGACGATAAGGTAATTGGTCTAAGATCCTTGAGTTTAGAGTGATCGGTTCTACGTGCCTTTGGTATAAAAATAACCCTGACATTTATCCACCAGCATAGCCGGAAATATACCATCTGGTCCTGCCGATTTGTACGACCCAAAAGTATTAACCGCCCTTGTCACCTTATCCAAGGTAATTATATCGCCACCGCTTCCCTTATCACACCTGCCGATCCCGATCCAGAAATGGGGTAACCACAGCCCACATGTTCCCCCCGTCCCAGGATCTGTGATGGCGACTTGTTTGTTTTTTTAATAATTTACTAAATTTCATTTAACATTTTACTAACATTTAATTTCGGCTGTGGCGAAATTCATTTCTACATTAATTTACATTCCAAATTGTATAGTAGTAGGCTTTGGTTTTTCGATTTTCAGTTTTTTTTTTTGTATTTGAAAAATATTATATTTTAAAGATATTTTCTTGAGTGAGTTAGTCTATAGTCAGCATAGGATAGTCAGTATAGGAAAAAATTGGCTTTAATTTGATTTATTTGCAAGCTGCTTGTAAAAGATCCCTTAACTCTTCCGGGGGAAGTTAATTTTTTATTTAAGAAGACAATTGGTAAGAAGGTTTGACATTTGTGTTTTAATTCATTTGTTTTAGTTAGTTAAGCTTAGTTCCTTTTGTATTATAGGAATTTGATGTAGCGAGGAGATATTATCCTACAATTGCATGATCGGAAAAGTGTGGATAAGCAGGGGCAATTGTCTTCGTATGCTGGGAAAATTTGTATTAGTATACGAACCTACATTTAAATATACATATTTAGTGGTACAATTAGCCCAGTGTTTGGGCAATTTATTAGTTATTTACGTTCTTTTCCCTTTTGATACCTTGTTTATTTCTTTGATAAGTGCTGAAAGACAAACCTACCTATATACAGAACCATCTCTGACACCCTTTTGTTCATTAGGGTGACCCGAGGTGACATCAAACCTTTCTTCTAAAATTTACACCATACGTGTTTGTACTAATTTTAAACAAATTGCTTTGAGATATTCTCAAATTTTGTTTGGTAAACAGCCTAAAAATAACTTTAAATAACTAGATTATTTCTTTAAATATTTTTCTAATGTAACTTTGAGGACTGTTACAAAGTATTTAATTGAATTAACTTTCCATTTCAACGTAACAAATTATAAATATATAGTTAATTTTTATTATTTAGCTTCTATCTTAACTTAATTAAATTAAATTTTCTCTTTTTAAATTAGGTGTTATTAAAACATAAAAATAATTTACAAAGTGTAGTTTTTTTCTCTTCATTCAAATCCAAATTTGAATACAATAACATTCAAAAACATAAACTTTCCTATTCTACGTACATAAACACTCAAACTACGTACTCACTCTCTCATTTAAACACTTCACACTCATACATCACACACATTTGAATCCATTTGAAGCATACCCTTATCATGCTTGTATAAACTTTAAAGAAGATACAAATTCAGTTTTTTTAAACACTCTTTGCTGTATACATTCGTCGATAAGCCTACTGCGCAACATTTCATCTATCATCCGGCGCCTGCTGACTGCGATCTAACTTTTTGTTTTAGTTGTTTGTTTTATTTTATTTCCACCATTATTTTATACACTCTTTACTTTTTTGCTTTGCTTATTGGTAATATGAATACATTCAAATACATTGGTTGTTGCTAAAGAACACAAATGCATCTAAAGCTACGAATGTTGCTAATGAAAATATATAAACAATAAGTTTTGGTTGTTAAATTTTGAATAATCATATTACTTATATTGAAACACCACACACACAAGATTCTTATACATATTTTTTAAATTATTTGAATAAATTTGATTGGGAAAAAATATCAATGAATACAAATAATCCGCAATACGTTATTTATATTAAAGTAAATTTGAATATACTTCTTTTATAAATACTGATGTTCATTGTTGAATCCTATACATACATATTGGGGGGACTCACAAGGTGTGCTATAAAGTCATATCGTCATAATATCCTAAATAATATTTTACAATTGTTTAAAAAAAAATATTGTTGTGTTTCAAACAACATAAAAAAATATTTTTTTTTTAAACAATTGTAAAATATTATTTAGGACATCATGACGATATAACTTGATAGCACACCTTGTGAATCCCCCCATTAAGTAGTTTTAGCATATTGTAAGGCTAATTTCAAGAAGGAATAGGCCACAACTCCAACCAACCAACACCGCATCCAGTTCCATTACCCCGACCTGTCACCATTGACATCATAGACACCTAACCCACATAGGTTATCATCGCCCAGCGGTCAACGCGGGGGAGAATGCTGACATTCACATCAACATACATTTAATTTTAAATTTTATTTTTTAACTATGTTACTTAATGTTAATGAACTACATAAGTTCAGTTTATCGCTGACATAACATAATTTCATTTTTTGTTTTATTTTACCTTTTGTTTATAAATAATTGTTGACATATCATTAATTTATTTTGTTAACTTGAAGTTCAATCATCCCAAACAATTTTATTTTTACTTTTGTTTATAATTGTTAACATTGCATAATTTTATTTTGTTACTTAAATCATAATTTTATATTTTGTACATTGAAATGTTAGTCAGCAATTATGCAAACGATTAATTTGGTCACTTCCGCATTGTGCAATAGTGGCATTCAGCTTTAAGTATTGTATTAAATTTTAGTATATAAGAAAGAACCAAAATAAAGAAAGACGTTTAATTGCTATAAGGCATCTAAAGTGTTTTATTGATTGAATCTATTAGCATTCTACAAGTTAAAGTGCTTGGAGGGCAATTAATATATTAGTGCAGATTTATGTGTTTGAACTGAATCATATTATAGCCGCAATTCATATCACATTTATACAAGAATTTTAATATCTCTATATATTAATTGATTTCAAACAATTGACTTTACTATAAAATTTACCTTAATGTGTGACAATGTTTATGGCTCGCAGCTGTGAAGATATTAGTACCAATGTGGGCAGGGGACGGCTAACACAACCATTACGTTAGATGAGGCCGCTGCTGGTGACGCACCGAGAACTTCTATTCGACCTTGGATCCGTCAACAAGCTCGTCGAGAAGCAGCCGAACAGGAATCTGCGAATGATGTCCATGTTCGACAAATTGAACATTCGACAGACTACATAATCGAACCGGAAGAATGGACAGAAATCCTGCTGAAGAGGATAATAGAGTTGTAACTTCAAGACAAGGACGTGATGATCGTGGTGCCAGGGATTTTGGCTCAAGTTCGGAACAAATTCTGAACATTATTCGAAACTGGAGAATTAGTTTCACAGATGATTCTCCGGAAATCAGTATTGGGAATATATTTATAGAGTCAATTCCCTCACAAGATCAAATCTTAGTGGATATTTTGATTTATTATGTGAGCACGCTCATGCTATATTCGAGGGTAAATCCCTTAGGTATGCCTTGTTTAGAAATAGATTGTTATGCCTTGTTTAGAAATAGATAGCTGGAAAGTAGGTGAAATAAACAGCGAAAGCATTAGAAAAGATAAAGAAGATAGATAAGAAAAGAAGATCTGACCAAGCCCGAGAGAAAACCTCACCAACACAACACAAATCCGCCCTATGTGCGGCTAGCTCCAAGTCTTTTGCTGCGCAGCCAGGCCATCCCCATCACGAGTCTTCACACAACCCGCACATATCCGACACGTCGAATCCCATCCTCACCGCCATCCTGCCTATCATGCAATGGCCCGTGATAATTCTTATCATTGTCCTCATGCAGACTCTACTTCTGCATAGCAGCGACTCCGAATCGGACTTCCTAAGCACCGGCCACAACGTCCGTGATACCCGGCAGTCCGTTCGGTTCCCCCAGGCCCTATTGGTCGCGCCCAGAATCCATTCTCTGATCCTTCCAAAGTAGAAGCCTATTGGACGCCTAACCGCCTCCATCTCTGAGCCCTGTCTCGCCAACTCATCAGCAAGCTCATTGCTGTTTATGTTGCAGTGACCCGCACCCAGCACAATCTCCAGACATACTCTCCTAAGGCTCCCTCCAGAGCCCTCCTACAAACATCAACTAGCTTGGAGTTCACATAACAGCCCCTTACGGCCATAAGGGCCGCCTGGCTGTCGACGTATCTAGTGATCTCCGAGCCTCTATCAATGTTGTCCCTTATCAGTTCCACGGCCCTCAAGACCCCCAGATCCTCCGCCTGGAAAACACTACAGTCGTCAGGAAGCCTATATGACATTCTGATGTCCAGATCCTCAATGTAGACCCCCGCACCCGTGCCTGTCCTCTTCGAGCCATCAGTGAAAACAGCAAATCCACTAACTTATCTACTCCTACCTCCGGCAACCACCCAAAATTGACCCTAGTGCCCACATAATCCGTGGAGCTGGGTGATCCTAGGCAGTAACCTCCAGCTTCAATTTCACCCAGGATCCGTGAGTGACCCTGTGTGAAATTCCCTATCAATCCTAGCTCCCTCAGTCTAAAAATGCTTCTGGCTGTCATTCCAATCACATACTGCTCAATGGGCAGAAGATGTAGAATGACATCCAGGGCCGCTTGAGGATTACTTCTCATGGCACCTGTCATGGCGTTTGAAGCACACCTCTGAGCCTCAGACAGAAGGTTCCTTCGACTAGCCATTCTCAATGACTCCCACCAAATACAGCATCCATACGTAAGAATGGGTCTAACCACCGAAGTGTATAGCCATCTCACTACTGAAGGTCGGAGTCTCCAGCTCCTACCTGTTGATGATCTGCAAGCATAGTAGGCATTGAGACCTCTCTTAAGTCTCTCCTGAGTATTTCTTCCCCACGACAGCTTGCTGTCCAGAAAAACTCCTAGATACTATGCGCTATCAGATAGTCTAAGCTCTACTCCTCCTAGTACCAGCAGCCTAAAATTCTCTACCCTGTAGCTCCTAGTAAAAAGAACCAACTCGGTCTTCTCCGGATAACCTCCCAATCCCTCTCGCCCATGCTGACAGTTCGCCCAGCGCCCCTTGCATGACCTCGCCAATTGTCGGCAGAAACTTGCCCGATACCAATATCACTACATCATCCGCGTAGGCCACAATTTTCTGATCCATTCTGTCAAGTAGTCCCAGAACGACATTGACAGATAAGAGCCATAATAGCTGAGAGAGAACTCCCCCCTGTGGAGTCCCCCTGGTCACCTGTTTCTTTTCGTTCGTTTCCCTAGTCCGCTGCTAAGCATCACAGTTATCCGTTGGACCAGGAACAGTGGAACACCTAGATCCACCAGTGCCTGCCTAATAGCTTATATCTTCAAATTGTGAAAGGCGCACTCTATATCCAGGAATGCCGCCGAGGTGTATTCCTTGCTTCGCCGTCCCCGCTTTACATACCCCACCACATCATGAAGCGCATTCTCAACAGATCTACCCTTAAGATAGGCGTGTTGAGCGCTGCTGATGATGCCGGCGTCAATCTTCTTCCTCAGATGTAGATCAATCAGTCTTTTCAACGTCTTCAAAAGAAAAGACGATTAGCTGATTCGTCTAAAATCCTTGGCTTTAGAGTGACCGGTTCTTCCCGCCTTGGGTATGAAAACCACCCTGACCACCCTCCACCCTTTAGGAATGTGCCCGTTTAGCACACAGACCCTAAACAGTTCCACCAACAGCAGGAGTGATGATCTCCCGATATTCTGTAACATCGCCGGAAAGATACCATCTGGACCTGCTGATTTGTAAGACCCAAAGGTATCAACCGCCCATATAACATTATCCAAGGTGATCATGTCCCCCACCGTCTCTCTCTCCTCACCGCCCGAGTCTGACCCAGAGAAGGGGTCACCACATTCAATCTGTTCCCCCACCCCAGGATCCACACATCCCGGAAAGTGAGTCTCCATTAGCATAAAAAGAGATTCAGATCTAGATTCCGCCCATGAGTTCTCTGGTCTCTGAATAAATCCCGGGACTACAGGGTCCTTGGATAGAATTCTTCTGCACCTGGACATCTCATTTACAGGTTCCACTAACTCGCTAAACTTTATCCACGAGTCCCTTTTCGGTCTCCTAATATCTCCCTTATATCTATTGTTACTCAATCTGAAGTTACTCCAATCCTCTTCCCTACGCGTATACTTCGCTCTATTGAACAACCTTCTGATAGTGGACCTTTGCGTCTTCAACTCGCCTGTCCACCATCTTGGTTATGTGCGCTTGCCCGGAAAGTCCATTGGACAGGATCGCTCATAGCTACTAGTTAAAACCTCCGTGAGGGTGCTCACCAGTTGCTCCACAAAGGTCGACGTCGACCTACAGTCGTGTGTAACTCTAAGGTTACCTTGCACCAATCTCAAAAAGTAATCCCAAGATCTCCTCCTCGGATTCCTATACGGACACCTTTTCGACTTCTCAAGCATTAGATTAAAGAACAGGTGACTATGGTCAGAGAAGGATAAGCCCAAATTCACCCACCAATCCTCAACTAACTCCCTACAGTTCATCAATGTCATCTATCACTGCCTCCCTATCCCTATTTCTTGACGTAGGTGTATTCCCCCTGTTACAGATAAGAATATTGCTGGCAATAATAAAATCAAACATAGGCTCACCCCTTTTGTTGATGTCGGCACTTCCCTATTGGGTATGGTGTGCATTGGCGTCACACCCTAGTACCAGCCTCGAGCCACTCCTGCCTGAGTACTTCACCACCTCTCGCACTTTTTCTAGTGCCAGGACCGTTTTGTCCTTGGCTTCTCCTGTCACAACCGTGAGCTCTCCATTACAGTAAGAATGAGAAATCAAAAATTTATACTCAGTTCTCGCCAAAATACAAGTTGGTACCTTCATTTCCGTGTGGGGTACGAAATATGTATACCCCGTGACCCTTAATACAACTACCCGGTTTTTGTTAATCCAGGGCTCTTGAATTAAGGCCACGTCCACATTATTATCGATGAGGGAGGTTACTAAGTCGGTTGAGGCTGCTTCACAGTGGTGCAGGTTTATCTTCACCACTTTCAATCTCTTAGGGTCTATCATTTTTAGGAAACCTAAATTTGATAGAACCCAACCCGAATACCGCAACCCCTCCCATCGATTCCAGCTTTTTAAGACACTCCCGGTCCACAGCGAACCTGAAGTCTCTTCCCTGGTTCTCTTTACAACCCAGTGAAGCTATTAACTTCCACTGGCTTGTAATGAGTCCATTGTTATGGTTGGGCGGTACCCCCTGTATGACCTTCACCTGTTTTATAGGTGGAGGTATCCATACTGTGACTACCGGTCTTAATGGCAACTCAGACGCGAGTATAACGTCCAGACTAGCTTCGGGACAGGAGCTGCCGCTTTTACCAATTGCGGCCTTTAAAAACTCAAAGGTTTTTTGATTGCCGCAACTGACAGTTTTGACACCTCTTGCACAGTCACCCCTTGAACGATACTTTGTCCGGCTTTCCTTTAGCACTAAAGATTTCGGCGAGTAGTTTGTTCTCTAGCACCTGCTATCTCTCGACACTGATCGTTCCATCGGGATCCCTATGATCAATGACAGCCGCCAGAATACCGTCCTAACTCGACGACTCCTTTAGTTTCTTTGCCGTGGAGGAGTTGTTCTCTCTGGAGCCAGTTCTCTTATTGATCTCTTTACGGGGATCTTTAAAAGAACTGATCACAGTCTGACCAGTCCTCTTAGCCGCAGGGGATTTCTGGTCATCACCAGACCCCACTCTCGTAACTACCCCTTTATTGGGGCCCTTAGCAGAGCTCTGTCGGTGATTACCCGATTTCCTTGCAAAGGTTGAATGGTTTGTCCCGGTAACCCTTCCTTTAGTGACTCCTTTTTTTGAGTGACTATCGGAAATTTACAAGACATTTCCAGTTCTCATAGCGCGACTAGTAGTGGGTATTTCGTTCACAGGCCTAGCTCCCTTAACTGTGACCATACTGTCACGATTAAGAGAGCCAGCTGGTATTATCATTTCATTGGCGATTACGCGACTGCGACATTTCCAATGACTGATCTATTGTCCAAGCGTAAAACCTTTGTTGCGTCAGTCGACGCTAAAAACTAAATTAACGTCAGCTCCCGTTTTCTTACACGCCGATTTCGAAAAACCGTTTGTTGTTCAATGTGACGCCAGTACTTATGGTATCGGCGCAGTGTTGGCACAGGTCGACGATGGTAGCAACGCACGTCCGAATGCGTTCATGTCTCAAAAACTTTATAAAGCCCAAAGGAATTATTCCATCACTGAGCTTGAGTGTTTGCTATTATTCTGGCCATTAGGAAGTTTCGGGCCTGTTTTGATGGCCACGAATTTAAGATGATAACTGACTATGCCAGCCTTAAGTGGCTTATGCGGCAGAGAAATCTTGCCGGACGTTTGGCCAGATAGGCCTTAAAACTCCAAGGTTTTTATTTTACAATTGAACACCGAAAGAGTAGTGAAAATGTGGTGACGGATGCATTATCCCGAGCTTTCGAAAAAGACGATAGCATAGCCGTAATAGAGATAGTAACCTTGCCTTCTATTGACTTGAATTCTACAGCTTTTGATGGCCCGGAGTATGGCCGTTCAAAGTCGGAAATTCAGGATTATCGAGTTGTGGAAGGAATACATCCTCAACTGCGGATTGTGCAAAACATCTGAAGCACCAACCTCGTGTCTTAAATCACCTATGGGTCAGATGGTTGCAACCGAAACGCCGTTCCAGCGTCTATATATGGACCTCATAGGACCGTTCCTTCATTTGTATAATTCTTGACCACTTCACGAAATTTACATTTTTGAAGCCACTAAGAAAATTCGTGACAAAACTCATAGTCGATTATCTTTAAACCGAGGTATTTACTTGTTTTGGTGCACCTGAGATTATAGTTTCTGATAATGGAGGCCAATTCGGTTGACAAGTTCGGAGTTCAGCACCAATTCACCGCTGTACATAGCCCACAGTCCAACGCAAGCGAGAGGGTAAACCGCTTCATAAATGAGGCTCTCCACTCTTACATTCGTAAAGACTAAGGGCAATGGGATGAATACCTTTCTAGCGTCAATTGTGCTATCGGCATCAGCGTTCATCAGACCACTGGACCACGGACCCCTTATAACTTAGTATTCGGACACACTATGGTTAGACATGGCCTATAAAATTGTACGTAGTCTCAAACTGTCGGCGGAGGCAGATACACAATTGGAAAGACAGGACAATTTTACACTTTTACGTAACTCTATACGGACAAAGATAAAGGACGCGTATGAAGGTAATGTTAAGACCTACAATCTTAGATCGCATTGGCGTGAATTTAACGTTGGTCAAACAGCGGTGCCACGTGATTTCATACAAACCTCACTGGCAGAAAATTTTAATGCCAAGCTCGCGCCAACGGGCGTTAGGGCTGTTGTAAAACGGAAAATTGGTAACGTAAATTACGAACTTGAGGACATTAACGGCAAGCACGTAGGGGTATACCATATGGAAGATATTTGGACATAGTATTGACCAATAGTCACCTTGTTTCAGATAAATTTCTACAGTGTCCTTTGTACTCCATCAGTTTTGTGATGGCGACTTGTTTTTTTTAATGATTTACTAAATTTCAGAATACATTTTACTAACACTTGATTTTGGCTATAGGAAAATTCATTTCTATATTAATTTATGTTCAAAATTTTATAGTGGTAGGCTTTGGTTTTTAAATTTTCAGTTTTTTTTTTGTATTTGAAAAATTTTCTATTTTAAAAATATTTTCTTAAGTGAGTCAGTCGCAGCATATAGTAAAAAATTAGTTTTAATTTGATTTATTTGCAAGCTGCTTGTAAAAGATTTAAGGATCTAATTCGTTTAACTTTTCCGGGGAAGTTAATGGTAAGAAAGTTTGAAATTTGTGTTGTAATTCATTTGTTTTAGTTAGTTAAGTTTAGTTCCTTTTGCATTATAGGAATTTGAAGTCTTTGTTATTTATTTGGTAGATGCCTAGCTTTTGTCGAAGATTCCGAAATTTGGGTAGTGAGGAGATATTACAAGATCGGGAAGGTGTGGATTAGCAGGGGCGATTGTGTTCGAATGCTGGGAAAATTTGTATTAGTAACTATGCGAACCTACGTCTAAATATACATATTTAGTGGTACAATTAGGCCAGTGGTTGGGCAATTTATAAGTGTTTACATTCTATTTCCTTTTGATTCCTTGTTTGTCTCTTTGAAAACTGCTGAAAGACAGACCTACCTACATATATACAGAACCATCTCTGACACCCTTTTGTTCATTAGGGTGACCCGAGGTCACAACAAGCCTCTCTTCTAATATTGACACCATAAGTATTTGTACTAATTTTAAACAAGTTGCTTTGATATATTCTCAAATTTTGTTTGACAAATAGCCTAAAAATAACTTTTAATAACTAGATTATTCCTTTAAATTTGTTTTAATGTAACTTTGAAGAATGTTACAAACTCTTTAATTTAATTAACTTGCCTTTTTAACGTAACAAAGTAGAAATATATATACTTAATTAAATTAAATTTTCTCTTTTTAAATTAGGTGTTATTAAGACATATAAAAATAATTTACTTTTATTGAATTTAATATTATAGAATGTGGTCACTTAGTGTAGCTTTTTTTTATCTTCATTCAAATCCAAATTTAAATACAATTACATTCAAAAACATAAACATATCTATTCTACGTACATAAACACTCAAACTACGTACTCACTCTCTCATTTAAACACTTTACACTCATACAGCAGACACATTTGAAACCATTTGAAACATACCCATATCATGCTTGTATAAACTTTAAAGATACATATTCAGTTTTTTATACCCTCCACCACCACTAGTGGTGAATGAGGGTATACTAAGTTTGTCATTCCGTGTGAAACTTTTTTATTATACATCTAAGACCCCATAAAGTATATATATTCTGGCTCCTTGAGTAATTCTACGTCGATTTAGCCATGTCTGTATGTCTGTCCTTCTGTTGAAAAAACGCTCACTTTCGAAAAACGCAAAAGAAAAGAACATTCTGGTCTCAAATTGCTTGTAGTTATCCTAAGCAGTTTGGGATTGCATTCCAGCAACATCGGTTCAGTAGGATCAGAACTATGAATCAAAATGTGGAACCACCACCCTAAAAAATTTATCGTTTTGATATAAAAACTACCATAAATGGTGGAATAATGCACGGAATGATATAACATTTTGCACGAATTCGCTTAATACGACTGCAAATCATACTGTTAAATTTCGGTCCATAATTGATCAAAGGTCCGATGTAAACCCTACTCTCGGAAAACAGTTAAGTAAGCCTAAACCGTAACAAATAATGCTATCATAATGAAATTCAGTACGTCACGTTAATAGGGCGAGAAATCACACTGCCAAATTTCGTGCAGATCGGTCTATAATTTACCTAGGGCCCATATAAACCCTACTCCCGAAAAACAGTTTATTGCGCCTAAGCCCACTTTAAGAAAATAATTAAATTCGCCTAAAACCATAGCAGATATAGATATTGCGGTAAAATTTATTCCACCTTAGATTTATATGGCCTGTCATGCAATTTTGTGAAATTTACTGTTAACGCTAAAACTAATTACACTGCTGTATTGAAATTTATTCTCAGAATTTTGGGATGATTGGTCTATAATTTGCGATAGGTCTAATACAAATTACCCTCCTAAAAATCATTTTAGTTCGGCTAAAAATGTTACGAATTAGATATTTTACTCAAGCCAGTTCAAAGTTTTAACAAGAAACGCATAAAACTTTCTTATTGTCGGTCAATAATTTAAGATAAGTGTAAACCGCAACCAATTTTAATGCGAACGTTCGTTTTTGTGGAGCTTAGTTAATAATAAATGTATATGTATTTATCATGTAGAGCCCACCCCTGTCGGTGGAGGGTATCAAAGATTCGGCACAGCCGAATATAGCACTCTAACTTGTTTTTAACACTCTTTGCTGTAAAAATTCTTCGATAAACCTACTGCGCAACATTTCATCTGTCATCCGGCGCCTGCTGATTGCGATAGAACTTGTATAAGTAAGTTGTTTGTTTAAATTTCCGCCATAATTTTATACACTCTCTTTAATCTGGTTCTTTGCTTATTACAGAGTACCAAAACGCTCGCTCATTCAGTCAAAAGCGAGCGTAAAAATTTAAACATTTTTCTGCAAATTCATCTTCATGAGGGTGAGGAAAAAAGATATTTTGAATTTCCTCACTCATGAGGAGTGAGCAAAAAAAAAAATTCATATGAACATTTTTCAGATATGAAAAATTTAAAATAATTCAAGTTAAGGATCTTCACAAGGAAAAAATGCGATTTGCGAAAGGCCTTGCAGAAGGCCTTTTAGCAGACATAAGATCTCCCATCCTCATTCAAACTTTATTACTAATTAACAAGGTGTGTCAATGGATACCAACACCTTTCCCTCTTGCAGCTACTTTGAGCGCTTCTGGAAAGGCTTCTAAAAAGACTTAAGAATAAAGCTTGATCCCAGTTTAATTTTTGGTGGTTAATATGAAAAGTGAGTAAATTAATAACTAAACTTGCAAAAACGATTTCGACAGGTCTTATCTTAGAATAGAAAATTTGTAAAATATTTAATATTTAAACCTTTTTTAAAGACCTTTTCAAAGAAAGCAGAGTGGAAAAGTAAAAGCTTACTAAAAATTCAATTGTAAACCTCCTTAAAGTCCTAAAAAGTGAATCGCATGCAATTTTTTCCGCTATGCAGCACGATTAGCCTACGTGTGTTTTGTAAAATTATTTCTTAGCTGGTGAACCAAAATTTATGTGTTGTTTTTTTTTTGTAGGCAAATATTATTGAAATAAAAAAAACTAAGAGAACTGCACATATCGGCATCTTAAATGCAGAATATTGTAACATAAAATTCCATAAGTTTATATGAGAAGCAAAAAACGTTGTAAAATGGAAATTATATGAGATATTAGTGTAATATTAAATATTAAAAATAAAGATCCGAAAACCGATATATTTTTTAGGAAAAAATATTATTTTTATTGTTATTTATTTAGTTATGTGTGTATGTGTAACGTTATTTTAATTTGTAATTCTCTGAAACAAAACGACGTTTCATCAACGAAAGTATGTTCGTATTAAGTATAGCAAGCATTTAAAATAATGAAATATTTTTGTTAAATTACAGGTATAATAGAATATTAAGATATTATAATAGAATATTAAGATAAAAATCGCATAATTAAGATGTAGACATCATTAGGTTTTCGTTGACATGGTGAAACAATTTTGCTTTTCTGATGCAGCGCAGGCAGTACTGCATTTGAGAACGTAGAGATGTTATTTTATTAGAGATATTATGACATACTATGTATAGTTATTTTATTGATTTTAATTTCTAATTATAAGTGGATTAAACTAAAAAATTCACTTCATTAAATTTAACTATAAATTGATTTTAAAAAGCCAACTTTTCATTATAAATAAATTGTATTTTGATCTCCTTATAATGAATTTTCTCAATTGAATTTTTCTTTACAATAAACAAATGTAGTAAATTTTGTAAACAAAAATTTTACTCATATACATACATGCATATTTGTCGCCATATAAGGAATTATTTCAAAAAAACTTCTGTAGCCCATACTTACAACGCTATATACGGAGCAAGAAGTAAATTGTATTTAGTTATTTTCTGAAAAATTTAAATAAGAAGAATGAAAGAGTTTTTCAATTAAGAGTAGTATTGATAGCAGTGCCCTTATTCCATGAACGAAAATTTTGTACAATTAAGCAATTATCCTAAAAAAAAATACTACTAGTATTTAATAAAACCGTAAAAGGATTAGCAAAAAATATAGCTTAACAATTTATATTCCAGCACTTTATAAAAAATGCTACTATTCTTAAGATGTAGAAGACAAGTAATTTATTATTTAACACAAAAGGCTTAAAAACAGTCTTGTTGAGGATATTGATGAAGGACGACTTAGAAGAATGCAATCCTAACAAAAATACCAGATTATTTTAAATAAACGTGGAAAAAATATTTCTATTGTATTATAAACATTATATATTAATAATGAAGAAATATTCTGGTCCAATAGTAACAGATTCATTATAGGGAAATTCGATGGTATTAAAATTTGTATATATGAACATATTGTTACGAAAATAACTTTAGTAAAGAATAAGTTTAGTTTATTAGTAATTTTATTAGTTTAAAATGTTATTGTATAAGTTTCGAATCAAACACTACCTAATGTGTGATCATCGTGAAGATTATCTGCAAGCAACGAATATTTGTGTTGAAGAGCTAAATCGAAACTTTGTACTTTCATCTTTATACTCTCCACCTAGATTTTCAATATCAGAAAGCCAATATTATAAATATTTTAAATCATTAGGACCCTGTTTCCTAGCCGCTGGCGATTACAACGCTAAACATACCTTCTGGGGTTCACGGCTCATTACACCAAAGGGTCGTGTTTTGTATAATACAATGTCTAAAATGGATTTAAATGTGGTCGCGAGTGGACAACCAACTTATTGGCCTACTGATCAGCAAAAAATTCCAGATGTCATCGATTTTGGCGTGGTTAAAAACATCCCCGCAGAAACGATTCACGTTGAAGCTTCTTTAGAATTATCTTCTGATCACACACCTACAATTCTTACCATATCAAACCCTTATAGAATTGTATCTCCGTCTGGTTACTTAGTGACGTCAGCCACAAAAATAAATTAGTAAAAATATAAAAAATATCTCAGTACCCACTGCACTGAAAATATTCCGCTTAGAACACCGGAGAATGTGAATCTTTCTATTGTAAATTTTGACAATTATCTCAAATTAGCTGTTCAACATTCTAACATAGCCCGCAAAAATATCAAAAATAGTAAAATATATTCTACTGATGTCGAGCGTCTCTTGACTGAAAAAAGGAGAGTTCGAAGAGAGTGGCAATTGCACAGATCCCCTCAACTTAAAAATTTACTAAAAGAGTGCACAAAAAGGCTAAGAAACTTACTGCAGTCTCAAAAAACGGCTTCTCTAGAAAAATATCTTAAGGAACTTGATGCAACTCCTCAATCTGATTACTCATTATGGCGTGCAGCTAGAAATCTTAAAAGACCAGTTATCACTAAACCACCATTAAGAAACTTAAATGGACGTTGGGCACGAAATGACATAGAAAAAGGAAATATTTTCGTTAATCATTTGAAAACCGTATTTACCCCTAATACATCTTTCGATACTGCGGTCGAGTTACCACCTGTTGCTGTTAGATCAGCTGTTCCACTAAGGTTTAAAGTAAGAGAAATCGAGAAGGCTATTCATGATTTAAACCCCAAGAAAGCCCCTGGTTTTGATAAGATCAGTAACAAAATGCTTTTGGAGCTACCCAGCATAGCAAAGAAAATTATTCTACTAATTTTTAATGCTATTTTACGCCTTGAATACTACCCACAAGAGTGGAAACTATCCTTAGTTACCATGATACCTAAACCAGGAAAGGATCCCACAAAAGTTGAGTCATATAGACCTATAAGCTTATTGTCTAATATATCAAAGCTTTTTGAGAAACTTCTAGTGTCTAAATTAACGCCGATTTTAAATGGTAACAGATGTATTCCCAATCATCAATTTGGTTTTAGAAGAAAACACAGCACAATTGAACAAACTCATCGAATAGTAAATGTCATAAGAAAAGCCTTTGAAGAAAAAAAATATTGCTCAGCACTCTTCATCGATGTGTCTCAAGCTTTTGATAAAGTCTGGCATGAAGGTTTACTACTGAAATTGCAGCAAAACTTACCAGCAAATATACACAAGCTGTTAGAAAGCTTCTTAGTCGATCGTCAATTTATTATTAAAGAAGGCGAATTTTTAAGTTCTCCACAGCCAATTAACGCTGGAGTCCCACAAGGCAGCATCCTGGGCCCTCTATTATACTTAATTTATACTTCGGACTTGCCAACAAACAGCTTCACCCATACCTCAACATTTGCGGACGACACAGCTTTTCTAAGCGTACACGCAAACTGTCAAGAAGCATCTCGTTATCTACAGGATCATATATTTGAACTAGAAAGGTGGTTAAAAAAATGGAGGATAAAGATCAATGAGCAAAAATGCGCACATATAACATTCACATTGCGTCGGGAAACATGCCCCCTATTAAAATAAATAATCAAATAATACCCCAACACTCGCATGTAAAATACCTCGGTATACATCTAGATCGGCGTTTAACGTGGAAATGTCATATAGAAGTGAAATTAACTCAAATGAAACTAATAGCAATCCAAATTAATTGGCTTATTGGAAGAAATTCTGTTCTTAGTCTCGATTGCAAACTTCTACTCTACAACTCTATCTTAAAGCCAATTTGGTGCTACGGTATTCAGTTATGGGGCACTGCCTCGGCTTCTAACATCGAAAAAATTCAAAGGCGCCAAAATAAACTTCTTCGAATAATCACAGCCGCCCCCTGGTACGTCAAAAACTCAAATAGTTACAAGGATCTCAATGTGCCATTAGTAAAAACTATGATAACGAAATATGCAGTAAAATATTTAAAAAGGCTGGAACTGCACCCAAATCCATTAGCTAGAAATATTTTAAATTATGGCGGCCACACTCGCTTAAAAAGAAGAGACACTGCAGCACTCACCCAATCAGATGAGCATTAAACACCTATATATGTAAACAGAAACCGTGATGACTAAATCTTTTGTGTTTGGCACTGGCAGGACATAAAGCAAATATTAGGATAAGATTTGATTAATTATTGTTAGTTCATATTTAATATATGAAGATTCAATAAATAAATAATGAAAAAAAAAAAAAAAAAAAAAATTTGAAATGTAAACCCACTGTACAGAATTTTCTAGTACAAATGTAATGTTATGATTGTTATAGATAAATGTATAACATAATAGTGTTGAGATTATCTTTAACCCATAAAGTATGCTTTAGTTTATTGATGTATAAATCAGCCACAATGTCAATGCATAATGATATTCGCTGTAAGATAATAAAATCTCGATTCGCCCAGAAATGTCGAAAATTTTACAGACATTTCGCCGAGTAGAATGATCTAGAGACATCAAGATGTCAGCGAACAGAGTATAAATACTCGCGAAGGTTGGCATCGATAATCAGTATAAGTACGATTATTTAAGTGTGTACATCGCAATTATTAGTGGTAAAATTGACTAAGTTCTAAATAAAGTGGCGTGAATAGTTTATAGTACAGCTAATACGTAAAGTGTCTAAAGTGTTTTATTTATTTTATTAAAGTTGCAATAAAAGAACTCAAGAGGTTTATTATAAAGGAAATAAACCAAAAACGTTATTGAAAAGTCAGTAACGTAACAATTGGTGTCAGAAGTGAAATTGCAAAAATAAAATAAATTAGGAAAAAAAAAAAATAGACAGCAATGAAATTTGAAGAACTAAAAGTGGACCAGCTCAAGAAAGAGTTGAGCAAGTTAGATCTACCAACTGCAGGAAATAAAGCAGAGCTGCAGAAGAGGTTAATAGATGAATTCGAACGACGCAATATTGACATTGGTAGCCACAAATTCGAGGATAAAGAAGAAATAGAGGTATGCACACGTGCAGTTGCCAGCAGTATAGATTTAAACACAATGTTTGCTGCTATGATGGCAAAAATGGAAAAAATGTCGGAAGAAAATTCTAGAAAAATTTATGAAACTTCTAGAAAAATGGACGATAATTCCAGAAGCATGGTGATGATGATAAAAGAAAATTCGACCGATATTCCAGCTGAAACTTCTAGAAAAATGGAAGAGAAATCGAGCACCATCCTGGCCGAAATTCAAGAGAATTCCAGAATTACAAATGAGAAACTTCAGGAGATTTCCAGTGAAATAAATGAAAGAGTAAATGAAATGGAAATATAATTCAACCAAAAGCTTATTGAAGTAACCACACAAATTACGGATATTGATGAAAAGTTCCATCATCTTGAGGCAAAAGTAAATAACATTCGATGCCAGGAGGCAGCTGTACGAGTTTTGCCAGAAGTCTCGAGTAGAATAAAGGCCCCTTGTTTTGATAGTAGTGTTCCATTTAATGTTTTTAAGTTCCAGTTTGATACAGTTGCTAACAGAAATGCATGGAACAGTGATGAAAAGGCCGTAGAGCTAATTCTTGCACTAAAGGGGACTGCAGCTGAAATTCTAGAAAGTGTACCAGTAAGTTGCAGAAACAATTATGATGACGTGATGATGGCACTGCAGCGTAAGTATGGTGGCGACCACAAAAAGGAAATCTACAAAATGGAATTACGTGGTAGAATGCAAAAGGCTAATGAGACATTACAGGACTTTGCACTGGAGATTGAGTGGTTGGTGCAGCTTACCTATCCTGGTGAGAGTCATTCATTCTTGGATCACTTCAAAACTGAGGCATTTGTAAACGGTATTCGGGATGCAGATATAAAAATTGCGGTATGTACGTCACAAAAGTCTACCTTTGCAGAGACTGTTTCATTTGCCCTAGCCCAGGAAACCGCTAGAATTATTTTAAGACCACAAGTAGGCAAGGTGCGAAGGCTCGATGTGACCACCAAAGGTGAAAGGGATATTGTGCAGGATATAAAAGAGGCAGTTATGGAAGCTTTAAGCGAGAAGCAAAGTAAAACTAAAGTAAAATGCTATAACTGCGGAAAGATTGGTCACATGCAGAGAAACTGTAAAGCATAAAAGAAACGTTCAAGATCTGCTTCACCGCCCAGAAACAACCACCACTCATCGCAGGAGTCACCGTTAAACTAAAAAGAGCTAGCATTGCGGGGCATGAGCTAGCTCCCACATCTAAGGGCTCCACAATCTCCATCTCAGCAATGCAACAGAATAACAGAAATCTTACTGCTTGTGGCTATATAAATGGTCAAAAACGGGTTCTAACTGTGGACACTGGGGCATCTCTTTCAATAATTAGATGAAGTAATCCTTGGCTCAGATTTTATGATTGGACAAGGTATTCAACTGGATATGGGTCAACAAATTATGACTTGGCGTAATGTTGAAATTCTCATTGATGTTGGATACGAAATCAAGGCACATGTAAGACAGTTAGTCGCCCTTGAACGTGAAAAATTGCCACCTAAGTCAGAAACCATTGTATGGGCGCAAATGGAGGGAGATTGTGAGGACAACAACAGATTATGGGTGGTAGAGCCAACAGCAATTACAGGTGATATAGTAACAGCGAATGCCCTCGTTAAAACCAGCAACAGCTTAGTTCCTGTAAGAGTTTTAAATTTATCCAACAGCGAAAAGGTCCTTACTCAGAATTTTAAGATTGGACAATGTGCTTCAACGGAGGCAATAATAAGTTGCGAGAACCATCCAGACGCAGCTAAAAAGAGTACCAAGGACCAGGAACTACTAGAGGAACATGTGCGGAAATGGACCGGATATCTAAGGCCGCCCGAGAGAAATAAGGCAAGACAATTGCTAAAGAAATATGCCTTTATATTTGCGTCAAAAGGTAAAAACCAGGGCAGAATGTCAATCGTGAAACACGAAATTAACACCGGCGACGCTAACCCAATTAAACAGGCCCATAGAAGCATTCCTCTAGCAAAACGAAATGAAGTTAGAGACCTAGTTAATGAAATGGAACAGGATGGCATAATAAAACCATCATCAAGTCCCTGGAGTTCACCGGTGGTTTTGGTAAAAAAGAAAGATGGAAGTACTAGATTTTGCGTAGACTACAGGAAACTTAATGACGTCACCAAGAAGGACAGTTTTCCATTGCCTAGGATTGATGACACCTTGGACACGTTAGCTGGAACAGAATGGTTCTCCACATTGGACTTGCAGAGCGGTTATTGGCAAGTAGAAATCACAGACAAGGATAAAGAGAAAACTGCTTTTAGTGCAAGTGATGGCTTATGGCAGTTTAATGTAATGCCATTTGGGCTCTGTAATGTTCCAGCTACATTCGAGCATTTGATGGAACAGGTGTTGAAAGGTCTCCACCGAAAGACATGTTTGGTGTACCTTGATGACATAATTGTCATGGGAAAAACATTTGATGAGCACCTGAAAAACCTCGAAGAGGTGTTAAAACGTATATCTACAGCCGGACTCAAGTTAAATGTTAAGAAATGTTCACTGTTCCAGAAGGAAGTAAAATACCTAGGGCATCGTGTAACATCTGATGGCATTTCAACAGACGAAGAGAAAATACGAGCAGTCGTGGAGTGGCCTCGCCCTCAAAATCTACATGAGTTGCGCAGTTTTCAGGGCTTATGTACATATTACAGGCGTTTTGTACCGAATTTTGCCAATATTGCTGCCAGTTTGCATGAATTGACCAAAAAGGCACAGGTATATAACTGGGATGAAGCACAGGAACAATCATTTCAGAAGCTTAAAGTATTATTGTGCACAGCACCAATTTTAGCTTATCCAATCGCGGGAAAGAAATTTGTGCTCGATACCGATGCAAGCGGATTTGGAATTGGAGGTGTGCTGTCCCAAGTGGTCAATGGTATAGAGAAAGTTGTAGGCTATTACAGTCGAATACTTTCGAAGCCTGAGAGGAATTACTGCATAACTCGGCGAGAGCTTCTGGCAGTACTAGAGTGCATAAAACATTTCCACAAATACTTGTATGTTCAACATTTTGATTTAAAAACAGACCATTCTGCACTCAGGTGGTTGCTACAATTAAAAAATCCGGAGGGCCAGATAGCGCCTTCAGGGCTACGATTTTAGCATTGAACATAGAAAAGGTGGAAAACATGGCAATGCGGATGCTCTGTCTAGGCGACTCTTTAAGCTGGAATGCAAGCATTTTGTAAGGGCTGAAGGAAAAGAAAACTTCTGTGATGTTCGTCTATTGCAGATAGAGTCCAATGAAGACTAGTCAATGGCGCAGAAAAATGACCCAATTTTAGCAAAATTTCTGAAAGCCAAGGAAGAGGGCAAAAGACCCACTCGAAACGAAATTACGCCAGAAAGTCCATTGATGAAAGCATACTGGGCTCTGTGGAACAGCCTTCAAGTAGTAAATGGCTGCTTATACCGTACTTGGGAAAGCACTGATGGAAAATCAGTTAAAAACCTTATAGTAGTGCCGTCAGTGAAAGTAAAAGAAGTTCTGAGGGAATTTCATAACGGTCCAAGTGTTGGTCATCTTGGTGTGACAAAGACCTTAGAAAAATGAAAACAACGGTTTTATTAGGTTGGCTGTCAACAAGCCGTAACTGAATGGATAATCAATTGCGCACAATGCATGGCCGCCAAAGGTCCAGTAAGGAGAAGTCGTGGGCCGCTACAACAGTTCCATTCTGGTGCCCCGTTTGAAAGAATTGCAATGGATATAGCTCGGCCTGTTAGTAATGCCCCAACAAATATGTGCTAGAAGTCATTGATTACTTTAGTAAATGGCCGGAGGTATATGCCATCCCAAACCAAGAAGCTAGGACAGTTGTGGACGTCTTTGTGAACAATTGGGTGTGCCGGTATGGCGTTCCATTGGAATTGCATTCTGACCAGGGCAGAAATTTTGAATCTGTTATATTTAAAGAAATGTGTAATTGTACGGAATATAGAAAACAAGAACAACCCCACTGCATCCGCAATCTGACGGCATATTTGAAAGATTTAACCGTACATTAGAGGAACATTTGCGGAAAGTAGTTAGCACACAACAAAAAGACTGGGATAAGCACATTTTAAAATTCCTGTTGGCGTATAGATCAGCGGTTCACGACTCCACCTCTCGTACACCCGCCAAAATTGTATTTGGAACAGAGCTCAGACTACCAGGAGATCTAGAGTTTGGCGTTAAGCCTATACCAACGGGTGAAAACAATGAAGGCTTCACCTCACAATAACAAGAAACACTTAATGAGCTTCATGAATTTGTACGAAACCGTATTAAGCTGTCCAGTGACAAGATGAAAGCCAGATACGATCGAGCGGCGAATTCGGAAGGATTTAAGGAGGGCCAGTTGGTTTTGCTTTTTAACCCCCAACGAAAGAAAGGATTATCTCCCAAACTACAGACACATTGGGATGGGCCATACAAGGTGATAAAGAAATTAAATGAAGTTGTATATCGAATACAGAAACACAAAAGTCCAAAGGCAAAAATGAAAGTTGTTCATTTGGAACGTTAGCCCCTTATGGAAGAGGTGATTCTGAGCCTATTCGGGACGAACAGGCTTAAGTGGGGGGCAGTATTACGAAAATAACTTTAGTTAAGAATAAGTTTAGTTTATTAGTAATTTTATTAGTTTAAAATGTTATTGTATAAGTTTCGCATATTTAAGTGTGTACATCGCAATTATTAGTGGTAAAATTGACTAAGTTCTAAATAAAGTGGCGTGAATAGTTTATAGTACAGCTACAAAGTAAAGTGTCTAAAGTGTTTTATTTATTTTATTAAAGTTGCAATAAAAGAACTCAAGAGGTTTATTATAAGGAAATAAACCAAAAACGTTATTGAAAAGTCAGTAACGTAACAATATATTAACTCATAAGATTAGAAACGAAACAAATGATGGAAAAATCATATCATAAAAACAATGCCAGTCTGCTGGAAGAAAAACCAAGTACCTGCAGATGTTACTATTTATTCTTGGAAATTCTTAGCGTACGGGAGTGCAATGGGTTAAGCTGTGAAATTTCTAACAGTCCAATGTAGAAGAAGCTGTTAGTAATACTTAATATAGATTTTGCAATACATATTTATATATGGATTCGGTTTATATTAATTTTACAGCACTGTTTTTCTTTTTGCTTATGCAATAATTTGCAGTTTGATCACTTATTCCACTAACACGTTCAGACTTTGAAACAGAATACGCATTTTTGACGTTAACAAAAATCAAATTTATGCACAGATGTTTGAATTGATTGTCCTGTTACTTCTTCTTATTGTACATTTGGCTTAGTATTGTGGTTACCTGTTTATAATTTTACCAGCAATATCTGCAAAAAAAAATTGCAACATATTTACATATATACATGGAAATAGTTGACGTGGAGTGCGTGTCTAAGTTGAAAGTTCAACAATGCCAAAAAACAGTTAACATAGAAAAATTTGTGTCGTAAAATGCATCTTCCAACAAAAGCACTTGTTTAATAACATCCTGCAAACAAGAACTTTGTGGAAAGATAAAATCGAACATAAAAAGGCATTATACGATTGTTCATGAGCAGGACATCAAAAGTGATACTGAAAGTGATAGTGATGATGTCCCTGTTTGCAAAAAATATAAAAAAACAATAAAGTTAAGCACAACAATTGAAAAAACTAATTTTTTGAAATGTTGTATAGGATTGGTGACGAAAAAAATATTCCCTTTACAATATTTAACGACCAAGAGTGCTTTAAACAATTAATTGCACTGTACAAGCAAAAATTCAATACAAATTTAAGCCCCAGTAATATTGGAACCATACTGGAAAAGGCTAGTAGTCATTAAAATAAGAAATAACAGTAAAGCATAAATAGATATTGCCATCCGAATGGAAAGAAATGTAGTCGGTATTAACATACAATACATTAAAGATTACAAAATTTGTGTTAACAATATTGGTAAGCACATAAAAAATATATACACTTTGTTCTACTCCAAAACGTTTGAGAAATTTATTTCTTGTTTTCTGTTAACATAACTACTATTTGAATTTCTTAAAAAAATTTCTTCAATTAAATTTTGTTTTACAGGTATGATACAAACAACAAAACGACATACAGCTACAAATTTGAAGGAGGAAATTCTTAAGTGTCTTGAGGAATATAACATTGGTATGCATCAAATTTACTTAAATACAACTGACAACAGAGCCAACGTGTTGAAGTTATCAAGACAATGACGTTGCAGAATCTAATCAGATTGAGTCGCATATCTCATCTGTTTTTCGATTGTACGTTGTTGAGCCCATACAGTTCAATTAGCGGCATATGAAGTTATAAAAACACTCGAAAGCGACATCGAAGAATGCAGAAAAATTTCGAAAAAACTTCGAACCTAAGTAAGATCAGGAAATGAGAAAATCAGTCTGCCTTGTTTAGATATGATAACAAAATGGAATTCTACATACAATATTATAAACAAAATAATTTGTCTCAAATAATATTTTGAAACCCATGAAAGCTTATACAACCTTGACATAAACTGGATATTTTTCAAAAATTTTATTAATGTATTTGCACCACTAAATGCGATGAGAATCAGGAAAGAGATACTTTTAAAGCATGATGCCTTTTCATCAGCAATATACCTAGATCCACGCTTTAATTACAGGGGTACGAGTTTTTTTCTGAAGATCGTAAGCAAAAGGCTGTGGGAAGAATATACTTATACAGCATACTTTCAACTATATGGGGATTTTCCTTTCAAAATGCAGCTTTGATTATTTTCTGAATATTTTTTTAATTAGTTTATTTGAAACTGTGCGATTCATAGATATGTATATACATATTGTATGCTTCAATTTCAAAACATATAATATTTTCTTATTGTAAAGGATCATTTGCTCAAAACATGTGAAGCCATGCAAAAAATTGGAAATAATATACATAAATGAATAAGATGTTTTAAAAAATTTAAATTTAATGAACGGCAGCTTTCAAGACGACGGTACCACAACGGCGAATGCTTACGATAAAAAAGATCTTCATATGCAAATGAGCACGCACAACTCATCTGTACAAAACCATACTTAAACCATTAAACAGAAGGTAAACAGACTACGTGATGAAGAGAGAGCGCCTTTATGTACCAATATACTTGATTATTGGCGCATATCTTATGGCACGGAAAGGGAGGTGACACAACTTGTGGAGACTGTACTAGCTGTTCCAGCCACTCAAGTTTCAGTAGAGCGTTGTTTGTGCCTTATCTACTATATTAAAACAATTAAGGTCTAAACTTTCGAAAAAGTCTCTTTCCAATTTTCTCATAACAAAGCTTAATTATACCCTCCTAAATTTTTTCTAATTTCAATGTTGATAGTATCATAGCAAATGATTTTTCCTCTGAAATAAATTTATAAAATATATATACATAGGGGTATAACCAAAAAAAATACCTATCACGACGGGGGGGGCACTGATGTATATATCAAGAAAACAGTTTTTTGAGATCCATTTGGATAAAAAACCTCCCTCCAAACCGTTTTTTCTAAAAGCTTCCAAAAAATAATAATATATGAATTTTTATTTTTTAAATACCATACATACAGTCATGTACTATATTGTATATTAACTTCAGATACTAAAAATTATTTTTGTTGAAGGAAATAAACTTTAAGATCATAAACTTAAACATTGCGTGTTGTTCTGCAATGTTGAAAAATATCTTGCACAAGTTTGATTCCACGATCCGCGCAAATGTTACTTCGTTGTTGTTTGTGAATTTTAGAGTCTTCTCTCAACCAATGTTTAAGAAAGCATTCCCGAGCATGTGTAAATTGTTCCAGTGATTGCTTTAAGCCTCTAGTACACGGAATGTAAAAAGCCACATGCGCATGTGGTTCTGACGTAATTTTGACGTCAATGCAAAGCCACAATAAGCATTGCGTGTTGTGTGATGACGTCAAAATTACGTCAGATCCACATGCGCATGTGGCTTTTTACATGCCGTGTACTAGAGGCTTTAAAGATTCAAAATCAATTTCATTAAAGCAGTGGTCAGAAACTCATTTGACCTCAAGAAATACGTTTAAAATTAATGGTTATATATTATATGATACCAAGGACCCTCGAGATAGAGCTTGTGGAGGTTCTGCTATTTTGATAAAAACCCGAATCAAACACTACTTAATGTGTGATCATCGTGAAGATTATCTGCAAGCAACGACCATTGGTGTTGAAGAGCTAAATCGAGACTTTGTACTTTCATCTTTATACTCTCCACCTAGATTTTCAATATCAGAAAGCCAATATTATAAATATTTTAAACCATTAGGATCCTGTTTCCTAGCCGCTGGCGATTACAACGCTAAACATACCTTCTGGGGGTCACGGCTCATTACACCAAAGGGTCGTGTTTTGCTTAATACAATGTCTAAAATGGATTTAAATGTGGTCGCGAGTGGACAACCAACTTATTGGCCTACTGATCAGCAAAAAATTCCAGATGTCATCGATTTTGGCGTGGTTAAAAACATCCCCGCAGAAACGATTCACTTTGAAGCTTCTTTAGAATTATCTTCTGATCACACATACAATTCTTACCATATCAAACCCTTATAGAATTGTATCTCCGTCTGGTTACTTAGTGACGTCAGCCACACAAATAAATTGGTTAAAATATAAAAAATATCTCAGTACCTACTGCACTGAAAATATTCCGCTTAGAACACCGGAGAATGTGAATCTTTCTATTGTAAATTTTGACAATCATCTCAAACTAGCTGTTCAACATTCTAGCATAGCCCGCAAAAATATCAAAAATAGTAAAATATATTCTACTGATGTCGAGCGTCTCTTGACGGAAAAAAGGAGAGTTCGAAGAGAGTGGCAATTGCACAGATCCCCTCAACTTAAAAATTTACTAAAAGAGTGCACAAAAAGGCTAAGCAACTTACTGCAGTCTCAAAAAACGGCTTCTATGGAAAAATATCTTAAGGAACTTGATGCAACTCCTCAATCTGATTACTCATTATGGCGTGCAGCTAGAAATCTTAAAAGACCAGTTATCACTAAACCGCCATTAAGAAACTTAAATGGAAGTTGGGCACAAAATGACATAGAAAAAGGAAATATTTTCGTTAATCATTTGAAATCCGTATTTACCCCTCATACATCTTTCGATAATGCGGTCGAGTTACCACCTGTTGCTGTTAGATCAGCTGTTCCACTAAGATTTGAAGTAAGAGAAATCGAGAAGGCTATTCATGATGTAAACCCCAAGAAAGCCCCTGGTTTTGATAAGATCAGTAAAAAAATGCTTTTGGAGCTACCCAGCATAGCAAAGAAAATTATTCTACTAATTTTTAATGCTATTTTACGCCTTGAATACTACCCACAAGAGTGGAAAGTATCATTAGTTACCATGATACCTAAACCAGGAATGGGTCCCACAAAAGTTGAGTCATATAGACCTATAAGCTTATTGTCTAATATATCAAAGCTTTTTGAGAAACTTCTAGTGTCTAAATTAACGCCGATTTTAAATGATAACAGATGTATTCCCAATCATCAATTCGGTTTTAGAAGAAAACACAGCACAATTGAAGAAACTCATCGAATAGTAAATGTCATAAGAAAAGCCTGTCATAAGTCTCAAGCTTTTGATAAAGTCTGGCATGAAGGTTTACTACTGAAATTGCAGCAAAACTTACCAGCAAATATACACAAGATGTTAGAAAGCTACTTAGTCGGTCGTCAATTTATTATTAAAGAAGGCGAATTTTTAAGTTCTCCACAGCCAATTATCGCTGGAGTCCCACAAGGCAGCATCCTGGGCCCTCTATTATACTTAATTTATACTTCGGACTTGCCAACAAACAGCTACACCCATACCTCAACATTTGCGGACGACACAGCTTTTCTAAGCGTACACGCAAACTGTCAAGAAGCATCTCGTTACCTACAGGATCATATATTTGAACTAGAAAGGTGGTTAAAAAAATGGAGGATAAAGATCAATGAGCAAAAGTACATTGCGTCGGGAAACATGCCCCCCTATTAAAATAAATAATCAAATAATACCCCAACACTCGCATATAAAATACCTCGGTATACATCTAGATCGGCGTTTGACGTGGAAATGGCATATAGAAGCTAAATTAACTCCTTATTGGAAGAAATTCTGTTCTTAGTCTCGATTGCAAACTTCTACTCTACAACTCTATCTTAAAGCCAATTTGGTGCTACGGTATTCAGTTATGGGGCACTGCCTCGGCTTCTAACATCGAAAAAATTCAAAGGCGCCAAAATAAACTTCTTCGAATAATCAAAGCCGCCCCCTGGAACGTCAAAAACTCAAATATCCACAAGGATCTCAATGTGCCATTAGTAAAAACTATGATAACGAAATATGCAGTAAAATATTTAAAAAGGCTGGAACTGCACCCAGATCCATTAGCTAGAAATATTTTTAATTATGGCGGCCACACTCGCTTAAGAAGAAGAGACACTGCAGCACTCACCCAATCAGAACAGATACCGTGATGACGAAATCTTTTTTGTTTGGCACTGGCAGGACATAAAGCAAATATTAGGATAAGATTTGATTAATTATTGTTAGTTCATATTTAATATATGAAGATTCAATAAATAAATAAAAAAAAAAAAAAAAAAAAAAAAAGTGGTCAGAAAACCAAACGTTATACCAGGTTCCACATATAAATTCGCATACTCTGTATAACTTTTCACGATATTTCGGAATGAGTTTAAATGCTAGAATTGCAAGTATTGCTCTTGAATTCCATCTTGCATTACTTAGCGGCGGTATTGTTTTAAAATTTATGAATAAGAATATTTTCTCCTCAATAAAGTATCTAAAAGCTTTACCTCATTCGTACAAATATTGCATGTCGTCTCGCCACTTTATATTTTCAATTTTTATTCGTTCCTCATTTTGTTGGTATATTTGTTTCAACTGGGCGTAGATGTTTACCAATTCGTCAACGAAATCGTAAGCAATATTTGGAGAACTACTTCTTCCATCTAACGAAGCATCCATAACATGTCTTAGAACAAGATCTAAAATAGGGTGCTGACATCCAATGTACTGAGGTGGAGGCAAAGACATTGCTTCAAAATGGTTCTGCAGTAGCTTAACAACACCGGCTCTTTTACCAGTATTAACACTGGTTGTATCACAAATTATCATTTTTATACACTTCAGTACCTCAAATTTTTCTAGAGTTTCTCTAATGCCATTAAAAATATTACACGCTTTTCCATTCTCCAGTACTAAAACGCCTAGCTTTATTTCCCGAAATTGGTTTTTAAGCATAATAACCTGTATTTCCTTTTTTCCAATTTTCTTCCCATCGAAATGAACACACCAGTTTTCGTTTTTAAACTTTCTTTTAGAATCTCTACCTTTTGTTCCGCAGATTTAATTACTGCCTTATAAATTGCTGGTTGGGATGGAGTTGAGATGTTCCCCGCTGATTCAGCTAGTTCCTTGCATATTTTAGCTACTTTTTTGGTACTTACTTTAGCATTGTTTACTAAAGTCATAGCTGGTTTTATTGACCGCTTATTTGCTTTAAGTCTTGAAGGTGGCGTGTAATCGTCATCAGAGTCTTCGCCATCATTGTCGTACATCGATACTGAATCTGAGTCGGAGAGATTTCTTTGTGAGCTTGTTTCGGATATTGGTTCAAAAGTTTGCTTGGAAATATCAAAATCGTTTTCAAACTCATTGGCCTTCTGATGCTTTTGAGTTTTTTGATACACAAAAATCAACTTTTTTACTTTTCTATGTATAGAAGACATAGCCATTTTGGGAATATTTAACTTAATCCACAAATCGGATAGTTCTTGAGATACAATTTCACATCTTTTTATTTTTGATTTTTCTAATTGGAGCCACGCATTAAATCTTCCAATAACTATTTTCTGTTTGGGCACTTGGTTTAATTCACATAGTGGGTATTCGATATTTTGAACTCCTCGAATCTTTTGAAATTTACCAAAATTTTGGGTCCAGATTTCCGAATTTTTCCGGTTACAAATTAGAGCACTTCTATGAAACATTTTATATAGATAGAGAACCTCTCTGTCTTAGCAAAACTGCAAACAAATGAAAATAAAACTAAACAATTGGGATTGTGAGGTTGGTTCCATTTTGTTCAAAAAAAAAAAAAGAGTTTCCGTGTTATTTTAACATACTTTTAACTGTTTGGATGTAGTATAATTGTTTTATTTGTGAAAAAGCATTAAAATATTAATGAATGGATTGTGTTTTTACAATAAGTATATTGTATTTTTAATAAACAAAAAAATCCAAATACTAAATTTCAAAGTGATTTTGGGGCGAAATTTTTTAACGCCCGCGAAAAAGTGACCCCACTTTTCATCATAGATTTGCATGGTCTATATGGCATGGATAGGTATTTTTTGATAATTTAAAAAATTGTTCAAAAGTTATACCCCTAATGTAGACATTCTTAAATATATACATATATCTTTAGTGCCTATTTAAAAAAATTATAAGAAATGAGAAAGTATCCTTTTTTCTAATGAACTAAAAATACATATAAACTATCTATGTATGTATGTTTTTACTACCAGGACAAAACTTTATCTAAAAATAAAAAACGTTTGTTCCGGGTACGTGTTACTAAAAATCAAGAACCGCAGGACCGATTGACACTAAACTTGGCCAATAACACAGTACAACATTTTTCAGTTAATTGATTGCCAACTCAATTCTGTGAACTGTATGTGAAATAAGACCCAAAAAGAAGAATTTCTGCATCATTCGTTTTGTCTTCTTACCTGCGATTTGAAGTTAGTATCGATTTGAAGTTAGTACTATCGTATAGGGGAATTTATCACGTTTTAGGCCCTGTTGTTTGACATAGCTCGACAACCACTAGCCCAATTTAGTTGAAATAAATTTTAAAAAATTAAGAATTACAATTCCCTTAATCTGTTCATATATTGTTTTCCTATACAAGTAACACTTTCGAAGTTAAAAATGAATGTATGAAGGGAAAAAATTATTTTTTGCCTAAAAATTTAAATTTTTTTTTTTAAAAATACATAAAAAATGGAAAAAAGTTTCAAGTCTAGTTATTTTTTCGCAAAGTCACATAACCTATGAGCAAAATGAGACAAAGATCATAAAAATCGATGCACGCGTTTCGCTTTTATTCGCAATTGAGTAAATGTATGAATTTCAAAAATTTGCTCGAGATATGCACAACATTATTTGGAGAAAACATTGACACCTTTTTCATGAATCTGAGAATTAAAAAAAAGGAATAAACAAAAGGTTATTTGATTTTTATGATTGCGGTAATAAATGTACGTGGACAATTAAACGGAAAGTGGACCTTTTTATTATTTGGGTTTTTCCGGTGGCTACCTATATGATTTTTTTACAGAAATTGCACCCACATTTAAGGGTGGTCATTATTTGGAAAGTTTTGCACAGTTTGAAACGTACAAGTGCTGAATCAGGTATATAGCCAGCCGCCCTTAAAATATGCGCCCATTTATAAGTACCTGGCAGTAAAATATTCAAAAATACGTAGTATTTATAGGTGTGCATTGATCGATTTTTGGCATTCAGCCAGTGCCGACGAACGCGAACAGAAAAAGTGATTTTTCTCCAGTTTTTTAAAAGTGAATAACAACAAAACATAAAATATATCAATATGGAAAACAACAAGTGCCCATATTTGGATGAATATTGTTACGTTTGTGGTCATATCGTCCGAAAAATACAGAAAAAAGATCGAAAAAATTTGTTTACTGAGCAATTCAAAACCGCGTATTGTAATTATTTCGATGAAGCAGATTTAAGTGGTGCAAATTTTACGCCGAACACAGTGTGCAACAGTTGTTATACTACCCTCTTAAAATGGATTCACGGAAAAAGTAGAAAGTTATCTTTTATGAAGCCAGTAATTTGGGTGGAAGACACAACTGGACATGATGAATCCAGGTGCTATGCATGCATAAATTTTCGTCCTGGATTAAACAGACAACAATTGAAAACAAAAGTATACACTGCTGCATTTACTGCCACACTTCCAGTGCAACGCCCTGCTGATACCGATGCACCTAAACCTCCGAGTGCGGATACTGTGTCCCTGCTAGCCGAAACCGTTTTCACCAATCCGACCGATTTGGATGATGCTGATTGGATACCCGATATTGAAAATAGTGCACCACAACCGCTACCACAAATCGAAATGGATTACATTGTGGCCAAGCTGGGACTATCACAACACGACTCCGAATGGCTGACATCATTTTTGAAGAGAAGAAAACTCACACAGCAAAATGTCAGCGCAACATCATACCGACAACGCCAAGCTGATTTTCAGAAATTTTATTCCGTTGACGAAGCAAATACGTTCACGTACTGCCATGATATCCCAGGTTTAGTGAAAAAATTGGGAATGGATTATATCGCTGGCGACTGGCGTTTATTCATCGATGGTTCAGTTACTAGTTTTAAGGCTGTGCTGCTGCACAAAAAAAATAAAAAACCATGCATTCCATTGGGATTCAGCACAACTATGAAGGAAACGTATGAAGCATTGGGCGAAATTTTGAAGAAAATCAAATACGATGAACACAAATGGAACATTTGTTGCGATCTGAAGGTGGTCAACATACTACAAGGGATTATAGAAAAGGGCGGATATCCAAAATACTTCTGCTTCCTTTGTAATTGGGATTCACGATACAAAGGAAATCAATATCAATGTAAAGATTGGAAAGGAAGAACTCCCGAGCTCAACAAACAATTAAAATTACGCAATGAACCTATGATAAAGGACCTGGATGATATTTTGTTGCCACCGCTCCACATGAAACTGGGAATAGCTGGGAAATTCGTTGAAGTGGTGGTCAAAAAAGTTAACGGCGCCTTTGACTGTTTGAAATCCATCTTTCCGAAACTCAGTGATGAGAAAATTAAAAACGGTACGTATCGTACTCTGTATTTCAATATTGTCATATCTAAATTTGTTAATTTCTATACATTCGCATTACCAATAATTTTTTCGTTTTTCTTATGTATTTAAAACAGGTATTCTCAATGGACCTGATATTCGGAAATTAATCAAAAGTGATTCTTTCACACATTTGCCTTCAGAGCATCACGACCACCAACATGCATGGAACGCATTGAAAGAAGTAATAGAAGGCGTTCTAGGAAAGAACCGTGTCCAGCGAGAAGAGATACAGCAACGAGTGGACAGGTTGCTGTTTTATTTCGAAAAATCGGTGCATCCATGACGCTGAAATTGCATTTCTTGCACCACCACCTCGATACTTTTTTTGGCACAATCACCTCAGGAATCAGACGAACAAGGAGAGAGGTTCCACCAGGTGACCATGCCATTTGAAAAGCGGTTCAAAAGCAAAAAATTGGATGCATTGCTTGCGGAGGTTTGTTGGTGGAGTTCCACAATTATGCAGTTTGAAGAAAGCACCGAAGATGAAGACATTGAAATTGGTGGACACAGTGAAAGAAACACGCCCTTGAATAGTATGTGTATCTCGGATGACGATACAGACTCAGACCATGAATATGAACAACCTACGAAGAAAACAAGATCATCAGAACCACAAGCGTCAACTTCTACAAGGATGGATATTGCCAATAATTGAAAAAATGTTCTAAATTTTGTTTTTATGCATATTATAATTGCGTATTAATTGCATATTATTTTATTTTCATTAAGTTTTTATAAATAAAGTTTTTTTTTGCATGATAATTTTTTAATTTATATTTTTCTTTTTATTTTAAGGGTGGTGGCTATAACTGATTTTTGAAATTCATACCTTTACTCAATTGCGAATAAAAGCGAAACGCGTGCATCGATTTTTATGATCTTTGTCTCATTTTGCTCATAGGTTATGTGACTTTGCGAAAAAATAACTAGACTTGAAACTTTTTTCCATTTTCGATTTTTTATGTATTTTTAAAAAAAAAAATTTAAATTTTTAGGCAAAAAATAATTTTTTCCCTTCATACATTCATTTTTAACTTCGAAAGTGTTACTTGTATAGGAAAACAATATATGAAAAGATTAAGGGAATTGTAATTCTTAATTTTTTAAAATTTATTTCAACTAAATTGGGCTAGGGGTTGTCGAGCTATGTCAAACAACAGGGCCTAAAACGTGATAAATTCCCCTATACGATAGTACTAACTTCAAATCGATACTAACTTCAAATCGCAGGTAAGAAGACAAAACGAATGATGCAGAAATTCTTCTTTTTGGGTCTAATTTCACATACAGTTCACAGAATTGAGTTGGCATATCATGTGTTGTACTGTGCAAGTTAGTTTAGTCTGTAACCACGTTTCTCTAAAGTTTAATTCGGTAAGGCGTCGCTGTTGTCGTAATTATGGATTGGCTGAAATTCACAATGTATATTTATTAAGCAAAAATGAGTTTCCGGACAAAATTTTGAAATTTTGATATAGCGCTGGGATCAATTTATTAACAGAATTCTTCATTTTAGTCTTATTTGTCGGCATTCAGAAGGTATTTACTATTTTGTATACATATGAATGGAGCCGATTTGTGGCGCTATGTTGATGATATTTAGATATTCATATTTGCGGAGACTTTTTTCTTAAACTCAGAATGTATGAATTTTTAATCATGACAATCTGTTTTATGGCTGTTCGAAAAAAATAGATTGTCAAAATATTAAAAATTTTCCAAAACGAAAGAATTTTGGTTTCCATGAGCAAGTATAATCATTTCAGGGTTGAATTTAACCATAATGGCATTATTATGCATTTGTATATTAATGTGTTAATTTAATTTATACCAGAGTACCGAAACGCTCGCTCATTCTTCATTCATGAGCGAGCGTGAAAATTTAAAAAATTTTCTGCAAATTCATCCTCATGAGGGTGAGGAAAAAAAATATTTTAAATTTCCTCACTCATGAGGAGTGAGCAAAAACAAAAAATTCATATGTGATTTTTCAGATATGAAAAATTTAAAAAAACTCACGTTAAAATTCTTCACAAGAAAAAAAATGCGATTTGCCCAACCATTTCCAGCGGGCAAATCAAGTAGTAAAGGGGTCTTATAGAAGGCCTTTTTGCAGACATAAGATCTCCCAGCCGCATTCCAACTTTATTATCAATTAACAACGTTTGTCATTGAAGACCAACACCTTGCACTTTTGCATCTATTTTAAACACTTTTGAAAGGGCTTCTAAAAAGATTTAAAAATAAAGCTTTATCCAAGTTTAATTGTTGTGGCTAATAATACGAAGTGTGTAAATTAATAACTAAACTTGCAACACGTTCCAACATAACTACTAATAAATCGATTGCGACAGGCCTTATCTTAGAATAGAAAATTTGAATTTGTAAAATATTAAATAAAAACCTTTTTAAAAGACCTTTTCAAAGAAGGCAGAGTGGAATAAGTAAAAGTTTACTAAAAATTCAATTGTAAACATTCTTAAAGGCCTAAAAAGTGAATCGCTTGGTATTTTCACCGCTGGGCAGCACGTTTAGTCTGTGTGTATTTTTTTCCTAAAATTATTTCTTGACTGGTGAACCAAAATGTGTGTGTTGTTTGTTTTGTAGGCAAATATTATTGAAATAAAAAAAACTAAGAGAACTGCACATATCGTCATCTTAAATGCAGAATATTGTAACATCAAATTTCATAAGTTTACATGAGAAGCAAAAAACGTAAAATGGAAATTATATGAGATATTAGAGTAATATCAATAATTTAGAATAAAAATGCGATAACCGATTTTTTTTGATAAAAAAATATTATTTTTACTGTTATTTATTTAGCAATGTGTGTTACGTTATTTTAATTTGTAATTCTCTGAAGTAAAACGACAAATCATCAACGAAAGTTTGATAGTATTAAGTTAAACAATCATTTAAAACATTAAATAATTAAACTTATTTTTAAATATTTAACGTAAATCGTAATCAATAAAAAACTCTATTTCAAAATTTTCAATGATACATTGCTTTGCATTTTTGCAAACCATATGTATACTGTTGCAAAACATTTTCTTATGGTTTAAAAAGGATCCATTTTTTTCTTTAGCAGACATAAAGGCAACACTTATTGAAAAAAACTCCAAGTACTCAATACGTGTTGTTGTTGTAATACAGTTTTGGTTTTACGCACCAGAACAGTGGTTTTTTTTCGTTGATAACATTTTTCTTAAGTAGGTAACAAATATTTGAAATTGAAGTAAAAAAGGCTTGTTTTGCTAAAAATTATGTGTAAACAACCTTAATACGTAAAAGCAAATGTAACAGCAGGTACAATCGAACTTCCCTATAATAAATCTGCATGGGACCATAAAATCACTTCATTTACGTTAAAAAAAGCAACAATTTTACAACTTTGGTTTTTATGTATTTTACTTGTAGATGTGTAATATGTAGTTTTGAGAACCAGCGCCCAGGTTTCTATACTTGCTCATGGAGTTTTTTCTTCAATAAGTTTTGCCTTTATGTCTGCTTAAGAAAAAGACGGACCCTTTTTAAAGCATAAGAAAATGTTTTGCAACAGTATACATATGGTTTGCAAAAATGCAAAGCAATGTATCATTGAAAATTTTGAAATAGAGTTTTTTATTGATTACGATTTACGTTAAATATTTAAAAAAAATTTTAAACTTCCACCTTAAAAAATATCCAAGCTATTAACAAAATCAAAAATGGTTTATCGTTAAGTATATAATTTCCTTAAACAACATAATAAATAATCTTAATAAAAACAAATTAGCAGAGTATTTGATATATTTTTAAGAACACATTAATTTTCTTTTACGTCAAAAATGGGTATTCTGTTATACTCTGAACGTGTTAGTGGAATCAATGATCAAACTGCAAATTATTGCATAAGCTAAAAGAAAAACAGTGCTGTAAAATTAATATAAACCGAATCCATATATATATATATATATATATGTATTGCAAAATCTATATTAAGTATGACTATTAGCTTCTTCTACAATGGACTGTAAGAAATTTCACAGCTTAACCCATTGCACTCCCATACGCTATGAATTTCCAAGAATAAATAGTACCTTCTGCAGGTCCTTAGTTTTTTGCTTCCAGCAGACTGTCATTATTTGTATGATATGATTTTTTCCATCACTTGTTTTGTTTCCAACCTTATGAGTTAATATATGTACATTAGGGTGGTCGTTAAGTGTATGGAGCATATTTTTTTCCCATTTTTCCATGCTCTCACCCCCCAATTCGGTGGGTATTGATAAAAAACGCATTAAAAAAAATTTTAAGGACAATCGGCGAAGGGTAAGCCGCCCCTCACGTCCACCAAAGTTTGAGAAAAATCGTAAATTCCGACTTCTATTCCTCATAACTTGGAAAATATTAAGTTAACATAAAAATCGTATACTAAGAAGTTATTACTAGTGAAGTTTGCAACAACTTTTGTCTTAACAAGTTTTTTCTAAATCTCGTATTTAACAAAACCTTATTAAAATAAAACGCAAAGAGCGACATTGATGCGAATTTATTTCTTTAGAATTATTGTTTACTTACACAGTTTCAATATCTGTGTGTGTTTGTTTACAAAAAAAAAAAGAATGTTTAAAAACATATGTATGTATATCATGTGACTATTTTTCGTAAACAAATGCACACAAACCCAAATTGTTAAGCTTAATATTAACTTGGGTATTCCCCTGTTTGCATTTGAAATAACGGTTCATTTGACTTTTGCATTGTTTTAGTTCATTTGTAAGATAATTGACTAACAATTTATTCTAACGCTGCAAGCAGATCAGTTTAAGTCTATAATTCAAGGTGAATGTTTAAAAATGTGCTCAAGAATATAACGCGAAAAAATATACTTAGTAGGCAATTTTTCTACAAGTTTAGGTGGAAATAAATAACCTTCAAATAGAGAAGTCCTAAAGGTTTTATTTTTTAATTTACGAGTGGTAAAACTAGACGTACGAAAAAGTGCTAAGTTAGTAATTGAAGAACTTTCAGTATTCTGGGAGAAAGCTAGAATCTCAACTAGAGCCAAACAACACTGCATAATTAAATTAGAGAAACTATATTCCGCTTGGAGCAGTTTACAAAAAAAATTCAAAAAGACAAACTCTAACGCAGCGTGAAAAAGTTAAATCATGGGATGCAAAATTAGACGATCTATTTGACGTTTCACACACAAACGCCCTGAATCTGATAAAAATTGAGGAGGATAAACTTTTTTTGTTAAACCAAAGAAAAAATGGCAGGCCGGGATTCATGTATGGCATAGACCACAAGAGCGTGCAAAGAGAAGCTAAAATTAAAGCACGGTACCAACAAATATCTAGTCAAAGAGAACGCAGTATCTGTGAAAAAGCTGCTCTAGGTATGAAAACAGTTTAATCTTTTTGTTTGCTTGTAGCTCATTTTGTTTTTTAGAAGAAGAACTACAATTAATATCGTCAGAATCAGAAAGTGAAAGCATTGAGGTATGTATTAAAAGTCATTAAAAGCTACCAGATTGTATCATATTTCTTAAATAGTTCATAGAAGAAGGATCCGTATTGCCAACACAAACACAATCAACCGAAAATGTTGAGGTATATATCGAAACACATCCATTAACAATATTACCTATTTTACCAAAATATTTACAGCTTATGGAAGAACTGGTAGAGGCCACACCTGCACAACCTAAAAGGCGAGGTAGAATAGAAATTTTAACACCAAAACTTGCAGCAGCTTTCGATGCTTGCATGATTAGTGACAGAAAAGCAGTGCATGTTATAATTGCGGTTGTTGAGGCATTAGGACTGAATGCGCAAAGTTATATAATAAATAAAACTTCCATCCACATTGCAAGAGAAAACATGCGCAAAGATTACGTTGCAGAATTAAAAAAACAATTTGATGTAAGCAAATTTAATGCTTTGTCCTTGCATTGGGACGGTAAATTATTACCTTCTTTAACTGGCAACGACAAAGTAGACAGGCTGCCAATAATAATTACAAACGGGTGTATTGAGCAATTGCTTCGAGTCCCTTCTTTAGAAAGTGGAACAGGAAAAGAACAGGCATTAGCTGTATACAACGCTATCCAAGAATGGGGTCTTCAGGATCATATTAAGGCTTTGGTTTTTGACACAACAGCTGTCAATACTGGACGTATAAATGGAACGTGTGTTCTTATCGAAAATTTTCTACATAAACCACTATTATGGTTACCTTGTAGACATCATATACATGAGATTATTTTAAGGAGTGTTTTTGAAGCCAAAATAATTAAAAACGGAAGTCCAAATGTTGCTATTTTTGAAAAATTTAAGAAAGCTTGGCCTAAACTTAATTTGCAAAATTTTAAATTTGGAGTTGACGACGAAGTAACAAATCGTCATTTAAAAGAATCAGCCAGCCATGTTATAAAGTTTGCCCAGACTACGCTTAGAGAAAAACAACCAAGAGATGATTACAAAGAATTGTTAGAACTTACCTTGTTATTTTTAGGACAAACACCTGTTAACCCCAAATATGACACTGTCAAGTTTCGTACGCCAGGTGCTATTCATCACGCAAGATGGATGGCAAAAGCCATTTATAGTCTAAAAATCTTCTTGTTTCGCAAAGAATTTGAAATGTCAAAACAGGAACTGAATGGTTTACGACAAATCTGTATTTTCATAGTAAAAATATATGTCGAAGCTTGGTTTTCATGTAATTTAGCAACTCATGCGCCATATAGTGATTTTCTTTTGCTACAAAACATCCACAATTTTAGAAATGTTGACAAGGAATTATCGCAGATTGCTATTCAAAAATTACAAAATCATTTATGGTATTTAAGTCCTGAAAATGTTGCTTTTGCATTTTTTGATTCTCGAATACCACATACCACTAAAGCGAGAATGGTTGAAGCCTTAAAAGATGTTAGCGAAATTGGAGAAAATATAAAGCGACCGATTATAAAAAACCAAAAAATGTCAACTGTAATAAGCAATGGTATTGAGCAATTTATTTCCGCGGAAACAAAACTTTTCTTTAAAAGATTCTCAATAGATCAAGAATTTTTAAAATCAAATCCAGCAGACTGGCAAAAAAGTATTGCTTTTAACAAAGCAAAAGATATTGCTGATCTCCTTAAGGTGGTTAATGACACAGCAGAAAGGGATGTCAAGTTAATGGAGAATTTTAATTTGCTTTTCACAAAAGATGAAGAGCAGAAACAATTTGTTTTACAAGTTGTACAAGGTTATAAGCGTAAGTATTCAGGTTGCATAAAAGAAAAAATAATTCAATAATATGATATATACGAAATATTATGAAAATATTAATCTTATCAACAAAAATAAAAATGTTTTTTAACAAAATTAAAGACATGTGATTCAGAGAAAATTCGTTTCTTTAATAAATTAATAAAATTAATTTTTTAGTGGTTTTTTTTCGATATTTTTAGTTTATTTTGTTTAATAAGAGATTAAGGAAAAACTTGTTATCAACTTTTTAAGTAACAACTTTTGTTTAAAATTAATATTTTCTAAGTTATGAAACAAATAAGCCAGATTTCATGTAAAAATATAATTTCTCAAACTTTGGTGGGCGTGAGGGACGGCTTACCCTTCGCCGATTGTCCTAGAATTTTTTTTGGCGTAATTTTTTATCAATACCCACCAAATTGGGGGGTGAGACCTAAAGAAATCCGAATTTTAATTTTAACGGTCACCCTAATGTACATATATACTTTTTAATAAATTTTAATACAGTCGAATTTTCCTATAATGAACCTGTTGCTATTGGATCAGAATATATTTTAATTATTAATATAGAAAGTTTATAATACAATAGAAATATTTTTTCGACGTTTATTTAAAATAATCTGGTATTTTCGTTTGGATTGCATTCTTCCAAGTCGTTCTTCATCAATATCCTCAAAAAGACTGTTATAAAGCATTTTGTGTTAAATAATAAATTACTTGTCTTCTACATCTTAAGAATAGTAGCATTTTTTATAAAGTGCTGGAATATAAATTGTTTAGCTATATTCTGTGTAATTCCTTTTACGGTTTTATTAAATACTAATAGTATTTTTTTTAGGATAATTGCTTCTTTGTACATTTTCGTTCACTGAATACGCGGGCTGCTGTCAATACTACTTTTAATTGAAAAACTCTTTCATACTTCTTATTTAAATTTTTCAGAAATTAACTAATTAAAATTAGCTTCTTGCAGAAGTTTTTTTGAAATAAATCCTTATATGTAGACAAAGATGCATATAAGTATATGAGTAAAATTTTTTACAAAACTTGTTTATTGTAAAGAAAAATTCAATTGAGAAAATTCATTCTAAGGAGATCAAAATACACGTTAGTTACAATGGAAAAGTTGGATTTTTAAAATCAATTTATATTTATATTTAATGAAGTACATTTTTTAGTTTAATCCACTTCTAATTAGAAATAAAAAACTATAAATAATATGTCATAATAATTTCTCTAATAATATAACATCTTTACGTTCTCAAATGCAGCACTGCATCAGAAAAGCAAACTTATTTCACCATGTCAACGTAATCGTAATGATGCTGCATATTAATTGTGTGATTATCATTTTTATATGTGCATTTAACCATATTTAAATTTATTGTTTAAATGCAGTATTGCATTTATAACCACGTACATTATCTTTATATTCTATTAAACCTGTAATTTAACAGAAATATTTAATTATAAACTGCCGTATTCATAAAAAGTAAAATAGATTTCAAACGTATTTTAAAAACAAATTTCCATACAAATTTTCCTTAAAATAGATTTCATATTCAATTTATTTTTTTATGAATACGGTCGTTAATGTTTTAAATGATTGTTTACTTAATACTATCATACTTTCGTTGATGATTCGTCGTTTTACTTCAGAGAATTACAAATTAAAATAACGTAACACACATAACTATTAAAAAATATTTTTTTATAAAAACAAATCGGTTATCGCATTTTTATTCTAAATATTTAAAGTTGCTTTTATATCTCAATTAATTTCCATTTTAAAACGTTTTTTGCTTCTCATGAAAACTGTGATGTTATATTATTCTTCATTTAAGATGACGATATGTGCAGTTCTTTTAGTTTTTTTTTTTTTAAATAATATTTGCCTACAAAAATTCAACACACACTTTGGCTCGTTGCCTTTAACAAAAACAAAATACACACAAAGGCATTTCGTGCTGTGGTCATGCAAACTGTCGAGCAACAACAACATTACTGGTGAGGAGCGTTAAGAAAATTTTTTGTTTCCTCATTCTTCGTGACTGAAGAAAGGCAAACATTTATTTTTCCTCACGCTCATGAATGAATGTGCAAAAAAATTCACAATTCATTCATGGTTGTGAAAAAAATTACACGTTTTAAATTCCTCATCCATGAAAAAATTCATGAATTTTTCGGAACTCTGATTTATACATTCATATTTAGGCTTTCCTGATATAATATTTTTAATATGTGTTAAAAGTAAGAAACCTTTTTCTTAAAACTACAAATCTACAAGTAAAATACATTTGAAACAAAAACCGAAATTGTAGAATGTTTGCTTTTTTAATGTATTATACTTGTAGATTTGTAGTTTTGAGAAACAGCGCCCGGGTTTCTTACTTTTAACACATTGTCAAAATATCTATTAATTATGTATGTTTGTATGTTTGTATGTTTGTTTGTCGCTTTATAGACTCCGAAACTACTGAACCGATTTTCCTGAAATTTTTACAGTAACATCACGTGAGCCCTAAAAATAAAATCGGCTACTTATTTTTTCGATAGGGGCAGGGGAATTGGTACCCCCCATAGGATGCCAATATTAATTATCGAACCGATTTTCCTGAAATTTTTACAGTAACATCACGTGAGCACTAAAAATAAAATAGGCTACTTATTTTTTCGATAGGGGCAGGGGAATTGGTACCCCCATAGGATGCCAATATTAATTATCGAACCGATTTTCCTGAAATTTTTACAGTAACATCACGTGAGCCCTAAAAATAAAATAGGCTACTTATTTTTTCGATAGGGGCAGGGGAATTGGTACCCCCCATAGGATGCCAATATTAATTATCGAACCGATTTTCCTGAAATTTGTACAGTAACATCACGTGAGCCCTAAAAATAAAATAGGCTACTTATTTTTTCGATAGGGGCAGGGGAATTGGTACCCCCCATAGGATGCCAATATTAATTATCGCATATCTTAAGAGCCGCTGCACGCATTTTGCTGAACTTTTTGTAGTAGGATCTTCTGAGCCCCGGAATTGAAATAAAATAGCAGCGGGGGTATAGGAATACCCCATAGGACGCCAATGTTTAACATCGCATATCTTAAGAACTGTAATAGTGAGAATGTTCAAACTTTCTAAAAGTCACTCTTATGGTATACTACACTTTTGAAAATAAAAATAAAGCGGGTAGGCGCAGGGGGGGAAATACCTCCCATAGGATGCATACATTAAATATCGCTCAACTGAAGAACTATTAAAGGGAGAGTCTTCAAACGTGGTTAAAGCTACTATTATAGTAAACTATAAATTTCAATATAAAAATGTGCGGGGTCAGTGTAGCGAAGCGCACCGGGTTAAGCTAGTTATATATAAACATAATAGAGCCAATCTGTTTGGGATTCTTCCCAGCACTTTATCAAAAACAAAAAAAGCATTTATTTAAAAATGTAGAGGGTAAGCTGTTACTAAACACAAAATGCTCCAATCCTGCCTTTTTGAGGATTTTGAGAAGCAATGTTAAAATGGACAATCGCCGCACATTAAGAGCGTCATCCACACTAAAACACCTAATTATTTAAAAAACAATGGAAAATATATAATATCTTTATAATGAAGTTTCTGTACAATGAAGTGATTTTATGGTCCCATGCAGATTTATTATAGGGAAGTTCAAACTACTGTCACATTTGCTTTTACGAATAAAGGTTGTTTATACATAATTTTTAGCAAAACAAGCCTTTTTTTACCTCAATTTCAAATATTTGTTACCTACTTAAGAAAAAATTTATCAACGAAAAAATCCACCGTTTTGGTTGGTAAAACCAAAACTTTTTTACAATAACAAAATACACGTATTTACCTGGAGTTTTTTTTCAACAAGTTTTGCTTATATGTCGGCTAAAAAAAACCAACCCTTTTAAAAGCATCAACGAAGTTTTAACTAAAACAATATACATATCGTTTGCTAAATTGCAAAGTAATGTTTCATTGAAAATTATGAAATTTAATCAAAAATGGCGTATCATTAAGTATATAATTTCCTTAAACAACATAATGAATAATCTTAATCAAAAAATATTATTAGAGTATTTGATATATTTTTACGAACACATTAATTTTTTTTAACATCAAAAATGGGTATTCTGTTTCATGCTCTGAACGTGTTAGTGGAATATGTGATCAAACTGCAAATTGTTGCATCAGCAAAAATAAAAACAGTGCTATAAAATCAATATAAACCGAATCCATATATATATATGTATTGCAAAACTTATATTAAGTATGACTTCTTCTACATTGGACTGTTAGAAATTTCACAGCTTAGCCCACTGCACTCCCATACGCTAAGAATTAACATCTGCAGGTCCTTAGTTTTTTGCTGCCAGCAGACTGTCATTGTTTTTTTGATATGATTTTTCATCCACTTGTTTCGTTTCTAATCTTATGAGTTAATATATGTACATATATACTTTTTAATAAATTTTAATACAAATCGAATACTACTCTTAATTAAAAAACTCTTTCATTCTTCTAATTTAAATTTTTCAGAAAATAACTAATTACAATTTACTTCTGGCTTCGTATATAGCGTTGTAAGTATGGGCTACAGAAGTTTTTTTGAAATAATTCCTTATATGGCGACAAATATGCATGAATGTATATGAGTCAAATTTTTGTATACAAAATTTACTAAATTTGTTTATTGTAAAGAAAAATTCAGTTGAGAAAATTCATTATAAGAAGATCAAAATACATTTTATTTATAATGGAAAAGTTGGCTTATTAAAATCAATTTATAGGTAAATCTAATGAAGTACATTTTTTAGTTTAATCCACTTCTAATAAGAAATTAAAATCAATAAAAAACTATAAATTATATGTCATAATATCTCTAATAATATAACATCCCTACGTTCTCAAATGCAGTACTGCCTGCGCTGAATCAGAAAATAAAACTTGTTTCACCATGTCAACGGAAACCTAATGATGCTGTATATTAATTGTGTGATTATCATTTTTATATGTGCATTAAACCATATTTAAATTTATTGTTTAAACGTAGTATTGCATTTATAACCATGTGCATTATCTTTATATTCTATTATACCTGTAATTTAACAAAACTATTTCATTATTTAATATTTTAAATGTTTGTTTAGCTTAATACTATCCTACTTTCGTCGTTTTGTTTCAGAGAATTACAAATTAAAATAATGTAAGACATGTAGTGTTTTAATTCTTTGAAGAAAAACATTAGCGAGTTGATTGATGGATAATAATTGATTTTTATTTACAAAACTTATTTGCTTAAATACTACTTCTATCTATCTATCTATCTATCTATCTATCTATCTATCTTCTATCTTCTATCTTCTATCTTCTATCTTCTATATATATAAAAATGAATTATGTATGTTTGTATGTTTGTTTGTCGCTTTATAGACTCCGAAACTACTGAACCGATTTTCCTGAAATTTTTACAGTAACATCACGTGAGCACTAAAAATAAAATAGGCTACTTATTTTGTCGATAGGGGCAGGGGAATTGGTACCCCCATAGGATGCCAATATTAATTATCGAACCGATTTTCCTGAAATTTTTACAGTAACATCACGTGAGCCCTAAAAATAAAATAGGCTACTTATTTTTTCGATAGGGGCAGGGGAATTGGTACCCCCCATAGGATGCCAATATTAATTATCGAACCGATTTTCCTGAAATTTTTACAGTAACATCACGTGAGCCCTAAAAATAAAATAGGCTACTTATTTTTTCGATAGGGGCAGGGGAATTGGTACCCCCCATAGGATGCCAATATTAATTATCGCATATCTTAAGAGCCGCTGCACGCATTTTGCTGAACTTTTTGTAGTAGGATCTTCTGAGCCCCGGAATTGAAATAAAATAGCAGCGGGGGTATAGGAATACCCCATAGGACGCCAATGTTTAACATCGCATATCTTAAGAACTGTAATAGTGAGAATGTTCAAACTTTCTAAAAGTCACTCTTATGGTATACTACACTTTTGAAAATAAAAATAAAGCGGGTAGGCGCAGGGGGGGAAATACCTCCCATAGGATGCATACATTAAATATCGCTCAACTGAAGAACTATTAAAGGGAGAGTCTTCAAACGTGGTTAAAGCTACTATTATAGTAAACTATAAATTTCAATATAAAAATGTGCGGGGTCAGTGTAGCGAAGCGCACCGGGTTAAGCTAGTATGAGAATAAAACTTAACCTAATATTGAGTGACTTTACAAAAGTTCACTCATTCACTTATTCTAGTACTTAGTATTAACTTACATGCAATCATACAGTATTGTATCAGGCAGAACAATTTGAGTCATTAATTTGTATTGCTGTGCAGTCAAGAATTTGCTAACACTGAATTTTTATCATATTTTTGATAGAATCAACACTTGGTGCGAATATTCAGGAGCTACTCTCTCTAAAACTAAATGTAAGTTCATTCCTACTTGCAGACTAAAAAAGTGTACCTGTGAGATTCGATCATCAAATGTGAGACTATCTAAAGTTGATTCATTAAGAATTCTTGGCATAATTGGTAACAAACGTTATAAGTGGAATGATCATATAGAACAACTTTTATCTACCTTAATGCAATGACTTAACATTATTAAATGCCTTTCAAGTGCGAAATTGAACTGCAGCACAAAGACTCTTATCTCGGCCACCAAGGCCTTAATACTTTCAAAAATAAGCTATGATCTACCCCCTTTTCGGTAACGCTCTTAAACCCCAGCTTAAGAAACTTGACACTTTAGTTAACTTAGCCATTAGAATATCACTAGGCGCTTTACGCTCGACTCCCGTTAATAATATGCTTTTCGAAGCCAACGTTATGCCTACTCATGCAATAACGGAACACCTTGTAACAAAACTTTTTAAACACATTCTTTATGGTACAAATGTTCCAATTAAACAAATATTTAACAAGGTAATATTATCAAAAAAGTTCCCAGAGTTTCCTCAACAATCAATAGAACTGTTGATTACTGCAAGAAACTCGATATACCCCTACAAATCGCAGACCCAGGTCATAAATTAATGCAACTCCCACCCTGGTTCCTCCACAGCGAATCCATAAACACCACACTTCATGAACTCATAAAATCTAACTGAAAACCATTAGAATTCAGAATCATGTTCTCAATGATAAAAGATTCTTTTGAAAACTACAAATTTATTTACACCGATGGTTCCAAAACTGATAATCAAACTACCCTCAGCATAACTACGGAAAACTGCATCACCAAAACCTCTATTTTGCCACCCCACAGCTCTATATACTCCGCAGAACTAATTGCAATGCACGATGCTCTATGTTATGTTAAGGGATAGTATGGTAAGTTTGTTATATGTTCTGATTCCCTATCCTCACTACAATATATTCTGAACATATCAAATAATGACTATTACACAACTAAAATTAGGAACATATTGGCCAACAAACATCCCGATATCATCCTGGTATGGGTGCCCGGACACTGTCTAATACGGGGAAATGAATTTGCGGACCATTCTGCCAAAGAGGCTGCAAGACAACCACTATTATTGACACAAAATTATAATCGTAAAGAAATAGATAAATTTATAGATAACTTCTATACCCATCAAAATAAAAGTCTAATTTTCAGTTATAGTTCTTCCTGGTACAGGAGAACAAATGTTTTACAGAACTCATTAGAAAATTTCATAGAAGGCAATGATCGGAAAGTGAGTCGATTAGACAGTATCAAATTCCGGCGTCTTCGATTGGGTCACACCAGACTTACACACAGAATATTATTTCATAATAATTTTACCCCTTTTTGCAACTGTAACATATTATTCCCAACAACACCCTATCATCTTCTATATATATAAAAATAAGTCCGTATATGTACGTCGCCGAACTAATCATAAACGCGTCGTGCGATTTCAACGAAACTTATACACTACGTAGGCAGTGGTTTATATGAAGTTTGGTTGAAATCCGATAACGCATGTGTGTGCGGTGCGTATGTGAAGTGAGTGTGTTTTTGCCGCAGGCCGTTTTTGTACCGCATACAGCATTCATTAGTATTGAATACATTTTGGTCGTTATGTTGTCTACGAAAGAGCTCTAAGATAGTTTAGTCTAAGATTGTAAGAAACTAGAATTAAAAGTTGAATAATAGGGAACAAAACCAACTTTATTAAAAACAAGTGTGTTTCTTTTCTTATTTTGTTTTGCCGTGCGAAGCAGGCAACGGGCCCGCTAGTTATCTATATGAATGTCCAAAAACTAAAAAGTCCAGAGAAACGTTATTCAGGGACACAGATCCCATCAACCTTTTGTCCAATCCGGTAATGGAAAACATAACATTAATTATAAAATTTTTCAAAACTACTAATCTTCATAAGGATATCTGAACTTAATAGAAAAAAAAAATAATAAAAAAAAAAAAAAAAAAAATTATACGGATATAATTAAGATATAATTTTAAGACAAATGTATACAAACATTGAGCTGATGGCCTTAAGTGCCATTGCCCATATTATTATTAGCTGATAATTTTAATTATAAGCCTAATAAGCTAAGCTAAATAAATAAATTTATTAAAATTCTTCATATATACTAAAAGAAAAAAAATTCAATTGGCTAGCACTACTTAGTTATTGTCATTTACTTTCATAAAATCGCTTTCTTCAAATTTTCATTAAAAGCTAGCTGAAAGTTAGACTGAAAGTAGAAAAATGTTAATGTGTTAGTGAAAAGTGTTAGTGAGGAAACAAGACATTTTCGTAACGCTCCTCACAAGTAATTTTCTTGTTGCTGGACAGTTTGCATTACCACAGCACGAAATGCCTTTGAGTGTATTTTGTTTTTGTTAAAGGCAACGAGCCAAAGTGGGTGTTGATTTTTTTTATAGGCAAATAGTATTAAAAAAAAACTAAAAGAACTGCACATATCGTCATATTAAATGCAGAATAATAAACCATCACAGTTTTCATGAGAAGCAAAAAACATTGTAAAATGAGAATTAATTGAGATATAACAGCAATTTGAAATATTTTGGATAAAAATGCGATAACCGATTTTTTTTTTTTTTTTGAGGGAAAAATATGTTTTTTATTATTATTTATTTAGTTATGTATGTGTCTGTAGTGTATTCATACATTTCATTTAATAATACATTCCTTTTAATAATTCATTCTTTCGTTTGTTAATACATTCTTTCATTTATAGACAAAATTATTTTCAAAACATAAACAAATATTATTAAGACAGGTCAGTACCAATATTGAATCATCGTACGTTGTCGCGATCATAAATTCTCTTTGTGCAATTTGATATTATGAAATAAACAACAGTCAACGTTTGCTTACTTATGTTGACAAGACAACTTCAACGTACATTTTTACAGTTATGCTGAACTAGCAAATTCTTGACTGCACAGCAATACAAATTAATGACTCAAATTGTTCTGCCTGATACAATAGTTAATACTAAGTACTAGAATAAGTGAATGAGTGAACTTTTGTAAAGTCACTCAATATTAGGTTAAGTTTTATTCTCATACTAGCTTAACCCGGTGCGCTTCGCTACACTGACCCCGCTCATTTTTATATTGAAATTTTTAGTTTACTATAATAGTAGCTTTAACCACGTTTGAAGACTCTCCCTTTAATAGTTCTTCAGTTGAGCGATATTTAATGTATGCATCCTATGGGAGGTATTTCCCCCCCTGCGCCTACCCGCTTTATTTTTATTTTAAAAAGTGTAGTATACCATAAGAGTGACTTTTAGAAAGTTTGAACATTCTCACTATTACAGTTCTTAAGATATGCGATGTTAAACATTGGCGTCCTATGGGGTATTCCTATACCCCCGCTGCTATTTTATTTCAATTCCGGGGCTCAGAAGATCCTACTATAAAAAGTTCAGCAAAATGCGTGCAGCGGCTCTTAAGATATGCGATAATTTATATTGGCATCCTATGGGGGGTACGAATTCCCCTGCCCCAATAATAAGTAGCCTATTTCATTTTTAGGGCTCACGTGATGTTACTGTAAAAATTTCAGGAAAATCGGTTCGATAATTAATATTGGCATCCTATGGGGGGTACCAATTCCCCTGCCCCTATCGAAAAAATAAGTAGCCTATTTTATTTTTAGTGCTCACGTGATGTTACTGTAAAAATTTCAGGAAAATCGGTTCGATAATTAATATTGGCATCCTATGAGGGGTACCAATTCCCCTGCCCCTATCGAAAAAATAAGTAGCCTATTTTATTTTTAGGGCTCACGTGATGTTACTGTAAAAATTTCAGGAAAATCGGTTCAGTATAATATTGGCATCCTATGGGGGGTACCAATTCCCCTGCCCCTATCGAAAAAATAAGTAGCCTATTTTATTTTTAGGGCTCACGTGATGTTACTGTAAAAATTTCAGGAAAATCGGTTCAGTATAATATTGGCATCCTATGGGGGGTACCAATTCCCCTGCCCCTATCGAAAAAATAAGTAGCCTATTTTATTTTAAGGGCTCACGTGATGTTACTGTAAAAATTTCAGGAAAATCGGTTCAGTATAATATTGGCATCCTATGGGGGGTACCAATTCCCCTGCCCCTTTCGAAAAAATAAGTAGCCTATTTTATTTTTAGGGCTCACGTGATGTTACTGTAAAAATTTCAGGAAAATCGGTTCAGTAGTTTCGGAGTCTATAAAGCGACAAACATACAAACATACAAACATACAAACATACAAACACACATAATTTCATTTTTATATATATAGATAGATAGATAAAACTTAACCTAATATTGAGTGACTTTACAAAAGTTCACTCATTCACTTATTCTAGTACTTAGTATTAACTTACATGCAATCATACAGTATTGTATCAGGCAGAACAATTTGAGTCATTAATTTGTATTGCTGTGCAGTCAAGAATTTGCTAGTTCAGCATAACTGTAAAAATGTACGTTGAACTTGTCTTGTCAACATAAGTAAGCGAACGTTGACTGTTGTTTATTTCATAATATCAAATTGCACAAAGAGAATTTATGATCGCGACAACGTACGATGATTCAATATTGGTACTGACCTGTCTTAATAATATTTGTTTATGTTTTGAAAATAATTTTGTCTATAAATGAAAGAATGTATTAACAAACGAAAGAATGCATTATTAAAAGGAATGTATTATTAAATGAAATGTATGAATACACTACAGACACATACATAACTAAATAAATAATAATAAAAAACATATATTTCCCTCAAAAAAAAAAATCGGTTATCGCATTTTTATCCAAAATATTTCAAATTGCTGTTATATCTCAATTAATTCTCATTTTACAATGTTTTTTGCTTCTCATGAAAACTGTGATGGTTTATTATTCTGCATTTAATATGACGATATGTGCAGTTCTTTAAGTTTTTTTTTTAATACTATAAAAAAAATCAACACCCACTTTGGCTCGTTGCCTTTAACAAGAACAAAATACACTCAAAGGCATTTCGTGCTGTGGTAATGCAAACTGTCCAGCAACAACAAAATTACTGGTGAGGAGCGTTACGAAAATGTCTTGTTTCCTCACTAACACTTTTCACTAACACATTAACATTTTTCTACTTTCAGTCTAACTTTCAGCTAGCTTTTAATGAAAATTTGAAGAAAGCGATTTTATGAAAGTAAATGACAATAACTAAGTAGTGCTAGCCAATTGAATTTTTTTTCTTTTAGTATATATGAAGAATTTTAATAAATTTATTTATTTAGCTTAGCTTATTAGGCTTATAATAAAAATTATCAGCTAATAATAATATGGGCAATGGCACTTAAGGCCATCAGCTCAATGTTTGTATACATTTGTTTTAAAATTATATCTTAATTATATCCGTATAATTTTTTTTTTTTTTTTTTTTTATTATTTTTTTTTTCTATTAAGTTCAGATATCCTTATGAAGATTAGTAGTTTTGAAAAATTTTATAATTAATGTTATGTTTTCCATTACCGAATTGGACAAAAGGTTGATGGGATCTGTGTCCCTGAATAACGTTTCTCTGGACTTTTTAGTTTTTGGACATTCATATAGATAACTAGCGGGCCCGTTGCCTGCTTCGCACGGCAAAACAAAATAAGAAAAGAAACACACTTGTTTTTAATAAAGTTGGTTTTGTTCCCTATTATTCAACTTTTAATTCTAGTTTCTTACAATCTTAGACTAAACTATCTTAGAGCTCTTTCGTAGACAACATAACGACCAAAATGTATTCAATACTAATGAATGCTGTATGCGGTACAAAAACGGCCTGCGGCAAAAACACACTCACTTCACATACGCACCGCACACACATGCGTTATCGGATTTCAACCAAACTTCATATAAACCATATATGGGCCACTGCCTACGTAGTGTATAAGTTTCGTTGAAATCGCACGACGCGTTTATGATTAGTTCGGCGACGTACATATACGGACTTATTTTTATATATATAGAAGATGATAGGGTGTTGTTGGGAATAATATGTTACAGTTGCAAAAAGGGGTAAAATTATTATGAAATAATATTCTGTGTGTAAGTCTGGTGTGACCCAATCGAAGACGCCGGAATTTGATACTGTCTAATCGACTCACTTTCCGATCATTGCCTTCTATGAAATTTTCTAATGAGTTCTGTAAAACATTTGTTCTCCTGTACCAGGAAGAACTATAACTGAAAATTAGACTTTTATTTTGATGGGTATAGAAGTTATCTATAAATTTATCTATTTCTTTACGATTATAATTTTGTGTCAATAATAGTGGTTGTCTTGCAGCCTCTTTGGCAGAATGGTCCGCAAATTCATTTCCCCGTATTATACAGTGTCCGGGCACCCATACCAGGATGATATCGGGATGTTTGTTGGCCAATATGTTCCTAATTTTAGTTGTGTAGTAGTCATTATTTGATATGTTCAGAATATATTGTAGTGAGGATAGGGAATCAGAACATATAACAAACTTACCATACTATCCCTTAACATAACATAGAGCATCGTGCATTGCAATTAGTTCTGCGGAGTATATAGAGCTGTGGGGTGGCAAAATAGAGGTTTTGATGATGCAGTTTTCCGTAGTTATGCTGAAGGTAGTTTGATTATCAGTTTTGGAACCATCGGTGTAAATAAATTTGTAGTTTTCAAAAGAATCTTTTATCATTGAGAACATGATTCTGAATTCTAATGGTTTTCAGTTAGATTTTATGAGTTCATGAAGTGTGGTGTTTATGGATTCGCTGTGGAGGAACCAGGGTGGGAGTTGCATTAATTTGTGACCTGGGTCTGCGATTTGTAGGGGTATATCGAGTTTCTTGCAGTAATCAACAGTTCTATGGATTGTTGAGGAAACTCTGGGAAGTTTTTTGATAATATTACCTTGTTAAATATTTGTTTAATTGGAACATTTGTACCATAAAGAATGTGTTTAAAAAGTGTTGTTACAAGGTGTTCCGTTATTGCATGAGTAGGCATAACGTTGGCTTCGAAAAGCATATTATTAACGGGAGTCGAGCGTAAAGCGCCTAGTGATATTCTAATGGCTAAGTTAACTAAAGTGTCAAGTTTCTTAAGCTGGGGTTTAAGAGCGTTACCGAAAAGGGGGTAGATCATAGCTTATTTTTGAAAGTATTAAGGCCTTGGTGGCCGAGATAAGAGTCTTTGTGCTGCAGTTCAATTTCGCACTTGAAAGGCATTTAATAATGTTAAGTCATTGCATTAAGGTAGATAAAAGTTGTTCTATATGATCATTCCACTTATAACGTTTGTTACCAATTATGCCAAGAATTCTTAATGAATCAACTTTAGATAGTCTCACATTTGATGATCGAATCTCACAGGTACAGTTTTTTAGTCTGCAAGTATGAATGAACTTACATTTAGTTTTAGAGAGAGTAGCTCCTGAATATTCGCACCAAGTGTTGATTCTATCAAAAATATGATAAAAATTCAGTGTTAGGGTTCTATCCCTTCCTGAACTGATTATAAGGTTGAAGCCGTCAGCGTAGCCACAGAAATCAATTTCCTTATAACGATCTATTATTTGGTTTAGTTTGTTGTATGCAGAGGATAACCGATAGTGGTGACCCCTGTGGTATTCCATTCGAAAGTGGGAAAGAGGAAGAATAGCAATTTTGGATTATCACTGTTATTTTTCTATTCGTCATGAAACCTATAATATAATTTATAATTTTTGGACCAACTTTCCATTCTTTCAATCGACCAACTATTGAGTGAATGCCCACTTTGTCAAAAGCACGTTCAAAATCTAGCGATACTATTGTCGCATGCTTCCGTGACGAGAGGCACTTTGCAATTTGGTAGTCAACATAAAGTAGACTATCAATTGTAGAGCTATTAAGTAATTTGCCACCATAACCTGTTTGCTATTATTTTGTCTAAAACCTTAGATAAGCAGGTGTTTAAAGAAATGGGGCGATAAAAGCCTACTGATGTCCTGTCAGAACCTGGTTTCAATATAAGTATAACAACGCTGTTTTTAAATTATTGAGGGATGTGGTTAGAAAGTATATTATTGTAGAGTTGAAGTAGCCTCCTCTTCATGTTAAAAGGTCATTTTTTAACATAATATATGAGATTCGGTCTATTCCTGGTGATTTGCCCTTCAGTTTTTTTAGAGTAGAGTTTAAATCAGTTAAAGTTATGTCACCTTCAATTTTAAAGGCCGCAGTAGATGGTTTATTAGAAAGAGGGGCAAATTAAACATGTCTTTTATTTGCCTGAAAGGTTGGAGAATATTTTGAATCAGAAGAGTTTTCTGACCAAAACTTACCAAAGACATTGCCTATTTCAAATTTATCATTAACCGCTGAATGCGAATTACCCATTGTAGAAATACAATGGATGCTCTGTGTGGACTTGAAGCCCGTAAAGTTTTTTATGTTTGTCCATATTTTATCAAGAGGGGTTAATAGAGGAGGTAAACGTGAAAATCAAGTTAGCCTTCCTTAGTTTAACTTTTCTTTTATATGTGGCATTAACCCTTTTGTAGTTCAAAAGGTTTGTTTGAGTCATATTCCTTTTAAAAATATGCCATAATCAATTTTTTTCAAGTTTCAAGTCATTTAACTCTCTATTCCACCATGGGACTTTTCTGGGTATATTTTTAGATTGAGGGATCGATATATTGGCCGATTGAAGTATTATTTTGCGTATGTTTACCGTTTCCTTATTGATATTATCAGATATTGGTTTTTTAAGGTTATGTTCGGTACAATGGTCCATAAATTTACACCAGTAAGCTTCTCCGGTGTTAAATTTTGGTTTAAAAAGGGGATTTTGGAGTATTGTCACAGGAAAAAGTGAGACTATGATAGGAAAATAGTCACTTCCACAGGGTTTGATCTCTGTTTTCCACTATGCCTCCAATACAAGATTAGAAGAACAGAAGGATAAATCTATATAAGAAAAAGAACCATGTGTATTGAGATGGGTTGGCGATTTGTCATTCAGTAGCACAAAGTCTGAGTTTTCGATATAATTAGCTAATACGGCTATTGTAGTGCGGCCCCCAATTTTTTGGAGGCTATTAAAGTCACCAGTTATCAATGATGGTGTACTGCAGTTAAAAACATTATCCAGATTTCGAATTGTAAAATTGGAATCCGGTGAGAATACGCACTAAAAATATTTATTTTTATTCTTGAATTTATTTCTATACAGACACAATCAAAATCGTTGTTAACTATTATTTGTCTGTGTTGAACAGACTTGTGAACAAGAATGACAACACCGCCGTATCTAGTAGTTGATTAATTGGAATGGGGATGTTTAAAGGGCAATGTAAGTGTGTTTCTTGAATAGATATGATCTTAGGATTATGGTATTTAATAAGGCGTTTCAGTTCATTGTTATTGTTTAAATAACCATTCATGTTTCATTGGACGAGCTTAAGAGCCATTATTTATAGAACTAAAATAAAAATTAATACGTGAAGGCGTTTCTGTGGGGATAAATGAACTTGGCAATGTAACTGAGTGAATGTTAAGAGTATTAATAAAATATATAAGAGAGTAAAGGTTAAGCGTATTGATAGAGTGTATTAATGCTAAGTAATAAGTAATCGATAACAAAGAGCAACTAAATATTGTTTGAATAATGATAATAATATTTAACAGAATGTTACTGTGACACTGTGTATTGTTGACAAATATATTATCGAAAGATAAGTGAAATATTACCGAACAAAAGTTACTCGTCTCTAGTTTGTTATTATAGTAAAGAATTCCTACAAAAAGAGAATGTAAATTATTTACAGTTTCATTAAGTAAGATCAATACTTCTGGTTTAACAACATATAGGAGAGAAATATTATTATTAGATTTACAATATAAAACTTTATTCGAATAGTAAAATGCCATTTGTTCATTGATTTTGTTAAGGTTCATAAACTTTATACACATAATATAACGTTGTATATTATTTTGTAGGAGAATGTAAAATATAGAAATAAGTTTGGATGAGTTGTGAGAATCTTTCTCGAGTAAAAAGTAAATAATGGCTTTAGTGTTAATAGAATTAGTGTATGCATATGAATTCAATGTTAATAAAAGCTGGCATTTCTGAAAAGAATGTTTGCGTGAACAAAATGGCATTTGCCAAATGTGATCTGAGTTGTTAATTGGAAAAATATTGATATTAAGTTGGTATAAAAATGTAGGATAAAAAGAAATAGTTACAAAGATACTTATACGTTTTTGAATTTTTTACTTAAGTCTTTTGGATTTCCGTGTGGCTGCCTTAACTTTATTCCTAAGTCTCTTTGATGCATTTTTTGGTAGGATTAACGGCTGGTTTCCATTATTAGTTTGGGTAAATGTGCTAGCTTGGTCAGTTTCCATTTCAGAAAGCGAATTATCCATATCACTGGCTATATCGAAGCAATCTTTTATTAAACGATGTTTAATAATTTCGGCTGGCGTGGCCATGGTAGAAATTGATGGGGTGACATTGTGGGTAGACTTTGTAACTGTAGAGTATAGCGTGCTTTGTTGAGAATGTCATTGCCTATACAAAAATTTTGCTCTTTTCTACCAACTTTTTCAAGAGAAGTGATAACCTGAATTTCTTTTTCTTTTAAGAATACTGGACAGTTTCTATAATAAGTGGGATGTTTAAAGTCTTCAAAGTTTGAATTTTTGCAATAAACGCATGAAGCTGGATGTTCGCATTTCTCATTCAGGTCAGGATTGGTATGGAAAGAGTTAGAGCAGTTGGCACATATTTTTCCATTTTTGAATATTTTTGCAATATGTCCGAACTGTAGACAGTTTTTGCACTTCATTGGGAGTGGTATATATGGACGAACCCTTACTTTTTCATATCCTATAGCTAGATCGCCAGGTAAATTAGTCGACGCAAATGTTATGATAATTAATCCTGTTTCTTTTGGTGTACCATCGACATTTTTCAAAATTTTGTAAACGTTCACGATATTTTGATATCTTAATTCTGAGAGAATTTCAGATTCGTTAATTCCACGTAGGTCGTTTGAGTAGATTACTCAATTTGCGTAATTAAGGCCTGGGTCTTCTTTTAGTTCTACTTCGATTCCAGGTGATAGTGATGAGAGTTGTATTTATTTGTTTGCTTGCACAAAAGATTTTGTCGGAATTAAAATATTGCCATTTAATAACTTTTTGCACTGCAGTACCTCGCTGCAGACGGCCGCCAGAGTGTCATTACTATTAACTCTTTCCATTACTAGGAACTTTTCTCCTGGAAAAATGATTTTCATTCTTCTTGATTTATCAAAAGTTATATTTTGTGGTGACGCTGGACCCCACGATCGGGTGGTAGGTTAATTTTTAAAAGCTTATTGTTCGGGAGATTAATTATTTTATTTTATTTGTGAAAGTGTGTATAGTAAAAAGCCACGTGTAATCAAATTTTTTTTTATGCGCGCAAGAGCAAATAATAACAATACGTCTGTTCCCAGAGAGAGCGGTCAGTCGACTGAATTTTAATATATTTTTTCAACTTAATATTAAGAACACAATGGTTCTAATAAAAATTTATAAATATCATGAAACCTAATAAAAATAAATATAATTTTGAACGAATGCCTGAAGTTCGGCGTCAATAATTGGCTCGGCAACTCTGAATTTTAAAATAAGCAAAACAATAAAAGAAGAAGAAGAGAAATTTTTGATAAAAGTTCATGTACATTTTCATGAAAGTTTAATATTTTTTTCTAAGATTTGTGTTGATAATACGTATACAGAAGTTTCATGAAAGTACTTTCATGTGTAAATGCAGCGTAAAGAACACAAATGTATCTTAAGCTACCAATGTTGCTTATGAAAATATATAAACAATAAGTTTTGGTTGCTAAATTTTGAATAATCAAATTACTTATATTAAAACACCTCACACACAAAATACTTATAATTTTTTTTTTTTAACAATTTGAATAAATTTGAATGGGGAAAAACCTTCATTGACCTATAATTTTCAATAATTTATTTATGATGTTCATTGTTGAATCCTATACATATTGAAGTAGTTTTAGCATATTCTAAAGCTAATTTTTGTTATTTTTTTATAATTTTCCTTACAAATAAATATTGAACTATTATAATGTTTTGTTACATATGTAAAATTTAAAGCTTATATACTTACGAAAGGTAAAGTAGGGTATGGAGATATGTAAGAAAATTTGGTTCTTTTTCTTTATTTTTTATTATTTTGGGCTGACAAAAAAAATAACTAATATACTGTCAGCATGGTGGGCGGGACAGGTCAAAGGTTAGTATATTCCATCTCAAGCTACCATACAATTAGCAACCACTTCTTTCTTCTCTATCTAATTTTCTTTAGGTCATTTATTTTGGTCATGCTGCCTATAATAAAGTTTCCGATTTCGATTCGTAAATTATTCCACCTTTTGCTATTTCGGACAAGCACGGCCGAATATAATAGGTCGCCTCTTTAGTTTATATACTTACGAAAGGTAAAGTAGGGTATGGAGATATGTAAGAAAATTTAGTTCTTTTTATTTATTTTTTATTATTTTGTGCTGACAAAAAAAATAACTAATATACTGTCAGCATGGTGGGCGGGACAGGTCAAAGGTTAGTATATTCCATCTCAAGCTACCATACAATTAGCAACCACTTCTTTCTTCTCTATCTAATTTTCTTTAGGTCATTTATTTTGGTCATGCTGCCTATAATAAAGTTTCCGGTTTCGATTCGTAAATTATTCCACCTTTTGCTATTTCGGACAAGCACGGCCGAATATAATAGGTCGCCTCTTTCCCAAACTTAATATCACAATTCAGAATCGTTACAGGAGATTTTTGGCTCCCAACATGGGGCCTCAGCTTTCGTAAACTTAGGGTTTTTAGTGCAATTGTGTGTTTTTAGTGCTTTTTTGAATCTCTTTGGGGTGATGATTTGCTTAGTTTTTCAGTTTTATTTTCCCTTCATTTTTTCCCCGATTTTAGTTTTTATTTTATTATTTGGATCTGAGGAATTAATTGGTAATTATTGATATTCCTGGTTTTCATTTGTGTAATTAAACAAAGACAAAACTAAAAGAAAATTCTTAAACAACGACGAACTGATATGAGAATGTTATTCAATCTAATTGGAAACCAAAAATCTTGGACGGAACCTGTGGTGTTGTTTTAAAACAAGTTAGAGTGCTATATTCGTCTGTGCCGAGTCTTTGATACCTCCACCGACAGGAGTGGGCTCTATATGATAAATACATATGTATATATTATTAACTAAGCTTCACAAAAACGAACGTCAGCATTAAAATTGGTTGCGGTTTAGACCTGAATTAAATTATTGACCGACAATAAGAAAATTTTATGCGTTTCTTGTTAGAACTTTGAGCTGGCTTGAGTTAAACATCATGATTCGTAAAAGTTTTAGCCAAACTAAAATAATTTTTAGGAGCGTTATTTGTATTGGACCTACGGTAAATTATGGACCAATCATCCCAAAATTCTGAAGACTGATTTCTGATATTACAAAAAATAAATAAGAATAAATTTCAATAATAAGTTTTAGCGTTAACAGTAAATTTCACAAATTTGCATGATATTTTTTCTGGCCATATGAATTTAAGTAAAAAAATTTCACCGCAGGCACACTAAACTGTTTTCCGGGGGTAGCGTTTATATGGGACCTAGTGTAAATTATGGACCGATCTTCAAAAAATTTTACTGTTTTCCGCGCCACCACCTTGGATAACGATCTTGCAGCGATGTGGTGGCTGAGTCTAGGCTGTGGTTTGTATTTCAAGTACAGGTAACGTCACAAGCGGCGCCTGAGTTTGAGATACGGAACCTAAAAGCCTTGACGACGAAAGGTTATCCACCCCTAAAACGAGGTGTCATGCGACCCGTGCCTATCGGTCTGGTTTGCAGTCAGAGGTTACCGACTGTATTATCACGGAGCTTTGCTGATACCTGGGCACCTCAGCAAATAGACCACGCCCTTACCACGTTACTGGGGGCTATGACGTGGCAGACCTTTCAACTCCCCTACACTCGTGGGACCAAAATTTTAATGAACAACTCTAAAGACAAACAACAACAAAAACAATTAACGGATAATGATGACGGACAGGTGAGAACGAGGACAACGATGGACGGAAATACGGCAAAGCCAGGGACTGTAACAGTCCCGGCGACCAAAGAAGAGCGGCCTAGGCTGATTGGAAGTGGTAAGGCAGCTCGACCAGAAGGCGGCTGCTCTAAAAATTGCGGCGGGGTGCCTCTGTGCTTCAATCCAAGCACCTCCAAAACCGCTTCAGCCCTTTCCGTCATTGGAACGGATAAAACCCCTGCTTCGGGTGCTGCTAAGTTGGGAATGACAAAGTCGTCCAACACTGCAGTTTCCCATGTGCCCATTGTGCAAGGAGGGATGGCGATGAAAACATCCAATCCCAAGGTTGCACCACCCCACGCCAAATTCGGCGACCATAAAAAGTCTCCAAGGCACAAAAACCCTACAAAGAGGGCATCCAACACAAGGCGTGCCGCCTTGCGTTTCATTCAGCTTCTAGGCTCCAAAAAAGCTGAAGAGCTTTCCAGTGAACAGAAAGCTTCACTGGCATGGGCAAGAGCCCACATAGCTGGGCTGCCAAGTGCTACTCCTTCAGTCCCTGCGAAGGTGACAATGCCTAAACGGCAACGTTCGGAGGAGGAAGCTGCAGCCGTGAAACAGCAACCAGGGACGAAACGTCCTAAGATTGCGCCGAAATCGATGAATAAGTCTTTCAGCGAGGTGGCCAAAGGTCACCTTGTACGGGCTGTTATCGATAGAGGTGTGGATAATGGTGCCATCTCCCATACCAAGTGGGACCTGGTTAAGCAAAAACTAATGGGAGTGTTCTGGACGATCCTTAGGGAGAATCCAGGGCCACCTCCTCAATGCGATGATGCTGGCTGGTTCCAGGGTCACGTGAAGTTGATGGCCTGTGCAGATGAGCGCTCAGCGCTGCTTCTGAAGCGGGCCATCCAAATGCTAGGAGAGGTCTGGGAAGGTGCTAGGCTCGATGTGGTATTAGTTGATGAGATACCACGGAGACCTAGATCGACTGTCATCATCCCTGCCGAACCATCGGAACCTGAGGAGATCTTGAAGATCATTCAGTGCTGCAACCCTCAACTTCCCACACAGGATTGGAAAGTTGTAAAGGTATCGGCTGCTGAAGGGTCCTCGAGGACGGCGATTGTGGTGTTAAACCAGCAATCCTTGGAACCACTGAGGGAGAGACAGGGTAAGAACTACTATGCTTTTAGTACGGTGGGGTAGCACGAACACGAATATTAGAGGTGAGTCACTATTTTCCTTTATTATTAATTATAATTTAGGAATAGTAAATAGGGGCCGTGAGCCAACGTTTGTTGTAGCAAATAGGTGTGAAGTTCTTGATGTCACGCTGGTTAGCATTGACCACATTGACATGATCGAAAATTGGATGGTTTCTAATGATTGTTCACTTTCTGATCATAGATATGTGGAATTTAGTCTGGTACTTAGATCTGTAGGATCGAGTGTTATGTTGAATAGGAAACGAACGAATTGGGGGATTCATTCATCCTCTCTGGTTCGGTCTCTATCTGATCCTCCCCGGGTTGATGATATAGGGGGGATCGATGCGGCAGTGGGTCTGCTTACAGATTCACTGCAGTTAGCGACTTCCTTGGCGTGCAAGCCAAGGGTGCATAGGGGCAGGGATCGTCCACCGTGGTGGGATCCTGATATTGCGCAGGCAAGAAGAGACTGTCGTAGGTTGTTCAATATGGCTAAGCGCCATGGTAATTGGGCGGAGTACAAGTCTTCACTGAATAGATTCAGGAACTTGGTTAGATCGGCGAAAAGGAGTCTTGGAAGAACTTCTGTAGCGGCGTGGAAGGATCCTCTGAGACAAACCGATTACGTAAGATAATGGCCTCGAGCCCTGTTGTCCCGACCTATATCCGTAAATCGGACGGTTGCTGGACTACTACTAGTCAGGAAACACTCGAGGTGTTAATTGACACTCACTTTCCTGGAAACTCCCAAGGGAGCTTGCGGGATCAGGTTTGTGAGTCGATGCCCGGTCCTCTGTCCATCCCAATGGACTACGACAGGATTAAGTGGGCTATCGACAGCTTTGAACCGTACAAATCACCGAAGCGAAGGATTACAGACCGATTAGTCTTGCATCCTTTCTTCTCAAGACTCTTGAAAGAGTTATCGACATTCACTTGAGGATGACCATCCCCAAGTGCCTACTCTCGTCCTCTCAGCATGCCTACACAAAGGGTAGGTCTGTTGAGACGGCTCTTCACTCATTAGTTGGAACTATTGAGAGATCACTCGAATTTAAGGAGTGTGCTTTGGTGGCCTTCCTCGACATTGAAGGGGCCTTTAACAATGTCAACCCGGATTCTATTGTTGCATCTATGAGGAGTCTGGAGGTTGATGACGGCATATGTAGATTTGTGGATAATCTACTCAGGAATAGGGTCATCTGTTCCACGATAGGTACGACCAGCGTTCAGAGACTGGTTAACAGGGGTACTCCCCAAGGAGGAGTACTATCCCCACTATTGTGGAACCTGACTATGAACACCATGTTGACGAAAATGGACGACATGAGGATTAAAACTGTGGCGTACGCAGACGATGTTGCAGTGGCCATCACGGGGAAACATTTGAACATAATGTCTCAGTGTATGGAGGCTGCATTAAGGGTACTTAGCACCTGGAGTGCATCATGCGGCTTGGGTGTTAATCCGTCTCAGACGGAACTGGTACTCTTCACGAGGAAGTATAGGACTGAGGTCATGATACTTCCGAGGCTAAATGGGACTGAACTTAAGTTCTCTAACAGCGCCAAATATCTGGGCGTAATCCTGGACAGTAAACTGTCGTGGGGGCTGAACATCCAGACGAGGATGGAAAAGGCAATTGTTGCTATATATGCGTGCAGAGGTGCAATAGGCAAGAACTGGGGCATGGGCCCGAGGTGTGTCAATTGGATCTTTGAGGCTGTAGTAAAGCCGACTCTTTATTACGGTGTTGTCGTATGGTGGACTGCGCTGGATAAGGGCAGGTACCGTGCGATGCTTGAGAAGGTTCACAGACTGGTCGCATTGACGATCACAGGATCAATGCGCTCCACTCCCACCAGGGCGCTGTTTACTATGCTAAACTGGCTGCCGGTGGATATCACGGCCAGACATATGGCTCTTTGTTCGGCGATACGGTTGAACGCGGCACACAGCTGGTCGAACCGTGACTATGGACACTCCAGTATAATGGGACACTAGATTGTCCCTGAAGGAGTGGACTACTGCACCCCGGAGCCTTTCTTTGGTGCGAGGTACGCGACACATATAGCGCACGAAAGTGCGCTGTCGGTTATGAGCACCTTCCATGAAGCAGCCCTGGGGGTATACACTGATGGTTCAAGGAAGGGGGAAAGAGTTGGCGGAGGTTTCTACATAGAGGAACTGGGCGTTAAAGTTTCCTTTCGTCTGCCGGATGGATGTAGTGTCCTGCAGGCGGAAATCTCGGCTATAAAGCGGGCAGCCAACTGGCTAAAGTATTATCGCGTATCGGGAGATATACGTATATTTACTGACAGCAAGGCTGCCATTGTCTCTCTTGCGGGTGTCTATACGACATCTAGGTTGACTGTGCAATGTCGGATGTCTTTGAATGAGATTGCTGAACATTCGGAGTTAACGCTTATTTGGATACCAGGGCACTCAAATTGCCCGGGAAACCAGGTAGCAGATGAGCTGGCCAAGGAAGGTGGTCGTATGGATGAAACATTCATTGATCAATTCATTGGCCTTCCAATGGCTCACTGTAAGTTACTCATGCGGCGCGAGAACTATAGAATTGCGCAAGAGGGATGGACCTGTGAGTCCACCTGCTCCACATCCAGGGCACTTTGGCCTGGATATGATGAACGGAGAACCAAATCTCTACTTAGGTTTAATAGGAACCAAAGCAGGACCATCGTGTCGGTCATAACTGGACACTGGCCTGTTGGGACTCATGCTAGAAGAATGGGTCTGGTATGCAATGACTACTGTAGAAGTTGTCATGATGAGGAGGAAGAGGAAACTGTGCTTCACTTTCTCTGTCAATGCCCTGGGCTACGGGGCATTAGGGAAAAATACCTGGGAGAACCGGTGTTTTCCTGTTTAGAGGATCTATCAAAAATAGAACTAAGATTGCTTCTTCTCTTCATTAGGAAGACGAATTGGCTCAACCTTGCAGTGACGCCATCTGAATAACTGCTCTTCGGGATGGGCATTGGCGCTGGGTATCACAAAGGGACCGCTAAAGGACCCAAGTGAGCTGTCTCTCGATGGCTGCCCATGGAACCTAACCTAACCTAAACTGTTTTCCGCGAGAAGGGTTTATTTGGGGCCTAATATAAATTATGGACCGATATCCAAAAAATTTTACAGTGTGATTTCTGGTTATATAAAACTGTGACGTACCAAATTTTAGTATGATAGCGTTATTTATTACGGTTTTAGGCGCAATAAACTGTTTTCCGGGAGTAGGGTTTATATGGGACCAAGTGTAAATTATGTACCGATCTTTAAAAAATTTTACAGTGTGATTTCTGGTCCTATAAAACTGTGATGTACCAAATTTTAATATGCTAGCGTTATTCATTGCGGTTTTAGGCGTACTAAACTGTTTTCCGGGAGTAGGGTTTATATGGGACCTATTGTAAATTGTGGACCGATCTTCAAAAAATTGTACAGTGTGATTCCTGGTTCTATAAAACTATGGACCGATCTTCAAAAAATTTTACAGTGTGATTTGCGGTATTATAAAACTGTGACGTACCAAATTTAAGTATGCTAGCGTTATTTATTGCGGTTTTAGGCGTACTAAACTGTTTTTCGCGAGAAGGGTTTATATGGGGCCTATGGTCAATTATGGACCGATCTTCACGAAATTTAACAGTAGGATTTGCAGGTGTATAAAGCGAATTCGTGCAAAAGTGTATGTCATTCCGTGCATTATTCCACCATTTATGTTAGTTTTTGTATCAAAATTATCAATTTTTTTTGGGTAGTGGTTCCACATTTTGATTCATAGTTCTGATCCTACTAAACCGATGTTGCTGGATTTCAATCCCAAACTGCTTAGGATAACTACAAGCAATTTGAGAACAAGTTTGTTCTTTTCTTTTGCGTTTTTCGAAAGTGAGCGTGTTATCAATAGACGGACAGACGGACATGGCTAAATCGACTTAGAATTACTCAAGGATCCAGAATATATATACTTTATGGGGTCTTAGATGTATTATAAAAAAGTTTCACACGGAATGACAAACTTAGTATACCCTCATTCACCACAGTGGTGGTGGAGGGTATAATAAGTATTTTTTATTTTTGTAGGCTTAAATTAAGATTGTGTACGAGTCTGTAATAATGCATTTCGTTCAATTTATAAATATTAAAAATGATAGTGGCACCACTTAAATGTAAATACATAAAAAAACACAGCTATTTATATTTGTATACCCTCCACCACCACTGTGGTGAATGAGGGTATACTAAGTTTGTCTACATCTAAGACTCCATAAAGTATTGACCATAATTGGGTATAAAAAAGGTGCGGGGAACAAAAGGAAAAAATCCAACTTGGATGAAAATTAGAATTTAAATTTTAGCAAAACAAATTAAACCAAAAAAAAAAAGAAAAATATGTGAAAAAGGTTTTAAGTAAAAACAGACTGATTGTGTTAAAAACATAAAAGATAAACAAACCTTTAAAAAATATACAAAAAAAAGCTACAGACAGACATTCACCTGTTAAAATTATTAAGGAAATTAAAAAAAAAATTAGGAAACCAATTTGCAATATAAATTAAATAAACAAAAGCAAACATTGGACATTTCAAAAGGCTTGGAGAACACAAGGCGAATCCAACCGTAATGATAGTGGATCGGTAAACAGATTAAACCGAAAGAGTATTAAACAACAACCTTACCTACAAATATAAATATAAACATCAAAGAAGCTGTCGGTCAAGAAAGCAGATTAATCCACAACAAAAGGCTAAGATCTAGTAGCCAATAAAACAACATCAACTCTAGTCCTCAACACAACAAGAACAATAGTACAACGGACGAAAAGGAAAACTACATCGGGGATTATCAGCCGCAAGTTTAGCCAGCCACGTCACAACAACAACAACAACATTCGGGACAGCAAGAGATTAAGCGACTGTGCCCCCACGACGGTATAGCAGGTAACAGCAGCTAAGTCCAAGACTAGGTCCAAGTATTGTTCCTTTTTTGTTTCTGACGTAGACCTGAAGTACGGACGACGGTGACCTATTTATTTTTCATTTAATGATAACCTATATTTAAATGTATATCTATTTAAGTACGTATATTCCTTTTAACTATTGTCGGGTTTAATAGGGAACACTGTTTAAGCACTATACTCTCGAGCAGGGGTGCCAGAAAATTTTGATAAAAAAATCGGCATATTTTCCAAAAAAAATCGGCATTATCGGCACTTCAATTAAATGAAATCTTCATATTAAAAATATCCCTTTTAAGAACAATAAAACATATATTTTTAACTAAAGATGGCCAAATTGAAAAAATATATCGATATATATCGTATCGATATTTTTTAAGAGTATCGATATATATTAATTAAAAATATCGATATATCGATGTATCGAACGTATTAAGCTGAACTTATTACCAAATTTAAAAACTTAATATACCTATATCAATACATATTTACATATGTACAAGCACATCACATGTAATTTTAACTTCTTCTTGTTTCTTTGTATTTCAAATTTACTGCCTGTCCCTCGATTTCGAACGAAACTTTCATTCGCTTAACTTTTATTTAAAACAAAAAATTAAGGTAAGTTAATGCTGTCCTGGAGGAGGAATACTCAGGAGAGACTAAAGAGGGGTCTCAATGCTTTCTATGCTTGCAGATCGTCGATAGGTAGGAGTTGGGGACTCCGGGCGTCAGTTGTGGGATGCTGTACACTTCGGTGGTTAGACCCATTCTTACGTATGGATGCTGTGTTTGGTGGGAGGCATTGAAACTAGCTAGTCGGAGGGACCTTCTGTCTTGACAAGTGTCTTGAGAAGTACCCCTCATGCGGCTCTGGATGTTATTCTTCATCTTCTGCCTATAGAACAGTATGTGAGGGAAATGGCAGCAAGGAGCATTCTAAGGCTGAGGGAGCTAGGACTGTTAAGAAATTTCACGGAGGGTCAATCGCGGATCTTGAGTGAAATTAGTACTAGTGGTTATCACCTAGGCTCGCCCGGTTCTACGGATTATTTGGTCACTAGGGTCGATTTTGGGCGTTTGCCAGAGGTGATATTGCCTTCTAGGGAGAGCTGGTCAGGGCAGGGCAGATTGGCGATGAGAATGGGGTCTGGCTTATCGGATATATGTAGGCTGTGTGAGGACCCAGAGGAGTTGGAGTTGAGCACTTTCTGTGCCACTGTCCCAGGCTACAGAACAGCAGGCAGAGGTGGCTTGGTAGCAGATTCCTGCACGAATTGGGAGATGTCTCGGGCGGCGGCCTCGAGAATCTGACGGGATTCGTAATGGGAATGACCTGGCTGCGCGGCAGGAGGCTGCAGGAAACATGTAGGGCAGTTTTTCCTGTTTGCTAGGGTTGTGTTTTGCTTGTTCTGTCCGATTTCTTATCTTCCATTATCTTCCTTCCCTGTGCTTTCACCATTTACTTCTCCTACTCTGTCACACTAGATATCTTTCTCTTCTTTCTTCCTTTGTTTCACTAAATTAAAGGCATCACAATGAACCATATTGGTCTCTGGGTGAGGGTGTGAAGTTTGCTTCACACCAGCCTTTCTAACCTAACCTATGCAAACGAAGTTTTCGTTTGAAATCGAGGGACCGGCAGTTAATTCTACAATAAAAAAATTTAAAAAAAGTAAATAATACAAAAAAGTTTTTATTTATTCGCCATATGAAATCTAAAAAAAATTAATTGGGATTATATACTGCCGGTAAACGAAACTTGTGACACATACTATACAAGAAAACTGTGCAATATTTTATTTTTAATATACATATATAAGAACATGCAAAAATAAAAAAAAACAAAATATTTATTTTTATTATTAACATTTCAACTTACATGAGTCTATGGCTGCTAATACACCATAATTAAGGCGGTTCTTACCATAATTCAAGGAACCCTTTCCAGAATATTTTTTCGGCGCTTATTGTTTTGTTGTCATCTCTTAAAAAACCGAGACAAAACTGAAATATGTAATCTATGAAAATGTACGATGGAAAAACGCCTTTATTATCTTATAATTAGTTAAAAAACATATGATGCAATTCTTAAAAAACAATAGTATTGTAAACAGTTGAGCAACGGTTAAAATGTTGAATTTTATTAGAAAGAGATCTTTAAAATATCGAATTCGATAGTCTATATATATAAAATTGTAACGTTACTGACTGACTGACTGATTCATCATCGCACAGCCTAAACGCCTGAAGCTAAAAACTTGAAATTTGGACCAGGGGTTGGTCTCTCCCCAAATCGATCCACTAAGACGAGATTTTCGGAAATTCGAATGTTTAGGGGGTAAAAAAGGGCAAAAACGGGTAAATTCGGTAACCTTATATCTCTAAAACTAAAAGAGATACAAAAAAAATGTAATACTTATCGTTGTTCTTTAGAAAAATAAGCGGACAGGTGTCTGGTACTTTTTGGAAATTCAGCCCTTTAACGGAGTAAACGGGTAAAACCTGTATTTTGGTACTTTTTTGTCACCCCATCTATCTTTTAAACCCATTAACATAGAAATAAGGGTTATATCACATTTGAAACTTATCTAAAAAATCCAAATACGAATTTGGTACTTTTTCGAAATTCGGACGTTTAAGGGGTAAAAAGCGTAACTATTTTTGGTACTTTTTTTATAAAACATTTTTTTTTATTTATTGACATAAACGTATTAAATTATGGGCTCCCACTACAATATTGAAATTTTTCATGCTTCAATGGGGAGAAAAAAAGTACCAAAAAGGGGATATACGGAGTAAACGGGTAAAATCTGTATTTTGGTACTTTTTTGTCACCCCATCTATCTTTAAAACTAATAAATATAGAAATATAACCCTTATCACATTTGAAACTTATCTAAAAAATCCAAATACAAATTTGGTACTTTTTCGAAATTCGGACGTTTAGGGGGTAAAAACCGTTACTATTTTTGGTACTTTTTTACAAAACATTTTTTTTATTCATTGACATATACGTATTAAATTATGGGCTCCTACTACAATATTGAAATTTTTTATGCTTCAATGGGGAGAAAAAAGTACCGAAAAGGGGAAATACGGGAAATTTTATTTCTTACTTTAGGTTTTGTTTCCACAACTGACAATTTTTTTAATTATCGTTAATATTGGACCTAGAAACATAAACTTCAACATGCAATGTCCTAAATGGATAAGAACCTCTGAGGGTACTTTTTGGTATTTTTTGATCTTTAACTGGTACTTTTTTAATTTCCGTTAGTATTAGACCTAGAAATATAAAACTAAACATGCAAAGTCCTGAGTGAATAAGAATTTGTTAGAGGGATCTTTTTGGTACTTTTTCATTCTATAACTGGTACTTTTTTAATTTTCGTTAAAATTAGACCTATTGACATAAAATCAAACATGCAAGGTCATGAGTGAATGAGAATTCGTTAGAGGGGCTTCTTGGTACCTTTTGGTCTTTAACTGGTACTATTTGAAGTTCCGTTAGTATTGGACCTAAAATCATAAAATTCAACATTAAATGTCCTGAGTGGACAAGAACCTATAAGAGGGATCTTCTTGGTACTTTTTCGTTTTTTAACTGGTACCTTTTTCATTTTCGTTAATATTGGATCTACAAACATAAAACTAAAAATGCAATGTCCTGAGTGAATGAGAATCTGTAAGAGGGGCGTTTTGGTACTTTTTGTTATTTACCAGTTACTTTTTGAATTTCCGTTAAAATTGGACCTATAAATATAAAATTAAACATGCAAGTTCCCAAGTGAATGAGAATCTGTAAGAGTGGTTTTTTGGTACTTTTTCGTACTGTATTATTTGCCAACAGGTACTTATTAAATTTTTGTTAGTATTGCAGCTACAAACATAAAATTAAACAAGCAAAGCGTTGAATGATCATCTGTAAGAGGCAATTTTTGGTACTTTTTGTACTTTATTTTGTGCTTTTATTGTTAGTCATTAAATAAAAAAGAGAACAGGTGTCTGGTACTATTTCGAAATTCGGCTCTTTTAGAGAGTAAAAGTGTAAAACCTGAATTTTGGTTCTTTTTTGTCCCCCATCTACCGTTTAAATCAATGCACATAGAAATAAAAATTATATAAAATTCGTAACTTATCTAAAATATGCCAAGTGAAAATGTTGTTCTTTTTCTGAATTCGAACGTTTAAGGGGTAAAAATCGTACGTAATTTTGTTACCTTTTCCAAGATATTTTTTCTTCATCTATTTATTTTCATTGCACAGCCTAAACGCCTGAAGCTAAAAAGTTGACATTTGGACCTAAGGCAGGCCTCTCGCCAAATCGATCACGCTGACCTCATATCTGCTAAGCTAAAGGAGATACAAAAAAATTTAATACTTATTGTGGTTCAATAAAAAAAGGCGGTGAAAACAGAAATTCGCTAACCTCATATCTGCTAAACTAAAAGAGATACCAAAAAATTTAAACCTATTATTGTTCATTAAAAATAAGCGGACAGGTGTTTAGCACTTTTTTGAAATAAGGAGTAAACGGGTAAAACATGAATTTTAAAACTTTTTTGCTATACCATCTATATTTTAAACCAATAAACATTAAAATAAAAAATATATCACATTCGTAACTTATCTAAAAAATACAAATTTGATGCGTTTCGAAATTCGAACGTTTAAGGGGTGAAAATCGTACCTAATTGTGTTATTTTTTTCAAAACATTTTTCTTCATCTACCTATATAATATAAAATTGTAATGTTACTTCATGATTCATCATCGCACGACCTAAACGCCTGAACTAAAATGCTGAAATTTGCCTGGGAGGTTGGCCTGTCGCGAAATCGATTACCTATGATGGGAGTTTTGGAAATTGTTATGGTTAGAGGGTAAAAGAGGTTAAAACGGGAAATTCCCTAACCTGATGTTCATTAAAATAATAAGCGGTTAGGTGTCTGGTACTTTTTTGAAATTAGACCCTTTTGGGAAGTAAACCTGTATCTTTAAACTTTTTTGCCACTACATCTATCTATTAAACCAATAAACATTGAAATAAAAAAATATCACATTCGTAACGTATCTAAAAAATACAAATAAAAATTTTCGAAATACGAACATTTAGAGGTACAAATCGTCCCATTACAAAGTAGCGGGTTTAAACCTAGAAACATAAACTTTGGCGTAAAAATATGTCCACATAAGAAAAAGGGGCGCTAACGAAGTAGCGGGTTAAATGCTAGTCGTAGATAAATATCGATGTATCGATATATCGGTATTTTTAATATCGGCGATATATATCGATTATAATTTTTTTTAATATCGATATTTTGATATATCGAAATTTAGTGCCCATTCCTATTTTTAACACAAAAAATAACAAAACAGATTTAATTCAGCATTAACTAACATACTCGTATAAACCATATAAAAACATAAAAATTAATGAAAAAGAATATTTTTATTAATTTAGATAAGATTTTTGTTCAAAATCCAAACGTTTTTATATAGATTTGAAAATTCTATATAAAAATTAATACAGTTATTAACATATTTGTTAATTTCACTTGTGTTGAGATTTGGCGTATAAGCCCAAATCTCCTCATCAAAGCTCAAAAAATTATTTGTAATGCTTAATTAAATTTAATTTTTTAATTGTTTTTTATAAAATTAGTTAATACAGTTTTAAAACCACTTTGCATTTGTTGGTTTAGGTTATGACAAGTGATCTAAAGTTACCCAAAATTAATAAATTACACGTAAACAAGCACAGTTACCGTGGTTTATGTGTTTATCAAAAAATCGGCATTTTTAGAGCAAAAATCGGCACTTTGCTAATTGTAAAGCAAAAAATCGGCAAAATGCCGATAAATCGGCAAAAATGGCAGGCCTGCTCTTAAGCAGTCCCTGAAGTAGAGAGTCCAGGTGAGCGTGTAACATAGGGTTGAGCTCATGCCTATAGATCTTCGTAGGGGGCCTTTGCCCCAGAGAAAAGCAAAGTTTTCCTTATCGTAGAAGAAAAAATTTAAGCAAGTGCCCGGGAAGTTTTTGGTAGTTGGGTAGAAAAAAAAAAATATATATATATGTATATATATAAGCGTAAATCAACGTATATATATATATATATATATATATGTATATACAGTGAGCCACACTCAAAATTGAACACTTTAATCATTATCATAAATTTTGTGTTAATAATAAAACTGTGCTAGCTGACAAGCGGGCACTTTAACCTAATTCGGGTACGCTGAATCCAATGGTGCTTACCGATTTTTAAGGTTAGATTTTGTTTTCGAGATATACCGCTATTTCGAAAATGTCGAAATTTATTAAATAAACTTTGCAACTTCGTTTTTTTATACGTCTAGAAAAATTAAAAGAATAGCTTTATTTTCCAATTTTTCATTATTTTTGAAGAACCAAAAATTTCGAAATTATGATAAAAAAAAATTTTTGCCAAAAAAAAAAATAATTTTTCTAAAACGACATCGGAGATTAGAAAAAAAGTTAAGCTTTCTAAAAGGTAATTTTATTGCGGATTTTCTTAGTATATTCAATAAACTAAATAATTTTTGAGTTACGCGAATATATGTTGTGCCACCTCGTCCTTTTTCGAAATAACGTTCAATTTTGAGTGTGGCTCACTGTATGTGGGTAAATATACATAAGTATACACATGCATAGACACATATACGCAGGGGTATATTAGAGTAATAACCAAAAAAAAGGGAAAAAGGGGGGAAATACAGGATTCAAAACAGGTATGTTTAGTATCGTCTTAAGGCTGCTTTTTCTTTAAATGGCATTTTATAGTAGACTGGAAACATTAAAATACGAGTATTTGTGATTTTAAAATAAGAAACTCTTCTGGTGATACTCATTGAAATCAAAAACGTACCGATCTGACACTATTGAATATTTTCTTTTTTACATCAGTTTTCAAATTTGCTAGCAGGTCGAAGAAAAAAAAACAAAGGGGGATATATATATATATATTAAGTATTTTGAAGAGACGAATCCGTAAAGGCCTGTCCTCAATCTTGCATTCTTGTATTGGTAAAACAAAGTAACGTTTTTACCTTTTTGTATATACGTTGAAATAGAAAGAACCCGAAATCAAAGGGGAATTTGTATTCCGAATTTAATAAGTTGAAATACGTGTTTTTTCTCGGTGTATGCGTGTGGACTTAGACATATGCACAAAACCTGTATATGAGTGTATCTATGCGTGTGTGTGTTGATGTATATATGTATATTATATCTAATAATAATAGGCAGCGAACGGACAGTATTAATTTAAGATTTAAGTCGAAATTTTCCTGAACATGGTAGTATGTAACTTAACTTTAGCAATTGTAATTAGATAAGAAAAAGAAATATAAAAATTGTTTTATATAGATAATCAGTGTTTAAAAAACTAGACTACATGTAGCTGTAGTAATAAAAAAACACAAAATAGTCTAGTTAAAAAATGTTAAAAACTTGTAGTCGTTCATTTACTATTACTACCGCTACCATCACATTTTGATAGCAATAGTCTTAGTAGTAGCGCAAAAAGAAAATAATTGGAGCAGCGTAGTAAATTTTTTTACTGCTCTCGCTACCTTTAAATTATGGTAGCAGTAAAAGAAATTTTATTTTTAAAATTTGTACTACAACCTGCTTTAGTAGTTATACAAAAAATAACATTTAGGTAGTTTTTTTATAACACTAAGCAGTTTTAGAATAGCGTTGAAGCAGTAAGTTAATAACATTGAAGCAGTCGTAAAATAACATTTTGGTAGCAGCAGAATTAATAAAAACGTAAAATCTTCAGCAACATAAAAACAAACGAACCGCACGCTTCTGTTAAAATCAGTGTTGCCAGAAATCTTTTGGCTCATGCCCCTCTAAAAACCCTTTAATTAACTTTATTAATTTTAATTGATTTACATATTCCACAACTTGAAGGAAAAATGTAAACATAGAGATTGTTCCTTAGTTGTTTAACAATAAGTATTGTAAAAAATGTATTTTGGACTTCAATAAGAATTCTTGATAAAAAGTATGAAAAACAGAAGTAAGGAGAAACATGTAAATCAATTAAAATAGATGTTCATTCAAAAAACAAATTTCGATCTACCAATTTGGTTTGAAGATTGGTGTTTGGCTATTGACAGCCTGCTGCCTTCGATGGCGGGGAGTGTTAAAACGGCAAACCCCTTTGTGGAGATTGTGTCCGTCAAAACCTGGTTTCAATTCCCAGCCCAGACAAGAATGAAAAATTATCAATAAATCTTAATTCATTTCATGTTGTAAAATTCCTTTCTTCATAAAAATAATTAAATGAAAATTTAATTTAATGAACTTTAGCCTGAATAAAATATTAAAAAAAATTTGGATTAAAAATCATAAGCTGTTTAATAAACTAACCACAATACTAAAGATTAATAATTTTTGAAATGTTTTTTAGTATGGTAAAGTGATATATAGAACTGCTTTTAAGATCATTTTCACTAAAAATTGCAGCGTTTTTAACCGTAATTCGAATAATTTTCTTCAAAGAGATTAAGTTCATCAATTGCATCATCTAAAAAGGAGGGATTTAGTTTTAGAAGCAAAATGTTTTCAAGCGTATGTTTGTTTAACTGATTTCGGTTTACTGTTAAAACTAATTTTAATCATGAAAATGCTCGTTCAACGGACACCTATGTATAAAGGGATATAATAATTAACGTATAATTAATAAAATATTTAAAACTACGCACTTGAGTTGGTGGAATTGCGAAATAGATGTTGCTGAGGGCATATATTTCCGGTCACTATGTTTTCTTTCTTTCCAAAAATATAGCATATTTGTAGCGCTTTTGGCACAAGGAAGATTGAGCCTTTCAATTTTGGAGCTAACATCAACAACGTCTGTGTTGTTAATTTCAAACACTACACTTAGGAAACTATCGAGAATATCTTCTTCTTCATCGGTAATGCTCGATTCATTTGTAATTGAGTCACATATCGAGTTGTTGGTAATCTAACTTGACAAGTTGCATTTAGCTTCTCCCACAACTTTTTCAAGTATTTGATTGCTTCCATCTTATGAGATTCCTACGAAGTATGATGAAATCGTGGATCAAGATACAAACAAGCTATGATGCCATTATTTAGAAGAAGTTTTGTTGATCTGTACTAATTTTATATAAAATCGAATCTTTGTTCCCATTATTGTCGTTAATAAGTTTTGTTGTTAGCAATTTACATTTAAGCCATTGGGCGTAAAAATCTCCATAATGAAATTGCTCTTGCTGAAACTTTGTAATTGATTTTTGCATCGGATAATATGATTCAATAATCTCCCAAAAGTCTGCATTTATGTAGAAATTCTCCTCACTTGATTTGTCTTGTACAGGTTCAACAGATTCTATTATATCTTTTGCATTTTTTAAATTATCTATCATATTGTATGTTGAACCCCAACGGGTTGGACAATCGAGCTGGGGGTAATTTTATAGACTTTAATTCAAAAACGTCTTTGAACCCGTTTGAATTTTTCCTTAAAAATTTAAAAATATTTCGACAATTGTGTATTTTATGTTTTATTTTTGCATTTTTTATAGTATCAAGGGCACAAAGTTGTATGAGCAGCTCAACGACATATTTCAATATCTCCTTCAAGCATTTTACATTGAAAGTCAATTGAATCTATAGTTTCAATATATATGTTATTGTCAAGTATATCTTCACTATTTTCTTCCTCACACAAACAATGCGATAAAATTTTTGTTGACTTTATCATATTACTTCCATTGTCGCTGGTAATTGTTACAATCTGCTGTAAATTTAATTTGTATTTATTGAGCACATTAAATATTTCCATAGATAAATTTCTGGATGTGCTACAATGTTGCCATTTTAGTTCCACTATGCCTAACATTGTAGAATGGATATTGTCATTTCTCATATATTGTGCAGAAATGCCAAAAATGTTGCGTGAAAGATGTGGGGCAGTATCAATTTTTAAAGAAACTAAACGGTTTTCACATTCCTTTGAAATTGTCTTTTACATTTGCTGCAACATCTGCCAAGGTCTTTTTACAATTGGCTGCATTCAGGCAAAATTTTTTCCAGTATCCTTCTTAATTCCCTTGCAAATTGGATCAATTATATTTCGCATGCTAACAGAATTTAAAAAATGAAAGGACACAGCTTCTTCGGTTACTAATTCAATATTTTATTTGGTTAACAGTTGCTTACTAATTTCAAATTTAATCATTTTTGTCTTATATTTGCAAATTGGGCCATGGATATTCTTTACTTGTTGTTTTCCTGTCTTATTTTCAAAACTTAATTTATGAACATGTTCAATAAGCTTCTTTAAATTATATGTTCTATCTGTCTTAAAATCTTTTTTGCATTGTTTGCACACGAAAAAATCATTAAATTTTTCAAAATGATCGAAAATATTTATTGTATTTTTTTTTTGACATATTTTTAAAAAATATTTTAAATTACTTATATTTGAGCACATACCAGTTTACTTTTAACATCGACGAAATCAAATAATTTGAAATAACGGTGTTGCCAGTATACATAAAAACATTTCTGAATCTTGTTACCAATAATGCAAATATGTTCGAATTCATATTTTCTATTATTATTAAATAATGTTAATTCATTATTTAATTATTTTAAAGTTATATTGTTTTATGCTAGTCATGAGCCTAAAACAATAATAAATTAAAAATTTAGATTATTTACCATTTTGAACTCTTTTTAAGTTAATGTTAATATGGTACTTTTGTTGACACATAATCATAACTACGATATATTAATAATATGGCATCGCGAAAAAACATTGCATGTAAAAACATGGCGAAAAGCATAAACACGAACTCATAAACACGAACATGTGAAACGAATTAAAGCGAAGATTGTTTATAAACAGCTCTTATTCGTTTTTCAGAAATAGTTCTAGTCAACTAAAAAAAAAAAATTTAACAAAAAAGTTAATAAGTAAAATTTTTTTTATTTTATGGTTTCGTTTTAAATTTTCCTTTTCTAAATTTATATTTAATGAATATGGACGTTATTTTTTAAATTTACTTTAAAAGTGCGTTAGAAATAGGTAAATTTACGGTATTTAAAAACAAAATTACCATATAAAATATTCCATTCAAAATATTTTCCCTAAATTGTGGAATGAATGCTAATAAAATAAATATTAATAAGTATGAGTACATATAATTTCTAACAATTGAAAATTTTCCGCACCGAAAATTTCAAAAAGTACTAACAACAATGGTAAAAGCGACGACCTGGCAACACTGTTTATGAATCATTCAAACAACATCACATACGTACTTATTATTGGTTTCTAGTTTTGCTGATTATTTTCGTTTCTGACTAATTCAATGTTTTTATATTACTTCTTTAATGTTATTAACATACTACTTCTATGTAATTCTACTACTACCTCTATGTTAATAATCTACTACCTCCAAATTTTCCAAATTTTGTAGTTTTAAAACGAAAACCTCAATCAAACCAATAGAAAACTATATCGTTTTTTTTTTAGCTGCTACTTAATTTTTGTTTTACTGCTGCTATTTAATTTTCTGGTTTTATTTTTTGAATTAAATAAATTATACTGGATACTGTTATTAAATTTGAAACAAGTTGCCAGTCGTTGTAATTTTAGTTGTAATCAGGAAGTAAGCTCACTAGTGGGTTGTCAATGGTAGGTGAAGGTAAGGTAAACGGAGGAATGTAGGGACGATCTGAAAAACAAAATTCTATTATAGGTCGTAAGTATCCTGGACAACAAGTGAGAGGAACAGGGCTTAACAATATTAGCTACGAGTTCATTTCGGGCTCCCTTTAATTCATAACAAGTTTTTGCTAATCCAATAGGCTGGCATGAGTATTTTTTTTGTAGGCAGTGGCCATTGGCAGCGTTTGGTTGGCAAGAACCACCTTAATACGACGAGCCCTAGCCGGACTTATGCCAGCATGAAAACACCGCCAACAATCTGGCCATAACAGGCCTTTTGCTATTGGGTCGTTTTTGTTTTCGTTTCTGTTTAAACAGACTTCTAGCTTTCAACTAGTGTAGGTCCCGTCCGAGCGGTCCGGAGGCCTTGATGCGTAGCCGAGCTGGCTTAAGGGTAGGGAAATCTGCTTAGGGGAAAGGAAAAATTAGTTAAATTTCAGAACAATAGTTTTTTTTGGTAATAACATACCTTGGCCTGTAATTCCCGAAAGAGGGGCTATTCAATTTCTTCCGCGCTGCAAAGGCAAAGTTTGTTATTTTCTGGTTGTTTGAATGGAGTAATCTTTGATGATGGATTTTAAAGTAGTCTGATTTCGTTGGGTTAGTGAACCACACAACGTTTTTTCATCGCTATTAACGGAATAGGATTAAGGGATTACAATTTCAAATTTTTATTACGTATATAAATTTCAGTTTTTACTTCCAAGTCTTTGTCAGCTCCAGTATACCGTAAACCGCACTTATACGTACGTATATATATATATATTTAGCCGCAACGGGCGGAAGTGTGATTGAAGTTTTGCGACAAATTCCTGCCTTTTGTTAGCTTTTGAGTGCGAATTCGCTCCGTTTACTTTACCATCACCTGAAAACCCCATTGAATCCCAGTAACTTATGTCGGTGTCAAATCAACTATTTTTAGCAATAAATTAACCAAATTATATTTTCTTATAGTAATACATACCTACAAACAATTTCTTATTTCAATCTTTCCTCTTTTCAACTTTTTTTATGTACACACAAAAATAATGTTTTCTTCGTATCTTCATTATTATTAATTTATTTTTGACTAAAAAATGCTTACTATTCACAGTGAAATATTTAAATATTTACGTCCTAAGAAATAAAACGGTTTATGAAACGGATTTTCATACAAAATCCATTTCATAAACCCTTTATTAACCTGTTTTCTTTTTTATAACTTAGGCCGTTAGTGTGTAATTCATATAAGAGTATGATTTCGATTTTGATACATTTTTGAATTCTGAAGGTAGGACTTTTTTTTATTAGAAATCTCATGTATTCACTTTCAGCCAGTGATGCAAAATGTTGCACAATTGTGCCATTTGTGGCCCTTTTGATTGTTTGATGTCACTGTGGAAATCTATTTTGGCCCTTTCAGATCAAATTTAACTAACTACTTTTAATTTTTCAATACATTTTTTTAATGTTATTTTCCACTGTTTCGACACTAGTTTTATTTACGAAGTTCTTTTGATTGTTTAGGGCCAAAAAACCACACAAACGGTTTGATTTTTATTATAAAAAAAATCATCTTAAGCACGTTTGTATAAAATCGACGTTTCGTACAGATAGATATCTTTAAGACGTCGCACTGTTTTAATAGCTTGGTTAAAATGGAAGAAAAATGGACAAAAATATTTTAAAACAAGTAAGAGGGCTATACTCGGCTGTACCGAATTTTTGATATCCTCCAACGGCAGTAATAATACTTTTGGAGTTCGCTTTATATGGAGCCTATGGTAAATTACGGAATAACCTTTAACAATTTGACAGTGTGATTTCTAGTCATATATAACTGTGAGAGGCCAAAATGTATTTCAATAGCATTGTTCGTTAAGGTTTTAGGCGTACTATAGTACTTTTCGAGATTGGGCTTTATAAGGGGCCTATGGTAAATTTTGGACCGATCCTCATGAAATTATGAGGTATAAACGAATTTGTGCAAAATATTATATCAATATATGCATTCCGCCACTATTTATGCTAGTTTTTGTAAAAAAAAAAATTATCATATATATTACTCTTTTACTACTGAACCAATTTTGCTGGATTTAAATCCCAAACTGCTAAGGAGAACTGGAAACAATTTGGTATCAATATTGTTTTTTTCTTTTCAGTCGTTCGAAAGTAATCGTGATTTCAACAGACGGACAGACAAACGGACATGGCTAAATAGACTTAGAAAAAGACAGGATATACCTTATGGGGTCTTAGATGAATATAAAAAAATATAAACACGGAATGATCAACTAAGTATATCCTCTTCACAACTACTTGTGGTGGAGAGTATAAAAATGCGAATGTTTGGTTTTGTTCTTAATAAAATAAGACACTACTAGGTTTTACTATTAGTTTAATTTAAAACCTCAGCCAGCAAATTAGTCCGACTTCTTCTAGATAGCTGAGAGAGTATATTGCTGGTTGGGTACAAACATAATAATCAAATATATCAAAAAAAAATTTTTGGCCCTATTAAAGTTATTTTGGCCCTTGCAAATCGTTAATTTGGCCCAAAACAAAACAGCTCAAAATGCATCACTGCTTTTAGCTATGCTCTGTTACAAAACATATAGAATACCTAAGCTATGAACCCTATTAGTCCATATTAGAGCACCATTTCGATTTTGAACCATATTCGGATTCTGAACGTAAGACTGTTTTTTATTAGAAATCTCATAAATTCACTTTCAGCTATACTCTGTTACAAAAACTCTATACTAATTCTGAATGTTAACTTTATAGTCCTAAAATCTAGAATACCTAAGCTATCAAACCTATTAGTCCGTATTAGAGCACCATTTCGATTTTGACCCAATTTCGGATTCTTAAAGTAGGAGTTGTTTGTTTGTTTATTAGAAAATGCCACCAGTGCAATAATATATTATGCAACAAGATATAATAGCACTGAACATTAGTATTGGCAACGTTTACAATTTGAAGAGCTGATAAAGTATTACAATGAATTTAAGTTGTATAAAAAAAATAGCTAAAGTTATATGTACTCGTATGTATAAATGCGTAAAATATTTTGGGTTAACAAATAGTAGTAATAAATTAGTAGTTATAATCCACAATAAAAACAAATTTTATCTTTGTTATAAGTCAAAAATATTAAAAATTGATCTATTGAAATGTACTGCGTTGCTTGTGCTCTGAATGTAATGTGGGAGTAGATTCCAGAGCCGTACGACGTACATAAAAAATTGTCGTTCCGAAATTAAATAATGATAACGGATATTCAATATAAACCTGCTTCTAGTTGATCTTGCAAATATTAATTTTCTAAATAGATAGCCAGGTTCCTTGGCGTAGATTATTTTGTGTAGGAAAATTAAACTGCGAAATTTTAAGAGGAATATTTTTGATAAAAACACTGAAAGTTATTGTTATGGGAAAGCTAGTTTCTATGCGCATTTCGTTGCAAATTCTTTTCAAACTGGGAGATACTGTCAGTCCATCTCAGATTAAAAACGAAAAAAGTCTTTAATATTCGCTTATTAGATGCACTACAACCAGAAAATAATTAACATCCGTATAAAAGTAGGATTTGGCTAATGATATTCGAATCTGAAATGGAGTGAAATAATGATTATCTCCATAGTGTCCTTAGCATACCGTACGTTTTCCCTGTTGCACTTTTTTTATGATCAGTCCACAAAAGTGTTGGATTAAAAAAAATACCCAAGTTTTATGCAGAGTTCACGATCTCAATCTGTCTATGTCCCAAAAAAACTCTAAGCTGATACAGGTTGTCCATTTGTGCTCTGCAAATTGGAACGCATTTTGATTTTGTATTTATTTCTGAGACAAGTTTGATAATGTTAAAATTTCACAGCCGATGAACAGTTGGACATCGTTAGCATACATTTGGATTTTCATTAACTTTAGAGCGGAAAGATCATTTGAATACATAATATACACTAGCGAATTTATCCCTACGGAACACCTCTTGAAACTCGCAGCCATGATGCATATCTTGAGTTACTAAATACAGCCTGGTAACTATTGCTTAAACATTTTGATATTAACTTTGTAGATGTCGTTGAAAAAATAAATTGTTGCTTCAGTTTCCTACCTAAGTGGTGTACGGTGTCGAACCCCTTCGAGTGGGCATAAAAAGGCGATATTACCCTGATCAGTAATACATCGGATCTCTGCGGTAACTCCAGAAAGTACTGTTATGCACCCACGTTTTGGCCTGAAGCCTAACTAATTTGTAGTTAAAAGATTTGTTAGTAACACATTCCAGAATTTGTTTATGCAGGAGCTTTTCATAAACGTTTAATTAACCAAGTTTGGGTTAATATCGCCATAGCCCACAGAGTTGGGATTTACTAATAAGAAGCCTTGGAGGACATTTGATCGATTAAATATTTAAAGGCTAAATTTGTTTATTTGGTTTTCGCAACCAGAAATTGTTTCATGAATGTCAGTGTTTGGATTAACGGCCGGAATTTGTTAATAAAGTCTTTATTCAGCTTTTCAATATTTATATTCGAACCTTTGCAGCGATCATTATAAACCAAACCAACTTTCTTGATTTCTTTCCAAGTTTTATTTGAGCTTATAGCTGAGCTAAATTTGCTTTCGTAATACAAATATTTATATTTTCTTATTCTTGATACAACTGTTCTGCAAATAATTGTATAAAGTTTAGGTGTTTTATACATTTTAAATCTTGCATATGTGGCACCACGATCTCGTATTCAAGTCATTTATAAAAATCAGGAACAATAAAGCTCCAAATTGGCTGCCTTGGGGTTCTCCTGATGGCACATTTATTTTTCTAGAAAACGTTTTATTAAAATGGACGATTTGGACCCTATTAGATAAATAAGAGCAAATCCAGCATAGATCTGTAAGCCATATTAATTGAAGTTTCTTTACCAAAAAAAAAAAAAATTATTGACTTTATTAAAGGTATATAACTAAGTTTCGCAATACCACGGTAATTTTCAATATCAAATCTAGTACCAGACTTAAACAACGGAACAATGAAAGATTGCTTCCAAATTTTTGGAAAATACCAAAAATTAATATATGTATTATATATACTGTTAAAGGGATATAAAATCTGCACATATAATCCAAATACTACTCGGAATTTTATCAGAAGAGAATTTAAGCTTCGGTATTGATATAGCCTGATTTTCTGCTAATGAAAACAGATAACTACAAGTTTTATAATATACAGCATTCGAATAAGTGGTAGAAAAATAATCGGCGAACATATTACTTATAAAGATTACATCACATGATTCATTTTGATTAAATTTCATCACCGCCAGATAACCAGTGCACATGTTCTGTAACTCTCGCGTCGATAAACTTTTCGATTGAAATGTGTTTTTTGAAACAAAAATGCCATAAATTGAAACAAAGATCTGTTTTTCTCACTTAACTGCGTCTGTAACATTTTTGGTGAGTAATAGCTGTCACGTAAGGGAATTTCTCTCCAATTTATAGAAAAAGTGTTTCTGTAAAATTTTTGTGAGAAAGTTCCCGCTTTGATCTGTCAAATAAACGCACTCATAAAAATGGGGTAAGAATATTTTAACACTAAACATATATAAGAAATGAAAAATACAATAAATAACGCAGTACCACATTTTTCAGCTCATTGGTTTGGGGCTCAATTGCACATGAAAGTAGCTGCATTATGAGACAGTAAAGGAATATAAAATTTGATAAAAAAAATTATCAGAATAATTATCGTTTTATAGTTCCCACAACAAAAGACATACACAGAAAAATAAAACCAAAACGGTAACGCTGATATAAATTTTCAACCACCATTTCCAGTTAATGAGTAAAACAAAACACAAAATAGTCAAACCAATTGTCTAATAAAAAACAGCATATTGGTGGATTTGTAATCCAGTTCTCCAGTAGAACACAAAAACATATGATTCAATCAGGGATGCAAAATGAGAATTTTCAAATTGTACCAACAATTGTACTTTTTGGACTTTTGATTTATATTTTTTTAAAACATAATAGTTTTTATACATTTAAATAAAATTTACAAGACATCGTACAAATAAATTCAATTGTACGTTAAAAGAACATAAAAAACTAAAATATAAATATTTTTATCTATTTTGCACGGCTTACAATTGAGATTAATCATATATTTGTGGATAAAAAATAATTTGATTTTTAAAATTATGGCAACAAGAATTTGAAAAATGTATCGAATCGTTTGCTTGTATATATGCCCAGCAAAAACTTGGTAATGACTTGCAATTACTGAACAACTTACTTTTCAATGACTACTTCATACCATCTGCATTACATAGAAGTAGTTGAGTAATGGCTGACATATAATCTGTTACATAAGTACTTGTTTATAAGTTGATTATGGAAATTTATAATTCATTCATAATAAATTGCATCTACGGTTTAATTTTTTTCAAATCTTATACAAATTGATTTTAAATATTTATTCTTACAATTTGTTTTTTTTTTTTTTTATTACACTGAAAGAAAAATGCTTCATATATTTAATGAATAATTTTCATAAAAAAATTTTCCTTGGGTAAATGAAAATTTTCATAGTCTAAATGGAATTTCATAGTTAGAATGAAGTATTTTCGTTAAAATCGCTTCATTGGATTTCGTAATTACGTTAAAAATTTTCATTGGATATATGAAAACTTAAGTTTGTCCAAGTTAAACAAAAAATTTTAATTGGGAACATAAAAAAACAATATACAAACATAACTATATTCATAAATTAATACAAAATTATAGTTTCCTTAAAAAAATGTTTAATTGTTAATTAAAAAAATGTAAGATTTAATTATTTCATACATCTAATGTTACATGTTTGCCATTAATTTTATGAAATCAAAAATTTTTTTTATAAAAGCAACATATTTCAATAATTGCCTTCATAAATTTAAATTTTCATTATGACAATAAAAATGTCATTTTAGTAATGAAACAAAAACTTTCAATCCACTTTCAATCAGCGTTTTTATTGTTATTATGGATAATTTAATCTCATATTTACGCTCTTAATAATTGAGTAAAAAACATAGTTTTTTTATGCAAAAACTACAATGCCCCAGTAGACAAGCTGGTAGTGAGCTAGTCTATCAGCACCGAGGTTGCGCGATCGAATCCCGCCAGAGGCAGAAAAAAAAACAAAGTAAAAAAAACAAAGTAAAATAAAATAAGAAAAAATAGAAAAACAAATAAAATAAGGTAAAATAAATAAAATAAGAAAAAATAGAAAAAAAAAATAATTAAAAAAAAATAATAAAAAAAATTTTTTTTTTTAAGTCATTATTTAAGTCCCTATTTGTAAGCGAATGTGGTAATGACTTATTTAACTCCCTATTTGTAAGCGAATGTGGTAATGACTTATTTAACTCCCTATTTGTAAGCGAAGGTGGTAAGTACTTGCCTCCAATGACATCACCGTGTTAAAATAATGAGTTATAATGCCAATGTAGAAGTAGTGATGAGTCGTTATATTAGCTTTTTAACTCATTACTTTTCAATGTAAGTTTTTGCTGGGTGTAGCTGGTTGGAAACTGTAGAAACATACAGCCTATTTCTTTCTTTAGCTTTTATTTTTGATATGATAAATGTGGAATTGATCATATTCGACAAACAACTTTTAATAGATCTTCAAACATTATTTCGTTTAGTTCATTTTTATACCCTTCACCGAAGGTAAAAGGGTATATAAAACTTTGTCATTCCGTTTGTAATTTCTACAATATTGATCTTAGGCCCTATAAAGTATATATATTCTGGCTCCTTATGAGAAGAAAAGTTCAAATCCGGTTGTCCATCTGTCCGTCCGTTAAAATGGGGTTTCCAAAGACAATAGATATGATGGAGGCTAGGCTGTTATGCATTTACGTCGCATATATTCCGAGATTGTTTGCTATTGAAATTCAGTAAGGTCGCTCCATAAATGGCTGAGATATGAGCAAAAACCACGACTACTTCTAATTTTCCCATAAATTCCATGTTGTTGTTTTTTAAATTTTTTTTCTGTATATCTGGAGAACGGCAAGAGCCATGACTTTTAAATTTGGTACAAAGATCTTGGTTATCAATACACCAACTCTCTAAAAAATGGGCGGGATTGGAGAAGTGAGTGTAGCACTTCCCATACAAGGACGTTATACATTTCTGTATATCTGGAGAACGAAATATTAGCTACAAACATATCGGTTATCAATACACCTCATCCCACCAAATATTGGCGGGATTGGAAGAGAGGACATTATTTAAAATACTCAAAATTTTAAATTTTAGGGCTCTAGTATGACATATGGACACGTTCTATATATCAAAATATAAGAAATTTTTAGCAGAATATATTTCCCGAATGGTTAAGTGATTAGCAAAATACTCCAAAAATGGGCTAAAAAGCATCATCATTTTTATAAAAACTAAAATTTTAGAGCTGTTATATGACCTATGGATACATCTAACGTATCGAAAATCTTTAGAAGAACATATTTGCTGAAAAACTCGGAAAAATCAGTTCAGATACAAAAAAGTTATTACCAAAATATAATTTTTTTAATGAAAACTGCCTATTTTTGGGAACCGTAGACCTTTCCGAGTCCAAGTTTTATTTCCAAGGTAAATGGTAAAGACGTCAGTATATAAATCTATCACATCGGTTGAAAAATGACCGAGTTATGACCAAAATGTTGAAATACCAATATTTACTCCTTTTTTAATATAATTAAGTTGTTATATTTACAATATAAATATCCCTTTGTTATTATCGCACCATGGTGAAGGGTATAAAAGATTCGGCATAGCCAAATATAGCTCTCTTACTTGTTTAATGTTAAAACCTTTTTACAAGAATTACAAATACAGTAATTTTTAAACGTTCTTAATAATAATAAGTAAAATAAAAGTTATAAACTGAGAAATTTTATAAATTGTACCAAACATGCAATTTTTGTACCATTGTACTTTTTATTACTCGATTGTGCCAAAAAAACATAAAAGTAAGCAAACAAAAAGCATACAATTTGCAATAAAAACATTTGAAACACTGAATTGAAAGTGCAGCAATAAATAAAAATAATTATTTTCAACGTGAAGCAAATTAAAGAAGTTTCGATAACACATATTATACAACAATAAGTTTTTGTGATCATCTGTTTTGATTATCCTACAAATTTTTGCAATTTACCATTCGCTTACATGTTTGTGCAATAGCCATTCTGGAGAGTAAAATTTTCTAATTGAAAAAAATTTAATCACCTACTGGATTTTACTGGAAAAGTAAGCAAACGGACCTATTGTTTATAAATATACTGTTTGTGCTTATGTGTGGTCCGAAATATTATTACAAGTGCCGCTTTAAAGGCCGTGTCTGATACAACTTTGTTGCTTTGCGTGACGTTTCTACCTTTGGCAGAAAAACGCAAAGTAAAAGGTGTATGACACAATGGAAACTTTGACAACACTCACGCATTGTTTGTTTACTTATAAAAGCGGTTGGTAATTTGTACATTTCATTATTTGTTATAAAAATAAAAAATTTAATTGGAAGGTTTTTTGGAACTGAATTTGACAAAAAAATTAAAATAAAAAAGAAAATTATACTAGCCAATTGTCAAAGCGCGCAAAAAGATGAGAGTTGGCTTACTTTTTGCTTCGCTCCGCTTTGAAAGTACTTTATGTGACATGTTTCGTATAAGTATGTATATTTTATCTACGATGTCAAAGGGAATCGGTAACGCAACGCGAAGCAAAAGTTTTATCTGACATGGCCTTAAGAGTGTCATACATTGCTTTAGATGTTTTATGTTACAACAATATAATTCGTGCTTATGAGTAATTTTTTAAATGTGGCACAACTGTATTAAAGGTTATGCATTACAAAAATATAGTTTGTGTTTAGAAGTGTGTCATTATTTTTTGGGTGGTTGTGATGTGTTATGACAAACACACTACACCTCTTCCCTAAAGATTAAATTTATGATTAAAATGAAACAAATTAAATCTTTATATAATATTTATGTTTGTTATATAAATATAATTGGTGAAATATAAAAAAAAAAAACATTTTGTTTATAATAATTCTTATCTTATTGGTTAAATTGTATATTAGGTTTATATAACTTAAGTATATTGTTATGATAAAGTTTTTGTGAAATATCTACTTTTAATAATGAATTTACTCCTAATCTTTTTATTATTTTATAAGGTCCCTTGTATGGGCTTTGATTTTTATTTATAGTTTCTAGTTTTATTTATACTAAATCTCCTATATTAAAATTACTACTATTTATGTTGCTATCATAAATTTCTTTTGATTTATGTTTTGCTATTTCTGTTAGTTTTCTAGCATTGCCTAATAATTTGTTGCATTCTTGCCTTAACTTCGTTTCCGTAATTTTAAATGTTGTAGAATTTATTTGTGGTTTGTATTTTATCTATCGGTAATTATGCTAATTTGCCGTCAATTAATTCGTAGGGTGAATAATTAGTATTGATGTGTGGTGTTGTATTATTGGCAAATGTATAGTATGGTATCCATTTGTCCCATTCATAATCATCTACAAAGTTTAATAAATATTCATTCAATACACGATGATTGCGTTCTATAGGATTGTTATTGATATGGTGCTGAAAATTTTTGGTTTATGTTAAATTTGTTGCAAGCTTTTAACAATTCATTGTTAAATTCAGTTCCTCTATTAGATTTAAAAATTTTAAAACATCCATACTTTACGATAAACTGTTCAACTAATGTATCGGCAATATTTCTAGCATCTTTCGTCTCAATTGGGTGTGCTATTACATATTTAGTTAATGCACACTGCATCGTTAGTATATATCAGTAACCGTTTCATATTCTTAAAGATCCCACAGTGTCTATTTCTATTGTTTCAAAGCTAGTATAAGGTGTTTCCGTTATAAACATTTTTTTTAGTATATTTTGTCTGTTTATTTCTTACGCATTTATCGCATTTGTTAATGTAATGTCTATCCATCTTTCTCATGTTTTTCCATACATAACGTTGTTTCAATTTTAGTACCGTTAATGTAATGTCTATCCATCTTTCTCATGTTTTTCCATACATAACGTTGTTTCAATTTTAGTACCGTCTTTCTAATACCGAATTGTCCCGATAATGGTGAATTGTGGAATTCTTTCATAATATTCATTTGTGATTTCTTATTTGTAATATATTTTAAACGCGTATATAATATGATGTTTAATTCGAAATTTCTATATTAATTTGATTTCAATATTCTTTGGTATACCTTATTATAATTTTATTTAAATTATTTAATTGATATGATGTCAAAAATGTTATCTTCGCCTGCATATATATAATCAACTTCTCTAGAGACAAAAAGTTTTTTGCTAGAACTTCAATAACATTCACTACAAAGCTGTTATCTTTATTTTCTATGGTACCATCTTTAGGTCCATCTTTTATATCTTTTGTACCGGTCTTAATAATATTAAATTTTAATTCGCGAATATTCTTTATATCATGTAAAGATGTACATTCCCACATATGATTTTCATGTTGCGCTTGAGATATGTTGCTCTCATTATTTACAATTGCATTAGAAATTTCCTTTGCTTTCATTCCACGTGTTGTGATGGTTTACTATTGTCGTCTTCTATAGGTATCATTTTCTTTAACATATCACAATCTAGTTTTATTCTTGATAAACGGTTCGCGTTAGTATTTATTTTCCTTTTTTATAAACAATTTCATAATCATGCTCTGACAAATCTATTCTTATACGCGTTAATTTTGACGAAGGATTTTAATGAGAAAATAGTGAAACAAGTGGTCTATGATCTGTTACTACAATAAATTTTCTACCAGATAAATAAAGTCTAAAGAACTCTATACCCCAATGTATGGCAAGAAGTTCTTTTGCTTGCATAAGAGATTGGTAAATCTTCTCCTATTTTCCCTTGCGATAAGATATCTCCTAATGCATGGCTTGATGCATCGGTAGTCAAAATAAATGGTTGTTCAAAATCTGGATATCTTAATATTGGTGCGTTAATCAATTTTGTCTTTAGTATGTTAAAAGCTTGCTCCTGTCTTTTTTAGTTTTTGTGGTCCCCGCAAAATTTTTTATGAAACGTCTGTAATAATTACAAAATGCTAAAAATCTTTTAACTTCGTCTTTGTCTTTTGGAATTGGGTATTGTTCAATAACTCTATGTTCTGAAGTATCCGTTCGTATAAGTTCTCTCGTTATTTGATGTCCTAAGTAGATTACTTCTGCTTTTAGAAATACACATTTTGACGCATTTAATTTTAGATTTTTATTATTATGTTTTAAACTACAACCAAATACAATTATATCATCAACGTATTGAAATGCTTTTTATCTAGTCCACTAAGTGCTATTGTTAACATTCTTTGGAAACTATTGGATGAAATATTGAAATCAAATGGTAGTCCTTTTAATTGATAATGACCATTACTAGTTGAAAATGCAGTTAAATTCCTTCAATCTTCGTCTAATTTTATTTAATGGAATGCTCTAGTTATACCTTTTTTTTTTTTTTTTTTTTTTCATTATTTATTTATTGAATCTTCATATATTAAATATGAACTAACAATAATTAATCAAATCTTATCCTAATATTTGCTTTATGTCCTGCCAGTGCCAAACACAAAAGATTTAGTCATCACGGTTTCTGTTTACATATGTATATAGGTGTTTATCGCTCATCTGATTGGGTGAGTGCTGCAGTGTCTCTTCTTCTTAAGCGAGTGTGGCCGCCATAATTTAAAATATTTCTAGCTAATGGATTTGGGTGCAGTTCCAGCCTTTTTAAATATTTTACTGCATATTTCGTTATCATAGTTTTTACTAATGGCACATTGAGATCCTTGTGGATATTTGAGTTTTTGACGTACCAGGGGGCGGCTGTGATTATTCGAAGAAGTTTATTTTGGCGCCTTTGAATTTTTTCGATGTTAGAAGCCGAGGCAGTGCCCCATAACTGAATACCGTAGCACCAAATTGGCTTTAAGATAGAGTTGTAGAGTAGAAGTTTGCAATCGAGACTAAGAACAGAATTTCTTCCAATAAGCCAATTAATTTGGATTGCTTTTAGTTTCATTTGAGTTAATTTCGCTTCTATATGCCATTTCCACGTTAAACGCCGATCTAGATGTATACCGAGGTATTTTACATGCGAGTGTTGGGGTATTATTTGATTATTTATTTTAATAGGGGGGCATGTTTCCCGACGCAATGTGAATGTTATATGTGCGCATTTTTGCTCATTGATCTTTATCCTCCATTTTTTTAACCACCTTTCTAGTTCAAATATATGATCCTGTAGATAACGAGATGCTTCTTGACAGTTTGCGTGTACGCTTAGAAAAGCTGTGTCGTCCGCAAATGTTGAGGTATGGGTGTAGCTGTTTGTTGGCAAGTCCGAAGTATAAATTAAGTATAATAGAGGGCCCAGGATGCTGCCTTGTGGGACTCCAGCGCTAATTGGCTGTGGAGAACTTAAAAATTCGCCTTCTTTTATAATAAATTGACGACCGACTAAGTAGCTTTGTAACAGCTTGTGTATATTTGCTGGTAAGTTTTGCTGCAATTTCAGTAGTAAACCTTCATGCCAGACTTTATCAAAAGCTTGAGACACATCGATGAAGAGTGCTGAGCAATATTTTTTTTCTTCAAAGGCTTTTCTTATGACATTTACTATTCGATGAGTTTGTTCAATTGTGCTGTGTTTTCTTCTAAAACCGAATTGATGATTGGGAATACATCTGTTACCATTTAAAATCGGCGTTAATTTAGACACTAGAAGTTTCTCAAAAAGCTTTGATATATTAGACAATAAGCTTATAGGTCTATATGACTCAACTTTTGTGGGATCCTTTCCTGGTTTAGGTATCATGGTAACTAAGGATACTTTCCACTCTTGTGGGTAGTATTCAAGGCGTAAAATAGCATTAAAAATTAGTAGAATAATTTTCTTTGCTATGCTGGGTAGCTCCAAAAGCATTTTGTTACTGATCTTATCAAAACCAGGGGCTTTCTTGGGGTTTAAATCATGAATAGCCTTCTCGATTTCTCTTACTTCAAACCTTAGTGGAACAGCTGATCTAACAGCAACAGGTGGTAACTCGACCGCAGTATCGAAAGATGTATGAGGGGTAAATACGGTTTTCAAATGATTAACGAAAATATTTCCTTTTTCTATGTCATTTCGTGCCCAACGTCCATTTAAGTTTCTTAATGGTGGTTTAGTGATAACTGGTCTTTTAAGATTTCTAGCTGCACGCCATAATGAGTAATCAGATTGAGGAGTTGCATCAAGTTCCTTAAGATATTTTTCCAGAGAAGCCGTTTTTTGAGACTGCAGTAAGTTTCTTAGCCTTTTTGTGCACTCTTTTAGTAAATTTTTAAGTTGAGGGGATCTGTGCAATTGCCACTCTCTTCGAACTCTCCTTTTTTCAGTCAAGAGACGCTCGACATCAGTAGAATATATTTTACTATTTTTGATATTTTTGCGGGCTATGCTAGAATGTTGAACAGCTAGTTTGAGATAATTGTCAAAATTTACAATAGAAAGATTCACATTCTCCGGTGTTCTAAGCGGAATATTTTCAGTGCAGTGGGTACTGAGATATTTTTTATATTTTAACCAATTTATTTGTGTGGCTGACGTCACTAAGTAACCAGACGGTGATACAATTCTATAAGGGTTTGATATGGTAAGAATTGTAGGTGTGTGATCAGAAGATAATTCTATAGAAGCTTCAACGTGAATCGTTTCTGCGGGGATGTTTTTAACCACGCCAAAATCTATGACATCTGGAATTTTTTGCTGATCAGTAGGCCAATAAGTTGGTTGTCCACTCGCGACCACATTTAAATCCATTTTAGACATTGTATTATACAAAACACGACCCTTTGGTGTAATGAGCCGTGAACCCCAGAAGGTATGCTTAGCGTTGTAATCGCCAGCGGCTAGGAAACAGGGTCCTAATGATTGAAAATATTTATAATATTGGCCTTCTGATATTGAAAATCTAGGTGGAGAGTATAAAGATGAAAGTACAAAGTTTCGATTTAGCTCTTCAACACAAATGTTCGTTGCTTGCAGATAATCTTCACGATGATCACACATTAAGTAGTGTTTGATTCGGGTTTTTATCAAAATAGCAGAACCTCCACAAGCTCTATCTCGAGGGTCCTTGGTATCATATAATATATAACCATTAATTTTAAACGGATTTCTTGAGGTCAAATGAGTTTCAGAAACCATCATTACATCAATTTGTTTACTTTTAAGAAAATATTCTAGTTCATTTTTATGTTGGCGAATGCCGTTTGCGTTCCAAAAACAAATTTTTAGGCAATTCATGGCTTGTTAAGTACAGCTTGCAATAACATCGATTGCATTCTTAACATTTCCTGCATCATATTACCCATTGTATTCGTAAAGTTTGTTACTGTTTGTACTAGTGTTTCCATGGTTTTTTCTAGACGACTTAAATTAGAAACTGGGGTCTCATCATTATTTGGCAAATCACCTTGCATTGGCATATGGTTTGATTTTAGGACGTTAGCGTAGGATGTTCTGTTATTACTAGGCTGCGGTACCTGAATGTTATACCTAAAGTTGAATATTTTGCTCTTCCAAGCTCTTCCAAGACGATCTTAAACATCTTATAACCTTGTTAAAGGAAATTTATCATTCACTATCTTTTTGTTAAGTTGTCGAAAATCTACGACTAGTCTCCCTTTTTCTTTTCCGTTGTCACTCTTTTTCGGTACTACCAATAAAGGTGAATTGTATACACTATTTGACGGTTCTATTACATAATCATCTACTTGATCATTTATTGCATAATATTGTGGGTGTTGTTATCTATAATTTTTAATATATACTGGTGTATTGTCCGAAACTTTTAAGTTAGTATCTCTCCTTTTAAATGAAAAATATCTTGATAATCTTCAAACATTTTTATCCATTCTGTTTTTGCTTTTACATCATTAACGTCAATTTTTAAAATATCAAGTAACTTTTTAAATCTTTCTGTATTAATATTTATTTTTTCTGGTCTATATGAGTGTAATTCGTCAACGTTTCTATTTCAAAATTAATGTTTGCTAAAATTACATCGTTATCTGTTGTGTTCATGATTTTGACATGGTGATTTATATTTCCTGGTACCATTGTATTGCAAACAAATATTCCTGGTTCAATTTCTTTGTTTCAAATTATGCTATCTTCTTTTATATCGAAATTTATAGGATGAATGCTTTCTGACCGTTTCTCTACCTCTATGGAATAATTTTTATTAATCCATGATTTCATAGGTTTTGTAATCTCCTCATTTTCTAAAGAATGTGTGATTGTAAATGTTTCATAGTCGATCTAACATAAGAATTTAGTAAAGAAATCTCTTCCTAAAATTCCGTCTGTTGTGAAATTTATGCTTTTCTCTCACGTTATTTATAATTAAACCTGGTTCTGATGTTGCTATAGATTTAATTTTTTCTGATGTTATTCCTGTGAAACTACTTGATTGTTCCTTGTCTATGTTTGTTGAATTTTCATTTAATTTGTTTAGTTTACACAAAGAGATGTCTGCTCCTGTGTCTATTAAGAATGTAAGTATTACATTTTTGCCTAAGTTTAAGTTTATGAAATTGGTTAAATTGTTCGATATTTGGAAAACATTATTTAATCTTCTTGTTGTTCCTCCGGATGTTGGGTTTGTGTAGTTCCTTGACTGGTAGTTTTCCTGTACCAAATGTACATTACTACGGTTATTTTTATTGTTATTTCTATTCCGATTTTTGTTGTTATTATTATCATAATTATTTCTTCCGTCATTTCTGTTTGTAATATTATTTTAATTGTTTGTTCTGTTGTTGCCGTTTGTATAATTATTATAACTGTTATTTTGATTGCTATTAGAATTGTTGTAATTCCTTCTATTATTACTGCCTTGGTAGTTATTACTGTTACCTCTGTTTCTATAATTATTGTTATTGTAATTTATGTTGTTTTGTCCCTTATTTTTACTTATATTTTTATTTTTCTAACTCTTACGCTAATTGAAACGCATCATTAAGTTCTTTTGGTCTAGAGGAGAATACAGTTGGTAAAAGCACTCCATTTAGACCGTTTTTAAATACGTTCAAGGCATAACCTTCATTGATTAACTTAATGGTGGCAGCTTGAGCTGTGCTGCAATTTTGTATTTTTTTTAGTATGTAACTCGATTAGTTCTGTTTCATGATAGTTATGTACGCTCGTACAGAGTGTGTCTTGTATTTGTGCAACTGTCCTTGATGTTTTGTATCTGTTCGAAAGGATATTTATTAGTTCATCAAATGATGTAGGGGCTGGTAATTCTAACGATGTTCTTATAGTGCTGTTTAGTTCAACGTTATATACGAAATTTATAAGTAATGGTTTTTCTACTGCCAAACCATTGTTGACAAGTTCTACTATTGCAACAAATGAATTTAGTCCTTTATAATTCACAGTGAACACTGGAATTACCTTAAAAGTAGTTTCTAGACTGAAACTCGCCATATTTGTTAAACTTTGTTGCTGATTTTTATTGATGTTAATGTGTTAAGGGCTTCCTCTAAAAGTGTCTGTGATGCGTTGTAGTATTTGTCAAAAATGTTTTTATTCTTCTGTATATTTTCTGTCATATTTTCCTTTCCTAATCTTTTCCTAAAAGTTAAAATTTATATTCTTAATCCTTCTATTTCTTCTAATTTAGTTTTTAATGTCGTAACTTGGTATCCTCTGGAACCTGATTTTTTAAAATTTATAATAATTTTGCCTATTCTACTTTTCATTCTCCTTTATTTAAATTTATACTTGTACAACCGCTTTCTTTTGTACATATTGCAGAGAGTAAGGCCCGAATGTGTTCTACCGTTGGTATTCAGAGTCTTTCGTGGCGTTTTATCCAGAGTGACAATTATGTTCGCGTTGTTGACATACGGCAAACGGGGTTGTAAAACGACTAATTACAAAACTGGTTGTACTGACCAGTTAATTTATCTTTGTTATTGTTATATGTTTATTTACCTTTGTTGTTTCCTAGTAACATGGACGCATTATCTACAGTCTTTGAGGATGCATTGCTTGAGGATTATGACGAAGCAATGGAGGTAACTGGGCCCACCCTTGCATCACCGTTACCTAAACTATCACCTGCGCCCTTGGTGGTTTCAGAGGCAGTCTACGCATCGGCTTCTGAGCCGGCCTTAATAGTTGATGTGCCTGGTGTGGCGGAGGTAAACCCGAAGAATGACTCGGTAGCCCCAGTGGTCAACTCTAGTTCAACAACTGAGTCTGCACTTGTCCAACCTTCAGGACCAAAGCCCAAACCACTTCATTGCAGTCTTTGTAAGAAACCTCATACGTTGAGAGGTTGTTTCCGTTTTCATCAGTTGCCAAATGACAAGAAATTACGCCATATCCTTACGTTTGGACACTGTTCTCGCTGCCTCTCTACTAATCATTCCGTAAGTGAGTGCGCTAGCCGTAACAATTGTGGTAAGTGTCAGGGTAGGCATAATACTCTTTTATGCTCCCCTACACGTAGCGCTCCAAAGCCCACAGAGCCTAGGAAAACCAATAGAAAACGGTCCAAACTCACTCATCCGCGCCCGCTTATTTCATCGGCATTACCTTTGTCAAGCTGTCACTCTTTCTCCCACTTTGCAGGTTAAACTCACTCTTGGTGAGAAGTCTATCCAAGTGCGGATAGCTATCGATTTGTGTAGCAGCATAAGCTACATTAGTGTAGCTTTAGTGCGGAAGTTGGAAATTTCTATCTATAATGCGTATTGTCGTGTCAGCGTAGGATTTATTTACGACCCAACGAAACATATCTTGCTGGCAGTGAAAGTAAGAGAACTGAACGGAATTAAAATTGGACAAAGTTTGACGAGTCCATGTGGTCTTCTGGCGCAACATATTATATTTGGTTGGGTCATATCGGGTCTATCGCCGTTTTAGCACCTCAAGTATCAGTTGATGGATCTGTCGTAAGAACCACTCAAATATCAGTTATTGGATCTGTTGTAAAAACCATTTAAACAAAACTCAGTTCATGGATCTATTGTAAAAACCATGTTCTTCATTTTTATTATTTACATATATAAATACATATCGTTACCTTAGTCGGAAAAAGTGCTAAGTCCACTTTTATTCGAAATTGAGATTTTGATGTAGCTTGCTAGTATAATTCAAAATACATCATTTACAAGCAAAAATAATAGCATTCAGCCATGTCACAGAGTACAATTCCGTTCGGAATGATTCCTTTCGGAACCGAAAAAACAAATGTGTTTATTGATAGAAAATATATTTTTATAGTTATTTGTCCTTTAAGATACAGAGAACACCCATTCCATTCATGAAAACAAAAATGGTTTCATTCCGCAAAATTTCTTCGTAATTTTCTGAAGCACCAAAATATGGAATGAATTCCGTTTCCGAACGGAATTGTACTTTGTGACATGGCTTATTATATTGTTTTTTCTTGCTGGAATGAAGTGGTAGGAAAATATGCTAAGTCCAAAAACAATTTCAAAAGTAAAAAAATATGCCAAGTCCAGTTGAAAGGAATAATTTTTTTTTAATAAAGTCTTTTCTTTTCAAGTTTGATTATAAAGAATTACAGCAATTTGGCAAAAGCTACAATATTAAATATCTACTTTGCATTACATATAATGAAGTGTAAGGTGGATAAGGTGCTGAAGAATTTTCGAGCATCTGTATGTACTTCATCGAACAAAGGTCTTTTGTGAAAACAAGAAGGCGAAAAAAATTATTTTTCATAGTGACGGCTGTACCTACTTAACTCGAAACACCATAATGAGCAATGCTTTGCTGAATTCAGCTGTTCAACATAACATAACGATTGAACAAAAAATCTTGGAAATTGGCCACACACAAATGGAAGCTGATAGTGTACACATTGGACGTGTAATTGAAAATAGAAATATTGCTGTCCCTGCTGAATATATTGATAAATGCAGAACAGCCCGGAAAATACTGAACCATACGACGTTACATAGTTGGACTTTTCGTTTTTTAAACATTTAATTATTATTTTTCCTTAAACTAATAATTCTTATTCTTATTTATTGTTAACCAATTAATATTTTGCCTTTCAACACCAATAAAATAACTACATTCTTGTAAACACCAAATACATTTACTTTTTTAATAGTTTTATTGAAGTTTTTTGGTTACAGCGAACATCGCTATGACGAATTACGCTTCATAAGGAACAATTCCTTAAAAAATAAAAGAAAACATATTTAAGAAAAATATGCTAAGTCCCTACTAAAATAATGAAATTTCAAAGAGCAAATGTGCTAAGTCCAAAAAGGGCTATAAGTCCGCAAATGATTTATTTTAAAATCCTACGACTACTGGTAATTTAAGAGGATGGACAAAAGAAAAAACTGCATTTACAGATTTTCAAACAGTCTATTAAAAAAAAATTACACAGTTTCTGTCTCTCCTGAATATTTTGAAAAAAATGGAGTTAGCACTTTTTCCGACTAAGGTAACGATATATAGAATTAACTTATATTGTATTTCTTTAAATTTATCTATGTAAATATTAAAGGGCTGCGCAAAATATTCTTAATGTTCTGTGTTCTACTTCACACAACTATCAATCATATTATTTCACTGTAAACATACATAGCAAAACAAACATAACAACACATTACTCTCACCAAAACAAAACAAGCATAACTTGAAAAGTTTTTCTCTTCTGCTTTGTTAGTGCTTGTATTATCATAAAAAACAGAATATCAACACAAAAACAGACAATGAAATAAAAAAACGGTAAATTATAGTAAAAGCATCGAGTGCACGTAATTAGGAATTTAAAAAATTTAAAGTGATCTTAGCTTATAACAGAAATGGATGCATTAAATGTAAGCAAAATTGATTTTTTTGAATTATTTCCTAAATGTATATTTTATTTTAGTCGACCTTTATTATTATATTAGGTATAACTAAATTATCAAGCTTGATGCCTTTTTTTATTTTTATATAAAACTTTAAACGTTTATTTAACCAATATTTCTAATTAAAAAATTTTTTAATTTGTCAGTTATTGTTAAATTTGTTAAAAATTGTTGAAAATTTATAAAATAAGGAAGAAAAAACCCTGAAAGGAGTGCCGAAATATTGGTTAAATAAACGTTTAAAGTTTTATATAAAAATAAAAAAAGACTTTAAGCTTAATAATTTAGTTACCTATATTATTTCCTAAATTTTTAATAATATTTTAAAGGAACCTACAACCGAACCCATTGAAACCCACTCAAACGAAATTAAATCAAAAGTTTCTCCCTTTGCAATTTTCTCTTTGGTTTATGTTTACAATCAAAACATTCAAACATGTTTGGAATGTTCTATTTCTGTTTTAATGTTCTACTTCATCTTTGTTCTAATTCAGCTTTATTTTAGTTCAGCATTGTTCTTGTGCAGTTTTGTTCTATTCTTCTATATTTTGATCGTAAAGCAAAACAATTGTTTTTGGAAGTATGAGTTTTGTAATGAGAGAATAATATACACATACTATCTACATTTAATGAAATTGCTTGTAAGCAATTTTTCTTGTGCTTGTGCAGCTCTTTACTAAATATATAACATATTGAATTATTGTTTTTCAATTTTAAATTTATATTTATAAATTTGTTTACATTGTTTTCTTTGCAATAACCTGTATTCCTGCAAAGTGGGCGGCAATGTTTAAGTTAACTTGTGATAATAGTTGGCATCTCGGCTAAGGGTTAAAGTTTGCTACTCTTGTTTAGCAACTTTATTCTTTCGGAGTAACTTTTTATAGTAAAAATACCGTTAACGGTTAATAAAACATTGTTTTCGCCATCTTCAAGTTTTTCTGTATATCAAGTTAGTTATTGACATAAATACCGAAACGTACACTACCGAATTTTTAAGGTAAATAAAGAAACTCTTTTTGAAAATAAAACAAAATACTTGTTCAGATCAGAGCTAACATATTATTTATTTTAATACAATATTGTTATTACTTAGTATATCATTTAGTTCGCTATCTATTATTTCGTTATACTTAAACTCCTAAGTAATTAAAAATGTTTACTTCTAATTTTTGATATCTCCCTAATTATAATTGAATTTAATAATTTTGTAGCTTTATAGTTCATGAATATGCAAACATACATATGTATTCATTATTTGTTGTTGTCCAAAAGAATTTTGTTAAGAATTGTATTTTTTCTTTTGGGTTTTTCTTTAATTCTTCTTGCGTAGCGGTACTTATTTTTATTGATTATTTTTTGCATTGTGAACTTAAAAATATCATTTTTAAATAAACAAGTTTTAATATTCTTTTGTGTTATGATACTTGCTATTTTTTGTATTGGATTTTTTAAGGATTGACTGAATGAAACAACGAATGCGAGAAAGAACAAGAAATACAATATGTAAACAAAACAAACAATATTGCCCACGTTTTGTTCCCACAAAAACCGTCAAAAAAGCTATAAATCGCAAAAAAAAAGTTAAAACCCGCTACTTTCGATCAAAAACTAAAAAAGTTAGCAGCAGTGCTAACATTTAATCTGGAAATGTCAATTTTAAGTTACAAATTTTTATATTTTTTTTGACAGTCTAAGATTATTTATCGATAACACACGTATATATTTTTGACATTTGAAGATTTTTTATGGTATAATCAAACTCTTTACACTTAGTCAGTTTTCCTATGCAAATATATTTGCACTGTTCTCCAATATAGAAAAAATACAAAAAATAGCAAGTATCATAACACCTTAAGCAAAGCATGGTTTTGTCTTTTTACTTAGTGAGACATTATAGAGGAAGCTCAATTGGTTTGTAATAAAAGTAAAATACATTACAAATCAATTACATCATTTTTTAGAATCAAAATTCAAAAAATTTTGTCGGGCTCATTTGGAGCCGCTTTTTTGCACAATATACGTGAACTTTTGGCCATTCACGTCAACAATCCTAAATAGTCTTTTTTTCATTTTTTTCCGCCTTGCACGCAAACATTTGGTAGGCTATAACTATTAACTATCAAAGTTGTTTTTGGGAATACAATTATTTATTAAAAGATTTTGTTTGTTGTGCTTAATTCCCTTTTTTTAATAATTGATAAAAAAAATACAGAAATTTATTGATGGATCATAAGCTATTCCTATGCGCATTTCACTGGTTGCTTAGGCCAGATCATCAGGAAACGTTCTCCTAAATGATTTTAGAAAAGCCAAAGCTATCAGCAAACAAGACTACAGAGGGAATGAGAATTACATACACTCAAAACGTCTTATTTGCAACGATATCAAAGCTTAAACAAAATACCAACAATAAAACCGTGAGTTTATCTTTTCTTCCATTCCCCACTACAATTAGTTGGAATTCTCCCAACATTAATGTAGTTGTAAGTGGGTAAAGAAAAAACAAACTAAAAACAAAAACAAATTGCTTTTATTGTTTTCCCAAGAAATCAAAATAAAAACAATTAGCCAGTTTTTTATGCACGTGCACTTGCAAAAATTTATTATCAAAGTTGTTTTTTGGAATACAATTATTTATTAAACGATTTTGTTTGTTGTGCTTAATACCCTTTTTTTAATAATTGATAAAAATACTGAAATTTATTGTTGGAGAATAAGCTGTTCCTATGCGCATTTCACTGGTTGCTAAGGCCAGATCATCAGGAAGCGTTCTCCTAAATAATTTTAGAAAAGCCAAAGCTATCAGCAAACAAGACTATTGTATGGGTCATACAATGCAAACACTTTATTTTTAGAAGTCTAGAGTTGACTCAAATATTACTCAATACTTTGTTTACATTGCTGTTAAGCTGCATAATGCATTGTAATAATTGATTGATTCATATTGTTTATAAACATACTGTTTTTTTTTTTTTTTTTTTTTTTTTTTTTTTGGTTAGGACTAGCACGCAGGGGATGACCCCTACTAATGCGTTGCATTGTGTTGGAACTAGGAAAATAGGTTATGGGAAGGAGGAAAGAGGGAGTAGTGCTTGTGAACATTCGACTTGAATTTATTCATGTTGAAAGTGAGAGGGAAGACTTCAGCAGGAAGGTTATTCCACATACGAACAGTCCAAAAAAAGAATTTTCCCTGTAATGCGTTGTACGATTCACCGGCACATCGACCACAAAAGGATAGGCAATTGAGGAAAAACGTGTATTACGAACAAAGCTATGGGTTTCGGGACCCAAATCCCTAATTTCATCAGAACACATCCCGTTGTAGTAATGATAAAATAGGCAAATACAACCCACATTGCGACGGTGCTCAAGGGAGTCAATAGAGTTGAATACCCTACTATCGCCAATGAGAACCTTCGCCCTCTCCTGCACGCGGTCGAGAAGCTCCAAAATAAACTTTGAAGCACCGGCCCACACATGAAAGTTGTATTCCATTCGCGGTCGGATATAGGTGATATAAATAGTAAGGAGATAAGATGAAGTATATCTTACACCGTTTCAAAAAACCTAGGCACTTGAATGCTTCTTTCGACACCTTAAATACATGTTCTGTCCATCGGACATCACATTGTATCCTCATGCCCAGAACATCAAGAGATTCTGTTTCCTCAATAATTATACCACCCATATTTCAATATTTTTATTAATTATTAAAAAAAAGGGTATTAAGCACAACAAACATAATCGTTTAATAAATAATTGTATTTCAAAAAAACAACTTTGATAATAAATTTTTGCAAGTGCATAAAAAACTGAGCTGGCAAATTGTTTTTATTTTGATTTCTTGGGAAAACAATAAAAGCAATTTGTTTTTGTTTTTAATTTGTTTTTTCTTTACCCACTTACAACTACAATAATGTTGGGAGGCACCTTGATCCGTCGCGCGTTTATGAGTCAGCACGCAACATTGGGTCTTTCGGGCATTAAATTCGACCCTATTCGCACGACGCCATTCTGAGATTATGTCTAGGTCGCGGCCAAGCGTATCATTCATGTTCTGTCACATAGCACCAACATCGGACACGCTTAGTCTGTAATCAAATGAATACGAATGGCAAATGTTGCTGTCATCTGCAAAAGAGTAGATAGGGTTGGAAGTTTGACATGAGAGGTCATTTAGAAAAATAAGAAATAGAGTAGGAGAAAGAACGGAGCCTTGCGGCACCCCTGAATGAATCTTGAACTTGTTTGATGAAACCCCATCTATAATAACCCGTATAGTGCGATCTCTGAGGAAGCTTGATATAAATCGAGAGAAATTATCACCGACACCAAATGCAACAAGTTTAGACAAGAGTGCACCATGCCAGACTCTGTCAAACGCATTGGAAATATCAAAAGCAATTACCTTACTTTCGCCAAAATGGTGAATGGAACGACACCATTTTTCTGATAACAGGGCCAGTAGGTCTCGATCAGAACGACCTCTACGAAAGCCATACTGGCGGTCGCTTAGTAGGTAATTTGACTCTACAAAAAATTTACAAGATGTTGATTTACCATACTCTCCATAACTTTGGAAAGTGCCGAACAAATTGCAATTGGGCGTTAATTTTTAGGGTTATTAGCCACTTCTTTTTTAGGAATTGGCGTTACATTAGCAACTTTCCAGCAGACGGGAAATTACCCGGCATGGTATAAAGTGCTGAAAAGATTTGCTAATGGACGAGCTAGCGTCGAAGAGCACTGCTTCACCACCAGTGCATGTATACCAACCGGCCCAGGAGACTTGTTCATGTCGAGATCCGCAAGAACCTTTTTAATAGATCGAGCCCGAAAAAATATTGTTCCATAGTTATGGATACTTTTTAGAGTTCGGGTAGTGGTTGACTGCTATCTGGTAAGTTAGAATTATTTGCAAATAATTCGGCAAAACAATTAGCCTTATCAACCAGGTTCGTGAATGTTTGGCCATCCCTTAAAAGGTATTGAAGAACTAGCATTAACCCTTTCTCTTGTATCGAATGACCAGCAAAGCTTTTACTGCCCCAGGGAGCAGTAAGAACTTCAGCACGAAGACGTTGCTCGTGAAGAGTTTTTACCCGTCTTAGCACTTGACACACGAAGACCTTGCCATTTTGCGTAGCAATTCAGTATCAGCGGTTTTATTGCCATCCCAATTTCTGAATGCTTCCTCTCTAGATCTCACTGCTGATTTGTACGTCTGATTAAACCAAGATTTAGACCTAGGTTTACTCGAAGCATTTTTAACTGGAATGAACATTTTCATTCCTAGCATAATAACATTTTCAACCATTTTCGCCATGGCATTGACGTCATTGTCAAGGAAACAAAGTTTCCAATTAAAATGCCGAAAAAGTCGTTGAGTTCAACCCAATGTGCTTTTCCGAAAACAAATTTTGATCGTTTCGTAGACTGTCATGAAACTTTCCGAAGTTCGGAGAACGGAAAAGAGGCGGAAATGTTGCAATGATCCGAGTTACAGAGAGGTGGTAGAACTTAATTTTCATACTTTTGAGGGTGCGAAGAGAGGAAGAGGTCAAGGGTATTGTGTTGGTGCCCATCAACACATGGAATATGTGTTGGTTCATTCACCAGTTGCACGAGGTGATTATGTGCAGCAAATAGCTCAACATATTGGCCTTCATAGGTTGTACGGCCCGAGTGGTGAAGCCAGGAAGAATTGTGGACATTGAAATCACCAGCAACAACGATTTCACTGTCCGGACAATTCTCAAAAATCTTCGATATTGAGTCATACATTGCTGTTTTATGTTAAAAAAATATAATGTGTGCTAATGAGTATTTTTTTAAATGTGTAACAGCTGTATTTAAGGTTTTGTATTACAAAAATATGGTTTGTGTTTAGAAGTATGTCACTATTTTTTGGGTAGTTGTGATGTGTTATGACAAACACACTACAGTATATCCTTTTAAAGGCGATTCAATAAAGGAGTGGATCGTGCTTAAATTAATATTAGAGAGACAAGTTTTCTCTCCAAAGGTTCTTCGACCAAACAGTTGAACTCTTAGGTCTCCGAATGCAGGACACTGACAAAGAAGATGTTTTGTTGTTGACTTTTCCGCCTCCTCGTCAACATATGTCATTGTAAGGGAGCCCAAGCCTTTGGGCGTGCCTCCCAATTGGCCAGTGGCCAGTTATGACCGCAATAAGATTTATGTTGCCGTTTTCGCCACCATTCTCATTATACGTTTGAGCTTAGTTTGATGACTTGACATTGATTGCCAGCCACCAAATAGCTTCCCCATAGATTAGAATAGGTATTATACCCCACATTCGTATAGTCAGTATACATTCCTCGGGTTAATTCCCCAGTTCAGGGCAACGGCCTTTTTGCAGTAATATAATGCAGTTGCTGCCTTACTATTCCTGTGAATGGTATTCATCTTCCAGTTCAGTTTGCTGTACAAGATATTTGGCACTACTGGACAGTACCACTGAGACCCCATTTATCCTCGGGGTATCAAATTCGGGAATTTTGCCCTGAGTTTGGTATTGATATTGGGATTCGAAAGTTAAGGTGACAGGAGACCTCCTTGCGGGATGCCCCTAGTCACCACCTTGGAGGCGTCTAAGTAAGATTCGATACGCCTGAAATGCAGGATACTGCTGACATATTGAATGATCGCTGGGTCGATCTCCAAAAGTCTCATAGCGTTAATAACCGATTCAGGTTTAACGTTGTTCAAAGCTCCCCGAATATCCAGGAATGCGACTAAAGCAAATTCCTTGTAGCGTAGGGATCTCTCTGTGTCGCGCACCAATGAGTGAAGCGCAGGGTTGAGTCACTGACAAGAAATGATGTCTTTGGGATGATCTTATATGAATATCCAAAATCCTCTCCGGTGTTTTCAGTAGATCGGAGGATACACTACTTAATTTTAAGTATTTAGCCTTAGTGTGATGTCATGCCTCAATTTGGGGATGAAGACGTTCTTATATGTTGTCTAAGTTGATGGAACATTTGAGAGACTCAGGCTGGCTCTAAATATCGCTAAGAGCCATGGGATCAATATTCCCATGTTCTTTTGAAGATCCGCTGGGATAATGCTCTCCGTATATAAGGCTATAACCGTCCATTCCACATCATGGCGAGTTATGGGGATATATTATAAATCTCCTAAGCAATTAAATGTTTCCTCCCTTGGCACATCATCAGTGCAACCTGCAAAGTGTGTATTCAACAGGACCTCAAGGGTATGCCGACTAATTGTGGTCCAGGATCTATCTATCTTCTGTATATACGATATAATAGCTGGTAAAGAGTATAAAATATCACGTAGCTGAATTATCTCCGTGGACTTTTCCACATCGCTGCAGAAATTGCTCCATGACTATCTCATGACCCTCCTGATAAGATTCTTTTTTAGATCGGAGGATACACTACTTAATTTTAAGTATTTAGCCTTAGTGTGATGTCTTGCCTCAATTTGGGGATGAAGACGATCTTATATGTTGTCTAAGTTGATGGAACATTTGAGAGACTCAGGCTGGCTCTAAATATCGCTAAGAGCCATGAGATCAATATTCCCATGTTCTTTTGAAGATCCGCTGGGATAATGCTCTCCGTATATAAGGCTATAACCGTCCATTCCACATCATGGCGAGTTATGGGGATATATTATAAATCTCCTAAGCAATTAAATGTTTCCTCCCTTGGCACATCATCAGTGCAACCTGGAAAGTGTGTATTCAACAGGACCTCAAGGGTATGCCGACTAATTGTGGTCCAGGATCTATCTATCTTCTGTATATACGATATAATAGCTGGTATAGAGTATAAAATATCACGTAGCTGAATTATCTCCGTGGACTTTTCCACATCGCTGCAGAAATTGCTCCATGACTATCTCATGACCCTCCTGATAAGATTCTTTAATCCATTCACTGATGACTTGTGATTGTCCCAAACACCATTACGTTTCGCCTCATTAAAGAGTTTCCTGTTTTTCTTGCGTTTTACAGCCATTTCTGGATTCCACCTAGCTTGCCGATACTTTCACAGGATGTGTGACACTTGTAGTCACTAACCACTGCAGAGTCAAGCGTGGACACACTGCCTACGAGAACCGGACACAATTGCAGTTTGTTCTATAGTACACAAGCATAGACAGACCAGTTGTCATTTATTCTGTTCGTATATGGTTTCATTGAATCAATTCTGAGGGAAAGATTGAAATCAATGTACATGTGGTCAGAGAAGGAACAGTCCTTTGACAATGTCCAATCACTAATCATATCTGAGAACCTTTCTTTAACAAGAGTAACATCAAAAACTTCCTTTCTGTTTGTCAAAATAAAGGTGGGCTCAATTGCCGCTATTAACTAGTTCATTATCTACGATGAATTTTAAAGGCGACATACCTCGTAGATTGACATCCGAGCTTCCCCAGACGATGTGATGTGTCTTTTGCCAAACGACATCCCCTGCTGCATGGTCATGTGCCATGCAGCAGCTCATAAGCCACACTGTACGTGTTTTGTTTTCCACTGCGATAGTGCAAGTGTCTTTAATGCTAAAATCAAAGAGAATAAAACCTTAAAGGATGTTTTGACCTTGATCTGGTCTTACCTTGATCGGCTACGTACAGAGTGCTATATCCGTTTAAACGGAGTCCGCAAACTCTGGCGTTATACAACAAAGGTTCTTGGATACAAATAAGCTCCTCCGTACCTGAAGCTAATCGGGGGAGAAGGGCAAGTGATGCCGCTTTAGAGTGATGATGGTTGATTTGTGTAACCTTCATCACAGCTCATCGCTATGGACAACTCTGACGATGACATCCACTGCGTCGTCTGATTCCAGAAGGATGTCCTCATCGTCTGTCATTAACATCTTGCTAAAGAAGTGACCCACAAATCCTGTGATCCTTGTTTCTTCTCTTTGACATAACCTTTGTAGACTCGAAGAAAATAGTTCCAAAACCATAAAATACCTTCCCCTGTGTGTTCCGAAATCATGGTAGAGAGTCATTGTTTATTATAACAGTGGTCTTAATCGATTCTTTGACAGATACAGAAATCCTCACTAGTTTCCAGTCCTGTGTGGGTAGCTGGGGGTTATTAATCCGTATAATGTCCAAAATCTTCTTGGGGTCGGATGGCTCAGCGGGGCTTTTGGAAGAAGATCTGCGCCTTTGTTGTACATCGGTCAGAGGAACTGCCTTAATCTTGGTTCCCTACCAAACTCCCCCCAGGGACTCCACGGCATCCTTGTGCGCTGGACGCTCATCTGCACACGCTATTAATTTAATGTAGCCCTGATACCAGTCGGCATCTTTACATTGGGGTGGTGGGCCAAGGTTACCCCTTAGGGCAGTAAGAAACCCCTTGCTTAGGACAATGAGGACCAATTTCCAATTTTGGAGGCATTTGTGCCGTCACTGGCGTTGCAGTCAATGATCGCCCAAATGTGGTGGCCATATCCTTATACGATCCAGACTTCGGCAGTTGAAGCATGTTCGTGGACTTTTAGTCCCCGGAAGGGTAGCCTCCCCTGACCGTTACCGTTTAGGCGCTGCTACAGTTGGCTTTAGACGGATTTATGTAGAAGGTTTTCCGGAGAGCATAGAATAACACAGGAACGGGCTTTAATAACTACTATATAGATTTGATGCATCAAGGCTATCTAAGTACAAAAAAGTTAAAATTTTAAAATTCTATGGATAAATTTTTTTTTAAATAATTTTTAAGTAAAATTGTCGATATATTGACACATTTATCCATTTATGTTGTCATAACTGAAAAACAACTTGTCCGATTTTTTTTAAAACTAAATTCATAAAAATTTTGGCTAAAAAAATCTTTAAATTATATATTTGTTTTTGATGCGATCAATAGTTTCAAAGTTATGAAACAAATTGTTAGGCGAAAAATACAAAATTGGCAAAAAAAAAATTTGGAAAAAATCCAAAACTGCAACATTAGGTAGGTAGATATAAAGGCTGGTGTGAAGTCTCCTTCACACCTTCGCCCAGAGACTAATATGGTCCATTGTGATGCCTTGTTAAATATAGATAGATGGAAAGTAGGTGAAATAAATAGCGAAAGCATAAGAAAAGATAAAAATTATAGATAAGAATAGAAGATATCGGACCAAACCAGAGAGAAACCCCACTCAACACAAATCCGCCGTAAGTGCGGCTAGCACCCAGTCTCCTGTCACGCAGCCAGGCCATCCCCATTACGAATCCTATCGAACTCTCTAGTCCACAGCCCGCGACAGCCGCTAGTTCGCCTAGCAATCTGCTGCCCAGCCACCCCATCCTACTGCCCTATAGCATGGGACAGTCGCACAGAATGTGCTCAACTGTCTCTACCTCCTCAGGATCCGACAAGTCGGATCTCGTCCTCATGGCCATCCTGCGCATCATGAAGTCTCTTCCCTGGTTCTCTTTACAACGCAGTGAAGCTATCAACTTTCAATGGCTTGTAATGAGTCCATTGTTCAGGTGGGATGGTACCCCCAGTATGACATCCACCGCTTTTTTAGGTGGAGGTATCCATAATGTGACTACCGGCCTTAGTGGCAACTGAGACGCGAGTACAAAGTCCAGACTTGCTTCAGGACAGGAGCTGCCACACCTACCAATTGCGTCCTTTAAAAACTCAAAGGCATTTTGATTGCCGCAACTGACAGTTTTGACACCTCTTACCCAGTCAGCCCCTTTGAACGATACTTCGTCCGGCCTTCCTTTACCACTAAAGATTTCGTCGAGTAGTTTGTTATCGAGGACCAGGTGTTCAACTTTTAACCTCTTTTCGGTTATCCGCTTTTTTATTAGAGGATTCAATAGCAGAGGGTGCTGAGGATTCGTTGTCTTTAGTGAAAACATTTGATTCCTTAGTAGCCCTTGCTGTGTATCCCGCAGGTTAGGGAAGTCCTAGGATAGCACCGACAGAACCGTGGATTCGTTCGAATCTAGCAATGTTCTTTCGGTGCTTCCTCAGCAGATGCCTATCCCGTCCATCGTGCAGTGAGGAGTCTTTGTTGGCTATCTTTTTTGGTAGGAGACTCTCACACCACTCTTGCCTTTTTCATAGCTCGTTCGGCTACCCGATGTAACCTGTTCTATCGCATCTTGCAGAACAACAAGTTTTGATACACTCGCCAATCCGCTCTCGATCCCGAGTGTGACTCCGGAAGCCGATGGCCCTTTCGTGTAAGAGAACTGAATCCATCCGAGGCCCCTGTACGAGACGGGGAGTCGATTGGAAGTCTATCATGTCCGTGTCTGTCAGTTCTGCCATTAACTGACTCTCCTACAGCAGAATATCCCTGTGAATACCCAGCAAGTCGGAGTCTGAATCTGACACCGAAACTGTGGAGTTCTCAGTGATATCCCTGCACCAACTCCTTTTTTTGTTTTATAAATTTGTGCAGTTTTTGGTCCCTTATTTTTGTTTTGTTTGTGGTGCACGTATTAAAAAATGACCATCTCGCGCAGTGACGGCTTGCAACGACTAGGCTAGGATTACAACTGTCCCTTGCCATCGGCGTCAGAAGGAAACTGTTCGCGACCAGTTTTTTTAACCGCTAACTTGCCATTCAAGTCCTCGGCACTGCTATCAACCACCTTGACCTTAAAAGTGTAGGATGTGGCAAAACAAAAGGGGGTAGATAGGATTATAGGTAATGTGGGTGCGATAGGGGATGGATGAATAACCCTTGGTCATGCTGGCCTTAAAGCTTATGACTTCAAACTTGTTCCGGCTAGACTACACCGATTCGATTTATAAGACATACACTATCGCCGGCATTTAAGCCACCACATCGCGGCAAGATAGTTATCCAGATGGTGGGCATAAGGTATTAAATTTTATTTATTTGTAGTGAAGCTACATATCATGTGAATAATTATTTTTTTTTTATAAAAGTAGATATGGATCATGAAAATCGATGCATGCTTTACGATTTTTTTTACAATTAAGTGAAGGTATCGCATATTTACAAGCACTATAGAAAATGGTATAATGAAAATGCAGAACATAGATAAATAGGTGAATTTTACGACACGGATTTTGGCAAACCCCCTTTACATTAAGAAAATTGTTTGAAAAAACCTTTATGACATATTTATGATTCTCAGAATTAAAAAAAATAAGTAATAAGCAAAAGGTTGCTTAATTTTTACGATTGCGATAGCAAACTATTAAACGCTCATTAATGTGCGTGCACACGGATGATTTTCTTTTTCATAAAATTCCTTAATGTTTTTTATGATTCTTGGGCACACAAAGGGTTATCCCAAATTATAGTATCAGTATTTATAAGAGCTCCTTGAGCAATTTTATTTCATTCAAGAATTGTTTGCGATAACGGAAACATCATTTTATCCCTACATAAAGATTAGAGTCATTTAGCTTACAAGTTAAAAACAATTTTCTCGTATTAATAAAAATTAGCAAGAAAGCCAGAACATTTGTATGTAAAAACAATCCGGATCCATTTTTGTATGTGTGCGGCCAATATATCACCGATAAAAAACGGAACTGCTTCTTAACTTCATTGCAAAAGCCGTATGAAGATTTCTATAATATATATCCGCACAATTTGAACCAGCATTGGGCATCGAGTACTATATGCATTTCATGTCGATTGAATTTATTTATGAGTTTTTCTAACGTAAAGTAAGTAAAGGTTAATACATTTGGAATATTTTATACTAACATTTTTTTTTTTTAATTAAATTTTGAATTGTTCATATTCCTTATTTCAAATGTTTTAAATTTTACAGACGACACTTGGAAATTTCGAAGCCCGTTCTATGGAGAGAAACAGAGAGCCACGAATCCGATTGTTATTTTTGCTTAAGTATAAAAACCGGTTTCGGAAACCATATGCGATGGTCTTACCCTACAAGGTCTGCTAATATGTTTATGCTTGCGGTTTTATATTCACAAGAAATTAAATAGATCCAAGATCGGGGTCCAAGCTGTCGTCAAGTGCTTTCCTTTTCAACAGTACAGTCAACCTCAAGTCTGTGTTACCAGTCAGATATTTTAGACCTAGCACTTACATCTACATCTGAAAAACACGAATTCATCCCACACAAACATTTCTCGCCGAGACCATGGAATCAAGATCAGCTTAATGGTGTAATTAAAGACCTTGGATTGTCGAAATGATCTTCTGAATTTCTTGCGTCTGGGATGAAAGAAACAGAACTTATAACTATAGAAACTACAGTTTCGTATTACCGTACTTCATTATTTTATTAAAAAGGATGATTTTGTGTACTTCACAGATATTTCTGGTTTAATGTCTGCCATTGGCCTACAGACATACATACGATTCAAACGAATGGCGTTTGTTTATCGACTCTTCCAAACGCAGCTTGAACTGTGTCCTTTTGCATAATGGAAATAAATTCCACTCCTTTACGATCGCACATTCAATTAAAGTAGAAGAAGATAAAGTAAAGTGTTTATCTTAAGATGGTAAATTTTCTCGTAGGTCAATAAAGCGGCTCGCATTATATTACGACCTCTTCAAATTAAACTTGGTCTGATGAAACAATATGTTAAAGAACTTAACAAAAGTAGGTAATGTTTCCAGTATATTTGAAGGATGAGAAGAATGCGTGGGATTCGTTTATATTATTCAAAATTTCTTAGGAAATAACAAGGCTGATGATTACGTTGCGCACGTTCAAGAGATATTGTTTCACTTCCAGAATCTTGGATGTAACATGAACGTCAAAGTTCATGTCAACCTCAAAGTTCATGTCAGTTACTACCTGTACAGTCATTTAGATCGTTTTCCTGAAAATCTAGGAGACTTGAGTGCAGAACAGGGCGAACGATTCCACCAAGATATCCGGACAATGGACGAACGATACCAGGGTCGCTGGGATGCACACATGATAGCTGATTTTTGCTGAAGTATCAAGAGTAAAGGCCTCAATAAATTTTTACTTTCTGTTGCCGTTCTGTTACGTTTCTTTCTGTAAGAAATATTTTGTAATTACTTTTTCTGTGAAAGGAATCAGCTGCTTTTAAAAAGAAAAGCATTGAAATTGTTAAAAAAAAATTCGTTAAAAATAAAAAATTAATATTTTGTGTCAAAAATACACAAATATTAAAAAAAAAAACATAATTAAAACCAATTTTTCTAGCTATAAGCAAAAACTACAGGTTTTTCATATCACAACAAACTAATACATACACACCTTGGCCGTAACTTAACGTTGAATTATATTTTCAACAGATTGGTCCGCAACAGCACAGCACGAAAAAGGAAAAACTAACCACACATATAGACTTTCAATTGAACAGAAACAAAACAACTGATTCGTAACAGAACAGAACGTACAAACTGATTCTACCTTAACACTTCGTTATTCAATAATAGAAAATTCCAGAGCTTGTTGTTTATAATAATTACTTATTTATTTATTTGTTTGTTTTCTTAATTTATTTTTTATAATAAATTTCAATAATAAAATATAAATTTTCTACTGCTTATACATTTAACTTCATCCAATTCAAATATTTTTCCGAAGAATAAAGTCAGTATTGTAGGTAGGGGTTTTCCAAAAAATACACGAATATTGCTATGTAATGCATTTTGTACATAGCATGGGGAAAATATTTTTAAAATTCAATAAATCGAAAGAAGAACACTAACTACTCAATTTTATGTATATTAATTTCAGTCGGTCGTGCTCGATGAGAAAAGACGTGTTTCCTTTAACTCCGCATACGGTTCTTTTTTTTTTTTTTTAACATAAATTAGTTAATAATATCAGTTTTACAAGCGAATTTGGACGCTCAATATAAAAGTGAACAATAGAATAACTATAAAATAATTAAGAAAAAAAAAATATAACATAAATATGTATGTATGTGCGCACATACATACTTGCAAATAATCTGTGCAAAAAAATATTTATTCTTTTTTCTTTTATTATCTCGGTGTAACAACATTATACATAATAAAAAGAGCACAGTCAACAAAAAATAAAAAAATAAATAAAAAAACGGTGAAAAAAACAAAAACAACTCTATATGAGTAATAACAATGAAACAACAACAAAAGTTAATGATATTCATGCTAGTGAAAGCAATGTGGAAATAAACACAACAACAGAAAACAATACAAGCGTTACCACTGATACCATAATCCCAAACATAGACGCAATGGTAAACAAACAAGAAAAAAGTTGTCAAAAACCACAAGTGCAAGTTGGTATGGATAGGTATATAACAGTGCTTAAACGTGGTCGCAGCCCTGCCTCTTCAGCTGTTGCCTCTGCCTCGAAAGTTCCATCTTTTGATAGAATAAGCTCGCAAAATCGTTTTGCAATTCTGGAGGATGAATCTTCTGAAAAACCCAACGTCATAAAATCGTCGAAGCCACCCCCGATACATCTTAGAGAGCAAAACTCAAGTGAGCTAATAAAAAGTTTAATATCGGTGATAGGTAAAAATTCGTTTTACGTAGCTGCAATCGAGCGTGGTAATATTAACGAAACAAAAATACAGATTAATAATGAGAATGATTTTCGTAAATTAATTAATAAGTTTGAAGCACTGAAAAAAAGCTTCTATACTTACCAGCGGAAAAGCAGCAAAGGACTGCAGGTTGTGATAAAGGGCATTGACTCATGCGGGGACCCAGACGAAATAAAAACATTTTTAGAAGATTAAAAATGTTACAAATATTAAAAATAGGGGAAAAAATCCCCAACCACTATTTCGAGTGGAGTTAGAGCCCGGCGACGTTAAGCTAAAAAAAAATGAAACGCATCCCATTTACAGTTTAAAATACATCCTGTACAGGAAAATAACGATAGAAGAGCCGCACAAAAGAAATGGGCCCGTTCAGTGTTTAAACTGCCAAGAATTTGGTCATACTAGGGCATACTGCTATTTACCTCCTGTTTGTGTCGTATGTGGACAACTACATGGTACCGTCCAGTGTGATAAGTCAAAAAATGACCCTAATGTAAAAAAATGTAGCAACTGTGGTGGTAATCACACTGCCAACTATAGAGGATGTCCGGTATATTCGATTGTCAAGCGTTCTGTTGGACAGAAACTTAATCCCCCTCAAACGCAGGCAACTTATCAAGAAAACACTAACGGCGTTCAAATACCGCAGCTGAATAATAACAGAACCTCGTACGCTAATGTCTTAAAATCTAATCATATGCCATTGCAAGGTGATTTACCAAATAATTACGAAATTCCCATTTCTAATTTAACTCGGCTAGAAAAAACCATGGAAACATTAGTGCAAACCGTTAACAATTTTACCAACACAATGGGTAACATGATGCAAGAAATGTTAAGAATGCAATCGATGTTATTGCAAGCTGTACTAAATAAGCCATGAACTGTCTAAAAATTTGATTTTGGAACGCAAATGGCATCCGCCAACATAAAAATGAACTAGAATACTTCCTTAAAAATAAACAAATCGATGTTATGATGGTTTCTGAAACTCATCTGACCTCGAGAAATACGTTTAAAATCAATGGTTATATATTATATGATACCAAGGACCCTCGAGGTAGAGCTTGTGGAGGTTCTGCTATATTGATAAAAAAAACCGAGTAAAACACTACTTAATGTGCGATCATCGTGAAGATTATCTCCAAGCAATGAGCATTTGCGTTGAGGAATTATCTCGAAACCTAGTAATTTCATCTTTATACTCCCCACCTAGATTTTCAATATCAGAAAGCCAATATAATAAATATTTCAAATCATTAGGACCCTGCTTCCTGGCTGCCGGCGATTATAACGCTAAACACACTTTCTGGGGGTCACGACTTATTACACCTAAGGGTCGTGTTTTGTTTAACACAATTTGTAAAATGGATCTAAATGTGGTCGCGAGCGGACAACCAACATATTGGCCTACTGATCAGCAAAAAGTTCCAGATGTCATAGATTTTGGAGTGGTTAAAAACATCCCCGCAGAAACGATTTATGTTGAGGCTTCCTTAGAATTATCTTCCGACCACACACCTACAATTGTTACTATAATGATTCCAAATAGAATCGTATCGCCGTCTGGGTACTTATCGAAATCACCCTCACAAATAAATTGGTTAAAATATAAAAAATATCTTAGTGCCCATTGCACAGAAAATATTCCGCTTAGCACACCGGAGAGCGTGGATCTCGCTATTGTTAATTTTGACAGTTATCTCAAACTAGCTGTTCAACATTCCAGCACAACAATCAAAAAAACCAAAAACAATATCATATATTCTGTAGATGTCGAGCGTCTATTGACTGAAAAAAGGAGAGTTCGAAGAGAGTGGCAATTGCACAGATCCCCCCAACTTAAGACTTTATTAAAAGAGTGCACAAAAAGGCTAAGAAAGTTACTGCAGTCCCAAAAAACTGCATCCTTTGAAAAATATCTTAAGGAACTTGATGCAACTCCACAATCAGACTACTCATTATGGCGTGCAGCTAGAAATCTTAAAAGACCACTTATCTCTAAACCACCATTAAGAATTTTAAACGGAAGTTGGGCAAGAAATGATATAGAAAAAGGAAATCTTTTTGTTAACCATTTGAAAACCGTATTTACCGCTCACACATCTCTCGATATGGCGGTCGAGTTACCACCTGTTGCTGTTAGAGCAGCTGTTCCACTAAGATTTGAGATAAGAGAAATCGAAAAGGCTATTCATGATTTAAACCCGAAGAAAGCCCCTGGTTTTGAAAAGATCAGTAACAAAATGCTTTTGGAGCTACCCAGCATAGCAAAGAAAATTATTCTCTTTATTTTTAATGCTATTTTACGCCTTGAATACTACCCTCAGGAATGGAAAGTATCATTAGTTACCATGATACCTAAATCAGGAAAGGATCCTACAAAAGTTGAGTCATATAGATCTATAAGCTTATTGTCTAATATATCAAAGCTGTTTGAGAATCTGTTAGTGTCAAAATTAACCCCAATTTTAAATGTAAATAGATGTATTCCAAACCATCAATTCGGCTTTAGAAGAGAACATAGCACAATTGAACAAACCCATCGTATAGTAAACGCCATAAGAAAAACCTTTGAAGAAAAAAAATATTGTTCCGCCCTCTTCATCGATGTTTCTCAAGCTTTTGATAAAGTCTGTCATGAAGGCTTATTACATAAATTGAAGCTAAATTTACCAGTAAACACACCTACACACAGCTGTTAGAAAGCTACTTAGTCGGTCGAAAGTTTATTATTAAAGAAGGTGCTTTTATAAGTTCTCCTCAGCCAATTGACGCTGGAGTCCCTCAGGGAAGCACCATGGGCCCACTGTTATACCTAATATATACCTCAGACATGCCAACAAACAACCACACCCTAACTTCAACATTTGCTGATGATACAGCTTTTTTAAGCGTGCACGAAAACTGTCATGAAGCTTCTCGCTACTTGCAGGATCATATATTTGAACTGGAAAAGTGGTTAAAACAATGGAGGATAAAGGTTAATGAGCAAAAATGCGTACATATGTATAACATTCACCTTGCGTCGGGAGTCATGTTCCCCTATTAAAATCAATAAAAAAAAAAAAAAAAAAAATGTATTTTAAACAATAAACTAAAATTTTGTGAAAATCAGCAAATTCACTTAATAGTGAATAAATTTGAGAAGAATTAATCGATTTTTATGATCGATATCTGAACAATTTCTGCCGTTTTGGATTTTTCATGATTTTTTAAAACAAAAAAGTTTGCTATTTTCACGTAAAAAATATATTAATTGCATAAATTTTTTATTATAACTCCGAAACTACTGAGCCGATTGAAAAGAATTTAAAATTTGGACCGTATTTGTATTACTGAAACCACAATAATTTTTTTCAATTTTGTTGATTTTGTTGCCTTGTGTTATTCATCTAGTGCTTTCTTTGCACAAAATTCGGCATGTGGGAAGCTGGTTTATGGCAGACTGAGTCTGTACCTTTAGACCTGCACCCGAGGAAGTGAGTTTGACGGGATTGCCTGAAACTTTGCCGTAGTTGGTTCTGCGGAAATTATAAAGCCGTTTACCGGATACGTAGGGCATGATTTTTCGGAAATTCGGGGGGGCGGGGGTTGTTGGATGCATTCTATGCCTTACAGCCGTACCTAAACAATAGCGGAAGGCGGAGTGTTTTTTTCGCGTAGCTTTTACGCTGATATGTCATACCTAAACAATAGCGTCAGCGTTGTGTCACAAACAGTAGTGTTAACTTTCGAGCTTACTAAAACCATCATAAAAGATATATGAAATGGAATTAAGACGAAAGTTTGACCTGAAAATAGCTAATGTGCCATTATTTATTATCAAAAGATAAAAACAGCAACCCTGCTTATTTTAACGCGCTGTCAAAATCGGATTTTCCAATTGCAAAGCGTTGACGCCGCGCTATTTAGGGATGCTTCATACAAATTGTATTGGCATGAGGAATTTTGACAACTAGAAAACGCGTTCCGCTCTGTAACTGCCATGCTGCAAGCATGACTCTAAACGTCATAGTCCTTAAGCCCTCGCGTCAATAAGATGACTTACTATTCGCGAAGGTGGTATTTTTGATAGGATTGCATTCTTCCAAGCGGGCCTTTATTAATATCCTCAGAGACAATTATACGAAGAGGCAATAATACGAAGAAACAATTATACGAATGAGAATTACAAACAGTGAAGTCTTAATTGCAACGATATCAAAGCTATTAAAAAATGAACAAGAGTTGTAAAAATACTGTCTTTACTTTGATTCAAAACTTTTTTTTATTGAATATGAAGAAATACGTAACTATTTCTTTATTAAATATGTTTTATTGAGTGTTATTTCGCAAACTGCAATTTTGATAAATTTTTTCATTGAATCAAATAAAAAGCTTGTTGTATGGGTACACGGGGGTAAAAAATGGCTGTAGAGAGAATACTGGATGGTACTTACTGTGGGGCTGGTATCAGGTGGCTGGTAATTCCACGGCTGAGATATAAGCTGCTCGCTTGCACTATTTGGCGTATATTTTCTTGGAAGATTAATTTTCCGCTCGACCAATTAAGTATTTTAGCTGCTGCCTCTTTTCTTTGTAAACTCCTTACGTTTGAACTTTTTCTTCAAGAAAAACACGTTTCACATGTATATTTTCAAGTTTTTTTTTATTTTATTCAGTTATAGGGTTTTATTTTATAACAATAAATAAATTTATTATGTAATTTTTATTAATAAGAACCTAATTCCTTGCAAAAACAACTAAGAATAACACCACCAATTCAATTCACGTTGAAAGAACTCCACCGACAGTTTTACAAATGAAAAGAAGTATTCAACTGCCTGCTGATGTTAAAAGGAAAAACACGACGAGTAAATATACTCGCTATTGCGACCCATGTAGGGTTTTCATGCCCTGCAAAACTTGTAGGGTTCTCATGCCTAATTATCCCGCCCCCCTTGTTATATCCTAAGATAACAACGAGGGTAGGTTTTGCAGGCTTAAAATTCTTAACAACGGACAAGCAGTTGGATTCTAACGTAAAAAATATACAATAATTCATGCGGATAATTCAATAATAATAATAGAATAGTAATGAGGTAAACATAAAAATAAGGGCAAGTATAACTCATGATTAGTACAATGTAATTTCATTCACAAAAAGTATAAACGTTGTTTGATGGTAAAATGGATGCATTTTAAACTTCGAATTTTCCGATTATGACCCAACCAAGTACAGTATCTTAGGCGATTGGAGAGACAATTGGTGCCAGTTGTATTCCGCTGCGCATGATTCGTGGGTAGATATCTGCTCCCAGGACAAAGTTGATGGAAATTATTTCCCTGGCCGACAGCTCTTGTCGACTTATCTCTTCCGCTGTCAATTTAGCTCTCGTGCGGTGGTAAAAACGGAAAATATAACCTACTAGCTGACCCGGTCCGCGTTACTGGCCCTAAGCAAACATTAGTGTTGTATTACCAGACGATTTAAATTGATCTTTAAACGAAATTTACGGCCTTTAAATAAAAATCCATGATATCATAAAGTTTTTTTACAGAATAACTTACATATGGTGTAGATAAAATACATATGGTTGTATGTATGTATATATATGCTGTGAATCTTACGAAAAAAGTGAGCGTAAAAGTGGGCGGGGCAACATTTTCTTTCTGCAAAACCTAAGTTAGACCATGGCGATCATTTTAAAGAAAAAATGGTCCAAATCGGTCAAGCCGTTCTCCAGTTATGCGCTTAATAGAAAAAGTGGGCGTAAAAGTAGGCGTGGTAAATTTTTCTTTCGATGAAAACTTAAAGTTGATTAATACGAACATTTGAAAGAAAAATTAGTCAACTCGGTGGAGCCGTTTTCTGATTTAAGGTAAATCGAAAAAAGTGGGCGTAAAAGTAGGTGGGGCAAAATTTTCTTTCCGTAAAAACCTAAGTTGGACCATGGCGATCATTTTAAAGAAAAAATCGTTCAAATCGGTCAAGTCGTTCTCAAGTTATGGATTTTGCCACGCCCCTCCGCCCCCAGACCGAAAATCAGAAATCAGACTTCACAGTGTCATCCGCCTGAATATTCTGAAGATTCCCTGAAAATTTCATCAAAATCGGCGTACCCGTTTTGGAGTCCATACGTTACATACACACATCCTATTTTATATATCGAATGGTCTCAAGTAGAAAGGCCCTAACTCGCATCTTTTACGAAATTGAGTTTTCCAGTGATTCCAATAAATTTTACACAAACACACCTCGTCACAAAAATTCATTGCAATATTGTAAAGAATAACGGCTTTACAAGCAGTTGTATGAGCTAGTTTACATTATGATACATATAGTTTCTATTATGTTTTTACCTTCTCCTATACAGTTATAATTATTTGAGTTAGGGCCTTTCTACTTGAGACCAACGATATATAGATAACTCTTAGCGCTCGAGGTAGGTCTGAAAAGTTATCAAGAATATCGTCTTGCTTGATTAAAGTTGTATATGCACGGATTGTTGTAATGTCTTCTTCCGTGTCAAACTCCTTTTCTCGGGATGGCCAGTCTGAAGGGGGACGTCTTAGCCAAGCGGACCCACGCCACCACAACTCACTAGATGACAAGTCACGTATGGTAATGCCTCGTGATGCTAAGTCAGCGGGGTTACTTTTGGATTCGACATGAGACCACGAATCCTTTCCTACCTTTTCGACTATAGACGAAACTCGATTTTCGACGAACGTTTTCCACTTATGAGCCGGGTTTCTTAACCATGCCAGAACGATGGTGGATTCTGTCCACATGAAAAGTTTATAGTCTTTGAGATTGAGCTACGCTTCAATAGAATCGATCATATTCGCAAGCAATTCTGCTCCACATAGTTCTTTACGAGGTAGGGAAACAAATTTAACGGGGGCAACTTTCAATTTTGCTGCCAAAAGGTGGCTAGTGACAAATCCTTCGTTCTCAGAGCGAATATATATGGCAGCTGCGTACTCCTTTTCCGACGCGTCGCAGAAACCGTGCAGCTCGACTTTGTAGGAAGGATCGTAATCTATGAAACGGGGAATCCTGATTTCTTCAATGTTTATGTAGTCATCGAGAAATTCGCGCCATTTGTTCATAGTAAGGGTGTTCAAATCTTTATCCCAATCAGTACCGTCTTTCCATATTTGCTGTCATTATAATTTTGGGCGATAGCCATCCAGCTGGGTCGAATAACTTGGCAATTTCAGAAAGCACACATCTTTTTGTGGTTAACTCACGGTTCGGTTTAGCTTTGAGTTTAAAATAAAATTGGTCCTTACCAGCATTCCACCTGAGCCCTAAAGTTTTCGTAATACTGGACTCAGACAGTTGAAGGAATTCTTCACCTAGCAAGTGTGTTGAAGGCAAACCTTGCAGCAACATTTCGTGATTAGACGTCCATTTTCGTAGCGCAAACCCTGCTGTTTTGAGGAATGCTATAAGCTCATCGCGAAATTTCACTGCCGACGATATGGTATGGGCACCCGAAAGGACATCATACATATGGTTTCGCAAGATTTCTGAAGCTTTAGGAGAAGTGGACTCACTTTCTTTTGCCAGTTCTAGCAATGTTCTGATTGCCAGATAGGGCGCACAGTTTACACCGAAGGTGACTGTGTTCAACTCAAAGTCTTGGGTTAGTCATTCGGGGAATCACGATGCAAAATTCGTTGAAATGAGGTGTGCTTGGGGTACACCAAGATTTAACGGTACATTTTTTCAATGTCCGCGTTAAACACTTAGCGGAAGAATCTCCATCTCAAAAGTAAAATCATTAAATCTGAATGCAGAACTGGGCCAGTATGAAGCAAATCATTAAGGCTTATGCCATTGGATGAGGGGCTGGAGTCATTAAATACCACGCGCAATTTTGTTGTGGTGCTGTCGGGTTTGGAAACAGCATGGTGGGGCAAATAGTAAGTCCGCTGTCACCATTTACGGGGGTTACATTGCTCATTTGATCCAGAGTAGAGTACTCTGTGATTACCTGATCGTATTCAGTTTTAAGTTGAGGGTTTTTGATTAATCTCGCCTCGTTTCGTAAAAACTGGGAGAAAGCAATTTTTCGAGAGGGGCCAATGTTTAATTTTTCGGGGTAATCTTTCTTAAAGGGCAGTGAAACGACGTATCTACCTTCTTTATTTCGGAACGTAGTGGATGTGTACAAATTTTCGCAGTATGTGTCCTCCGGGGAGGACGTTTTCCTCCTCGGGATATCCTCAAGCTCCCAAAAACTGTGAAGTCGATTGTTCAATTCTATGGCGCTAAAAAATGATAATACTGCCTTCCCGCACGGGTGTGCGGGTACCCTTCCCGTAATAATCCACCCGAATACTGTATTTTGGGCTAGCAAAGATCTCTGTGTGTCTCGTTGTAGGCCGACCAGAATAAGTTTTGGGTAAACATCTGCACCAAGAAGTAAGTCTATCTCACGACAGCTGTGGCGATAAGTATCGGGCAGTCGTTAATTGGAGAAATCACTATATTTTAATATCGATGAGGGGTAGTAGGGAAGGTGACCTGTAAGTCGACTTATGATCAAGGCATTTGAAAAGACTTCGAACGATTTGTCAACCGGGGCTCCGATTTTGATGTGACAGCTTTGGGTTGTAGTTGCAGTCACGGAGTCGCTTAGCCCGTGGACTTGGGCTGTTGATTGCCGAGTATAAAGATCAAGTTGCCTCTGTAGTTTCTTCGAAATGAATGTCGCCTCCGAGGCGGAGTCTATTAGCGCGCGAACCGAACACTTAAGGTCGTTATTGTAGACGTCGACTAACGCTGTACCGAGAACTACAGATTGTGTGGTGGATTCCAGGTGAGTTGAAAACGATTGCAGCGTTCTATTTGCTGCTTGGGACGAAGTAGATGGGGTCACATCTAAAACGGGGAGGGGGTTGTTATTTTGTTGAACTTGGGTATTTTTTTCGGTATTGTTAGTAGCTGGGGTTTTCTTCCCGTCTACGCGATGAAGCAGCGAATTATGTTTTCCTTTACATACCTTGCAGGTTAATTTACTTTGGCAATTCTTAGCTCCGTGAGATGTCCCAGGCAGTTAGTTCATTTATTTTGTTTTTTCACCGTGGAGCATCTGTCTTCAATAGACATGGCCAGAAAAACGGCACAACATCGGAGGGGGTGAAACTCAGAGCACAGAGCACATATACCCTTATGGTCAGGGACAATATTGGTCTGGTAGCTTTTCACCTTGGGCCCTTGGGATGAAGGTTTTGACGTTTTGAGGGCATGCGAGTGTAAAAAGGTGGATCGAATATCCGCGACCGACTCTAAAGTTTGAAACCTCGATTATAGGAAGTCATCCAAAGCTTTCCAGGTTGGCAAATCAGTGGTACGTGGCAAAGATTGTTCCCATAAGCTCAGTGTGGTCTCAGGTAAACACGTTGAGCAAGTATATACAAAAATGACATCCGAATTGTCGACTACAATATTTAACAAACGAAGATTGGTGATACAGTCATTAATCGTGCGTTGTAAACGTCTAAGATCGGAACCAGTTTCCTTTGATATGGGTTTTATGTTGAAAAGCGACTTGAGTTGGGCGTTCACTAATATTCGCTTATTTTCATAGCGATGAACTAAATTCTGCCAAGCCATGTTAAAACCATCGTTGGTCATAGGGCAGGTCTTCAAGAGATCTCGCGCTTCACCCTGAGCTTTCTTGACCAGATGGCACATTTTTTCTACTGGGGACAGACGCTTATTGTTGCGGTATAGGGCTGTGAACATATCACGGAAAGTTGGCCACGATTTGTAGTCACCATGAAACACTTTGGTATCGCATGGGAAATTTTCAAAGGTGCTTCGTAAAAGTGACCGAAGAAAATTATTGGAAAAAATTTAAAGAAATTTTTAAAGGCGCTTCGTAAAAGCGACCGAAGATAATTATTGGAGAAAATTTAAAGAAATTTTCAAAGGTGCTTCGTAAAAGCGACCGATGAAAATAGTTGTTAAAAATTTAGAGAGTTTAAAAATGGTTAGTTTCTAATATGGGTATATAGGGGTTATAATAATTCGCAACAAATGGGTTATCATGTGTCACGGGACTTATGGTAATTTATTTATTTTCATATATTCACTTGATTTTATAAGGTAGGTATTTATTTTAATAGTAAATATTAATAAATAATATAATAATAACACTATGCTAGTTGAAAAAACAGACAAGCCGGGCACATAGCGTTTTAACATAATTCGGGTACGCTGAATCCAGTGGTGCCCGCGGTTTTTTAAGATTGGCTCTGGTTTTCGAGATATACCGTTATTTCGAAAATGGAGGAGGTTGCACAACATATATTCGCATAACTCAAAAACGCTTTAGCTTATTGATAAACTTAAAAAACCGAAATTCCGCAATAAAATTTCCCTTAAGAAAAGTAAAATCTCTTTCTGATATCCGCAGTCGTCTTAGAAACATAATTTTTTTTTGGAAAAAAAAATAATTTTTTTAAGAAAATGATATTTTAATTAGGCTTAAGTTCATTGAATTTAATTTGCATTAAATTATTTTTATGAAGAAAGGAATTTTTACAACATGGAAGATTAATTAAAATTGTTATTGATAATTTTCATTCTTGACTGACCTGGGATTCGAAGCCAGGCTGTCTGGCGTGTGATTCGAACCCAGGCGGCTGGTTACCCTGACATGTTTCGACCTCAACCACTAGGTCTTCTCAAAGGGATTTGCCGTCTTACACTCGCAGCCATCGATGACAGCTGACGTCAGTAGTCAAACATCAATCCTTAAACCAAATTGTATTTTAACCTTTGGTAGATCGAAATTTGCTTTTTGAATGATTATCCATTTTTAATTGATCTCACATGTTTTCCTTATTTCTGTTTTTTCGTACTTTTGTCAAGAATTCTTCTTGAAGTCCAAAGTACATTTTTTTGTTTTTTTTTTGTCTTTCTTTTTTCTAATTGACCTTTTTCAGCACAACTTGAAGGACAAATGTAAACATAGCTCGTGCCTTAGCTGTTAACAATAATTAGTATTGTGGTTATTTTATTGAACTGTTAATGGTTTTTTAATCCAAATTTAGATATTTTAATTAGGCTTAAGTTCATTGAATTTAATTTGCATTAAATTATTTTTATGAAGAAAGGAATTTTTACAACATGGAAGATTAATTAAAATTGTTATTGATAATTTTCATTCTTGACTGACCTGGGATTCGAAGCCAGGCTGTCTGGCGTGTGATTCGAACCCAGGCGGCTGGTTACCCTGACATGTTTCGACCTCAACCACTAGGTCTTCTCAAAGGGATTTGCCGTCTTACACTCGCAGCCATCGATGACAGCTGACGTCAGTAGTCAAACATCAATCCTTAAACCAAATTGTATTTTAACCTTTGGTAGATCGAAATTTGCTTTTTGAATGATTATCCATTTTTAATTGATCTCACATGTTTTCCTTATTTCTGTTTTTTCGTACTTTTGTCAAGAATTCTTCTTGAAGTCCAAAGTACATTTTTTTGTTTTTTTTTGTCTTTCTTTTTTCTAATTGACCTTTTTCAGCACAACTTGAAGGACAAATGTAAACATAGCTCGTGCCTTAGCTGTTAACAATAATTAGTATTGTGGTTATTTTATTGAACTGTTAATGGTTTTTTAATCCAAATTTAGATATTTTAATTAGGCTTAAGTTCATTGAATTTAATTTGCATTAAATTATTTTTATGAAGAAAGGAATTTTTACAACATGGAAGATTAATTAAAATTGTTATTGATAATTTTCATTCTTGACTGACCTGGGATTCGAAGCCAGGCTGTCTGGCGTGTGATTCGAACCCAGGCGGCTGGTTACCCTGACATGTTTCGACCTCAACCACTAGGTCTTCTCAAAGGGATTTGCCGTCTTACACTCGCAGCCATCGATGACAGCTGACGTCAGTAGTCAAACATCAATCCTTAAACCAAATTGTATTTTAACCTTTGGTAGATCGAAATTTGCTTTTTGAATGATTATCCATTTTTAATTGATCTCACATGTTTTCCTTATTTCTGTTTTTTCGTACTTTTGTCAAGAATTCTTCTTGAAGTCCAAAGTACATTTTTTTGTTTTTTTTTGTCTTTCTTTTTTCTAATTGACCTTTTTCAGCACAACTTGAAGGACAAATGTAAACATAGCTCGTGCCTTAGCTGTTAACAATAATTAGTATTGTGGTTATTTTATTGAACTGTTAATGGTTTTTTAATCCAAATTTAGATATTTTAATTAGGCTTAAGTTCATTGAATTTAATTTGCATTAAATTATTTTTATGAAGAAAGGAATTTTTACAACATGGAAGATTAATTAAAATTGTTATTGATAATTTTCATTCTTGACTGACCTGGGATTCGAAGCCAGGCTGTCTGGCGTGTGATTCGAACCCAGGCGGCTGGTTACCCTGACATGTTTCGACCTCAACCACTAGGTCTTCTCAAAGGGATTTGCCGTCTTACACTCGCAGCCATCGATGACAGCTGACGTCAGTAGTCAAACATCAATCCTTAAACCAAATTGTATTTTAACCTTTGGTAGATCGAAATTTGCTTTTTGAATGATTATCCATTTTTAATTGATCTCACATGTTTTCCTTATTTCTGTTTTTTCGTACTTTTGTCAAGAATTCTTCTTGAAGTCCAAAGTACATTTTTTTGTTTTTTTTTTTTGTCTTTCTTTTTTCTAATTGACCTTTTTCAGCACAACTTGAAGGACAAATGTAAACATAGCTCGTGCCTTAGCTGTTAACAATAATTAGTATTGTGGTTATTTTATTGAACTGTTAATGGTTTTTTAATCCAAATTTAGATATTTTAATTAGGCTTAAGTTCATTGAATTTAATTTGCATTAAATTATTTTTATGAAGAAAGGAATTTTTACAACATGGAAGATTAATTAAAATTGTTATTGATAATTTTCATTCTTGACTGACCTGGGATTCGAAGCCAGGCTGTCTGGCGTGTGATTCGAACCCAGGCGGCTGGTTACCCTGACATGTTTCGACCTCAACCACTAGGTCTTCTCAAAGGGATTTGCCGTCTTACACTCGCAGCCATCGATGACAGCTGACGTCAGTAGTCAAACATCAATCCTTAAACCAAATTGTATTTTAACCTTTGGTAGATCGAAATTTGCTTTTTGAATGATTATCCATTTTTAATTGATCTCACATGTTTTCCTTATTTCTGTTTTTTCGTACTTTTGTCAAGAATTCTTCTTGAAGTCCAAAGTACATTTTTTTGTTTTTTTTTTTTTTGTCTTTCTTTTTTCTAATTGACCTTTTTCAGCACAACTTGAAGGACAAATGTAAACATAGCTCGTGCCTTAGCTGTTAACAATAATTAGTATTGTGGTTATTTTATTGAACTGTTAATGGTTTTTTTAATCCAAATTTAGATATTTTAATTAGGCTTAAGTTCATTGAATTTAATTTGCATTAAATTATTTTTATGAAGAAAGGAATTTTTACAACATGGAAGATTAATTAAAATTGTTATTGATAATTTTCATTCTTGACTGACCTGGGATTCGAAGCCAGGCTGTCTGGCGTGTGATTCGAACCCAGGCGGCTGGTTACCCTGACATGTTTCGACCTCAACCACTAGGTCTTCTCAAAGGGATTTGCCGTCTTACACTCGCAGCCATCGATGACAGCTGACGTCAGTAGTCAAACATCAATCCTTAAACCAAATTGTATTTTAACCTTTGGTAGATCGAAATTTGCTTTTTGAATGATTATCCATTTTTAATTGATCTCACATGTTTTCCTTATTTCTGTTTTTTCGTACTTTTGTCAAGAATTCTTCTTGAAGTCCAAAGTACATTTTTTTGTTTTTTTTGTCTTTCTTTTTTCTAATTGACCTTTTTCAGCACAACTTGAAGGACAAATGTAAACATAGCTCGTGCCTTAGCTGTTAACAATAATTAGTATTGTGGTTATTTTATTGAACTGTTAATGGTTTTTTAATCCAAATTTAGATATTTTAATTAGGCTTAAGTTCATTGAATTTAATTTGCATTAAATTATTTTTATGAAGAAAGGAATTTTTACAACATGGAAGATTAATTAAAATTGTTATTGATAATTTTCATTCTTGACTGACCTGGGATTCGAAGCCAGGCTGTCTGGCGTGTGATTCGAACCCAGGCGGCTGGTTACCCTGACATGTTTCGACCTCAACCACTAGGTCTTCTCAAAGGGATTTGCCGTCTTACACTCGCAGCCATCGATGACAGCTGACGTCAGTAGTCAAACATCAATCCTTAAACCAAATTGTATTTTAACCTTTGGTAGATCGAAATTTGCTTTTTGAATGATTATCCATTTTTAATTGATCTCACATGTTTTCCTTATTTCTGTTTTTTCGTACTTTTGTCAAGAATTCTTCTTGAAGTCCAAAGTACATTTTTTTGTTTTTTTTTTGTCTTTCTTTTTTCTAATTGACCTTTTTCAGCACAACTTGAAGGACAAATGTAAACATAGCTCGTGCCTTAGCTGTTAACAATAATTAGTATTGTGGTTATTTTATTGAACTGTTAATGGTTTTTTAATCCAAATTTAGATATTTTAATTAGGCTTAAGTTCATTGAATTTAATTTGCATTAAATTATTTTTATGAAGAAAGGAATTTTTACAACATGGAAGATTAATTAAAATTGTTATTGATAATTTTCATTCTTGACTGACCTGGGATTCGAAGCCAGGCTGTCTGGCGTGTGATTCGAACCCAGGCGGCTGGTTACCCTGACATGTTTCGACCTCAACCACTAGGTCTTCTCAAAGGGATTTGCCGTCTTACACTCGCAGCCATCGATGACAGCTGACGTCAGTAGTCAAACATCAATCCTTAAACCAAATTGTATTTTAACCTTTGGTAGATCGAAATTTGCTTTTTGAATGATTATCCATTTTTAATTGATCTCACATGTTTTCCTTATTTCTGTTTTTTCGTACTTTTGTCAAGAATTCTTCTTGAAGTCCAAAGTACATTTTTTTGTTTTTTTTTGTCTTTCTTTTTTCTAATTGACCTTTTTCAGCACAACTTGAAGGACAAATGTAAACATAGCTCGTGCCTTAGCTGTTAACAATAATTAGTATTGTGGTTATTTTATTGAACTGTTAATGGTTTTTTAATCCAAATTTAGATATTTTAATTAGGCTTAAGTTCATTGAATTTAATTTGCATTAAATTATTTTTATGAAGAAAGGAATTTTTACAACATGGAAGATTAATTAAAATTGTTATTGATAATTTTCATTCTTGACTGACCTGGGATTCGAAGCCAGGCTGTCTGGCGTGTGATTCGAACCCAGGCGGCTGGTTACCCTGACATGTTTCGACCTCAACCACTAGGTCTTCTCAAAGGGATTTGCCGTCTTACACTCGCAGCCATCGATGACAGCTGACGTCAGTAGTCAAACATCAATCCTTAAACCAAATTGTATTTTAACCTTTGGTAGATCGAAATTTGCTTTTTGAATGATTATCCATTTTTAATTGATCTCACATGTTTTCCTTATTTCTGTTTTTTCGTACTTTTGTCAAGAATTCTTCTTGAAGTCCAAAGTACATTTTTTTGTTTTTTTTGTCTTTCTTTTTTCTAATTGACCTTTTTCAGCACAACTTGAAGGACAAATGTAAACATAGCTCGTGCCTTAGCTGTTAACAATAATTAGTATTGTGGTTATTTTATTGAACTGTTAATGGTTTTTTAATCCAAATTTAGATATTTTAATTAGGCTTAAGTTCATTGAATTTAATTTGCATTAAATTATTTTTATGAAGAAAGGAATTTTTACAACATGGAAGATTAATTAAAATTGTTATTGATAATTTTCATTCTTGACTGACCTGGGATTCGAAGCCAGGCTGTCTGGCGTGTGATTCGAAGACCTAGTGGTTGAGGTCGAAACATGTCAGGGTAACCAGCCGCCTGGGTTCGAATCACACGCCAGACAGCCTGGCTTCGAATCCCAGGTCAGTCAAGAATGAAAATTATCAATAACAATTTTAATTAATCTTCCATGTTGTAAAAATTCCTTTCTTCATAAAAATAATTTAATGCAAATTAAATTCAATGAACTTAAGCCTAATTAAAATATCTAAATTTGGATTAAAAAACCATTAACAGTTCAATAAAATAACCACAATACTAATTATTGTTAACAGCTAAGGCACGAGCTATGTTTACATTTGTCCTTCAAGTTGTGCTGAAAAAGGTCAATTAGAAAAAAGAAAGACAAAAAAAAACAAAAAAATGTACTTTGGACTTCAAGAAGAATTCTTGACAAAAGTACGAAAAAACAGAAATAAGGAAAACATGTGAGATCAATTAAAAATGGATAATCATTCAAAAAGCAAATTTCGATCTACCAAAGGTTAAAATACAATTTGGTTTAAGGATTGATGTTTGACTACTGACGTCAGCTGTCATCGATGGCTGCGAGTGTAAGACGGCAAATCCCTTTGAGAAGACCTAGTGGTTGAGGTCGAAACATGTCAGGGTAACCAGCCGCCTGGGTTCGAATCACACGCCAGACAGCCTGGCTTCGAATCCCAGGTCAGTCAAGAATGAAAATTATCAATAACAATTTTAATTAATCTTCCATGTTGTAAAAATTCCTTTCTTCATAAAAATAATTTAATGCAAATTAAATTCAATGAACTTAAGCCTAATTAAAATATCTAAATTTGGATTAAAAAACCATTAACAGTTCAATAAAATAACCACAATACTAATTATTGTTAACAGCTAAGGCACGAGCTATGTTTACATTTGTCCTTCAAGTTGTGCTGAAAAAGGTCAATTAGAAAAAAGAAAGACAAAAAAAAACAAAAAAATGTACTTTGGACTTCAAGAAGAATTCTTGACAAAAGTACGAAAAAACAGAAATAAGGAAAACATGTGAGATCAATTAAAAATGGATAATCATTCAAAAAGCAAATTTCGATCTACCAAAGGTTAAAATACAATTTGGTTTAAGGATTGATGTTTGACTACTGACGTCAGCTGTCATCGATGGCTGCGAGTGTAAGACGGCAAATCCCTTTGAGAAGACCTAGTGGTTGAGGTCGAAACATGTCAGGGTAACCAGCCGCCTGGGTTCGAATCACACGCCAGACAGCCTGGCTTCGAATCCCAGGTCAGTCAAGAATGAAAATTATCAATAACAATTTTAATTAATCTTCCATGTTGTAAAAATTCCTTTCTTCATAAAAATAATTTAATGCAAATTAAATTCAATGAACTTAAGCCTAATTAAAATATCTAAATTTGGATTAAAAAACCATTAACAGTTCAATAAAATAACCACAATACTAATTATTGTTAACAGCTAAGGCACGAGCTATGTTTACATTTGTCCTTCAAGTTGTGCTGAAAAAGGTCAATTAGAAAAAAGAAAGACAAAAAAAAACAAAAAAATGTACTTTGGACTTCAAGAAGAATTCTTGACAAAAGTACGAAAAAACAGAAATAAGGAAAACATGTGAGATCAATTAAAAATGGATAATCATTCAAAAAGCAAATTTCGATCTACCAAAGGTTAAAATACAATTTGGTTTAAGGATTGATGTTTGACTACTGACGTCAGCTGTCATCGATGGCTGCGAGTGTAAGACGGCAAATCCCTTTGAGAAGACCTAGTGGTTGAGGTCGAAACATGTCAGGGTAACCAGCCGCCTGGGTTCGAATCACACGCCAGACAGCCTGGCTTCGAATCCCAGGTCAGTCAAGAATGAAAATTATCAATAACAATTTTAATTAATCTTCCATGTTGTAAAAATTCCTTTCTTCATAAAAATAATTTAATGCAAATTAAATTCAATGAACTTAAGCCTAATTAAAATATCTAAATTTGGATTAAAAAACCATTAACAGTTCAATAAAATAACCACAATACTAATTATTGTTAACAGCTAAGGCACGAGCTATGTTTACATTTGTCCTTCAAGTTGTGCTGAAAAAGGTCAATTAGAAAAAAGAAAGACAAAAAAAAAACAAAAAAATGTACTTTGGACTTCAAGAAGAATTCTTGACAAAAGTACGAAAAAACAGAAATAAGGAAAACATGTGAGATCAATTAAAAATGGATAATCATTCAAAAAGCAAATTTCGATCTACCAAAGGTTAAAATACAATTTGGTTTAAGGATTGATGTTTGACTACTGACGTCAGCTGTCATCGATGGCTGCGAGTGTAAGACGGCAAATCCCTTTGAGAAGACCTAGTGGTTGAGGTCGAAACATGTCAGGGTAACCAGCCGCCTGGGTTCGAATCACACGCCAGACAGCATGGCTTCGAATCCCAGGTCAGTCAAGAATGAAAATTATCAATAACAATTATAATTAATCTTCCATGTTGTAAAAATTCCTTTCTTCATAAAAATAATTTAATGCAAATTAAATTCAATGAACTTAAGCCTAATTAAAATATCTAAATTTGGATTAAAAAACCATTAACAGTTCAATAAAATAACCACAATACTAATTATTGTTAACAGCTAAGGCACGAGCTATGTTTACATTTGTCCTTCAAGTTGTGCTGAAAAAGGTCAATTAGAAAAAAGAAAGACAAAAAAAAAAAACAAAAAAATGTACTTTGGACTTCAAGAAGAATTCTTGACAAAAGTACGAAAAAACAGAAATAAGGAAAACATGTGAGATCAATTAAAAATGGATAATCATTCAAAAAGCAAATTTCGATCTACCAAAGGTTAAAATACAATTTGGTTTAAGGATTGATGTTTGACTACTGACGTCAGCTGTCATCGATGGCTGCGAGTGTAAGACGGCAAATCCCTTTGAGAAGACCTAGTGGTTGAGGTCGAAACATGTCAGGGTAACCAGCCGCCTGGGTTCGAATCACACGCCAGACAGCCTGGCTTCGAATCCCAGGTCAGTCAAGAATGAAAATTATCAATAACAATTTTAATTAATCTTCCATGTTGTAAAAATTCCTTTCTTCATAAAAATAATTTAATGCAAATTAAATTCAATGAACTTAAGCCTAATTAAAATATCTAAATTTGGATTAAAAAACCATTAACAGTTCAATAAAATAACCACAATACTAATTATTGTTAACAGCTAAGGCACGAGCTATGTTTACATTTGTCCTTCAAGTTGTGCTGAAAAAGGTCAATTAGAAAAAAGAAAGACAAAAAAAAAACAAAAAAATGTACTTTGGACTTCAAGAAGAATTCTTGACAAAAGTACGAAAAAACAGAAATAAAGAAAACATGTGAGATCAATTAAAAATGGATAATCATTCAAAAAGCAAATTTCGATCTACCAAAGGTTAAAATACAATTTGGTTTAAGGATTGATGTTTGACTACTGACGTCAGCTGTCATCGATGGCTGCGAGTGTAAGACGGCAAATCCCTTTGAGAAGACCTAGTGGTTGAGGTCGAAACATGTCAGGGTAACCAGCCGCCTGGGTTCGAATCACACGCCAGACAGCCTGGCTTCGAATCCCAGGTCAGTCAAGAATGAAAATTATCAATAACAATTTTAATTAATCTTCCATGTTGTAAAAATTCCTTTCTTCATAAAAATAATTTAATGCAAATTAAATTCAATGAACTTAAGCCTAATTAAAATATCTAAATTTGGATTAAAAAACCATTAACAGTTCAATAAAATAACCACAATACTAATTATTGTTAACAGCTAAGGCACGAGCTATGTTTACATTTGTCCTTCAAGTTGTGCTGAAAAAGGTCAATTAGAAAAAAGAAAGACAAAAAAAAAAAAAACAAAAAAAATGTACTTTGGACTTCAAGAAGAATTCTTGACAAAAGTACGAAAAAACAGAAATAAGGAAAACATGTGAGATCAATTAAAAATGGATAATCATTCAAAAAGCAAATTTCGATCTACCAAAGGTTAAAATACAATTTGGTTTAAGGATTGATGTTTGACTACTGACGTCAGCTGTCATCGATGGCTGCGAGTGTAAGACGGCAAATCCCTTTGAGAAGACCTAGTGGTTGAGGTCGAAACATGTCAGGGTAACCAGCCGCCTGGGTTCGAATCACACGCCAGACAGCCTGGCTTCGAATCCCAGGTCAGTCAAGAATGAAAATTATCAATAACAATTTTAATTAATCTTCCATGTTGTAAAAATTCCTTTCTTCATAAAAATAATTTAATGCAAATTAAATTCAATGAACTTAAGCCTAATTAAAATATCTAAATTTGGATTAAAAAACCATTAACAGTTCAATAAAATAACCACAATACTAATTATTGTTAACAGCTAAGGCACGAGCTATGTTTACATTTGTCCTTCAAGTTGTGCTGAAAAAGGTCAATTAGAAAAAAGAAAGACAAAAAAAAACAAAAAAATGTACTTTGGACTTCAAGAAGAATTCTTGACAAAAGTACGAAAAAACAGAAATAAGGAAAACATGTGAGATCAATTAAAAATGGATAATCATTCAAAAAGCAAATTTCGATCTACCAAAGGTTAAAATACAATTTGGTTTAAGGATTGATGTTTGACTACTGACGTCAGCTGTCATCGATGGCTGCGAGTGTAAGACGGCAAATCCCTTTGAGAAGACCTAGTGGTTGAGGTCGAAACATGTCAGGGTAACCAGCCGCCTGGGTTCGAATCACACGCCAGACAGCCTGGCTTCGAATCCCAGGTCAGTCAAGAATGAAAATTATCAATAACAATTTTAATTAATCTTCCATGTTGTAAAAATTCCTTTCTTCATAAAAATAATTTAATGCAAATTAAATTCAATGAACTTAAGCCTAATTAAAATATCTAAATTTGGATTAAAAAACCATTAACAGTTCAATAAAATAACCACAATACTAATTATTGTTAACAGCTAAGGCACGAGCTATGTTTACATTTGTCCTTCAAGTTGTGCTGAAAAAGGTCAATTAGAAAAAAGAAAGACAAAAAAAAAACAAAAAAATGTACTTTGGACTTCAAGAAGAATTCTTGACAAAAGTACGAAAAAACAGAAATAAGGAAAACATGTGAGATCAATTAAAAATGGATAATCATTCAAAAAGCAAATTTCGATCTACCAAAGGTTAAAATACAATTTGGTTTAAGGATTGATGTTTGACTACTGACGTCAGCTGTCATCGATGGCTGCGAGTGTAAGACGGCAAATCCCTTTGAGAAGACCTAGTGGTTGAGGTCGAAACATGTCAGGGTAACCAGCCGCCTGGGTTCGAATCACACGCCAGACAGCCTGGCTTCGAATCCCAGGTCAGTCAAGAATGAAAATTATCAATAACAATTTTAATTAATCTTCCATGTTGTAAAAATTCCTTTCTTCATAAAAATAATTTAATGCAAATTAAATTCAATGAACTTAAGCCTAATTAAAATATCTAAATTTGGATTAAAAAACCATTAACAGTTCAATAAAATAACCACAATACTAATTATTTTTAAGAAAATTTCAAAATTTTTGTTTTTTAAAAATTCATAAAAAATTGGAAAATGCAGCTATGCTTCAAATTTTTTGCAGAAGTATAAAAAACGAAATTCAAACAAAATAAGCCATAAATGATTAAAATCTATTTGCATCTTTTGATTTTATTCACAAAAGTCGACAAATTTTAATTAATTTTAGAATTTCATAAAACGCAATATTTGTGTGGGAGCCCCCCTAAGAAGTGAAGAAGTCTCGAGAAAATGTTAAGGACAAAAAACATTGGAGGTTGGTCATACATTTTATCCTCCTAGGATAAAATGGCAAAATAAGCCATAATGATTAAAATCTGTTTGCAACTTTTGATTTTATTAAAAAAATCTGAAAAAATCAAAATTTGTAGACAGACTGTAATCACTTATAGCTTATTTTGTTTAAAACTTTGTTTTTTATGCGCGTAGAACCCTAGCCTTAAATTTTGCACCTGTAGCGCCTGAGATTCCCCTAGACGGGCCAAATGTATGTCCAGCGCAACTTTATTTTCCATTCCCATCATTTGTTTCTAAGTCCTAGGATTCACTCCTAGGAGGATAAAATGTATGACCGACCTCCAATGTTTATTGCTCTTAACATTTTCTTAAGACATTGCCATATATCTCCACCCCTTAGGGGGGCTCCCATACAAATATGGCCGTTTAATGAAATTCTTAAATTGGGCCCCTGCAGCGCCTATAATGCCCCTAGATGGGTCAAATGTATGACCAACCCCACTTTATTTGTCATCGCAATCATTTGTTTCTAACATACCCACCCGCTATCTCCATTCCTTAAGGGGGCTTCCATACAAAATGTTCAATGCAGACTAGAAATATATTGAAGAAAAAGTCCCATAAATTCCCAGAAGTCGCCCCTAGTGGTATATAATGTATGACCGACCTCAATTAATTTTTTGTCCTTAACATTTTCTCGAGACATACTTGCCTCTTATCTTCACTTCTTAGGGGCTCTCCCATACAAATATTGCGTTTTATGAAATTCTTAAATAAATTAAAATTTGTCGACTTTTGTGAATAAAATCAAAAGTTGCAAACAGATTTTAATCATTATGGCTTATTTTGCCATTTTATCCTCCTATGACCGACCTCCAATGTTTATTGTTCTTAACATTTTCTTTAAACATTGCCATATATCTCCACCCCTTAGGGGCTCCCATACAAATATGGCCGTTTTATGAAATTCTTAAATTAATTAAAATTTGTCGACTTTTGTGAATATAATCAAAAGTTGCAAATAGATTTTACTCATTTATGGCTTATTTTGCAAAAAATAAGAAGCATAGCTGTATTTCCAATTTTTTATGAATTTTTAAAAAACAAAAATTTCGAAATTTTCTTAAAAAAATTATTTTTTTTCCAAAAAAAAAATTATGTTTCTAAAACGATATTAGAAAGAGGTTTTACTTTTCTTAAGGGAAATTTTATTGCGGAATTTCGGTTTTTTAAGTTTTTTCAATAAGCTAAAGCGTTTTTGAGTTATGCTAACATATGTTGTGCAACCTCCTCCATTTTCGAAATAACGGTATATCTCGAAAACCAGAGCCAATCTTAAAAAAGCGCGGGCACCACTGGATTCAGCGTACCCGAATTATGTTAAAACGCCAGGTGCCCAGCTTGTCACGAAAAAAAAGTGTCAATTTCTTGCACAGTGTAATCGTATTAAAAAACTCCAATGATTTTTCGAGCTGCCCTCGTATCCAGCTGTTAGTATATAAGTTTTAATGTACAATTCAGTTTGTCCCAGTGACCTAGTTATTTTTCATGTACTTATGTTACACACCGTACATACATACATTTACTCGTCCGGTTCTTTGATTTTTGTTCTCTCATCAAATATAAACCAACGAGTTGATCGACCGCGTAAATTATGAACAATAACATAGAAATTAATAGCAAAGAGGGAATTAATGCAGTTGACGATTACAACAACACAAGAGATGCTTATTGATATTAACCTTGAATATCAAGCAGCAAGTGAAACTCAATTTTTTTTTTACTTATTTTCGGTCTTTTCCTTTTGTGTTTTGTTTGTTTGTCAACTCTATGCGTTGGTGCTTATGGAGTTGACAATGGTCAAAGCATTGCGGGGGGAAAACGTATGATGCGATTGCCTGTAGATCTTGTTATGTTGTTTTTGCGGTACAAACTGGTTTTGTCATTTTTTTTTCTTTTTCAGTTAGACCGACTGTTGCTACTTCTGATGAGTAGGTATGGTTGGTTGTGTACTTAGATGTATGTATGTATGTATGGATGGAAGTTTTCCCTCCAAGCAATTGGTAGAGTGTTTTTCGATTGTCTACGAATTTTAACTACTTCGCCACATTTGGTAGTTAAACAGTAGATTTTTCGGAATTTAACAACAACAAAATACGGTAGAGTCGCATTATGAGTTCTTAAATTATACATTTTCGTCACTTTAATGAGTTGTTCAGATAATTGTAACAGTTATACAACTGCAACAATGGCACAATTGAATATTTCACATATTATATTGACTTCTTCGCAACAATTTGCTGTTTAATAGTGAATATCACAAAAGCAAAATACGTAAAAGAGCACAGTTTGTATTTAAGTTGCCATGTGATCGGTGCTACGTGCGTGTAAAATAATATCAATATATAAAATTATGTAAAATAGAGTGACATTTTCAATATTTGAAAAATAAAATAGTTATAGTATTGTACTTAAAATTAGGACTCCGCGGAATCCAAATGTTACGGTTAGATTGGTTAAATTTTTAATAATTTCTCATGCATATTTTATTTAGAGCAAATGAAAATGAAATTAAAAATAATAATTTGATAATTATCTTTTTTAAAGGATATTAGTGATTTTTTTAAACTGTATGTTTATTTATTGACTTTAAAAATTTTAGTGTGAAAATTAGTGTTTTTGTTAAATTTTTCTAGTGAAGATCAACAATAACGTTGAGTGAAGAAAATTTGTAAAATAAGTTTTGTAAAGCAATAAAAAGATATGCTAGTTATAATATGATGAAAGTTTACAAAGTTAGTGTTTGAACAAATTTGTGATTTTGTGTAATTTTCTTTAACAAAATTTGTCCACATTAGGTTTTTAACTTTAAAACACTAACAGCTATTTTGATTTAATGTAACGTAGATTTTTTTAATATTTATTTAACTTTAAGATCATTTATTTTATATTTTACTTAGATTTCCCTTTCAAAATCAAACAAAGATAAACAGTAAAATGACCCACTTTTTATTATAAAGAACAAAAATGTAACTTCAAAAGAGTGCTTTTTGGAGCCAATAGCGATACAACTAAATTTAAATTATATTAAACTTCCAAAGCGCTCTAATTAGTCTTATAATATAGACCCTAAGTGGATTCTTAAAGTAAATATTACCATAGTGGGACACTTCTTCCCGAACGATGTAACTACATCAATAAGAATTGAATAGCAAAAGCGATAGATTTTTGCTAAATGGGGAAACTATTTAGATTATTTTTCGATCGAAATTGTTTGCAGGGTTGGTGGTGGATTTTTTTTATTTTATGCAATGCAAATTCACGTCATGCAATTTTTTTTTTACACTTTTGGTCGACCGTTAGGTTTTTTTTCGTATGATGACTTGGGAAAAAGATGACACATGATAGGTCGTTGCGAGGGGGGCAAAATATTTGATTTTTTTGTAGGTTTATATTTCTTAGTTGAGACCGTTAAAGACACGATATGGACATATGTGCATGTACGTATGTTCTTTTATGGAATGAAAAATTAGCACGTTATGCCGCGAGGGGCGTAAAATTGGATGTAGTGTTCCAGAGGGGGATTGCGGGGCTATATGACACTATGAAAATGTCAGAAGGGTTTTCCCGGGTTATGGATGACCCGGATCCGGCTCGAAGGACCAAAATGTATGGGTACACGGGGGTAAAAAATGACTGTAGAGAGTATACTGGATGGTACTTACTGTGGGGGCTGATATCTAGTTGAGTGGGGGCTGGTATCAGGTGGCTGGTAATTCCACGGCTGAGATATAATCTGCTCGCTTGCACTATTTGGCGTATATTTTCTTGGAAGATTATTTTTTTGCTCGATACGTAGGGCATGATTTTTCGGAAATTCGGGGGGGGGGCGGGGATTGTTGGATGCATTCTATGCCTAACAGCCGTACCTAAACAAGAGCGGAAGGCGGAGTGTTTTTTCACGTAGCTTTTACGCTGATATGCCATACATAAACAAGAGCGTCAGCGTTGTGTCACTTTCGAGCTTACTAAAACCATCATAAAAGATATATGAAATGGAATTAAGACGAAAGTTTGACCTAAAAATTGCTAATGTGCCATTATTTATTATCAAAAGATAAAAACAGCAACCCTGCTTATTTTAATGTGCTGTCAAAATCGGATTTTCCAATTGCAAAGCGTTGACTCCGCGCTATTTAGGGATGCTTCATACAAATTGTATTGGCATGAGGAGTTTTGACAACTAGAAAACGCGTTCCGCTCTTGCTTAGGTATGGCTGTAACTGCCATGCGTTACTGTGACCGCTAAGGTCAGCGGACACGGGTAGTCAATTAGCCGCTCGATCTAGGAGAAACAGACGCTAAATGTTCGTACTCGATTTAGACCCTTCTGGCATAGGAGGCCCTTCCAGTCGCGACTGACGTCACTGCCGGAAGCATGAGTCTAAACTTCATAGTCCTTAAGCCCTCGCGTCAATAAGATGACTTACTATTCGCGAAGGTGGTATTTGGATAGGATTGCATTCTTCCAAGCGGGCCTTTATCAATATCCTCAGAGAAAATTATACGAAGAGACAATTATACGAAGAAACAATTATACGAATGAGAATTACAAACAGTGAAGTCTTAAATGCAACGATATCAAAGCTATTAAAAAATGAACAAGAGTTGTAAAAATACTGTCTTTACTTTGATTCAAAACTTTTTTTATTGAATATAAAGAAATATGTAACTATTTCTATATTAAATATGTTTTATTGAGTGTTATTTCGCAAACTGCAATTTTGATAAATTTTTTCATTGAATCAAATAAAAAGCTTGTTGTATGGGTACACGGGGGTAAAAAATGGCTGTAGAGAGAATACTGGATGGTACTTACTGTGGGGCTGGTATCTAGTTGAGTGGGGGTTGGTATCAGGTGGCTGGTAATTCCACGGCTGAGATATAAGCTGCTCGCTTGCACTATTTGGCGTATATTTTCTTGGAAGATTAATTTTCCGCTCGACCAATTAAGTATTTTAGCTGCTGCCTCTTTTCTTTGTAAACTCCTTACGTTTGAACTTTTTCTTCAAGAAAAACACGTTTCACATGTATATTTTCAAGTTTTTTTTTATTTTATTCAGTTATAGGGTTTTATTTTATAACAATAAATAAATTTATTATGTAATTTTGATTAATAAGAACCTAATTCCTTGCAAAAACAACTAAGAATAACACCACCAATTCAATTCACGTTGAAAGAACTCCACCGACAGTTTTACAAATGAAAAGAAGTATTCAGCTGCCTGCTGATGTTAAAAGGAAAAACACGACGAGTAAATATACTCGCTATTGCGACCCATGTAGGGTTTTCATGCCCTGCAAAACTTGTAGGGTTCTCATGCCTAATTATCCCGCCCCCCTTGTTATATCCTAAGATAACAACGAGGGTAGGTTTTGCAGGCTTAAAATTCTTAACAACGGACAAGCAGTTGGATTCTAACGTAAAAAATATACAATAATTCATGCGGATAATTCAATAATAATAATAGAATAGTAATGAGGTAAACATAAAAATAAGGGCAAGTATAACTCATGATTAGTACAATGTAATTTCATTCACAAAAAGTATAAACGTTGTTTGATGGTAAAATGGATGCATTTTAAACTTCGAATTTTCCGATTATGACCCAACCAAGTACAGTATCTTAGGCGATTGGAGAGACAATTGGTGCCAGTTGTATTCCGCTGCGCATGATTCGTGGGTAGATATCTGCTCCCAGGACAAAGTTGATGGAAATTATTTCCCTGGCCGACAGCTCTTGTCGACTTATCTCTTCCGCTGTCAATTTAGCTCTCGTGCGGTGGTAAAAACGGAAAATATAACCTACTAGCTGACCCGGTCCGCGTTACTGGCCCTAAGCAAACATTAGTGTTGTATTACCAGACGATTTAAATTGATCTTTAAACGAAATTTACGGCCTTTAAATAAAAATCCATGATATCATAAAGTTTTTTTACAGAATAACTTACATATGGTGTAGATAAAATACATATGGTTGTATGTATGTATATATATGCTGTGAATCTTACGAAAAAAGTGAGCGTAAAAGTGGGCGGGGCAACATTTTCTTTCTGCAAAACCTAAGTTAGACCATGGCGATCATTTTAAAGAAAAAATGGTCCAAATCGGTCAAGCCGTTCTCCAGTTATGCGCTTAATAGAAAAAGTGGGCGTAAAAGTAGGCGTGGTAAATTTTTCTTTCGATGAAAACTTAAAGTTGATTAATACGAACATTTGAAAGAAAAATTAGTCAACTCGGTGGAGCCGTTTTCTGATTTAAGGTAAATCGAAAAAAGTGGGCGTAAAAGTAGGTGGGGCAAAATTTTCTTTCCGTAAAAACCTAAGTTGGACCATGGCGATCATTTTAAAGAAAAAATCGTTCAAATCGGTCAAGTCGTTCTCAAGTTATGGATATTGCCACGCCCCTCCGCCCCCAGACCGAAAATCAGAAATCAGACATCACAGTGTCACCCGCCTGAATATTCTGAAGATTCCCTGAAAATTTCATCAAAATCGGCGTACCCGTTTTGGAGTCCATACGTTACATACATACATACACACATCCTATTTTATATATCGAATGGTCTCAAGTAGAAAGGCCCTAACTCGCATCTTTTACGAAATTGAGTTTTCCAGTGATTCCAATAAATTTTACACAAACACACCTCGTCACAAAAATTCATTGCAATATTGTAAAGAATAACGGCTTTACAAGCAGTTGTATGAGCAAGTTTACATTATGATACATATAGTTTCTATTATGTTTTTACCTTCTCCTATACAGTTATAATTATTTGAGTTAGGGCCTTTCTACTTGAGACCAACGATATATAGATAACTCTTAGCGCTCGAGGTAGGTCTGAAAAGTTATCAAGAATATCGTCTTGCTTGATTAAAGTTGTATATGCACGGATTGTTGTAATGTCTTCTTCCGTGTCAAACTCCTTTTCTCGGGATGGCCAGTCTGAAGGGGGACGTCTTAGCCAAGCGGACCCACGCCACCACAACTCACTAGATGACAAGTCACGTATGGTAATGCCTCGTGATGCTAAGTCAGCGGGGTTACTTTTGGATTCGACATGAGACCACGAATCCTTTCCTACCTTTTCGACTATAGACGAAACTCGATTTTCGACGAACGTTTTCCACTTATGAGCCGGGTTTCTTAACCATGCCAGAACGATGGTGGAATCTGTCCACATGAAAAGTTTATAGTCTTTGAGATTGAGCTACGCTTCAATAGAATCGATCATATTCGCAAGCAATTCTGCTCCACATAGTTCTTTACGAGGTAGGGAAACAAATTTAACGGGCGCAACTTTCAATTTTGCTGCCAAAAGGTGGCTAGTGACAAATCCTTCGTTCTCAGAGCGAATATAGATGGCAGCTGCGTACTCCTTTTCCGACGCGTCGCAGAAACCGTGCAGCTCGACTTTGTAGGAAGGATCGTAATCTATGAAACGGGGAATCCTGATTTCTTCAATGTTTATGTAGTCATCGAGAAATTCGCGCCATTTGTTCATAGTAAGGGTGTTCAAATCTTCATCCCAATCAGTACCGTCTTTCCAAATTTGCTGTCATTATAATTTTGGGCGATAGCCATCCAGCTGGGTCGAATAACTTGGCAATTTCAGAAAGCACACATCTTTTTGTGGTTAACTCACGGTTCGGTTTAGCTTTGAGTTTAAAATAAAATTGGTCCTTACCAGCATTCCACCTGAGCCCTAAAGTTTTCGTAATACTGGACTCAGACAGTTGAAGGAATTCTTCACCTAGCAAGTGTGTTGAAGGCAAACCTTGCAGCAACATTTCGTGATTAGACGTCCATTTTCGTAGCGCAAACCCTGCTGTTTTGAGGAATGCTATAAGCTCATCGCGAAATTTCACTGCCGACGATATGGTATGGGCACCCGAAAGGACATCATACATATGGTTTCGCAAGATTTCTGAAGCTTTAGGAGAAGTGGACTCACTTTCTTTTGCCAGTTCTAGCAATGTTCTGATTGCCAGATAGGGCGCACAGTTTACACCGAAGGTGACTGTGTTCAACTCAAAGTCTTGGGTTAGTCATTCGGGGAATCACGATGCAAAATTCGTTGAAATGAGGTGTGCTTGGGGTACACCAAGATTTAACGGTACATTTTTTCAATGTCCGCGTTAAACACTTAGCGGAAGAATCTCCATCTCAAAAGTAAAATCATTAAATCTGAATGCAGAACTGGGCCAGTATGAAGCAAATCATTAAGGCTTATGCCATTGGATGAGGGGCTGGAGTCATTAAATACCACGCGCAATTTTGTTGTGGTGCTGTCGGGTTTGGAAACAGCATGGTGGGGCAAATAGTAAGTCCGCTGTCACCATTTACGGGGGTTACATTGCTCATTTGATCCAGAGTAGAGTACTCTGTGATTACCTGATCGTATTCAGTTTTAAGTTGGGGGTTTTTGATTAATCTCGCCTCGTTTCGTAAAAACTGGGAGAAAGCAATTTTTCGAGAGGGGCCAATGTTTAATTTTTCGGGGTAATCTTTCTTAAAGGGCAGTGAAACGACGTATCTACCTTCTTTATTTCGGAACGTAGTGGATGTGTACAAATTTTCGCAGTATGTGTCCTCCGGGGAGGACGTTTTCCTCCTCGGGATATCCTCAAGCTCCCAAAAACTGTGAAGTCGATTGTTCAATTCTATGGCGCTAAAAAATTATAATACCGCCTTCCCGCACGGGTGTGCGGGTACCCTTCCCGTAATAATCCACCCGAATACTGTATTTTGGGCTAGCAAAGATCTCTGTGTGTCTCGTTGTAGGCCGACCAGAATAAGTTTTGGGTAAACATCTGCACCAAGAAGTAAGTCTTTCTCACGACAGCTGTGGCGATAAGTATCGGGCAGTCGTTAATTGGAGAAATCACTATATTTTAATATCGATGAGGGGTAGTAGGGAAGGTGACCTGTAAGTCGACTTATGATCAAGGCATTTGAAAAGACTTCGAACGATTTGTCAACCGGGGCTCCGATTTTGATGTGACAGCTTTGGGTTGTAGTTGCAGTCACGGAGTCGCTTAGCCCGTGGACTTGGGCTGTTGATTGCCGAGTATAAAGATCAAGTTGCCTCTGTAGTTTCTTCGAAATGAATGTCGCCTCCGAGGCGGAGTCTATTAGCGCGCGAACCGAACACTTAAGGTCGTTATTGTAGACGTCGACTAACGCTGTACCGAGAACTACAGATTGTGTGGTGGATTCCAGGTGAGTTGAAAACGATTGCAGCGTTCTATTTGCTGCTTGGGACGAAGTAGATGGGGTCACATCTAAAACGGGGAGGGGGTTGTTATTTTGTTGAACTTGGGTATTTTTTTCGGTATTGTTAGTAGCTGGGGTTTTCTTCCCGTCTACGCGATGAAGCAGCGAATTATGTTTTCCTTTACATACCTTGCAGGTTAATTTACTTTGGCAATTCTTAGCTCCGTGAGATGTCCCAGGCAGTTAGTGCATTTATTTTGTTTTTTCACCGTGGAGCATCTGTCTTCAATAGACATGGCCAGAAAAACGGCACAACATCGGAGGGGGTGAAACTCAGAGCACAGAGCACATTTACCCTTATGGTCAGGGGCAATATTGGTCTGGTAGCTTTTCACCTTGGGCCCTTGGGATGAAGGTTTTGACGTTTTGAGGGCATGCGAGTGTAAAAAGGTGGATCGAATATCCGCGACCGACTCTAAAGTTTGAAACCTCGATTATAGGAAGTCATCCAAAGCTTTCCAGGTTGGCAAATCAGTGGTACGTGGCAAAGATTGTTCCCATAAGCTCAGTGTGGTCTCAGGTAAACACGTTGAGCAAGTATATACAAAAATGACATCCGAATTGTCGACTACAATATTTAACAAACGAAGATTGGTGATACAGTCATTAATCGTGCGTTGTAAACGTCTAAGATCGGAACCAGTTTTTTTTGATATGGGTTTTATGTTGAAAAGCGACTTGAGTTGGGCGTTCACTAATATTCGCTTATTTTCATAGCGATGAACTAAATTCTGCCAAGCCATGTTAAAACCATCGTTGGTCATAGGGCAGGTCTTCAAGAGCTCTCGCGCTTCACCCTGAGTTTTCTTGACCAGATGGCACATTTTTTCTACTGGGGACAGACGCTTATTGTTGCGGTATAGGGCTGTGAACATATCACGGAAAGTTGGCCACGATTTGTAGTCACCATGAAACACTTTGGTATCGCATGGGAAATTTTCAAAGGTGCTTCGTAAAAGTGACCGAAGAAAATTATTGGAAAAAATTTAAAGAAATTTTTAAAGGCGCTTCGTAAAAGCGACCGAAGAAAATTATTGGAGAAAATTTAAAGAAATTTTCAAAGGTGCTTCGTAAAACCGACCGATGAAAATAGTTGTTAAAAATTTAGAGAGTTTAAAAATGGTTAGTTTCTAATATGGGTATATAGGGGTTATAATAATTCGCAACAAATGGGTTATCATGTGTCACGGGACTTATGGTAATTTATTTATTTTCATATATTCACTTGATTTTATAAGGTAGGTATTTATTTTAATAGTAAATATTAATAAATAATATAATAATAACACTATGCTAGTTGAAAAAACAGACAAGCCGGGCACATAGCGTTTTAATATAATTCGGGTACGCTGAATCCAGTGGTGCCCGCGGTTTTTTAAGATTGGCTCTGGTTTTCGAGATATACCGTTATTTCGAAAATGGAGGAGGTTGCACAACATATATTCGCATAACTCAAAAACGCTTTAGCTTATTGATAAACTTAAAAAACCGAAATTCCGCAATAAAATTTCCGCAGTCGTCTTAGAAACATAACTTTTTTTTTGGAAAAAAAAATAATTTTTTTAAGAAAATTTCAAAATTTTTGTTTTTTAAAAATTCATAAAAAATTGGAAAATGCAGCTATGCTTCAAATTTTTTGCAGAAGTATAAAAAACGAAATTCAAACAAAATAAGCTATAAATGATTAAAATCTATTTGCATCTTTTGATTTTATTCACAAAAGTCGACAAATTTTAATTAATTTTAGAATTTCATAAAACGCAATATTTGTATGGGAGCCCCCCTAAGAAGTGAAGAAGTCTCGAGAAAATGTTAAGGACAAAAAACATTGGAGGTTGGTCATACATTTTATCCTCCTAGGATAAAATGGCAAAATAAGCCATAATGATTAAAATCTGTTTGCAACTTTTGATTTTATTAAAAAAATCTGAAAAAATCAAAATTTGTAGACAGACTGTAATCACTTATAGCTTATTTTGTTTAAAACTTTGTTTTTTATGCGCGTAGAACCCTAGCCTTAAATTTTGCACCTGTAGCGCCTGAGATACCCCTAGACGGGCCAAATGTATGTCCAGCGCAACTTTATTTTCCATTCCCATCATTTGTTTCTAAGTCCTAGGATTCACTCCTAGGAGGATAAAATGTATGACCGACCTCCAATGTTTATTGCTCTTAACATTTTCTTAAGACATTGCCATATATCTCCCCCCCTTAGGGGGGCTCCCATACAAATATGGCCGTTTAATGAAATTCTTAAATTGGGCCCCTGCAGCGCCTATAATGCCCCTAGATGGGTCAAATGTATGACCAACCCCACTTTATTTGTCATCGCAATCATTTGTTTCTAACATACCCACCCGCTATCTCCATTCCTTAAGGGGGCTTCCATACAAAATGTTCAATGCAGACTAGAAATATATTGAAGAAAAAGTCCCATAAATTCCCAGAAGTCGCCCCTAGTGGTATATAATGTATGACCGACCTCAATTAATTTTTTGTCCTTAACATTTTCTCGAGACATACTTGCCTCTTATCTTCACTTCTTAGGGGCTCTCCCATACAAATATTGCGTTTTATGAAATTCTTAAATAAATTAAAATTTGTCGACTTTTGTGAATAAAATCAAAAGTTGCAAACAGATTTTAATCATTATGGCTTATTTTGCCATTTTATCCTCCTATGACCGACCTCCAATGTTTATTGTTCTTAACATTTTCTTTAAACATTGCCATATATCTCCACCCCTTAGGGGCTCCCATACAAATATGGCCGTTTTATGAAATTCTTAAATTAATTAAAATTTGTCGACTTTTGTGAATATAATCAAAAGTTGCAAATAGATTTTACTCATTTATGGCTTATTTTGCAAAAAATAAGAAGCATAGCTGTATTTCCAATTTTTTATGAATTTTTAAAAAACAAAAATTTCGAAATTTTCTTAAAAAAATTATTTTTTTTTCCAAAAAAAAAATTATGTTTCTAAAACGATATTAGAAAGAGGTTTTACTTTTCTTAAGGGAAATTTTATTGCGGAATTTCGGTTTTTTAAGTTTTTTCAATAAGCTAAAGCGGTTTTGAGTTATGCTAACATATGTTGTGCAACCTCCTCAATTTTCGAAATAACGGTATATCTCGAAAACCAGAGCCAATCTTAAAAAACCGCGGGCACCACTGGATTCAGCGTACCCGAATTATGTTAAAACGCCAGGTGCCCAGCTTGTCACGAAAAAAAAGTGTCAATTTCTTGCACAGTGAAATCGTATTAAAAAACTCCAATGATTTTTCGAGCTGCCCTCGTATCCAGCTGTTAGTATATAAGTTTTTATGTACAATTCAGTTTGTCCCAGTGACCTAGTTATTTTTCATGTACTTATGTTACACACCGTACATACATACATTTACTCGTCCGGTTCTTTGATTTTTGTTCTCTCATCAAATATAAACCAACGAGTTGATCGACCGCGTAAATTATGAACAATAACATAGAAATTAATAGCAAAGAGGGAATTAATGCAGTTGACGATTACAACAACACAAGAGATGCTTATTGATATTAACCTTGAATATCAAGCAGCAAGTGAAACTCAATTTTTTTTTTACTTATTTTCGGTCTTTTCCTTTTGTGTTTTGTTTGTTTGTCAACTCTATGCGTTGGTGCTTATGGAGTTGACAATGGTCAAAGCATTGCGGGGGGAAAACGTATGATGCGATTGCCTGTAGATCTTGTTATGTTGTTTTTGCGGTACAAACTGGTTTTGTCATTTTTTTTTCTTTTTCAGTTAGACCGACTGTTGCTACTTCTGATGAGTAGGTATGGTTGGTTGTGTACTTAGATGTATGTATGTATGTATGGATGGAATTTTTGGTGGTGGATTTTTTTTATTTTATGCAATGCAAATTCACGTCATGCAATTTTTTTTTTACACTTTTGGTCGACCGTTAGGTTTTTTTTCGTATGATGACTTGGGAAAAAGATGACACATGATAGGTCGTTGCGAGGGGGGCAAAATATTTGATTTTTTTGTAGGTTTATATTTCTTAGTTGAGACCGTTAAAGACACGATATGTACATATGTGCATGTACGTATGTTCTTTTATGGAATGAAAAATTAGCACGTTATGCCGCGAGGGGCGTAAAATTGGATGTAGTGTTCCAGAGGGGGATTGCGGGGCTATATGACACTATGAAAATGTCAGAAGGGTTTTCCCGGGTTATGGATGACCCGGATCCGGCTCGAAGGACCAAAATGTATGGGTACACGGGGGTAAAAAATGACTGTAGAGAGTATACTGGATGGTACTTACTGTGGGGGCTGATATCTAGTTGAGTGGGGGCTGGTATCAGTTGGCTGGTAATTCCACGGCTGAGATATAATCTGCTCGCTTGCACTATTTGGCGTATATTTTCTTGGAAGATTATTTTTTTGCTCGATACGTAGGGCATGATTTTTCGGAAATTCGGGGGGGGCGGGGATTGTTGGATGCATTCTATGCCTAACAGCCGTACCTAAACAAGAGCGGAAGGCGGAGTGTTTTTTCACGTAGCTTTTACGCTGATATGCCATACATAAACAAGAGCGTCAGCGTTGTGTCACTTTCGAGCTTACTAAAACCATCATAAAAGATATATGAAATGGAATTAAGACGAAAGTTTGACCTAAAAATTGCTAATGTGCCATTATTTATTATCAAAAGATAAAAACAGCAACCCTGCTTATTTTAATGTGCTGTCAAAATCGGATTTTCCAATTGCAAAGCGTTGACTCCGCGCTATTTAGGGATGCTTCATACAAATTGTATTGGCATGAGGAATTTTGACAACTAGAAAACGCGTTCCGCTCTTGCTTAGGTATGGCTGTAACTGCCATGCGTTACTGTGACCGCTAAGGTCAGCGGACACGGGTAGTCAATTAGCCGCTCGATCTAGGAGAAACAGACGCTAAATGTTCGTACTCGATTTAGACCCTTCTGGCATAGGAGGCCCTTCCAGTCGCGACTGACGTCACTGCCGGAAGCATGAGTCTAAACTTCATAGTCCTTAAGCCCTCGCGTCAATAAGATGACTTACTATTCGCGAAGGTGGTATTTGGATAGGATTGCATTCTTCCAAACGGGCCTTTATCAATATCCTCAGAGACAATTATACGAAGAGACAATTATACGAAGAAACAATTATACGAATGAGAATTACAAACAGTGAAGTCTTAATTGCAACGATATCAAAGCTATTAAAAAATGAACAAGAGTTGTAAAAATACTGTCTTTACTTTGATTCAAAACTTTTTTTATTGAATATAAAGAAATATGTAACTATTTCTATATTAAATATGTTTTATTGAGTGTTATTTCGCAAACTGCAATTTTGATAAATTTTTTCATTGAATCAAATAAAAAGCTTGTTGTATGGGTACACGGGGGTAAAAAATGGCTGTAGAGAGAATACTGGATGGTACTTACTGTGGGGCTGGTATCTAGTTGAGTGGGGGCTGGTATCAGGTGGCTGGTAATTCCACGGCTGAGATATAAGCTGCTCGCTTGCACTATTTGGCGTATATTTTCTTGGAAGATTAATTTTCCGCTCGACCAATTAAGTATTTTAGCTGCTGCCTCTTTTCTTTGTAAACTCTTTACGTTTGAACTTTTTCTTCTAGAAAAACAAGTTTCACATGTATATTTTCAAGTTTTTTTTTATTTTATTCAGTTATAGGGTTTTATTTTATAACAATAAATAAATTTATTATGTAATTTTGATTAATAAGAACCTAATTCCTTGCAAAAACAACTAAGAATAACACCACCAATTCAATTCACGTTGAAAGAACTCCACCGACAGTTTTACAAATGAAAAGAAGTATTCAGCTGCCTGCTGATGTTAAAAGGAAAAACACGACGAGTAAATATACTCGCTATTGCGACCCATGTAGGGTTTTCATGCCCTGCAAAACTTGTAGGGTTCTCATGCCTAATTATCCCGCCCCCCTTGTTATATCCTAAGATAACAACGAGGGTAGGTTTTGCAGGCTTAAAATTCTTAACAACGGACAAGCAGTTGGATTCTAACGTAAAAAATATACAATAATTCATGCGGATAATTCAATAATAATAATATAATAGTAATGAGGTAAACATAAAAATAAGGGCAAGTATAACTCATGATTAGTACAATGTAATTTCATTCACAAAAAGTATAGACGTTGTTTGATGGTAAAATGGATGCATTTTAAACTTCGAATTTTCCGATTATGACCCAACCAAGTACAGTATCTTAGGCGATTGGAGAGACAATTGGTGCCAGTTGTATTCCGCTGCGCATGATTCGTGGGTAGATATCTGCTCCCAGGACAAAGTTGATGGAAATTATTTCCCTGGCCGACAGCTCTTGTCGACTTATCTCTTCCGCTGTCAATTTAGCTCTCGTGCGGTGGTAAAAACGGAAAATATAACCTACTAGCTGACCCGGTCCGCGTTGCTGGCCCTAAGCAAACATTAGTGTTGTATTACCAGACGATTTAAATTGATCTTTAAACGAAATTTACGGCCTTTAAATAAAAATCCATGAAATACATATCATAAAGTTTTTTTACAGAATAACTTACATATGGTGTAGATAAAATACATATGGTTGTATGTATGTATATATATGCTGTGAATCTTACGAAAAAAGTGAGCGTAAAAGTGGGCGGGGCAACATTTTCTTTCTGCAAAACCTTAGTTAGACCATGGCGATCATTTTAAAGAAAAAATGGTCCAAATCGGTCAAGCCGTTCTCCAATTATGCGCTTAATAGAAAAAGTGGGCGTAAAAGTAGGCGTGGTAAATTTTTCTTTCGATGAAAACTTAAAGTTGATTAATACGAACATTTGAAAGAAAAATTAGTCAACTCGATGGAGCCGTTTTCTGATTTAAGGTAAATCGAAAAAAGTGGTCGTAAAAGTAGGCGGGGCAAAATTTTCTTTCCGTAAAAACCTAAGTTGGACCATGGCGATCATTTTAAAGAAAAAATCGTTCAAATCGGTCAAGCCGTTCTCCAGTTATGCGCTTAATAGAAAAAGTGGGCGTAAAAGTAGGCGTGGTAAATTTTTCTTTCGATGAAAACTTAAAGTTGATTAATACGAACATTTGAAAGAAAAATTAGTCAACTCGATGGAGCCGTTTTCTGATTTAAGGTAAATCGAAAAAAGTGGGCGTAAAAGTAGGTGGGGCAAAATTTTCTTTCCGTAAAAACCTAAGTTGGACCATGGCGATCATTTTAAAGAAAAAATCGTTCAAATCGGTCAAGTCGTTCTCAAGTTATGGATTTTGCCACGCCCCTCCGCCCCCAGACCCGCCTGAATATTCTGAAGATTCCCTGAAAATTTCATCAAAATCGGCGTACCCGTTTTGGAGTCCATACGTTACATACATACATACACACATCCTATTTTATATATCGAATGGTCTCAAGTAGAAAGGCCCTAACTCGCATCTTTTACGAAATTGAGTTTTCCAGTGATTCCAATAAATTTTACACAAACACACCTCGTCACAAAAATTCATTGCAATATTGTAAAGAATAACGGCTTTACAAGCAGTTGTATGAGCAAGTTTACATTATGATACATATAGTTTCTATTATGTTTTTACCTTCTCCTATACAGTTATAATTATTTGAGTTAGGGCCTTTCTACTTGAGACCAACGATATATAGATAACTCTTAGCGCTCGAGGTAGGTCTGAAAAGTTATCAAGAATATCGTCTTGCTTGATTAAAGTTGTATATGCACGGATTGTTGTAATGTCTTCTTCCGTGTCAAACTCCTTTTCTCGGGATGGCCAGTCTGAAGGGGGACGTCTTAGCCAAGCGGACCCACGCCACCACAACTCACTAGATGACAAGTCACGTATGGTAATGCCTCGTGATGCTAAGTCAGCGGGGTTACTTTTGGATTCGACATGAGACCACGAATCCTTTCCTACCTTTTCGACTATAGACGAAACTCGATTTTCGACGAACGTTTTCCACTTATGAGCCGGGTTTCTTAACCATGCCAGAACGATGGTGGAATCTGTCCACATGAAAAGTTTATAGTCTTTGAGATTGAGCTACGCTTCAATAGAATCGATCATATTCGCAAGCAATTCTGCTCCACATAGTTCTTTACGAGGTAGGGAAACAAATTTAACGGGGGCAACTTTCAATTTTGCTGCCAAAAGGTGGCTAGTGACAAATCCTTCGTTCTCAGAGCGAATATAGATGGCAGCTGCGTACTCCTTTTCCGACGCGTCGCAGAAACCGTGCAGCTCGACTTTGTAGGAAGGATCGTAATCTATGAAACGGGGAATCCTGATTTCTTCAATGTTTATGTAGTCATCGAGAAATTCGCGCCATTTGTTCATAGTAAGGGTGTTCAAATCTTCATCCCAATCAGTACCGTCTTTCCATATTTGCTGTCATTATAATTTTGGGCGATAGCCATCCAGCTGGGTCGAATAACTTGGCAATTTCAGAAAGCACACATCTTTTTGTGGTTAACTCACGGTTCGGTTTAGCTTTGAGTTTAAAATAAAATTGGTCCTTACCAGCATTCCACCTGAGCCCTAAAGTTTTCGTAATACTGGACTCAGACAGTTGAAGGAATTCTTCACCTAGCAAGTGTGTTGAAGGCAAACCTTGCAGCAACATTTCGTGATTAGACGTCCATTTTCGTAGCGCAAACCCTGCTGTTTTGAGGAATGCTATAAGCTCATCGCGAAATTTCACTGCCGACGATATGGTATGGGCACCCGAAAGGACATCATACATATGGTTTCGCAAGATTTCTGAAGCTTTAGGAGAAGTGGACTCACTTTCTTTTGCCAGTTCTAGCAATGTTCTGATTGCCAGATAGGGCGCACAGTTTACACCGAAGGTGACTGTGTTCAACTCAAAGTCTTGGGTTAGTCATTCGGGGAATCACGATGCAAAATTCGTTGAAATGAGGTGTGCTTGGGGTACACCAAGATTTAACGGTACATTTTTTCAATGTCCGCGTTAAACACTTAGCGGAAGAATCTCCATCTCAAAAGTAAAATCATTAAATCTGAATGCAGAACTGGGCCAGTATGAAGCAAATCATTAAGGCTTATGCCATTGGATGAGGGGCTGGAGTCATTAAATACCACGCGCAATTTTGTTGTGGTGCTGTCGGGTTTGGAAACAGCATGGTGGGGCAAATAGTAAGTCCGCTGTCACCATTTACGGGGGTTACATTGCTCATTTGATCCAGAGTAGAGTACTCTGTGATTACCTGATCGTATTCAGTTTTAAGTTGGGGGTTTTTGATTAATCTCGCCTCGTTTCGTAAAAACTGGGAGAAAGCAATTTTTCGAGAGGGGCCAATGTTTAATTTTTCGGGGTAATCTTTCTTAAAGGGCAGTGAAACGACGTATCTACCTTCTTTATTTCGGAACGTAGTGGATGTGTACAAATTTTCGCAGTATGTGTCCTCCGGGGAGGACGTTTTCCTCCTCGGGATATCCTCAAGCTCCCAAAAACTGTGAAGTCGATTGTTCAATTCTATGGCGCTAAAAAATTATAATACCGCCTTCCCGCACGGGTGTGCGGGTACCCTTCCCGTAATAATCCACCCGAATACTGTATTTTGGGCTAGCAAAGATCTCTGTGTGTCTCGTTGTAGGCCGACCAGAATAAGTTTTGGGTAAACATCTGCACCAAGAAGTAAGTCTTTCTCACGACAGCTGTGGCGATAAGTATCGGGCAGTCGTTAATTGGAGAAATCACTATATTTTAATATCGATGAGGGGTAGTAGGGAAGGTGACCTGTAAGTCGACTTATGATCAAGGCATTTGAAAAGACTTCGAACGATTTGTCAACCGGGGCTCCGATTTTGATGTGACAGCTTTGGGTTGTAGTTGCAGTCACGGAGTCGCTTAGCCCGTGGACTTGGGCTGTTGATTGCCGAGTATAAAGATCAAGTTGCCTCTGTAGTTTCTTCGAAATGAATGTCGCCTCCGAGGCGGAGTCTATTAGCGCGCGAACCGAACACTTAAGGTCGTTATTGTAGACGTCGACTAACGCTGTACCGAGAACTACAGATTGTGTGGTGGATTCCAGGTGAGTTGAAAACGATTGCAGCGTTCTATTTGCTGCTTGGGACGAAGTAGATGGGGTCACATCTAAAACGGGGAGGGGGTTGTTATTTTGTTGAACTTGGGTATTTTTTTCGGTATTGTTAGTAGCTGGGGTTTTCTTCCCGTCTACGCGATGAAGCAGCGAATTATGTTTTCCTTTACATACCTTGCAGGTTAATTTACTTTGGCAATTCTTAGCTCCGTGAGATGTCCCAGGCAGTTAGTGCATTTATTTTGTTTTTTCACCGTGGAGCATCTGTCTTCAATAGACATGGCCAGAAAAACGGCACAACATCGGAGGGGGTGAAACTCAGAGCACAGAGCACATTTACCCTTATGGTCAGGGGCAATATTGGTCTGGTAGCTTTTCACCTTGGGCCCTTGGGATGAAGGTTTTGACGTTTTGAGGGCATGCGAGTGTAAAAAGGTGGATCGAATATCCGCGACCGACTCTAAAGTTTGAAACCTCGATTATAGGAAGTCATCCAAAGCTTTCCAGGTTGGCAAATCAGTGGTACGTGGCAAAGATTGTTCCCATAAGCTCAGTGTGGTCTCAGGTAAACACGTTGAGCAAGTATATACAAAAATGACATCCGAATTGTCGACTACAATATTTAACAAACGAAGATTGGTGATACAGTCATTAATCGTGCGTTGTAAACGTCTAAGATCGGAACCAGTTTCCTTTGATATGGGTTTTATGTTGAAAAGCGACTTGAGTTGGGCGTTCACTAATATTCGCTTATTTTCATAGCGATGAACTAAATTCTGCCAAGCCATGTTAAAACCATCGTTGGTCATAGGGCAGGTCTTCAAGAGCTCTCGCGCTTCACCCTGAGTTTTCTTGACCAGATGGCACATTTTTTCTACTGGGGACAGACGCTTATTGTTGCGGTATAGGGCTGTGAACATATCACGGAAAGTTGGCCACGATTTGTAGTCACCATGAAACACTTTGGTATCGCATGGGAAATTTTCAAAGGTGCTTCGTAAAAGTGACCGAAGAAAATTATTGGAAAAAATTTAAAGAAATTTTTAAAGGCGCTTCGTAAAAGCGACCGAAGAAAATTATTGGAGAAAATTTAAAGAAATTTTCAAAGGTGCTTCGTAAAAGCGACCGATGAAAATAGTTGTTAAAAATTTAGAGAGTTTAAAAATGATTAGTTTCTAATATGGGTATATAGGGGTTATAATAATTCGCAACAAATGGGTTATCATGTGTCACGGGACTTATGGTAATTTATTTATTTTCATATATTCACTTGATTTTATAAGGTAGGTATTTATTTTAATAGTAAATATTAATAAATAATATAATAATAACACTATGCTAGTTGAAAAAACAGACAAGCCGGGCACATAGCGTTTTAACATAATTCGGGTACGCTGAATCCAGTGGTGCCCGCGGTTTTTTAAGATTGGCTCTGGTTTTCGAGATATACCGTTATTTCGAAAATGGAGGAGGTTGCACAACATATATTCGCATAACTCAAAAACGCTTTAGCTTATTGATAAACTTAAAAAACCGAAATTCCGCAATAAAATTTCCCTTAAGAAAAGTAAAATCTCTTTCTGATATCCGCAGTCGTCTTAGAAACATAATTTTTTTTTGGAAAAAAAAATAATTTTTTTAAGAAAATTTCAAAATTTTTGTTTTTTAAAAATTCATAAAAAATTGGAAAATGCAGCTATGCTTCAAATTTTTTGCAGAAGTATAAAAAACGAAATTCAAACAAAATAAGCCATAAATGATTAAAATCTATTTGCATCTTTTGATTTTATTCACAAAAGTCGACAAATTTTAATTAATTTTAGAATTTCATAAAACGCAATATTTGTATGGGAGCCCCCCTAAGAAGTGAAGAAGTCTCGAGAAAATGTTAAGGACAAAAAACATTGGAGGTTGGTCATACATTTTATCCTCCTAGGATAAAATGGCAAAATAAGCCATAATGATTAAAATCTGTTTGCAACTTTTGATTTTATTAAAAAAATCTGAAAAAATCAAAATTTGTAGACAGACTGTAATCACTTATAGCTTATTTTGTTTAAAACTTTGTTTTTTATGCGCGTAGAACCCTAGCCTTAAATTTTGCACCTGCAGCGCCTGAGATACCCCTAGACGGGCCAAATGTATGTCCAGCGCAACTTTATTTTCCATTCCCATCATTTGTTTCTAAGTCCTAGGATTCACTCCTAGGAGGATAAAATGTATGACCGACCTCCAATGTTTATTGCTCTTAACATTTTCTTAAAACATTGCCATATATCTCCACCCCTTAGGGGGGCTCCCATACAAATATGGCCGTTTAATGAAATTCTTAAATTGGGCCCCTGCAGCGCCTATAATGCCCCTAGATGGGTCAAATGTATGACCAACCCCACTTTATTTGTCATCGCAATCATTTGTTTCTAACATACCCACCCGCTATCTCCATTCCTTAAGGGGGCTTCCATACAAAATGTTCAATGCAGACTAGAAATATATTGAAGAAAAAGTCCCATAAATTCCCAGAAGTCGCCCCTAGTGGTATATAATGTATGACCGACCTCAATTAATTTTTTGTCCTTAACATTTTCTCGAGACATACTTGCCTCTTATCTTCACTTCTTCTTAAATAAATTAAAATTTGTCGACTTTTGTGAATAAAATCAAAAGTTGCAAACAGATTTTAATCATTATGGCTTATTTTGCCATTTTATCCTCCTATGACCGACCTCCAATGTTTATTGTTCTTAACATTTTCTTTAAACATTGCCATATATCTCCACCCCTTAGGGGCTCCCATACAAATATGGCCGTTTTATGAAATTCTTAAATTAATTAAAATTTGTCGACTTTTGTGAATATAATCAAAAGTTGCAAATAGATTTTACTCATTTATGGCTTATTTTGCAAAAAATAAGAAGCATAGCTGTATTTCCAATTTTTTATGAATTTTTAAAAAACAAAAATTTCGAAATTTTCTTAAAAAAATTATTTTTTTTTCCAAAAAAAAAATTATGTTTCTAAAACGATATTAGAAAGAGGTTTTACTTTTCTTAAGGGAAATTTTATTGCGGAATTTCGGTTTTTTAAGTTTTTTCAATAAGCTAAAGCGTTTTTATTATAGTTATGCTAACATATGTTGTGCAACCTCCTCCATTTTCGAAATAACGGTATATCTCGAAAACCAGAGCCAATCTTAAAAAACCGCGGGCACCACTGGATTCAGCGTACCCGAATTATGTTAAAACGCCAGGTGCCCAGCTTGTCACGAAAAAAAAGTGTCAATTTCTTGCACAGTGTAATCGTATTAAAAAACTCCAATGATTTTTCGAGCTGCCCTCGTATCCAGCTGTTAGTATATAAGTTTTTATGTACAATTCAGTTTGTCCCAGTGACCTAGTTATTTTTCATGTACTTATGTTACACACCGTACATACATACATTTACTCGTCCGGTTCTTTGATTTTTGTTCTCTCATCAAATATAAACCAACGAGTTGATCGACCGCGTAAATTATGAACAATAATATAGAAATTAATAGCAAAGAGGGAATTAATGCAGTTGACGATTACAACAACACAAGAGATGCTTATTGATATTAACCTTGAATATCAAGCAGCAAGTGAAACTCAATTTTTTTTTTTACTTATTTTCGGTCTTTTCCTTTTGTGTTTTGTTTGTTTGTCAACTCTATGCGTTGGTGCTTATGGAGTTGACAATGGTCAAAGCATTGCGGGGGGAAAACGTATGATGCGATTGCCTGTAGATCTTGTTATGTTGTTTTTGCGGTACAAACTGGTTTTGTCATTTTTTTTTTCTTTTTCAGTTAGACCGACTGTTGCTACTTCTGATGAGTAGGTATGGTTGGTTGTGTACTTAGATGTATGTATGTATGTATGGATGGAATTTTTGGTGGTGGATTTTTTTTATTTTATGCAATGCAAATTCACGTCATGCAATTTTTTTTTTACACTTTTGGTCGACCGTTAGGTTTTTTTTCGTATGATGACTTGGGAAAAAGATGACACATGATAGGTAGTTGCGAGGGTGGCAAAATATTTGATTTTTTTGTAGGTTTATATTTCTTAGTTGAGACCGTTAAAGACACGATATGTACATATGTGCATGTACGTATGTTCTTTTATGGAATGAAAAATTAGCACGTTATGCCGCGAGGGGCGTAAAATTGGATGTGGTGTTCCAGAGGGGGATTGCGGGGCTATATGACACTATGAAAATGTCAGAAGGGTTTTCCCGGGTTATGGATGACCCGGATCCGGCTCGAAGGACCAAAATGTATGGGTACACGGGGGTAAAAAATGACTGTAGAGAGTATACTGGATGGTACTTACTGTGGGGGCTGATATCTAGTTGAGTGGGGGCTGGTATCAGGTGGCTGGTAATTCCACGGCTGAGATATAATCTGCTCGCTTGCACTATTTGGCGTATATTTTCTTGGAAGATTATTTTTTTGCTCGATACGTAGGGCATGATTTTTCGGAAATTCGGGGGGCGGGGGTTGTTGGATGCATTCTATGCCTAACAGCCGTACCTAAACAAGAGCGGAAGGCGGAGTGTTTTTTCACGTAGCTTTTACGCTGATATGCCATACATAAACAAGAGCGTCAGCGTTGTGTCACTTTCGAGCTTACTAAAACCATCATAAAAGATATATGAAATGGAATTAAGACGAAAGTTTGACCTAAAAATTGCTAATGTGCCATTATTTATTATCAAAAGATAAAAACAGCAACCCTGCTTATTTTAATGTGCTGTCAAAATCGGATTTTCCAATTGCTTCATACAAATTGTATTGGCATGAGGAATTTTGACAACTAGAAAACGCGTTCCGCTCTTGCTTAGGTATGGCTGTAACTGCCATGCGTTACTGTGACCGCTAAGGTCAGCGGACACGGGTAGTCAATTAGCCGCTCGATCTAGGAGAAACAGACGCTAAATGTTCGTACTCGATTTAGACCCTTCTGGCATAGGAGGCCCTTCCAGTCGCGACTGACGTCACTGCCGGAAGCATGAGTCTGAACTTCATAGTCCTTAAGCCCTCGCGTCAATAAGATGACTTACTATTCGCGAAGGTGGTATTTTTGATAGGATTGCATTCTTCCAAGCGGGCCTTTGTCAATATCCTCAGAGACAATTATACGAAGAGACAATTATACGAAGAAACAATTATACGAATGATAATTACAAACAGTGAAGACTTAATTGCAACGATATCAAAGCTATTAAAAAATGAACAAGAGTTGTAAAAATACTGTCTTTACTTTGATTCAAAACTTTTTTTATTGAATATAAAGAAATATGTAACTATTTCTATATTAAATATGTTTTATTGAGTGTTATTTCGCAAACTGCAATTTTGATAAATTTTTTCATTGAATCAAATAAAAAGCTTGTTGTATGGGTACACGGGGGTAAAAAATGGCTGTAGAGAGAATACTGGATGGTACTTACTGTGGGGGCTGGTATCTAGTTGAGTGGGGGCTGGTATCAGGTGGCTGGTAATTCCACGGCTGAGATATAAGCTGCTCGCTCGACCAATTAAGTATTTTGGCTGCTTCCTTTTTTCTTTGTAAACTCCTTACGTTTGAACTTTTTCTTCAAGAAAAACACGTTTCAAATGTATATTTTCAAGTTTTTTTTTTATTTTATTCAGTTAATGGGTTTTATTTTATAACAATAAATAAATTTATTTTGTAATTTTTATTAATAAGAACCTAATTCCTTGCAAAAACAACTAAGAATAACACCACCAATTCAATTCACGTTGAAAGAACTCCACTGACAGTTTTACAAATGAAAAGAAATATGCAACTGCCTGCTGATGTTAAAAGGAAAAAAACGACGAGTAAATATACTCGCTATTGCGACCCATGTAGGGTTTTCATGCCCTGCAAAACATATAGGGTTCTCATGCCTAAACACTTGTTGACCTAAAATTTTATTTTTAACAAATTGTATTGTTACACATATTCTTGAGATATTTTTTCTGTGCAGGATAAACTATTATATTATTAGATCATTAATCCCATAATAAGCTGATTAGGATTTGGGTTACTTAAAACGCCCAATTTAGAAATATTTAAAAAAAATTAATCAAAATGGGAAATTTCCTCTAAAATCATAAAAAAATCATAAAATATCTGTTTATGGGTTCCTACCAGTAGAGAATAAAAAAAAACCTCAGAAAAAAGCCACAATAAAAAAAATAGCAAAAATTTTGAAAAAGCCAAATGTGCAACCTCCAAAAATTTCCAAACCTTTTTCACAGTTGCAACCTACTAGCAAATCCTATTAGAAGCAAGCGCGAATTCCGAAAATTGGTTCACAAATTATAAAGTAGCTCAAAACTAAAATTTCAGACTGACAAATTGTCCGTCTGATTTCCAAAATTTTTTGTAAGTGCAACCTGTTGACACGCTCTATTAAAAGGCAAAAAAATCGGTTCACAAATGTTGGAATTATGCGGTAACAAACATTAGAAAAAACAACATACAACTGAATTGAAAATCTCCTTCTTTTTTGAAGTCGGGTTAAGATATATTTATAATAATAACAAATACATATATTTAAAATAATAATAAATTGTAATAGATAATTTTTTCATTTGGAACAACTAATTCTTTTTTCAGGTGATCCACTACCGGCTGTTTTTTGCTGAACCGCCGCCGCAAAAAATTTGCCGACTAAGACTTCTGTTAAGAAATGTCAGAAAACAATTGTGCTTTTCTTTATGTCAAAATTTTACGTTGTCAATAATGATAAATTTCACACAGCACAAACATGAAATTTTTCTACCACAGACAAATTTTATTTCATCATAGAACTTTGCTACCGTTTCACACACACCCTTTGTCCAACATTTTCTTTCACTGAGCTGCTATCAGTACTACGCTTAGTTGAACTACACATTTCTTCTTCTTATTTGAATTTATATGGAAGCCAATTTTTATGTATGTCTATGAGTCAAAGTTTTATTTGCAAAATTTGTTCAGTGTAAAGAAAAATTCAATTAAGAAAATTAATTATAATTAGATCAAAATACACTTAAATTAGAATAAAAAAGTTGGCTTTTTAAAATTAATTTATGGTTAAATTTACTGAAGTACATTTTTTAATTTAAACTACTACTAATAAGTAACTAAAATCAATAAAAAATTATACATAATAAATATGTCATAATAGATATAATTATATCATTTCCCTACGTTCTTAAATGCAGTACTGCCGGAACTTTATCAGAAAAGCAAACTTGTTTTACCATGTCGACGCAAAGTTAATGATGCTACATATTAATTGTATGATTAACATTTTTAAAGGTGCATTTAACCACATTTTAATTCATTGTTTAATTGGCAAGCTTCTCTGATGTTTTTTCTAATATATGCATATATAAGTAAATTTTTATTTTCTTTACCATCAAAACAAGATTTTTTGTTAGGACCGAAGGCCTACCCCGTGGTGTTGATATTTTTCCCAATTCGCAAAGAGTTTCTCCCACTTTTAAATTAAGGTTCCCCAAACTTTCAGTGACGACATGGCCTTTTTGCGCTTCGACACGTTTATTAAAAACACAAGCGTTGACGAAGGATGTGTCTTTTAATTGGTAGAAGAGGCGCAAGTACCATTTTTAGAGCGGATTTTGATCTTCTAACTTGCGATAAATGAGACCAATAAGTCAACCCCATCCATAAATTTATTATTAAAAGAAATTCTGTCCTTATGCTGGATTTCAAACGTTTACTTTAAAACTATATTTTAAAGCTAATCTGATGCTACGGTATACATTTATGGGGCACTGCTTCGGCCTCGAATATTGAAAAAATCCAAAGGCGCCAAAACAAACTGCTTCGAATGATTACAACCGTCCCCTTATATGTTAAAAACTCTAATATTTACAAGGATCTCAATGTGCCATTAGTAAATACTATGATCAGGAAATATTAATTGAAGTTATGGGTTGCTTATAATTAAGGCGAGCACGCCACTTGGGTATGGCTAAATAGCCGCAGTTTTGTAGAGAATAAAATAAAGAATATTTTACAGCTAGCAAGCCGTTTTGATTATCCAATTTATTCTGATTTCTTTCATTCATCTTACAGCTATTTATATGAATTCTTAAATCTAAAATCTTTACATATCTATACTTATAAATTCTATTTGTTTACATTTACATTTATGAATTCTTAAATCTAAAATCTTTACATATTTATACTTATGACCTAATTATAAATTCTATTTGTTTACATTTACATTCAGCGTAGAGTGTGGCAAGTTATTCTTATTTCAGCATTTTACTAATTCGTACTTATTGAATTTTGATAATTTGTGCAATTTGATTCCTCGCGCCGTTACAATTTGTAGGTCATGAATACTTATTGTTTATATTATTTTAAAGTGTAACAAATGCATTTTTGAGCAATGCACAATGTGACCAACACACTACAATGAACAAATGTGACCAACACACTACACCTCCGCTCTTAAGAAAAATCCATACAATTCAAGTTGGATGATTTTTCCTTTCTTTTTTTTTTATACTTATTATAAGTTCTAAATTTAAGGTTAGTATATATTGTTAAATTTATTTCTAAGTGATCTAAAAATTACTTTATACTTTATATTTTTTTAGTCTGTTTTTATGAATTGATTATATGTTTGTTTTTATTTTAACTAATACATTCAAATCATCTATATCTATTACCTCATATGGTCCGTCATACGGTGATTCATGTTTTCTTCTATTTTCAGCTTTGACCAAAACTAAGTCGCCTACTTTTAGTTCTATGTTATTTATGTTATTTAATGACTCTATACTTCTTGTGTTTTTTACAGTCTCTATCAAGTTTCTGGCATTTTCTAAAGCATGTTTCAGTCTAGTCTTGAGCTCATTTGCATAATTTTCAAAATTGTAAATCCTAGGATGACTCATTACCTCATCTCCAGGTAAACTTGGCAATTTTCCAAAAATGAGTTCAAAAGGTGAATATTCAGTATCTACATGAGGAGTTATATTGTATGCAAAAGTATAATAAGGTATCCATTTATCCCAATTGTCATTTTGTACAAATGATAAAAAGTATTCATTTAGAACCCTATGATTCCTCTCTACCGTACCCAACGTCTCATGATGATATGGTGTTGAAAAAATTTGCTCAATTTTTAATAGCTCACATACCTCTTTCAATAACTCATTTTTAAATTCTGTACCGTTATCTGATTTTAGTGTGCGAAATAAACCATATTTAAGTATCAAATTCTCCACTAGTGCTTTGGCTATTGTTTTTGCCTCTTTCGTCTTCATAGGACATGCAATTACGTATTTTGTTAACTCGCACTGCATAGTCAAAATATATCTAAAATTGTTTACTGGATGTAAAGGACCTACAGTGTCAATTACTATAGTTTTAAAACTATCTATTGGAGTATCTGTAACCTTTATTTGTTCCTTCGTATGTACTTCTGCTTTAATTTAAGTAAAGTTTTCTTCACTCCGAAATGTCCTCCTTGAGGTGTGTCATGGTATAATTTTTATCAATTCTTGTCTTCTATCCTCATTTGTTATTATCTGAGGTTTTCTATATAGAAATATAATTATGTCATCTTTATTATTTTGTTTGTTTCGTTATATCTGGCCTTAAATTCATCCGCGGGTATTATATCAAATATTGCATCATTTCTCTCGATTGCAAATTTCTTATTTCCTGTATTTTTCAAATATGATGATAGTTTCTCCAAAAGAGTACCTAAATACTTTGGATTATCGCTACATCTAACACGTGCTTCATTATTCACTTTATAATATTCAACTATATATTTATATAATTCTTTTACATCATTTTCTGGCCTTTTCTCTAATACAAATTTTAACTTCGTCGCGCGCTTTATATCACTTATTGACGTGCAATCCCACATATGGAGTTGATCAGTCTCCTTATGAGATCCACTCATAACATTTTTATCCTTTATAATATTCTTTTCTGATGACTTTTTACTCATACCTCTTGTAATTACTAGTGTTTTCTTTACTTTTTCATCATTTTCCATTGGTATCATACTCTTTAGTGTAGTAGAATCAATATCTATCCTCGATAATGCATCGGCATTAGTGTTACTTATTACTTTTTTATATACTATGTCAAAGTCGCAGTCAGAAAGTTCCAGTCTTATCCTTGTTAACTTAGAACTCGGGTTTTTATGAGAAAATAACGAAATCAATGGTCTGTGATCTGTTACAACTGTGAACCTTCTACCATATAAATACGGTCTAAAGAATTGTATGCCCCAGTATATGCCTAATAGTTCCTTCTCAATCACAGGTTTATTCTTTTCGTGTTTGCTTAAAGATCTACTTGCATATGATATTGGTAAATCATTTCCTAATGTACCTTGTGACAAAATTGCGCCTAGTGCAAAATCTGATGCATCTGTCGTCAAAATGAATGTTTTGTCAAAGTCTGGATATTGCAAAATTGGAGGTTCAATAAGCCTGTTCTTTAGTGTTTCAAATGCATTATGACATTCTTTCGACCATACAAATTTTATTCCTTTTTTTAACAAATTATTTAAACAATTAGCAATATTTGCAAAATCTTTTATGAATCTTCTATAATAGTTACAAAATGCTATAAATCTTCTTACGTCATCAGTGTTCTTAGGAGTAGGATATTTGGTAATTACGTCATATTTGTTTGGGTCTGGCTTAATACCATTTGATGTTATCAAATGTCCCAAATATATAACTTCCGATTTCAAAAAATAGCATTTACTCGCATTTAATTTCAAATTATACCTAGATAATCTATCGAAAACGTTGCTCAAGTTGTTGTTGTGATGTTTCAAACTACATCCAAAAACTATTATATCATCAACATATAAGAATGCTTCGGACTCTAGTCCAGCTAGTGCTATTGTTAGCATCCTCTGAAAACTATTTGAAGATATTTTTAGCCCAAAAGGTAATCTTGTATATTGGTAATGACCATTAGCTGTTGAAAATGCTGTAAACGGTCTTGACTGTTGATCGAGTTCAATTTGATGAAAGGAATTTGTCATGTCTAACGTGGAAAAATATTTAGCCCTTCCTAGTCTATCTAGAACATCATCTAAACGTGTTAGTGAAAATTTGTCATTTACTATTTTGTCATTGAGTTTTCTGAAATCAACTACTAGTCTCCATTTTTTTAAATCACCTTGCCCCTTTTTAGGAACCAATAAGAGTGGAGCGTTATAAGGACTTATGGATGGCTCTATTATCTTTTGTTTCAACAAACCTTTTACTTGGTTATTTATTTCCTCCGTATGCGTTTGTGGTAGTCGATAGTTCTTTATATAAACTGGATTTTTGTCATTCAACTGAATAGTTTGATTGTAAAAATTATTGGTTGTCAGGTTCTCACCTTCTAAATGAAATATATGTTGGTATTTTTTTAATATCTCTAACAATTCCTTCTTTGCTTTCTCGTCATTCCTCTCCATATTGCACTCCTTTACCACTTTCTCAAATCTTTCTTCACTATATCCCGCATCTGTTTTGTCACGACCTGTCTTGTATATATCAAAATTTCTTAAAGGGATAGTTTCTACTTTCAAATTTTCTAATTTATGGTTTTATCAGTAACGTTTAATAACTTTATGTGTTTGTATCCATTTTTTGGAATTATGGAATTTGCCAAAAATACACCTTTTCCAATCTCACGGTTGCATATTACGCCATCTTCCCCAATATTTATTTGCAAAGGTGTAATTATTTCGCTTCTTGGAGGAATTCTTATTACATTTACCTCAAATGTGTCGTTGTGAATAGGTAATGTCAAAGTCTCATTTTTTGTATTGATGGTTAGTGTGAATGTTTCATAGTCTACGTTACAATTGTACTTTAATAAAAAATCTCGTCCTAGTATACCATCTGTGTGGATAGGAAAACTTTCATGTACTAATTGTATTTTATGTTCAAGTAATGTACCGTCTATCTGTATAATTACGTTAGTGGAACCTAAGGATTTTATTTTTTCCTTCGTAATCCCTGTTAAGCAGCAATAGTCGTCTGGATCTTCATCATATCTATGTAACAAGTCTTCTTTGCATAGTGAGATGTCAGCACCTGTGTCTATTAAAAATGTTAATACACGGTGTGTATCTTTTATATTTAATCTGACATAATTTTTTAGATCGGACGAAATGCTAAATACCGCTCTTAAAGTTACTGGTTTTGTTCCGGAGGACCTTGGTATTCTATGGTCTCCGGACCGTGGGAGTTTCCCTGGTCTTGCTCCATAAGGTTTATGTTCTGGTTTCTGTTACCATTGTAGTAATTATTATTACTGTTCCTGTTACGATTATTATTACGATTACCATTATTAGTATTCCCGTTTCGGTAACCATTACCATCATTGTAGGAATTACCACGATAATTATTATTACTATAATTGTTACCTCTGTTGTTATTATGATTGTTATTGCTGTAGTGGTTGTTATTATTATAATTGTTTGTCCTATTATTATTTCCTCTATTGTCATGATTATTTCTGTTATTATTTCTCCGATAATTATTATTGTTGTTATTATTGTTGTACCTTTTAGTAGAATAGTTGTTACCCGTGTAGTTTCTGTAATTGGTTCTGTTTGATGTTGTTTGGAACATTATTTGATTTTGTCTCTTGTCTGTTAATGTTTCCATGGCTATGTCAATGGCTTCGTTGAGAGTCTTTACTCTACTAGCATTTATTGTCCTTACAATATCTTGGTCTTTTAGTCCGTTCTTGAAAGAATTAAATGCAATTACGGCATTAGTTTTACTGATTGCTTCTCTATTGGCTTCCCCAAGAGAACTTATCTGGATTTCATTCAATTCCGTAGTTAACGTTTCTATTTTGTTAGCAAATTTTCTGATAGTGTCTAACTGAGTAATCTTTGTTAGTTCGTTCAAAATAACATTTGGTGACTTCTTTGTTTTGTAAGTCTCTTTCAAAGTTGAAATTAAGGAGTCTACGTCGGTAGGAACTAATACCTGTCTTAACTTGGTTTGCACTTTATTTGAAATTTTAGTTTGATATACAAAATTGAAAAATGAAGCATGTTTTGTTGGAGTTAATTTGTCTTTAAGTATTTCGATGTTTGCTACAAATGAATTTAATTCATCCCTTGAACCATTGAAAACTGTTAACAATTTTGAAATAGATGCCAATTCCGTCGTATTCAAATTTTCGTCAGTCATTGTGGAAATTTCCAATTGTTTTTCTAATGATTGAGTTTTTAGTTTATCTTCGTGGCTCTGCAATATTTCTAACGCTCTTTCTTTTTTTGTCTTTAAACTTTTGGATATGTAACTGTCTTTGTTGTTCTCTTACTACTTTGTCTTATAATAATTCTATGACTCTCTTTTCTAATTCTTCTATTTCTAATCTTTTACTTTGAATCTGTATACCCTCTTGCTAGTGACTTCTTTGCATTAGTTATAAGAGAATCTATACGTTCGTATATCTCTTCCATTGGTCATACTGAAAATTTCTAGATTCTTTTTTTTCTCTTTTATTACGTTACTTACATTATTTTAAACATCAAGTAAAAAAAAAAAAATTTCTTAGACTCTATTGTTAGTAGTTAGCAAAAGTCTTTCCTTCAATCTGTTATTCAAAAATTTCTTATACATTTTATGAACCTTAGCTACTATTAGAAATAACTGCAAAATTAATATTATATATATTACTGTCGTTTGACTAACGTTCAGCTTGTTGGTGCTGTCGTTGTTATTAGAGATTATTATCTCCTCATTTTTCGAGTCTTGATTCCCCATTAATGTCTTTTTGGTGTTTTTGTTTTTTGTTCTGCCTTTATCCCTACTAAGATAGATTTCAAACTTTTCCTCAGAATGTTGTCGGTGGTTATCGCCAATATCCTATGCACTTCTACAGCCTTCTTCCTTAGTTTTACCTTCTTTCCGCCTCTTGGTTTGTGTTGTTCTTTCGGTGACGCAACTACTGGTTTATTCTGCCGCTGTCTATATTCTGCTATAGTTATCGGTCTCGGACCTGCTGTCTTTGGCATAGGTGTGTACTCTGGATAGTCCTCTATCGTCTGTGCCTCCGGAATGTATTCATCCACTATTAAATCTTCATATTTTTTAAAAATGTCATCAATAGTTTCCTTCGAGACTACCTCAGTGGGAGAATTCATTAGTAAAAAAAAAAGAAGAATGGGTATAATTTCCGGAAAACAACTCTCAACAACTAGGATCGAGAGGGCAGGATCGCCAAGTAATGAAGGATGTTTTGTTTTAATTGGAGGGGTTATGGGTTGCTTATTATTAAGGCGAGCACGCCACTTGGGTATGGCTAAATAGCCGCAGTTTTGTAGAGAATAAAATAAAGAATATTTTACAGCTAACAAGCCGTTTTGATTATCCAATTTGTTCTGATTTCTTTCATTCATCTTACAGCTATTTATATGAATTCTTAAATCTAAAATCTTTACATATCTATACTTATAAATTCTATTTGTTTACATTTACATTCATGAATTCTTAAATCTAAAATCTTTACATATTTATACTTATGACCTAATTATAAATTCTATTTGTTTACATTTACATTCAGCGTAGAGTGTGGCAAGTTATTCTTATTTCAGCATTTTACTAATTCGTACTTATTGAATTTTGATAATTTGTGCAATTTGATTCCTCGCGCCGTTACAATTTGTAGGTCATGAATACTTATTGTTTATATTATTTTAAAGTGTAACAAATGCATTTTTGAGCAATGCACAATGTGACCAACACACTACAATGAACAAATGTGACCAACACACTACATTGCGCAGATCGATAAGTTTACCAAAAGAAACGGTCTTATCTAATATTTTTATCTAGTGAGATTGACGTATCTTACTTAAAAACGATGATATGGATGTTGTAGTGTATGAAATGTTGTTGCAAAAAAATGGCAGGATCGCCATGTAGTGTATGAAATGTTGTAGCATAAAAATGGCAGGATCGCCATGTAGTGTATGAAATGTAGTTTTGTATGTTAGGGATGTCGTGTTAAATGTTATTATTCCCTATAGCCCAATATAGTTTTATACATCAGTAGGGTACCAGCTTGATGTTCAGGCGTTCTTTCGAACTGCCAAATTAGAGACCAAAATTAATTCAACAAGGCAACAAGTGCCACTTTATGTTATCAGAATTAAAGGGCTACAGCCCTTTTTATACTTAATCCACTGGTGTTCAAAAATGTTTTGCATATGTATTCTGAGAGAATTTTTTAAGTACAGTGACACGCAAAACTAAACGCACAATTTTTATTAATATTATATCACAAGATTTCTTTTTGGTTATATAAAATTTATAATAATGCAGTTCACACTGAATTAAGTGTATGTGATTAACTTCCGTTGTTTAGGGGTTTCTGTAGAGTTGGTGATTAGGGATTAATTAAGATAATTATGATTCTTTTCATAGCTATATGACTAGGTTACCGATGAGGAAAAAAAACTTTTTATTAGAAATAAAATTTTTTTTTTTTTTTTAATTTAAGGAATGGCTATCAGGGGAAGAAAATATTGAAATTAAATCAGATTTTATTTTAAAAAAAGCCATTTCATGTCAGTACTTTCATCTAAGCAAAAGGAAAAAAATACACAATTTCTTAATTTTTCCTTAATTGCCAACTCTACCGATGTTCCTAACTGCGCAGCGCTACGCGCAATAGTACTGCGGGACAAGGGCACAGATTATATTAAATTAACATTATAATTTAGCATATGAAGAAGTTTACTAAACAACTGTTTAATAAAAACTCCATCGATAAACGGTCTGCCCTGCCTGACAATATTTAAGGCGACTACGTCTGAAATGGCTTTTTTTAAAATAAAATCTGATTTATTTTCAATATTTTCTTCCCCTGATAGCCATTCCTTCAATTTTTTCCAAAAAAAATCTTTTTATTTCTAATAAAAAGGTTTTTTTTTTCTTCATCGGTATATCCAGTCATATTGCTATGAAAAGAATCATAATGCCTCTTAATAACATTTTCCCAATGTCCTTTAAATGTTTGATAACATAAAAGACATTGGGCATTACCAAAGGCATTTTTAATCATAAAATAGTTTTGCATTTTAATATTTTTTAGCAACAAACTAGCGTAGCTTCCGCGCATGTGCATTCGTCGCTGTCTGACGAACAACTAAATTAATTTCATTATTATTTATTTTACACACTGTATTTGAACAAATATCAATGCATCTATCGTACATGTGCGCTTGTTGCTCTCACACGTACGACAAAAATAATGAGCGTAAAAAACAAAGGGGTGGGGCTTCTAAACAATTGTTTGCCTGAATGAGCATCACTGACATAATCTAACAATATTATTTACGTACTCTAACTTATTGTAATATTTATTAGAATCTAGTTCTCTGTCAGTACCATGTAATTATCGAAGTTTTCCCCCTGCATAATGTTCCAACCAATCAGAATGTATGAGTAAGGAATGCACTCATTTACATTTGAAACTCCAAAATTGTGTCACTCACATTCTGATTGATCTGCTTTACTATTGCCATATTCGTATTGACTCATTCAAACATATTGAGTCATGGGTAAATGCCGTTATTTGATCTTTTATGTATGGCATTTACCCTACAGTAATTGGGGTGGCATGTATGCATTTTAGAGTGGTTATTGGTTAAGCAGTGGACACTTATAAGGTACACTACACCCTCACCGTTAAGAGAAAAATTAGGGGAGTAATTTTTCTTGATACTTTCATAGTACTGTAAAAATTTTCTTATAATTATAATGTGTTTGTTTTAATTAATAATGTGTTGTTTTAATAAATGACTCTTTATATCTATTTACATAATTAATTTTTTCTATATCTCTTTACTTTTGTTTTTACATATTTTGATTTATTCATTAGTTCTTAATCCTATGTATGGTCTTAATTGGTTATTGTGCATTTATTTTTCTTCTCCATTATAATCTATAATAGTATTTACACCATTATTCTATATGGGCCTTTGAATGGGCTTTGGTATTTCTTTCTATTTTCTACTTTTATTAAAACTAAATCTACTATATATACATTTAATCAATTATTATATCTATTGTCTAGTATTCTTTTTTCTTTTGTTTTTATTGTCAGTTTCTTATCTCTTTCTAGAGAAAACGTTAGTTTTTGTTTCAGCAATTTTGCATAATCATCGTAATTTTAGATTTTAATTTCCTCAGCGTTATTGATTTCTGATGGTATACATGGTAATATACCATGAACTAGTTCGAATTGTGTGTAACCAGTGTCTAAGTGGGGTGCCGTGTTATATATTTTATCCACTTATCCCATTCATAATCATTTGCTGTTGTTAGCAAGAATTCATTGAGAACTCTATGATTTCTTTCTACCGAACCTATTGTTTCATGGTGGTAAGGGGTTGAGAATGTTTGCTTGATTTCAAGTAGCGAGCAAATGTTACGCATCAGTTCGTTTTTTGAATTCAGTCCCGTTGTCTGATTTGAGCACTTTAAATTTACCATATTTTAAGATTAATTGTTCTACTAGTGTTTTGGTAGTTGTAAGTGCATCTTTTGTTGACATTGGGTGAGCAATAACGAATTTCATTAGTTCGCATTCCATAGTCAATATGTGTCAATTGATATTATCTCAAAACTATTGTTTGGGGTGTTTGTTAATGTATGTGGTTCTTTAATGTTCTTTGTTTGTTTGCTTATGTTACACTTGTCACAATATCTTACAAAATGTTTAACCATTGTATTCATATTTTTCCATATATACCGCTGTTTCAATTTAATTATCGTTTTTCTAATTCCTAAGTGGCCTGCGTGTGATCTTTTATACTTTTTAGAGCGTTGTATATTAATATTTTAAGTTGAGGACTTTTGTTATTTAAAATTATCTTTGTATATGCTTCTTTTAAAACTTTTATTGTATACATCTTAAATATTTTATCATTCTTTGCTAGCGCTAATTCTTTTATATTTTCTCCACTCATTTTAGATATCAGTTTCCTCAGAATCGAATCTACTTTCGCTGTGTTCTCGCTGAATCTCGCATGTATGCTATTATCATCTTGTACGTTTTTTGCATGTAACTTCTGCATGATCGACTCTTGATTCGATGAATTAATATAATCGTTATCTTTGGTACGTGATTTCTTCATAATCGAATCTTGTTTCGATGAATAGGCTTGGGCACTGTAGGGTTAGATTGTATGCGGATGATGTTCAGCTTTATATTAGCTGCAGTAACACCGCAATTAATGAATGCGTGGAGACCTTAAACCAGGAGTTAGGTCGTGTTTACGAGTCTGCCAATTAATCATACCAAGTCCAAGTGTTTGATTATTAACAAGCGGTTATTAAAACTTGCGGGCAATCCTATTTTAACTTTAAACAAACAGTGCATTGAAATAGTAAACTCTGCCAAAAATCTTGGTATTTTCTTTAATAACAACCTCACTTGGTCTAACCACGTAAATTTTGCATGCGGTCGAACGTTTTCAATGTTAAGGAATCTGTGGCAAACTCAGTATTGTACTCCTATTAAAATCAGAAAACTCATTGCTAAATCTTATTTAATACCGATATTATTGTATGGCTGTGAACTATTTGCCAGCTGCGATAGCGAAAGCAAAAGAAAACTTAATGTGGCGTTTAATAACATTGTTCGGTACGTATTTGGTCTAAGGAGATATGACCATATTTCCCCCTACGTCACATTGCTTTACGGAGTTACTTTTGATGATTACTTAAGAGTGCTTATTTTACTGTTTATGCACAAAATTATATACACACATCAGCCTGAGCATCTCTATACACGTTTAAATTTTTCAACACTTAATAGAGGTAAAAGACTTCTAGCATTTGGTCATCGAACACTGGTTTCTAAATACCATTTCTTTATTCATGCAATCAGTCTATGGAACGGAATCCCCTATACATCACAAGCCATTAGTAACGCACGTAAATTCAGGAAAAGTATTTTTTGTAATTTTTCACTCTGAACACAGATATATTCGTTTTAATAATTTCTGATTATATAAAGGTATAAAAATGTATGTTTTAAACTATTCTGGTTTCACATTTTCCATTTTTCTTTTCTGTTTTCACCTTTTTTCTTGCTTATTTTTATTAAATCTTGCTAGCTTCATATAATTAAATGTTATTAAATTTTAAATTTTATTGGAAACTTTAAGACTACTATTAATTAAATTTAACGCAATTTTATTATTTTTAATTTAAGTTTTGATTGATTGTATTTGCATTTGCTCAGTTCCATAATCAATATAAGACTTAAGTCTTGTGTATGGAACATCGAAAATAGATAAATAAAAATAAATAAAATAAATAAATAAAAATTATCATCACGTCCTATGTGTACAATATTGTCTTAAATTTTTATGTCAACTTCTTCTATATTTTCAAACTTATTAAATTGCAATTTCTTAATATTCTTAATATCACTTATGGATGTGCATTCCCATACTCGAAGTTGATCAGACTCCTGAAAGATGCATTTTCCACATTATTTATGTTCGAGCACGGTTTAGTCATATATATTTCTTCATTATCATTAATTTATTTGCCTCTGTATATCCTTCACCGAAGGTAAAAGGGTATATATAACTTTTTCATTCCGTTTGTAATTTCTACAATATTGATCTAACACTATATAAATTATATATATTCTGGCTTCTTATGAGAAGGGAAGCTCAAAACCGGTTGTCCGTCTGTCCGTCCGTTGAAATGGGTTTTCCGAAGACCCCAGATATGATAAAGGCTAGGTTTTTATACATTTATGTCACATATAGTCCGGAATCGTTTGCTATTGAAATTCAGGAAGATCGGTCCATAAATGGCTGAGATATGAGCAAAAAACCACGAATACCTCTAATTTTTCCATAAATCCCATGTTGTTGTTTTTTAAATTCTTTTTTTCTGCATATCTCGAGAGCGGCAAGAGCTACGGCTTTCAAAAACAAGTGCCAACATGTTGCTTGCCAATACACAAACTCTCTAAAAAATGGGCGTGATTGGAAAAGTGGGCGTGGTACCTCCCGTACAAAGACGTTATTGCAAATACTCAAGATTTTAAATTTTAGGGCTCTAGTATGACATATCAACACGTTTTATATACCAAAATATCAGATCTTTTTAGCAGCATATATTTCCCGAAAACCCTGAAACTTTTCTCCCAAAAATGGAAGAATAATGCCCAAAATAAAAATTTTTGGTAACAATAGATCTTCCCGAGTCCAAGTTTTATAATCTAAGTAAATGGTTTTTTCTTCCTTAAGACGTGGGTATATAAATCTGCCAAATCGGTTAAGAAATGGTTAAGTTATTAGCAAAATACTCCAAAAATGGGCTAAAAAGCATCACAATTTTTATAAAAACAAAATTTTTAGAGCTGGTACATGAGCTATGGATACGTCTTATATATCAAAAGATTGGAAATTTTTGCTGAAAAACTCGGAAAAATCGGTTCAGATACAAAAAAGTTATTACCAAAATATAATTTTTTTTAAGAAAAATACCTATTTTCGGGAACCGTAGATCTTTCCGAGTCCAAGTTTTATTACCAAAGTAAATGGTAAATTTCTTCCATAAGACGTAGGTGTATAAATCTATCAAATCGATTGGAAAATGCCCGAGTTATGACCAAATTACTGAAATACCAATATTTACTTTTTTTTATTTAATTAAGTTGTTTTATTTGCGGAATTGTGTGCTATTGAAATTCAGGAAGATCGGTCCATAAATGGCTGAGATATGAGCAAAAAACCACGACTACCTCTAATTTTTTCCATAAATCCCATGTTGTTGTTGTTTTTTAAATTCTTTTTTTCTGCATATCTCGAGAGCGGCAAGAGCTACGGCTTTCAAATTATTGTTTTATTTGCCTCCGTTAATTTCATATTATCTTCATTTATCTTTTTCATTGCCCTTGTGGTTATTAGAATTTTCTTTTCTGTTTCATCATTTTCTAACGGTATCATTTGTTTAAGAATGGCTGAGTGTATATCTATTCATTTTGGTCTAAGTGCAACTCATTAAACATTTTGTTAAAACGTTCGTCATTGTTTACATTTGTGTAACTCCATATGTCATAGTTTTTCAGTGGGTCAGTGTGCAGTTTAATACCCTGTAGAATTGCTGTTTGAATTGTTGTGTTGTGTATTGAATTACTTAAAAAAGTTTCGTCTTTTAATTCATTATTTAATATGACCTAATAAGTAGGTTTAATTTCAATAATTGTATAATTTCAGTTTGGAGTAGTATAATTTTATTTTTTTTTTTTGTTAAATTCTTTTGTTTACATTACAAATGCTATAGTTTTATTTATAAATTTTTTTTTTTAAAAATTTTAAAAATATTCGTAAAAAACTAACTAATTATTTATGTGTTTTTAATCTTTTTTTTTTATAATAATTGATAATAAAACTACAAAAATAGTAATAAATGTTTAAATAAAATGTTTTGATAATTTTAATAAAAGAATTATTTAACACTACTTTATCTTTATGTATATTTTCAACAAGTTAAAATAAGGGCAATATTTTCCTTTTTTTTATAGAGACAAACAATTTAATATTTTAACATCTTTTTTTTGTTTGACTATTTTTTTTTTTTTGTATATTAAATTTATGTTTCCTTTTTTCTTCTTTTTTATTATTATGAGCCATTTAATTTTTTTTGTCCATTTTGTTTCCTTAAGTCCTGAAATTTTTGTATAAAATTTATTATTATTTAAGCTTAGTTTTACTTCATATATTAACCATTATATCTTTTATTGTTTAAATTTATTTTTCCGTTTTCCTCTATACGAAAATTTAACGAAAAATGTTTTCCATCTTAAAAACTTTGAGACAGCACGATCCATCCATTTTTGTGGATCCGAGTGGACAGGATTCCATTTTCGTGGTCCGAGTGAGCACGATCGCCATGTAGTGTTCCTCATATATTCTTATAGTTGATCATTGTTATGTTTGTTTTCGGAATCTTCATGTTTTCCTACTTCATATCCCGCAAAAATAAAAGGGATTGCTTTTAAGACATTTTTCCACCTAGATATAATGGAAATTTTTTTTTTTTGGAAAATTATCTTTATCTTTAATTTGTTTTCTATTCTTTAAGTCCTACTGTTTCTTCTTGTTATCTTATTATTTAGTTATCATTTATATTAAATTTTACTTTATAATTTTATATATTTGTAAAGTTTTAAAGATATTTTTTTTTTTAAATTTTCGCCTTCTTCCTCCATATTAGATAATTGTAGAATTATCGGTCCTAGATTGGCAGGATTACATTTTCGTGGTCCGAGTGGGCAGGATCGCCATGTGGTGTATGAAATGTTGTTGCAAAAAAATGGCAGGTTCGCCATGTAGTGTATGAAATGTAGTGTTGTATGTTAGAGATGTCGTGTTAAATGTTATTTTCCCTACAGCCCAATATAGTTTTATGCAGGTGTAGGGTACCAGCTTGATGGTCAGGCGTTCTTTCGAACTGCCAAATTAGAGACTTAAATAAATTCAACACGACAACAAGTGCCACTTTATGTTTTTAGAATTAAAGTCTGTTTTATTCTTGGGCTACAGCCCTTTTTATACTTAATCTTCCATTATTTACGTACTCTAACTTATTGTAACATTTATTAAAGTCTAGTTCTCTGTCAGTACCATGTTATTATCGAAATTTTCCCCCTGCATAATGTTCCAACTCAGAATGTATGAGTAAGGAATGTACTCATTTACATTTGACACTCCAAAATTATGTCACTCACATTTTGATTGATCTGCTATAATACTGCCCTATTCGTATTGACTCATTCAAACATATTGAGTCACTGGGTAAATGCCGTTATTTGATCTTTTATGTATGGCATTTACCCGACAGTTATTTGGGTGGCATGTATGCATTTTAGAGTGGTTATTGGATAAGCTTTGGTCAATGTACCCATTTAATTTTAATTTATTTATTTGATTTCCAATACAACTAGATTTAAAATCTTATAATTATAGTAAAGGATTTTTAAAATGTATAGGAACATGACGTTTAATATATAGTATTAATTTTTTATTCATACAGTTAGTGGAAAAAATAAAAAGTTTGTTACATAACATAGAAATACAGAAAATATTCGTTTTAAATAAAAACATTCAGCAGTAGTAATTTAGTATTGACAGAGTGAATCATCTATAATGCTTTAGTTATTCTTTTTTAAAGTGCATTGCGTTGCGTATAAACTGTGCGGCCGGTGTTAACGAGTTCCAAAGACGGATTGCGTGAACATAAAATTGTCACTCAGATACTAAGGTTCGATATCACGTATGAATTATATTATTTGACCTTCCTGATTGTGTAAATAAGATTCTATCAAACAGATAGACTGGTTGAACAGTTTAGATAATCTTATGAAGAAGCATTAATGTTCTTATTTTTATTAGGCTTAATAATGTGACATTGTAGAGTTTTGTCACATATTCAGAAATCCGGTCATATTTCCGCAAGTTATCTCAAAATTGCATTGCACGTATTTGTTAGGTTATTTTGTTATAACAATGTTGGCATAAGATATGTTTTTGTCAGCAAAATACGTATATTAAGTGGAGTTAAATGTTGAGTGTTCTATAGAGTCCTTAGATTTGCGAAAGTCTTCCCATCTGCAGAATTTATAAGATCTGACCACGTTAAGGTTTTTTTGAATATAATACCAATGTTTTTAGCAGATGTTATAATATCAATGTTTTGAGTGTCAATCACTGTCCTCGGTTCAAAGGGTAACTTTATTGTTATCTTAGTTATTATAAGACACTTTGATTTCTGTGGGTTAAGACACAAACCATTTGCCTTTGCCCATACATGAACACGTTTTAGCTCCATATTTAACTTTTTAACACTATCACCTATGTTACTAAGTCTATTACTAATATAAAGTCCGTGTACAAATGGGCATTGCAATATTGTAGTTGAGTAGGTAGATCATTGACGTAAAGAGCAAACAGTAGTGGTCCGAGAATTGTGAGGTTTTATTGTTTAAGAACCTGTCAAGTAAGAATACATTAAACCAACAAAAGCAGCGATAAAATTGAGCATTCTGTGTAACTTCAGGCAGAGAACTTCATGGTCTACCATATCAAATGCCTTTGAATAATCTAAACGAACAAGGAACGAGACTTTGCCATGTCAATATGACTTTCATTAAAATATTTGCTTATTTGGTTATGCAGTAACCTTTAAAAAACTTTTGATAAATAAGGAAGTATAGCAATTGGACGAAAGTCTTTGTTTGTTTTCGTTGTTGGTATTATTTTTGCACATTTCCAGCTTTGTGGATAAGCACTATTTGTTATTATATTATTAAAAAGATAAGTTATGTGGGGTACGATTAACATAACAACCATTCTCAAGAATATTGGGTGAATCTCATCCAAACCGACTGCATTTGATTAAATACTAAGACAGCTAGCCAATACATCATTGTTATTTACACAATTAAAACTGAATGAACTATTATGACAATTTCTACTTTGACTTAAATCATAAAACTATAGATTTGAAGAGACATTAGGAAGATTTGTGAGTTTCTCATTGATCATTTCCATATTTATATTTGAGGTATCCACAGTAGACGATTTTCCAACACCAATTTCGCGTATTTCTCTCCAAGTTTGTTTTTAACGAACGGCAGAGGAAAAGCGGTTGGCGTAATAGTCAGATTTAGCTCTTTTAATTTTTCTATTTACTTCCTTTTACGAAGAAGAGACACTGCAGCACTCACCCAATCAGATGAGCGATGAACACCTACATACATATGTGAACAGAAACCGTGATGACGAAATCTTTTTTGTCTGGCACTGGCAGGACATAAAGCAAATATTAGGATAAGATTTTATTAATTATTGTTAGTTCATATTTAATATATGAAGATTCAATAAATAAATACGGAAAAAAACTTCCTTTCGTGGGTTGCAATATTCATCATGAAAATCTGGGATTTTAAAAAGTTTCCATCGTTTATACGCGAAATCTCTGTGGTGAATAGCGGCTCTTATATCAGTATTAAACCACGTCTTCTTTTTAGCATTTAGTTTTAACGTCTTAATTGGAACAGATTTCTTAAACACATGTAATAAGTTATGCTCTAAGAAGTTTAATTGGTTATCGACAGACGGCATATAATGTATAGAATTCCAATCAATGTTAGACATTTCGGTTGTCATAATGTTGAGGTCTATACGATTAAAATCAAAAAAGAATACCACTTCAGGAACATGTTGTAACTGGAAATCATATGCCAGGAATAACATATCATTTTTGGAAAAACATGGCGCCGATAGTTGATCATACGAGGGCACATCAATAAGTCCTTGACTTTTCGAACTTCCCTCGTTTTTTGCTTGAGAGAGAGCGGGGAGATTTCTCCCAACGGAGACGGTACCACGACCAACCAGGTCTATTGTACCCACCCCCCTTTAGTTGGCCAAAAGACCCTCTGCCTCCCAGAGAAACCCAAGAAGGTCTTTTGCCGGTATTGCACCGACTCGGGACGCGCCCACCGTACCGTGCCCGAAGTGTCTCCTTCTGGCCCACGCCAGCGCCGGGCAGTCACACAGTAGGTGCCTTGTAGTTTCGTCCTCTTCACGGCATAGCCTACATTCCTGGTCCTCCGCCAGGCCCATCCGAAACAGGTGGTGCTTGACCGTATGGTGGCCCGTCAAATAAGCTACCAACAGTCGTAATTCTCGTCTGTTGAGACCCCTTGTCTCCAATGTACTCCCGGGAAATATAAATTTCTTCGCCTGACGCATTCCCGGTAGCGATACCCAGTATTTCCTGTGCTCGCTGAGAGCCCATTCCCCCAATAGGGCTCGGGGCCCACCATTTGGGCATTTGCTCCAGCCCTAGCCAGTTCATCAGCCCCATCGTTACCCGGGACCCCTGAGTGTCCCGGCACCCAACAGAGTGTCACTCTGTTTCTTGTGCCCAGCTCCTGTAGCCTTCCCCGGCACTCCGCCACCAACTTCGAGGACAATTTCCAGGAAGAGAGTGCGTTAATGGCCGCTTGGCTATCAGTGAATATCGCAATGCTGTTTCCTATCATTCCCTTGTTAAGAATGTTGATACAGCACACATCAATGGCGTGGATCTCGGCCTGGAATACACTTGGTGATCTTCCCATGGCTATCGGGATTCGCGTGTTAGGTCCAAATACCCTAGCACCCACCCCATGCTCCGATTTGGATCCATCAGTATACCAGCGTAGTCCCTGGTTACCATCATAGGGATTTCCACTGTCCCAAGCTCCCCCATTTGGGAGGATCGTGCTAAACCTTCTGTTAAAGCTCAGTTCCGTGGTCTTAATGTCCGCCCTTATGCAGACCGATAGACTAGGAGCTAATTTCATCAGACCAGCGTGTCCGTTGACCCCATCTGACAGTCCTGATGTTTGTTGGATCCTAAGGAGACTCGATATTGCGACCTTCCTTATATGGATGTGTAATGGCAAGATGCCCAAAATAGTTTCAAGTGCCGCTGTTGGACATGTGCGCATCACCCCCGTCAGGGCTACACAGACCATTCTCTGTAGCCTTCCGCACTTTTGAATCGCCGACACCTGCGGGATCTTTGGCCACCATACCAGGGATCCATAGGTGATTATCGGTCTGATCATCATAAAATAAAGCCACTTAATCATGCTAGGGCCAAAGCCCCTACAGGCCCAGAAGGCCCTAAGTGCCTTCTTCAGGGTCGCATCCAAGTGCGAGTTCCAATTTAGCCGTTTATCCAGAACAATTCCCAGGTACTTGACTTCATTGGAGTACTCGATTTCCGTCCCATACACTGACAGCCTACCCAGTCTGTGCTTATACCTTCTCGTGAACGGGGCCACGACCGCTTTTTGGGGGTTGATGTTCAGCCCCCTTTCATGGCACCATTTGAGAACCTTGTCGAGAGCACCCTGCATCACCTCAGTGATTGTTCTCTCGAATTTTCCGGTCACAATGATGGCCAGGTCGTCCGCATAACCAATGGCCCGCAGGCCGTATTCCTCAAGTCTGACGAGCAGGTCATCAATCACAAGGCACCATAGCAGGGAAGAAAGTACCCCACCCTGTGGACAACCTTTAACAGCACTAATGCTGACGCTAGCGTCATCCCAAGAGGCGGTGATTCTCCGTTGTCTCAGCATGGCTCCAATCCAATTGATGGTGTAATCATCTATCCGTTTTGCGACAAAGCACCGTGATAGAGTCGTAACTTGTGTTGTCAAAGGCACCCTCCACGTCAAGAAAAGCACATAGTGCAATATCCTTGTTGTTATGTGCCTTTTCTATTTGCGCGACCAGATGGTGCAATGCTACTTCCGTCGACCACCCTTCTGATAGGCGAACTGCGTTCCGTTCAATGGCGCGGAGATTCTCAGCTCGTCCCGGATATGCAGGTCCAGTAGCCGCTCAACAGTTTTAAGCAGAAATGATGTGAGGCTAATAGGCCTATAGGACTTCGGCTTCTCTAGCGGCCTGTGGCCAGATTTGGTGATAAACACCACTCTGACTGCTCTCCACGCGGTCGGAATATGACCCCAGGTGAAGCTAGCCTTAAACAGATCAATTAGCGGGTCCATTATAATATTAAGACTTTCCTGTAGTAATACCGGGAAAATCCCGTCACCACCTGGTGACTTGTAAGAGCTAAAGGAGCCAACTGCCCAGCGAACCCTATCCTTGTCGAAAATTCTACCCGCCAATCCCGTGGCTCGTCCAGCTCCTGGCATTGCCGCTTCGATCTCAGCGTGTTCATTGCCCGTCACAATAGTAGAGCCTGGGAAATGAACTTGTAGCAGGGTTTCCAGAGTTTCCCTACGATTTGTAGTAAAGGTACCATCTGTTCTCTCCATCAGGCCCACTCCGTTTGAGTGTCCTTTGGCCATTACCCTATGAAGCCTTGCCGCATCAGGGAGGTTTGCTATGCCACTGCAAAAGCTCCTCCATGTATCCCTTTTGGATTTGCGTAAGGATCTGTTGTAATCAGTAAGAGCACATATGTACTCATGCCAATTCTAAGTCTTTTTTGCCTTGTTGAATAACCTTCTGACCTGTCGCCGCTTCAGTTCGAGCGTGTCGTTCCACCAGGGAGTTCTACGGCTGGAGCTGAAGCTGCGTATGGTCGTGCTCTCCTGGAAGGATGAGATCAGTGTATCCTCTACAAGGTTGGCTGCTAGCTCAATATCATCGACTGACCCGATGTCGGTCATTAGGAGCCCAGCCTTTCGGCTGACGAGGGACTGGAACTCCGTCCAGTCCGTTCGTCTAGGATTAAGAGCGCCTTTGCGCAGATCCGCCCTACCCGGTATGTCGAACCGTATGTGTTGATGGTCCGACAACGAGGCCTCATCCGTTACCCGCCAGTTACGAATTGAGTCTCGCAGGGCACCGCTGACCAGTGTGAGGTCCAGTACCTCCTCTCTGATTGCATTAATAAAGGTCGGCTTGCAGCCGACGTTAGCTATGTCCAAGTTAGTACCTACCAGATAGTCTAGTAATAACTCACCTCTTTTGTTTATATCACTGCTACCCCAAACGGTGTGATGAGCGTTGGCATCGCAGCCAAGAATTATCTGCTTACCATGCATACTGCAGTGACGTACCAGGTCCACCACCTCCTTCGGTGGAGCAAATTCTTCTTCGCCGGGGAAGTATGCCGTCGCTACGACGATCTCCGACGACCCCCGATCTGTGGGTATATTGATCTGTGCAGCCACTAGATCTCTGAAAATAAAATTTGTCAATGGAATTAATTCAACACTCTTGTCGACAAGTAACGCAGTGCGAGGTTTGTCCACTGACCGATCATAGATCAAGTTACTTGAGAGGGATTGTAGTCCCCGGACCAGGCCACCACTGACCCACGGCTCTTGCAAAAGCGCAAGACCGATGTTCTCCTCGGCGAATATCCTACAGAGTGTTGCCGACGCCCCTTTGGCGTGGTGTAGGTTCGCCTGTAGCACCCTATTGGTGCTCATCTCCATCTCTTATGGATCGCTGCACCAAATCCCCTAGCCTGTTGCGTCGGGGTCCCTTCCCGCTTGAACCTTTGGTCGGTTTTTCCGGCCTTTCGTGAGGGTTGGTTGTGCTGCGTTTGGCCGAAGGCTGCGGATTTCGCTTGTTTTCCACCCTCGCATCTGCCCGTTTCCTCTCGCGAGCAATCACCGCTCCGCTGGTAGACGGACCATCATGTGGGGTGGGTATTTGTTTTGTCTGGGGTGGTTCCTCAACTCCTTCAGTTTTGGCCCCAGCAGGCTTCTCTTGTTTGTTGGCAACGTCTCTCGAGCCAATGCTCTTGAGGTGTAGCCTGACTTGCCCAAAGCAATAGCTGATCTTACCTCCCAGCTTAACCAACTTCTGGTAGGAGCAGCCATCCACTGCTAGACGGAGGTGAAAAAATTCACCATGCGTCTGCCTTTGTACCACCGCCCAATGTGCAGCGGCCAAGTCATTTTGAGCTGATATGAAATCCAACACCTTTTCATTTGGCAGCTCCAGACTGTGTGGGAAGTAGCCACGCACAAAATGCGTGCGAGGGAATTCTTCTTCAGGGACTATCTTGCAGTCAACACCTGATTTGGCTTGGATGAATCCAAGGTTGGCCTTTGTCCACTCCGCCGTCTCATTATTGACGCACACAAGCATCAACCAATCAGTGCGTCGTAGACAGCTCTCAAACTGCGGTTTAAAATTACCGGACTTTTCAATGACCGCCTCCAAAATTGCACTCTTGACCCTCTCGATCTGGTCGGCGGTAAGTGACGGAGCCTCCAATGCTGAGACAAAGCCCAGTCTGATGCCCTTTGGCATATGAACCGTCTGGATCTTTGTCTGCTTCGCACAGGCGCGTTTGGCAGGAGCTCCATCTGTAGGAGAGTTTTGCGAACGTCCCCTTTTTAGTGTGGCAGCTGCCGGAGCCCTAGTGGCTTCTTTTAGGGCGTCTTCCCTCGGCAGTCCTTTTTTTATTGCTGCTTTAAATAGCCGCCGTTCCCTAGAGTTGAGATTCACAAAACCCACTCCAGATTTCAGGCTAAGCCCCTGAAGGTTGACGTCTCGTACTGTGCTGCCTGACTCCACCGAGCCCTGGCTGCACGCAACGTCCTGCTCCGCGGTATCGCTTTCTGAGCTTGAAGACAATATCTCCTGCTGTGGTAACCTGGGCGTTCCTGTCGTGACACTGATTGTCGCAGTCGGGGACCTCATGTCCGTCGTCCTCAGGTTAATACCTCCATCAGCTTGCCCAGTGGCACTGCCGTTGTTGTTGTCCGAGCTGGAAAACAGTGTTTCCTTCTGCAGATTTCCGACCACTAAGGTCGATTTATTGTCTCCTACATCAACAGACCTCGTATCTGTTTTCTGAAGCTTGGTACTAGCATCGGCGTGCCCAATGGCTCCGCTAATGCTGGTACTGATGCTCGGCGCCTCCGCCAACTCCAATGCAGATGTTCTTAGAGTACCATCCAACTCATTATTTGTTTTTAAATTTGTATCCATATATTATTGCTTATGGTAGGGATGGGGATGGTCACCCATGGCAGAGCCCGTGTACCATGGGAAGTCTTAATTTAAACTGGAGGTCGACAGATATCCAGAGTCCGCTTACTAAAGACCAAAACTTCCCTTTGGCAATGCATCTATTGGCGTAAGCTGTTGCACCGTAGATTGGGGGTAATTTTTACTAGAGTTTTCTTCTCTACGCCCGACTACCATTAGCCAGCATCCAAAGCAGGGACATGACCGTGCTAAGGATCTGTTTCCAGCCGCCCTCACGTGGAGAGCATAGTCGCACTTCCGGAAGTGAGACACAGTTACGGCACGATCACAAAGATCATGTTTGTCCCCCTGTGTCTCCTTCTGGCTGACGGCCAACTTCCCTCGTAGTTAAATGAAAAAAAATAATTTTTTTTTCAACATAATATCCTTTTAGCTCAATATACTTAGTCCAACGTTTCTCCAATTTGTGTATCCGTGCATTATCTTGATGAAAAAGAACTTTTTTCTTGGCCATACGGGGTCGTTTTTTTAAATCCTCGTTAAATCGGTCCAATAAGTTGGCATATTATTCGCCGTTTATTGCTTTTCCTTTTTGAAGGTAATCGCTGTGGATTATCCCGCGTGCATCCCAAAAAACTGGTGCCATCACCTTTTTGGCCGACAAACTTACCTTGGCCTTCTTCGGAGCCGGTTAACCCGGAGAAATCCATTGTTTAGACTGCTGCTTGGTCTCCGGAGTGTTGTAATGGATTCATGTTTCATCCACAGTTACAAAACACCGCAAAAACTCATTCGAATTGCGGTTAAACAACTCCAAACAATCCTTTGAAGTTGTCACACGATTACTTTTATGGTCAATTGAGTGCAAACGCGGCACCCATCTTGCAGACAGCTGTCTTAAGTCCAGCTGATCATTTAAAATCGAAACCACACTGCCATATTATATGCCTATGGCATCAACAATCTTACGCACTTTTACTCTTCTATCGGCCGACACCATATCGTGAATTTTTTTGACATTTTCGGGTGTAGTGACTTCAATTGGCCATCCAGAACGTTCAGCGTCATTTGTACTTGTGCGACCACAACGAAAGTCAGTAAACCACTTTTTTATCATTGAAATCGATGGTTCAGAGTCCCCATAGTATTTATCAAGCTTTTCCTTGGTTTGATTGACGGTTTTTTTTCGCAAAAAATAACGTTTGAGCACTCGAAATTCACTATTTTCCATTTTTAAAAAATCTACGAAGTTGTATGTTTTAAACAGGTGTTAAACGCAAATTAAATGGCGGAACTTGCTCAAAACTTGACAGTAGTATATTAACAGGTGGTACTTGATGGGAGCAGTGTTGCATTTCATATAACTACGAGGGAAGTTACGGACTTATTGATCCGCCCTCGGCAGGACCTTACGTGTACTACTAACGGAAAAAATATCCAACAAAGTATTATAGGTTAAAGTAAAATGTGTTGGTTATGTTGAGTTTGTTGGTATCAAACCAAGTGATTTCATATCATCCGTTAAATGATTTTCAATTCATGTATTAGAATTAAATCACCACATATGATTAAATCTTCATATTTAGTGGTTAAAATATCAAGGATTTTTAAAAAAAAATGTTGTATTTATTGTTCCATTAGGTCTATTAGGTCTATATACAGATCCTACTAACAGTTTACCACCACAGGCTATAATTTCAACCAATATGTATACGAATTGGTTGACATTATTATTATAATTTTGATTAATATTCTCGCTTAATTCATTAGGATTTTTATTTACGTTTAACTCGTCAGCATTTATCGATGTTTCAACATTTAAATTATTTACTTGTTCATTGACATTATAAGAATCACAAACCATTTTGCTGAAAATTCCATGCTTAATATATATAGCAGCGATAAGTTTTAAAACCTTTTAGCTCAATAATAGAGCCCGGAACAGATTTATTTAACCAGGTCTCAGATACACAAACAATATCCACATCAGCGCCTTCAAAGATATTACGAAATTCATCAATGTTAATTCTTAAGCTTTGAGCATTTAAGTGACATATTTTAATACCAGATCGTTGTTTACATAAAATACGAATCATATTAGAGGTAACGTCATTGGATCCAAAAGCTACACTATTCATTAGAGATAACATATTTTAAAGAGTGTTTAGTACGCAACGCTAGCTTATCATGTTATCTTATGTTGTACATTAATATAAAGAAAAAATAATATACTTTTTGACAAGAAGTTTAATTTTAAAAAGAAATATTTAAAAAACTAAAGGAAAAACATTTGAATATAAAAATATATTTTAGCGAAAATATAAAAAACCCATCATCGGTATTCAGCAGATTGTGAGTTGAACGAATACTGAGCATCAGGAACATCAGGAAAAAAATTATTAAGATCATGCATACTATCAATTCGAATAGGTTGTTCCTCCGCATTAAATTTTATATATACTAAACCCCGAATTGTAAAAGCAGATTCCAATTTTCTTCCATGTTTAAAGCCCACTGCAGTTTTAAGAATCTTAAAATTAGTTGTAGTTAAGTTTTCGTTTATATAAAAAGGTCGATCGGAATTTTCCCCAATATGATTCAGCAACAATGATGTTTTAAACTGTTTACGAAAAACTTCACTAGATTTTAAGACAAAATTTTTATCGTAGGGTGAAAATAGTTTGACCATTATCACTGCGTGCGGAGAGTTTTTATCTTTATTGTTGTGGTTTTGCAGACGGTATATTGCTTTAACTGCTGGCGTATTAATGCCTAAAGTACTACAAATAGTTTGAAACATAACATAGAAGTCTTCGTCTTCTCGGTATGGTACACCATTTATTCGAAGATCGGAAGCTATGACGGATTTTTCCTGTCGCTGTATTTGTAGTTTTAAATTACCTACTTAATTTTTAACAGAAACAATATCATCATCAACCGTTTTTAACGTTGTAGCTCGTTGCATCATTTTTAATATATCCGATTTTAATTCATCAAAACGTTTGTCGAATTTTTTTATCACTTTGCTGAATTAAGGTTTGCATAACTTCAGTTATTTTTTCAAATCTTTTATCAACCAGGTTTAACAACTTAAAGGGTGAATCGTTGGTCGATAAACGCGTTGTATGCTTATACATTATGCTTATACATTAAAAGGAAGGGGAACTTTAAAATAATATGTTAAATAAAAGATAAGTTTATTAAATATATTGAGATTTTACACGCGCCTATAATTAAATGTTTAAAAACTTATAAAAATAAAACTCATGAAATCCTTGAAAGATTTCGAATCGTTATTTAGGTAATATAAAACTGGTATTTACATTTTATATTAATATGCCTTATTAAACCCAATTGCGAAAAAATATATAAAATTGAATATAAATATATTTCTGTTTTTTTTAGTTACCTGCAATTTTAGGCATCTGGGGCGAAATGGGTTTGGACGAAATCACATTCTCTTGCACTATTTTAAAAAAGAATGGAAAATCGATTAAGAAGACACTGTTTTTAATAGGATTTCTCTTACCCTGTTTGGTAATTATTATTTCATATACATGTATTTATGTTAAAGTTTTAAGGCAGAAGAAGAAAATGTTAAGTCATCGGCAAAACGTTGTATCAACCAAAGACTATATATTTAACGCAAGAAAAACTAGGGAGGATAACAGACTTACGCTAATGATGGTCACAATATTTATTTGTTTTCTGTTTTGCTTTTTGCCGCTTATGCTAGCAAATGTGGTGGATGATGAACGGAATACGTCCTACCCATGGTTACACATTGTTGCTTCGGTTATGGCATGGGCTTCAAGTGTAATAAATCCCATTATTTATGCGGCTAGTAATAGAAATTACAGGTAAGTTCCACTTATAATATTTGTAAAAAATGTTAAGTACATGGCTTTTTAGACGACATATTAGGTGTGTTCGATTACCCAAAAGAGTTTACTATTTTTACTGAACCTTGCTGCATCCGAAGTTAAAAAAGTGTAAACTTTTGGCCAATAGCAAAAAAAAAGTATTCATGTACTTTTAAATAAATTTAATCGGACACAAATATCATAATCAAATAAACCAATAAAAAACAAATCAGAGAGATTACATCAAATTATGGTGGCTATTCTTGAAAATGCGTCGAAGGAGGGAAAATGTACATGAATAGAAAAACAACTTGCAAATATTGTTTTGATTTATCATACAAAGTTTACGGTCTTTAGAATGAGAAACGCGTTATAACTTTTACGTTAATTTGATTTCAGAAGTGTATAGATGGCAAAGTCAAATTTCGTAAATTTTGTTTTGGTTTTCATGTAAAGGTTCAACTACGACGCTTTTTCAAGAATAGCCACCAATTTATTTGTGTGGCGTGTTTAACCGAGTACCGATAAGAAAAGGAGGTCAATAGTCAAAAGTATAAAAATATACATTTATTCGCTATCAGCTGTATCCTTAATTTTAAGAATATTTACAAATTGTCTGTCTACTTTTTTACTGCATTTCACTATAGAATTACTCGAACCAAAGACTATAGATTTATAAAGATGTTGCACTTAGTACATTTGGAATTGACAAAAATGTTGTGTTTCTTATTGATGAGCGGGGGAAGTAACAAGGAAAGCAAAAACTTCGTGCTCACATTCAGAAAAATGAAGAGAGCAAAAAAGCACATGCATTAATACATGCATACACATGTTTGCTGTTTTTGTCAACCAACGTGTGTGTGTGTATGTTTTTTTTTTTTGTTAAAACCGGTTTTCGTTATTTTTTTTAATGTGATTTTGTTTTTGTTTTCAAGCAATTTATGTGCAAATAACCTACGTAGGACCAAATGCGACCGATTGTTTAATTGGTATGGTAAGAATATGTGTTTTATTGTTGTACAAATGAAATTATAACGATTCGAGCCGAATTATAATTAAATTTTTTGGACAATTCAACTATGTATGTACTTATAATATGTGTATGTTTGTATCAAAGGAATTTATTATAAAACCAGTGTTTTTTCTTAGGGCGTGTGTGAGGCGATAGAAAAGTTCTAATGTAAGAAAAATGTTGACACTTCTAAAATTAATTATATTTCAATAGCTCTGGGGGCTAGTAGAATTTATGAAACAACCAACAAAATTTCTGACAAGCAGAAATTAAAAATTTTAATTGAAAAATTCAAATAAAAACGTTTAAAAAATTGTGTGAATTCAAAAAAAAAAAAAAAAAATATAAAATTAAATGCATAGAGCCACCTGCAAAAAAAATGTATTTTCCTAATTTGTTCATTATTTTATACAGTACTTTTCGTTAATAGTCATTTACGTTATTAGTCACATTAGCGATATAGGTCATTTAATTTTTATTTTTGCCGCTATACACAAGATTAATTGAAAGTATTTACGTTATAGTCCATTTAGCGATATAAGCACATTTACCATCTATCAGCGGCTAGAAAAGGCAAAAGTAAAGCAAATTATTAACGTTATAGTCACATAAGCCTAAGTTTTTTGTTTGTTTTCGAAGTTACAAGCCATATCAAAGAATCAAGAAATTAATCGTTTGCTTTTTCTAACCAACTCTCCACTCGAAAAAAAAATTAGTTTCTGTGTTTGGTAACAGAGATGAAATATCTTATTATTGTTTCAACTTTTTAAAAAAAGTTTTCAACTCTGTTTCAAAGTTATAAGCCCGCTGTCAGTATTGTTAATATGATTTTTTATTTTATTAAATTCATATGAAATTTGCAAAAAATCGGCAAAGAGGAGTACAAGTGTATTTTACCTTTAATAAAATGTTCAATATTTAACATTATTCCAGTAGTGTGTTTATGTTATAGTATTTTGAACGATTTAAAATAAATCGGGCATGCTCTGACAATCGTAAAACGCTTAACATTTGCGATTCTGACTTAAAATCGTATAATATGTGTTCTGTAAATCACAATGGCAGGAAGTTTGGAGAATGTAAATTACAAAAGTATGCTGAAGGAAACTAGAATTTTTGTTAGAAACTATGGCAGATCGCAAGCATAGCGCACCAGTTTCAGAACACTAAAATAAATCTGGCGTTTTGCTTTTTTAAATCGTGCGAATATCATAACAAGGCTGAATATCTTAAAACCTAGAACTTGGGATATCAGTTAATTGAAGTTTGCAAAAAATATTAATTTTAAGAAATTTTTAAAATTCCATTTAATATGCAATCAGAAGTGATTCAGTTTTTAGAATTTATTTTCCAAAATAAATTAAAAATTTACTTGTTTTCTTGTGTAGATCCGATGTTTAATAACTTTTGGCAAGGGAAATGTCTGACAATCGAATAAAGCTTAAGCTTTATTCCAAGTTTCTTAAGCAACAATTTTTTAATGTGTTCAATGTAATTATCTGGCAATATTATCAATTTGTCATCTAAAAACTATAGTCGTACTAAAATTTTTTTTTTATATATAATTGAGAAAGAAAAGTAAAATGCGTTTCATAAATCGCTAACTTTTTTAAATTTTGAAAAAAAAAACGACATTTCGGCAAACACAAAATTTCGTCGCCAAATAGGTTTATAAATCACCACATCTGACAGCCCGGCTCATAGTGGCACACATATATGTGAACTAGGCGTATAGTCATACTAGCGATATAGTCCACGATTTGTGACTATAAGCAAAAAGTACTGTACATAGTATTTTTTCAATAACGTCAAAATTTTATATTGTCAAAAAAGATATAATTTTTTCAACGTTATTTTACAAAAAATTTCTTATAATGTAGACCATAAACAAACAAATAGTTGTTAATATAACATAGACTGTCCCGTGTTCGAGCACTGGTATATTTTGTTTATCTAGGTATACGATGAAAAAGCATTCTTTATTTCGTTAAAATATATCATTTTACACAGCAGAAACATGAATTTTTCCCCACACAGAAATACTTTGTTACCGTTTTACACAGGCCCGAACTATTTACTACGAGTATTTGGGAAATAATTTTACTTATAGGCTATTTACAAGTTTAATGGTTGTAAATTTTAACTTTTCAAGTATGTAATCGATGATTTGAAGGTATTTAAATGTTTCCCATGTGTATTTCTTCTGTCTAATATAAGGAATAGTAAATTTAACATCTCCATCCTGTGTTATAACATACGTTATTCTCCGTAAACCAAAAAGAATAAATTTAAATTTTAGTTCAATTTACGCTTTGCTCAACAAAAAATTTTTTATTTTCATTGCTTTATTTTGTAAAAATATTTTTGCAGACCTTTATAAGAATTTTACAAACTTCTAAAAGTAAGACCTCCAAAGCCTGATTATTTATCATAATTTGAAATAAAATTTTTGTTGTAATAATAAATAAAATTGGATTTTTCGTCGGAAACAATTTAATAATATGTCAAATAATACAATTATTATAAAAAACTTTGAAAATTAATTTTTTCCTACATTTTAAAACAAAAAATAAATAAAATTTCAAGAAATAACGTGCACACACATCAAACTGGCTGCAAATTTTTATGAAAATCAAAAGTATTTTGATTATGTCGCTTTAGTAAACATAAAATATCTTTTATAAACAAAGAAGTTAATTTTTTTAGAAAAATTATTTCTTATATTCCTACAATTGTTTAAAGTTAGACAATAACAGCATTTGAACTTCGGTGCGAATCGATATAATTTCATCTGTACAACAATAAAACACATATCATTGCCCTACATTTAAAAATCTGTCACATTTGCTTTTACATAAATGGCATAAAACAAAACTTCTTTTATTACCTAAATGTGTTTTTAACGAGAAAAACAAGACTTCTTTTCGTTTTTTATATTTTTTTAATTGCCATATATGTACAATGTACATTGTGCCTACATACATACACACACGCGTGCACGTACATATACGCTGATAGATGAGAATTAAAAGTTCTCTGAGAGTAAAAACAATAACTATAATTTACTCTCACAAGTGGATTTAGCGGCTAAATCCACCAAAAAAATTAATATAGACAGAAAAATGTATACACTTTGTATGACAGTGCAATATCTTTATAAATCTATAGTCTTTGCTCGAACGCACCTATGTGTTAGTATTTCCCAAATTCGTTAATCAGAATTGTTTTATGGCGGCTATTACTATATGTGCTTATTACTACATTCGCTGGTGTGCGTGTAAAGCAATAGTTTTTGATTGATCTTTTAATGAAAAAAAAAATTAATACGAAAAAAAGATTTTTTCATCTGCAAAAACGGAAATGACCAATTTAAATCAAAATTTTTCTAACTTCGACCTAATATTTTGGATTATGTCCAAATTTGTCTACATATTAAATAATGAAGCTTATTAGCATATAAGGCATTATTTGTAAAGCGAACAACCCAACAAAAAAGTTGTGGTTAAAGTGATAAAGTGTGGCCGTTTTCAACTTAAACAAATCAAACAAAAAAATTTTATGTGATTCTTATAGGAAATAGATTGATCTTTTAGACCTAATATTTTGTTTATCGAAATGAGCCTATAGTGCCCTTATTATTTTGTTAAAGTTTTATTATGTGCTATCCATACGTTTTACTTGTACATGTAGCTTTTGCCTTGTTGTACCGTAAAAGACAGAAAATGGCGAGTTTAAATTTAAAGTTTTCTAACTTTTCCCTTTTTTTTTTAATTTTCTTTTTACCGAAATTAGCCTAAGGCGCACACTGGTGATTTCGCGGAAAAAAGTCAAATTTTCAACATACTCTTCATGCAATATGCAGTGATATTTTGAAATTTAAGACTAAAAGGTACAATCAAATAAAAAAGAATTACTCCGATCTGACTGCCAGTTTTTTTTTTATATCCGTCTCAAACTCAGTACTTGTAGGTTTTACCGAACCAACTTAATTTAAACCTAAGAATTTAAAAACGAATATTATTTTATTATGTGAGCTTACGTTTTTCTTTTTATTTTTTATTTAAAGTAGGATATTTCAGTATACTAAAATTGAAAAAAAAAATCTGCAGAGACTTAAGTTTTTTTTTGTGTATTTTTATGAACATATAGCAAAAATCCCTTTTTTCTCCAAACATTTAGACATGCAATTTTAGCCTTACTTTCCCACAGTTGGAAATCACTACTAATACATTGTCTCATATCTGTTTTTACATTTTTAATCAATTTCAAGTGCCACTAGGTGCCACATCTCAATTTGTTGCATTACACAGTACAACATTTTTCAGCTGATTGATTCGGGACTCAATTCTGATAAGGCTCTTTTATTTAACATAACTCGAGAACCACTAGTCGGATTTTGCTGAAACAAATTTAGATCAAGAATTACAATTACTTTTATCTGTTTATATAACGTTTTGCTACATAAGCAACAGTTTCGCAGTTATAAATAAATGTATGAAGAAAATAAAATATTTTTTGCCTTAAAAATTTAATTTTTTTAGTTCATAAAAATTTAAAACGGTAAAACGTGTCAAGTTTTCTTACTTTCACGTAAAGTCGCATAACCTATGAACAAAATGAGACATAAATCATGAAAATCGATTAACGCGTTTCGCTTTTATTCACAATTAAGTGAAGGTATGCATTTTGAAAATTTTCTGGAGATATGGACAAAATTCTTTGGAAAATACATTTATGACTTTTTTTTATGATTCTCAGAATTAAAAAAAACATCGACTTTTGTGAATAAAATCAAAAGTTGCAAACAGATTTTAATCATTTATGGCTTATTTTGTTTGGAATTTCGTTTTTTATACGTTATTAGAAGCATAGCTGCATTTTCCAATTTTTTATGAATTTTTAAAAAACAAAAATTTCGAAATTTTGTTAAAAAAATTATTTTATTTTCCAAAAAAAAAAATTATGTTTCTAAAACGACTGCGGATATTAGAAAGAAGTTTTACCTTTCTTAAAATTTTATTGCGGAATTTCGGTTTTTTAAGTTTTTTCAATAAGCCAAAGCGTTTTTGAGTTACACGAACATATGTTGTGCAACCTCCTCCATTTTTGAAATATCTCGAAAACCAGAGCCAATCTTAAAAAACCGCGGGCACCACTGGATTCAGCGTACCCGAATTATGTTAAAACGCCAGGTGCCCAGCTTGTCACGAAAAAAAGTGTCAATTTCGTGCACAGTGTTACTTTTGTGTATTACTATATAAATAAAACTAAATTTGTGATGAAATTATTACATTTTTTAACAAATATATTTTTTTTCTCAGCTCCATACAAAAATCCCCTGTGTGCGGCGTACTAAATATATTGTAAAACTTTTGCAATGAGATCTCCATTAGCTTCAAAGTAACGCAAAATTTATGAATATGCCTAACACATCCAAACCTGAAATGACCAATTAAAATTAATTTTTTAAATACATGTGCACTTAACGTAATAAGAATATGCGTCAGTACTATATAACTTTTAAAATATTTAGTGCTTGACGAAATGTTTTTTCAAATCATATGCACGCAGCTAATAAAATACGGTCTTCTTCAGAAAATCAAATTAAAATTATATTTTATTTAAAAAAATCTTAAGTCTATAATGTACAATAATTTCAAAGCTCATAGTATATTTTTTTTTTTAATTTTATATAGTAGATATTCTATAGTAGCACCACATTCAGCCCCTTCTAATGAAAATTATATACATTTTGAAGTTTCTCTTGTTCATCAATCAGTTCATCCACAAATGCAGGCTTAAGTCTATCCGTAAAGTAATTTTCATTTCTTTCTGTGATTTCATATGGTCTACTGTATTTGTTGGATAAATGTTTTAATATTCCATCATTACGTATCCACACTTGTGATGTTGTTGATATCATTAAATACGAATGGTTTCTTTAAACAGTGATGAGGCGCAGCTACAAGGCGAATATTTTTTATTGCAAATGTCAGATGGTCTAAAAAATAAGATCGTGATGGTTTGTCTTTAACATCGGAGAAAAATTGCATAGGTAATATTAAATTTTTTCCATAAATAAACTAAGCTGCAGAAGCATTTAAATCTTTTTTGTGTGCTGTTTTCATTCCAAATAGAACTGTGGTTAAAACGTTATTCCGTGAATTAGTATTAAGACACGTTATTTACATAATGTTTCTCCTAGTATATTTTCTATTGGAATTGCTTCAGTCCTGCGGGTAAGCCTGTCTATACAGGTGAGTATGTAACTTTTCCCTTGACAAGGTGGTTAGATCCTACTTAATCAAAATGGACTTCAGAAAAGTGTTTTGAAACAATACCAAAAACTCCTATAGGTGACTTCACATGTTTTAAAACTTTAGCTTTTTGACATTTTTCAAATTCTTTAAACCACTGGCCGATATTTTGATTCATTGAATGCCAAACGATCAGATATTGATTTATGAGATGCACGAACTCCAGGTTGCCTTTTACAAATATATGAACGAGGTCTTTTTTGGGAGATATCGCAATAAATACATCTATTCGATCCTGGAATATTTATTAAGTTAAGGTTTAATTGAGTCGATTTTTGGTACGAAAGGATTTCTTTCAATTCTTCGTCTTTATTTTGTTCATCTGCCATACTATTGAACTTGATTGATTCGATTTCGCTTGATCTAGACAATTATTCTGCTTCTACATTATTAGAACCAGATATATGTATTATATCTGTTGTAAATTGAGATATAAAATCTAGTTGTGGAATTTGTCGCGGACTTGCCTGCACTGGTTTCTGGTTAAAAGCAAACATATGTGGTTTGTGATCTGTATATAATTTTTCAGGACTTTTATCTTGTATCTTCTTGTTACATATTACCTTAGCTATCCTTTGAATAGCAATGAAGTATATTGTATGTACAGAAAAATTAACAATTATGAGACACCAGCAGACTGTAATGCATTTGCAGGCCCGCTACGGCCTTCGTCAGCATTCTTTGTGTCACACTCAACTATTTTAACAAATAGAATCTGAGAATAATTTCTTTTTTCATAAGTTACTTTATTATATTCAACATTTTTTGTTATTCGAATTTAGTCTATGAGTTAAATTTCAGTTATGTATTTTATAAAGCCTTTTGTAATAGTTGTATTCCTTCAATTTTTCAGGAATGACTTTATACACTACCAGACTATTATCTTGTATCTTCTAGTTACATTTTACCTAAGCTATCCTTTTTATGGTTCAAAGCTCCTGAAGAATGCAAGATCATGCCAGTCGTACTGATCATCCATCTACTAGCAGAAGATGTTTCTTTATAGCAATTTCTTAATCTACGAAACGTCATTTACGCTATCTACATGTTCACAGAAGAGTTTCCAGCAGTCCTGCTTGGCCTTTCTAGTGATTTTCTAATATTCCCTAAGCCTACTATGATATTCATCTCAATAGACTATGGCCTTTTTGCCCGGTTGAAAGGTTTGCGTAGATTCTTACCCAGATCCCGTATATCCCCTGTTACCCTCGGTTTCTCATGGAGGGTCTCCGCTCTCGTGGAGGACCACTCTTTTCAAACGATTCAACTATAGGCATTTGTGAGCGTCTCCACTTTGGCTTCTATGTCCTCCTTACCCTGACATTTGTTGAATCCCAATCGATTCCCTAATATGGCCCGAAATGTGCCCAGTTGGTCTTAGACCCATTCCGAAATCTTATCGGTTACTGCGGTGGCCGAAGAATTTTGACACTCATATACTGGTGATCCGAAAAGCAGTGTTCTCCCGAAATCCTTCAATCCTGAATCTCGTCCGTGAAATCGTCAGAGAAAAAGGCTATCTTCTTCTATATATATAAAAACATATATAAAAATGAATTATGTATGTTTGTTTGTTTGTCGCTTTATAGACTCCGAAACTACTGAACCCATTTTCCTGAAATTTTTACAGTAACATCACGTGAGCCCTAAAAATAAAATAGGCTACTTATTTTTTCGATAGGGGCAGGGGAATTGGTACCCCCCATAGGATGCCAATATTAATTATCAAACCGATTTTCCTGAAATTTTTACAGTAACATCACGTGAGCCCTAAAAATAAAAAAGGCTACTTATTTTTTCGATAGGGGCAGGGGAATTGGTACCCCCCATAGGATGCCAATATTAATTATCGAACCGATTTTCCTGAAATTTTTACAGTAACATCACGTGAGCCCTAAAAAAAAAATAGGCTACCTATTTTTTCGATTGGGGCAGGGGAATTGGTACCCCCCATAGGATTCCAATATTAATTATCGAACCGATTTTCCTGAAATTTTTACAGTAACATCACGTGAGCCCTAAAAATAAAATAGGATACTTATTTTTTCGATAGGGGCGGGGGAATTGGTACCCCCCATAGGATGCCAATATTAATTATCGAACCGATTTTCCTGAAATTTTTACAGTAACATCACGTGAGCCCTAAAAATAAAAAAGGCTACTTATTTTTTCGATAGGGGCAGGGGAATTGGTACCCCCCATAGGATGCCAATATTAATTATCGAACCGATTTTCCTGAAATTTTTACAGTAACATCACGTGAGCCCTAAAAAAAAAATAGGCTACTTATTTTTTCGATAGGGGCAGGGGAATTGGTACCCCCCATTGGATGCCAATATTAATTATCGAACCGATTTTCCTGAAATTTTTACAGTAACATCACGTGAGCCCTAAAAATAAAATAGGATACTTATTTTTTCGATAGGGGCGGGGGAATTGGTACCCCCCATAGGATGCCAATATTAATTATCGCATATCTTAAGAGCCGCTGCACGAATTTTGCTGAACTTTTTGTAGTAGGATCTTCTGAGCCCCGGAATTGAAAGAAAATAGCAGCGGGGGTATAGGAATACCCCATAGGACGCCAATGTTTAACATCGCATATCTTAAGAACTGTAATAGTGAGAATGTTCAAACTTTCTAAAAGTCACTCTTATGGTATACTACACTTTTGAAAATAAAAATAAGGCGGGTAGGCGCAGGGGGGGAAATACCTCCCATAGGATGCATACATTAAATATCGCTCAACTGAAGAACTATTAAAGGGAGAGTCTTCAAACGTGGTTAAAGCTACTATTATAGTAAACTATAAATTTCAATATAAAAATGTGCGGGGTCAGTGTAGCGAAGCGCACCGGGTTAAGCTAGTAAAAATATAAAAATGAATTATGTATGTTTGTATGTTTGTCGCTTTATAGACTCCGAAACTACTGAACCGATTTTCCTGAAATTTTTACAGTAACATCACGTCAGCCCTAAAAATAAAATAGGCTACTTATTTTTTCGATAGGGGCAGGGGAATTGGTACCCCCCATAGGATGCCAATATTAATTATCGCATATCTTAAGAGCCGCTGCACGCATTTTGCTGAACTTTTTGTAGTAGGATCTTCTGAGCCCCGGAATTGAAATAAAATAGAAGCGGGGGAAGTGGTTCCCCCCATAGGACGCCAATGTTTAATATAGCATATCTTAAGAACTGTTATAGTGAGAATGTTCAAACTTTGTAGAAGTCACTCTTATGGTATACTACTCTATTGAGAATAAAAATAAAGCGGTAGGCGCAGGGGGGGAAATACCTCCCATAGGATGCATATATTAAATATCGCTCAACTGAAGAACTATAAAAGGGACAGTCTTCAAACGTGGTTAAAGCTACTATTATGGTAAAATATAAATTTCAATATAAAAATGGGCGGGGTTGACAGGGGAGGAGCAGTACCCCTCATAGATAGAAATATAATTAAGAGCCGCTGCACGCATTTTGTTGAACTTTTGGTAGTAGGATCTTCAGAGCCCCCAAATTGAAATATAATAGCCGGGGAAGTGGTACCCACCATAGGACGCCAATGGTTAATATCGCATATCTTAAGAAGTTTTATAGTGAGAATGTTCAAACTTTGCAGAAGTCTCTCTTATGGTATACTATACTCTTGAAAATAAAAATAAAGCGGGTAGTTGCAAGGGGGGAAATACCTTCCATAGGATGCATAAATTAAGTATCGCTCAACAGAAGAACTATTAAAGGAAGAGTCTTCAAACGTGGTTACAGCTACTACTATGGTAAACTATTAATTTCAATATAGAAATGGGCGGGGTAGACAGAGGAGGAGCAGTACCCCTCATATAAAGAAATATTAAATACCATATATCTGAACACAAAAGTTATCAACCTTTACAGGACAACTTTCAAAACAAAAAAAAAGGGGGGTAGGTGCAGGGGGAGCAAAAATAAATAAATTACACATTAAAAAAATACTGCAATTTTTTTCTTATTTATTTTTTTTACCAGTGTAGCGAAGCGCACCGGGTTAAGCTAGTATATAATACATCTTCCCTACTTCTGTTGACAGAGGATGCCTTATTCCCTAAATTCAACGTGATGAAGTCTTTTGTATTCAAGAAATTTTGAGGGCATGTCTCCTACGATTGGTGTAAGTACTAAATGGTATGAGTTAGTATCCCAACCTACTATAAATTTCCCATCTTTTTTTGCGCTTCATCAACCAGTTTCATCAATTCTGACGGGGGTGGAAGTGTCGGAGAGTCGAAGGGTATGTAAACTCCTGCAAGGAATATATTGATTTTCCCTTGCTTTAGCCCCGTTGCATCTAACGTTGACAACCCTGTTGAGAAAAGAAAAGATAAGTACCTGTGACATAGAATACAAGTTCTCGGACGAGACGCTGAATCAGAGTAAAAAAGTTGGAACACGATTCAACCCATAAACTTTGTTCCGAATGGTCCAAGGTTCCTGGGTTAGAGCAATGTGTAGCTTACCTTATCTTAGACATCAGAGCGTTGTTTGCCGTCCCGCTCTGGTGGAGGTTTATTTGGATGACCTCAATCATGGTCCTCCAATTGATATTTTCTCAAAACTGGGTGTTTGTTAATGAAAGTGGTTCTTTAATGCTCTTTATTTGTTTGTTTTAGTTACACTTGTCACAATATTTTACAAATTGTTTAACCATCTTATTCATATTTTTCCAAATGTATCGCTGTTTCAATTTAATAATTGTTTTTCTAATTGCTAAGTGGCTTGCGTGTGTGGCATTGTGGAATTCATGGATGAGTTTATATTTCAGTATGTCATCTGTTATTCTTGTTGGGGCATTATATATTAATATTTTAAGTTGAGAACTTTCATTGTTTACTGTTATCTTTGCATATGCTTCTGTTGGTTTTTCCATTGTATATACTTTAAATATTTTATCATTCTTTGCTAGCGCTAATTCTTTTATCCTTTCTTTATTCATTTTTGATATCAGTTTCCTCAGAATCGAATCTAGTTTCGCTGAGTCATCGCTGAATCTCGCATGCATGCTATTATCATCTTGTACGTTTTTGGCATGTAACTTCTTCATGATCGAATCTTGTTTCGATGAACTCTCGTTACATCCTAAATTAATATAATCGTTATCTTTGGAACGTGATTTCTTCATAATCGAATCTTGTTTCAATGAATTATCATCACGTCCTATGTGTACAATATTATCTTCAATTTTTATGTCGACTTCTTCTATATTTTCAAACTTATTAAATTGCAATTTCTTCATATTCTTAATATCATTTATGGATGTGCATTCCCATATTCGAAGTTGATCAGACTCCTGAGAGATGCATTTTTCCACATTATTTATGTTCGCGCGGGCTTTGTTCATATCTCTTTCATCATTATCATCAACTTTATTTGTTATCTTATTTGCCTCTTTTAATTTCATATTATCTTCATTTCCCTTGTGATTATTAGAATTTTCTTTTCTGTTTCATCATTTTTCAACGGTATCATTTCTTTAAGAATGGCTGAGTGTATATCTTTTCATTTTGGCCCAACTGTAACTCATTAAAAATTTTGTTAAAATGTTTATCATTGTTTACATTTGTGTAACTCAATATGTCATAGTTTTTTAGAGGGTCAGTGTACAGTTTAATGGCCTGTAGAATTGCCGTTTGAATTGTTGTGTTTAAAATTGTACTATGTGTCATTCCGATTTTTTTTTGTGCTATTGGTTTACTAAAAAAATTCTCGTCTTTTGATTCATTATTAAATATGACGTAGTAAGTAGGTTTAATTTCAATAATTGTATAATTTCAGTTTGGAGTACTATAATTTTTTTTATGTGTTAAATGCTTTTGTTTACATTAAAACTGCTATAGTTTTATTTATTTATTTTTTTTTTTTTAAAAAAAAAGGCTAAAAATATTCTTAAAAAATTAAGTAATTATTTATGTGTTTTAAATCTTTTTTTTTATAATAATTGATAATAAAATACAAAAATATTAATAAATGTTTAAATAAAATGGTTATGATAATTTTAATAAAAGAATTATTTAACATTACTTTATCTTTATGTATTATTTTTCCTTTTTTATAGAGATACCCATTGTAATATTTTAACATATTTTCTTTGTTTGATTATTTTTTTTTTTTTTTGTTTTGTATATAAAAATTTATCATTAACCTTTTTTTTCTTTATTTTTATTAGTATGAGCCATTTCATTTATTTTACCCATTTTGTTTCCTTAAGTCCTAAAATGTTGGTTTAAATTATTTAAGCTAGTTTTACTTCATCTATCAAAACGTTAGAATACAATTTTTTCCTGTATTTCTATCATCTATACCTGTAGTTTATCTTTTTCTGGATTATTGAAATATTTTGGAAAATATTCATACACTTGTATGAAATTCCATTGGTAATTAAATTAATTGTTGATAAAAATGTAGTTTTTAAATTTTTTTTTGCGTTTTCCTCTATACGAAAATTTAACGAAAAATGTTTTCCATCTTAAAAACTTTGAGACAGCACGATCTGTACGATTCTCTTTAGTTTGGAAGGAAACGTAGGATTCCATTTTTGTTGATCCGAGTGGGCAGGATTCCATTTTCGTGTTCCGAGTGGGCAGGATCGCCATGTAGTGTATGAAATGTTATAGCATAAAAATGGCAGGATCGCCATGTAGTGTATGAAATGTAGTTGCATCAAAATGGCAGGATCGCCATGTGGTGTATGAAATGTTTCTGCATAAAAATGGCAGGATCGCCATGTAGTGTTGTATATAAGGGATGTCATGTTAAGTGTTATTTTTCCCTATAGCCCAATATAGTTTTATACAGCTGTAGGGTACCAGCTTGAGGGTCAGGCGTTCGCTCGAACTGCCAAATTAGAGACTTAAATAAATTCAACAAGCCAACAAGTGCCACTTTATGTTGTCAGAATTAAAGTCTGCTTTATTCTTGGGCTACAGCCCTTTTTATACTTAATCTTACAATATTCTTTACTTACTCTAACTTATTGTAATATTTATTAAAGTCTAGTGCTCTCTGTCAGTACCATGTAATCGAGGTTTTCCCCCTGCATAATGTTCCAACCAATCAGAATGTATGAGTAAGGAATGCACTCATTTACATTTGACACTCCATATTCATTTGTCACTCACATTCTGATTGATCTGCTTTACTATTGCCCTATTCGTATTGACTCATTCAAACATATTGAGTCACTGGGTAAATGCCGTTATTTGATCTTTTATGTATGGCATTTACCCTACAGTAATTGGGGTGGCATGTATGCATTTAAGAGTAGTTATTGGGTAAGCAGTGGACAATTATTTGGTGCCATGCCCACTTACCCAATCGCACCCACGTTTTTATATAAGTTGTGTATTGATAATTAAAATGATTGTACTAAATTTGGAACCTTTACGTCTTTCCTCTCTACAGATATACAGAAATTTATATTTTCTTTGTATGGGAGGTGCCACGCCCACTCAAAATTTTAAAAAAATATATAGCCTATAGATCCTTCATGAAGATCGGTTCAGCGGCTTAGGCGGCTGGTTATTGGTACAAACAAACCAATAAACTTACATACATTCATTTTTATATATATAGATTCTCCTTAATTTATAAATTATTTTTAAATATAATTTATAAATTAATTTCAACTTCAAATTATAAATTAATCGACTTTAAATTATAAATTAATTCCAAATTTACTTTAATAAAATAATATTTTAACTAAAACTAAATAAAACAAACGTCAAAACTACCAAGTGTTGTATAACGATCAAAAGAATTTATTGTGAAAAAATATATTTAACAAATAGAATCTGTGAAGTTACTTTACTATATTCAACATTTTTTATTTTTCGAATTAGTTCTATGAGCTAAATTTCAGTTATGTATTTTATAAAGCCTTTTGTAATAGTTCTATTCCTTCAATATTGCAGGAATGACTTTATACACTACCAGACTATTATCTTGTATCTTCTTGTTACATTTTACGTAAGCTATCATTAGTATGGGTCAAAGGTCCTGATTGCATTCTTGATCATGCCAGTCGTAATGATCATCCATCTACTAGCAGAAGAAGTGTCACGATCTCCTCTATATTTTCCAATCTCTTCCCCGTCTCGTCGACCATTGACTCTGGCCTTTATAGCAATTTTTTAATCTTCGAAACGTCATTGACGCTATCTACATGTTCACAGAAGAGTTTCCAGGAGTCCTGCTTGGACTTTCTAGTGATTTTTCTATATTCCCTAAGCCTACTATGATATTCATCTCAATAGACTATGGCCTTTTTGCCCGGTTGAAAGGTTTGCGTAGATTCTTACCCAGATCCCGTATATCCCCTGTTACCCTCGGTTTCTCATGGAGGGTCTTCGCTCTCGTGGAGGACCACTCTCCTCAAACGATTCAACTATAGACATTTGTGAGCGCCTCCACTTTGGCGTCTATGTCCTCCTTACCTGACATTGACATTTGTTGAATCCCAATCGATTCCCTAATATGCCCCGAAATGTGCGCAGTTCCGAAATCTTATCGGTTTCTGCGGTGGCCAAAGAATTTTGACACTCATATACTGGTGATCCAAAAAGGAGTGTTCTCCCGAAACCCTCCTGAATCTCGTCCGTGAAATCGTCAGAGAAAAGACTATATATAATACATCTTCCGTACTTCTGTTGACAGAGGAGGCCTTATTCCCTTAATTCAACGTGATGAAGCCATTTGTATTCAAGAGTATACTATAAGTTTCCCATCTTTTCTTTGCGCCTCATCAACCAGTTTCATCAATTCCGACGGGGGTGGAAGTGTCGGAGAGTCGAAGGGTAGGCAATATATTGATTTTCCCTTGCTTTAGCCCCGTTGCATCTAACGTTGACAACCCTGTTGAGAAAAGAAAAGAAAATTTCCTGTGACATAGAATACAAGTTCTCGGACGAGGCCCTGAATAAGAGTAAAAAAGTTGGAAATGAACACGATTCAACTCATAAACTTTGTTCCGAATGGTCCAAGGTTCCTGGGTTAGAGCAATGTGTATCTTACCCTCATTTATCTAAGACGTCATAGCGTTGGTTGCCGTCTGGCTCTGGTGGAGGTTTATTTGGATGACCTCAATTATGGTCCTCCAATAGCCTGTATTCTTTCGAGTTGGATATAACCTCCTCCGTTTAAGCATCTGAGTCCTTAAGGTTGCCGGTAGCTGATGGTGTTGTCGGCGACGTTACCGGTGATTTATTGCACCAGTCGCGGTTGGCCATCACAGTCCCTCCGTTGGGCACCTTCACATTTTTGAAGAATACAGCTTTTAGGTATCATGGTAATTAAGGATACTTTCCATTCTTAAGGGTAGTATTCAAGGCGAAAAAAAGCATTTAAAATTAAAAGGATATTTTTTTTTGCTATGCTGGGTAGCTTCAAAAGCATTTTGTTACTGATCTTATAAAAACCAGGGGCTTTCTTGGGGTTTAAATCATGAATAGCCTTTTCGATTTCTCTTATCTCAGATCTTAGTGGAACAGCTGCTCTTACAGCAACAGGTGGTAAGTCGACCACAATATCGAGAGATGTATGAGGGGTAAATACGGATTTCAAATGATTAACACAAAGATTTCCTTTTTCTATATCGTTTCGTGCCCAACTTCCAATTAATTTCTTAATGGTGGTTAATGATAACTGGTCTTTTAAGATTTCTAGCTGCACGCCATAATGAGTAGTCTGGTTGAGGAGTTGCATCAAGTTCCTTAAGGTGTTTTAAAAGAATTCTGTTTTTTTCAGACTGTAGTAACTTTAATAGCCTTTTTGTGCACTCTTGTAGTAAATTAAGATCCATTTTACAAACTGTGTTAAACAAAACACGACCCTTTGGTGTTATCCCCAGAAAGTGTGTTAAGCGTTATAATCGCCAGCAGCCAGGAATCAGGGTCCTAATGATTTGAAATATTTATTATATTGGCTTTCTGACACTGAAAATCTAGGTGGGGCGTATAATCATGAAATTACTAGTTTTCGATTTAATTCCTCAACGCAAATGTTCGTTGCTTGGTGATAATCTTCACGATGATCACACATTAAGTAGTGTTTTACTCGGTTTTAATCAAAATAGCAGAACCTCCACAAGCTCTACCTCGAGGGTCCTTGGTATCATACAAGATATAACCAGTGATTTTAAACGTATTTCTTGAGGTCAGATGAGTTTCAGAAACCATCATAACATCAATTTGTTTATTTATAAGAAAGTATTCTAGTTCATTTTTGTGTTGACGGATGCCTTTTGCGTTCCAAAAGCAAATTTATAAACAGGTTATGGCTTGTTTAGTACAGTTTGCAATAACATCGATTGCATTCTTAACATTTCTTGCATCATATTACCCATAGTGCGAGTAAAATTATTAACTGTTTGCACTAATGTTTCCATAGTTTTTTCTAGCTGATTTAAATTAGAAATGGGAATTTCGTCATTATTTGGTAAAACACCTTGCAGTGTCATATGATTAGATTTTATTATTATGTTATTATATGGCTGCGGTATCTGAACGCCGTTAGTGTTTTATTGATTAGTTGCCTGCGTTTGAGGGGGATTAATGGCCTGTTCAACGATCTCGATAGCAAATCGAAACGATCGCCATCCATTCGCTGGATTTCGAATCAGATTGGGTTCAACCATTTCGACAACTTTCGATCGCTTGCTCTTACGAGTGTAATATTTGTTACTTACATATTAAAAAAATATAGTATTGCCATATAAGATATTTGTTGTGTCGTTTTTAAACGATCGCTCATTGAAAAAAGACGTCGTGATAAACAATCGCAGTTATCATCTGTATTCCTTTTAACAAATGTTTCTGTTAAAACAACAACTCTCAACTAATTTTTTTTTTTTTGTAACAAGTGCAAATAAATTTTAATAAGAAAACTCTCATAGAGACAATATTACTTCCTAAACATGACCTCTAAGCTTAGGGGCAACTATTTTGCCTCCCTGGACCCAGATCCAGACCCCAACCCCAAACGAAAACGTAAAAGAAGCCCAAATGTGAATCTAAATAATGTAAATGATTTTCCCTTAATAAATTCGACCCAAAAATCAAAAAGCTACAATCCAAAATATATTATAATGAAAAGTCAAAAAGCAGATAAATCTCTTTAAGATTTCAACATATTCTTAGTGTCAAAAGCATTAGAAACAGTTACCTCCGAAAAACTGGAAAAAATATATTTTACTCGTGATGGTGATTTACTATTATTAACCAAGAATTCAACCCAGACTGATAAATTCTTAAAAACAAAAGAACTAATAGGGGTTTGTCCAGTAGCAACCGCACTATATCCCACTCTAAACACAACTTAAAGTTTAACTGAAGAAGAAATCACCGATGGATTGAAAGATCAAGGAGATGTCGATTGCCAAAAAGTGAAAAAATTTGTGAATGGTCAATTAGCAAATACCTGCTTGCAAATACTATCATTCGAACGTTATACACTTCCTAACGAGATAAAAATAGGATTTTTAAACGTAAAAGTTAACCAATATGTTCCGCAAGCACTCCATTGTAAAAATTGTTTCAAATTACGGCATACAAAAAAACATTGCAAATCTGAAACAAAATGTGAAGTCTGTTCATCTGCCTTGCACGACCCCCTCACCATGCGAAAAGGTAGAATGTGTAAATTGTCAACACGAGCATCGCGCACTTAATAAAAAAATTCCAAGTATTATAAAAAGACAAAAAATAATAAAATTAAAAATCACTAGAAACTGTTCATTAAATGAAGCTATACAAATAATAAATAAAGAAAACACAACAGCAACAACAGAAATACCAACTGAATCTCTCGAAGTAGCAACAGAAAAACGCAAAAAAAAGCACAAAACAAACAACTAAATGAAGAAACTTCTTTAGAAACAACTCCACAAACCTCCAACCTAAACTCTTTTAAAACAACAACAACAAACACTTTGAAATCTATTATACAACGCAACAACTCTCTTAATTAAGCCACGGAACAAACATTAAAGAATATCTCCCTTAAAAAAAATACAACAAATAGCACAAATGACAACATTTTAACAACATCTCTTAACAATAATACAGACAACTACAATAACCCAACAAGCAATATGGATACCAGATAAAATATCACGACGATATACATTGGAATATCGCTGGTGAGCATTTTTTTTTTCACTATACTTTTATGGTCCTGAATATTCTTCAATGGAATATGAATGAATACCAGAATAATTTACATGAACTACAACTTCTCATAAATAAGACATCACCAGACGTGATAGCTATACAGGAAACCCACCTTAAAAATGATTCTATAAAACTACACAGCTACGACTTTTATGTACAAAATGAAAACTCCACTCACAGGAAGGGCGGAGTTGCAATTCTAGTTAAAAAATCAATACAACACTCTTCATACAACATCAAACTTAGCTTTTATGCAATTTTCATAATAATCGAAACCGAAATCAAAATCAAAATCTTATCCATATACATACCACCATTAACTTCAATTTTAAATTCAGATATTGACACACTATACAACTGTGTCAACACATCAACATTGATACTAGGAGATTTTAATGCCCACAGTTCCATCTGGGGTTCAGATAGGACGGATGCAAAGGGTAGATTTATTGAACAATTCTACCAAATATCCAATCTAACAATCTTAAATAACGGTCAACCAACACACTACTCTACTCACTCAACTTTTACACACGTAGATATTTCAATGGCTTCCGCAAATTTACTACCTTTTCGGACATGGCAGATTGATGACCATCTACATGGTAGTGATCACTTTCCCATATACATAACCTTCCAAAGGAATATCGACCATTTTGATAATACACCTACAAAACTATATAGTTTTAAAACAAATTTGGCAAATTGTCAAAACTACACAACTCTAGTAAACAATAAGGAAACGAATATATCGCTCAACAATAATAGTAATAAAGTTGTTGCAATATTCAAAAAAATGATACGATCTGCTGCTAACGAATCAATACCTATAACTTTAAACAAACCTAAACAAAAGACCGTTCATTGGTGGAACAAAACTTTGCTAGCCCTTCGAAACGATAAACAAAATAAATGGTACATTTTTAAAAACCACCCCACTCCTGAAAATAAAATTAAGTACCGTAAAGCCAACGCGCTGTTCAAAAAACAAGCAAAATTAGCCAAAAAAGATAGCTTCTACAAATTCACTTCCGAATAAACCCAAACTCATCTATTAAAACAATCTGGAGTAATGTTAATAAACTTTATGGAAAATATAACACGCAAAAATACATAGCATAGAGCTCCTAGACAATAACCTTACAAATTCTAGTGAAATAGCAATGCTCTTCGGCAGAGAGTGGTCTTCCCAATCAAGCAATACTAATTTCAGTCAAAACTTTATAAACAGCAAAAACAGTATAAGCATCTTAATTGATTACACCTCCACGCTTCAGCAAAATTCATCGCCTCTGATATATCACTAATAGAACTACATTCAATACTTAATTCCTTAAAGGGAACTACTCCTGGATTCGACAAAATAAACTATCCAATGTTAAAGAATATGCCAAGCACAGGTAAACTTCTATTATTAAATATATTTAACAAAATTTTTAACACCGGACACATTCCACAAGACTGGAAAATGTCCACTTTAATACCACTACCAAAACTTGGAAAAGAAAAAAATAAACTAAGTGGATATAGACCTATTTCCTTGCTTTCATGTATGAGCAAACTGATGGAAAAGATTATGGCTAGGAGAATAGCTTGGTTTTTACAAAAAAAACAAACTCATACACCCAAAACAAGTATTTTTCAAACCACACAAGGGTACCAGTGACGCCTTGCTATTTTTAGACCAACAAATCACAAAATCACTTTCCACGAGAAACCCCCTCACAATGCTATCAATGGATTTCGAAAAAGCCTTTGATAGAATAGGTGTGCATTCTATTATATCTCAGCTTAAACAGTGGAGAATCAGATTTAAGATCCTTAGATATATCTCTAACTTTTTAAACAATAGAAAATTTAGAATAAGAGTAAATAACACCTTCTCACATATATTTCCGCTAGAAAACGGTATACCTCAGGGGTCACCCTTATCCGTTGTTCTATTCCATATTGCTTATGAAAGACTAAATTCAATTTTACTTAAACACCCAACATTCAACCATTGTATGTACGCTGATGATTTATGTATAATTATAAAACATAACAAAACTTTAGATCAACTTAAGATTGATAATCTATTTTCTGATCTAAGCAACTGGTGCGACGAATACGGTGCAAAAATTTCTTATGAAAAGACCAAACCTATACACTTTTGTCGTAAACAACACTGTGTTATCCCAGATGTAAACATACAATCGAAGGTAATAAACTCGTTAGATAAAATTCTAGGTCTGATATTCGACCAAAAGTACAGATGGAACGAACATATTAAATATCTAAAAACAGCATTAGATAAAAAATTAAATTTAATAAAATGTATTACGAGACTGAATGGCAACACCCACCCAAAAACAACAATAAATATAGTAAAAGCTATATTAGTATCAAAAATAGAATACGGCCTACCAATATATGGACACGCTGCAAAAGCAGAACTAAACAAAGTACAATCTACATATCACGCCGCTGCAAGATTTACAATTGGGTCATTTAGGTCCTCCCCACTAAGGAGCATCTTAACGGAAACAGGTCTTCCGACCCTAAATAATCTCATTCAATTAAACACAACAAAACTAGCTACAAAACTGCTAACACCATCAGAAAAACAAAAAATACAATATAATCAAAATGCATCAAGCAATAAAAAACTCAAATCAACTGTGCAAAAAATCGCTGAATATATAAATCTATTAGATATAAATCAAACACCAAAGATCAAATTCAATAGTCTACGACCACCTTGGCTACTTTCGAGTGAAAGCATAGATACGTCGTTAATGTCCCACCAAAAACTGTCAACCCCACAAGAAGTTTATATATCACTACTCAATCAGAAAAAATTCGAATATTCCAAAAACTCGGGTTCTTTTGCTACACGGAGGGATCGAAGTCCAGAAGCGGGGTGTTCTACGCAGTAGTTGATAATAACACTGTGCAAGAAATTGACACCTTTTTTTCGTGACAAGCTGGGCACCTAGCGTTTTAAAATAATTCGGGTACGCTGAATCCAGTGGTGCCGGCGGTTTTTTAAGATTGGCTCTGGTTTTCGAGATATACCGTTATTTCCAAAATGGAGGAGGTGGCACAACATATGTTCGCGTAACTCAAAAACCCTTTAGCTAATTGAAAAACCTTAAAAAACCGAAATTCCGCAATAAAATTTCCTTTAAGAAAAATAGAAAAAATTAATTTTTTTTTATCAAAATTTCGAAATTTTTGTTTTTTAAAAATTCATAAAAATTTTTTTGCAGACGTATAAAAAACGAAATTCCAAACAAAACAAGCCATAAATGATTAAAATCTGTTTGCAACTTTTGATTTTATTCACAAAAGTCAACAAATTTTAATTAATTTAAGAATTTCAAAAAACGCAATATTTGTATGGGAGCGCCCCTAAGGGGTAGAGATATATTGCAACTATGTTTTAAGAAAATGTTAAGAACAAAAAACATTGGAGATCGGTCATACATTTTATCCCCCTAGGAGTGACTCCTAGGCCTTAGAAACAAATGATAGGAATGAAAATAAAGTTGCGCTGGCCATACATTTGGCTCGTCTAGGGGTATCTCAGGCGCTGCAAATTTAAGGCTTGGGTTCTACGCGTATAAAAAACAAAGTTCCAAACTAAATAAGCTACAAGTGATTAAAGTCTGTCTACAACTTTCGTTTTTTTCAGAAAAGATGAAATTTCTTTATTTTTTATAATAACCAAACTTGAAAATTTTAAAACATTTACTGCCCGTTCGCCGATAGCGAACGTTTACGTTCGCATATAAAATAACATTTACAACAAAAACAAAATTTCAAAAATTGTTCTTGTTTTAAATGTAATTTTCTATGCGAACGTTAACGTTCGATATCGGCGAACGGGCAGGTTTTGTTGTTGTTAATTAGTTAAAGTTAAAGTTTTTATTTAGAAATTGATTCTTCTTCCTCCTGCAGATTCCAACAAATATCCCCTAATAGCGAATCAAGTTGTTTGCCGCTATACCAGTGTTCGAGCCTGTCTGTTACTGGGTGAAATCTCTCGCCATGTTCATCAGACTCGGCTGGTGATTGTTCATTAAATTTTTCGGCCTGGTAATGCAAAAAATGTAATTTCAATAACATTCTAACGTTAAAGTTTCTAAATGTAGTTAGCATATTTTTGATTAAAATTCGCCAGTTTTAAGACCGATGATTTCCTAATACATTTTCTATTACTGATTTCACACAATTCCAGGCCAATAGCTCGATATCATTCAATGCAACCTCAAATTGATGGTCCTTCATAAGACGACGAATGTGAAATTCTTAAATTTGGCCCCTGAAGCGCCAAGGATGCCCCTAGATGGGTCAAATGTATGACCAACCCCACTTAGTTTTTCATCTTAATCATTTATTTCTAACATACCCACCCGCTATCTCCATTGCTTAAGGGGGCTTCCATACAAAATGTTCAATGCAGACTAGAAATATATTGAAGAAAAAGTCCCATAAATGCCCAGGAGTCACCCCTAGGGGGATAAAATGTATGACTGACCTCCATTAGTTTTTTGTTCTTAACATTTTCTCAAATTATATTTTCCCTTTATCACCATCCCTTAGGGGGTCTCCCATACAAATATTGCGTTTTAAGAAATTCTTCTTTTCGACTTTTGTGAATAAAATGAAAAGTTGCTAACAGATTTTAATTATTTATGGCTTGTTTGGTTTGCAGCTTCGTTTTTGATATGTCTGCAAAAAGCATAGCTGCATTTTCCAATTTTTTATGAATTTTTAAAAAACAAAAATTTCGAAATTTTGATAAAAAAATTAATTTTTTTTTTTAAAAACTAGTCTGGGCAACCTGTCCGTGAACGCCTGGGTTCGAATCTCAGCGCAGTCAAGAATGAAAAATTATCAATAAAAATTTTAATTAATTTCATGTTGTAAAATTCCTGTCTTCATAAAAATAATTTAATGAAAATTAAATTCAATGAACTTAAGCCTAATTAAAAAATATCTAAATTTGGATTAAAAACCATTAACAGTTCAATAAAATAACCACAATACTTATTATTGTTAACAGCTAAGACACGAGCTATGTTTACATTTGTCCTTCAACTTGTGCTGAAAAAGGTCAACAAGAAAAAACAAAGACAAATACATGAAAAACCAAAAAATGTACTTTGGATTTCAAGAAGAATTCTTGACAAAAGGTCCGAAAAAAGAGAAATTAGGAAGAACATGTAAATCAATTAAAATAGATAATAATTCATTCAAAAGTAATTTTCGATCTACCAAGTGGAAATACCATTTGGTTTAAAGATTGATGTTTGACTACTGAAGTCAACCGGCTGCAATAGCCGAGTGAGTAAGAAGGCAAACCCCACTGAAGAGATTGTTTGGTTACAATCGAAACTAGTCTGGGCAACCTGTCCGTGAACGCCTGGGTTCAAATCTCATCGCAGTCAAGAATGAAAAATTATGAATAAAAATTTTAATTAATTTCATGCTGTAAAATTCCTGTCTTCATAAAAATAATTTAATGAAAATTAATTCAATGAACTAATTAAAAAATATCTAAATTTGGATTAAAAACCATTAACAGTTCAATAAAATAACCACAATACTAATTATTAATAAAATAAATAAATAATTTGTTGTGTTTTTGTTTAAAAGTATCAAAAATAATACTAGTTTGCTTGATATTGCAGCTATATAGAAATGTCAAAAAATTAAAAAAATTTTTTTTTTTAATAGAAAAAAGGTGTAAACAGAGGTTAAATTTAATTAAAAACAAAATATATGAACAAATAAATAAATAAATCATGCAAACAAATAAATAAACCAATTAAACAATTACAAAAGCAGCGTCCGATTAATTTTCTGTACTGGGAAAGGTAAATAGTTTCGTTTGTAAGCTACCAGTTTGTTGTTGATTTCCGCAATTTTTGTTTTTGCCCTACATTTCAAATCTGCCCATGTCTGTATATATAAAAATTTTTTCAAAATAAATTCAAGCCTTTGGTTTTTTCTGCCTTAAAATATAATGTGGTTTACCATCTTTTACTCTGCAATAGAACGATTAGATGGCCCAATGGCGTTTAGTTTTTGACTTCTACTTTTCCATTGCTCGTCCATCGAAAATTTATTTGCTCCCGCCAACGCAAGATTTTCGTCCATGTATTCGACAAGTGTTAGCAGTTGCTGCATTGTCGACTTTTTATACCCACACCACAATAGTGGAAAAGGTATTATGCATATGTGCTGATGTGTGTAACGCCCTAAAATAGGGATCCTATATCTACTTTAAAGTATACAGATCGACTCTGAATCATTCCGAATCATTCTTAGTCGATCCAACCTAGAGCGCAAAGTACAGTTCGCAATTTTGGAGATAATTTGATGACATTTGACACATAGATTCAAATTGGAACAATTTTACTTAGTCCCCATACAAGACTCTTTCCGGATAGGGTTTTTGTTCCGATAAATGATCTTATTATGTTGGTATTAAGATTAAATATTGTCCAAACTAAGTTATTGCAATCATCTTACCAAGTTTTATTGGAATCTGTCTATATTTGACCATAGCTCCCATACAAATAATACTCCCGAAAATAGCTTTTAGTGCCATAACTTCCTTTCAAATGTTAGTATTTACATACAAATTGGCGACAATGGCTTTTACGACAGCTTATATGTTATAACAAAATGTTGTCCTGGTAGGTCCGAAATAAGCCATATGTCCCATATAAACCCCCATCCTAAATATCATATCTTTAGATGAAGATATCTAAATAATATTCAGCCCAAAGAACTTTTAAATGAATCTTAACCTCATAACATCATTTTGTTCAGGATTGTCCATGATTGCCAAATGGTCCGGTTTGTCCGACTATACTTTCTTACTTGTGTAAAATATAATTTCTCGTTTAAATAATTAATAAAATATTGTCATTTTACATATATCAGTATATAGGTTATGGGGATCTTGGCAGTTTACGGTTCCGCTAATGTGGATGGAAATGCTATATCCAATTTTCGAACCATTTTTCTAGTTTCCAAACCCTTGATAGAAATGATATATTTAGATAGAGCATTATTTTTCTAGTTTCCAAACCAGTTGAAAATTTTCGGTTTTGAATAAACAAGCTTGTGAATTTTTAAATACAGTTTTTAGTGGATGGCAATGCTATATCCAATTTCAGCACAATTTTTCTAGTTTCCAAACCCTGTGATAGGAATGATATATTTAGATAGAGCATCATTTTTCTAGTTTCCAAACCAGTTGAAAACTTTCGGTTTGAAAAAAACAAGTTTGTGGACTTAAGTTTTTAGATTTAACGCAACAGTCAAAATATTTAAATTAAGTTTTTTTGTATTAAGAAATATTGTATTTCCCTTTATGATGACATTATGTTATTCTTATTTTCGGTTTGTTTTCTTTCCCAATATAATGTGTCCTAATAAGATTAGAATTAGAATTTGTATTTTGTAATAAAATGCTGATGATATATATGTCTGCTTGTTTATTTTAAAATTAATCTGATGAGAAACCTTTTTGTTATATATAAGAAGCATAAAAATGAGTGAGCATGTTAGAATGTGCAATTTGCTTAGAATGTATAATTTGTTTATAAAACAAAACATTAATTACAGTTTGTTTTCTTTCGCAACACAATGTGTCCCAATAATAATTAATAAGAATTTGTATTTTGTTTATTTTAACATTAATCTGATTATTGTAGCAAACTACCGATTAATTGATTTTTCGTTATTAATAAAATTTTGGTATGCATTATATTTTTGTGTATATAGATTTTAAGACATTAAGCAGATTTCCAAGTTAAGCTAGAAAAGTTTTTATCATTAGTCAGTATACCGCAACATTCCTCAAAGTGAAGACATATTTTCCGACATTGACACATTGATTTTTGCGAATATAGATTTTAAAACATAAAACAAAAGAAAAAGTTCAAAAAAAACAATTTCTATTAGATAAGCTTGTTGTTAAAGAAAGTACAAAATAAAATGGCTCCTTTATATTGCTCAATTTCTTCTTCAAAGCTCATCTGTCCAAAAATGCTTAAGGTGCATATGGAATTGCATAGGAATACTTCTAATTGTTTTGATGCTAACGACTATGAAGTATGTCCTATACGCCTATTTCCAGAAAAATGGCTAAGGCTCCTCTAAATCTGCATTGCGATATATGCAAAAAATTATTTATGGCCCAACAAAAGCTAAAAGAGCATTGAGAGTTTTGATGGTAATCACTATGAAGTATGTCCGATATGCAAAATGTCTATATCAAAGAAAATGCTTAATGTGCACATTAACCTCCACTGTCCCATCTGTAAGAAACTTTTCATGCGTTTAATAAAACTCGTTGAACATAAAGAAGCTCACAATACTACCATCGAATCACCTCTTCTTCAAAGTGCTAATGATAAACATTGTAATAAATGCAATGAATTAATACCGACAACATCATTTAATGCGCATATGAGAAAAAATCGCCATATAGAAAATTGTCAAACAATTAATATTAATAAAACATTAACTGTGAGACAAAGTAATTTTAAAGGAAAAATTGAAACCTATAGATTAGTGAATGAAAAAAAAGAAATTCTGTTTCCGGAGGAGGTCTTTAGAGATGCGAAGGCAATTGTTATTGAAGAATTAAAAAGATGTGGCATCAAACACACAACATTTAAATTTAACATGGAGTTGTTATGTGAATATATGAAATTGGTGGACGATGAAAGATAGTTAGCATTAATTGTGCACATTTCCAAAATTATGTTAATAACACTTGCTGAGGATATCAGTGAGTCATTTGACAAACATGCAGACGAAATATCCACTAAAATGGGTGAATTTCAGGAAAGGGACAGTGGATGGATGAAGTTCCTAATTTAAACCATTGCCCAAGAGCATAAGCAATATTAAAAGAGCATGCATAAATGTGGAAAATAAAAATGTTTTCTGCTTTAAATGGTGTTTAATTGCAGCACTCTGTAGTGACTTAAGCAACAAACAATAATATAACAAAAATTTAAATTTTTATAATAAAAAAATTTCTATGGGTGACTTGGAGTTTAATTTTGAGCGATTAAAATTTCCTATACCTTTAAAATCGATAAAAAAGTTTGGAAAACAAAATGATGTAAGAGCAAATGTATTTGGATATAATGGTGCGCCAATCGTTGGACCATATTATGTAACGATTGAGGAAAAAACTATCCATATAAATTTACTGCTTTTGCATTCCGGTGAAAAGTTTGACTATGTTCTCATAAATAATATTTCCAAGTAAGTTTTTCTTTACATTTATACAAGTATAAATGTATATACTGATTTGTTTTAAATATAATTAAAACTATTTTTATTTATTTTAGACTAATTCGTGTGTGTGGAAAAAAGATATCAAAGATGCCCAATACCGAAGATGCATTCATATCTTTTGTAAACCACCAGAAGCAAGTTCCGTTCGTGATTTATGCCGATTTTGAATCAAAAGCACATTCCATGTGCTTTTAGTTATTATACTAAATGTAGTCTTAATAATTCATATAATAACCATATTTATTATTTTGGAGAAGAAGCATCAAAAGTTTTTGTTGAAAAAATTGTAAAGGATGCAACAGATATTTATAATCAGTACCTGTCTAAAGTAGAGAAAATAATAATGACAATAGATGATATTGAGATTTTTAATAAATCAACAAATTGTCACATATGTAACAAAATTTTATATAATGATAAACTTAGAGACCACTGCCAGCTCACTGGTAATTTTCGAGGAGCTTCTCATAATGAATGTAATTTGAAATACAAAAATCCCAATTTTATACCAGTGATCTTCCATAATCTTTCTGCTGATGACATGCATCTTTTCTTTAAAGAGCTGTCAACAATAAAAAAATGCAACAATAAAAGTTATTCCTTTAAATAAAGAGCGTTATATTTCACTTTCTGTTTACATTAAAATAGATAAAAACCGTGGATTTGAAATCAGGTTTTTAGATTCAATTAGGTTTATGTCTTCGAGTTTAGATTCTTTAGCTAAAAATCTTGATATTAATGATTTTGTAACAGTCCGAGAACGTTTTTCTAATGATAATCAATTTAATCTTATCAGGAGGAAGGGTGTATTTCCGTATTCGTACATGGATTCAATGGAAAGGTTTAATGAAAATCAACTACCAAGTAGAGAGAATTTTTTCAATATTTTAAGTAATGAGGAATGCAATGTAGTCGATTACGAACATGCTCAAAAAGTATGGAGTGAATTCAAGTGCAAGAACCTTCTTGACTATACAGAACTCTACCTAATATCTGATGTTCTTCTCTTAACAGAAATATTTGAAAATTTCAGAAAAATATGTAAGAGTATTTATAATTTAGATCCTTGTCAGTACTACACTGCACCTGGTCTCTCTTGGAATGCAATGCCTAAGATAACAAGTTAAATTAGAGCTTGTTACACGTCGACAAGATAATTGAACATAATAAAATTGTGTCAAGCCACTAAACAACATCCGTTAAGGGGTATGGTTAAGATTTTATACCGCTAGCTCTACAGTAGGCAAAGTTTGTTCTCAACCCGTGTTGTAACGCGTAAACACATAACATACTCGTAATTTTTTTTTTTTTTTGTTAGGACCAGCACTCAGGGGATTACCCCTACTAATTGTGTTGGAACTAGGAAAATAGGTTATGGGAAGGAGGAAAGAGGGAGTAGTTGTTGTGAACATCGACTTAAACTTATTCATGTTGAAAGTGAGAGGGATGACTTCAGCAGGAAGGTTATTCCACATACGAACAGTCCAAAAAAAGAATTTTCCCTGTAATGCGTTGTACGATTCGCCGGCACATCGACCACAAAAGGATGGGCTCTTGAGGAAAAACGTGTATTACGAACAAAGCTATGGGTTTCGGGACCCAAATCCCTAATTTCATCAGAACACATCCCGTTGTAGTAATGATAAAATAGGCAAATACAACCCACATTGCGACGGTGCTCAAGGGAGTCAATAGAGTTGAATACCCTACTGTCGCCAATGAGAATCTTCGCCCTTTCTGCACGCGGTCGAGAAGCTCCAAAATAAACTTTGAAGCACCGGCCCACACATGAGAGTTGTATTCCATTCGCGGTCGGATAAAGGTGGTATAAATAGTAAGGAGATCAGATGGAGTGAAGTATATCTTACACCGTTTCAAAAAACCGAGGCACTTGAATGCTTTTTTCGACACCTAAAATATATGTTCTGTCCATCGGACATCACATTGTATCCTCATGCCCAGAACATCAAGAGATTATGTTTCCTCAATATTTATACCACCCATGTATACAGATTAGGCACCTTGATCCGTCGCGCGTTTATGCGTCAGCACGCAACATTGGGTCTTTCGGGCATTAAATTCGACCCTATTCGCACGACCCCATTCTGAGATTATGTCTAGGTCGCGGCCAAGCGTATCATTCATGTTCTGTCTCATAGCACAAACATCGGACACGCTTGGTTTGTAATCAAATGAATACGAATGGCAAAGGCTGCTTTCATCTGCAAAAGAATAGATAGGGTTGGAAGTTTGCCATAAGAGGTCATTTAGAAAAATAAGAAATAGAGTAGGAGAAAGAACGGAGCCTTGCGATACCCCTGAATGAATCTTGAACTCGTTTTATGAAACGAGTCGATCTCTGAGAAAGCTCGATATAAATCGCAACAAGTTTAGACAAGAGTGCACCATGCCAGACTCTGTCAAACGCCTTGGAAATATCTAAAGCAATTACCTTACTTTCGCCAAAATGGTGTATGGAACGACACCATTTTTCTGATAACAGGGCTAGTAGGTCTCCAGTAGAACGACCTCTACGAAAACCATACTGGCGGTCGCTTAGTAGGTAATTTGACTCTAAAAATTTTACAAGATGGTGATTCACCATACTCTCCATAACTTTGGAAAGTGCCGAACAAATTGCAATTGGGCGGTTATTTTCAGGGTTATTAGCCACTCCTTTTTTAGGGATTGGCGTTACATTAGCAACTTTCCAGTAGACGGGAAATTCACCAGCATGGTGAAGGGACGAGGTAGCGTCGAAGAGCACTGCTTCATGACCAGTGCATGTATACCATCCGGCCCAGGAGACTTGTTCATGTCGAGATCCGCTAGAACCTTTTTAACATCTCGAGCCCGAAAAAATATTTAAGGCATAGTTACGGATACTTTTTCGAGTTCGGGTAGTGGTTGATTGCTATCTGGTAAGTTAGAATTATTTGCAAATAATTCGGCAAAACAATTAGCTTTATCAACCAGGTTCGTGAATGTTTGGCCATCCTTTAAAAGAGTTGGTATTGAAGAACTAGCATTAACCCTTACTCTATTAACGAATGACCAGAATCTTTTACTGCCCCGGGGAGCAGTAAGAACTTCAGCACGAAAACGTTGCTCGTGAAGAGTTTTTTCCCGTCTTAGCACTTTGGCACACGACGACCTTGCCATTTTGCGTAGAAATTCAGTATCAGCGGTTTTATTATCACGCCAATTTCTGAACGCTTCCTCTCTGGATCTGACTGCTGATTTGCATGTCTGATTAAACCAAGATTTATACCTAGGCTTATTAGAAGCATTTTTAACTGGAAAGAACCTTTTCATTCCTAGCATAATAACATTTTCAACCATTTTCGCCATGGCATTGACGTCATTGTCAAGGAAACAAAGTTTCCAATTAAAATGCCGAAAAAAGTCGTTGAGTTCAACCCATCGTGCTTTTCGTAAACAAGTTTAGATCGTTTCATAGCCTGTCGTGAAACGTTTCGAAGTTCGGAGAACGGAAAAGAGGCAGAAATGGTGCAATGATCCGAGTTAGCGAGAGGTGCTAGAACATCAACTTCGTACTTTTGAGGGTGCGAAGGGAGGAAAAGGTCAAGGGTATTGTGTTGGTGCCCATCAACACATGGGATATGTGTTGGTTCATTCACCAGTTCGTAGGTTGTACGGCCCGAGTGGTGAAGCCAAGAAGAATTGTAGACATTGAAATCACTAGCAACAACGATTTCACTGTCCGGACAATTGGACTTCTGTAAAGAAACCCAAAAAGCAAAAAGTGCGTATTGATTTTGAATTTAACCCAAAGGCAGTAAAATTCCGCATCACACTGCCTACTGGTTACTGGCATTGATACACAACTTCATGGCGTATACATATAGCAAGACCCCGATGAAGATAAAATAGGGATAGAAGGTGATACCCAGGCATCTGAAAATCCAGTGGACCAGAATTTTCCGATACCTGTGTTTCACATAAGGCGGAAACATCCGGCCGATCGAGACAAACGTGAGCGTATACAGAAAAAAATTCGTTCTCAGCCCACGTATGTTACAGAAGTCGATTCGAAACCGACCTCTCATCACAACACAAAAAAATTCAAATAAAACGCAAAGTACGGATATCTCTATGCTAAAAGCCGTTTAGAAACTGTTTCGTGATCAGTGTTATACCTTCATCACCAAAACAGTTCAACAACGATTAACACAAATACATCCGTACTAACACGAATATGATAGACGGTTATAGGGGGTACACAATGGACAAGCCCTGATCTGGTCAACGCCGAAAAAGATCACCACTGGCAGATTGTTATTATTGTTGTTTGTTTATTTTGTTATTTCTTTCGTTTTATTTATATGTTGCAAACGGTATTTTGTTTTTTTTTTTTATATATATATATATTTTTATTTAATTTGTATTGTATGTTTGTAATTTTGGTTGTCTTATTTAATGCTTTTGTTTATGGATTGTTTAATAAATTATAAATTATGCCCTTAGAGTGTGTAAAAACAAAGAAAAGAATGGAGAAAGAAAACGAAACAAGCCCTCTATGGTGGTCAGATGGAATACCACGTAGGGTACAATGTCCCCTCCCAACTGCATTTGCAGACTCCTAAGACAGACCTTATACCCTATATTTTGTATCTGTCCCTGTAATAGACATGTTATTTTACTTACATTGCGTCACCTTCCCTGGTTATCTTTCCCTTAAAAAAATCAGTTTTTCATTTCCAAATCTTACAATTAAAATTAAAAGATTTATTTATAAACGTAAAATTAATGTAAGTTATAAATTTATGCATTCCTCCTTCCTAATTTATGAGGTCTTATCTTTACATACTAACTGTAAAGAACATACTAATTTAAAATTATTTGTTCTTGTCAAATAAAGGCAATTTTTTAAAACGTTGTAGAAAATCAGATAATGCCAGTTCTAATTAGCTTTTGGGTTAATGAAAGGAAAAATTACATGCCCTTTAGGAGGATAAGGTTAAGTTGATTATTTAAAAAAATTAACTTGATATTACGTAAGTGAAGAATGTTGGTTTTATACCACGTGTGTCCATTAATTTGGACCTGGTAGTATTTCACCTTGTTCATTCAAATTAATTTGAATGCGTTATTGGTTAGAGCCGTCCGACTGGACCACGTGATTGAACTCTTAAAGGGGCAACAAAAGTTACTAACACAATCACTTAAAAATTATCCATCCTCTTACCTTAAATCTCCAATAAAACTAATGCCAGGAACCGTTCAGCTATCTCCTAGCAAGGATAAAAGCTTCCGTTCTAGTGGTCACAATTTTCCCTAAAAAAAATTATTCCTTTTACAGGATAGTAACACAAATCACTAATTTTCATAAAATAATATAATAATTAAACTTTTGCGCTTCTAAATGCCAGGTCACTTCTTTATGTTAATGCACTCAATACAGGAATGATTTTAAAGTGACAAAAATTAAGTTTTAGTAGAGGTTGAGAAAAGAAATTACACAGTTAATTAAGTCATTCGGTAAAACTGATTTACATTGCGATCACGATCTTAAATATTTTAATTGACTGGCTAAAGATGAAAAGGGACAAAATGTTCTCGCCTATATGAGGTTTTGATTGTAGTTCTTATTCATATACAATTATATACATGCATCTTTGTAAGTAGCAGTACTTATATACTCTCTTTCCCTTCTCTACCGTAATGATGGTAATATATATATACATTTGTTTCTACTCAAGATATAAGCGAACAACATGAATGTGTCAGAGTCATTCTGTAATGAAATAGAAGTAATGGCAGAAAATGGTAACATAAAAATAAATTTTTTCAATAAGTTCCTAACATCATATTCCCAAGTTAAACTTTTCCCTTCCTGTGATTGCAATGAATTTAAACTATTGTACAAGTTCTGAACTTACATTAAAAAAATCGCAACAAGCTACATACTTACTGATAGTGAAAAATACCTCTTTATGCAAAATGGAATACGAGGTGGATTAGTTCAATGCTCCAAAAGATATTCTAAGGCAAACCACAAGTATATGGAAAATTTTGATGACAAAAAAGCATCAGAGTATTTGATGTATTAAGATGCTAACAATTTATATGGGTGGGCAATGTCTGAATATCTACCTTATGAGGAATTTGAATGGATAAATAATGAAGATTTTAAAGTTGCAAATATCTCAGATAACTCAGAATATGGTTATATTTTAGAGGTTGATCTCGAATATCCTGACTCTCTTCATGACATTCATAATGATCTACCATTTTGTCCACAAAATAAAACTCCAGGGCAGTCTTAATTTAAAAAATTAATAGCAGATTTGACGCCTAAAAAAAATTACACTATACATTATAGAGTTTTAAAACAATGTTTTACCAATGGTCTTGTTTTGATGTTCACAGAATTTTAAAATGCAAACAGTGTCCATGGCTAAAAAAAATATTGATATAAATACGCTGCACAGAACTAATGAAAAAAATAATTTTGAAATAGATTTTTTTAAACTGCTTAATAATGCAGTATATGGAAAAACGATGGAAAGTGTTGATAAAAGAAAGGATATACGTATTGCTACAGGGTGGGAAAATAGTAATAAAAACCATTTAGGTTTACGATCATCAATCGATAAACCAAATTTTCTTAGTTTGACAAAGTTTAATGATGATTTGTATGCAGTCGAGCTGAAGAAAATGGAGCCATACTACGACAAACCCATATACATATATTGGATTTTCGGTATTAGAATTATCCAAATGAAAGATGTATGACTTCCATTATACATATATGATTCCGAAGTTTGAAGAAAGATTGTCCTTAAATTAAATGGATACCGATTCATTTATTTATTCAATTAAAACAAATGACTTTTATCATGGCATTAGTAGCGATGTCAGTTTAAATTTTGATACGTCTGAATATACCAAACACAATGTAGTTAATTTACCCCTCCTAACCAAAAAAGTATTGGGAATGGTGAAAGATGAAAATAAGGGGGACATAATGATTGAATTTGTAAGTTTAAGATCAAAGATGTATTCCTTGTCAACTGTCACTTCAGAAGACATTAAAAAGTCTAAAGGCGTCAAAAAATGTGTAATTAAAAAACTATTTGTTTATTTGAGCAGAGAATAGTATCTGATGAAATGGTTATATTTAGAACTAAAGCTTATTTTATCATACAGATGATAAAAGAAATATTATGGAAGATAAAGTAAATACTAGAGCTTGGGGTCACTTTAGAGATAGAATTAACGCTTATATGGAAATTTATTAAGAATAATGTTGCTTGTTTATTACTATTGAAATGGCAGTGATTAAAATTATAAAAATAACAAGCTTTGTATTTATACATTTTAAAATAAATTTTATTATTTTATATATTATATTACATCTAAATACATTTGTTATAATGCAATACCAGTTAAAATATATTCATTTATTAATAAGTTTCTTAAAAATAATGTTTGTGTACCTGTATTTAGATCAATAATAATAATTAAATTTAAAGAAAGAAAAAAATATCAATAACGTTAAAATGTAAGATTTAAAAATAAAAATAGATGTTCTAATTTCAAATTAGATTTTCTCTTTCAAGTAAAACAGCATTTTTTAAAGCGCAAACTTCATAGTTGTGATAACGGCAATATGAGTTTTACTTTTTTTTTTTATTAAGTTCCTTTAAATTTATACATCTAAAATCCTCTATATTAAAACTGTTTGCTCCAACCTTTTGATTTTTTCTGTTCCTTTTACATATATTTTAGAATTTTTTAAATTATCTCTTAAAAAATTACAAATACTCTTAAATGATACTACTCCTGTATTGCAGTTAAGACGATGAAAATATTTTATTAACCAATATGCTTCTTTTTGCTCCTTTTGTGATAAACACTTGAAATCAAAAGGTGGTTTTATAATGAAATTGATATATTGCTTTGAATTGAAAACAATTGCAACTTATTTAGCAATAAATTTATTTGATTCTAGTTTGAACCCTTGTAAATCAATGAAAACACGTTTGCAATAAATCTTTTTTTCTTATTTGTGATTTAGGATTTATAAAATTTTCCGAACTTGTCCCTTTAATGGTATATATTCAATAATACGATCGTGAATGAGAATACAATAAGCTGATGTGTTTGCTGGAACATTAGTAGTTGTTTCAAATTCAATTTTAATAGCAATTTGTCCGCTGACAATAGATTCATTTTGATAACTAACATCTACTATTATTATTGGAGCATTATTTTTAAACTCTTGAAATGTGAGAAGCGGCTGGGAGTCTGGGAGGCTGGGATATAGTAGTTTTCTTGGAACCTTAGATACATATCATATAGAATTGCATAACGTTCATTCTTACACTTTATGTTAAGATCATCATACGGATAAGAATCTGAATTTAAATGGACTTTTAAATGAGTCAAATCGCAGTGGATAAATTTCTTTTCATGTTGGAATGCTATCAAAACAAAACGAGGGCGTTCTCTATTCGCTGCCAGCTTAACATTCCACACATGATTTGTTGACATATTTAGTTGTGGATTTATATGACAATCCCAACTTCTAAATGCAATTGGTATTGAAGTACCACTGTTTATTATTTTTATCATATTTAATTTACTAAAATCAGATAGTTGTACATGAGGAATTCTCCACGATATACTTGCAATTGTTAATTTAGCCTTTTCGGTAGAAACAGTTGAATATACAAGATTCTCATCATTTTTATTACGTAATAGAATCAATTCATGTTTTGCGTTCAATAATATTTTGTTATAGTCTTCAGCGAATCCCAAAAACAATTTAAGTGGTACATAAAAATTAAAATAGCCATTTACGAGATCAATATCATCAATTTTATTCCATCCAGCATTTTGCATTCCATTACTATCTATTGGTGATAATGAAACCAAATTTTTAATAGTACTTGATGTTCCTAAATGTCTCGTTTGATCAATTTCAACACCATTTACTTCGTAACGGATTTCATCAAATTGTTTTTTAATTTGATTGCAGAATATACTAATTTTGTATTGCTATCATCCTTCACAAATCCTTCTACATATATAAAACTTTCCGACGGCAAAACATACGAGTTTTGATTTTCTATCGTAATACGAATTTCATCGTTATAATTGTAAATATGGGGTATACGTATGGTAGGCCTTTTTAACTATATTTGCATCGGGCAAAGGTTTATCCAGAACATCTATTATTGAACTCATGGTTTCATCAATTTTTAATTAAATGATTTTAGAAATTCTTTATTTGATTGTGTTAAGTTTATATTTTTGAATGAATTCTTTGAATTTAATTTATTTTTCAATATTTTGTTAGTAGAAGAAGAATGTAATACTTTGTTTTTAGGTATATTCTTCGACAGTTGACTGGAAAATAAATGAGATTCCTAGGAATCTCATCTTTTTTATACTCAGGTGGGACATTAATGGCAAACGTATGCAAAGTATTGGGAGTTATTCATGTATGTGTTGATGGTTATATTACTCTCAATTCGTAAAAGATTTGCCTTAAAAATATTAAGTGGAAGATCTGAGTAAATCTTAAAAGCTTACCAATTGTATTTTCCTTATTAAAGTATATTGGATCATTAGAGTTTATTCTAACTTGCATCGTATCCTTATTAGCTTCAATATTAATTTTTTTCAGGACTATATCGTTGATATTCTTCTTTAATATAATCAACTATTTCGTTTAGTTCATAAGATCCAATCGGAATTTCAATTGCTTGTTCGCCAATATGAAACATATTATTATAGACATCTACATTTGGAATACTATTATATGAATGAAAATCTGTAAGTGCACACTCATATTTTCCATCTAACTCAATTGGAGGAAAATAGTTAGCTGTCAACTCTGTTGAGTAAGAGCTTAACGTAAGAGTTATTGGCATTTCGACTGTTGAATTTAAATAAAGTTAAAAACGCAATATTCTTCATTTATAAATAATTTATTTACATTTTTTTTTTCTTATTTAATAGTAAAACATTAACTTTTATTATTTGATAAATTTCATATATATTCTTGCTTAATTAATCCATTACCTTCTTCTGTGTTTTTCAATTCGAGATTGCAAAAACATTTTATTGACACCATCATTTTCTTCCAAAGTATTTGAAATATGTTTGATTCTTTTGTTTTGAATGTCAATGTTGTTATCTGTATCCATAAAGAACCCAATCAATTTAGGCCCATTTTTCATAGAAATTACGCCACTTGTATCGTTAATATAGTGACCACTTGATGTTAATTTAATAGTTATTCAATAATGTTAGCTTCGTATAATTCTTCAATAATAGATACAATTTTGTTATTATGATTGCTGTGACCTGCAGCTGGTGTCACAGCAATCATAGTCACGACTTAGACTCCTGCAGCAGGAGTCTTAGTCGATATATTTACTCATTTGGATCATCCCAGTATATATAGTTTGGTTTATTTGGATTGAAATTCATTAACCCACTTCCCATATAATTTTCTTTTGTTGTTTTTACTGTATCAGATGTAATGGGTGATTGCGGTGTTGAGGTAGATGAATTTTAAGGTTTAATCAATTTGCTAATAATATTCTTATATTTATATGCTCTTGTTCCCCTGAGACATAACCTCTTTTATACGCATTAGTATTAATTAATATTTTTTTATAATTATCTAACTCGGATTTATCATAGTTTTTTGGTATTAGTTAAAACATTAATGAAAATAAACCTGGAGTGAATGCCCATATTTGGTTTCCAACTTGAATCTTATCTTCATTAAATTTAATGTTACTATCACCAAATTTCCATTCAATATTTGAATATTTATGTAATCCATATAGTGTGTCTAACTCATGTCTTTTTTCCAAATATAGGTTAGGTTAGGTTCCATTGGCAGCCGTGATCAAGCACAGCTCACGTGGGTCCATTACTTAGTTCCCGTTGTGTTACCATATCACGCCGTCTCCCATGGGTCCTATGAAATCTGGCTGCTAGTATTCCCATGCAGCCAACCGGTCGATTCAATAAAGGAGTGGATCCTGTTTACATCAACATCAGAGAGACAAGTTTTGTCCCCAAGGGTTCTTCGACCAAACATTTTGAGTCTTAAGTCTCCGAAAGCCGGGCAGTTACAGAGAAGATGTTCCGTTGACTCTTCCTCCTCCTCATCGCCGCAACTTCTGCACAAGTCGTTATAAGGGAGTCCCAGCCTCTGGGCGTGCCTCCCAATTGGCCAGTGGCCAGTTATAACCGCAGTTAGGTTTCTTAGATGATGTCTGGACAGTTGTTATGCCCGCCGTGTCCTTTTTTCATCTATGATGGGCCAGATTTTCCTGGTTTCCCCACAGGTGGTTTCATCGTGCCACCTCTGACTGGCGATAAGATGAAACTTGTGCGCTATAAGTTGCTTACACCTTGGGAGTGAAGCACCTACATATGTGGAACCGTCCCGATTCAAGGTGGTACCTGCATGCGCCAACGAATCCGCCATGTCCGGGGACCCAATTAAGGGTGACCAGTGAATGTCTGCTTTCTCCTCCAGAGACATCCGGCATTCTCGGACAATTCTCGATGTGATGAGCACATTCTCCAGGGATCTTATGGCCGCCTTGCTATCGGTAATAATGTGAATATCCCTTCCAGATATTTAACCGTACCGGATGCGTTTTGCGGCTGTGTGGATGGCCATTATCTCGGCCTGGATGATACTGCAGTGGTCCGGCAGCCTTATAGGAATGCTCCAGTTTAGCTGCTCGGAGTATATGCCAGAACCGACACCATACAGTGTTTTAGACCCGTCCGTGAAGATTGGAATCGCATTCGCGGGGATTTGCAGGTCATCATAGTGGACCACGTTATCCACAATGCTTACCGTGAAGCCAGGATCAACGATTGGCTCGGGTGTGACATAATCAACATCCATGTGCCAATTAATATCATTCAGAATGTTAGCATGTCCGATATTATAATCCCTCCATGCTCCGGTGGCCCTTAATCTTACCGCCGCGTTCGCAGCTAACCTTTTCGCCAAAATGTCTGGTGGTAACCAGTTCAGAATCGTAAACAATGCCTTAGAGGGGGTTGTTCTAATGGCACCTGTTACCGCTATCGCCACCATTCTCATTGTACGTTCAAACCTGGTTTGATGACTCTTCGCCTTGTGCGCCGGCCACCAAACAGCTGCCTCGTAGAAGAGAATGGGTTTAATGACACATTCGTATAGCCAGTATACATTCCTCGGGTTAATTCCCCAGTTTAGGCCAATGGCCCTTTTGCAGCAATATAATGCAGTAGCCGCTTTATTAGTCCTGGAGCTGGTGTTCATCCTCCAGTTCAGTTTACTGTCCAATATAAGCCCAAGATACTTAGCGCTGTCAGACAGTTCCAGTGACACCCCTTTTATCCTCGGGGTATTAAATTTGGGAATTTTGTATCTCCTTGTGAAAAGTACCAGTTCTGTTTTGGCGGGATTTACATCCAGTAAACATCCCTGGCACCATTTTGTTAGGACGTCCAATGCGGACTCCATTAGTTCAGACAAAAGTCTGGGATCTTTACCCATAGCCACAACTGCAACGTCATCCGCATATGCAACCGTTCTGCAGCACGTCCTTTCCATGGCTCTAAGTAGGGTATTTATATTCAGATTCCAAAGTAAAGGTGACAGTACACCACCTTGCCGGGTGCCCCTAGTCGCAACCTTTGAAATGTTCGAGGCGCCCAAGTTGGATTCGATACGCCTGAAGTGCAAGATACTGCTGACAAATTGAATGATCGCTGGGTCGATCTCCAAATGTCTCATAGCGTTAATAACCGATTCAGGTTTAACGTTGTTGAAAGCGCCCGCAATATCCAGGAATGCAACTAAAGCAAATTCCTTGTAATGCAGGGATCTCTCTATGTGGCCCACCAATGAGTGAAGCGCAGTTTCAGTGGACCTTCCCTTCGTGTAGGCGTGCTGAGCCGGTGACAGGGAATTGGGTCCTAGTGATGATCTAATGTGAATATCCAAAATCCTCTCCAGTGTTTTCAGTAGAAAGGAGGATAGACTAATTGGTCTAAAGTCTTTAGCCATAGTGTGAGATGTCTTCCCACTCTTGGGGATGAAGACGATCTTATATGATGTCCACGTTGATGGGACATGTGAGAGACTCAGGCAGGCTCTAAATATTGCCAAAAGCCATGGCATCAATATTCCCAGGTTATTTTGTAGGTCCGCTGGGATAATGCCATCCGGGCCTGGAGATTTAAAGGGATGGAAGCTTTTGACCGCCCATTCCACACGATGGCAAGTTTTCGGAATATTAGAGATATCCCGAGCGCCACTAAAAGTTTCCTCCCTAGGCACATCATCAGTGCAACCTGGGAAGTGTGTATTCATCAGGACCTCAAGGGTGTCCCAACTGTTTGTGGTCCAGGATCCATCCATCTTCCGTATATATGACGGAATAGCTGGATTAGAGGATAAAATCTTACGAAGCCGACTTGTCTCTGAGGAGTTTTCCACGTCACTGCCGAATTTCCTCCATGACTGTCTCTTGGCCTTCCTAATAAGATTCTTGAATCCATTAACTGAGGACTTGTAATTGTTCCAAGCACCATTACGTTTTGCCTCATTAAAGAGCTTCCTGCTTTCCTTGCGTTTTTCAGCAATTTCCGCATTCCACCATATGGGCTTAGCTTTGCCCCTCCTGTCAATTATTTTACAGGCTTCGTTTGTTGCCTCCATTAAGGCACCGGTCAATGACTCCACTGCGGAGTCGAGCATGGACACACTGTATATGAGAACTGGGCACATAGGCAGCTTCTCCCCGAGTACACTCGCATAGATAGACCAGTTGGTCCTTCTTCTGTTCGTGTAGGGTTTAACTGAATCAACTCTAAAGGAAAAATTTAAATCAACATACATGTGATCAGAGAAGGAACAGTCGTTACACACGTTCCAATCGCTAATCATATCCGCGAACTTATCACTAAAAAAATTTAAATCAACATACATGTGATCATGACGCGAACTTATCACTAATAAATATCAAGAAACTCCCTTCTGTTAGTCACAATAAAGGTGGGCTCACTACCCCTATTAACTACTGTTAGTTCGTTTTCTACTATGAAGTCCAAAAGCGACTCACCTCGTGGATTGACATCCGAGCTTCCCCAGACGGTATGGTGTGCATTAGCATCAGCACATATTACTAGTGGGATGTTGCGCCTTTTAGCGTACGACATCGCCTTCCTGGTTGTGGAGTTTGGAGGATTAGTACCCTGGTCGTGTGCCATGTAGCAGCTCATAAGCCAGACTGTACTGGTTTTGCATTCTACTGCGACAGTGCATGTGTCCTTATCGCTAAAATCAGAAAGAATGAAAGCTTTAAGGATGTTTTTGACCATAAAACAAGCCCTGGTCTTACCTTGATCGGCTGCGTACAGAGTACTGAAACCGTCTAAGCTGAGTCCGCAAACCCTGTCTCTATACAACAATGGTTCTTGGACCCATATAAGCTCCTCCGTGCCTGAAGCTAATCGGAGGAGAAGAAAGCTGACGCCGCTTTAGAATGATGAAGGTTGATTTGTGTCACCTTCATCATAGCTCATCACTATGGACGACTGTGACGATGGCATCCTCTGGATCGTCGTCCGATTCCAGAAGGATGTCCTCATCATCCGCCACTCCCATCTTACCAAAGAAGTCACCCACAAGTCCACTGACCGATTGGGTGTCTTCATTGGCCGACGACGTAGCAGAATCGTCTTCCATATGCTCCGTTGATGCTGTTGTTGTGGTGGTGGTAGTCGCCGGAGCTTGAGGCTTCCCTTTGTCGTCACCTTTATAGACTCGGAGGAAGATAGTTCCAAATCCATAGAAAATCTTCCCCTGTGTCTTCCGAAGTGACGGCAGAGAGTCACTGTTTATTACAACAGTGGCCTTCCTGGACTCTTCAACAGATTCAGAAACCCTCACTACTTTCCAGTCCTGTGTGGGTAGCTGGGGGTTACTGAGCTGTATTATTTCCAGGATCTCCTTGGGATCGGATGGCTCAGCGGGGATCTTGGCAATAGATCTGGGCGGTACATCGGCCAGAGGTATTGCCTCGATCTTAGCGCCCTCCACGGCATCCTTGTACAGCAGCGCTGAACGCTCATCTGCACACGCTATCAATTTAATGTGCCCTTGATACCAACCGGCATCTTCACATTGTGGTGGTGGTCCAGGGTTACCCCTTAGAACACTCAAGAACGCCCTACTAAGTGCGACGACAACCAGCTTCCAGTTTTTGGATGAAATGGTGCCGTCACTTGCGTTGCGGTCAATGATCGCCCAAATGAGGTGGTCTTTAGCCACATCTTTGTACGACCTGTTTTGCGGCCGTTGAGGCGTGTGTTTGGACCTTTTAGTCCCAGGAAGCGTGTCCTCCCCAGACCGTTGCCGTTTAGGCGCTGCTTCGGTTGGCTTCCGTTCAGGATTGCCTTCCTCTGCAGAGGGAGGTGAACGTTTTAAACCCTCAATATGGGTTTTTGCCCACTGGAGAGAGGATTTCTCCTGCTCCGTGAGCTCACCAATCGGTTTTTCACCAAGTCGGCTGATGATTTTGTAGGCGGAGCGCCTGGTTATGAAGGCCCGTTTGGATGGGTTTATGTGCCTTTGGGGTTTTTTAATAATTGCCGTAGAGGCTGGGGGAGGTACATCAGAGGGCATCGAATCTTTCTTCGTATGCTCTCTTTGCACAGGTTTCGGCACATGGGAAACTGGATTTCCGGTAGACTGAGTCTGCACCGTCAAGCCAGCACCCGAGGAAGGGGTTTTGACGGGTTTTTCTCCCGTCCGGACCTGGGAAGCCTTGGAGGTACCTGGTTTCGAAGAACCCTGTACCGCCTGAAGGCTTAGTCGTGAGTTTTTGCGCACTAGTAGCTAATCGTCTAGCAGAGCCTGGCGCAACCACCTTGCTAGATGAGGTTTCAGTAGCATTCGACATACTACAGCCTGATACCGACGATGTAGTAGTAGGGTCTCCGGAGATTATGAAGCCCTTTACCGGATACGTAGGGCGTGAATTTTCGGACATTTCGTGGGGGGTGTGGTGGGGTTGCATTTTATGCCTACTGCCAGGCGAAATTATACCTGCCGCTCCTCTGGAGACAGACGCAGACCATCAGCCGCTCACTATGAGAACAGACGCTGATGGATTTAATTGCGGACCGCAGCCTTCAGAAGGCAAACAATTGACCGTAAAAGGCCAGCGGACCTAGTCATTAGCCGCTCCAACTAGGAGAAACAGACGTTAATAGACTGGGGGGGGGTAGTTCTTAGTTCGTACTCGGTTTAGACGCTTCTGGCATGGGAGCCCCTACCGGTCTTGACTAACGTCACTACCGCCAGCATGACTCTAAACGTCCTTGTACTTAATCCCTCGCATCGCGGCAAGATGACTACCCATTCGCGATACCCATTCCAAATATAACAAATCATTAAAATTTATATGATTATTTAGATTTTCTACTTCTGGTTGAGAAAATAAATCATCATCATAGTCTTCAGAGTTACTTGCAGCAGTAGGTAATATATATTTTTCTGGTTTTATAATTGGAATATTTGAATCTGTATTAAATTGTTGTTGTTGTTGTTTTGATTCATTTTTAATATTATTCTTTTTAATTTTTTAATTTACTTTAGTTTTTTTCGAACTATTAATAAAGTTTTTCAAGAGTTCTGTTATGGGTTTAAATGTATCTTTAAGTTGTTCACGAGTTTCTGCTTCACCAATTTTTGTACTGCGAATTTTCTTCTTTAAAACATTTCTTGTCTTGATCAGATCTTTTAAAACTTTTTCATTCATTTTTTTTATCGACCATCAGATCAGCTATTCGTTAGTTGTCAATGATTTTGTTGATATTGTTGTAATATCTTTAAAGATTGATGATATACTAATACTCGTATTTAATATATTCTATAATTTATAATGTTATAAAATAATCAAACTGCTTTCTATATCTCCCATCATTTAATTCATCATCTGTACTTATAACCAAAAATCCATATTTATCTTCCCAACATTCTCTACAAATTTCATGAAACTTTTCATAACTCATATCGCTACCAACATGATCAGCATATATATATATTATATTCATTTCATCTTGCTTAAACATAATAATCATATTAGCATTCTCTCTTATTAAATGTTTAGGAATTCTTGTATATGTTTGACATAAGTAGAATGAATCTACATTACTATGTCTACCCATACAAAAATATGCACGTATATTGTTTTGTTTTTCACATGCAACATCATCGAATATCATAACTGTGCTTCATCAGGAGGTAATACAGAATCATTATTTGAAAACATGTAATAACCCACTCCTTTCATTGATGATAATACTTTCTTAGATATCCATACCTTGGCTGAAATAGTGATTTTGAATATAAATAGATGTTTTCAAATTTCAGTCCATTAGGACTTTCTAGTAAGCTTATAATAAAGTTAGTCTTTCCACAATTTAAAGAACCCACAATAAGCTCACGAATAGAATTCGGTAATATAGAACTATGTCTAGTTTTTGATTTTATATTCGTTGAAGAATCCGTATTACGAACAAAAATATTTTTATGTTGTTTTATTAAGCGCATCTTTATAACTGAATGAAATAATTACATAAATATTATGTTGTTTTTATAGAATAAAATAAAATAAAATAACATGGTGATATTCTTTAACTACAAGGTTAATTACAATAAAACTGTCAGAGGAAGAGGTTTAGTCAATAAATTGATAAATTCACTTCCTTTTGAGCTACATCTACAAAAAAGAAAAACCAACAGATCTTAACGCTGCTATCAAGATTGCATGTAAAACCATTAACAAATCCTTTCACGTAAGAAAATCTGAAATTGTAATACCACGCGTAATACGTGTTCCAAAAGTTGGTGGTGTTTTACCATTAATACCAATATTAACAGAGTTAGGTGTAATTGGTTCCCTATCGTGTGGAGGTGCTAACATAGCAAAAGCAGTTAATGCAGCAAAGAATGCTAAACTCCAACTTGATGAAGCGAGTAGACACAATAAAAGCATGGAAGCCATAGCAATGAGTAAAAAACTTTACCTTAAACTATATAAGAAAGGATATGGATTAACTTGTGAAGAATAATTAAAAAAACTCCTAAACAAGCTATCCAAGAGGCCATTGACTGATATCGATATACGAAAATTCTCAAAAGATATTCCTCACTTTAGAGGAATTTTCATGTTAGAGTCAATACCAAAACATCCCATAAATATTGAATGTGGAATAATTAATTTAGATTCTACAATAGGTAGTGGAACACATTGGGTAGCTTACTATAAAAACAATAAACAAATAGAATATTATGATAGTTTTGGAAATTTACAACCATTATTGGAACTAGATGAATTCCTCGGAGGAAATATAAAATATAACAACAATCAACATCAAAACTATGATTCATTTAATTGTGGACATTTATGTCTTGAATTTTTGTATAAAATAACTGAAAAAAGAAATAAATAAATAAAAAAAAAAACAATTAAAATTATTTTAAAAAAAGAAAAAAACCATTAATTTTTTTATTTAATTATTTTTAGTTTTAACTTTATTATTATTATATTGGTGTAGGTACATATTGCTATTTTTATCATTAAAATAAAATATAAAAACTGTTAAAGTTGGCGTATATAGGGTATTAAGAATTGGCTACAAAGATATCATCCTCCTCGAATGGTTTCAATTGCAAGTTTTTCTCCCCTTCCCTGGATATAAGATACTCTCCAGATGATAAATTCTTCCAATCTTCGTCATTTAGCGTATTGTAGCGATATGGCAAAAATAATACATTATCCTCCAGCTCAATTTGTATTGAGCTCGAATACTTTGTTTTCACTCTACTTGCACTTATAATAATGTGTTTAGATGACATCACAAGATTCTTAATGTGAATTAAGGATTTTCTATAGCTAAGAGTGTTAAATTTATTTATTAAGTTTTTCGAGGGTTCCATTTCCGATCACGTTAGTTTCTTTTTTCAACTGAGATTAAATCAATTTCTTAATAGTTATATTAATTAAGAAAATAGTAATTTATATATAATGATGTTAAAGAAAGAGATGAATATATACATTTCTTCCCTTTGCTCTAAACTAAGAAATTGGTATATATAAATATTGAATAAAGACCAAACTGTAATATGAATAAGCTTGCTTAAGCTTTTGTCAAAATTAACAACATTTAAAAACACAAAAACAAAATCAAAAAACATTTGATTCCGTACGGAAAGTGTGATCAGTTTCACACTTTGCTTAAACAAATGACAAATTCATTAAACTTAACAAAAAGTTTTTTTAAGTACAATATGGTTTGACACATATGATTTACATGTATTCGCTCAGTTGCTCAAGCCAACTTAAGCATATTATAGTTGGACCTTAACACTTCCACATAAATAAGAATCAATACAGAACAAATTACCGAATAGCATTGAGAAAATAAATATAGTTTTCTCTTTCACTCCAGTTATTAAGTGAAATGTTGTGAAATAATAATAAAAAATTCTTCTGACATTTTACACTTGTATCTAGAAATTTAAAAACGAGAATAATTTACAAAAAGGAAACCAAACAAAGAAGATAAAAAAAATGTGTGCCTTAAAATAATTTGTAATCAATTTTTTAAAAACATTTGAGGATGCTTTAATGTTTGAGCATACAATATTTTTTAACTATGATGGATGAAATGAGGATTTTGGTGTTGGTGATTTTAACGATGCAGGGCCACATTTCGAATGCTGCCCGGGATAGACTTCGGCTTGTGAGGAGGGTCCTAGTCCGTGCAGGTGCACAGTTTATTATATAAGTAAAATAATCGTTGTAAATCTAATTAATTCTTACAACTTAATCTTTAATAAAGAATAATTATAAAAACAAAAATTTATATATATGTTTTTTCTCTCTTTTATTTTATTTTATATTTATTTTCTAATTTCAGTAAATAAAATGTATTCCAATACAAATAAAATTAATAACAATAAATTGTAATTAAAAAAAATATCTATTTAGCTATATTTATTATGAAGTATGAAATTTCAGCGTTTTACATCATTGATTTTGAAGATTCGACAAATGAAATTTGGATTTCAATAACTTGAACCACATAATTTGTAATGTGATTTCTTCTTGAGATATCATCGTTTTTCATTTCCATATTATTTTGAGGAACGTTAAAAAAGTTATCATCTCGTGTTCCGCATTCTTCAGTTAGACCACAGGTTTCATAGCTGAGTGGTGGTAGTAGTTGATTTAATGCATTCCAATTGATTTAATGCGTGGCGTAAACGGAGATGGTTTTAAATGCTGATCTTCAATGCAATCAAATTTTAAATCTTTAACCATTTTAATTTTTTTTCTATTTAATATTAAGCACAATTATTAAAAATACTATTTAAAATCCACGATATATCACAATATACTTGTTATTGAAATAAATAGTATTCGCTATTTATACATGGATATGTTCAACCATTAAACATTATTTTCGAAATGTGATTCAATATTAGAAATAATTATTTTACATTTTTAATAGTTTTTAATTATTTATATTTTATTAAAATAAATAAATACATTTCTTAAAAGTATTTGAAAAAAAATTACTACATCTATAAACTTAAATCTACTTCCCTAATACAGCGATCTCCTTCTTCATCCAAATAAAACCCATCATTTGCCTTCAAAATTATGGTCTCTCCCTCTTCATCATTTACAAAATCCTCAATTTTCCACAAAAAATCACAGTACGCCAGCTGGTTGTTGGGGATTTCAATTCCTGGATTTTTATTTGATAGGATGTTCTCTATAGATGCGTCGATTAACGCATTTAATAAACAAAATACAAATTCTTATTAAATATTATTGGGACACATTGTATTGCGAAAGAAAACAAACTGCAATTAATGTTTTGTTTTATAAACAAATTATACACTCTAAGCAAATTACACATTCTAACATGCTCACTCATTTTTATTCTTCTTAAATATAACAAAAAGGTTTATTTTATCAGATTAATGTTAAAATAAACAAGCAGATATATCGTCAGCATTTTATTACAAAATACAAATTCTAATTCTAATCTTATTAGGACACATTGTATTGGGAAAGAAAACAAACCGCAAATAAGAATAACATAATGTCATCATAAAGGGAAATACAATATTTCTTAATACAAAAGAACTCAATTTAAATATTTTGACTGTTGCGTTAATTCTAAAAACTATAATTAAAAATCCAAAAACTTGTTTTTTCAAAACCGAAAATTTTCAACTGGTTTGGAAACTAGAAAAATTATGCTCAATCTAAATATACCATCCTATCAAGGGTTTGGAAACTAGAAAAATGGTTCGGAAATTGGATATAGCATTGCCATCCGCATTACAGGAACCGCAAACTGCCAAGATTCCCATTACCTATCTACTTATATCCTTACCATTTGTACTCCATTGTTATTTATTTAATTTAATGCCCGAAAGACCCAATGTTGTGTGCTGACGCATAAACGAGCGACGGATCAAGGTGCCTCATCTGTATATATGGGTGGTATAATTATTAAGGAAACAGAATTTCTTGATGTTCTGGGCATGAGGATACAATGTGATGTCCAATGGACAGAACATTTATTTAAGGTGTCGAAAGAAGCAGTCAAGTGCCTCGGTTTTTTGAAACGGTGTAAGACGTACTTCACTCCTTCTAATCTCCTTACTATTTATACCACCTATATCCGACCGCGAATGGAATACAACTCTCATGTATGGCCGGTGCTTCAAAGTCTATTTTGGAGCTTCTCGACCGTGTGCAGGAGAGGGCGAAGATTCTCATTGGTGACAGTAGGGTATCAAATTCTATTGACTCCCTTGAGCACCGTCGCAATGTGGGTTGTATTTGCCTGTTTTATCGTTACTACAATGGGACGTTTTATCGTTACTAGACGCAACAGACTACTCTACTGTAGAAAACCAACCGCTGCCGCTACCGAGCAACCTAGAAGAGCAATGCGGTATCAATACACCCGAATTGAGTGGTCAAGAAGATACTAAGAAAACAACTCGATCCGGAAGACATGTATTCCCCACTCGCTACCAATGACCTCTCTACTAGGGGGAGAGCCCTGTGGCAACCCTCAAGACCTACGTACAAATACATTTCTGCATACGTATACAAAGATTATCATCTCTGCTCATAAAATGACGTGTAAAAACGTATGAATTTGTTCTAGAGGATTCTTTTCACAACCGTCGCCATGCGCGCATGTGAACAGTTAATATAATTTCTTATTTAATAAAATCTAAGTTAAGTAACATAATTTGAAGTAATGAACATTGTACTTAAATTGGAAACCTGTTTTATTTCTACCGATAAGACACCCTAACGTACAGTTTGCGAAAATAAATTTCAATATACACTGATGACGTGCCCTGTAGTTACCTTTATATCATTCGCCGAGAGATAAGAGCCGTTCGGACGCGATTGCCGCCTCGTACCTCACCAGCGTTTCGATCGGGGGTATATCCAGCAGTGGCTCCAGAGCCTTGTTGATGTGGTTCTCATCGCCCTGCTTATTCCCAAGCAACTTGTACGCTGCAGCCTCCTGAAAACGCTCTGCACAACGAGGTCCACCAGATTTGAGAAGCATAAGTTAGAATCGGTCACAATTTTGTAAAGCCAGCGTGCTTTAGTTGGCCTTCCTACATATCACCCAATATCGGCTCGCCCTGTTGCTTCTTGCCTGTAGGTGGTTTTCCATATATTCCTAAGCATGTGGGTGATCCAGTCACTGTGCGCCCGGCCAACCCGAAACTGATCTTAAGCGATTGCCACAAATGCACCAATATAACACAATTTTGATTGTGCTTTATTGATGCACAATAATGAAATTGCCTTAATAAAATATTCTGAAATTACACGATTGCCCTGTCTTATACAAATTTAATTGCCGCTAGTTGGTACAAAGTGAAATGGGTACAATAATTGCCGCAGCACAGTCACACGATTGTTCTTACTTGTGTTAACTGCGAAAACAGCTGTTGTGGTAGATTTTTTGTTTGTTTGAAAGATCTAGTTGGCTTGTTCATAAAAAAAAAGAAAATTGTATCATATATTCAAACAAATTTTTGTTGAATAGTTTTATTTAAAATTTTTTAAGTAAAATATATGAAATTCCAAAAACTAAACAAAGTAAAATTCTATATACATATATAAAATTCTGTATATGTTCTTTTATATGGTCCTGAACAGCTATTGCACTAATTTAAAAAAAATTACATATGTATATCAAAAGTTATTTTGAGGAATACAAAATTGATTATCAATTTATTTATTAATGACTTGCTAAATTCCCAATTTTTATTTTTGATAAATTTAATTTTTATTCTTAATTTGTTCCTACTAAAAGAAACACACAAAAGTAAATATATTAAAAAGGCAAATATTGCCGCGTATTGTGTTGTTTAATTGCCGCACACGAACCCAACAAATATTAGTACATTTTTGCAATTTTTATTGACGCGCAATTGCGTATCAAGTAGTCACACGATTGCCGCACCAGGGTTGCATTTTATTGGTAAAAGTAAGCACAATATTGCCCTCGATTGGTACATGAGGCATTTGATTGTGCAGTCACACGATTGGGGTATTAAAAAGTGTGAAAATTGGTGCACTGCGGCAATCGTGTGATCCCAGCTTAAGGATCCGATTAGAGTATCGGTTATTACGTTGTTAAAGGATCCCTCGATGTAAATGCACACCGCAAGTCTGTAACGTTTTCCATCGAAGAATTTCTGTATATACTGTACTAAAGGGCTGCATGAACAACTTCATTCATAAACATACTGAAATGTTTATCCAATGAAGTTCGTATTCAAATAAAATTCAGATTACAGAATAAACTGTTGTTTTATTCATTCTACTAGCATACACATTTCTTTTCATATGGGAAACACAAAGACGTTGTTCAATGATATTGTTTTTGTTTGACAGTTTTTACTCTCTCTCATTCTTTTTTTTTATAAATACTCAACTCAGCAATGCTGCCACTTTAGTAAATTCATGTTATTTTTTTCTCTTTTGTTACCTTTACAATAATATATGTAATTTGTAAAACACTTTCAATTTTTTGGCTAACTCCTTTTTTATGTACTTCCAAGCAAAACATATTGCTGAAAAACGTTTTTGAAGATAGAGAATGTTTTTGAAAATAAAATAAATTCAAATAAAACTTATACACCAACTAATTGAAGAAACACAAAGAAAATTAAAAAACAACATAACTTCAAACAACACTGAAAATAATGACAAAGTTTTTTACAGTGTAAAGTTTATTCCTAGTTTAACGGACAACAGAAATATTAAAACAACGATAGACACACAAAACATATGTTACGCATACAAACCACATACTACACTCAACTCTATATTTTCTAAAATTAAAATGCCTGTAGAAAAACAACAACAAAACAACGTTGTGTACGAAATAGCATGTAAGGGAAATGACGAACAAAAATGTGATTTAATTTATATTGGAACAACAAAGAGAAATTTACAAACAAGAATGTATGAACACAAAAATGACATAGATAAACATAAGGAATCAACAGCTTTGTCAAAACATATGATTTGCGAAAAGCATAAACCTGACTTTGACAGAATAAAAATATTAGACGTAGAAGCAAAACAGAAAAAACGTTTCACAATAGAAAGCTTACGTATACAACAAAACATTGACAGAACAATGAATTTAAAGGAAGACACAAATAATATAAGTTTAAGCTACAGAGTTGCAATAAAATAGAAAAGATAAGCTGTGATATTAATTTAAGTTGTGTGTTTAATTTAATTATATGTTAAATGTTTTATGTTTTATGTAAGCTGTGTAACATTCAATGTATAACTTAATGTGAAAAACTACTTAGTAATTGTAAGTTTATTTATTTTGTTGTTTTATAATTTTGTAATAATATATTGTTTTTTATTAAAAAAATATTAAATAGACAACCCCTGAAGATGTCAACAAATAATTGACGAAACGTTGGGAGAAACATGTTAAAAAAGGTTTTTTATTTACATTAATATATTAGGCCCAATAAGCTTAACAAGAACTTATATATAATATCCAAACAACTTGGCCAAAAAAACAACAAACATACTTTAGAACAATATCGGAGAGCTTGCCGAAACAAATTTATTTAAACATTTTTTAATAACATCAACAACAACAAATATAGCGCCAGCATCAGAAGTAAAACATTATCATGAAGGGTTATTTTAAACACATTGAACTTAAGTATAATAAGTAAACACAACGGACAATGAAAGACTATTGTAACGAATCAAAAAAACTAATACAACAACAACAGGGTCTCAAGTTTTTACTTTCATGTAGAAGCTATGGAATAATACCAAAACACACCATAAACACAACAACTAAGGTAAAGGATCTTTTCAAATGCAACACAATCAAGGGAAAGTTAGGAAATATTGAAAACAATTTTCACAAAAAAATTTTAAATTTAGAAATTTCACAAATTAACACAAATATTAAACTAATCAAACGCAAAATTTATAACATAAATACGGGCATCAAAAATATGCTAATAGAAGAAGACTACACAAATTTTATTCACAAACAAATAGAAAGAGCAAAAGAGATAACAAAGAATATAAAGGGAAAACAAATAAGAAAATTACATACACTGAAAGAAAATCAATTTAAATTACATGGCCTTATTTTCAATGAAAGTTGGTTTGAAAATAAAACCAATTTAGAAATTCCAATTGAAAGTAAGTGGATGTTGTCCCTGGGAAAAAAATTCGCCTTACCAATTGATAAGCACAGTTTTTCGGCATTGCATGTTATTGCTCATATTGAGCAATGCATTCAAGCCATTGATGATAATGAAGATCAGGTTAAAGAAATCGCTAGGACAAAATTAGCTAACAAAATTACAGGTTTTAAAAGAAAACTTAAAAATACCCCAAAGGAGAAATTTATTCTTACAGTTTTTGAGAAAACAAAGAAATTTTTGAAAAAACACGACGACGTTATTACTATACAAGCGGACAAGGGGAATAAAACGGTTCTAATGTATAAGAAGGATTACAATAATAAAATGGAAAAAACTGCTAGAAGACAAAAATACATATAGAACAATACGAACAGACCCAACGTCAAAACTTCAAAAAGAAAATAATAACATAGTTTCAGAAATATTCAAAGATGAGTGTATAGATCAATGGCAAAAAAGACAATTATTATGCAGCGCAGCCATTGCTCCGAGAATTTACGGTCTCCCAAAAATTCACAAAACAAATAATCCCCTTAGACCGATTGTATCGTCGATGAATGTCCCATGTTACCAACTCTCCAAATATATTGGCCAAATTCTCAAACATATAATTTCCGAAAAATATAATATTAAAAACTCTGCAGAACTTAAAAAACAATTACAACATACATTTATCGCGGAAAATGAAGTTCTCATATCATTTGTCTCATTTTGTCTCACGGATAACAATTATTTCGTCTACGAAAATAAAATCTATAGCCAGATTTTTGGAATGCCAATGGTGAACCCCCTTTCTCCTACTATAGCTGATGTAGTACTGGACAGTTTACTCGACGAAGCAATAGCCGAATTAAAAAAGAAAGATATAAATTTAAAATACATAGTGAAATATGTAGATGACATATTAGCTATAGTAAAACGGGACGACAAAGAAGAGATCCTGAATGCTTTCAACGCATATCATCCAAAAATCCAGTTTACTACGGAAATTGAAGAGAATTTTAAAATTGGATATTTTGATACATACATATATCGACATAATAGTTTTATTAAATTTGACTGGAATTAAAAAGAAATATCATCTGGTAGACTGATGAATTTTAATGCAACTCAACCAAAATATCAAATAATAAATACGGCAAAAAAATTCATTTTTAGGGTACTATATATTAGCGATGAAGAATTCCACGTTAAAAATATAAAGAAAATTACAGCAATATTAATAAATAATAGCTTTCCAATAAAACTTATACACCAACTAATTGAAGAAACACAAAGAAAATTAAAAAACAACATAACTTCAAACAACACTGAAAATAATGACAAAGTTTTTTACAGTGTAAAGTTTATTCCTGGTTTAACGGACAACAGAAATATTAAAACAACGATAGACACACAAAACATATGTTACGCATACAAACCACATACTACACTCAACTCTATATTTTCTAAAATTAAAATGCCTGTAGAAAAACAACAACAAAACAACGTTGTGTACGAAATAGCATGTAAGGGAAATGACGAACAAAAATGTGATTTAATTTATATTGGAACAACAAAGAGAAATTTACAAACAAGAATGTATGAACACAAAAATGACATAGATAAACATAAGGAATCAACAGCTTTGTCAAAACATATGATTTGCGAAAAGCATAAACCTGACTTTGACAGAATAAAAATATTAGACGTAGAAGCAAAACAGAAAAAACGTTTCACAATAGAAAGCTTACGTATACAACAAAACATTGACAGAACAATGAATTTAAAGGAAGACACAAATAATATAAGTTTAAGCTACAGAGTTGCAATAAAATAGAAAAGATAAGCTGTGATATTAATTTAAGTTGTGTGTTTAATTTAATTATATGTTAAATGTTTTATGTTTTATGTAAGCTGTGTAACATTCAATGTATAACTTAATGTGAAAAACTACTTAGTAATTGTAAGTTTATTTATTTTGTTGTTTTATAATTTTGTAATAATATATTGTTTTTTATTAAAAAAATATTAAATAGACAACCCCTGAAGATGTCAACAAATAATTGACGAAACGTTGGGAGAAACATGTAAAAAAGGTTTTTTATTTACATTAATATATTAGGCCCAATAAGCTTAACAAGAACTTATATATAATATCCAAACAACTTGGCCAAAAAAACAACAAACATACTTTAGAACAATATCGGAGAGCTTGCCGAAACAAATTTATTTAAACATTTTTTAATAACATCAACAACAACAAATATAGCGCCAGCATCAGAAGTAAAACATTATCATGAAGGGTTATTTTAAACACATTGAACTTAAGTATAATAAGTAAACACAACGGACAATGAAAGACTATTGTAACGAATCAAAAAAACTAATACAACAACAACAGGGTCTCAAGTTTTTACTTTCATGTAGAAGCTATGGAATAATACCAAAACACACCATAAACACAACAACTAAGGTAAAGGATCTTTTCAAATGCAACACAATCAAGGGAAAGTTAGGAAATATTGAAAACAATTTTCACAAAAAAATTTTAAATTTAGAAATTTCACAAATTAACACAAATATTAAACTAATCAAACGCAAAATTTATAACATAAATACGGGCATCAAAAATATGCTAATAGAAGAAGACTACACAAATTTTATTCACAAACAAATAGAAAGAGCAAAAGAGATAACAAAGAATATAAAGGGAAAACAAATAAGAAAATTACATACACTGAAAGAAAATCAATTTAAATTACATGGCCTTATTTTCAATGAAAGTTGGTTTGAAAATAAAACCAATTTAGAAATTCCAATTGAAAGTAAGTGGATGTTGTCCCTGGGAAAAAAATTCGCCTTACCAATTGATAAGCACAGTTTTTCGGCATTGCATGTTATTGCTCATATTGAGCAATGCATTCAAGCCATTGATGATAATGAAGATCAGGTTAAAGAAATCGCTAGGACAAAATTAGCTAACAAAATTACAGGTTTTAAAAGAAAACTTAAAAATACCCCAAAGGAGAAATTTATTCTTACAGTTTTTGAGAAAACAAAGAAATTTTTGAAAAAACACGACGACGTTATTACTATACAAGCGGACAAGGGGAATAAAACGGTTCTAATGTATAAGAAGGATTACAATAATAAAATGGAAAAAACTGCTAGAAGACAAAAATACATATAGAACAATACGAACAGACCCAACGTCAAAACTTCAAAAAGAAAATAATAACATAGTTTCAGAAATATTCAAAGATGAGTGTATAGATCAATGGCAAAAAAGACAATTATTATGCAGCGCAGCCATTGCTCCGAGAATTTACGGTCTCCCAAAAATTCACAAAACAAATAATCCCCTTAGACCGATTGTATCGTCGATGAATGTCCCATGTTACCAACTCTCCAAATATATTGGCCAAATTCTCAAACATATAATTTCCGAAAAATATAATATTAAAAACTCTGCAGAACTTAAAAAACAATTACAACATACATTTATCGCGGAAAATGAAGTTCTCATATCATTTGTCTCATTTTGTCTCACGGATAACAATTATTTCGTCTACGAAAATAAAATCTATAGCCAGATTTTTGGAATGCCAATGGTGAACCCCCTTTCTCCTACTATAGCTGATGTAGTACTGGACAGTTTACTCGACGAAGCAATAGCCGAATTAAAAAAGAAAGATATAAATTTAAAATACATAGTGAAATATGTAGATGACATATTAGCTATAGTAAAACGGGACGACAAAGAAGAGATCCTGAATGCTTTCAACGCATATCATCCAAAAATCCAGTTTACTACGGAAATTGAAGAGAATTTTAAAATTGGATATTTTGATACATACATATATCGACATAATAGTTTTATTAAATTTGACTGGAATTAAAAAGAAATATCATCTGGTAGACTGATGAATTTTAATGCAACTCAACCAAAATATCAAATAATAAATACGGCAAAAAAATTCATTTTTAGGGTACTATATATTAGCGATGAAGAATTCCACGTTAAAAATATAAAGAAAATTACAGCAATATTAATAAATAATAGCTTTCCAATAAAACTTATACACCAACTAATTGAAGAAACACAAAGAAAATTAAAAAACAACATAACTTCAAACAACACTGAAAATAATGACAAAGTTTTTTACAGTGTAAAGTTTATTCCTGGTTTAACGGACAACAGAAATATTAAAACAACGATAGACACACAAAACATATGTTACGCCTACAAACCACATACTACACTCAACTCTATTTTTTCTAAAATTAAAATGCCTGTAGAAAAACAACAGCAAAACAACGTTGTGTACGAAATAGCATGTAAGGGAAATGACGAACAAAAATGTGATTTAATTTAGTAATTGTAAGTTTATTTATTTTGTTGTTTTATAATTTTGTAATAATATATTGTTTTTTATTAAAAAAATATTAAATAGACAACCCCTGAAGATGTCAACAAATAATTGACGAAACGTTGGGAGAAACATGTAAAAAAGGTTTTTTATTTACATTAATATATTAGGCCCAATTAGCTTAACAAAAACTTATATATAATAAAATAAATTTTTTTTTTTAAATTTTAAAATTTACATTGGAAACAATTTATTTGCTTTGAAATCAAAGTCCAATTGGTTTTTTTTGTTATTTCAATGTTTATGTACTTCATAATCTTATTGCTTTGGCCTTTATTGTTATTTTTGATTTTTTTTTATCTTTCCTAATGTTTTTCTTTTCCTGCAACTGGCAATACTGACTTTTAAATCAATGTGTTTATCCATAAACTTATTCTACATTTATTCAGTAGTTGTTTTGCTTCGGAGTTGTTAGTGTTCATATTCTCTTGTATAAGGAAACAAATTTACCTCATCTTACTCGCGTCTTAAATATCGAGTGTCTGTTGCTGTCGTTTCATATTTATTCATCTTACTGAATTCCAATGAAGCGAGTACAAAATTATAATTAAGGTTACAATGTTTCATGCAGATGTTTATAGTGTACGATGTTTATAGTGTAAATTAATTACTCCTCTTTACCGATTCTATGAACCGTGCCCTTAAAATAAAACAATAAATTCTTACCGGTTCTTTGAACCGTGCATTTTTAAACCTTTATTTTCTGTGATACTACAATACCTTAATTTCTACAAGAAAAGACGTGAGGCTAATCGGGCGACAAGCTTTATAGCATTATATATTACTGACAGATGAGTTGACACCAAATCCGCCTCCATATGCAGGACTTCCAGAAAAATACCGTCCGGCCCCGAGGCCTTGTATGCTTCAAAGCTCCTGATTTCATTATTGATCATGCCAGCTGTAATTATCATCCATCTACAAGGATCTCCCTACCCCTTAAGGGTTCCTCTATGGCAGAAGAAGTTTCATGATCTCCTTTATATTTTCCAATCTCCTCCCCGTCTCGTCGACCATTGACTCTGCTCTTTATAGCAATTTCTTAATCTTCGAAACGTCATTTACGCTATCTACATGTTCACAGAAGAGTTTCCAGGAGTTCTGTTTGGCCTTTCTTGTGATTTTCTTATATTCCCTAAGCCTACTATGATATTAATCTCAATAGACTATGGCCGTTTTGCGCCTTGCCCGGTTGAAGGTTTTGCGTAGATTCTTCCCCAGATCCCGTATCTCCCCTGTTGCCCTCGGTTTCTCATGGGGGGTCTCCGCTCTCGTAGAGGACCACTCTCCTCAAACAATTTAACTAAGGCGTTTGTGAGCGCCTGCACTTTGGCGTCTATGTCCTCCTTATACTGACATTGACATTTATTCCGAAATTTTATCGGTTTCTGCGGTGGCCGAAGAATTTTGACCCTCATATACTGGTCATCCGAAAAGAAGTGTTCTCCCGAAACCCTCCAATCCTAAATCTCGTCCGTGAAATCCTCATAGCAAAAGGTTATATATAATACATCCTCCCTACTTATATTTACAAAGGTGGCCTTATTCCCTTAGTTCAATGTGATGAAGTCTTTTGTATTCAAGAAATCTTGAGGGCCTGTCCCCTACGATTGGTGTTAGTACTACCCCAAGCTACATCTTTTCATTGCGCCTCATCAACCAGTTTCATCAATTCTGACGTGCGTGGAAGTGTCGAGGGGTAGGTAAACTGCTGCAAGGAATATTGCTTTTTCCTTGCATCAGCACCGTTGTATCTAACGTTGACAACCCTGTTTAGAAAAGAAAATATAAGTTCGTGTGACATAGGATACAAGTTCTCGGACGAGGCCCTGAATCAAATAAACAAGTTGGAAATTAACACGATTCAACCCATAAACTGTGTTCCGAATGGTCTAGGGTTCCTGGATTAGAGCAATGTGTATCTTACCTTTATTTATCTTAGACATCAGAGCTTTGGTTGCCGTCTCGCTCCGGTGGAGGTTTATTTGGAAGACCTCAATCGTGGTCCTCCAATAGCCTGTCTTCTTTCCAGTTGGATATAGCCTCCTCGCTTTCAGCATCTGAGTCCTTAGGGTTGCCGGTAGCTCATGGTGTTGTGGGCGTCGCTTTCGGTGTTTTATTGCACCTGTAGGGGTTGGGCATGACAGTCCCTCCATTGGGTACCTTCACATTTTTGAAGAATACAGCTTTAGATTCGAAATAAGCCATATCTTTGTTCGTGGCAAGGCTGGCCTTGGAGTCCTGGTCGATGTATATTACATTACGAAGCTATCCATTTGCAATCAAAAAATTAAGGTATTTTTGCACTATTTAATAGCTGCGCGGTACTACCAGTGGCGTCCTTTAGTGGGTTAATCATATTATTGTCTGTTGTTATTGATGATTTTAAAAACATACTTTTAGTAGCAAGTAAAAAGTTATTTTTGTTTACCATAGTACTGTTTACAGCTACCAACGACAGATTTTCTTTTGTTATATTACCTCTAGAGGTAAACAAGATCTATCGCTAGTAATTGGTTTCGCCGTTAAATAAAAGCTACCATCAGCTCTTTTTTCTTATTGAATTGCATTCTTCGGCAGCGACATTTACGGTCATGTATGAATTTGTACCGCTCTGGCTAAGCGTCTTTTTTCCGCTCTCTTGTACTCTTTTAACCCGACGAAATTTCTACTCCATTCTGCAACAATATATGCAACAAGCAACAACAACAAATTATAACAAATGAACTAATAATTGATAAACCAAATATGTCCCTATTACGGTTTACAACCCAACTCTAGTTCAGTGGAAATTTTGCAGTTTTGTATTAAATTTTACCACCCTGTGTTAGTGTGGTTAACAAAATCCTCAAACATTTAAAACTCACCACAAATATGTGTAAGGTTAAGTAGCTAAATTTTCACTTTACTGAGTTGAGTTGTATGCCGTAATAGGGGCGATTCATAAAAAAGTTGAGATTGGCTATAATATAATTTTTTTTATATATATGAGGCATTATTCGTGAAGCGGACATACCAAAATAAAATATTTTGCCCAAATTTCTTTATATTTGGCATACGTATAGTAGATATGAATCTGTCTACCAATATTTGGCAATTACAGAATGATTTTTCAGGCATAAATTGCATCGTGTCATGACTGTAGCTAAAGAGGAGGAAAGAAAAAAATATATGTGTACCCCGTGTTATAAGAAATTTTATTTTGCGTCCATTTCTCTTTATAACATGAGCTTGTTATTCGGATTTTTTGGTGCATTTGTGGTAAGGTTACGTGGTTGCCCTTTAAAGAAGAGAATCCATCTAATATATTTTTGGGTGCCTCATGGAAGTGCGAGTGGTCTTTAATGCCTCCAAGAAAACTAGTAGTGGATTATCATTGATCGGCATTCTGCATCCATGCCCCACGCTTAAGACGGATTTAATCCAAATAGTACTTTGTTGGCGCTTTTATAAATTCGTTTTCACCAGCGACATTGAGAAAATGTTCCTCCAAATCGCAATGCACAAAGATGCCCGGCCGTATCATCAAATACTATTTCGGGAAAGGGCAGATGGTCTTGTTAAAGCATATCAAATGAAACCCGTCACCTTTTGGGTGAACCGTGCGTCATTCCTGGCTATCCGAACGTTTCTGCAGTTAAGCGAGAATTTTTACATACGATGGCATCTACGAAGAGCGAGATTTACGTAGATGATATTTTGTCTGGGGGTTAAACTATTGAAGAAGCAAAATAAAAGTAAATTTAGCTCACTCACGCTTTGAATTCTGCTTGCTTCCCTCTGAAGAAAATGACAGCCAATAACGGTGTTTTACTTGAACACTTAGCCCGGGAGGATCTTCTAGACGAAGATTTATTCAAATTTGCTGGAATGCGAATTCAGATTTGTTATTATGTGGTAGAGTCTTTCTTCACAAAAGGCAGAAATGATCGGTTTTTGCAAAGCTATTCGATCTTATAATTTGGGTAAGCTAGTCGCAGTAATAGCAAAACTCTTTATTAAAAGCAGACATATACATATTAGTAAAATGGAACAGAAACACGGGTTCCGTGGCACTTCCCAAAAAGGCTTATTGTTGCGCGGTATACCTACGTACATCTTTTTCAATTTATTGGTTGTTAAATCTTAGGTTGCCTCAATAAAAAGGAGTACAATAACAGAACTTGAATTATGCGTGGCGCTTTTTTTAGCTAAATTAGACGAAGGCTGAGAAAAAACATAAAGTTCAGTTACGAGCTATATTTATGGGCGGAATTCTCTATAGGGCTCGCATTGGTACAAAACCACCACTAACGTTGAAAACTTTTTTGGCAAATAATATCACAACAATCAACAGTATCGCCAGCAGCAATTACTGGAAACATATAAAAACAGAGGGCAACCCTGCGGATCATGGTACCTGTGGGTGTACCCTCAAAGAACTCATTGGAGGGACATCATGGTGGCATGGCTCAGCCAGCATCTTGATAAGTAACCGAACGACGCCAGTTCGATCTCACCGACCTGGAAACCAAAAAGATCTCAATAATTCACACAGTTATAAGCAGGGAAAGAACTCTGATTCATCCAAGTAATGACACGGACGATGATTGAGAAATTTCTCCACATTTGCAAGAGCACTTAGAGTAATTTTTTATTGCTTACGTTTCTGCAACCGAACTCGCAAACGCGAGAAATCTACACAAAAACAACAAAAAACTAATTGAGCTCGGTCCTACATATTATCCCCCTATTGACGATTCCTTGGCGGTTATGGGTCTTTTTCTTCAATATATTTCTAGTCTGTATTGAAAATTTTTATGGGAGACGCTTCAAGGAAAGGAGATAGCGGTAAGGTGTGTTAGAAATAATTGATAGTTGATGAAAAATGTATTTGACCCAACTAGGGTCATCGTAGGCGCTGCATGGGCCAAATTTAAGTATTCCAACTATACAAATATGGCGGCTGCATTTTCCAATTTTTTATGATATAAAAAAAATCGAAATTGTTCTAAAAAAAACATTTTTTTTGCAAAAAAAAATTATTTTTCTGGAACGACTGTTCATTTTTAACCTTACTTAAAGGAAAATTGCAAAGTTTAATTTTTTTTAGTTTGTTCAATGAACTACTAGGGGGAGAGCCATGTGGCAACCCTCAAGACCTACGTACAAATACATTTCTGCATACGTATACAAAGATTATCATCTCTGCTCATAAAATGACGTGTAAAAACGTATGAATTTGTTCTAGAGGATTCTTTTCACAACCGTCGCCATGCGCACATGTGAACATTTAATATAATTTCTTATTTAATAAAATCTAAGTTAAGTAACATAATTTGAAGTAATGAACATTGTACTTAAATTGGAAACCTGTTTTATTTCTACCGATAAGACACCCCAACGTACATTTTGCGAAAATAAATTTTAATATACACTGATGACGTGCCCTGTAGTTACCTTTATATCATTCGCCGAGAGATAAGAGCCGTTCGGACGCGATTGCCGCCTCGTACCTCACCAGCGTTTCGATCGGTGGTATATCCAGCAGTGGCTCCAGAGCCTTGGTTGATGTGGTTCTCATCGCCCTGCTTATTCCCAAGCAACTTGTACGCTGCACCCTCCTGAACACGCTCTGTACAACGAGGTCCACCAGATTTGAGAAGCATAAGTTAGAATCGGTCACAATTTTGTAAAGCCAGCGTGCTTTAGTTGGCCTTCCTACATATCACCCAATATCGGCTCGACCTGTTGCTTCTTGCCTGTAGGTGGTTTTCCATCTATTCCTAAGCATGTGGGTGATCCAGTCACTGAGCGCCCGGCCAACCCGAAGCTGGTCTAAGGATCCGATTAGAGTATCGGTTATTACGTTGTTAAAGGATCCCTCGATGTCAATGCACACCGCAAGTCTGTAACGTTTCCATCGAAGAATTTCTGTATATAGTGTACTAAAGCGCTGCATGAACAACTTCATTCATAAACATACTGAAATGTTTATCCAATGAAGTTCGTATTCAAATAAAATTCAGATTACTGAATAAACTGTTGTTTTATTCATTCTACTAGCATACACATTTCTTTTAATATGGCAAGCACAAAGACGTTGTTCAATGAAATTGTTTTTGTTTGACAGTTTTCGCTCTCTCTCATTCTTTTTTTTTATAAATACTCAACTCAGCAATGCTGCCACTTTAGTAAATTCATGTTATTTTTTCTCTTTTGTTACCTTTACAATAATATATGTAATTTGTAAAACACTTTCAATTTTTTGGCTAACTCCTTTTTTATGTACTTCCAAGCAAAACATATTGCTGAAAAACGTTTTTGAAAATAAAATAAATTTTTTTTTTAATTTTTAAAATTTACATTGAAAACAATTTATTTACATTGAAAACAAAGTCCAATTGGTTTTTTTTTTGTTATTTTAATGTTAATGTACTTCATATTCTTATTGCTTTGGTCTTTATTGTTATTTTTGATTTTTTTTTATCTTTCCTAATGTTTTTCTTTTCCTGCAACTGGCAATACTGACTGAATGTGTTTTTCCATAAACTTATTCTACATTTATTCAGTAGTTGTTTTGCTTCGGAGTTGTTAGTGTTCATATTCTCTTGTATAAGTAAACAAATTTACCTCATCTTACTCGCGTCTTAAATATCGAGTGTCTGTTGCTGTCGTTTCATATTTATTCATCTTACTGAATTCCAACGAAGCGAGTACAAAATTAAAATTAAGGTTTCATGAACATCATTACAATTAGTCAATTCACAAGGTATCCTAACATGTCATATTGTCAAAATGTCCTAATATTTTACAATGGTTTAAAAATATTGTTGTACGGCTCAGCCGCTCAGCGCTGGACTTTTCTGATTAATTACGACAGCACAATAAACACAGCAAGCAACGTTCTATTTATTTAAGACACTTTTTGTTAACAAACCAACAACAATATTTTTAAACCATTGTGAAATATTAGGACATTTTGACAATATGACATGTTAGGATACCTTGTGAATTGACTAAATGTTTCATGCAGATGTTTATAGTGTACGATGTTTATAGTGTAAATTAATTACTCCTCTTTACCGATTCTATGAACCGTGCCCTTAAAATAAAACAATAAATTCTTACCGGTTCTATGAACCGTGCATTTTTAAACCTTTATTTTCTGTGATACTACAATACCTTAATTTCTACAAGAAAAGACGTTAGGCTAATCGGGCGACAAGCTTTATAGCATTATATATTACTGACAGATGAGTTGACACCAAATTCGCCTCCATATGCAGGAGTTCCAGAAAAATACCGTCCGGCCCCGAGGCCTTGTATGCTTCAAAGCTCCTGATTTCATTATTGATCATGCCAGCTGTAATTATCATCCATCTACAAGGATCTCCCTACCCCTTAAGGGTTCCTCTATGGCAGAAGAAGTTTCATGATCTCCTTTATATTTTCCAATCTCCTCCCCGTCTCGTCGACCATTGACTCTGCTCTTTATAGCAATTTCTTAATCTTCGAAACGTCATTTACGCTATCTACATGTTCACAGAAGAGTTTCCAGGAGTTCTGTTTGGCCTTTCTTGTGATTTTCTTATATTCCCTAAGCCTACTATGATATTAATCTCAATAGACTATGGCACTTTTGCGCCTTGCCCGGTTGAAGGTTTTGCGTAGATTCTTCCCCAGATCCCGTATCTCCCCTGTTGCCCTCGGTTTCTCATGGGGGGTCTCCGCTCTCGTAGAGGACCACTCTCCTCAAACAATTTAACTAAGGCGTTTGTGAGCGCCTGCACTTTGGCGTCTATGTCCTCCTTATACTGACATTGACATTTATTCCGAAATTTTATCGGTTTCTGCGGTGGCCGAAGAATTTTGACCCTCATATACTGGTCATCCGAAAAGAAGTGTTCTCCCGAAACCCTCCAATCCTAAATCTCGTCCGTGAAATCCTCATAGCAAAAGGTTATATATAATACATCCTCCCTACTTATATTTACAAAGGTGGCCTTATTCCCTTAGTTCAATGTGATGAAGTCTTTTGTATTCAAGAAATCTTGAGGGCCTGTCCCCTACGATTGGTGTTAGTACTACCCCAAGCTACATCTTTTCATTGCGCCTCATCAACCAGTTTCATCAATTCTGACGTGCGTGGAAGTGTCGAGGGGTAGGTAAACTGCTGCAAGGAATATTGCTTTTTCCTTGCATCAGCACCGTTGTATCTAACGTTGACAACCCTGTTTAGAAAATAAAATATAAGTTTGTGTGACATAGGATACAAGTTCTCGGACGAGGCCCTGAATCAAAGTAAACAAGTTGGAAATTAACACGATTCAACCCATAAACTGTGTTCCGAATGGTCTAGGGTTCCTGGATTAGAGCAATGTGTATCTTATCTTTATTTATCTTAGACATCAGAGCTTTGGTTGCCGTCTCGCTTCGGTGGAGGTTTATTTGGAAGACCTCAATCGTGGTCCTCCAATAGCCTGTCTTCTTTCCAGTTGGATATAGCCTCCTCGCTTTCAGCATCTGAGTCCTTAGGGTTGCCGGTAGCTCATGGTGTTGTGGGCGACGCTTACGGTGTTTTATTGCACCTGTAGGGGTTGGGCATGACAGTCCCTCCACTGGGTACCTTCACATTTTTGAAGAATACAGTTTTAGATTCGAAATAAGCCATATCTTTGTTCGTGGCAAGGCTGGCCTTGGAGTCCTGGTCGATGTATATTACATTACGAAGCTATCCATTTGCAATCAAAAAATTAAGGTATTTTTGCACTATTTAATAGCTGCGCGGTACTACCAGTGGCGTCCTTTAGTGGGTTAATCATATTATTGTCTGTTGTTATTGATGATTTTAAAAACATACTTTTAGTAGCAAGTAAAAAGTTATTTTTGTTTACCATAGTACTGTTTACAGCTACCAACGACAGATTTTCTTTTGTTATATTACCTCTAGAGGTAAACAAGATCTATCGCTAGTAATTGGTTTCGCCGTTAAATAAAAGCTACCATCAGCTCTTTTTTCTTATTGAATTGCATTCTTCGGCAGCGACATTTACGGTCATGTATGAATTTGTACCGCTCTGGCTAAGCGTCTTTTTTCCGCTCTCTTGTACTCTTTTAACCCGACGAAATTTCTACTCCATTCTGCAACAATATATGCAACAAGCAACAACAACAAATTATAACAAATGAACTAATAATTGATAAACCAAATATGTCCCTATTACGGTTTACAACCCAACTCTAGTTCAGTGGAAATTTTGCAGTTTTGTATTAAATTTTACCACCCTGTGTTAGTGTGGTTAACAAAATCCTCAAACATTTAAAACTCACCACAAATATGTGTAAGGTTAAGTAGCTAAATTTTCACTTTACTGAGTTGAGTTGTATGCCGTAATAGGGGCGATTCATAAAAAAGTTGAGATTGGCTATAATATAATTTTTTTTATATATATGAGGCATTATTCGTGAAGCGGACATACCAAAATAAAATATTTTGCCCAAATTTCTTTATATTTGGCATACGTATAGTAGATATGAATCTGTCTACCAATATTTGGCAATTACAGAATGATTTTTCAGGCATAAATTGCATCGTGTCATGACTGTAGCTAAAGAGGAGGAAAGAAAAAAATATATGTGTACCCCGTGTTATAAGAAATTTTATTTTGCGTCCATTTCTCTTTATAACATGAGCTTGTTATTCGGATTTTTTGGTGCATTTGTGGTAAGGTTACGTGGTTGCCCTTTAAAGAAGAGAATCCATCTAATATATTTTTGGGTGCCTCATGGAAGTGCGAGTGGTCTTTAATGCCTCCAAGAAAACTAGTAGTGGATTATCATTGAACGGCATTCTGCATCCATGCCCCACGCTTAAGACGGATTTAATCCAAATAGTACTTTGTTGGCGCTTTTATAAATTCGTTTTCACCAGCGACATTGAGAAAATGTTCCTCCAAATCGCAATGCACAAAGATGCCCGGCCGTATCAGCAAATACTATTTCGGGAAAGGGCAGATGGTCTTGTTAAAGCATATCAAATGAAACCCGTCACCTTTTGGGTGAACCGTGCGTCATTCCTGGCTATCCGAACGTTTCTGCAGTTAAGCGAGAATTTTTACATACGATGGCATCTACGAAGAGCGAGATTTACGTAGATGATATTTTGTCTGGGGGTTAAACTATTGAAGAAGCAAAATAAAAGTAAATTTAGCTCACTCACGCTTTGAATTCTGCTTGCTTCCCTCTGAAGAAAATGACAGCCAATAACGGTGTTTTACTTGAACACTTAGCCCGGGAGGATCTTCTAGACGAAGATTTATTCAAATTTGCTGGAATGCGAATTCAGATTTGTTATTATGTGGTAGAGTCTTTCTTCACAAAAGGCAGAAATGATCGGTTTTTGCAAAGCTATTCGATCTTATAATTTGGGTAAGCTAGTCGCAGTAATAGCAAAACTCTTTATTAAAAGCAGACATATACATATTAGTAAAATGGAACAGAAACACGGGTTCCGTGGCACTTCCCAAAAAGGCTTATTGTTGCGCGGTATACCTACGTACATCTTTTTCAATTTATTGGTTGTTAAATCTTAGGTTGCCTCAATAAAAAGGAGTACAATAACAGAACTTGAATTATGCGTGGCGCTTTTTTTAGCTAAATTAGACGAAGGCTGAGAAAAAACATAAAGTTCAGTTACGAGCTATATTTATGGGCGGAATTCTCTATAGGGCTCGCATTGGTACAAAACCACCACTAACGTTGAAAACTTTTTTGGCAAATAATATCACAACAATCAACAGTATCGCCAGCAGCAATTACTGGAAACATATAAAAACAGAGGGTAACCCTGCGGATCATGGTACCTGTGGGTGTACCCTCCAAGAACTCATTGGAGGGACATCATGGTGGCATGGCTCAGCCAGCATCTTGATAAGTAACCGAACGACGCCAGTTCGATCTCACCGACCTGGAAACCAAAAAGATCTCAATAATTCACACAGTTATAAGCAGGGAAAGAACTCTGATTCATCCAAGTAATGACACGGACGATGATTGAGAAATTTCTCCACATTTGCAAGAGCACTTAGAGTAATTTTTTATTGCTTACGTTTCTGCAACCGAACTCGCAAACGCGAGAAATCTACACAAAAACAACAAAAAACTAATTGAGCTCGGTCCTACATATTATCCCCCTATTGACGATTCCTTGGCGGTTATGGGTCTTTTTCTTCAATATATTTCTAGTCTGTATTGAAAATTTTTATGGGAGACGCTTCAAGGAAAGGAGATAGCGGTAAGGTGTGTTAGAAATAATTGATAGTTGATGAAAAATGTATTTGACCCAACTAGGGTCATCGTAGGCGCTGCATGGGCCAAATTTAAGTATTCCAACTATACAAATATGGCGGCTGCATTTTCCAATTTTTTATGATATAAAAAAAATCGAAATTGTTCTAAAAAAAACATTTTTTTTGCAAAAAAAAATTATTTTTCTGGAACGACTGTTCATTTTTAACCTTACTTAAAGGAAAATTGCAAAGTTTAATTTTTTTTAGTTTGTTCAATGAACTACTAGGGGGAGAGCCATGTGGCAACCCTCAAGACCTACGTACAAATACATTTCTGCATACGTATACAAAGATTATCATCTCTGCTCATAAAATGACGTGTAAAAACGTATGAATTTGTTCTAGAGGATTCTTTTCACAACCGTCGCCATGCGCACATGTGAACATTTAATATAATTTCTTATTTAATAAAATCTAAGTTAAGTAACATAATTTGAAGTAATGAACATTGTACTTAAATTGGAAACCTGTTTTATTTCTACCGATAAGACACCCCAACGTACATTTTGCGAAAATAAATTTTAATATACACTGATGACGTGCCCTGTAGTTACCTTTATATCATTCGCCGAGAGATAAGAGCCGTTCGGACGCGATTGCCGCCTCGTACCTCACCAGCGTTTCGATCGGTGGTATATCCAGCAGTGGCTCCAGAGCCTTGGTTGATGTGGTTCTCATCGCCCTGCTTATTCCCAAGCAACTTGTACGCTGCACCCTCCTGAACACGCTCTGTACAACGAGGTCCACCAGATTTGAGAAGCATAAGTTAGAATCGGTCACAATTTTGTAAAGCCAGCGTGCTTTAGTTGGCCTTCCTACATATCACCCAATATCGGCTCGACCTGTTGCTTCTTGCCTGTAGGTGGTTTTCCATCTATTCCTAAGCATGTGGGTGATCCAGTCACTGAGCGCCCGGCCAACCCGAAGCTGGTCTAAGGATCCGATTAGAGTATCGGTTATTACGTTGTTAAAGGATCCCTCGATGTCAATGCACACCGCAAGTCTGTAACGTTTCCATCGAAGAATTTCTGTATATAGTGTACTAAAGCGCTGCATGAACAACTTCATTCATAAACATACTGAAATGTTTATCCAATGAAGTTCGTATTCAAATAAAATTCAGATTACTGAATAAACTGTTGTTTTATTCATTCTGCTAGCATACACATTTCTTTTAATATGGCAAGCACAAAGACGTTGTTCAATGAAATTGTTTTTGTTTGACAGTTTTCGCTCTCTCTCATTCTTTTTTTTTATAAATACTCAACTCAGCAATGCTGCCACTTTAGTAAATTCATGTTATTTTTTCTCTTTTGTTACCTTTACAATAATATATGTAATTTGTAAAACACTTTCAATTTTTTGGCTAACTCCTTTTTTATGTACTTCCAAGCAAAACATATTGCTGAAAAACGTTTTTGAAAATAAAATAAATTTTTTTTTTAATTTTTAAAATTTACATTGAAAACAATTTATTTACATTGAAAACAAAGTCCAATTGGTTTTTTTTTTTGTTATTTTAATGTTAATGTACTTCATATTCTTATTGCTTTGGTCTTTATTGTTATTTTTGATTTTTTTTTATCTTTCCTAATGTTTTTCTTTTCCTGCAACTGGCAATACTGACTGAATGTGTTTTTCCATAAACTTATTCTACATTTATTCAGTAGTTGTTTTGCTTCGGAGTTGTTAGTGTTCATATTCTCTTGTATAAGTAAACAAATTTACCTCATCTTACTCGCGTCTTAAATATCGAGTGTCTGTTGCTGTCGTTTCATATTTATTCATCTTACTGAATTCCAACGAAGCGAGTACAAAATTAAAATTAAGGTTTCATGAACATCATTACAATTAGTCAATTCACAAGGTATCCTAACATGTCATATTGTCAAAATGTCCTAATATTTTACAATGGTTTAAAAATATTGTTGTACGGCTCAGCCGCTCAGCGCTGGACTTTTCTGATTAATTACGACAGCACAATAAACACAGCAAGCAACGTTCTATTTATTTAAGACACTTTTTGTTAACAAACCAACAACAATATTTTTAAACCATTGTGAAATATTAGGACATTTTGACAATATGACATGTTAGGATACCTTGTGAATTGACTAAATGTTTCATGCAGATGTTTATAGTGTACGATGTTTATAGTGTAAATTAATTACTCCTCTTTACCGATTCTATGAACCGTGCCCTTAAAATAAAACAATAAATTCTTACCGGTTCTATAAACCGTGCATTTTTAAACCTTTATTTTCTGTGATACTACAATACCTTAATTTCTACAAGAAAAGACGTTAGGCTAATCGGGCGACAAGCTTTATAGCATTATATATTACTGACAGATGAGTTGACACCAAATTCGCCTCCATATGCAGGAGTTCCAGAAAAATACCGTCCGGCCCCGAGGCCTTGTATGCTTCAAAGCTCCTGATTTCATTATTGATCATGCCAGCTGTAATTATCATCCATCTACAAGGATCTCCCTACCCCTTAAGGGTTCCTCTATGGCAGAAGAAGTTTCATGATCTCCTTTATATTTTCCAATCTCCTCCCCGTCTCGTCGACCATTGACTCTGCTCTTTATAGCAATTTCTTAATCTTCGAAACGTCATTTACGCTATCTACATGTTCACAGAAGAGTTTCCAGGAGTTCTGTTTGGCCTTTCTTGTGATTTTCTTATATTCCCTAAGCCTACTATGATATTAATCTCAATAGACTATGGCACTTTTGCGCCTTGCCCGGTTGAAGGTTTTGCGTAGATTCTTCCCCAGATCCCGTATCTCCCCTGTTGCCCTCGGTTTCTCATGGGGGGTCTCCGCTCTCGTAGAGGACCACTCTCCTCAAACAATTTAACTAAGGCGTTTGTGAGCGCCTGCACTTTGGCGTCTATGTCCTCCTTATACTGACATTGACATTTATTCCGAAATTTTATCGGTTTCTGCGGTGGCCGAAGAATTTTGACCCTCATATACTGGTCATCCGAAAAGAAGTGTTCTCCCGAAACCCTCCAATCCTAAATCTCGTCCGTGAAATCCTCATAGCAAAAGGTTATATATAATACATCCTCCCTACTTATATTTACAAAGGTGGCCTTATTCCCTTAGTTCAATGTGATGAAGTCTTTTGTATTCAAGAAATCTTGAGGGCCTGTCCCCTACGATTGGTGTTAGTACTACCCCAAGCTACATCTTTTCATTGCGCCTCATCAACCAGTTTCATCAATTCTGACGTGCGTGGAAGTGTCGAGGGGTAGGTAAACTGCTGCAAGGAATATTGCTTTTTCCTTGCATCAGCACCGTTGTATCTAACGTTGACAACCCTGTTTAGAAAATAAAATATAAGTTTGTGTGACATAGGATACAAGTTCTCGGACGAGGCCCTGAATCAAAGTAAACAAGTTGGAAATTAACACGATTCAACCCATAAACTGTGTTCCGAATGGTCTAGGGTTCCTGGATTAGAGCAATGTGTATCTTACCTTTATTTATCTTAGACATCAGAGCTTTGGTTGCCGTCTCGCTCCGGTGGAGGTTTATTTGGAAGACCTCAATCGTGGTCCTCCAATAGCCTGTCTTCTTTCCAGTTGGATATAGCCTCCTCGCTTTCAGCATCTGAGTCCTTAGGGTTGCCGGTAGCTCATGGTGTTGTGGGCGACGCTTACGGTGTTTTATTGCACCTGTAGGGGTTGGGCATGACAGTCCCTCCACTGGGTACCTTCACATTTTTGAAGAATACAGTTTTAGATTCGAAATAAGCCATATCTTTGTTCGTGGCAAGGCTGGCCTTGGAGTCCTGGTCGATGTATATTACATTACGAAGCTATCCATTTGCAATCAAAAAATTAAGGTATTTTTGCACTATTTAATAGCTGCGCGGTACTACCAGTGGCGTCCTTTAGTGGGTTAATCATATTATTGTCTGTTGTTATTGATGATTTTAAAAACATACTTTTAGTAGCAAGTAAAAAGTTATTTTTGTTTACCATAGTACTGTTTACAGCTACCAACGACAGATTTTCTTTTGTTATATTACCTCTAGAGGTAAACAAGATCTATCGCTAGTAATTGGTTTCGCCGTTAAATAAAAGCTACCATCAGCTCTTTTTTCTTATTGAATTGCATTCTTCGGCAGCGACATTTACGGTCATGTATGAATTTGTACCGCTCTGGCTAAGCGTCTTTTTTCCGCTCTCTTGTACTCTTTTAACCCGACGAAATTTCTACTCCATTCTGCAACAATATATGCAACAAGCAACAACAACAAATTATAACAAATGAACTAATAATTGATAAACCAAATATGTCCCTATTACGGTTTACAACCCAACTCTAGTTCAGTGGAAATTTTGCAGTTTTGTATTAAATTTTACCACCCTGTGTTAGTGTGGTTAACAAAATCCTCAAACATTTAAAACTCACCACAAATATGTGTAAGGTTAAGTAGCTAAATTTTCACTTTACTGAGTTGAGTTGTATGCCGTAATAGGGGCGATTCATAAAAAAGTTGAGATTGGCTATAATATAATTTTTTTTATATATATGAGGCATTATTCGTGAAGCGGACATACCAAAATAAAATATTTTGCCCAAATTTCTTTATATTTGGCATACGTATAGTAGATATGAATCTGTCTACCAATATTTGGCAATTACAGAATGATTTTTCAGGCATAAATTGCATCGTGTCATGACTGTAGCTAAAGAGGAGGAAAGAAAAAAATATATGTGTACCCCGTGTTATAAGAAATTTTATTTTGCGTCCATTTCTCTTTATAACATGAGCTTGTTATTTGGATTTTTTGGTGCATTTGTGGTAAGGTTACGTGGTTGCCCTTTAAAGAAGAGAATCCATCTAATATATTTTTGGGTGCCTCATGGAAGTGCGAGTGGTCTTTAATGCCTCCAAGAAAACTAGTAGTGGATTATCATTGAACGGCATTCTGCATCCATGCCCCACGCTTAAGACGGATTTAATCCAAATAGTACTTTGTTGGCGCTTTTATAAATTCGTTTTCACCAGCGACATTGAGAAAATGTTCCTCCAAATCGCAATGCACAAAGATGCCCGGCCGTATCAGCAAATACTATTTCGGGAAAGGGCAGATGGTCTTGTTAAAGCATATCAAATGAAACCCGTCACCTTTTGGGTGAACCGTGCGTCATTCCTGGCTATCCGAACGTTTCTGCAGTTAAGCGAGAATTTTTACATACGATGGCATCTACGAAGAGCGAGATTTACGTAGATGATATTTTGTCTGGGGGTTAAACTATTGAAGAAGCAAAATAAAAGTAAATTTAGCTCACTCACGCTTTGAATTCTGCTTGCTTCCCTCTGAAGAAAATGACAGCCAATAACGGTGTTTTACTTGAACACTTAGCCCGGGAGGATCTTCTAGACGAAGATTTATTCAAATTTGCTGGAATGCGAATTCAGATTTGTTATTATGTGGTAGAGTCTTTCTTCACAAAAGGCAGAAATGATCGGTTTTTGCAAAGCTATTCGATCTTATAATTTGGGTAGGCTAGTCGCAGTAATAGCAAAACTCTTTATTAAAAGCAGACATATACATATTAGTAAAATGGAACAGAAACACGGGTTCCGTGGCACTTCCCAAAAAGGCTTATTGTTGCGCGGTATACCTACGTACATCTTTTTCAATTTATTGGTTGTTAAATCTTAGGTTGCCTCAATAAAAAGGAGTACAATAACAGAACTTGAATTATGCGTGGCGCTTTTTTTAGCTAAATTAGACGAAGGCTGAGAAAAAACATAAAGTTCAGTTACGAGCTATATTTATGGGCGGAATTCTCTATAGGGCTCGCATTGGTACAAAACCACCACTAACGTTGAAAACTTTTTTGGCAAATAATATCACAACAATCAACAGTATCGCCAGCAGCAATTACTGGAAACATATAAAAACAGAGGGCAACCCTGCGGATCATGGTACCTGTGGGTGTACCCTCCAAGAACTCATTGGAGGGACATCATGGTGGCATGGCTCAGCCAGCATCTTGATAAGTAACCGAACGACGCCAGTTCGATCTCACCGACCTGGAAACCAAAAAGATCTCAATAATTCACACAGTTATAAGCAGGGAAAGAACTCTGATTCATCCAAGTAATAACACGGACGATGATTGAGAAATTTCTCCACATTTGCAAGAGCACTTAGAGTAATTTTTTATTGCTTACGTTTCTGCAACCGAACTCGCAAACGCGAGAAATCTACACAAAAACAACAAAAAACTAATTGAGCTCGGTCCTACATATTATCCCCCTATTGACGATTCCTTGGCGGTTATGGGTCTTTTTCTTCAATATATTTCTAGTCTGTATTGAAAATTTTTATGGGAGACCCTTCAAGGAAAGGAGATAGCGGTAAGGTGTGTAAGAAATAATTGATAGATGATGAAAAATGTATTTGACCCAACTAGGGTCATCGTAGGCGCTGCATGGGCCAAATTTAAGTATTCCAACTATACAAATATGGCGGCTGCATTTTCCAATTTTTTATGATATAAAAAAAATCGAAATTGTTCTAAAAAAAACATTTTTTTTGCAAAAAAAAATTATTTTTCTGAAACGACTGTTCATTTTTAACCTTACTTAAAGGAAAATTGCAAAGTTTAATTTTTTTTAGTTTGTTCAATGAACTACTAGGGGGAGAGCCATGTGGCAACCCTCAAGACCTACGTACAAATACATTTCTGCATACGTATACAAAGATTATCATCTCTGCTCATAAAATGACGTGTAAAAACGTATGAATTTGTTCTAGAGGATTCTTTTCACAACCGTCGCCATGCGCACATGTGAACATTTAATATAATTTCTTATTTAATAAAATCTAAGTTAAGTAACATAATTTGAAGTAATGAACATTGTACTTAAATTGGAAACCTGTTTTATTTCTACCGATAAGACACCCCAACGTACATTTTGCGAAAATAAATTTCAATATACACTGATGACGTGCCCTGTAGTTACCTTTATATCATTCGCCGAGAGATAAGAGCCGTTCGGACGCGATTGCCGCCTCGTACCTCACCAGCGTTTCGATCGGTGGTATATCCAGCAGTGGCTCCAGAGCCTTGGTTGATGTGGTTCTCATCGCCCTGCTTATTCCCAAGCAACTTGTACGCTGCACCCTCCTGAACACGCTCTGTACAACGAGGTCCACCAGATTTGAGAAGCATAAGTTAGAATCGGTCACAATTTTGTAAAGCCAGTGTGCTTTAGTTGGCCTTCCTACATATCACCCAATATCGGCTCGCCCTGTTGCTTCTTGCCTGTAGGTGGTTTTCCATCTATTCCTAAGCATGTGGGTGATCCAGTCACTGAGCGCCCGGCCAACCCGAAACTGGTCTAAGGATCCGATTAGAGTATCGGTTATTACGTTGTTAAAGGATCCCTCGATGTCAATGCACACCGCAAGTCTGTAACGTTTCCATCGAAGTATTTCTGTATATAGTGTACTAAAGCGCTGCATGAACAACTTCATTCATAAACATACTGAAATGTTTATCCAATGAAGTTCGTATTCAAATAAAATTCAGATTACTGAACAAACTGTTGTTTTATTCATTCTACTAGCATACACATTTCTTTTAATATGACAAGCACAAAGACGTTGTTCAATGAAATTGTTTTTGTTTGACAGTTTTCACTCTCTCTCATTCTTTTTTTTTTTTATAAATACTCAACTCAGCAATGCTGCCACTTTAGTAAATTCATGTTATTTTTTCTCTTTTGTTACCTTTAGAATAATATATGTAATTTGTAAAACACTTTCAATTTTTTGGCTACTTCCAAGCAAAACATATTGCTGAAAAACGTTTTTGAAAATAAAATAAATTTTTTTTTTAATTTTTAAAATTTACATTGAAAACAATTTATTTACATTGAAAACAAAGTCCAATTGGTTTTTTTTTTGTTATTTTAATGTTAATGTACTTCATATTCTTATTGCTTTGGTCTTTATTGTTATTTTTGATTTTTTTTTATCTTTCCTAATGTTTTTCTTTTCCTGCAACTGGCAATACTGACTGAATGTGTTTTTCCATAAACTTATTCTACATTTATTCAGTAGTTGTTTCGCTTCGGAGTTGTTAGTGTTCATATTCTCTTGTATAAGTAAACAAATTTACCTCATCTTACTTGCGTCTTAAATATCGAGTGTCTGTTGCTGTCGTTTCATATTTATTCATCTTACTGAATTCCAACGAAGCGAGTACAAAATTAAAATTAAGGTTTCATGAACATCATTACAATGTTTCATGCAGATGTTTATAGTGTACGATGTTTATAGTGTAAATTAATTACTCCTCTTTACCGATTCTATGAACCGTGCCCTTAAAATAAAACAATAAATTCTTACCGGTTCTATGAACCGTGCATTTTTAAACCTTTATTTTCTGTGATACTACAATACCTTAATTTCTACAAGAAAAGACGTTAGGCTAATCGGCCGAAAAGTTTATAGCATTATATATTACTGACAGATGAGTTGACACCCAATTCGCCTCCATATGCAGGAGTTCCAGAAAAATACCGTCCGGCCCCGAGGCCTTGTATGCTTCAAAGCTCCTGATTTCATTATTGATCATGCCAGCTGTAATGATCATCCATCTACAAGGATCTCCCTACCCCTTAAGGGTTCCTCTATGGCAGAAGAAGTTTCATGATCTCCTCTATATTTTCCTATCTCCTCCCCGTCTCGTCGACCATTGACTCTGCTCTTTATAGCAATTTCTTAATCTTCGAAACGTCATTTACGCTATCTAGATGTTCACAGAAGAGTTTCCAGGAGTCCTGTTTGGCCTTTCTAGTGATTTTCTTATATTCCCTAAGCCTTTATTAAAAGCAGACATATACATATTAGTAAAATGGAACAGAAACACGGGTTTTGTGGAACTTCCCAAAAAGGCTTATTGTTGCGCGGATCTAGTCTTTCAGGAAGGGGGTTGCGGGTTTCGAATTAGATTAAATTATAAATTTCTTTCCCAGCATTTGTTTTTTTTTAAGTTTGATCATTTTTCATAATATTGTTTTGTTTTGTAAAATGTAAGAATCAGTCCATAGATTCCTATTAAATTATTGATTATTAAGTAAAGAGAATTAGATACATAATTTTTTGTGATTTATTTTTTTATGAATTAAATGAGTTGTGTTATTTAAAATAAAATTCTAAATTTTGAAGCGTTCTGATTTATAGTCGATCCATTCGGTAGGTTAAAAGTACGTTTGTCAGGGAGCATGCCAATACCGGTTAGTGAGCTAAAGCGTGATCAAGGAGGGAGGGGGAAATTGCATGTTGGCATCTATACATGTATTGGTCGAATTAGCTAGGCTATATTAACTTTTACACTTTTCTTTTTTTTAACTGTCCTTTAAATGCATGCATAAATGTAATAATCATATCTGAAGCTATAAATGTCTTTGCATCGATTTCAACAATTTTATTTGTAACTAATTTCGTTATTTGGTACATTGGCTAATTATTGTCCAATTCTCAACATTTTCTATGGATATTATAAAAATGTTACCCCTCAACCACTAGCGGTTAATGATAGTATACTGAGTTTGCAATTACGTGTTAAACATTTTTAATATGCATCTAAGACCCCATAAAGTGTGAATATTCTGGGTCCTTGCGTAATCTTAAGTCTATTTATCCATGTTAAAAACACGGGATTTTCCGAAATCCAGCACCATCGGTACAGTAGGAAAAGAGTTATAGACCCAAATGTGGAACAACAACCACTTTAAAAATTAGAGTTCTGTTAAAAAACCCAGCGTAAATTGGGGAGCAGAATGCATTAATTGTTATTAAATATTGCTCAAATTCGTTTAATAAACTCGATTAGACGAACGGAATTAGATTAAATTATAAATTTCTTTTCCAGCATTTTTTTTAAATTGGCTCATTTTACATAATGTTGTTTTGTTTTGTTAAATGTTAGAATCAGTCCATAGATTCCTATTAAATTATCGATTATTAAGTAAAGAGAATTAGATACATAATTTTCAAAATAAAATTCTAAATTTTAAAGCGTTCTGATTTCTAGTCAATCCATCCGGTAGGTTAAAAGCATGTTTGGCAGGGTTCATGCCAATACCGGTTAGTGAGCTAAAGCATGATCAAGGAAGGAAGGGGAAATTGCATGTTGCCATCTATACATGCATTGGTCGACTAAGCTAGGCCATATTTACTTTTCAACTTTTCTTTTTCATTTAACTATCCTATTTAAGCATGCATAAATTTAATAATCATATCTGAAGCTATAAATGTGCTTAGATTAAAGAACCAAGAGCCACTTGCGACGAGCAAGGAGCCGGAATTCAAATGCATGCTACCTAAACCTCGATTTCAACAATTTCATTTGTAACTAATTTCGTTATTTGCTAATGATATAATTATTTTGAATTTTATTCAAGCGTGGCTCTCTTTTTGGTTTTCATACTGTCAGTGTTTGTTTTTTCTTCTTCCATTGTAAATACTAGCAATGTTGATTTAAATCTAATATTAAATTTTTTTCCTATTCGATGGATAGAATTAGAAATCAAACGCACTTACCAATTATATCAAGTTTACCATTAAATTATTTGGAAAAAATCTATGCATATACATTGTATGTATATGAATATATTCATTTATCTTCTACTTATTTAAAAGGAATAAAATACAAGATTATTTGTTTAATTAATCATCTTTTTTGTTTCTAAGCTGTTTCCTTTTATAATTTAAAATCTTAACTCCATTTTTAAGGGCATTTTTTGTTTCCCAATAACATTTCGAAATGTACCTTCCAAATGTCGGTTTATAATGTTTTGCAAAACTGTGGTGTTTGTACTAACGTAGTCACCAGTTCAGCATATTTAATTGCGGATATTGTTTTCACAAGTCCTGTTTTCAAAAACATCAGAAAACAAAGCAGATATGTCCAAGCTGTGGTAGTAAACTTTCGCTTTTGTCATCTAATACATTAACAGTAAATAGTCCGATAGTGCCACCTCCTCCGATCGTTACAAGGTCTCATATTCACACGCAGAGAAAAAACATGATTAATGAATGGTCACTACGACCATTTTTGTTCATACTTGCCTAATATGTTTACCCTCATAAATTAATTATAGTCTTAATATAACTTAAAAAATTGTTTTTTGTCCTTAACATTTTTAAATTTACTATAATAATATTATATGGTGGCTTACACCTAAAAAGGTACTCTGGTCTAGCTAAACATATTAAATTATTTGATATGTTAGCTACTATTATATATATATATATTCAACTATACAGTTAAAATCAAAATATTAGTTTAACACAAAAGGTATGTTTAATACCACAATTTTTGTTTGCTTTAAAACATATTCTCTTAAGAAGCAAACATTTATAGCCTATTTCCAATGTGCGAAAGAATTCTTTCGTTCGCATAACTACATTGAAAACAAAAACAAAGTCTAAAAATTTGTTGTCGAAACAAACAGTGTGTGCTTTTAAAGAAAATTACATTTTCTCCGTCCGCGAGCGTCAGTTAATCAGGAAACATGAATGATGACAGAATAATTAAGAATAATTAAGGGAGAAAAATGCCATGCCATGAATGATGACAGAATAATTAAGAATAATTAAGGGAGAAAAATGCCATGCTGCCTTGCAAAACTAACGATGTAAATTATTAAGCGTTTATTGAAACAGATAAGTTATATAAATATAATTATAAAAATATATAAATATGCAATTACTTTGTCTTTCTAGCAGCCAAAAAAAACTATAGCAAATTTTTACACATAATTTTGTCATCAGCCCCGAATTTTTTCAGAAACTGATCAACTGTATATTAATATATGTAGTAGATTTTACAAAAGAAATAAAAGGTAAGCTTGTGTTTGACTTTATTAGAAGTCTTAAGTGAACGGAATTCTTATTTTTTGGATATATTTGTACCACACACCGTAATAAAAAATGTATAAATTGAAACACATACACAGGTATATAAATATGTGTATTTAATTTTATTTTTAATATATGCTATATTTTATTTATTATATTTGTAATAAAACATACATTTTTTAAATTACATTTTTTATTGTAAGAACCATATAAAATGTTGAAGTAGACATTTTGCATGGTGTTGGAAAATATAAAAAATGGTTTGAAAGATCGTGCGCATTTTTCTTCTGAACATAATAATATGTTTGATACAACAATTATCTAAAATCATTATTACTGAACATATATTGTTGCTTAAGACGTGTTTGACACAATCATAACCACAAACATTAATGATAGTTTGCGATTGTGATTGTATCAACCATGGTTTTTCTTTGCGTGCAGCGAGCGCAAGAATTTGATGTGAATAGGGATACAAATCCTCCCACGACTCCAACAAAGTCTGGGGTTGCACGAATGGAGAAGTCAAATAATTTATTTTTGTCCACTAGTTCGCCCTCCGATCAACGGGAACACATAAAAAATCTGGTTACAGTTGCCGTAAGAGCTCAGCAAGCTGAATTGCTTTCTACTCTTAGACAACAGTTGACCAAATTAATAGAATCAAGTATGGAAGCGGGTTCTAGAAGGTTTAGTCTGGGCCAATCAGGAAATGATGATTTGCAGGCTAAAGTAGCTGAGGCTTATTCAGATTCTCGAATGCGAACGTTGCCTTCAGTGGAACAGAAGACGTTAGAACAACTTTTAGGGCTGCCTTCGAATGGGGGTTTAACTCGTAATGATTCTTCGGCTACTCAAGCCAATGTAAATTCTAAAAATTGTGGTTCATCTTCTACTTCATTTTTAGGGCTGATAAGATAGGTCATATTATCCATAATTGGAAGATTAGGTTCTCAGTAGATGATAAAGGGTTGTTAGTAGACAATTTTATTTACCGGGTTGAGGCCTTAACGATTGGTATTGGCGATACCATCGGTTGGTGAACGAAATAAGATGGCCTGATTTATGTAATGCCTTACGTCTCCAATAAAAGGTGTTGGTGAAAATACGCGGAAGGAATCTCAAATACAACACGAAATACTTAATTTGCCACATTTACCTGATATATGTCGTAGAAGAGATTTTTTATGATGGATATAGACAAAAGGAAAATGCTTGTTTGTTTATCTAGACGATTTGCTAGTGGTATATGATTCATTTAATAGGCACTTAGAAGTTTTGCGAGAGGTCTCAAAACCTTGGCCATTTAGTAGGGGTTGGGGTAATTTAGAGAGACCCGGATAAAGTATCGGCCACCGGAAGTTTATTAGGAATTATGCTTCTGTTATTGCCCCTTTAACGGATTAGTTGAGGAAAAAAGAAACATTGTGTGGAGTGAATTGGCTCAGAAAGCGTTTGAAGACTTAATTTTGACCACGGCGCCAGTGTTGCACAGCCCATGTTACATCCACTGTGATGCTAGCAACACTGGGATAGGATAGGAAAATTGAGAGCCTATGTGGAAGGACATGAGCTCACGGTAATAACGGACCATGGATCGTTAAAGTGGCACATGTCTCAAACATACCTAAATTCACGCTTGGCGAGATGGGCTTTAAAACTTCAAGGCTTCAATTTTAGAATAGAGCACAGATAAGGTAGCAAAAATTTAGTTCCTGATGCACTTTCGCGTACAAAAACTGTAGATTTGTCCGCGATGCTTGGATTAAGCCTATCCGAAGTAAATGACTGTGGGGTTTACGTTGATCTAGAATCTGAACATTTTAAAAGCACAGAATATCGGCAACAGCTGGACAATATTAGCGAAAATATAGGTAAAACACCGGACCGTAAAATCATCAACAACTACTTGTACCGACGAACGGTTACTAACGGTAAATCATATGCACTTGTGAGGAAATTAGGAATGCTAGAAGATAGAGCTGTGAGCTTTGATCGCGATGATTCATTTTCTTTGATAAGGACTAAGGCGAAGAGGGCAATGAAGCGACAGCAGGAGAGAAATAAGAGAGCTTAGAATCTAAGATCTAAGAAAACAAATTTTGAGGTGGGCCAAGAAGTATTTCGCAGGAATTTGTTAACAAAGCGACATGGCGAAAGGATATAGCGCGAAATTGGCATGTCCTTTTGGTAAAGCCCGGATTTGAAGGAAAACTGGATATTGTTATTATCAACTGGATGATATGAATGGAAAGTTTATTTTTGCATACGAGATCGGATCAATAAGTCCGTGACTTTTTGAATGAAACACAGTTTTTTTTTTCACAAAAAATTTATTTTTCAACATAATTTCCCTTCCAAAAAATAGGATTTTTCGAGGTCCATAAAATAGGCATTTTTTGACCAATAATTTGATCGTTGGTGCTTAATCTCTTTCCACCGAGCCATTTCTTTAGGTTCGGAAGTAGGAAATAGTCACTAGGGGCTAAATCAGGATGAGGTACCAATTCGTAGCCCAATTCATGTAATTTTGCCATTGAGACTGCAAGTTGGCATAATATTCGCCGTTTGTTGTTGTTCCCTTTTGAAGGTAATCGATGTGGATTATCCCGCTTGCATCCCAAAAAACTGTTGCCATCACCTTATTGGCCGACAAACTTACCTTGGCCTTCTTCGGAGCCGGTTCACCCGGAGAAACACATCGTTTAGACTGCTGCATGGTCTCCGGAGTATTGTAGGATCCATGTTTTATTTACAGCTACATAACGCCGCAAAAACGCATTCGAATTGCGGTTAAACAACTCCAAACAATCCTTTGATGGTCAATTGAGAGCAAACGCGGGCACCCATCTTGGAGACAGCTTTCTTAAACCCAGCTGCCATATGAAATGCCTATGGTATCAACAATCTCACGCTCTTCGATCGGCCAACACCATATCGAGAATTTTTTCTACATTTTCGTGTGAAGTTACTTCAGTTGGCCGTCCTGAACGTTCAGCGTCGTTTATACTTGTGCGACCACAACGAAATTCAGTAAACCACTTTTTACCATTGAAATCGATGGTTCAGTGTCCCATAGTTTTTATCAAGCTTTTCCTTGGTTTGATTGACGGTTTTTTTTCGCAAAAAAAATGTTTAATGAGCACTCGAAATTCATTTTCCATTTTTAAAAAAATACACGAGGTTGTATGTTTGGAACAGCTGTTAAACGCGAAGTAAATGTAATGGCGATTGTAGTATTTAAGATCTATATATATAAAATAGGATGTGTGTATGTATGTAACGTATGGACTCCAAAACGGCTGTTGACCAAGTTAATAGAATCAAGTATGGAAGCGGGTTCTAGAAGGTTAAGTCTGGGCCAATCAGGAAATGATGATTTGCAGGCTAAAGTAGCTGAGGCTTATTCAGATTCTCGAATGCGAACGTTGCCTTCAGTGGAACAGAAGACGTTAGAACAACTTTTAGGGCTGCCTTCGAATGGGGGTTTAACTCGTAATGATCCTTCGGCTACTCAAGCCAATGTAAATTCTAAAAATTGTGGTTCATCTTCTACTTCATTTTTAGGGCTGATAAGATAGGTCATATTATCCATAATTGGAAGATTAGGTTCTCAGTAGATGATAAGGGGTTGTTAGTAGACAATTTTATTTACCGGGTTGAGGCCTTAACGATTGGTATTGGCGATACCATCGGTTGGTGAACGAAATAAGATGGCCTGATTTATGTAATGCCTTACGTCTCCAATACAAAGACTCTACCGATGTGGATTTCCGCAAAATTATACTTGACCGAAAGCAGCGTGCAAATGAAAACTTTGATTCGTTCGTCCTTTGGCCGAAAAGGTGTTGGTGAAAATACGCGGAAGGAATCTGAAATACAACACGAAATACTTAATTTGCCACATTTACCTGATATATGTCGTAGAAGAGATTTTTTATGATGGATATAGACAAAAGGAAAATGCTTGTTTGTTTATCTAGACGATTTGCTAGTGGTATATGATTAATTTAGTAGGCACTTAGAAGTTTTGCGAGAGGTCTCAAAACCTTGGCCATTTAGTAGGGGTTGGGGTAATTTAGACAGACCCGGATAAAGTATCGGCCACCGGAAGTTTATTAGGAATTATGCTTCTGTTATTGCTCCTTTAACGGATTAGTTGAGGAAAAAAAGAAACATTGTGTGTAGTGAATTGGCTCAGAAAGCGTTTGAAGACTTAATTTTGACCACGGCGCCAGTGTTGCACAGCCCATTTTACATCCACTGTGATGCTAGCAACACTGGGATAGGATAGGAAAATTGAGAGCCTATGTGGAAGGACATGAGCTCACGGTAATTACGGACCATGCATCGTTAAAGTGGCTCATGTCTCAAACATACCTAAATTCACGCTTGGCGAGATGGGCTTTAAAACTTCAAGGCTTCAATTTTAGAATAGAGCACAGATAAGGTAGCAAAAATTTAGTTCCTGATGCACTTTCGCGTACAAAAACTGTAGATTTGTCCGCGATGCTTGGATTAAGCCTATCCGAAGTAAATGACTGTGGGGTTTACGTTGATCTAGAATCTGAACATTTTAAAAGCACAGAATATCGGCAACAGCTGGACAATATTAGCGAAAATATAGGTAAAACACCTGACCGTAAAATCATCAACAACTACTTGTACCGACGAACGGTTACTAACGGTAAATCATATGCACTTGTGAGGAAATTAGGAATGCTAGAAGATAGAGCTGTGAGCTTTGATCGCGATGATTCATTTTCTTTGATAAGGACTAAGGCGAAGAGGGCAATGAATCTGTTCATATATTGTTTTCCTATACAAGTAACACTTTCGAAGTTAAAAATGAATGTATGAAGGGAAAAAATTATTTTTTGCCTAAAAATTTAAATTTTTTTTTTAAAAATACATAAAAAATCCAAAATGGAAAAAAGTTTCAAGTCTAGTTATTTTTTCGCAAAGTCACATAACCTATGAGCAAAATGAGACAAAGATCATAAAAATCGATGCACGCGTTTCGCTTTTATTCGCAATTGAGTAAATGTATGAATTTCAAAAATTTGCTCGAGATATGCACAACATTATTTGGAGAAAACATTGACACCTTTTTCATGATTCTGAGAATTAAAAAAAAAGGAATAAACAAAAGGTTATTTGATTTTTATGATTGCGGTAATAAATGTACGTGGACAATTAAACGGAAAGTGGACCTTTTTATTATTTGGGTTTTTCCGGTGGCTACCTATATGATTTTTTTACAGAAATTGCACCCACATTTAAGGGTGGTCATTATTTGGAAAGTTTTGCACAGTTTGAAACGTACAAGTGCTGAATCAGGTATATAGCCAGCCGCCCTTAAAATATGCGCCCATTTATAAGTACCTGGCAGTAAAATATTCAAAAATACGTAGTATTTATAGGTGTGCATTGATCGATTTTTGGCATTCAGCCAGTGCCGACGAACGCGAACAGTAAAAGTGATTTTTCTCCAGTTTTTTAAAAGTGAATAACAACAAAACATAAAATATATTAATATGGAAAACAACAAGTGCCCATATTTGGATGAATATTGTTACGTTTGTGGTCATATCGTCCGAAAAATACAGAAAAAAGATCGAAAAAATTTGTTTACTGAGCAATTCAAAACCGCGTATTGTAATTATTTCGATGAAGCAGATTTAAGTGGTGCAAATTTTACGCCGAACACAGTGTGCAACAGTTGTTATACTACCCTTCTAAAATGGATTCACGGAAAAAGTAGAAAGTTATCTTTTATGAAGCCAGTAATTTGGGTGGAAGACACAACTGGACATGATGAATCCAGGTGCTATGCATGCATAAATTTTCGTCCTGGATTAAACAGACAACAATTGAAAACAAAAGTATACACTGCTGCATTTACTGCCACACTTCCAGTGCAACGCCCTGCTGATACCGATGCACCTAAACCTCCGAGTGCGGATACTGTGTCCCTGCTAGCCGAAACCGTTTTCACCAATCCGACCGATTTGGATGATGCTGATTGGATACCCGATATTGAAAATAGTGCACCACAACCGCTACCACAAATCGAAATGGATTACATTGTGGCCAAGCTGGGACTATCACAACACGACTCCGAATGGCTGACATCATTTTTGAAGAGAAGAAAACTCACACAGCAAAATGTCAGCGCAACATCATACCGACAACGCCAAGCTGATTTTCAGAAATTTTATTCCGTTGACGAAGCAAATACGTTCACGTACTGCCATGATATCCCAGGTTTAGTGAAAAAATTGGGAATGGATTATATCGCTGGCGACTGGCGTTTATTCATCGATGGTTCAGTTACTAGTTTGAAGGCTGTGCTGCTGCACAAAAAAAATAAAAAACCATGCATTCCATTGGGATTCAGCACAACTATGAAGGAAACGTATGAAGCATTGGGCGAAATTTTGAAGAAAATCAAATACGATGAACACAAATGGAACATTTGTTGCGATCTGAAGGTGGTCAACATACTACAAGGGATTATAGAAAAGGGCGGATATCCAAAATACTTCTGCTTCCTTTGTAATTGGGATTCACGATACAAAGGAAATCAATATCAATGTAAAGATTGGAAAGGAAGAACTCCCGAGCTCAACAAACAATTAAAATTACGCAATGAACCTATGATAAAGGACCTGGATGATATTTTGTTGCCACCGCTCCACATGAAACTGGGAATAGCTGGGAAATTCGTTGAAGTGGTGGTCAAAAAAGTTAACGGCGCCTTTGACTGTTTGAAATCCATCTTTCCGAAACTCAGTGATGAGAAAATTAAAAACGGTACGTATCGTACTCTGTATTTCAATATTGTCATATCTAAATTTGTTAATTTCTATACATTCGCATTACCAATAATTTTTTCGTTTTTCTTATGTATTTAAAACAGGTATTCTCAATGGACCTGATATTCGGAAATTGATCAAAAGTGATTCTTTCACACATTTGCTTTCAGAGCATCACGACCACCAACATGCATGGAACGCATTGAAAGAAGTAATAGAAGGCGTTCTAGGAAAGAACCGTGTCCAGCGAGAAGAGATACAGAAACGAGTGGACAGGTTGCTGTTTTATTTCGAAAAAATCGGTGCATCCATGACGCTGAAATTGCATTTCTTGCACCACCACCTCGATACTTTTTTGGCACAATCACCTCAGGAATCAGACGAACAAGGAGAGAGGTTCTACCAGGTGACCATGCCATTTGAAAAGCGGTTCAAAAGCAAAAAATTGGATGCATTGCTTGCGGAGGTTTGTTGGTGGAGTTCCACAATTATGCAGTTTGAAGAAAGCACCGAAGATGAAGACATTGAAATAGGTGGACACAGTGAAAGAAACACGCCCTTCAATAGTATGTGTATCTCGGATGACGATACAGACTCAGACCATGAATATGAACAACCTACGAAGAAAACAAGATCATCAGAACCACAAGCGTCAACTTCTACAAGGATGGATATTGCCAATAATTGAAAAAATGTTCTAAATTTTGTTTTTATGCATATTATAATTGCGTATTAATTGCATATTATTTTATTTTCATTAAGTTTTTATAAATAAAGTTTTTTTTTGCATGATAATTTTTAATTTATATTTTTATTTTTATTTTAAGGGTGGTGGCTATAACTGATTTTTGAAATTCATACCTTTACTCAATTGCGAATAAAAGCGAAACGCGTGCATCGATTTTTATGATCTTTGTCTCATTTTGCTCATAGGTTATGTGACTTTGCGAAAAAATAACTAGACTTGAAACTTTTTTCCATTTTGGATTTTTTATGTATTTTTAAAAAAAAAAATTTAAATTTTTAGGCAAAAAATAATTTTTTCCCTTCATACATTCATTTTTAACTTCGAAAGTGTTACTTGTATAGGAAAACAATATATGAACAGATTAAGGGAATTGTAATTCTTAATTTTTTAAAATTTATTTCAACTAAATTGGGCTAGTGGTTGTCGAGCTATGTCAAACAACAGGGCCTAAAACGTGATAAATTCCCCTATACGATAGTACTAACTTCAAATCGATACTAACTTCAAATCGCAGGTAAGAAGACAAAACGAATGATGCAGAAATTCTTCTTTTTGGGTCTAATTTCACATACAGTTCACAGAATTGAGTTGGCAATCAATTAACTGAAAAATGTTGTACTGTGTTATGGATTATTAAGTAAAGAGAATTAGATACATAATTTTTTGTGATTTATTTTTTTTTATGAATTAAATAAATTGTGTTATTTAAAATGAAATTCTAAATTTTGAGGCGTTCTGATTAATAGTCAATCCATTCGGTAGGTAAAAAGTATATTTGTCAGGGAGCATGTCAATACCGGTTAGTGAGCCAAAGCGTGATCAAGGAGAAAGGGGGAAATTGCATGTTGCCATCTATACATGTATTGGTCGAATTAGCTAGGCCATATTAACTTTTACACTTTTCTTTTTTTTTTAACTGTCCTTTAAAAGCATGCATAAATCTAATAATCATATCTGAAGCTATAAATGTCTTCGCGTCGATTTCAACAATTTTATTTGTATGTAATTTCGTTATTTGCTACATTGGGCGCTAATTTTCTATGGATATTATAAAAATGTTAACCCTCAACCACTAGCGGTAATGAGGGTATACTCAGTTTGCAATTACGTGTTAAACATTTTTAATATGCATCTAAGACCCCATAAAGTGTGTAATCTTAAGTCGATTTATCCATGTTAAAAACACGGGCTTTTCCGAAATCCAGCACCATCGGTGCAGTAGGAAAAGAGTTATAGACCCAAATGTGGAACAACAACCACTTTAAAAATTATAGTTCTGTTAAAAAAACCCAGCGTAAATTGGGGAGCAGAATGCATTAATTGTTGTTAAATATTGCTCAAATTCGTTTAATAAACTATAAATAACACTACGAAAATTCGTGAAGATCGGTCCATGATTTACCATACCGCCTTATGAAGCAGGGAAAGAATAATAAAAAAAATATTTTTCTTCTTGACCGGTGGGGGATTCAAACTCGCGAACGATTGACTCGATAGCAAAGCAAAATGGGGAAAAAATAAAAATAAAAAAACGGTGGATTGCGGGCGGTATTCGAAGCCGAGAAAAAAATCCTTTTTTTGTTTCTTTATTATGTAGAAGACACAAATAGAACATTATTAATTAAATTTTTTTCCCATTAACAACCGAAAATATGTTGAACTGGACCAGGATCCCAACACCCGACGTTGACGGCAACATGCTTAACCACTGGGCTATCGCGACCATGTACAGAAAATGGTGTAAAATGTTAAGTAAGGTGTCATATAACTTTAAATATTTCGCTATGTTAAATTAAGATCAAAGTTATGTAGTTTCCGGTACGGTTACTTCTATTTAACATTGTTGATCATTATCAAGTTATTTAATTTAAAAGGATTCACTAATTTTTAATTTGTTATCGGTCGGCGCGTGCTTCGATTTTCTTTATGACGTTACGTTTAATTTCCACGGGCAATAATAATTTAACAGCGAATGAAAAAATGCACACAATGTAATTAACAGTGCAGAAGACTGTGTAGTGTATCCATATCTTTAATTTACAATTCATTCTTTCCACTCATAATTTAGTGTTAATACATTCTTGCAAAAACAAACAAATAATGTTATTAAGTTAGGTCAGTAACAAAACTGAATTGTTTTTCGTTGTCACAATTATAAATTCTTTTGTGTAATTCGATATTTCAAATAAACGACGGTCAACGTTCGCTTAGTCATATTGACAACAAAATCGACAACAGTAGTTCAATGTACATTATTACATTTATGCTGATCTAACAAATTCCTTAATACGTACAAATTCTTTAATACACTGGACACCACTCAAAACAATAATTAATAAAATACAAATTTGTAAAATAACTCAATGATTTCTGTGTGCCTGATACAATACCGTATCATTTGTATGTAAGGTAATGCTAAGTACTAACTAGAATAAGTGATTGAGTGAACTTTTGTAAAGTCACTCAATATTAGGTTAAGTTTTATTCTCCAAGTAGTATTTAAGCAAATAAATTTGTAAATAAAAAATCAATCATTATCCAAGAATTAAAAGTTTCGCTTATGCTTTATTTCATAATAAAACACCACAACTGAATTTTTAACATCTGCTTGGGTGATATTTTAACAAACAAATATTATGCATATAATAAACAAATATTATGCATATCATATTTGCGGTCAAAAAAGTTGCGGTCGTTGAAGATAGACGTGTTTTCTAAACTCGGCATACGGTTTATTTTTTTTTTGAACAAATAAAGTATAAAAAAAGTAAATACAAGAAAAAGAAAAAAAAAATTACATGTATGTACTTACATACATAAACACACATTTTTTCATTCTCGGTGTTGATAAACAATAACAAATAAGAAGAGCACAACTGTAAACAGTAAAAGAAAAAAAAAACTCTTATGAGTGCAAACAGTAGAAATGCATATATCACAGTGAGTGTTAGCGAAAAAAATACAGAAATAAAAAAAAGAATCGATGATAGCAAATACCTAACGGCTAAACCTATTACTCGTACGCGATCCCTCTCGCCGTCTGTATTTAATAACACGGTTGATACAATAACAAATACAAAACCTGCTAGCGTTGCCTCAACAGCAAAAACAATTTTAATAAGTGATGTAAATATTAACCCCCAATCAGGCATAATATAAAACTCAGTATCACCTTCGGTGTCTAATAATACGGTTGATATTAATACAATAAAAAATATAAAACCTGCAAGCGGTGCCTCAGCGGCAAAAACGATTTTAATAAGTGATGAAAATATTACCCTCAAATCAGGCATGATGGAAAACTCAGCTCCACAAGTAAAAAGTGGTCAAAAGCCTCAAGTACAAGTTGGTATGGACAGGTACATAACAGTGCTTAAACGGGGTCGCAGCCCTACCTCTGCAGCAGTTGCTTCGGCCTCAAAAGTACCATCTTTTGATAAAATAAATTCTCAAAATCGATTTGCAATTCTGGAGGATGAATCCTCTGAAGCACCAAACGTCATAAAATCGTCCAAGCCTCCCCCGATATATCTTAGGGAGCAAAACTCAAATGAGCTCATAAAGAGTTTGATATCGGTGATAGGTGAAAATTCGTTTTACGTAGCTGCTATCAAGCGTGGTAGTATAAACGAGACAAAAATACAAGTCAATAATGAGAATGATTTTCGCAAAATTATAAACAAATTTGAAGTACTTAAAAAAAACTTTTATACATACCAACTGAAAAGCAGTAAAGGTCTCCAGGTAGTGATTAAGGGAATTGACTCATGTGTGGACCCAGAAGAGGTAAAAACATTCCTCGAAGAAAAAGGCTTCAAAATAAAACATGTAGTAAATATAAAAAATAGAGAAAAAAACCCCCAACCACTTTTTCGAGTGGAGTTTGAACCCGGCGACGTAAAGCTTAAAAAAAATGAAACGCACCCTATTTACAATTTGAAATATATTCTCTATAGAAGAGTAACTATAGAAGAGCCACACAAAAGAAATGGTCCCGTTCAGTGTTTAAACTGTCAAGAATATGGTCATACTAAGGCATATTGCTATTTACCCCCTGTTTGCGTAGTATGTGGTGAATTACATGGTACAGATCTTTGCGATAAGTCTAAAACCGACCCCAACGTAAAAAAATGTAGCAACTGTGGCGGTAATCACACTGCCAATTATAGAGGATGCCCTGTATATACCATCGTCAAGCAGTCAGTTGGACCGAAAACTAATCCCCCTCAAATGCAGGTAACAAATCAAGTAAGCACTGGTGACATTCAGGCCCCGCAGCCTAGTAATAACAGAACCTCTTATGCTAACGTCGTAAAATCAAACCATGCGCCAACGCAAGGTGCTGCGCCAAGTAATGATGAAACTCCAGTTTCAAATTTAAGTCGTCTAGAAAAAACCATGGAAACATTAGTGCAAACAGTAACTAATTTTACGAACACAATGGGTAATATGATGCAGGAAATTCTTAGAATGCAATCGATGTTATTGCAATCTGTACTTAACAAGCCATGAACTGTTTAAAAATCTGTTTTTGGAACGCGAACGGCATCCGCCAACATAAAAATGAATTAGAATACTTTCTTAAAAATAAACAAATTGATGTCATGATGGTTTCTGAAACTCATTTGACCTCAAGAAATACGTTTAACATCAATGGTTATATACTATATGATACCATGGACCCTCGAGATAGAGCTTGTGGTGGTTCTGCCATTTTGATAAAAAATCGAGTCAAACACTACCTAATGTGTGATCATCGTGAGGATTATCTCCAAGCAACGAACATTTGTGTTGAAGAGCTGAATCGTAGCATTGTAATCTCATCTTTATACTCTCCACCTAGATTTTCAATATCAGAAAGCCAATATTGTGAATATTATAAATCACTAGGACCCTGTTTCCTGGCCGCTGGCGATTATAACGCTAAACATACCTTCTGGGGGTCACGACTAATAACACCAAAGGGTCGTGTTTTGTTTAATACAATCTCTAAAATGAATTTAAATGTTGTCGCGAGCGGCCAACCAACATATTGGCCTGCTGACCCGCAAAAAATTCCAGATGTCATCGATTTTGGCGTGGTTAAAAACATCCCCACAGAAACGATTCACGTTGAAGCTTCCCTAGAATTATCTTCCGACCACACACCTACAATTGTTACTATAATGAACCCCAATAGAATTCTATCTCCGACTGGTTACCTAGCGACGTCAGCCACACAAATAAATTGGTTAAAATATAAAAAATATCTCAGTGCCCATTGCACAGAAAATATTCCGCTCAGTACACCGGAGTATGTAGATCGCTCTATTGATAATTTTGACAGTTTTCTGAAACAAGCTGTTCAACATTCCAATATTGCCCCCAAAAAAACAAAAACTATTAAAATATATTCCACAGATGTCGAGCGTCTCTTGTCTGAAAAAAGGAGGGCACGAAGAGAGTGGCAATTGCACAGATCTCCTCAACTTAAGAACTTGCTAAAAGAGTGTACAAAAAGATTATGAAAGTTATTGCAGACTCAGAAAACGGCTTCTCTGGAAAAATATCTTAAGGAACTTGATGCAACTCCACAATCGGACTACTCATTATGGCGTGCAGCTAGAAACCTCAAAAGGCCAGTTGTCTCTAAACCACCATTAAGAAACTTGAATGGAAGTTGGGCAAGAAATGATGTTGAAAAAAGAAATCTGTTTGTAAGTCACTTGAAAAACGTATTTACACCTAATATATCTCACAATATTGCGGTCGATTTACCACCTGTTGCTGCTAGAGCAGCTATTCCCCTAAGATTTGAGATGAGAGAAATCGAAAAGGTTATATGTGACTTAAACACTAAGAAGGCACCTGGCATTGATAAGATCAGCAATAAAATGCTATTAGAGCTACCTCGCGTAGCAAAGAAAATTATTCTTTTTATTTTTAATGCTATTTTACGCCTTGAATACTTTCCTCAAAAATGGAAGGTTTCCTTAGTTACCATGATACCAAAGCCAGGTAAAGATCATACGAAAGTTGAGTCTTATAGGCCTATTAGCTTATTATCAAATATGTCAAAGCTATTTGAGAAATTATTAGTTTCAAAATTAACACCGATTTTAAGTGAAAATAGATGTATTCCAAACCATCAATTCGGATTTAGAAGAAAACACAGCACAATTGAACAAACTCATCGAATAGTAAATGTCATAAGAAAAACATTTGAAGAAAAAAAATATTGCTCAGCACTCTTCATCGATGTTTCGCAAGCTTTTGACAAAGTCTGGCATGAAGGCTTATTACACAAATTGAAGCAAAATTTACCAGCAAACACACACAAACTGTTAGAAAGCTACTTAGTCGGTCGTCAATTTATTATTAAAGAAGGAAATTTCTTAAGTTCACCTCAGCCGATTGGCGCTGGAGTCCCACAGGGCAGCATCCTTTGCCCTCTATTATACTTAATTTATACTTCGGACATGCCAACAAACAACTACACCCAAACTTCAACATTTGCAGACGACACAGCTATTCTAAGCGTCCACGAAAACCGTTATGAAGCATCTCGTTACCTACAGCATCATATATTTCAACTAGAAATATGGCTAAGACAATGGAGGATAATGGTCAATGAGCAAAAATGCGTACATATAACATTCACCCTGCGCCGGGAATCTTGCCCCCCTATTACAATCAATAATCAAATTATTCCTCAACATTCGCATGTAAAATATCTCGGTTTACATCTGGATCGGCGATTAACGTGGAAATGCCATATAGAGGCAAAATTAACTCAAATGAAACTAAAAGCCATCCAAATTCATTGGCTTATTGGAAGAAATTCTGTTCTTAGACTCGATTGCAAGCTTCTACTTTACAACTCTATCTTAAAGCCTATCTGGTGCTACGGTATTCAACTATGGGGCACTGCCTCGGCCTCTAATATCGAAAAAATTCAAAGGCGCCAAAATAAACTTCTTCGTATAATCACAGCCGCCCCCTGGTATGTTAAAAACTCAAACATTCATAAGGATCTCAACGTGCCATTAGTAAAAACTATGATTACAAAATATGCAGTAAAATATTTAAAAAGACTTGAAGAACACCCAAATCCTTTAGCTCGAAATATTTTAAATCATGGCGGCCACACTCGCTTAAGGAGAAGAGACACTGCAGCACTTACCCAACTAGATGAGAGATAAACACCTATATAAGTGAACAGAACCCGTGATGAAGAAAATTTTTGTCTGGCACTGGCAGGACATAAATAAAGTATTAGGTTAAGATTTGATAAATTATTGTTAGTTCATATTAAATATATGAAGATTCAATAAATAAATAACGAAAAAAAAAAAAAAAAAATATTTGCTTAATAAAATATCACCCATGCAAACAAAGTAGAATAATTCATTTACTTGGTTCTACTAGATTCCATAGCAAGATCTTTCCTGGTCCTTGCTTAAGTGGAAGAAAGTAATTTTTATTTCCAGAGTTTCTTTATTGAATCTTCATATATTAAATATGAACTAACACTAAAGGCTAGATTACACTATTATACTTTGTATTAATACATGTCAAAAACTCAAGTAATATGACAAAGTGTGATAGTGTCATGAAAATGGAAGTGTTTCGAAAAAAAATTTGACATCCCATACGACTTCATTGTTTTTTGAAAATTTGTGAGATAGTGTAATCTAGCCTTAAGTAATCAAATCTTATCCTAATACTTTAGTTCATGTCGTGCCATTGCCCGACAAAAATTTTTCTTATCACGGTTTCTGTTCACATATTTAGGTATTTATCGCTCTTCTGATTGGGTGAGTGCTGCAGTGTCTCTTCTCCTTAAGAGAGTGTGGCCGCCATAATTTAAGATATTTCGAGCTAGTGGATTTGGGTGTAGTTCAAGCCTTTTTAAATATTTTACTGCGTATTTTGTGATCATAGTTTTTACCAATGGCACGTTTTTACATACCAGGGAGCAGCTGTGATTATTCGAAGAAGTTTATTTTTTCGATATTAGACGCTGAGGCAGTGCCCCATAATTGAATACCATAGCACCAGATTGGTTTTAAGGTAGAGTTGTAAAGTAGAAGTTTTCAATCGAGACTAAGGACAGAATTTCTTCTAATAAGCCAATAAATTTGAATGGCTTTTAGTTACATCTGAGTTAATTTTGCATCTATATGGTATTTACACGTTAAACGGCGATCTAGATGTAAACAGACATATTTTACATGCGAATGCTGAGGTATTATTTGATTTCAATAGGGGGACATGAATCCCGACGCAAGGTGAATGTTATATGTACGCATTTTTGCTCGTTGACTATTATCCTCCATTGTTTTAACCATATTTCTAGTTGAAATATATGCTCCTGTAAGTAACGAGATGCTTCATGAGGGTTTTCATGCACGCTTAGGGAAGCTGTATCGTCCACAAAAGTTGAAGTTTGGTTGTAGTTGTTAGTTGGCATGTCCGAAGTATATATTAGGTATAATAGTGGACCCAGGATGCTGCCTTGTGGGACTCCAGCGGCAATTGGCTGAGGAGAACTTAACAAGTCGCCTTCTTTAATAATGAATTTACGACCGACTAAGAAGCTTTCTAACAGCTTGTGTGTGTTTAATGGTAAGTTAAGCTTGAATTTATGTAATAAGCCCTCGTGCCAGACTTTATCAAATGCTTGAGACACATCGATGAAGAGAGCGGAGCAATATTTTTTTTTTTCTTTAAAGGCCTTTATTATGGCGTTTACAATCCGATGGGTTTGTTCAATTGATGTGTTCTTTTGTAAAACCGAACTGATGGTTAGGAATACAACTATTTTCATTTAAAATTGGAATTAATTTTGACACTAAGAGTTTCTCAAACCGCTTTGATATATTAGATAATAAACTTATAGGCCTATGTGGCTCTACTTTTGTATGATCTTTTCCTGGGTTAGGTATCAGGGTAACTTAGGAAACTTTCCATTCTTAAGGTAGTTTTCAAAGCGTAAAATAGCATTAAAAATAAAAAGAATAATTTTCTTTGCTATGCAAGGTAGTTCCAATAGCATTTTGTTACTGATCTTGTCAAAACCAGGAGCTTTCTTGGATTTTAAATACCAAATAGCCTTTTCGATTTCTCTTATCTCGAATCTTAGGGGAACAGCTGCTCTAACATCAACTTTCTTTAACTTTTCGTGTACTCTTTTAAAAATGTCTTTAGTTGAGGTCTCCTTACTCTCCTATTTTCGGTCAAGAGCCGCTCGACATCTGTAGAATATATTTAATTATTATTTATGATTACGGGAATTTTACAACAAGAAATTGACGAGATTGTGTGGTTACAATCAAAACTAGTCTGGGCAACCTGTCCGTGGAAGCCTGGGTTCAAATCTCAGCGCAGTCAAGAATGAAAAATTATAAAAAAAAAATTTTAAGTTAATTTCATGTTGTAAAATTCCTGTCTTCATAAAAAAAAATAATTTAATGAAAATTAAATTCAATGAACTTTAGCCTAATAAAAAATATCTAAATTTGGATTAAAAACCATTAACAGTTCAATAAAATAACCACAATACTAATATTGTTAATAGCTAAGGCACGAGCTATGTTTACATTTGTCCTTCAAGTTGTGCTGAAAAAGGTCAACAAGAGAAAAGAAAGACAGAAACATGAAAAACAAAAAAAAAAAGATTTAAAGAAGAATTCTTGACAAAAGGTACGAAAAAACAGAAGAACATGTAAATCAATTAAAATAGATAATCATTCATTCAAAAGCAAATTTCGATCTACCAAGGTGAAATACCATTTGGTATAAAGATTGATGTTTGACTATTGACGTCATCCGGCTTCAATAGCCGAGTGAGTAAAACGGCAACCCCCACTGACGAGATTATGTGGTTACAATCGAAACTAGTCTGGGCAACATGTCCGTGAAAGCCTGGGTTCAAATCTCAGCGCAGTCAAGAATGAAAAATTACCAAAAAAAATTTTTTTATTAATTTCATGTTGTAAAATTCCTGTCTTCATAAAAAAAATAATTTAATGAAAATTAAATTCAATGAACTAAAGCCTTATTAAAAAATATCTAATTTTTTTTATTTTGATGGTTTTGCTGGAATGTTTAACAGCTAGTTTAAGATAACTTTCAAAATTCACAATAGAGATTTCCACATTCTCCGGTATATCAAGCGGTATATTTTCTGTGCAATGGGTGCTAAGATATTTTGTATATTTTAACCAATTTATTTGTGTGGTTGTCTTCGCTAAGTAACCAGATGGAGATACAATTGTAGGTGTGTGCTCTGAAGATAATTCTAAAGAATCATCAACATGAATCATTTCTATGGGGATGTTTTTAACCACGCCAAAACGATGACATCTGGAGTTTTTTGCTGATCAGTAGGTTAATATGTTGGTTGTATTAAACAAGACACGACCCTCGGGTGTTATAAGTCATGACCCCCAGAAGGTATGTTTAGCCTTATAATCGCCGGCGGCCAGGAATCATGGTCCTATTGATTTATAATATTTATAATATTGGCTTTCTGATATTGAATGTTTCGATTTAGTTCTTCAACACAAATATTCGTCGCTTGCAGATAATCTTCACAATGGTCACACATTAGGTAGTGTTTGATTCGGGCTTTTATCAAGATGGCAGAACCTCCACAAGCTCTAGCTCAAGGGTCCTTGGTGTCATATAATATAAAGCCATTTATTTTAAATGTTTTTCTTGAGGGCAAATGCGTTTCAGAAACCATCATAATATAGATTTGTTTGTTTTTAAGAAAGCACTCCAGTTCATTTTTGTGTTGGCGGATGCAGTTTGCGTTCCAAAAACAAATTTTCAGACAGTTCATGGCTTGTGAGTTACAGCTTGCAATAACATCGACTGCATTCTTAACATTTCCTGCATCATATTACACATTGTGTTCGTAAAATTACTTATAGATTGCACTAATGTTTCCATAATTTTTTCTAGTCGACTTAAATTAGAAACGGCAGTTTCATCATTATTGGGAAAATCACCTTGGATTGGCATATGGTTTGATTTTAGAACGTTAGAGTATGAGATTCTGTTAGTACCAGGCTGCGGTACCTGAATGACATTAGTGTTTTCTGGGATCATGGTTCAATGAAGTGTTCTGGTCTTGACCAGTATTCCCAAAAAGCTTTGCAAAAAAATAATTTCTTACGTTTCGTATGTGAGAATTGTATCCAGTACATAACGGTACGAAGAAAGGTTGAAAAAAATGGATATTGTCCAAAAATCATGTGAAAAAAATGTTGTAGAAGTTAAAAAACTATATTTTAATGTTAATGATTTTAAAAACAACAACAAAGAAATGTGCAAATCATTAGAAGAAAAAAACCTTAATATGTGTAACGAAATAAAGAAGGTAATTAAAGAAACCAACAAAAAACAAACAAAAATGTCATATGCAGAGTTGGTAAAAAAACAGCGCTACCAGATGTGAACAAACAGGTGCCCTTAATTGTAAAACCGAAAGAAAAACGAGGGGTAGAAAAAACACGGAAGCACTAAATGATAAAGTTGACCCAGTTAATTTAAAAAGTACAGGTGTCGAAAATAGAAGAAAGGGAACGGTTGTTATTCAAAGTGAAAATAGTGAAGAAAGAGAGAAAATAAAAAATGCAATAGAAAAGGAATTAACTGAAGGATATGAAATTAAGGTGCCCAACACAATTGAACTAAGAGTTAAAATACCGGATATTACTTTTAAACATGAACAGTAAGAAATTATTGAGAAAATAAAAGCAGTTTGTTACCTGAATTTGAGTAGGATTAGGTTTCGGTCCCACCGAACGCTTGACGATGGAGTATACTGGACATCCTCTATAGTTGGCAGTGTGATTACCGCAGTTGCTACATTTTTTTACGTTGGGATCGTTTTTAGACTTATCGCAATGAACTGTGCCATGTAATTCTCCACAGACGACGCAAACAGAGGGTAAATGGCAGTATGCTTTAGTATGACCAAATTCTTGGCAGTTTAAACACTGAACGGGACCATTTCTTTTGTGTGGCTCTATTGTGATTCGTCTGTACTGAATGTATTTTTAATTGTAAGTGGGATTCGTTTCAGTATTAAGCTTTATATCGCCTGGTTCTAATTCTACTCGAAATAGTGATTGGGGATTTTTCTCCTTGTTTTTAATATTCATCACATTTTTTATTTTGAAATCCTTGTCTTCTAGAAACGTATTTATTTCATCTGGTTCCACGCAAGTGTTAATGCCCTTTATCACTACCTGATGGCCTTTACTGCTCTTCAGTTGGTATGTATAAAAGCTTTTTTTAAGTACTTCAAATCTATTAATTATTTTACGAAAACCATTTTCATGATTAACCTGTATTTTTGTCTCGTTTATACTGCCTCGCTTAATTGCAGCCACGTAAAACGAATTTTCACCTATCACCGAGATCAAACTCTTTATTAACTAATTTGAGTTTTGCTCCCTAAGATATATCGGTGGTGGCTTAGACGATTTCATTACGTTTGGTGCTTCAAAGGATTCATCTCCCAGAATCTCAAAACGATTTTGTAAAGTTGGTCTATTAAAAGATGGAACTTTTGAGGCCGATGCAACAGCTGCAGAGGTAGGGCTGCGACCCCGTTTAAGAACTGTTATATACCTGTCCATACAAACTTGTACTTGAGGCTTTTGACAACTTTTCACTTGTGAGTTATCCATTGCGTCAGTGTTTGAGTTCATGGTATCATTTCCCACTAAGCTTGTTTTTGCCGCTTCGGTAACACTTGCAGAAGTATTGTTTTTTTTTTTTGTTTTATTTATTTCAACATTGTTCCACTGTCACATAAATATTTCTTTCATTTAGCCCTACCGTTTCATTGTTTTTACTCATACAAAAAGTAATTATATTTTTTTTTTTTTTTTTTGTTTTTCACCGTCTGCTGTGCTCTTAATGTTTTTATTATATATAACAATAACACTGTATGTATACATATGTAAGTATGTTCATTCATACATAAATATAAATCTTTTTATTGTTTTTATTTTTTTTTAATTTGTTCACTTTGATGTTAAATAATTTAAATAAAAATTATTTATTTATTGTGTTCATTCGCTTCTAACAGGATTTTTTTTATATTATATTTACATATGTATGTATATTGCAAAATCAAATTCAATAATTCAAATCGTAGGAAGAAAACACGTCTATTCACAACAAAGCACACTTTGCAACTGGAAGAAAGTAATTTATTGGTTTTAAATTTTAGTTGTTCTTTAAAGATAGATCTTATTTTAAGGATCTTGTGGCCTATTTTTGGGAGCATATTGCTATACGGCTTAAATTTGGTATTTATATTGTTTTTGTTTCTATATTTTTTTTTTATAATTTATTTATTTCTTTAATTTTTAATGCACTTCATATTACCTTTTTGTTGTTATTTTCATCTATGTTTTTCTTTCATTACTTATTTCTGATGCTTTTTCCGCGATTTTAATGAACTTTTCCCATTTTTTTTACTACAAAAATGTTTTAAAGATTCAATTCATCTATCTATCTATATATATAAAAATGAAATTATGTGTGTTTGTATGTTTGTATGTTTGTCGCTTTATAGACACCGAAACTACTGAACCGCTTTTCCTGAAATTTTTACAGTAACATCACGTGAGCCCTAAAAATAAAATAGGCTACTTATTTTTTCGATAGGGGCAGGGGAATTGGTACCCCCCATAGGATGCCAATATTATACTGAACCGATTTTCCTGAAATTTTTACAGTAACATCACGTGAGCCCTAAAAATAAAATAGGCTACTTATTTTTTCGATAGGGGCAGGGGAATTGGTACCCCCCATAGGATGCCAATATTATACTGAACCGATTTTCCTGAAATTTTTACAGTAACATCACGTGAGCCCTAAAAATAAAATAGGCTACTTATTTTTTCGATAGGGGCAGGGGAATTGGTACCCCCCATAGGATGCCAATATTATACTGAACCGATTTTCCTGAAATTTTTACAGTAACATCACGTGAGCCCTAAAAATAAAATAGGCTACTTATTTTTTCGATAGGGGCAGGGGAATTGGTACCCCCCATATGATGCCAATATTATACTGAACCGATTTTCCTGAAATTTTTACAGTAACATCACGTGAGCCCTAAAAATAAAATAGGCTACTTATTTTTTCGATAGGGGCAGGGGAATTGGTACCCCCCATAGGATGCCAATATTAATTATCGCATATCTTAAGAGCCGCTGCACGCATTTTGCTGAACTTTTTGTAGTAGGATCTTCTGAGCCCCGGAATTGAAATAAAATAGCAGCGGGGGTATAGGAATACCCCATAGGACGCCAATGTTTAACATCGCATATCTTAAGAACTGTAATAGTGAGAATGTTCAAACTTTCTAAAAGTCACTCTTATGGTATACTACACTTTTGAAAATAAAAATAAAGCGGGTAGGCGCAGGGGGGGAAATACCTCCCATAGGATGCCAGTGTAGCGAAGCGCACCGGGTTTAGCTAGTAATCAAATAAAAAGAAATTACTTCACCCGCTAAATTTTAAATTTTTTTTTAGCAAACAGATGCAAACAAATAGATTATTTTAAAAGGAATGAGAGTAGCTTGAATTTTTTTAACAACATTTAAGTTTTTTTATTTTATTGTTGTAACATTTCAAAAAAACTTTGTTATTTTATGCTCTTTTCTTGAAAAAAATTTTTTATCTACGATATAAGCATTCAAAAATAATTATTTTTCTTTGTAAGTTAAATGGCATGTTCAACGATTTCGAAGGAACGTCTTCGATCGCATTCTAAAACTGATTTGGGTTCAACTAACTATATTCTATACGAACATTCGTACGAACGACAACTCGAAAGAAAACGTTAGTACTTTCATACAAAAAGCGGTTTATTAACATCGATGGTATTGTCAAGATTACGAACACAAATTTCTAAACCACTCATTTGTTGTTTTGTTGTCGAATCGTTGAATTTTAAAAAAACCAAAAATATTTAAGAGTAATTTAAATAAAAAATAAATAAAAACTGTGAACAAATGGTAAGGACATACATATGTAAAATAAACTTTTTTATTGATTGTTTAATCGTAAAATTATAGTTTAAGCAAGTAAGAAAGTATAGTCGGAGAAGTCATTTTTGAAAATGTACACTATTTGGGACCCAAGGGCAATCATGGACAATCCTGAGCAAAATTATGTTATGAGGTTAAGAGTCATTTAAAAGCTCTTTGTGCCGAATATTATTTAGATATCTTCATTTAAATATATGAGATTTTAGGATGGAGGCTTATATGGGACCTATGGCTTGTTTTGGACCTACCAGCTATCTTAAAAGTCATTCTCGACAATTTGTATGTGAATACTAACATTTGTAAGGAAGTTATGGCATTAAAGGGAGTATTATTTGCATGGGAGCTATGGTCAAATATAGACCGATTCCAATAAAATTTGGTAAGATGATTTTGATTGCAATAAATTAGTTTGGACAAAATTTAATCTTAATACCAACATAATAAGATCATTTATCGGAACAAACACCCTATCCGGAAAGAATCTTGTATGAGGGCTAAGACAAATTATGGAACGATTCGGCCCATTTTCAATTAGCTCGGTCCTTGTGCCAAATTTCATCAAATTATCTTCAAAATAGCGACATGTACTTTGCTTACAAGGTTACATAGACAGCGATGCAGCAACTGCTAACACTAGTCGAATACATGGACGAAAATCTTGATTTGGCGAGAGGTGCATCAGTGCTTGGAGCAAATAAATTTTCGATGGACGAACAATGGAAGAGTAGAAGCCAAAAACTAAACGCCATCTGCCATCTTGAATTGCAGAGTAGAAGATGGTAAACCACATTATATTTTAAGGCAGAAAAACCATAGGCTTGAATGTATTTTGAAATAATATTTATATTTACAGACATGGGCAGATTTAAAATGTAGGACAAACACAAAAATTGTGGAAAACGACAATAGCCGCAAAAACCTGTTCGCGGTATTTACAAATAGTTTCGTTTGTAAATCCTTGTACAGAATACTATATTTTTTTTAATACGTAAGTAACAAATATTGACACTCGTAAGAGCAAGCGATCGAAAGCGGTCGATTGAACCCAATCTGAATCGAAATCGAGCGAATGAATGCGAGCGCTTCGATTTGGTATCGAGGTCGTTGAACAGGCCATAATTCTGTTTTTTATGTAAATTTTTTCTTTTTGTTTTTTTTTTTTTTAGAAAAAAAATTTATTTTTCATTTGTAAATTTCTCTCTATTACGACGACCAAAACACAACACTTTCTATATTTAACTACTTTCTGCTGCTGCAAAGATTTTCTTTCGCTGTTTTATGCCCCGTAATGACGAAAATGTGAATTTTGGACGGGGTTTGAACCAGGTTTTCCCGTGCCCTTAGATTCTGCAGAAATAATCACTTTAATTTGCAAATAAAATTAAAAAAATTTTGGCCGATAAATCTATTTTTAGATAAAAAGAAATATTTTAATGGTGTTACATAAAACAAGCAGGGTTGACTGCAGAACATAGAATGAAAAAAATTATATTTTACCTATACTTTTAGTTTTAACCCTAAATTCTTAGGGTTTCCCGCCAGTTTTTTCCCTCCTAAAATAATTTTTAGCCTTTTTCCTCACTGAATCCTTTCCTTTTTTTCTGCACAGTCAAAGCATGTAGAAAAGCCCTTTTCTTCCTTCCTTTTTTCCGCTAGTGTTTATAAAATTTAACAGTTGCTAGACAGCGATTGTGTAAAATGTATTCATTTCAAGAACAATCGCGTTTTATACCCAAATTTTACTGCATAATAATGCAACATCCAAATCGCGCATTATATTACCCAAAAAGCAAAAAAAAAATTTTAACTAATAAACTTCCTTATCCTTCCCCTTTTATGTTTTTTTTTTTTTTTTTTTTTTGTAGAGGTGAGAATTTAAATGAAATTATGTGTTGTGACAAATAATCAAAATGTTTCAATAGAAAGAAGACAAATTAAAATTTTACGAAAAGAGGAAAAAAATGTTAATTAAAATAATAGTTATTCAAAAAACAACCCCCCGAAGAATAAAAAAATATTTATTTTAAAAAAAAATTTAAAAGAAAAAAAATTTAATAGAAAAAAATTTTAGGTGTCCTCCAGTGAGAATCAAACCCAGGTCCTTTGCCAAACAAGCAAAAAATTCAAGCTGGCTTGTTTTTTTGCTTTTACTTATTATTTTAAATACTAGAAAACAAATAAATATAGAAAACTAGCTGACCCGGTCCGCGTTGCTGGCCCTAAGCAAACATTAGTGTTGTAGTACCAGACGATTTAAATTGATCTTTAAACGAAATTTACGGCCTTTAAATATAAATCCATGAAATACCTATCATAAAGTTTTTCTTACGAAAAAAGTGGGCGGGGCTAAATTTTCTTTCCGTAAAAACCTAAGTTGGACCATGGCGATCATTTTAAAGAAAAAATCGTCCAATTCGGCCAAGCCGTTCTCCACTTATGCGCCTAATAGAAAAAGTGAGCGATGAAAACTTAAAGTTGATTAATACGAACATTTGAAAGTAAAATTAGTCAACTCGATGGAGCCGCTTTCTGATTTTAGGTAAATCGAAAAAAGTGGGCGTAAAAGTGGGCGGGGCAAAATTTTCTTTCCGTAAAAACCTAAGTTGGAACATGGCGATCATTTTAAAGAAAAAATCGTTCAATCGGTCAAGCCGTTCTCAAGTTATGGATTTTGCCACGCCCCTCCGCCCCAGACTTCACAGTGTCACCCGCCTGAATATTCTGAAGATCCCCTGAAAATTTCATCAAAATCGGCCCAGACGTTTTGGAGTCCGTTACATACATACACACATCCTATTTTATATATATAGATCTTAAATACTACAATCGCCATTACATTTACTTCGCGTTTAACAGCTGTTCCAAACATACAACCTCGTGTATTTTTTTAAAAATGGAAAAAAGTGAAAAAAAACCGTCAATCAAACCAAGGAAAAGCTTGATAAAAACTATGGGGACACTGCACCATCGATTTCAATGGTAAAAAGTGGTTTACTGAATTTCGTTGTGGTCGCACAAGTATAAACGACGCTGAACGTTCAGGACGGCCAACTGAAGTAACTTCACACGAAAATGTAGAAAAAATTCTCGATATGGTGTTGGCCGATCGAAGAGCGTGAGATTGTTGATACCATAGGCATTTCATATGGCAGCTGGGTTTAAGAAAGCTGTCTCCAAGATGGGTGCCGCGTTTGCTCTCAATTGACCATCAAAGGATTGTTTGGAGTTGTTTAACCGCAATTCGAATGCGTTTTTGCGGCGTTATGTAGCTGTGGATGAAACATGGATCCTACAATACTCCGGAGACTATGCAGCAGTCTAAACGATGTATTTCTCCGGGTGAACCGGCTCCGAAGAAGGCCAAGGTAAGTTTGTCGGCCAATAAGGTGATGGCAACAGTTTTTTGGGATGCAAGCGGGATAATCCACATCGATTACCTTCAAAAGGGAAAAACAACAAACGGCGAATATTATGCCAACTTGCAGTCTCAATGGCAAAATTACATGAATTGGGCTACGAATTGGTACCTCATCCTGATTTAGCCCCTAGTGACTATTTCCTACTTCCGAACCTAAAGAAATGGCTCGGTGGAAAGAGATTAAGCACCAACGATCAAATTATTGGTGAAACAAATGCCTATTTTATGGACCTCGAAAAATCCTATTTTTTGGAAGGGAAATTATGTTGAAAAATAAATTTTTTGTGAAAAAAAAACTGTGTTTCATTCAAAAAGTCACGGACTTATTGATCCGATCTCGTATGCAAAAATAAACTTTCCATTCATATCATCCAGTTGATAATAACAATATCCAGTTTTCCTTCAAATCCGGGCTTTACCAAAAGGACATGCCAATTTCGCGCTATATCCTTTCGCCATGTCGCTTTGTTAACAAATTCCTGCGAAATACTTCTTGGCCCACCTCAAAATTTGTTTTCTTAGATCTTAGATTCTAAGCTCTCTTATTTCTCTCCTGCTGTCGCTTCATTGCCCTCTTCGCCTTAGTCCTTATCAAAGAAAATGAATCATCGCGATCAAAGCTCACAGCTCTATCTTCTAGCATTCCTAATATCCTCACAAGTGCATATGATTTACCGTTAGTAACCGTTCGTCGGTACAAGTAGTTGTTGATGATTTTACGGTCAGGTGTTTTACCTATATTTTCGCTAATATTGTCCAGCTGTTGTCGGTATTCTGTGCTTTTAAAATGTTCAGATTCTAGATCAACGAAAACACCACAGTCATTTACTTCGGATAGGCTTAATCCAAGCATCGCGGACAAATCTACAGTTTTTGTACGCGAAAGTGCATCAGGAACTACATTTTTGCTACCTTATCTGTGCTCTATTCTAAAATTGAAGCCTTGAAGTTTTAAAGCCCATCTCGCCAAGCGTGAATTTAGGTATGTTTGAGACATGAGCCACTTTAACGATGCATGGTCCGTAATTACCGTGAGCTCATGTCCTTCCACATAGGCTCTCAATTTTCCTATCCTATCCCAGTGTTGCTAGCATCACAGTGGATGTAAAATGGGCTGTGCAACACTGGCGCCGTGGTCAAAATTAAGTCTTCAAACGCTTTCTGAGCCAATTCACTCCACACAATGTTTCTTTTTTTCCTCAACTAATCCGTTAAAGGGGCAATAACAGAAGCATAATTCCTAATAAACTTCCGGTGGCCGATACTTTATCCGGGTCTGTCTAAATTACCCCAACCCCTACTAAATGGCCAAGGTTTTGAGACCTCTCGCAAAACTTCTAAGTGCCTACTAAATGAATCATATACCACTAGCAAATCGTCTAGATAAACAAACAAGCATTTTCCTTTTGTCTATATCCATCATTAAAAATCTCTTCTATCGTGTATGAGGGCTAAGACAAATTATGGAACGATTCGGCCCATTTTCAATTAGCTCGGTCCTTGTGCCAAATTTCATCAAATTATCTTCAAAATAGCGACATGTACTTTGCTTACAAGGTTACATAGACAGCGATGCAGCAACTGCTAACACTAGTCGAATACATGGACGAAAATCTTGATTTGGCGAGAGGTGCATCAGTGCTTGGAGCAAATAAATTTTCGATGGACGAACAATGGAAGAGTAGAAGCCAAAAACTAAACGCCATCTGCCATCTTGAATTGCAGAGTAGAAGATGGTAAACCACATTATATTTTAAGGCAGAAAAACCATAGGCTTGAATGTATTTTGAAATAATATTTATATTTACAGACATGGGCAGATTTAAAATGTAGGACAAACACAAAAATTGCGGAAAACGACAATAGCCGCAAAAACCTGTTCGCGGTATTTACAAATAGTTTCGTTTGTAAATCCTTGTACAGAATACTATATTTTTTTTAATACGTAAGTAACAAATATTGACACTCGTAAGAGCAAGCGATCGAAAGCGGTCGATTGAACCCAATCTGAATCGAAATCGAGCGAATGAATGCGAGCGCTTCGATTTGGTATCGAGGTCGTTGAACAGGCCATAATTCTGTTTTTTATGTAAATTTTTTCTTTTTGTTTTTTTTTTTAGAAAAAAAATTTATTTTTCATTTGTAAATTTCTCTCTATTACGACGACCAAAACACAACACTTTCTATATTTAACTACTTTCTGCTGCTGCAAAGATTTTCTTTCGTTGTTTTATGCCCCGTAATGAAGAAAATGTGAATTTTGGACGGGGTTTGAACCAGGTTTTCCCGTGCCCTTAGATTCTGCAGAAATAATCACTTTAATTTGCAAATAAAATTAAAAAAATGTTGGCCGATAAATCTATTTTTAGATAAAAAGAAATATTTTTATGGTGTTACATAAAACATAATGGATAAATTATCTATAAAATAAGGTATGAAGCATACTTGTGGGTCTCCCAGTTTGTCCACAATGGCCAGAAATCACGCAGAGATTCACCGCGCAATACCTTGCTACATGGAACATCATTCAAAAAACAGCCAATTCGCCAATCATATTAAAATTAAGTTATGGAACAACAAATTGGATAAATTATCTATAAATTAAGGTATGAAGCATACTTGTGGGTCTCCCAGTTTGTTCACAATGGCCAGAAATCACGCAGAGATTCACCGCGCAATACCTTGCTACATGGAACATCATTCAAAAAACAGCCAATTCGCCAATCATATTAAAATTAAGTTATGGAACAACAAATTGGATAAATTATCTATAAAATATGGTATGAAGCATACTTGTGGGTCTCCCAGTTTGTCCACAATGGCCAGAAATCACGCAGAGATTCACCGCGCAATACCTTGCTACATGGAACATCATTCAAAAAACAGCCAATTCGCCAATCATATTAAAATTAAGTTATGGAACAACAAATTGGATAAATTATCTATAAAATAAGGTATGAAGCATACTTGTGGGTCTCCCAGTTTGTCCACAATGGCCAGAAATCACGCAGAGATTCACCGCGCAATACCTTGCTACATGGAACATCATTCAAAAAACAGCCAATTCGCCAATCATATTAAAATTAAGTTATGGAACAACAAATTGGATAAATTATCTATAAAATAAGGTATGAAGCATACTTGTGGGTCTCCCAGTTTGTCCACAATGGCCAGAAATCACGCAGAGATTCACCGCGCAATACCTTGCTACATGGAACATCATTCAAAAAACAGCCAATTCGCCAATCATATTAAAATTAAGTTATGGAACAACAAATTGGATAAATTATCTATAAAATAAGGTATGAAGCATACTTGTGGGTCTCCCAGTTTGTCCACAATGGCCAGAAATCACGCAGAGATTCACCGCGCAATACCTTGCTACATGGAACATCATTCAAAAAACAGCCAATTCGCCAATCATATTAAAATTAAGTTATGGAACAACAAATTGGATAAATTATCTATAAAATAAGGTATGAAGCATACTTGTGGGTCTCCCAGTTTGTCCACAATGGCCAGAAATCACGCAGAGATTCACCGCGCAATACCTTGCTACATGGAACATCATTCAAAAAACAGCCAATTCGCCAATCATATTAAAATTAAGTTATGGAACAACAAATTGGATAAATTATCTATAAAATAAGGTATGAAGCATACTTGTGGGTCTCCCAGTTTGTCCACAATGGCCAGAAATCACGCAGAGATTCACCGCGCAATACCTTGCTACATGGAACATCATTCAAAAATCAGCCAATTCGCCAATCATATTAAAATTAAGTTATGGAACAACAAATTGGATAAATTATCTATAAAATAAGGTATGAAGCATACTTGTGGGTCTCCCAGTTTGTCCACAATGGCCAGAAATCACGCAGAGATTCACCGCGCAATACCTTGCTTCATGGAACATCATTCAAAAAACAGCCAATTCGCCAATCATATTAAAATTAAGTTATGGAACAACAAATTGGATAAATTATCTATAAAATAAGGTATGAAGCATACTTGTGGGTCTCCCAGTTTGTCCACAATGGCCAGAAATCACGCAGAGATTCACCGCGCAATACCTTGCTACATGGAACATCATTCAAAAAACAGCCAATTCGCCAATCATATTAAAATTAAGTTATGGAACAACAAATTGGATAAATTATCTATAAAATAAGGTATGAAGCATACTTGTGGGTCTCCCAGTTTGTCCACAATGGCCAGAAATCACGCAGAGATTCACCGCGCAATACCTTGCTACATGGAACATCATTCAAAAAACAGCCAATTCGCCAATTATATTAAAATTAAGTTATGGAACAACAAATTGGATAAATTATCTATAAAATAAGGTATGAAGCATACTTGTGGGTCTCCCAGTTTGTCCACAATGGCCAGAAATCACGCAGAGATTCACCGCGCAATACCTTGCTACATGGAACATCATTCAAAAAACAGCCAATTCGCCAATTATATTAAAATTAAGTTATGGAACAACAAATTGGATAAATTATCTATAAAATAAGGTATGAAGCATACTTGTGGGTCTCCCAGTTTGTCCACAATGGCCAGAAATCACGCAGAGATTCACCGCGCAATACCTTGCTACATGGAACATCATTCAAAAAACAGCCAATTCGCCAATCATATTAAAATTAAGTTATGGAACAACAAATTGGATAAATTATCTATAAAATAAGGTATGAAGCATACTTGTGGGTCTCCCAGTTTGTCCACAATGGCCAGAAATCACGCAGAGATTCACCGCGCAATACCTTGCTACATGGAACATCATTCAAAAAACAGCCAATTCGCCAATCATATTAAAATTAAGTTATGGAACAACAAATTGGATAAATTATCTATAAAATAAGGTATGAAGCATACTTGTGGGTCTCCCAGTTTGTCCACAATGGCCAGAAATCACGCAGAGATTCACCGCGCAATACCTTGCTACATGGAACATCATTCAAAAAACAGCCAATTCGCCAATCATATTAAAATTAAGTTATGGAACAACAAATTGGATAAATTATCTATAAAATAAGGTATGAAGCATACTTGTGGGTCTCCCAGTTTGTCCACAATGGCCAGAAATCACGCAGAGATTCACCGCGCAATACCTTGCTACATGGAACATCATTCAAAAAACAGCCAATTCGCCAATCATATTAAAATTAAGTTATGGAACAACAAATTGGATAAATTATCTATAAAATAAGGTATGAAGCATACTTGTGGGTCTCCCAGTTTGTCCACAATGGCCAGAAATCACGCAGAGATTCACCGCGAAATACCTTGCTACATGGAACATCATTCAAAAAACAGCCAATTCGCCAATCATATTAAAATTAAGTTATGGAACAACAAATTGGATAAATTATCTATAAAATAAGGTATGAAGCATACTTGTGGGTCTCCCAGTTTGTCCACAATGGCCAGAAATCACGCAGAGATTCACCGCGCAATACCTTGCTACATGGAACATCATTCAAAAAACAGCCAATTCGCCAATCATATTAAAATTAAGTTATGGAACAACAAATTGGATAAATTATATATAAAATAAGGTATGAAGCATACTTGTGGGTCTCCCAGTTTGTCCACAATGGCCAGAAATCACGCAGAGATTCACCGCGCAATACCTTGCTACATGGAACATCATTCAAAAAACAGCCAATTCGCCAATCATATTAAAATTAAGTTATGGAACAACAAATTGGATAAATTATCTATAAAATAAGGTATGAAGCATACATGTGGGTCTCCCAGTTTGTCCACAATGGCCAGAAATCATGCAGAGATTCACCGCGCAATACCTTGCTACATGGAACATCATTCAAAAAACAGCCAATTCGCCAATCATATTAAAATTAAGTTATGCAACAACAAATTGGATAAATTATCTATAAAATAAGGTATGAAGCATACTTGTGGGTCTCCCAGTTTGTCCACAATGGCCAGAAATCACGCAGAGATTCACCGCGCAATACCTTGCTACATGGAACATCATTAAAAAAACAGCCAATTCGCCAATCATATTAAAATTAAGTTATGGAACAACAAATTGGATAAATTATCTATAAAATAAGGTATGAAGCATACTTGTGGGTCTCCCAGTTTGTCCACAATGGCCAGAAATCACGCAGAGATTCACCGCGCAATACCTTGCTACATGGAACATCATTCAAAAAACAGCCAATTCGCCAATCATATTAAAATTAAGTTATGGAACAACAAATTGGATAAATTATCTATAAAATAAGGTATGAAGCATACTTGTGGGTCTCCCAGTTTGTCCACAATGGCCAGAAATCACGCAGAGATTCACCGCGCAATACCTTGCTACATGGAACATCATTCAAAAAACAGCCAATTCGCCAATCATATTAAAATTAAGTTATGGAACAACAAATTGGATAAATTATCTATAAAATAAGGTATGAAGCATACTTGTGGGTCTCCCAGTTTGTCCACAATGGCCAGAAATCACGCAGAGATTCACCGCGCAATACCTTGCTACATGGAACATCATTCAAAAAACAGCCAATTCGCCAATCATATTAAAATTAAGTTATGGAACAACAAATTGGATAAATTATCTATAAAATAAGGTATGAAGCATACTTGTGGGTCTCCCAGTTTGTCCACAATGGCCAGAAATCACGCAGAGATTCACCGCGCAATACCTTGCTACATGGAACATCATTCAAAAAACAGCCAATTCGCCAATCATATTAAAATTAAGTTATGGAACAACAAATTGGATAAATTATCTATAAAATAAGGTATGAAGCATACTTGTGGGTCTCCCAGTTTGTCCACAATGGCCAGAAATCACGCAGAGATTCACCGCGCAATACCTTGCTACATGGAACATCATTCAAAAAACAGCCAATTCGCCAATCATATTAAAATTAAGTTATGGAACAACAAATTGGATAAATTATCTATAAAATAAGGTATGAAGCATACTTGTGGGTCTCCCAGTTTGTCCACAATGGCCAGAAATCACGCAGAGATTCACCGCGCAATACCTTGCTACATGGAACATCATTCAAAAAACAGCCAATTCGCCAATCATATTAAAATTAAGTTATGGAACAACAAATTGGATAAATTATCTATAAAATAAGGTATGAAGCATACTTGTGGGTCTCCCAGTTTGTCCACAATGGCCAGAAATCACGCAGAGATTCACCGCGCAATACCTTGCTACATGGAACATCATTCAAAAAACAGCCAATTCGCCAATCATATTAAAATTAAGTTATGGAACAACAAATTGGATAAATTATCTATAAAATAAGGTATGAAGCATACTTGTGGGGCTCCCAGTTTGTCCACAATGGCCAGAAATCACGCAGAGATTCACCGCGCAATACCTTGCTACATGGAACATCATTCAAAAAACAGCCAATTCGCCAATCATATTACAATTAAGTTATGGAACAACAAATTGGATAAATTATCTATAAAATAAGGTATGAAGCATACTTGTGGGTCTCCCAGTTTGTCCACAATGGCCAGAAATCACGCAGAGATTCACCGCGCAATACCTTGCTACATGGAACATCATTCAAAAAACAGCCAATTCGCCAATCATATTAAAATTAAGTTATGGAACAACAAATTGGATAAATTATCTATAAAATAAGGTATGAAGCATACTTGTGGGTCTCCCAGTTTGTCCACAATGGCCAGAAATCACGCAGAGATTCACCGCGCAATACCTTGCTACATGGAACATCATTCAAAAAACAGCCAATTCGCCAATCATATTAAAATTAAGTTATGGAACAACAAATTGGATAAATTATCTATAAAATAAGGTATGAAGCATACTTGTGGGTCTCCCAGTTTGTCCACAATGGCCAGAAATCACGCAGAGATTCACCGCGCAATACCTTGCTACATGGAACATCATTCAAAAAACAGCCAATTCGCCAATCATATTAAAATTAAGTTATGGAACAACAAATTGGATAAATTATCTATAAAATAAGGTATGAAGCATACTTGTGGGTCTCCCAGTTTGTCCACAATGGCCAGAAATCACGCAGAGATTCACCGCGCAATACCTTGCTACATGGAACATCATTCAAAAAACAGCCAATTCGCCAATCATATTAAAATTAAGTTATGGAACAACAAATTGGATAAATTATCTATAAAATAAGGTATGAAGCATACTTGTGGGTCTCCCAGTTTGTCCACAATGGCCAGAAATCACGCAGAGATTCACCGCGCAATACCTTGCTACATGGAACATCATTCAAAAAACAGCCAATTCGCCAATCATATTAAAATTAAGTTATGGAACAACAAATTGGATAAATTATCTATAAAATAAGGTATGAAGCATACTTGTGGGTCTCCCAGTTTGTCCACAATGGCCAGAAATCACGCAGAGATTCACCGCGCAATACCTTGCTACATGGAACATCATTCAAAAAACAGCCAATTCGCCAATCATATTAAAATTAAGTTATGGAACAACAAATTGGATAAATTATCTATAAAATAAGGTATGAAGCATACTTGTGGGTCTCCCAGTTTGTCCACAATGGCCAGAAATCACGCAGAGATTCACCGCGCAATACCTTGCTACATGGAACATCATTCAAAAAACAGCCAATTCGCCAATCATATTAAAATTAAGTTATGGAACAACAAATTGGATAAATTATCTATAAAATAAGGTATGAAGCATACTTGTGGGGCTCCCAGTTTGTCCACAATGGCCAGAAATCACGCAGAGATTCACCGCGCAATACCTTGCTACATGGAACATCATTCAAAAAACAGCCAATTCGCCAATCATATTACAATTAAGTTATGGAACAACAAATTGGATAAATTATCTATAAAATAAGGTATGAAGCATACTTGTGGGTCTCCCAGTTTGTCCACAATGGCCAGAAATCACGCAGAGATTCACCGCGCAATACCTTGCTACATGGAACATCATTCAAAAAACAGCCAATTCGCCAATCATATTAAAATTAAGTTATGGAACAACAAATTGGATAAATTATCTATAAAATAAGGTATGAAGCATACTTGTGGGTCTCCCAGTTTGTCCACAATGGCCAGAAATCACGCAGAGATTCACCGCGCAATACCTTGCTACATGGAACATCATTCAAAAAACAGCCAATTCGCCAATCATATTAAAATTAAGTTATGGAACAACAAATTGGATAAATTATCTATAAAATAAGGTATGAAGCATACTTGTGGGTCTCCCAGTTTGTCCACAATGGCCAGAAATCACGCAGAGATTCACCGCGCAATACCTTGCTACATGGAACATCATTCAAAAAACAGCCAATTCGCCAATCATATTAAAATTAAGTTATGGAACAACAAATTGGATAAATTATCTATAAAATAAGGTATGAAGCATACTTGTGGGTCTCCCAGTTTGTCCACAATGGCCAGAAATCACGCAGAGATTCACCGCGCAATACCTTGCTACATGGAACATCATTCAAAAAACAGCCAATTCGCCAATCATATTAAAATTAAGTTATGGAACAACAAATTGGATAAATTATCTATAAAATAAGGTATGAAGCATACTTGTGGGTCTCCCAGTTTGTCCACAATGGCCAGAAATCACGCAGAGATTCACCGCGCAATACCTTGCTACATGGAACATCATTCAAAAAACAGCCAATTCGCCAATCATATTAAAATTAAGTTATGGAACAACAAATTGGATAAATTATCTATAAAATAAGGTATGAAGCATACTTGTGGGTCTCCCAGTTTGTCCACAATGGCCAGAAATCACGCAGAGATTCACCGCGCAATACCTTGCTACATGGAACATCATTCAAAAAACAGCCAATTCGCCAATCATATTAAAATTAAGTTATGGAACAACAAATTGGATAAATTATCTATAAAATAAGGTATGAAGCATACTTGTGGGGCTCCCAGTTTGTCCACAATGGCCAGAAATCACGCAGAGATTCACCGCGCAATACCTTGCTACATGGAACATCATTCAAAAAACAGCCAATTCGCCAATCATATTACAATTAAGTTATGGAACAACAAATTGGATAAATTATCTATAAAATAAGGTATGAAGCATACTTGTGGGTCTCCCAGTTTGTCCACAATGGCCAGAAATCACGCAGAGATTCACCGCGCAATACCTTGCTACATGGAACATCATTCAAAAAACAGCCAATTCGCCAATCATATTAAAATTAAGTTATGGAACAACAAATTGGATAAATTATCTATAAAATAAGGTATGAAGCATACTTGTGGGTCTCCCAGTTTGTCCACAATGGCCAGAAATCACGCAGAGATTCACCGCGCAATACCTTGCTACATGGAACATCATTCAAAAAACAGCCAATTCGCCAATCATATTAAAATTAAGTTATGGAACAACAAATTGGATAAATTATCTATAAAATAAGGTATGAAGCATACTTGTGGGTCTCCCAGTTTGTCCACAATGGCCAGAAATCACGCAGAGATTCACCGCGCAATACCTTGCTACATGGAACATCATTCAAAAAACAGCCAATTCGCCAATCATATTAAAATTAAGTTATGGAACAACAAATTGGATAAATTATCTATAAAATAAGGTATGAAGCATACTTGTGGGTCTCCCAGTTTGTCCACAATGGCCAGAAATCACGCAGAGATTCACCGCGCAATACCTTGCTACATGGAACATCATTCAAAAAACAGCCAATTCGCCAATCATATTAAAATTAAGTTATGGAACAACAAATTGGATAAATTATCTATAAAATAAGGTATGAAGCATACTTGTGGGTCTCCCAGTTTGTCCACAATGGCCAGAAATCACGCAGAGATTCACCGCGCAATACCTTGCTACATGGAACATCATTCAAAAAACAGCCAATTCGCCAATCATATTAAAATTAAGTTATGGAACAACAAATTGGATAAATTATCTATAAAATAAGGTATGAAGCATACTTGTGGGTCTCCCAGTTTGTCCACAATGGCCAGAAATCACGCAGAGATTCACCGCGCAATACCTTGCTACATGGAACATCATTCAAAAAACAGCCAATTCGCCAATCATATTAAAATTAAGTTATGGAACAACAAATTGGATAAATTATCTATAAAATAAGGTATGAAGCATACTTGTGGGTCTCCCAGTTTGTCCACAATGGCCAGAAATCACGCAGAGATTCACCGCGCAATACCTTGCTACATGGAACATCATTCAAAAAACAGCCAATTCGCCAATCATATTAAAATTAAGTTATGGAACAACAAATTGGATAAATTATCTATAAAATAAGGTATGAAGCATACTTGTGGGGCTCCCAGTTTGTCCACAATGGCCAGAAATCACGCAGAGATTCACCGCGCAATACCTTGCTACATGGAACATCATTCAAAAAACAGCCAATTCGCCAATCATATTACAATTAAGTTATGGAACAACAAATTGGATAAATTATCTATAAAATAAGGTATGAAGCATACTTGTGGGTCTCCCAGTTTGTCCACAATGGCCAGAAATCACGCAGAGATTCACCGCGCAATACCTTGCTACATGGAACATCATTCAAAAAACAGCCAATTCGCCAATCATATTAAAATTAAGTTATGGAACAACAAATTGGATAAATTATCTATAAAATAAGGTATGAAGCATACTTGTGGGTCTCCCAGTTTGTCCACAATGGCCAGAAATCACGCAGAGATTCACCGCGCAATACCTTGCTACATGGAACATCATTCAAAAAACAGCCAATTCGCCAATCATATTAAAATTAAGTTATGGAACAACAAATTGGATAAATTATCTATAAAATAAGGTATGAAGCATACTTGTGGGTCTCCCAGTTTGTCCACAATGGCCAGAAATCACGCAGAGATTCACCGCGCAATACCTTGCTACATGGAACATCATTCAAAAAACAGCCAATTCGCCAATCATATTAAAATTAAGTTATGGAACAACAAATTGGATAAATTATCTATAAAATAAGGTATGAAGCATACTTGTGGGTCTCCCAGTTTGTCCACAATGGCCAGAAATCACGCAGAGATTCACCGCGCAATACCTTGCTACATGGAACATCATTCAAAAAACAGCCAATTCGCCAATCATATTAAAATTAAGTTATGGAACAACAAATTGGATAAATTATCTATAAAATAAGGTATGAAGCATACTTGTGGGTCTCCCAGTTTGTCCACAATGGCCAGAAATCGTAGCTTAGTTTATCCATATATCGCACATTTTTTAAATTCTGCAGAACATAGAATGAAAAAAATTATATTTTACCTATACATTTAGTTTTAACCCTAAATTCTTAGGTTTTCCCGCCAGTTTTTTCCCTCCAAAAGAATTTTTAGCCCTTTCCTCACTGAATCCTTTCCTTTTTTTCTGCACAGTCAAAGCATGTACAAAAGCCCTTTTCTTCCTTCCTTTTTTCCGCTAGTGTTTATAAAATTTAACAGTTGCTAGACAGCGATTGTGTAAAATGTATTCATTTCAAGAACAATCGCGTTTTATACCCAAATTTTACTGCATAATAATGCAACATCCAAATCGCGCATTATATTACCCAAAAAGCAAAAAAAAAATTTCAACTAATAAACTTCCTTATAATCAAAATGTTTCAATAGAAAGAAGCCAAATTAAAATTTTACGAAAAGAGGAAAAAAATGTTAATTAAAATAACAGTTATTCAAAAAACAACCCCCCGAAGAATAAAAAAATATTTATTTTAAAAAAAAATTTAATAGAAAAAAATTTTAGGTGTCCTCCAGTGAGAATCAAACCCAGGTCCTTTGCCAAACAAGCAAAAAATTCAAGCTGGCTTGTTTTTTTGCTTTTACTTATTATTTTAAATACTAGAAAACAAATAAATATAGAAAACTAGCTGACCCGGTCCGCGTTGCTGGCCCTAAGCAAACATTAGTGTTGTATTACCAGACGATTTAAATTGATCTTTAAATGAAATTTACGGCCTTTAAATATAAATCCATGAAATACCTATCATAAAGTTTTTCTTACGAAAAAAGTGGGCGGGGCAAAATTTTCTTTCCGTAAAAACCTAAGTTGGACCATGGCGATCATTTTAAAGAAAAAATCGTCCAAATCGGTCAAGCCGTTCTCCAGTTATGCGCTTAATAGAAAAAGGGAGCGATGAAAACTTAAAGATTAATACGAACATTTGAAAGTAAAATTAGTCAACTCGATGGAGCCGTTTTCTGATTTTAGGTAAATCGAAAAAAGTGGGCGTAAAAGTGGGCGGGGCAAAATTTTCTTTCCGTAAAAAGCTAAGTTGGAACATGGCGATAATTTTAAAGAAAAAATCGTTCAATCGGTCAAGCCGTTCTCAAGTTATGGATTTTGCCACGCCCCTCCGCCCCAGACTTCACAGTGTCACCCGCCTGAATATTCTGAAGATCCCCTGAAAATTTCATCAAAATCGGCCCAGCCGTTTTGGAGTCCATACGTTACATACATACACACATCCTATTTTATATATATAGATCTTAAATACTACAATCGCCATTACATTTACTTCGCGTTTAACAGCTGTTCCAAACATACAACCTCGTGTATTTTTTTAAAAATGGAAAATGAATTTCGAGTGCTCATTAAACATTTTTTTTGCGAAAAAAAACCGTCAATCAAACCAAGGAAAAGCTTGATAAAAACTATGGGGACACTGCACCATCGATTTCAATGGTAAAAAGTGGTTTACTGAATTTCGTTGTGGTCGCACAAGTATAAACGACGCTGAACGTTCAGGACGGCCAACTGAAGTAACTTCACACGAAAATGTAGAAAAAATTCTCGATATGGTGATGGCCGATCGAAGAGCGTGAGATTGTTGATACCATAGGCATTTCATATGGCAGCTGGGTTTAAGAAAGCTGTCTCCAAGATGGGTGCCGCGTTTGCTCTCAATTGACCATCAAAGGATTGTTTGGAGTTGTTTAACCGCAATTAGAATGCGTTTTTGCGGCGTTATGTAGCTGTGGATAAAACATGGATCCTACAATACTCCGGAGACCATGCAGCAGTCTAAACGATGTGTTTCTCCGGGTGAACCGGCTCCGAAGAAGGCCAAGGTAAGTTTGTCGGCCAATAAGGTGATGGCAACAGTTTTTTGGGATGCAAGCGGGATAATCCACATCGATTACCTTCAAAAGGGAAAAACAACAAACGGCGAATATTATGCCAACTTGCAGTCTCAATGGCAAAATTACATGAATTGGGCTACGAATTGGTACCTCATCCTGATTTAGCCCCTAGTGACTATTTCCTACTTCCGAACCTAAAGAAATGGCTCGGTGGAAAGAGATTAAGCACCAACGATCAAATTATTGGTCAAAAAAATGCCTATTTTATGGACCTCGAAAAATCCTATTTTTTGGAAGGGAAATTATGTTGAAAAATAAATTTTTTGTGAAAAAAAAAACTGTGTTTCATTCAAAAAGTCACGGACTTATTGATCCGATCTCGTATGCAAAAATAAACTTTCCATTCATATCATCCAGTTGATAATAACAATATCCAGTTTTCCTTCAAATCCGGGCTTTACCAAAAGGACATGCCAATTTCGCGCTATATCCTTTCGCCATGTCGCTTTGTTAACAAATTCCTGCGAAATACTTCTTGGCCCACCTCAAAATTTGTTTTCTTAGATCTTAGATTCTAAGCTCTCTTATTTCTCTCCTGCTGTCGCTTCATTGCCCTCTTCGCCTTAGTCCTTATCAAAGAAAATGAATCATCGCGATCAAAGCTCACAGCTCTATCTTCTAGCATTCCTAATTTCCTCACAAGTGCATATGATTTACCGTTAGTAACCGTTCGTCGGTACAAGTAGTTGTTGATGATTTTACGGTCAGGTGTTTTACCTATATTTTCGCTAATATTGTCCAGCTGTTGTCGGTATTCTGTGCTTTTAAAATGTTCAGATTCTAGATCAATGAAAACCCCACAGTCATTTACTTTGGATAGGCTTAATCCAAGCATCGCGGACAAATCTACAGTTTTTGTACGCGAAAGTGCATCAGGAACTACATTTTTGCTACCTTATCTGTGCTCTATTCTAAAATTGAAGCCTTGAAGTTTTAAAGCCCATCTCGCCAAGCGTGAATTTAGGTATGTTTGAGACATGAGCCACTTTAACGATGCATGGTCCGTAATTACCGTGAGCTCATGTCCTTCCACATAGGCTCTCAATTTTCCTATCCTATCCCAGTGTTGCTAGCATCACAGTGGATGTAAAATGGGCTGTGCAACACTGGCGCCGTGGTCAAAATTAAGTCTTCAAACGCTTTCTGAGCCAATTCACTACACACAATGTTTCTTTTTTTCCTCAACTAATCCGTTAAAGGAGCAATAACAGAAGCATAATTCCTAATAAACTTCCGGTGGCCGATACTTTATCCGGGTCTGTCTAAATTACCCCAACCCCTACTAAATGGCCAAGGTTTTGAGACCTCTCGCAAAACTTCTAAGTGCCTACTAAATGAATCATATACCACTAGCAAATCGTCTAGATAAACAAACAAGCATTTTCCTTTTGTCTATATCCATCATAAAAAATCTCTTCTACGACATATATCAGGTAAATGTGGCAAATTAAGTATTTCGTGTTGTATTTCAGATTCCTTCCGCGTATTTTCACCAACACCTTTTCGGCCAAAGGACGAACGAATCAAAGTTTTCATTTGCACGCTGCTTTCGGTCAAGTATAATTTTGCGGAAATCCACATCGGTAGAGTCTTTGTATTGGAGACGTAAGGCATTACATAAATCAGGCCATCTTATTTCGTTCACCAACCGATGGTATCGCCAATACCAATCGTTAAGGCCTCAACCCGGTAAATAAAATTGTCTACTAACAACCCCTTATCATCTACTGAGAACCTAATCTTCCAATTATGGATAATATGACCTATCTTATCAGCCCTAAAAATGAAGTAGAAGATGAACCACAATTTTTAGAATTTACATTGGCTTGAGTAGCCGAAGGATCATTACGAGTTAAACCCCCATTCGAAGGCAGCCCTAAAAGTTGTTCTAACGTCTTCTGTTCCACTGAAGGCAACGTTCGCATTCGAGAATCTGAATAAGCCTCAGCTACTTTAGCCTGCAAATCATCATTTCCTGATTGGCCCAGACTTAACCTTCTAGAACCCGCTTCCATACTTGATTCTATTAACTTGGTCAACAGCCGTTTTGGAGTCCATACGTTACATACATACACACATCCTATTTTATATATATAGATCTTAAATACTACAATCGCCATTACATTTACTTCGCGTTTAACAGCTGTTCCAAACATACAACCTCGTGTATTTTTTTAAAAATGGAAAATGAATTTCGAGTGCTCATTAAACATTTTTTTTGCGAAAAAAAACCGTCAATCAAACCAAGGAAAAGCTTGATAAAAACTATGGGACACTGAACCATCGATTTCAATGGTAAAAAGTGGTTTACTGAATTTCGTTGTGGTCGCACAAGTATAAACGACGCTGAACGTTCAGGACGGCCAACTGAAGTAACTTCACACGAAAATGTAGAAAAAATTCTCGATATGGTGTTGGCCGATCGAAGAGCGTGAGATTGTTGATACCATAGGCATTTCATATGGCAGCTGGGTTTAAGAAAGCTGTCTCCAAGATGGGTGCCCGCGTTTGCTCTCAATTGACCATCAAAGGATTGTTTGGAGTTGTTTAACCGCAATTCGAATGCGTTTTTGCGGCGTTATGTAGCTGTGGATAAAACATGGATCCTACAATACTCCGGAGACCATGCAGCAGTCTAAAAGATGTGTTTCTCCGGGTGAACCGGCTCCGAAGAAGGCCAAGGTAAGTTTGTCGGCCAATAAGGTGATGGCAACAGTTTTTTGGGATGCAAGCGGGATAATCCACATCGATTACCTTCAAAAGGGAACAACAACAAACGGCGAATATTATGCCAACTTGCAGTCTCAATGGCAAAATTACATGAATTGGGCTACGAATTGGTACCTCATCCTGATTTAGCCCCTAGTGACTATTTCCTACTTCCGAACCTAAAGAAATGGCTCGGTGGAAAGAGATTAAGCACCAACGATCAAATTATTGGTCAAAAAAATGCCTATTTTATGGACCTCGAAAAATCCTATTTTTTGGAAGGGAAATTATGTTGAAAAATAAATTTTTTGTGAAAAAAAAAACTGTGTTTCATTCAAAAAGTCACGGACTTATTGATCCGATCTCGTATGCAAAAATAAACTTTCCATTCATATCATCCAGTTGATAATAACAATATCCAGTTTTCCTTCAAATCCGGGCTTTACCAAAAGGACATGCCAATTTCGCGCTATATCCTTTCGCCATGTCGCTTTGTTAACAAATTCCTGCGAAATACTTCTTGGCCCACCTCAAAATTTGTTTTCTTAGATCTTAGATTCTAAGCTCTCTTATTTCTCTCCTGCTGTCGCTTCATTGCCCTCTTCGCCTTAGTCCTTATCAAAGAAAATGAATCATCGCGATCAAAGCTCACAGCTCTATCTTCTAGCATTCCTAATATCCTCACAAGTGCATATGATTTACCGTTAGTAACCGTTCGTCGGTACAAGTAGTTGTTGATGATTTTACGGTCAGGTGTTTTACCTATATTTTCGCTAATATTGTCCAGCTGTTGTCGGTATTCTGTGCTTTTAAAATGTTCAGATTCTAGATCAACGAAAACACCACAGTCATTTACTTCGGATAGGCTTAATCCAAGCATCGCGGACAAATCTACAGTTTTTGTACGCGAAAGTGCATCAGGAACTACATTTTTGCTACCTTATCTGTGCTCTATTCTAAAATTGAAGCCTTGAAGTTTTAAAGCCCATCTCGCCAAGCGTGAATTTAGGTATGTTTGAGACATGAGCCACTTTAACGATGCATGGTCCGTAATTACCGTGAGCTCATGTCCTTCCACATAGGCTCTCAATTTTCCTATCCTATCCCAGTGTTGCTAGCATCACAGTGGATGTAAAATGGGCTGTGCAACACTGGCGCCGTGGTCAAAATTAAGTCTTCAAACGCTTTCTGAGCCAATTCACTACACACAATGTTTCTTTTTTTCCTCAACTAATCCGTTAAAGGAGCAATAACAGAAGCATAATTCCTAATAAACTTCCGGTGGCCGATACTTTATCCGGGTCTGTCTAAATTACCCCAACCCCTACTAAATGGCCAAGGTTTTGAGACCTCTCGCAAAACTTCTAAGTGCCTACTAAATGAATCATATACCACTAGCAAATCGTCTAGATAAACAAACAAGCATTTTCCTTTTGTCTATATCCATCATAAAAAATCTCTTCTACGACATATATCAGGTAAATGTGGCAAATTAAGTATTTCGTGTTGTATTTCAGATTCCTTCCGCGTATTTTCACCAACACCTTTTCGGCCAAAGGACGAACGAATCAAAGTTTTCATTTGCACGCTGCTTTCGGTCAAGTATAATTTTGCGGAAATCCACATCGGTAGAGTCTTTGTATTGGAGACGTAAGGCATTACATAAATCAGGCCATCTTATTTCGTTCACCAACCGATGGTATCGCCAATACCAATCGTTAAGGCCTCAACCCGGTAAATAAAATTGTCTACTAACAACCCCTTATCATCTACTGAGAACCTAATCTTCCAATTATGGATAATATGACCTATCTTATCAGCCCTAAAAATGAAGTAGAAGATGAACCACAATTTTTAGAATTTACATTGGCTTGAGTAGCCGAAGGATCATTACGAGTTAAACCCCCATTCGAAGGCAGCCCTAAAAGTTGTTCTAACGTCTTCTGTTCCACTGAAGGCAACGTTCGCATTCGAGAATCTGAATAAGCCTCAGCTACTTTAGCCTGCAAATCATCATTTCCTGATTGGCCCAGACTTAACCTTCTAGAACCCGCTTCCATACTTGATTCTATTAACTTGGTCAACAGCCGTTTTGGAGTCCATACGTTACATACATACACACATCCTATTTTATATATATAGATCTTAAATACTACAATCGCCATTACATTTACTTCGCGTTTAACAGCTGTTCCAAACATACAACCTCGTGTATTTTTTTAAAAATGGAAAATGAATTTCGAGTGCTCATTAAACATTTTTTTTGCGAAAAAAAACCGTCAATCAAACCAAGGAAAAGCTTGATAAAAACTATGGGACACTGAACCATCGATTTCAATGGTAAAAAGTGGTTTACTGAATTTCGTTGTGGTCGCACAAGTATAAACGACGCTGAACGTTCAGGACGGCCAACTGAAGTAACTTCACACGAAAATGTAGAAAAAATTCTCGATATGGTGTTGGCCGATCGAAGAGCGTGAGATTGTTGATACCATAGGCATTTCATATGGCAGCTGGGTTTAAGAAAGCTGTCTCCAAGATGGGTGCCCGCGTTTGCTCTCAATTGACCATCAAAGGATTGTTTGGAGTTGTTTAACCGCAATTCGAATGCGTTTTTGCGGCGTTATGTAGCTGTGGATAAAACATGGATCCTACAATACTCCGGAGACCATGCAGCAGTCTAAAAGATGTGTTTCTCCGGGTGAACCGGCTCCGAAGAAGGCCAAGGTAAGTTTGTCGGCCAATAAGGTGATGGCAACAGTTTTTTGGGATGCAAGCGGGATAATCCACATCGATTACCTTCAAAAGGGAACAACAACAAACGGCGAATATTATGCCAACTTGCAGTCTCAATGGCAAAATTACATGAATTGGGCTACGAATTGGTACCTCATCCTGATTTAGCCCCTAGTGACTATTTCCTACTTCCGAACCTAAAGAAATGGCTCGGTGGAAAGAGATTAAGCACCAACGATCAAATTATTGGTCAAAAAAATGCCTATTTTATGGACCTCGAAAAATCCTATTTTTTGGAAGGGAAATTATGTTGAAAAATAAATTTTTTGTGAAAAAAAAAACTGTGTTTCATTCAAAAAGTCACGGACTTATTGATCCGATCTCGTATGCAAAAATAAACTTTCCATTCATATCATCCAGTTGATAATAACAATATCCAGTTTTCCTTCAAATCCGGGCTTTACCAAAAGGACATGCCAATTTCGCGCTATATCCTTTCGCCATGTCGCTTTGTTAACAAATTCCTGCGAAATACTTCTTGGCCCACCTCAAAATTTGTTTTCTTAGATCTTAGATTCTAAGCTCTCTTATTTCTCTCCTGCTGTCGCTTCATTGCCCTCTTCGCCTTAGTCCTTATCAAAGAAAATGAATCATCGCGATCAAAGCTCACAGCTCTATCTTCTAGCATTCCTAATTTCCTCACAAGTGCATATGATTTACCGTTAGTAACCGTTCGTCGGTACAAGTAGTTGTTGATGATTTTACGGTCAGGTGTTTTACCTATATTTTCGCTAATATTGTCCAGCTGTTGCCGATATTCTGTGCTTTTAAAATGTTCAGATTCTAGATCAACGTAAACCCCACAGTCATTTACTTCGGATAGGCTTAATCCAAGCATCGCGGACAAATCTACAGTTTTTGTACGCGAAAGTGCATCAGGAACTAAATTTTTGCTACCTTATCTGTGCTCTATTCTAAAATTGAAGCCTTGAAGTTTTAAAGCCCATCTCGCCAAGCGTGAATTTAGGTATGTTTGAGACATGTGCCACTTTAACGATCCATGGTCCGTTATTACCGTGAGCTCATGTCCTTCCACATAGGCTCTCAATTTTCCTATCCTATCCCAGTGTTGCTAGCATCACAGTGGATGTAACATGGGCTGTGCAACACTGGCGCCGTGGTCAAAATTAAGTCTTCAAACGCTTTCTGAGCTTATTCACTCCACACAATGTTTCTTTTTTCCTCAACTAATCCGTTAAAGGGGCAATAACAGAAGCATAATTCCTAATAAACTTCCGGTGGCCGATACTTTATCCGGGTCTCTCTAAATTACCCCAACCCCTACTAAATGGCCAAGGTTTTGAGACCTCTCGCAAAACTTCTAAGTGCCTATTAAATGAATCATATACCACTAGCAAATCGTCTAGATAAACAAACAAGCATTTTCCTTTTGTCTATATCCATCATAAAAAATCTCTTCTACGACATATATCAGGTAAATGTGGCAAATTAAGTATTTCGTGTTGTATTTGAGATTCCTTCCGCGTATTTTCACCAACACCTTTTATTGGAGACGTAAGGCATTACATAAATCAGGCCATCTTATTTCGTTCACCAACCGATGGTATCGCCAATACCAATCGTTAAGGCCTCAACCCGGTAAATAAAATTGTCTACTAACAACCCTTTATCATCTACTGAGAACCTAATCTTCCAATTATGGATAATATGACCTATCTTATCAGCCCTAAAAATGAAGTAGAAGATGAACCACAATTTTTAGAATTTACATTGGCTTGAGTAGCCGAAGAATCATTACGAGTTAAACCCCCATTCGAAGGCAGCCCTAAAAGTTGTTCTAACGTCTTCTGTTCCACTGAAGGCAACGTTCGCATTCGAGAATCTGAATAAGCCTCATCTACTTTAGCCTGCAAATCATCATTTCCTGATTGGCCCAGACTAAACCTTCTAGAACCCGCTTCCATACTGGATTCTATTAATTTGGTCAACTGTTGTCTAAGAGTAGAAAGCAATTCAGCTTGCTGAGCTCTTACGGCAACTGTAACCAGATTTTTTATGTGTTCCCGTTGATCGGAGGGCGAACTAGTGGACAAAAATAAATTATTTGACTTCTCCATTCGTGCAACCCCAGACTTTGTTGGAGTCGTGGGAGGATTTGTATCCCTATTCACATCAAATTCTTGCGCTCGCTGCACGCAAAGAAAAACCATGGTTGATACAATCACAATCGCAAACTATCATTAATGTTTGTGGTTATGATTGTGTCAAACACGTCTTAAGCAACAATATATGTTCAGTAATAATGATTTTAGATAATTGTTGTATCAAACATATTATTATGTTCAGAAGAAAAATGCGCACGATCTTTCAAACCATTTTTTATATTTTCCAACACCATGCAAAATGTCTACTTCAACATTTTATATGGTTCTTACAATAAAAAATGTAATTTAAAAAATGTATGTTTTATTACAAATATAATAAATAAAATATAGCATATATTAAAAATAAAATTAAATACACATATTTATATACCTGTGTATGTGTTTCAATTTATACATTTTTTATTACGGTGTGTGGTACAAATATATCCAAAAAATAAGAATTCCGTTCACTTAAGACTTCTAATAAAGTCAAACACAAGCTTACCTTTTATTTCTTTTGTAAAATCTACTACATATATTAATATACAGTTGATCAGTTTCTGAAAAAATTCGGGGCTGATGACAAAATTATGTGTAAAAATTTGCTATAGTTTTTTTTGGCTGCTAGAAAGACAAAGTAATTGCATATTTATATATTTTTATAATTATATTTATATAACTTATCTGTTTCAATAAACGCTTAATAATTTACATCGTTAGTTTTGCAAGGCAGCATGGCATTTTTCTCCCTTAATTATTCTTAATTATTCTGTCATCATTCATGGCATGGCATTTTTCTCCCTTAATTATTCTTAATTATTCTGTCATCATTCATGTTTCCTGATTAACTGACGCTCGCGGACGGAGAAAATGTAATTTTCTTTAAAAGCACACACTGTTTGTTTCGACAACAAATTTTTAGACTTTGTTTTTGTTTTCAATGTAGTTATGCGAACGAAAGAATTCTTTCGCACATTGGAAATAGGCTATAAATGTTTGCTTCTTAAGAGAATATGTTTTAAAGCAAACAAAAATTGTGGTATTAAACATACCTTTTGTGTTAAACTAATATTTTGATTTTAACTGTATAGTTGAATATATATATATATAATAGTAGCTAACATATCAAATAATTTAATATGTTTAGCTAGACCAGAGTACCTTTTTAGGTGTAAGCCACCATATAATATTATTATAGTAAATTTAAAAATGTTAAGGACAAAAAACAATTTTTTAAGTTATATTAAGACTATAATTAATTTATGAGGGTAAACATATTAGGCAAGTATGAACAAAAATGGTCGTAGTGACTATTCATTAATCATGTTTTTTCTCTGCGTGTGAATATGAGACCTTGTAACGATCGGAGGAGGTGGCACTATCGGACTATTTACTGTTAATGTATTAGATGACAAAAGCGAAAGTTTACTACCACAGCTTGGACATATCTGCTTTGTTTTCTGATGTTTTTGAAAACAGGACTTGTGAAAACAATATCCGCAATTAAATATGCTGAACTGGTGACTACGTTAGTACAAACACCACAGTTTTGCAAAACATTATAAACCGACATTTGGAAGGTACATTTCGAAATGTTATTGGGAAACAAAAAATGCCCTTAAAAATGGAGTTAAGATTTTAAATTATAAAAGGAAACAGCTTAGAAACAAAAAAGATGATTAATTAAACAAATAATCTTGTATTTTATTCCTTTTAAATAAGTAGAAGATAAATGAATATATTCATATACATACAATGTATATGCATAGATTTTTTCCAAATAATTTAATGGTAAACTTGATATAATTGGTAAGTGCGTTTGATTTCTAATTCTATCCATCGAATAGGAAAAAAATTTAATATTAGATTTAAATCAACATTGCTAGTATTTACAATGGAAGAAGAAAAAACAAACACTGACAGTATGAAAACCAAAAAGAGAGCCACGCTTGAATAAAATTCAAAATAATTATATCATTAGCAAATAACGAAATTAGTTACAAATGAAATTGTTGAAATCGAGGTTTAGGTAGCATGCATTTGAATTCCGGCTCCTTGCTCGTCGCAAGTGGCTCTTGGTTCTTTAATCTAAGCACATTTATAGCTTCAGATATGATTATTAAATTTATGCATGCTTAAATAGGATAGTTAAATGAAAAAGAAAAGTTGAAAAGTAAATATGGCCTAGCTTAGTCGACCAATGCATGTATAGATGGCAACATGCAATTTCCCCTTCCTTCCTTGATCATGCTTTAGCTCACTAACCGGTATTGGCATGAACCCTGCCAAACATGCTTTTAACCTACCGGATGGATTGACTAGAAATCAGAACGCTTTAAAATTTAGAATTTTATTTTGAAAATTATGTATCTAATTCTCTTTACTTAATAATCGATAATTTAATAGGAATCTATGGACTGATTCTAACATTTCACAACACAAAAAACAATAATGAAAAGTGGGCAAATTTAAAAAAAATTGCTGGAAAAGAAATTTATAATTTAATTCAATTCGGATTTTTAAATTAAATTAATAAATTAAAAAATAAATAAAAGTGCAAAAAAATAAATAATATATATAAATAACATAAATTTAAAAAAAATTAAAATAAAGAATAATAAAAAATTATTTTTCTTTTTGACCGTTAAGGGATTCAAGCTCGCGAACGATTGACTCGATAGCAAAGCAAAATGGGAAAAAATATGGGAAAACCGTGGATTGCGGACGGTATTCGAAGTCGAGAAAAAAAATTATTTTTTTGTTTCTTTATTATGTACACATAAAAACAACATTATTAATTAATGGGAATAGCTTGAATTTTTAAACAACATTTAAGTTTTATTTTTTAAAATTTTTTTCTTGTTAATATAAGGTGCGTTCGTTTACCCCAAAATTTGCACAAATTTGTGCAAGTTTTTACTGGATTTTACTGAAATGCGTTCGCTTACACAAAAATTTGCAAAAGAGAGCATCTACTGAGAGAGTAAAGTGACAGTTGTAAGCAAAGAGTCTGCAAATTTTTACTGAACAAATTTTTACCAGTAAAAACCAGTAGAAAACAAAAACATATGTTTCATTTAAGTAAACAAACAAAAGTAAGCATACAATTTGTAATAAAAACATTTAAAAGAACAAAAGCTGAATTAAAAGTGCAACAAAAACCAAAAATATTTATTACATCCTAAACAATTTTACTTACCACTTTGTACCTATTAATATTAAGTTTTCTTTTTTTGGCATCCATGGTAAAATTTGTGTTAATTGTTCAATATTACTTATTTTTGTTTTTGTTTACATTAATATTTTAGAGATGTAAAGCTAATGAATATATGATTACTTCTTATTGCATATTATTGAGGGTACCAAATATCAAAAATCAAATATTGATGTAGTTTCGTATGTAATTCAACAAAATTAAAAGTCATGTACAAAATAAACAAGTCTTAAAACTTGCACAGAAGCTCATTTAATAAATAAATTTGCTACGAATTTATAATCATTACAATGCATTTCAGCAAGTACCAAAAACATTATGTACTGGGTAGTCTAAAGAACACATATTTTACAACACTAAGCTTTTTAGCGATCAGCTGTTTGAATTAACCTGCAAGTTTTTGCAATTTTTCCGTTCGTTTACTTTTTTGTGCAAGAGCCATTTTTGAGAGTAAAATTTTCATATTGCCCAAAATTTACTCAACTACTGGATTTTACTGGAAAAGTAAACAAACGCACCTATAAGCATTCAAGTAAATAATTATTTTTCTTTGTAAGTTACATTTTTTTTTTATCTAAATTTTTCCTTTTTGTTCTCTTATTAGAAAAAATATTAATATGTAATTTGTAAATTTCTTTCTATTACCACGACCACAACGCAACACTATCTACATATATAACTACTTTCTGCTGCTGAAAAGATTTTCCTTTGCGGTTTTATTCCCCGTAATGAAGAAAAGGTGAATTTTGGACGCGGTTTGAACCAAGGTTTCCTGTGCCCTTAGATTCTGCAGATATTATCACTTTAATTTTCTAATAAAATTTAACAAATTTTGGCCGATAAATAAATTTTTAGATAGAAAGAAATATTTTAATGTTTTTACATAAAACAAGCAGGGTTAACTGCAGAACATAGAATAAAAAAATTATAGTTTACCCATACATCCCACCGCCAGTTGTTTTTCCCTCCTAAAATTTTTTTTTGCCTTTTCCTCACTGAATCCTTTACTTTTTTCCTCACAGTCAAAGCCTGTACAAAAGTCCTTTTGTTCCTTTCTTTTTTCCGCTAGTGTATATAAAATTTAACAGTTGCTAGGTAGCGATTGCGTAGAATGCATTAATTTCCAGAAAAAATCGCTTTTTATACCCAAATTTTACTGGAAATTTAAAACTATTTCAGCAATTAATTTTCCTTTTACTAATACTGATAAAGCGTACTTATACATATGCAACATCCAAATCACCTATTATATTATCCAAAAAGCAAAAAAAAATGCAACTAATAAACTGCTTTATCCTTTCCCTTTTCTGTTTTTTTTTCACCCTCCTAAGTCCAGCTAAGAACACGTAGAGGTGAGAATTTAAATGAAATTATGTGTTCTGGCAAATAATCCAAATCTATATATATAAAAATAAGTCGGTATATGTACGTCGCCGAACTAATCATAAGCGCGTCGTGCGATTTCAACCAAACTTATACACTACGTAGGCAGTGGCCCATATATGGTTTATATGAAGTTTGGTTGAAATTTTCGGTCTGGGGGCGGAGGGGCGTGGCAAAATCCATAACTTGTGAACGGCTTGACCGATTTGAACGATTTTTCTTTAAAATGATCGCCATGGTCCAACTTAGGTTTTTACGGAAAGAAAATTTTGCCCCGCCCACTTTTACGCCCACTTTTTTCGATTTACCTAAAATCAGAAAACGGCTCCATCGAGTTGACTAATTTTTCTTTCAAATGTTCGTATTAATCAACTTTAAGTTTTCATCGAAAGAAAAATTTACCACGCCTACTTTTACTATTAAGCGCATAACTGGAGAACGGCATGACCGATTCCAACGATTTACCATTTGAATTCAAGCGGCGGAATTCCCTTTGCGTCTTGCCTTTGCTATTACCATCAACAAAGCACAAGGCCAATCATTGACTATTGCTGGCTTAAAAGGTCATGAACAATTTGATCGAAGCAACAATTTTAAAGGGGAAGTTTAAAGGTGAAGATGTATTGATTCCACGAATTCCAATGATTCCATCAGATTTACCTTTTGAATTCAAAAGACTACAGTTTCCAATAAGTCTTGCATTTGCTATTACAATAAATAAAGCGCAAGGGCAATCGTTGGAATTGTGCGGAATTGATTTAGAATATCCTTGCTTTTCACACGGCCAGTTATATGTTTCGTGCTCACGTGTTGGCAAGCCTTCAGTTCTCTTTATCTACACAACAACTCATGGCAAAACCAAAAATGTTGTCTACGAAAGAGCTCTAAGATAGTTTAAGTGATACATAGTCTAAGATTGTAAGAAACTAGAATTAAAAGTTGAATAATAGGGAACAAAACCAACTTTATTAAAAACAAGTGTGTTTCTTTTCTTATTTTGTTTTGCCGTGCGAAGCAGGCAACGGGCCCGCTAGTGTTTCAATAGAAATAAGACGAATTAAAATTTTTGAGAAACGAGGAAAAAATTATAAAAAAAAATTAAATAAAATAATAGTTATTCAAAAAACCCACCGAAGAATAAAAAAAATTTATTAAAAAAAAATGTAATATAAAAAGAATTACCTCCAGTGAGAATCAAACCCAGGGCCTTTGCCAACCAAACAAAAAAATTTAAACTGGCTTGTTTTTTTTTTAATAATTATTTTGAATACTAGAAAACAAATAAATATAGAAAATCTTAAATACTACAGGCGCCATTACACCATACAAAGGTCCCCCAAAATAAAGCTTCTTTGTTAATCAACCTTCTGATACTGTTAATATCTCAATAATATTCGCGCAAAAAAAGTTTTATTACAATCATATATAATCACGCTACCAAATTTTTTTTAATTGCTTTTAAATTATTTTAGTATTAAGTCTTGTGAATTAAGTATTTTATTTTTATAATAAAAATATTTTATTTTTTTTCAGATTGGCATATTTAAAGGTATTTTCTGTTTTGAAATTTTGGGGTAAGCCGTTGTCGCCTGTACCAAGCAAAAGCTTTCAACATAGTAAAAATTCTAAGGATTTCTCAGCTACAATCCGTAGCACTCCATTATTTAATGCTACAAAATTAGACAAACTAAAACAAGGATGTGACACCTATGCAATATAAGCTGCTTTTGTTTAAAGTTCAAATAAATATCTCTAATATAAATCATAAAATGTATAAACGATTCAACTTAAACGAGATAAATAAAATTTTAAAGTTATGGCACGAAATTTTTTATCTATGTAGGTCAGAGGTCGGTAATCACATATGTATGTTGAATAATTTATTTAAGCAGCATGAGTAAGAAAAGAGATGTTAGTAGTGTTGCTATAAGTTTTTTTATGGTTACACTTGATTTAAAATATCCATCGATTTCAATTTCACGTGATTTCGATTTATAGAATATGGCCGTATATCTATAAAAGTGTATAAACTAATTTTCTTTATGTCTTATTTTAATTTTTCATAATTAATTCTTTATCCCATTACATTATACTTTACTAATTAATTCACACTTAGAAAATCTAGACAATATATAATAATTTGTTTATTCACTTATTATTAGTTCATTGCCAGATTATTTATTAGAATGATTATAATTGCACATTTTAAAGAATTTTCTTCTTGAATAATAGACTTTTAAATTTTGATTTTATTCCACGAAAATTTCAATTATTATAGAACAGGTTAAAATTGGGCTCTCCAAAAACACTCTTATCTAAAAAATATCTTCACCTTGATATTATTATATTTATAAAGTATTTGTTGTTGTTCAATTAGTCTAAAAAGTGGTCAATATTAGAGGGTATATTGCTACCTAAATTAAAATTAATGGATCCGGCTTGAAACTACTTTGTTTTAATCAAAGATTCCACCGCATACTAAGCACAGTCGGTTACATAGGTAGCAGTGTTTTTCAATAAGAAGGAATGAGGAATTTTGAGCCGTCACATGGGCGCCCGTCTTACGAAAAATTTAGGCGAATTATTAACTCTAGCATTAACAAAGATTTATTTTGGATTGATTCAAGTACGGTATTGTCATGGCTCAACTCGGATCATCGACGCTACAAACAATTTGTGGCCTTACGAGGCAGTGAGGTCTTACAGATTTCAGAACTTAGCAGCTGATGTTGGGTACCCACTAAGGAAAACGTCGCGGATGAGGCTACCAAATAAAAAAAAACTCCAGAGTTTTCGAAAAATAGTCGCTGGATAACGGCCCATAATTTCTAAAATTATGTGAATCAGAGTGCCCTAAAAAAAACTTTCTAGTTACTCTGAAAGCGAAAAAGAGTCACACGACTGCTACGTTGGTTATCACGATGTACAATAAAACAACGCGACGTTTTTGTTGACTGTAGCTAATCGAGTTACAACTTGGATACACCTAGTTCGAGTTACAGCAAAGGTATTACAAAGCATTCCATCTTTTAAGAGTTTAACAGGAAATTGAAAACCTAATTGCTCTCAAATATCACACGAAGATATTATTGCAAGCGAAAAACTCCTATTTGATAAGGCGCAAAAGGTGTTTGAAGAAAACTGGTTTTACTAACAAACGGAACACCTGTTCCAAAAACCAGTTTTTTGTATAGTTATCCTTATATTTCGATACAGTAGTAAGGCCTCGCAAACACCGTATAACAAATTTAATTATCCATGATTTTCATCTTAGATATCATGGCAGCAAGAGACTGTTGTTAATAAGCTACGACAACAGTTTTGGATACCACATTTGCGAACTGAAGTTTAAAAATGTTTGCAGAAGTAAGATAAATCATGTGCTATTGCCTTCAAAAAAATTTTATGATATTGAAAAATTTTATGATCGTGATCGAAGAGAATACAAGTAGTACATATAAAAAATTTTATTATTGTTACACAATCCAAAAAAACCTATAGCTGCCCTGATTCATCCTTATCCGCTGCACTACGTTCATACTAGCGTATTTTATAGTAGAATAAAGAGCTTAAACACGCGTATATTGTGAATGTATATTGTGAATGCCACCTTAGAAGGGATTTTTAAATTTTTTGGTCTTTTTATTTTATCTGTTTTTATGACTCTAATAATATTCTATGTCCCTATAACTATGCAATGCATTGTTAAATTTGTGTCAGGTATTTTATAGCATATAAATAAAAGGATTTTAAGTTTTTTAATCCTTTTTATTCTACCTGTATTTGGTATGAAAAAATTATTAAAAGGTTTAAAAGCAAGTGAGATTCGGATGCAAGCTCAGTGGATATAATATATCTAAGCAATAACAACGTTTTTCATAAAAACATGGAGAGTTTCAGCTTTAAAGAATTGGCCGGAAAGTATTTTAGAAACAAAAACGAGGAAGATGTTAAAAATAACATTCGAAAAAAAGGAAACTTAAACCTAATTCCTATCGCACTGAAATACAATTGGACTTAGAAAATAAATTATCTGTTTTCATCAAAAATTTAAAACAGCGATACAGGAAAGTTGATTACAGCAAAGATAGATTTTATAAGAGCTTTGCAAACTGGTTAGAGAACGAACTTTCTATCCAGATCGCTTCAGAAACTACAAATCAAAACACTCGTGCGAGACCACAAAAATCGCTGGACAACTATAGCGATAGATCTAAGAGGCGGAAACTTAAGGATATCAATGAAGAAATCGGATATGAAAATATTCCAGATACTTTCCTAAATCAATTACGATCGCAGAAACAATTGATACAAGTGGATATCATTGAAAAAATTGTAAAAGCTAGTCCATTGAGAACAAAACGGATTCTTAAAAGTATACCAACTCCGAGTGATGCAAAACAATTCACAAATGAAGAGGCATTAGCATTATTTCTGGATTTTAAATTTACAAAACAGCAATATATTCAGCTCAAATTGCGATCGATTGAAAAAAGGCTCAAATCTGTATCCAGCATATCATCACATAACAGCTTCTAAAATGGACTGTTTGCCATTAAAGGACACTATTACAATCACACCAATTTCGGCAGATGTACAACAACAATCTCTACTTGATCACACAGCCGAACGCTTGCTACAATCAGTAAAAGGAAAGGAGTTAAAGAAATATGGAAACACAAAGTTAATTCTTTTTTGTAAATGGGGATATGATGGTTCTTCCGGACAAAAACCATGCTAAGACCAGCCATGCAACATCAAGGCAATGAAACCAAGTCCCGACCAAATCCATAGATAATACTGATGCATATGAATTTGGATTATCAGCACTACATGCAAGAATACGACTTATGGAACACATACTAAAAATCAGTTATGATTTGGATTTCGGATCTTCAGGATCAATAAGAAACAACCAAACCAACAAGGAGTTAAGAAGTTCAAAAAGGAAACATGTTCAAGATGAATATCGCAAATTTGGGTTGATTATATATCAGCCAAAACAAGGGTCAGGCACTACAAATGATGGCAATACCGCAAGAAGATTCTTTTCAGATCCAGAAACAGCATCTGAAATAACAGGTGTTGATTTTAACCTCATTAATCATAATCCTAGAAGTACTTGCGTGCAATGCAGAAATTGACTCTTGAAAATTTGGAGATTTTTTAAGGAAACTGCAAAAATATATACAACTAAGTACCCATGGAGAAATATGTCGGCTACAGTTCACAAAATCCTTTATCATGGAGAAGATGTCATTAAATATCAGTTGGTGCCACTTGAAGATTTATCAGAGGAAGCTCAGGAAAAAAAGGAATAAGGATTACAGATTTTATAGAGAGCACAATACTAGAAAAATTTCACGAAATTCCACAAATGAAGATCTATTTAATATATTATTGGCAACGTCAGATCCGTTCATCTCCAGTATTCGAAATCAATGGAAAGTGGAACATCGGGATTTAGATGAAGAAGTCAAAAAACTACTAAAGAAAAGAAATAACACAGAACAGAAAATGGAATATTTGCAATCAATTTTTCAATTAGATGAACAATAATTATAATTCATTAGATCTAAGACAGACATTGTATTAGTAAAAAATTATAATAAGCAGAACCTCACATTGTTACAAAAGCTATTCAAATCTATTGCTGCTTTTATTTTTAAAAGGTTTTTTTTATCCACATATGTATGAAATGTTTTAATAAATAAGAAATATTCAAAAAATAAATACGTATATTTTCGTATCAAAATTTAAAAAAAAAATCCGAATTTAGAGGATTTTTTTGCTAATATTAACAAATTTTACAGCAAAAAATAATAGATTCTTCTGTAGTAATAGCAAGATTTTAGATAATATTTCTAAATTTTTTTTAAGTGTAAACAAATTTGACAGAAAAATTTGTTAATTTTTCAGGAATAATATTAAAAATTCCAGTTGATTTTACTATTTTTTTTTTTAATGTTAAAATTTTTTTTTAATGTAAACATTAAATTTTTTTGAGTGTCCCATTATTACAAAAAATGTTAATGATTATTATTTAAATCCAAATATGACATTTTTAGATAATTGAAAAGCAAATAAAAAAAAAACCATAGTTCACCCTAACTATGCTCATAACTCTTCATCGATGTGTCCCAAGCTTTCGATAAAGTCTGGCATGAAGGATTACAATTAATGCTGGAGTCCCACAAGGCAGCATCATGGTCCCTCTATTATACTTAATTTATACTTCGGACTTGCCAACAAACAGCTACACCCTTACCTCAACATTTGCGGACGATGCAGCTTTTCTAAGCGTACACGCAAACTGTGAAGAAGCATCTCGTTACCTACAGGATCATATATTTGAACTGGAAAGGTGGAGGATAAAGATCAATGAGCAAAAATGCGCACATATAACATTCACATTGCGTCGGGAAACATGCCCCCTATTAAAATCAATAATCAAATAATACCCCAACACTCGCATGTAAAATGCCTCGGTATACATCTAGATCAGCGTTTAACGTGGGAATAGCATACAGAAGCTAAATTAACTCAAATGAAACAAAAAGCAACTCAAATTAATTGGCAGAAATTATTGGAAGAAATTCTGATTGCAAACTTCTACTTTACAACTCTATCTTAAAGCCAATTTGGTGCTACGGTATTCAGTTATGGGGCACTGTCTCGGCCTCTAACAAATAAACTTCTTCGAATAATCACAGCCGCTCCCTGGTACGTCAAAAACTCAAATATCCACAAGGATCTCAATGTGCCATTAGTAAAAACTATGAAAACGAAATCAGTAAAATATTTAAAAAGGCCGGAACTGTACCCAAATCCATCACGAAATATTTTAAATTATGGCGGCCACACTCGCTCAAGAAGAAGAGACACTGCTGCACTCACCCAATCAGATGAGCTTAGGATAAGATTTGATCAATTATTATTAACTAGATGACCCGTGCGAATATTTCGCACCGTTAATTGTCATTTTTGTAACATAAAATGAATAATTTTGTTAGTTTTTTTCTCTCTATCCTCTTACATCAACAATTCGTGTTGGAAAAGAAACCAGCCAATTGTAGGGGAATGTAAGAAAGAAAAATTGACTGTTTATTGTTGTGTCTTTGTTGAAGCTTTGATATTATTACATGTAAGACCTGAGTGTTTAAAATTCTTATTCACTTTATGGTCTTACTTGTATAATATTTTTAGCTTTTCTAAAGTATTTGGAAAAAGTTTCCTGGTCATTGGATGTCGGTAAATTTGTAAGCGTCCTCCCGCCCCATATTTGATTTAATCCATCTTATACGATAAGTAAGATATGAGGCTAGTAGCGAGACGGCAGTTGAAGTAAAGTTGAATTAATTACGAAGAAGAAAAATAAATTACTTTATTTAGGCGGTACACAACTTCAAGAAGTTGTTTATACTATTCCTGGGGCCCTTGTGGCACCTGAAAAACCTGGTGCAGGGGTAGACGTATACGTAATTCTTGTTGAAAAGCTTAATAAACACTTTTCTCCAGAAAGGAATTCCACCTTTGAGAGACATTTGTTCCGTACGCTAAAACCTGAAGAAGGGGAAAGTTTGAACAAATTTTTGGTGAGATTATCAAACCAAGCTGCCAAATGTCAATTCGGAGAGACCAAAGACGAAATATTAGCCATTAACCTAAAAGATAAACTTATCGATGTTTGGGCTCCTAATGACCTTAGGAAACGATTATTAGAGAAGGAGTACACTCTGTCGGAAGCCATAGAAATGTGTCATGTACATGAACAAATAAATAATCGGTCGGAGACTATGAGATTGCCAGATATGTCATTAGATATAAACAGGGTAGAAGTTAAAAGTCAAATCCCCGAATGTGGCAGACGGCCAACGGGGACATTCTGGGAACAGCGCTACTTGTCCCGCAAAATCATCAAAATGCAACAAATGCGGTTTCATAGGCCATTTCGTTCGCAAATGTAAAACAAAAGGAGTTAAGCGAGGATATTCTAGTTTCGTAAATACGGATACAAAGAGGCGCAGAGAGACCTATTCTAACATCCAGTTTGTATCAGATAACAATGTGGAAGTCGTCGATACACACAATAAGGGTAATGAATATAACTGCTTCCAAGTAACAGATGGACTTAACAATCACACGAGTGGAATAATTGAGTGCTATATAGGGGGTAGTAGAATTTCAATGTTGAATGATTCTGGGTCACAGCATAATTTGTTAAGTAAAAATATTGGGAGTATCTCAGCAAGAAACAAACTACGGTATGGAATATTCGGACAGAATCTGAGAATCAGTTTCGTGCCTATGCTGGAAACGATCTACTCAAGATAAAGGCGGTTTTTGAGGCGGTTATAGGTCTTGATTTAGTTTCGAACCTAATTCCTACTTTCTATGTTATTGAAGATGGAGGCCAATCTCTGCTGGGCATAGATACTGCTATTAAATTAAACGTTTTAGGTCGAGAAATCAATAAAATTTAAAATTGTGATGTATTCCCCAAAATTTAAGGAATCAAGATTTCACTATCGATAGACAAGTCCGTTAAGCTTATTAAACAACCATTACGTAGGGTGCCTTCAGCGTTAGAGGAAAAGGTGGAACAAATGTTAAAAGAAGCTGTTATACAAGACATCATTGAACCTGTAGAAGGACCCAGTCGTTGGATATCTCCAGTGGTTATAGTATTTAAAGGTAATGAGGATATTCGGTTATACATCGACATGAGACGTGCTAATGCAGCTATATTGAGAGAAAACTACCCGCTTCCAACTTTCGATTCCTTTGTAGGTACCAAAACTGCAGGGAGCCAAATATTTTACCAGTCTTGACCTAAAGAATGCGTATCACCAATTAGAGCTCGACGAAGAAAGTCGTGAGATAACAACATTCATTACGTCCAAAGGACTACATCGGTACAAAAGGTTATTATTTGGAGTAAATTCAGCGCCAGACATTTTTCAAAGAACGATGGAAAATATACTGGCACCTTGTAACTCTGTCGTAAACTATTTGGACGATGTTATTGTTTTTGGATGTTCTGAGTTGGGACATGTTAAAAATTTGTAAAAGGTTTTGGCTATTTTAAAGGAATATAATGTTTTGCTATATGATGAAAAATTTATCTTTAAAACGGTGAAACTGGGTTTCTTGGGGCATATTTTGTCTCGTGAAGGAATAAATCCCGATCCAGAGAAAATAAACACCATTATGAATTTTCGACCACCGAGTAGCAAGGAAGAACTAAGAAGTTTCTTAGGCATGGTAACATATGTTGGAAAATTTATTCCAGACCTGGCTGATTTAACTGAACCTCTTAGAGTTTTGACCAAGAAAGACACGAAGTTTATTTGGGGCCAACACAAAGGTCAAGCCTAAAAAAGTTAAAGGGACAGTTGACCAAGATGCCTACACTGTCATATTTTAACCCGAAGAGTCGCACTCGTCTAATAGCAGACGCAAGTCCGGTAACGTTAGGGGCGGTTCTTCTTCAATTCGAAAATAACACCCCTAAGATAATAACATTTGCTAGTAAGAGCCTTTCTCAAACCGAACGAAGATATTCCCAAACAGAGAAGGAAAGTCTCGCATTGGTATGGGCGGTAGAGCGATTTTACTATTATTTAATGGGAATAGAGTTCGAGCTTGTGACGGATCACAAACCGTTAGAAACTATTTTTAAGCCGACGTCTAAGCCACCAGCACGTATTGAACGATGGGTTCTTCGTCTTAAATCTTTTAAATTTAAAGTAATTTATCAGCCTGGCAAATATAACATCGCAGATTCTTTGTCTAGATTATGCAGGATTGAAAATTGTGCGTCTTTCGATCAACAAGCAGAAATCAACATATGTGCGATTATAAAAGAAACGGTACCTCAAGCTCTCTCAATTCTCGAAATTGTTGAGAACAATAAATTGGATCCAGAACTGATGGAAGCGGTAGAATGTTTGAAAAACAATTCATGGCAATCAAATACTTCGAACAGAGTTTTCCCATTTCGGTTGGAGCTATGTACACTGGGTAATATCCTACTTCGTGGAACGAAAATTGTTATACCAATTCCTTTAAGAACTAGAGGTTTAGATATAGCACATGAAGTTCATCCGGGTGAGACTGTAATGAAACGTCGTGTTCGATCTATGATATGGTGGCCGCTAATTGACCGAGATGTCAAGAAATACGTGAAAAACTGTCGTGACTGTTTGTTGGTGTCAATACCCACAAATCCGGCTCCAATGAACAGACGAGTGTTGCCAAAAGAGCCATGGCAATGTCTAGCAATGGATCTGCTGGGACCATTACCAAATCATGATTTTATATTTGTGGTAATCGATTATTACTCAAGATACCAAGGGCTTAAGTTCTTAAGGAAATTAACATCAAAAGCAATAATTAATTTCTTGGATGAGATCTTTTCAAGACTAGGCTCCAACAGAATTGCTTTTTAATCGAATAATTCGTGACAAGTTGCCATCAACTCTCGACGTCGGTGAAAACATTTTAGATGCTGAAGCAAGGGACTTAGACATGCTTAACAAAGAAAAAGGGAGAAAGAGAGCAGACAAAGATCGCAAGGCAAGTGATAGCGACATAAAAGTCGGAGATAAAGTATTACTTCAGAATGTTGTTTTTCCAAATAAATTAACACCAACATTTCGCTCAGAAGAATATGAAGTAGTTGAGCGGAAAGGCAACGATGTTACGATACGCAATGATGACAAAATCTTTAGGCGAAACATCAGCCATTTAAAGAAGCTGCCAGCAACACCGGAGCCTAAAAGGAATTCTAGTTCAGAGATGTTGGAGACATAATCCGAATCTGAGATTCCTAAAACGAGGTTGACACTGAAGCATAAAAATATTGGAGGGATGTGGAGATCTGGCAACGCTGTTAGCTAGTCATGTCACTTTAGAATTCTGGCAACACGGTGATATTGCGCGGCGAGGTATGGGACAGTTCTAAAAATGTGAAGTTGTTGAGTTGGTGTAAAATAATAAATTGAATTAATAAAAATTAAATTTGTTTAAAAGTCGAAAATAAATATTACTGTGTTCTTACTGAAGTAGTGGGTTATTACAATTGCCTAAAATCAAAATGTCGAAAAGTGTGCTACTAGTGTTGGTGAAGTGTGTAGGGTGCTCAGAGTTTAATTTATATAAGCCAATGGACAACATTTGACAGTGTAGGTTTGAATCCATCAGTAAGTTGCAGTTAAAATCACTTGCAATAATTACGTCATTGTATTGACGAGGTAAAATATGTTCACCCAAATAAAGGTTATAATATGTTTCACGATCTGCTCGATAAATGCAATTCAATAATAGTTTTTTATCATCACCAATTATTTCAGTAAATAAATACTCGATTGCCGCACTATCTTCCGATATTTTTACTTCCTTATAATGCATAAGGTTTTTGATGTAAATCGCAACCCCGCCAGCATATCCCTTTCTATCATTTCTAAGTATTTTGTATCCATTGGCCGTAACAAAACTACCTGGTAAAACTCTATCAAAACACGTTTCCGATATACATACTATATCCACCTTAGATTCCTCAAATAAGTAACGAAACTTATCAATTTTAAGAAGTAAACTTTGGGCACTAATATGGCAAATATTAAGACCATTACGTTGCTCCGCAAGAATTTGAATCAGATTTTTCATACTGACTGTAGAACTCAACCCAGAGCTATTTGAAATCAACATTATCAATATATAAAACAGAGGTGACAACGCTATTACAACAAAGAACTGCCAAATTTTTATTAAAAGTTAATGAGATTATGGATGAAGATGGGAAAATAAGATTTAAGATTGAGTATTTCATAAGACATATTTTAATTTGATTTCTTTTTCGAATAAATATATAATAAATACTTAAAATTAGGATGTACGAAACATAAACATAATATTTTTTGCAGTGTAAAAAAGGATAAGCATATGACATCATGATTTCATCAATGTAGAAATTGGCTTGTATGTTTTCATTAGTTGATGGAAAAAGTTTATTAAGTTCGCTTAAATCTTTAATACGTATTGGTTCATCTGTCGGATTTATTTGGATATATACCAGTCCACGTAGAGAAAAGGGTGAGGTTAGACGAGATCTTTTACGTAAATCTATTGTTGCGTGTAATATTTTAAAATTGGTTGACGTTAAATTTTCATTCAAGTAAACGATTTTATTATCAAAGTGTTCCTAGTAGTTAAACCCAATATGTTGAAGGTACAATTGGTTTTTATAGGTTTTTTTAAAATAAGCCAATGCCTTTAAAATATAATTTTTGTCCTAGGGCGAACAAAGTTTTTTTTTTTTTTTTTTTTTTTTTTTTTTTTTTTTTTTTTTTTGGTTGGGACCAGCACTCACGGGATGGCCCTTACAAATGCAATGCATTGTGTTGGAACTAGGAAAAAAGGTAATGGGATGGAGGATAGAGGGAGAAGTGTTTGTGAACATTCGACTTGAACTTTTTCATGTTGATAGTGAGAGGGAAGACTTCAGCAGGAATGTTGTTCCACATACGAACGGTCCGGCCAAAAATCGAATTTTCTCTGTAATGCGTTGTACGATTTACTGGCCAATAGACCACAAAAGGATGGGCTCTTGAGGAAAAACGTGTATTACGAACAAACACACGGGTTTCGGGAACCAGATCCCTAATTTCAATACAACCCACATTGCGACGGTGCTCAAGGGAGCCAATAGAGTTGTATACCCTACTGCCACCAATGAGAACCTTCACCCTCTCCTGCACACGGTCGAGAAGCTCCAAAATACACTTTGAAGCCCCGGAGAGTTTTATTCCATTCCCGGTTGGATATAGATGATATAAATAGTAAGGAGATCAGATGGAGTGAAAAATGTCTTACACCATTTCAAAAAGCCGAGGCACTTGAATGCTTCTTTCGACACCTTAAATATATGTTCTGTCCATCGGACATCAGATTGTATCCCATGCTCAGAACATCAAGAGATTCTGGCAAAGGTTGCTGTCATCTGCAAAACAGTAGATAGGGTTGGAATTTTGACTTAGAAGGTCATTTAGAAAAATGAGAAATATAGTATGAGAAAGAACGGACCCTTGCGGCTCACCTGAATGAATCTTGAACTCGTTTGACGAAACCCCATCTATAAGAACTCGTATAGTGCGATCTCTGAGAAAGCTTGATTTAAATCGAGAGAAATTATCACCGACAATAATGCAACAAGTTTTGACAAGAGTGCACCATGACAAAATCTGTCAAACGCCTTGGAAATATCTAAAGCAATTACCTAACTTTCGCCAAAATGGTGAAGGGAACGGTCTCCAACAACAACAAGTCTCCAGTAGAGCGACCTCTACGAAAGCCATACTGGCGGTCGCTTAGTGGGGAATTTGACTCTAAAAATTTGATAAGATGGTGGTTTACCATACTCTCCATAACTTTGGAAAGTGCCGAACAAATTGCAATTGGGCGGTAAATTTAAGGGTTATTAGCCACTCCATTTTTACGAATTGGCGTTACATTAGCAACTTTCCAGCAGATGGGAAATTCCCCGGCATGGTTTAAAGTGCTGAAAAGATTTGCTAAGGGACGAGCTAGCGTCGAAGAGCACTGTTTTAAGACCAGTGCAGATATTCCATCCGGCCCAGGAGACTTGTTTATGTCGAGATCCGCAAGAACCCTTTTAACAGCTCGAGCTCAAAAAAATTTTCATTTACAGTGTGAAGCTCACTCATAATATTACACATACGTTTGTCCATTTCATTTAAAACTCTGTTTTCGACAGCATTTCTAATTCTATCTTCAATTTTTTTAATTTATGTAGTTAAGAGTTCGAACTGTTTTTTCAAATCGCTTATTCATAAATTCCATCAAACGAGTAGGAGAAAGAGACAAGCACACACGTTTTGCTTCATTTTTGAGCGGGGATGTAAAATTTCTTTTATTCGACTTTGATCTTAAACTCTTTTCCATTATTTTATTTATGTTATTACAAATGTGAACAAGTAAACTGTTTATAATTTCTAAGAGCTGTTTAAATAATATATTTTTTTATTTTGATTTTATTTTCTTAATATTTTCTTTGGTTTTGTTGGTGTTTTTATTTCTTAATTTTTTTTGTTTGTATTATTTTTTTGTTTTTATCATTTTTTGTTTATTTTGTTTGGTTTATTATTTTTGATTTCTTTCGTTTATTTATTGGTATTTAAGTTAATTTGTATAAGTTTAACATTAAAACAAAAGAAAATTTTATTAATTTTTGTGTTGTTCTTTTAATGGTTTTTCTTTTTTAAATATAGCTTTTTGTAGAGAATTTAATTCTAAATATTTTGGTGTATAATTAGTATTGTGGTTATTGGTGTATATTAACTTTTATTTAAGCACGATAGTTATTTTTAAATTTGAAATAAAACAGAGCTTATTTAAAGTGCAACCGACTCAACAAAAATCTTTACTGCGTCTGTTCACAAGAAAGACAAAAGTTCTAACGTATACGGAACTTCGCAAGTCAAGCAGGATGATACCAGTGACCGACAGGGTTAAGTACTTAGGCGTATTCCTTGATCGGAAATTAAAATGGAAAAACCACAAAGATGAAAGAAGCAACGATGCGAGCCGCTTTTGGGTGATATGTAGGTTATAGACCTAAAATCCAACTATGGCACACTGGCTTTACAAAAGTGTGACCGATTCTAACTAATGCTTCTCAAATCTGGTGGACCTCGTTAGACAGAGCGTGTTCAGGGGGTCCAGCGTACATTTAGCTTGGAACAAAGCGGGGCGATGTGCACCACACCGAGGTACGTGGCGGCAATCGCGTCCGAACTGCTCTTACCTCTCGGCGAATTATATAAAGGTGACTACAGGGCACGTCATTAGTGTATATTGGATACATTGATTGGATATACACGTTCACCGGACATGCACGACCAAATACCAGAGACGGAAATTTTCAGAAGCTGCGAGTTGAACTTTAGGGAAAATGCCTGTGGGGATATGTTGCTACACAGACGGATATAAACTGGGGAATTAAACAACCATAAGGGTCTATATTAAAAACCTGGAAACCGAGATATTCTACCATCTTCCGGATCACAACACAAGTTTCTAGGCGGAAGTTCGTACCATTACGGAATGTATAAGATGGATTAAATCAAATATGGGGCGGGAGGACGCTTACAAATTTACCGACATCCAATGACCAGGAAACTTTTTCCAAATACTTTAGAAAAGCTAAAAATATTATACAAGTAAGACCATCAAGTAAAAAAGAATTTTAAACACTCAGGTCTTACATGTAATAATATCAAAGCTTCAACAAAGACACAACAATAAACAGTCAATTTTTCTTTCTTACATTCCCCTACAATTGGCTGGTTTCTTTTCCAACACGAATTGTAGTTGTAAGAGGATAGAGAGAAAAAAAAATTTAAAAAAAAAACAAGTTGCTTAAATAAAGCAGCTTGCCATTTCAGTTTTTTATTTGCCGAGCACATTCAAATTTATTACCAAAAATTATTTTCGGGAATGAAATATTTATTATTAATTAATTCATATATTAATGATGTGCTAATAATACCAATTTTTGAATGAAAACACTGAAATTTATTGTTGTGGGAAAGCTAGTTTCTATGCGCATTTTGCTGGTTGCTTAGGCCAGCTCGTCAGGAAACTTTTTCCAAATACTTTAGAAAAGCTAAAAATATTATACAAGTAAGACCATAAAGTGAATAAGAATTTTAAACACTCAGGTCTTACATGTAACATTATCAAAGCTTCAACAAAGACACAACAATAAACATTCAATTTTTGTTTCTTACATTCCCCTACAATTGGGTGGCTTTTTTCCAACACGAATTGTAGTTGCAAGAGGATAGAAAGAAAAAAACAATATTAAAGACTTGAGTGTTTAAAAATCTTATTCACTTTATGGTCTTACTTGTTTAATTCCCCAGTTTATATCCGTCTGTGTAGCAACATATCCCCACAGGCATTTTCCCTAAAGTTCAACTCGCAGCTTCTGAAAATTTCCGTCTCTGGTATTTGGTCGTGCATGTCCGGTGAACGTGTATATCCAATCAATGTATCCAATATACACTAATGACGTGCCCTGTAGTCACCTTTATATAATTCGCCGAGAGGTAAGAGCAGTTCGGACGCGATTGCCGCCACGTACCTCGGTGTGGTGCACATCGCCCCGCTTTGTTCCAAGCTAAATGTACGCTGGACCCCCTGAACACGCTCTGTCTAACGAGGTCCACCAGATTTGAGAAGCATTAGTTAGAATCGGTCACACTTTTGTAAAGCCAGTGTGCCATAGTTGGATTTTAGGTCTATAACCTACATATCACCCAAAAGCGGCTCGCATCGTTGCTTCTTTCATCTTTGTGGTTTTTCCATTTTAATTTCCGATCAAGGAATACGCCTAAGTACTTAACCCTGTCGGTCACTGGTATCATCCTGCTTGACTTGCGAAGTTCCGTATACGTTAGAACTTTTGTCTTTCTTGTGAACAGACGCAGTAATGATTTTTGTTGAGTCGGTTGCACTTTAAATAAGCTCTGTTTTATTTCAAATTTAAAAATAACTATCGTGCTTAAATAAAAGTTAATATACACCAATAACCACAATACTAATTATACACCAAAATATTTAGAATTAAATTCTCTACAAAAAGCTATATTTAAAAAAGAAAAACCATTAAAAGAACAACACAAAAATTAATAAAATTTTCTTTTGTTTTAATGTTAAACTTATACAAATTAACTTAAATACCAATAAATAAACGAAAGAAATCAAAAATAATAAACCAAACAAAATAAACAAAAAATGATAAAAACAAAAAAATAATACAAACAAAAAAAATTAAGAAATAAAAACACCAACAAAACCAAAGAAAATATTAAGAAAATAAAATCAAAATAAAAAAATATATTATTTAAACAGCTCTTAGAAATTATAAACAGTTTACTTGTTCACATTTGTAATAACATAAATAAAATAATGGAAAAGAGTTTAAGATCAAAGTCGAATAAAAGAAATTTTACATCCCCGCTCAAAAATGAAGCAAAACGTGTGTGCTTGTCTCTTTCTCCTACTCGTTTGATGGAATTTATGAATAAGCGATTTGAAAAAACAGTTCGAACTCTTAACTACATAAATTAAAAAAATTGAAGATAGAATTAGAAATGCTGTCGAAAACAGAGTTTTAAATGAAATGGACAAACGTATGTGTAATATTATGAGTGAGATTCACACTGTAAATGAAAATTTTTTTGAGCTCGAGCTGTTAAAAGGGTTCTTGCGGATCTCGACATAAACAAGTCTCCTGGGCCGGATGGAATATCTGCACTGGTCTTAAAACAGTGCTCTTCGACGCTAGCTCGTCCCTTAGCAAATCTTTTCAGCACTTTAAACCATGCCGGGGAATTTCCCATCTGCTGGAAAGTTGCTAATGTAACGCCAATTCGTAAAAATGGAGTGGCTAATAACCCTTAAATTTACCGCCCAATTGCAATTTGTTCGGCACTTTCCAAAGTTATGGAGAGTATGGTAAACCACCATCTTATCAAATTTTTAGAGTCAAATTCCCCACTAAGCGACCGCCAGTATGGCTTTCGTAGAGGTCGCTCTACTGGAGACTTGTTGTTGTTGGAGACCGTTCCCTTCACCATTTTGGCGAAAGTTAGGTAATTGCTTTAGATATTTCCAAGGCGTTTGACAGATTTTGTCATGGTGCACTCTTGTCAAAACTTGTTGCATTATTGTCGGTGATAATTTCTCTCGATTTAAATCAAGCTTTCTCAGAGATCGCACTATACGAGTTCTTATAGATGGGGTTTCGTCAAACGAGTTCAAGATTCATTCAGGTGAGCCGCAAGGGTCCGTTCTTTCTCATACTATATTTCTCATTTTTCTAAATGACCTTCTAAGTCAAAATTCCAACCCTATCTACTGTTTTGCAGATGACAGCAACCTTTGCCAGAATCTCTTGATGTTCTGAGCATGGGATACAATCTGATGTCCGATGGACAGAACATATATTTAAGGTGTCGAAAGAAGCATTCAAGTGCCTCGGCTTTTTGAAATGGTGTAAGACATTTTTCACTCCATCTGATCTCCTTACTATTTATATCATCTATATCCAACCGGGAATGGAATAAAACTCTCCGGGGCTTCAAAGTGTATTTTGGAGCTTCTCGACCGTGTGCAGGAGAGGGTGAAGGTTCTCATTGGTGGCAGTAGGGTATACAACTCTATTGGCTCCCTTGAGCACCGTCGCAATGTGGGTTGTATTGAAATTAGGGATCTGGTTCCCGAAACCCGTGTGTTTGTTCGTAATACACGTTTTTCCTCAAGAGCCCATCCTTTTGTGGTCTATTGGCCAGTAAATCGTACAACGCATTACAGAGAAAATTCGATTTTTGGCCGGACCGTTCGTATGTGGAACAACATTCCTGCTGAAGTCTTCCCTCTCACTATCAACATGAAAAAGTTCAAGTCGAATGTTCACAAACACTTCTCCCTCTATCCTCCATCCCATTACCTTTTTTCCTAGTTCCAACACAATGCATTGCATTTGTAAGGGCCATCCCGTGAGTGCTGGTCCCAACCAAAAAAAAAAAAAAAAAAAAAAAAAAAAAAAAAAAAAAAAAAACTTTGTTCGCCCTAGGACAAAAATTATATTTTAAAGGCATTGGCTTATTTTAAAAAAACCTATAAAAACCAATTGTACCTTCAACATATTGGGTTTAACTACTAGGAACACTTTGATAATAAAATCGTTTACTTGAATGAAAATTTAACGTCAACCAATTTTAAAATATTACACGCAACAATAGATTTACGTAAAAGATCTCGTCTAACCTCACCCTTTTCTCTACGTGGACTGGTATATATCCAAATAAATCCGACAGATGAACCAATACGTATTAAAGATTTAAGCGAACTTAATAAACTTTTTCCATCAACTAATGAAAACATACAAGCCAATTTCTACATTGATGAAATCATGATGTCATATGCTTATCCTTTTTTACACTGCAAAAAATATTATGTTTATGTTTCGTACATCCTAATTTTAAGTATTTATTATATATTTATTCAAAAAAGAAATCAAATTAAAATATGTCTTATGAAATACTCAATCTTAAATCTTATTTTCCCATCTTCATCCATAATCTCATTAACTTTTAATAAAAATTTGGCAGTTCTTTGTTGTAATAGCGTTGTCACCTCTGTTTTATATATTGATAATGTTGATTTCAAATAGCTCTGGGTTGAGTTCTACAGTCAGTATGAAAAATCTGATTCAAATTCTTGCGGAGCAACGTAATGGTCTTCATATTTGCCATATTAGTGCCCAAAGTTTACTTCTTAAAATTGATAAGTTTCGTTACTTATTTGAGGAATCTAAGGTGGATATAGTATGTATATCGGAAACGTGTTTTGATAGAGTTTTACCAGGTAGTTTTGTTACGGCCAATGGATACAAAATACTTAGAAATGATAGAAAGGGATATGCTGGCGGGGTTGCGATTTACATCAAAAACCTTATGCATTATAAGGAAGTAAAAATATCGGAAGATAGTGCGGCAATCGAGTATTTATTTATTGAAATAATTGGTGATGATAAAAAACTATTATTGAATTGCATTTATCGAGCAGATCGTGAAACATATTATAACCTTTATTTGCGTGAACATATTTTACCTCGTCAATACAATGACGTAATTATTGCAAGTGATTTTAACTGCAACTTACTGATGGATTCAAACCTACACTGTCAAATGTTGTCCATTGGCTTATATAAATTAAACTCTGAGCTAGGGTTGCCATTCGTACTGTTTTTATCAGTACATGTACTGTTTTTTGTTTCAAGTACTGATTTATGCATTACAAGCAAATCAGTACGCAAATGTACTGATTTTTTCATTAATGTACTGTTGTTGTACTGTTATTATATATTAACATTGTTCAATATATAGTTTGTCATATTGTTTGCGATACAAATATTTATATAGATGTTCTTATCGATGAATTATTAACATTAAAGGATTTTGCGAATCAGTGCGAAAAGAGAAGACAGTAGAAGAAAAATGGAGTTTCTAAATGGTGGTGTGTTTACGAATTTGGGGAAATGTGTACTTTTATTTTTTCCATTCCACATTCAAACGCTTTTACAGAATGAGTCTTTAGTTTTCAAAGTGAAGAAAAGAGAGAAACAGGCTCTTAATATAAAACCTAGAGAATGAGTTGCAGATAAAGACAAACTTTGGTTATAGTTGAAACGAGTTACTTGAAGACTGAAGACAGGAAAAAAATTATGGACAATGTACAAAAAGGCCATAAATATTTGTAACTTGTACTTAAATATTTATGTCCATACATATGCAAATATATTATTTATATAAATCTATAGTGTAAGATCGTCTGAGAAACGATTGTGCCTTTTGCAATAATTACAATTATTAATATTCGTATTGATTAGTTGCAAATCACTTTTAAATAATTGTTTTAATTATTTTGAAGATAAATTCACGTGTTCAATTTGTTTTTTAACATTGTTATCCTTATATCTGTAGCTTGGTGCTAAAAAGGCCAATGTCAAATAATTAATTTTCGAGAAAAATTGAAATTTAAGTTTTTTATGGAAGAGGTGAAATTGGCTAGCAAACCCCTTTTGAACTCGGTTAAATTATACATTGGCTGTTTCCGCAAAATAAAACAAATTTAGCATGACATTTTAATTGCAAAATTAAAATAATTATGCTGGTAGATATAGCACAAAAAATCTTTTATTTAATTTTATGTTGACCTATATTCAAAAAATATAAAAGGAGCAAGGAAATAAAATCTCAGTTCACATACGTTTTTTTCGTCAAATATTTGATATGATCGTAGCTTAAGAAGACCTAATGCAACAATTAACTCAAAACAGCAGAATATTGACATTGACCCTTTTAGTACCAAGCTACAGACATAATGAACTCAATGTTAAAATTAATATAAAACCAAGAAGTAGCCAACAAGGAATTAAGAATCGAATTTTTGTTGTGTTTCAGTTTTTTTTTTGTTATTCACTTTGTATTCCCGCTATAAATATATACGGAATTTAATTATTGTTTCAACAAAATTCAGTTTTATTAATTAAATTTTGTCATGGTTCAAATTATAGAATGAATAAATGTTTTGTTTTAAAAAAAATTAAGGCTTTTTATGTTATTAATATGTAATTTTATATTAAAAATTATATGTACTGTTTTTCATGCAATTGTACTGATTGTTTTTCTCTTATGTACTGATTTCTCTGATTTCAAAACTGGCAACCCTACTCTGAGCACCCTACACACTTCACCAACACTAGTAGCACACTTTTCGACATTTTGATTTTAGGCAATTGTAATAACCCACTACTTCAGTAAGAACACAGTAATATTTATTTTCGACTTTTAAACAAATTTAATTTTTATTAATTCAATTTATTATTTTACACCAACTCAACAACTTCACATTTTTAGAACTGTCCCATACCTCGCCGCGCAATATCACCGTGTTGCCAGAATTCTAAAGTGACATGACTAGCTAACAGCGTTGCCAGATCTGATGTTTCGCCTAAAGATTTTGTCATCATTGCGTATCGTAACATCGTTGCCTTTCCGCTCAACTACTTCATATTCTTTTGAGCGAAATGTTGGTGTTAATTTATTTGGAAAAACAACATTCTGAAGTAATACTTTATCTCCGACTTTTATGTCGCTATCTCTTGCTTTGCGATCTTTGTCTGCTCTCTTTCTCCCTTTTCTTTGTTAAGCATGTCTAAATCTCTTGCTTCAGCATCTAAAATGTTTTCCCCGACGTCGAGAGTTGATGGCAACTTGTCACGAATTACTCAATTAAAAAGCAATTCTGTTGGAGCCTTCCCAGTTGTTCCATGGGGAGTGACATTGTACATCAACAGAAATTTTTGGATTTCTTTCTTGTAATCTGTTCAGTTACTATGTGCTATTCGTAAACGTTTAATGACAGAGCTATTCATATTTTCTACTTCCCCGTTAGCCTGTGGCCAGTATGGCGGGGACGTTAAAATTTCGATATTTTTGTCTGCACAGAAGTTTTTAAATTCTTCGCTGACAAACTGCCGACCATTATCAGTGGTAATGGATTCCGGGAAACCTAGTCTTGAAAAGATCTCATCCAAGAAATTAATTATGGCTTTTGATGTTAATTTCCTTAAGAACTTAACCCCTTGGTATCTTGAGTAATAATCGATTACCATAAATATAAAATCATAATTTGGTAATGGTCCCAGCAGATCCATTGCTAGACATTGCCATGGCTCTTTTGGCAACACTCGTCTGTCACAGTCACGACAGTTTTTCACGTATTTCTCGACATCTCGGTCAAATAGCGGCCACCATATATTAGATCGAACACGACGTTTCATTACAGTCTCACCCGGATGACCTTCATGTGCTATAGCTAAACCTCTAGTTCTTAAAGGAATTGGTATAACAATTTTCGTTCCATGAAGTAGGATATTACCCAGTGTACATAACTCCAACCGAAATGGGAAAACTCTGTTCGAAGTATTTGATTGCCATGAATTGTTTTTCAACATTCTACCGCTTCCATCAGTTCTGGATCCAATTTATTGTTCTCAACAATTTGGAGAATTGAGAGAGCTTGAGGTACCGTTTCTTTTATAATCGCACATATGTTGATTTCTGCTTGTTGATCGAAAGACGCACAATTTTCAATCCTGCATAATCTAGACAAAGAATCTGCGATGTTATATTTGCCAGGCTGATAAATTACTTTAAATTTAAAAGATTTAAGACGAAGAACCCATCGTTCAATACGTGCTGGTGGCTTAGACGTCGGCTTAAAAATAGTTTCTAACGGTTTGTGATCCGTCACAAGCTCGAACTCTATTCCCATTAAATAATAGTAAAATCGCTCTACCGCCCATACCAATTTGGTGCTACGGTATTCAGTTATGGGGCACTGTCTCGGCTTCTAACATCGAAAAAATTCAAAGGCGCCAAAATAAACTTCTTCGAATAATCACAGCCGCCCCCTGGTACGTCAAAAACTCAAATATCCACAAGGATCTCAATGTGCCATTAGTAAAAACTATGATAACGAAATATGCAGTAAAATATTTAAAAAGGCTGGAACTGCACCCAAATCCATTAGCTAGAAATATTTTAAATTATGGCGGCCACACTCGCTTAAGAAGAAGAGACACTGCAGCACTCACCCAATCAGATGAGCGATAAACACCTATATATGTAAACAGAAACCGTGATGACTAAATCTTTTGTGTTTGACACTGGCAGGACATAAAGCAAATATTAGGATAAGATTTGATTAATTATTGTTAGTTCATATTTAATATATGAAGATTCAATAAATATATAATGAAAAAAAAAACCGCCCATTCCAATGCGAGACTTTCCTTCTCTGTTTGGGAATATCTTCGTTCGGTTTGAGAAAGGCTCTTACTAGCAAATGTTATTATCTTAGGGGTGTTATTTTATTTGAAGAAGAACCGCCCCTAACGCTACCGGACTTGCGTCTGCTATTAGACGAGTGCGACTATTCGGGTCAAAATATGACAGTGTAGGCACTTGGTCAACTGTCCCTTTAACTTTTGGAAGGCTTGACCTTTGTGTTGCCCCCAAATAAACTTCGTGTCTTTCTTGGTCAAAACTCTAAGAGGTTCAGTTAAATCAGCCAGGTCTGGAATAAATTTTCCAACATATGTTACCATGCCTAAGAAACTTCTTAGTTCTTCCTTGCTACTCGGTGGTCGAAAATTCATAATGGTGTTTATTTTCTCTGGATCGGGATTTATTCCTTCACGAGACAAAATATGCCCCAAGAAACCCAGTTTCACCGTTTTAAAGATAAATTTTTCATCATTTAGCAAAACATTATATTCCTTTAAAATAGCCAAAACCTTTTACAAATTTTTAACATGTCCCAACTCAGAACATCCAAAAACAATAACATCGTCCAAATAGTTTACGACAGAGTTACAAGGTGCCAGTATATTTTCCATCGTTCTTTGAAAAATGTCTGGCGCTGAATTTACTCCAAATAATAACCTTTTGTACCGATGTAGTCCTTTGGACGTAATCTCACGACTTTCTTCGTCGAGCTCTAATTGGTGATACGCATTCTTTAGGTCAAGTCTGGAAAAATATTTGGCTCCCTGCAGTTTTGGTACCTACAAAGGAATCGAAAGTTGGAAGCGGGTAGTTTTCTCTCAATATAGCTGAATTAGCACGTCTCATATCGATGTATAACCCATTACCTTTAAATACTATAACCACTGGAGATATCCAACGACTGGGTCCTTCTACAGGTTCTATGATGTCTTGTATAACAGCTTTTTTTAACTTTTGTTCCACCTTTTCCTCTTACGCTAAAGGCACCCTACGTAATGGTTGTTGAATGGGCTTAACGGACTTGTCTATCGATAGTAAAATCTTGATTCCTTAAATTTTGGGAAATACCTCACAATTTCAATTTTATTGGTTTCTCGACCTAATTTCAAAAAGTTTTATTTAATAGCAGTATCTATGCCCAGCAGAGATTGGCCACCATTTTCAATAACATAGAAAGTAAAAATCAGGTTGAAACTAAATGAAGACCTATAACCGCCTCAAAAGCCGCCTTTATCTTGAGTAGATCGTTTCCAGCATAGGCACGAAACTGATTTTTAGATTCTGTCCGAATATTCCATACCATGGCTTGTTTCTTGCTGAGATACTCCCAATCTTTTCACTTAACAAATTATGCTGTGACCCAGAATCATTCAACATTGAAATTCTACTACCCCCTATATAGCACTCAATTATTCCACTCGTGTGATTGTTAAGTCCATCTGTTACTTGGAAGCAGTTATATTCATTACCCTTATTGTGTGTATCGACGACTTCCACATTGTTATCTGATACAAACTGGATGTTAGAATAGGTCTCTCTGCGCCCCTTTGTATCCGTATTTCCGAAACTAGAATAGCCTCGCTTAACTCCTTTTGTTTTACATTTGCGAACGAAATGGCCTATGAAACCGCATTTGTTGCATTTTGATGATTTTGCGGGACAAGTAGCGCTGTTCCCAGAATGTCCCCGTTGGCCACATCTGCCACATTCGGGGATTTGACTTTTAACTTCTACCCTGTTTATATCTAATGACATATCTCGCAATCTCATAGTCTCGGACCGATTATTTATTTGTTCATGTACATGACACATTTCTATGGCTTCCGACACAGTGCACTTCTTCTCTAATAATCGTTTCCTAAGGTCATTAGGAGCTTAAACATCGATAAGTTTATCTTTTAGGTTAATGGCTAATATTTCGTTTTTGGTCTCTCTGAATTGACATTTGGCAGCTTGGTTTCGTAATCTCATCAAAAATTTGTTCAAACTTTCCCCTTCTTCAGGTTTTAGCGTACGGAACAAATATCTCTCAAAGGTTGAATTCCTTTCTGGAGAAAAGTGTTTATTAAGCTTTTCAACAAGAATTTCGTATACGTCTACCCCTTCACCAGGTTTTTCAGGCTCCACAAGGGCCCCAGGAATAGTATAAACAACTTCTTGAAGTTGTGTACCGCCTAAATAAAGTAATTTATTTTTCTTCTTCGTAATAAATTCAACTTTACTTCAACTGCCGTCTCGCTACTAGCCTCATATCTTACTTGTCGTTTACAATCTGTATATTTGTGTAATAAAATTTCCACTGCCCTACATATGTCAAAAGCAGTGCCACAAGGTTCTATTCTATGTCCATTGTTGTTCACATTATGCAACAATTATTTACCCAGTCAACTTTCACACAGCATTATGCAGATGATGTTCAAATTTATAGAAGTTGTCAGAAAGGATTTATTCGTGAATGCACTGAAAAGCTTAATGAAGTTCTCAATAAAATATTTGTATGGACATTGTCAAATGGACTTTATTTAAATCCTAAGAAAAAAGACGGCATGAACAACGTCATTCATAAACATACTGAAATGTTTATCCAATGAAGTTCAAATAAAAATAAAATTCAGATTACTGAACAAACGGTTATTTTATTCATTCTACTAGCAAACACATTTCGTTTCATATGGCAAACACAAAGACGTTGTTCAATGAAACCGTTTTTGTTTGACAGTTTTCACGTTCTCTCATTTTTTTTTTTTTTTTATAAATACTCAACTCAGCAATGTTGCCACTTAAGTTGATTCATGTTACTTTTTACTTTTGTTACCATTACAATAGTATAAGTAATTTGTAAAACATTTTGGCTAACTACTTTTTTATGTACTTCCAAGCAAAACATATTGCAGAAAAATGTTTTTGAAGTTAGAGAATTATCAATAAATTGTAATTCATTTCATGTTGTAAAAATCCTTTCTTCAAAAAATAATTTAATGAAAATTAAATTCGATGAACTTAAGCCTGATTAAAATATCGAAATTTGGATTTAAACTCATTAACAGTTTAATAAAATAACCACAATACTACTTATTGTTAGAGAATGTTTTTAAAAATAATATAGAATTTATTTGAAATCTTAAAATTTACATTGAAAACAATTAATTAGCATCGAAAACAAAGTTAAATTGGTTTTTCTTTTGTTATTTTAATAATAATGTACTTCATAATCTTGTTGCTTTTACTCTTCATAGTTATTTTTGTTTTTTTTTTATCTTTGCTAATGTTTTTTTTTTCCTTCCACGGTCCAAGGTTCCTGGGTTAGAGCAATGTTATCTTACTTTTATTTATTTTAGACATCAGAGCTTTGGTTGCCGTCTCGCTCCGGTGGAGGTTTATTTGGATGACCTCAATCGTGGTCCTCCAATAGCCTGTCTTCTTTCCAGTTGGATGTAGCCTCCTCGCTTTCAGCATCTGAGGCATTAGGGTTGCCGGTTGCTGATGGTATTGTGGGTGACGTTTCCGGTGTTTTATTTCACCTATCGCTGTTGGCCATGGCAGTCCATCCGTTGGGCACCTTCACATTTTTGAAGAATACAGCTTTAGAGTCAAAATAAGCCATACTTTTGTTCTTGGCAAGATTGGCCTTGGAGTCCTGGTCGATGTCGACCACAAGAAGAGTACCATCAGAGTCCTCTTTTCTGTGAAAGGCCTCCCATGTCACCACGGCTAGCTTAGCGTTTTTGGCAGCCTTGTAGTTCCAGTATACGTTCTTTTGCCAGCTTGCTGCCCCATTCTTTAATATATACAGTGGACTTCGGGAGCACCGGAAGGTCTTTCTTCTTCACTCGTCCCAGCTTGGCGCCGTCCTAGGGAGGATACTATCCACTAAATTCTTTAGAGTACAAGCTCATTGGTGTAATGCCAGCCTCACGATCATCACACGCCTGATGAATTTGCTGCTCACGGTCTCTATGGGCGGTTTGCCCTTAGAAGCGATTGCGTGGCCCACTATTTTATTGTTGACCAAATCTTCAACTTTACTCTGTTGATCTTCCGGATCACCAACGTCATGTACTGCATAACATAGATCGTCCCTGAATCTTTTCTTGGCAATTTTGGCGTAAGATGGCGGCTGTTTACATATTTCATCGAAACTGTTTGGCGCAACGAAAGCAGATTTGAGGGGCGTGGGCTAGAGAACCCCACACGGCCAGTTGGAATATTGGCACTGTGGGTAGGACCACTAAGACTTTATTGGATAATCCAGACGAGGGGAGGACAAGAAGTCTCCTCAATGGGAGTAATTCCGAAGTTAATGTAATGTTACGTTTCCTGACTGGGACCACGGGAACAAAGAAATATGTTATCGTAGGCAATGGCGGATTGCGCAAAATTTAAACGATCGTTTGTGGAAGAGGTGGGTCAAGATATATTTACCACAACTAATATGCAGATAAAAATGGTTTGACGAGGCTGAAACTTTAAAAAAAGATGATGATGTGGTTTTGATTTGTGATTTCAATTTACCAAGGCACAAATGGCCTAAAGATATCGTCTTAAGTATATATCCCGCTAAGAATGGTCAAGTTAGGTTTGTGAATTTGAAAACAGTAAATGAAATACTTGGACGTCCTACATCTAAACTTGCTTTGCTAAAGGTGAATCTAATTGATTCACGGAGGGAAGAAATGTTGAAGCCACATAAACCACTTGTGTAAAATAAACTTGTCTTACGAAAATGAAACAACTCATAATTGTAAAATTTAATAGTTTTAATATTTTTATATACTTCTGTTTTTTTGTTATATTGTTTTTTGAATTAATAAAAGATTGTTTGAAAAAAACTGAAAATGGATAGAATTAACAGTTGCCTTTTAAAGATATATTTGTGTGTCCCTCGCGGAAGTGAGAGTGGTATTAAATGCCTCCAAGAAAACTAGTAGTGGATTATCATTGAACGACATTCTGCCACCAGACCCCACGCTTTAGACGGATTTAATGCAAATAGTACTTTTATACAGGGGTGTTCTGGAAATCGAAAACGCAAGAATTTTCAAGTTATTTTCAATACTCTCTTAATCCAATTTTCTTATAGAATTCTGTTTAATAGAGAAAATTTTGTGTTATATTGCATTAGTACTTATTTTACTACAAAAATCTTTTTACAAAGCCGACTATTAAATTCTAGTGTTTTGCGCTTTCGATTTCCAGAACACCCCAGATAAATTCGTTTTCACCAGCGACATTGAAAAAAAAGTTCCGCCAAATCGTACACCATTCCTGGCTATCCGAACGCTTCTGCAGTTAAACGAGGACTGCAAATTTTTACATCCGATGGCATCTACGATGAGCGAGATTTACGTAGATGATATTTTGTATAGGGGTCAAACTATTGAAGAAGCCAAATTAAAGCAAAGTCAACTCACTATGAGTATATGGGTAATGAGAGTTTAAGTTCACTTTGCCTAAAAAGACATTAAAATCCCTCAAAAGCCATTAAAATGAACACGTGTTAAAGTAGGTCAAATGAACACGTGTTACAGTAGGTCAAATTTAAAAAAAAAAAAAATTCAAAAACTCCTATTTAGAGGACATAGTCGTTTAAATAGAGTAGATACATTGGCTATAGCTCACCAGTAAAAAAAAAACACAAAACCTGTTAACACTCATTGGTCACTTATGCGCTGGCATCAGGGCCACAATATACATTTAGTTTAAGATATTAATACTTATTGTTATTTTTCTCAAAGAAAAGATCCAATAAACAAAATAAGAAAGCTTTAAAAAAAAAAAAAAAAAAAAACAAAGTAATAAAAAAAAGTCGTTAAATTTTATAGGATAGCAATAAAGCTGAGATTTAGAAAAATGTTGGGGGAGCAATGCACAAGTGTTGGGTGCATTGTTGAAGCCTTTCTTTAGTTTTTTTGTTTTGAATTAGGTGATGAAAAAAGAAATTATTGGATTGTCAGAAAAAAAAGGGGGAAAAGGAAAGTTAGTCAGACATACAGACAGACTGGCTTTGTAATAGCAAATGGTTTTTCAATTTTATTTGGGGTAGAAGAATAAATTCAAAGTATTTGTTTTGATTGATAAAAGAAAAAGATTTTTCTATCTATAAATTATGATTTTTTTTTGTTATTAAAAAAATTGTATAGATGCAATTGGTGTTTCTATTTTATTTGGAGTGGATAGGGAAATATGAAACTATTCTTGAAATTTTTTTTAAAAAATTTCTATTTTATTTGGAGTGGATAGGGAAATATGAAACTATTCTTGAAATTTTTTTTAAAAAATATGAAACTATTCTTGAAATTTTTTTTAAAAAATTTCAAGAATAGTTTCATATTTCCCTATCCACTCCAAATAAAATAGAAACACCAATTGCATCTATACAATTTTTTTAATAACAAAAAAAAATCATAATTTATAGATAGAAAAATCTTTTTCTTTTATCAATCAAAACAAATACTTTGAATTTATTCTTCTACCCCAAATAAAATTGAAAAACCATTTGCTATTACAAAGCCAGTCTGTCTGTATGTCTGACTAACTTTCCTTTTCCCCCTTTTTTTTCTGACAATCCAATAATTTCTTTTTTCATCACCTAATTCAAAACAAAAAAACTAAAGAAAGGCTTCAACAATGCACCCAACACTTGTGCATTGCTCCCCCAACATTTTTCTAAATCTCAGCTTTATTGCTATCCTATAAAATTTAACGACTTTTTTTTATTACTTTGTTTTTTTTTTTTTTTTTTTTTAAAGCTTTCTTATTTTGTTTATTGGATCTTTTCTTTGAGAAAAATAACAATAAGTATTAATATCTTAAACTAAATGTATATTGTGGCCCTGATGCCAGCGCATAAGTGACCAATGAGTGTTAACAGGTTTTGTGTTTTTTTTTTACTGGTGAGCTATAGCCAATGTATCTACTCTATTTAAACGACTATGTCCTCTAAATAGGAGTTTTTGAATTTTTTTTTTTTTTAAATTTGACCTACTGTAACACGTGTTCATTTGACCTACTTTAACACGTGTTCATTTTAATGGCTTTTGAGGGATTTTAATGTCTTTTTAGGCAAAGTGAACTTAAACTCTCATTACCCATATACTCATAGTGAGTTGACTTTGCTTTAATTTGGCTTCTTCAATAGTTTGACCCCTATACAAAATATCATCTACGTAAATCTCGCTCATCGTAGATGCCATCGGATGTAAAAATTTGCAGTCCTCGTTTAACTGCAGAAGCGTTCGGATAGCCAGGAATGGTGTACGATTTGGCGGAACTTTTTTTTCAATGTCGCTGGTGAAAACGAATTTATCTGGGGTGTTCTGCAAATCGAAAGCGCAAAACACTAGAATTTAATAGTCGGCTTTGTAAAAAGATTTTTGTAGTAAAATAAGTACTAATGCAATATAACACAAAATTTTCTCTATTAAACAGAATTCTATAAGAAAATTGGATTAAGAGAGTATTGAAAATAACTTGAAAATTCTTGCGTTTTCGATTTCCAGAACACCCCTGTATAAAAGTACTATTTGCATTAAATCCGTCTAAAGCGTGGGGTCTGGTGGCAGAATGTCGTTCAATGATAATCCACTACTAGTTTTCTTGGAGGCATTTAATACCACTCTCACTTCCGCGAGGGACACACAAATATATCTTTAAAAGGCAACTGTTAATTCTATCCATTTTCAGTTTTTTTCAAACAATCTTTTATTAATTCAAAAAACAATATAACAAAAAAACAGAAGTATATAAAAATATTAAAACTATTAAATTTTACAATTATGAGTTGTTTCATTTTCGTAAGACAAGTTTATTTTACACAAGTGGTTTATGTGGCTTCAACATTTCTTCCCTCCGTGAATCAATTAGATTCACCTTTAGCAAAGCAAGTTTAGATGTAGGACGTCCAAGTATTTCATTTACTGTTTTCAAATTCACAAACCTAACTTGACCATACTTAGCGGGATATATACTTTTTTTTTTTTTTTTTTTTTGCAGTATTTATTTATTGAATCTTCATATATTAAATATGAACTAACAATAATTAATCAAATCTTATCCTAATTTTTACTTAATGTCCTGCCAGTGCCAGACAAAAAGATTTAGTCATCACGGTTTCTGTTCACATATGTAGGTGTTTATCGCTCATCTGATTGGGTGAGTGCTGCAGTGTCTCTTCTCCTTAATCGAGTGTGACCGCCATAATTTAAAATATTTCGAGCTAAGGGATTTGGGTGCAGTTCCAGCCTTTTTAAATATTTTACTGCATATTTCGTTATCATAGTTTTTACCAATGGCACATTGAGATCCTTGTGGATATTTGAGTTTTTGACATACCAGGGAGCGGCTGTTATTATTCGAAGAAGTTTATTTTGGCGCCTTTGAATTTTTTCGATATTAGAAGCCGAGGCAGTGCCCCATAACTGAATACCGTAGCACCAAATTGGCTTTAAGATAGAGTTGTAAAGTAGAAGTTTGCAATCGAGACTAAGAACAGAATTTCTTCCAATGAGCCAATTAATTTGAATTGCTTTTAGTTTCATTTGAGTTAATTTTGCTTCTATGTGCCATTTCAATTGCAATTGGTGTTTCTATTTTATTTGGAGTGGATAGGGAAATATGAAACTATTCTTGAAATTTTTTTTAAAAAATTTCTATTTTATTTGGAGTGGATAGGGAAATATGAAACTATTCTTGAAATTTTTTTTAAAAAATATGAAACTATTCTTGAAATTTTTTTTAAAAAATTTCAAGAATAGTTTCATATTTCCCTATCCACTCCAAATAAAATAGAAACACCAATTGCATCTATACAATTTTTTTAATAACAAAAAAAAATCATAATTTATAGATAGAAAAATCTTTTTCTTTTATCAATCAAAACAAATACTTTGAATTTATTCTTCTACCCCAAATAAAATTGAAAAACCATTTGCTATTACAAAGCCAGTCTGTCTGTATGTCTGACTAACTTTCCTTTTCCCCCTTTTTTTTCTGACAATCCAATAATTTCTTTTTTCATCACCTAATTCAAAACAAAAAAACTAAAGAAAGGCTTCAACAATGCACCCAACACTTGTGCATTGCTCCCCCAACATTTTTCTAAATCTCAGCTTTATTGCTATCCTATAAAATTTAACGACTTTTTTTTATTACTTTGTTTTTTTTTTTTTTTTTTTTAAAGCTTTCTTATTTTGTTTATTGGATCTTTTCTTTGAGAAAAATAACAATAAGTATTAATATCTTAAACTAAATGTATATTGTGGCCCTGATGCCAGCGCATAAGTGACCAATGAGTGTTAACAGGTTTTGTGTTTTTTTTTTACTGGTGAGCTATAGCCAATGTATCTACTCTATTTAAACGACTATGTCCTCTAAATAGGAGTTTTTGAATTTTTTTTTTTTTTAAATTTGACCTACTGTAACACGTGTTCATTTGACCTACTTTAACACGTGTTCATTTTAATGGCTTTTGAGGGATTTTAATGTCTTTTTAGGCAAAGTGAACTTAAACTCTCATTACCCATATACTCATAGTGAGTTGACTTTGCTTTAATTTGGCTTCTTCAATAGTTTGACCCCTATACAAAATATCATCTACGTAAATCTCGCTCATCGTAGATGCCATCGGATGTAAAAATTTGCAGTCCTCGTTTAACTGCAGAAGCGTTCGGATAGCCAGGAATGGTGTACGATTTGGCGGAACTTTTTTTTCAATGTCGCTGGTGAAAACGAATTTATCTGGGGTGTTCTGGAAATCGAAAGCGCAAAACACTAGAATTTAATAGTCGGCTTTGTAAAAAGATTTTTGTAGTAAAATAAGTACTAATGCAATATAACACAAAATTTTCTCTATTAAACAGAATTCTATAAGAAAATTGGATTAAGAGAGTATTGAAAATAACTTGAAAATTCTTGCGTTTTCGATTTCCAGAACACCCCTGTATAAAAGTACTATTTGCATTAAATCCGTCTAAAGCGTGGGGTCTGGTGGCAGAATGTCGTTCAATGATAATCCACTACTAGTTTTCTTGGAGGCATTTAATACCACTCTCACTTCCGCGAGGGACACACAAATATATCTTTAAAAGGCAACTGTTAATTCTATCCATTTTCAGTTTTTTTCAAACAATCTTTTATTAATTCAAAAAACAATATAACAAAAAAACAGAAGTATATAAAAATATTAAAACTATTAAATTTTACAATTATGAGTTGTTTCATTTTCGTAAGACAAGTTTATTTTACACAAGTGGTTTATGTGGCTTCAACATTTCTTCCCTCCGTGAATCAATTAGATTCACCTTTAGCAAAGCAAGTTTAGATGTAGGACGTCCAAGTATTTCATTTACTGTTTTCAAATTCACAAACCTAACTTGACCATACTTAGCGGGATATATACTTTTTTTTTTTTTTTTTTTTTTGCAGTATTTATTTATTGAATCTTCATATATTAAATATGAACTAACAATAATTAATCAAATCTTATCCTAATTTTTACTTAATGTCCTGCCAGTGCCAGACAAAAAGATTTAGTCATCACGGTTTCTGTTCACATATGTAGGTGTTTATCGCTCATCTGATTGGGTGAGTGCTGCAGTGTCTCTTCTCCTTAATCGAGTGTGACCGCCATAATTTAAAATATTTCGAGCTAAGGGATTTGGGTGCAGTTCCAGCCTTTTTAAATATTTTACTGCATATTTCGTTATCATAGTTTTTACCAATGGCACATTGAGATCCTTGTGGATATTTGAGTTTTTGACATACCAGGGAGCGGCTGTTATTATTCGAAGAAGTTTATTTTGGCGCCTTTGAATTTTTTCGATATTAGAAGCCGAGGCAGTGCCCCATAACTGAATACCGTAGCACCAAATTGGCTTTAAGATAGAGTTGTAAAGTAGAAGTTTGCAATCGAGACTAAGAACAGAATTTCTTCCAATGAGCCAATTAATTTGAATTGCTTTTAGTTTCATTTGAGTTAATTTTGCTTCTATGTGCCATTTCCACGTTAAACGCCGATCTAGATGTATACCGAGGTATTTTACATGCGAGTGTTGGGGTATTATTTGATTATTGATTTTAATAGGGGGGCATGTTTCCCGACGCAATGTGAATGTTATATGTGCGCATTTTTGCTCATTGATCTTTATCCTCCATTGTTTTAACCACCTTTCCAGTTCAAATATGTGATCCTGTAAGTAACGAGATGCTTCTTGACAGTTTTCATGTACGCTTAGGAAAGCTGTGTCATCCGCAAATGTTGAGGTTTGTGTGTAGCTGTTTGTTGGTATGTCCGAAGTATAAATTAAGTACAATAGAGGTCCCAGGATGCTGCCTTGTGGGACTCCAGCGTTAACTGGCTGAGGAGAACTTAAAAAATCGCCTTCTTTAATAAAAAATTGACGACCGACTAAGTAGCTTTCTAACAGCTTGTGTATGTTTGCTGGCAAGTTTTGCTGCAATTTCAGTAGTAAACCTTCATGCCAGACTTTATCAAAAGCTTGAGACACATCGATGAAGAGTGCTGAGCAATATTTTTTTTCTTCAAAGGCTTTTCTTATTACATTTACTATTCGATGAGTTTGTTCAATTGTGCTGTGCTTTCTTCTAAATCCAAATTGATGATTAGGAATACATCTATTTTCATTTATAATCGGCGTTAATTTTGCCACTAGTAGTTTCTCAAATAGCTTTGAAATATTAGATAATAAGCTAATAGGACTGTATGACTCAACTTTTGTGTGATCCTTTCCTGGCTTTGGTATCATGGTTACTAAGGAAACCTTCCATTTATGAGGGTAGTATTGAAGTCGTAAAATAGCATTAAAAATAAAAAGAATAATTTTCTTTGCTATACTTGGTAGCTCCAAAAGCATTTTATTACTGATCTTATCAATACCGGATGCCTTCTTGGTGTTTAAATTACAAATAGCCTTTTCGATTTCTCTAAACTCGAATCTTAGGGGAATAGCTGCTCTAACATTTACAGACGGTAAATCGACTGCTATATCGTGAAATATATTATGGGTAAATACATTTTTCAGATGATTAGCAAACAGATTTCCTTTTTCAATATCATTTCTTGCCCAACTTCCATTCAAGTTTCTCAATGGTGGCTTAGAGATAACTGGTCTATTGAGGCTTCTAGCTGCACGCCATAATGAGTAATCTGATTGTGGAGTTGCATCAAGTCCCTTGAGATATTTTTCCAGGGAAGCCGTTTTCTGAGACTGCAGTAACTTTCTCAGCCTTTTTGTGCACTCTTTTAATAAAGTCTTAAGTTGGGGGGATCTGTGCAATTGCCACTCTCTACGAACTCTCCTTTTTTCAGTCAATAGACGCTCGACATCTGTAGAATATATGATTTTGTTTTTGGTTTTTTTGAGTGTTATGCTGGAATGTTGAACAGCTAGTTTGAGATAACTGTCCAAATTAACAATAGCGAGATCCACGTTCTCCGGTGTGCTAAGCGGAATATTTTCTGTGCAATGGGCACTCAGATATTTTTTATATTTTAACCAATTTATTTGTGAGGCTGATGTCGATAAGTAACCAGACGGAGATACGATTCTATTTGGATTCATTATAGTAACAATTGTAGGTGTGTGATCTGAAGATAATTCTAGGGACGCTTCCACATGAATCGTGTCTATGGGGATGTTATTAACCACGCCAAAATCTATGACATCTGGAACTTTTTGCTGATCAGTAGGCCAATATGTTGGTTGTCCGCTCGCGACCACATTTAGGTCCATTTTACAAATTGTGTTAAACAAAACACGACCCTTAGGTGTAATAAGTCGTGACCCCCAGAAAGTGTGTTTAGCGTTATAATCGCCAGCAGCCAGGAAGCAGGGTCCTAATGATTTGAAATATTTATTATATTGGCTTTCTGATATTGAAAATCTAGGTGGGGAGTATAATGATGAAATTACTATGTTTCGAGATAATTCCTCAACGCAAATGCTCGTTGCTTGGAGATAATCTTCACGATGATCGCACATTAGGTAGTGTTTTACTCGGTTTTTTATCAAAATGGCAGAACCTCCACAAGCTCTACTTCGAGGGTCCTTGGTATCATATAATATATAACCATTGACTTGAAACGTGTTTCTTGAGGTCAGATGGGTTTCAGAAACCATCATAACATCAATTTGTTTATTTTTAAGGAAGTATTCTAGTTCATTTTTATGTTGGCGGATGCCGTTTGCGTTCCAAAAGCAAATTTTTAAACAGTTCATGGCTTGTTTAGTACAGCTTGCAATAACATCGATTGCATTCTTAACATTTCCTGCATCATATTACCCATTGTGTTTGTAAAGTTATTTACTGTTTGTACTAATGTTTCCATGGTTTTCTCTAGACGACTTAAGTTAGAAACTGGAGTTTCATCATTATTTGGCAACTCACCTTGCATTGGCATATGGTTTGATTTTAGGACGTTAGCGTAGGATGTTCTGTTATTACTAGGCTGCGGTACCTGAACGTCATTAATGTAAACTTGATTTGTTGCCTGCATTTGAGGGGGATTAGGTTTCGGTCCAACCGAGCGCTTGACGATAGAGTATACAGGGCATCCTCTATAGTTGGCCGTGTGATTACCTCCGCAGTTGCTACATTTTTTTACATTGGGGTCGTTTTTAGACTTATCGCAGAGAGCTGTACCATGTAATTCTCCACATACGACGCAAACAGGGGTTAAATGACAATATGCCTTAGTGTGACCAAATTCTTGGCAGTTTAAACATTGCACGGGACCATTCCTTTTGTGCGGCTCCTCTATTGTTATTTTTCTATACAGGATATATTTAAGATTATAAATGGGATGCGTTTCGTTCTTTTTGAGCTTAATGTCGCCGGGTTCTAACTCCACTCGAAATAGTGGCTGAGGATTTTTGTCTCTATTTTTAATGTTTATTACAGTTTTTATTTTGAAGCCCTTCTCTTCTAAAAACGTTTTTATCTCACCTGGGTCCACGCATGAGTCAATGCCCTTAATCACTACCTGAAGACCTTTACTGCTCTTCAGTTGATATGTATAAAAATTCTTATTAAGTGCTTCAAATTTAGTTATTACCTTACGAAAATCTTCTTCACGATTAACTTGTATTTTTGTCTCATTAATACTACCCCGTTTTATTGCAGCTACATAAAAAGAATTTTCACCTATTACCGATATCAAATTCTTTATTAATTCATTTGAGTTTTGCTCTCTAAGATATATCGGCGGTGGCTTAGAAGATTTGATAACGTTTTGTGCTTCCGGGGATTCCTCATCCAGAATTGCAAAACGATTTTGTGAACTTGTTCTATCAGCTGTACCATCTTTTGAGACTTTTGAGACCGAAGCAACTGCTGAGGAGGTTGGGCTGCGTCCCCGTTTAAGCACTGTTATGTACCTATCAATACCTACTTGTACTGGAGGCTTTTGAGCACTTTTTACTTGTGGAGCTGAGTTTTCCATCATGCCTGATTTAGGGGTAATATTTTCATCACTTATTAAAATCGTTTTTGCCGCTGGGGCACCGCTTGCAGGTTTTATATTTTTTATTCTATTAAGATCAACCGTATTATTAGACACCGAAGGTGATACTGAGTTATCTATTATGCCTGAATGGGGGTTAATATTTACATCACTTATTAAAATTGTTTTTGCTGTTGAGGCAACGCTAGCAGGTTTTATATTTGTTATTGTATCAACCGTGTTATTAAATACAGACGGTGAAAGGGATCGCGTGCGAGTAATAGGTTTAGCCGTTAGGTATTTGCTATCATCGATTCTTTTTTTTATTTCTGCATTTGTTTCGTTAACACTCACTGTGATATATGCATTTCTACTGTTTGCACTCATAAAAGTTTTTTTTTTTTTTTTTTTTTTCTTTTACTGTTTACAGTTTTGCTCTTCTTATTTGTTATTGTTTATCAACACCGAGAATAAAAAAAATGTGTGTTTATGTATGTATGTACATACATGTATTTTTTTTTCTTTACTTGTTTTTACTTTTTTTAATACTTTATTTGTTCAAAAAAAAAAAAATAAACCGTATGCCGAGCTTAGAAAACACGTCTATCTTCAACGAGCGCGACAGACATTTTGTTATACTTAAGACGATATCTTTAGGCCATTTGTGCCTTGGTAAATTGAAATCACAAATCAAAACCACATCATCATCTTTTTTTAAAGTTTCAGCCTCGTCAAACCATTTTTATCTGCATATTAGTTGTGGTAAATATATCTTGACCCACCTCTTCCACAAACGATCTTTTAAATTTTGCGCAATCCGCCATTGCTTACGATAACATATTTCTTTGTTCCCGTGGTCCCAGTCAGGAAACGTAACATTACATTAACTTCGGAATTACTCCCATTGAGGAGACTTCTTGTCCTCCCCTCGTCTGGATTATCCAATAAAGTCTTAGTGGTCCTACCCACAGTGCCAATATTCCAACTGGCCGTGTGGGGTTCTCTAGCCCACGCCCCTCAAATCTGCTTTCGTTGCGCCAAACAGTTTCGATGAAATATGTAAACAGCCGCCATCTTACGCCAAAATTGCCAAGAAAAGATTCAGGGACGATCTATGTTATGCAGTACATGACGTTGGTGATCCGGAAGATCAACAGAGTAAAGTTGAAGATTTGGTCAACAATAAAATAGTGGGCCACGCAATCGCTTCTAAGGGCAAACCGCCCATAGAGACCGTGAGCAGCAAATTCATCAGGCGTGTGATGATCGTGAGGCTGGCATTACACCAATGAGCTTGTACTCTAAAGAATTTAGTGGATAGTATCCTCCCTAGGACGGCGCCAAGCTGGGACGAGTGAAGAAGAAAGACCTTCCGGTGCTCCCGAAGTCCACTGTATATATTAAAGAATGGGGCAGCAAGCTGGCAAAAGAACGTATACTGGAACTACAAGGCTGCCAAAAACGCTAAGCTAGCCGTGGTGACATGGGAGGCCTTTCACAGAAAAGAGGACTCTGATGGTACTCTTCTTGTGGTCGACATCGACCAGGACTCCAAGGCCAATCTTGCCAAGAACAAAGGTATGGCTTATTTTGACTCTAAAGCTGTATTCTTCAAAAATGTGAAGGTGCCCAACGGATGGACTGCCATGGCCAACAGCGATAGGTGAAATAAAACACCGGAAACGTCACCCACAATACCATCAGCAACCGGCAACCCTAATGCCTCAGATGCTGAAAGCGAGGAGGCTACATCCAACTGGAAAGAAGACAGGCTATTGGAGGACCACGATTGAGGTCATCCAAATAAACCTCCACCGGAGCGAGACGGCAACCAAAGCTCTGATGTCTAAAATAAATAAAAGTAAGATAACATTGCTCTAACCCAGGAACCTTGGACCGTGGAAGGAAAAAAAAAACATTAGCAAAGATAAAAAAAAAACAAAAATAACTATGAAGAGTAAAAGCAACAAGATTATGAAGTACATTATTATTAAAATAACAAAAGAAAAACCAATTTAACTTTGTTTTCGATGCTAATTAATTGTTTTCAATGTAAATTTTAAGATTTCAAATAAATTCTATATTATTTTTAAAAACATTCTCTAACAATAAGTAGTATTGTGGTTATTTTATTAAACTGTTAATGAGTTTAAATCCAAATTTCGATATTTTAATCAGGCTTAAGTTCATCGAATTTAATTTTCATTAAATTATTTTTTGAAGAAAGGAATTTTACAACATGAAATGAATTACAATTTATTGATAATTCTCTAACTTCAAAAACATTTTTCTGCAATATGTTTTGCTTGGAAGTACATAAAAAAGTAGTTAGCCAAAATGTTTTACAAATTACTTATACTATTGTAATGGTAACAAAAGTAAAAAGTAACATGAATCAACTTAAGTGGCAACATTGCTGAGTTGAGTATTTATAAAAAAAAAAAAAAAATGAGAGAACGTGAAAACTGTCAAACAAAAACGGTTTCATTGAACAACGTCTTTGTGTTTGCCATATGAAACGAAATGTGTTTGCTAGTAGAATGAATAAAATAACCGTTTGTTCAGTAATCTGAATTTTATTTTTATTTGAACTTCATTGGATAAACATTTCAGTATGTTTATGAATGACGTTGTTCATGCCGTCTTTTTTCTTAGGATTTAAATAAAGTCCATTTGACAATGTCCATACAAATATTTTATTGAGAACTTCATTAAGCTTTTCAGTGCATTCACGAATAAATCCTTTCTGACAACTTCTATAAATTTGAACATCATCTGCATAATGCTGTGTGAAAGTTGACTGGGTAAATAATTGTTGCATAATGTGAACAACAATGGGCATAGAATAGAACCTTGTGGCACTGCTTTTGACATATGTAGGGCAGTGGAAATTTTATTACACAAATATACAGATTGTAAACGACAAGTAAGATATGAGGCTAGTAGCGAGACGGCAGTTGAAGTAAAGTTGAATTTATTACGAAGAAGAAAAATAAATTACTTTATTTAGGCGGTACACAACTTCAAGAAGTTGTTTATACTATTCCTGGGGCCCTTGTGGAGCCTGAAAAACCTGGTGAAGGGGTAGACGTATACGAAATTCTTGTTAAAAAGCTTAATAAACACTTTTCTCCAGAAAGGAATTCAACCTTTGAGAGATATTTGTTCCGTACGCTAAAACCTGAAGAAGGGGAAACTTTGAACAAATTTTTGATGAGATTACGAAACCAAGCTGCCAAATGTCAATTCAGAGAGACCAAAAACGAAATATTAGCCATTAACCTAAAAGATAAACTTATCGATGTTTAAGCTCCTAATGACCTTAGGAAACGATTATTAGAGAAGGAGTGCACTGTGTCGGAAGCCATAGAAATGTGTCATGTACATGAACAAATAAATAATCGGTCCGAGACTATGAGATTGCGAGATATGTCATTAGATATAAACAGGGTAGAAGTTAAAAGTCAAATCCCCGAATGTGGCAGATGTGGCCAACGGGGACATTCTGGGAACAGCGCTACTTGTCCCGCAAAATCATCAAAATGCAACAAATGCGGTTTCATAGGCCATTTCGTTCGCAAATGTAAAACAAAAGGAGTTAAGCGAGGCTATTCTAGTTTCGGAAATACGGATACAAAGGGGCGCAGAGAGACCTATTCTAACATCCAGTTTGTATCAGATAACAATGTGGAAGTCGTCGATACACACAATAAGGGTAATGAATATAACTGCTTCCAAGTAACAGATGGACTTAACAATCACACGAGTGGAATAATTGAGTGCTATATAGGGGGTAGTAGAATTTCAATGTTGAATGATTCTGGGTCACAGCATAATTTGTTAAGTGAAAAGATTGGGAGTATCTCAGCAAGAAACAAGCCATGGTATGGAATATTCGGACAGAATCTAAAAATCAGTTTCGTGCCTATGCTGGAAACGATCTACTCAAGATAAAGGCGGCTTTTGAGGCGGTTATAGGTCTTCATTTAGTTTCAACCTGATTTTTACTTTCTATGTTATTGAAAATGGTGGCCAATCTCTGCTGGGCATAGATACTGCTATTAAATAAAACTTTTTGAAATTAGGTCGAGAAATCAATAAAATTGAAATTGTGAGGTATTTCCCAAAATTTAAGGAATCAAGATTTTACTATCGATAGACAAGTCCGTTAAGCCCATTCAACAACCATTACGTAGGGTGCCTTTAGCGTAAGAGGAAAAGGTGGAACAAAAGTTAAAAAAAGCTGTTATACAAGACATCATAGAACCTGTAGAAGGACCCAGTCGTTGGATATCTCCAGTGGTTATAGTATTTAAAGGTAATGGGTTATACATCGATATGAGACGTGCTAATTCAGCTATATTGAGAGAAAACTACCCGCTTCCAACTTTCGATTCCTTTGTAGGTACCAAAACTGCAGGGAGCCAAATATTTTTCCAGACTTGACCTAAAGAATGCGTATCACCAATTAGAGCTCGACGAAGAAAGTCGTGAGATTACGTCCAAAGGACTACATCGGTACAAAAGGTTATTATTTGGAGTAAATTCAGCGCCAGACATTTTTCAAAGAACGATGGAAAATATACTGGCACCTTGTAACTCTGTCGTAAACTATTTGGACGATGTTATTGTTTTTGGATGTTCTGAGTTGGGACATGTTAAAAATTTGTAAAAGGTTTTGGCTATTTTAAAGGAATATAATGTTTTGCTAAATGATGAAAAATTTATCTTTAAAACGGTGAAACTGGGTTTCTTGGGGCATATTTTGTCTCGTGAAGGAATAAATCCCGATCCAGAGAAAATAAACACCATTATGAATTTTCGACCACCGAGTAGCAAGGAAGAACTAAGAAGTTTCTTAGGCATGGTAACATATGTTGGAAAATTTATTCCAGACCTGGCTGATTTAACTGAACCTCTTAGAGTTTTGACCAAGAAAGACACGAAGTTTATTTGGGGGCAACACAAAGGTCAAGCCTTCCAAAAGTTAAAGGGACAGTTGACCAAGTGCCTACACTGTCATATTTTGACCCGAATAGTCGCACTCGTCTAATAGCAGACGCAAGTCCGGTAGCGTTAGGGGCGGTTCTTCTTCAAATAAAATAACACCCCTAAGATAATAACATTTGCTAGTAAGAGCCTTTCTCAAACCGAACGAAGATATTCCCAAACAGAGAAGGAAAGTCTCGCATTGGAATGGGCGGTTTTTTTTTTCATTATATATTTATTGAATCTTCATATATTAAATATGAACTAACAATAATTAATCAAATCTTATCCTAATATTTGCTTTATGTCCTGCCAGTGTCAAACACAAAAGATTTAGTCATCACGGTTTCTGTTTACATATATAGGTGTTTATCGCTCATCTGATTGGGTGAGTGCTGCAGTGTCTCTTCTTCTTAAGCGAGTGTGGCCGCCATAATTTAAAATATTTCTAGCTAATGGATTTGGGTGCAGTTCCAGCCTTTTTAAATATTTTACTGCATATTTCGTTATCATAGTTTTTACTAATGGCACATTGAGATCCTTGTGGATATTTGAGTTTTTGACGTACCAGGGGGCGGCTGTGATTATTCGAAGAAGTTTATTTTGGCGCCTTTGAATTTTTTCGATGTTAGAAGCCGAGGCAGTGCCCCATAACTGAATACCGTAGCACCAAATTGGTATGGGCGGTAGAGCGATTTTACTATTATTTAATGGGAATAGAGTTCGAGCTTGTGACGGATCACAAACCGTTAGAAACTATTTTTAAGCCGACGTCTAAGCCACCAGCACGTATTGAACGATGGGTTCTTCGTCTTAAATCTTTTAAATTTAAAGTAATTTATCAGCCTGGCAAATATAACATCGCAGATTCTTTGTCTAGATTATGCAGGATTGAAAATTGTGCGTCTTTCGATCAACAAGCAGAAATCAACATATGTGCGATTATAAAAGAAACGGTACCTCAAGCTCTCTCAATTCTCCAAATTGTTGAGAACAATAAATTGGATCCAGAACTGATGGAAGCGGTAGAATGTTGAAAAACAATTCATGGCAATCAAATACTTCGAACAGAGTTTTCCCATTTCGGTTGGAGTTATGTACACTGGGTAATATCCTACTTCATGGAACGAAAATTGTTATACCAATTCCTTTAAGAACTAGAGGTTTAGCTATAGCACATGAAGGTCATCCGGGTGAGACTGTAATGAAACGTCGTGTTCGATCTAATATATGGTGGCCGCTATTTGACCGAGATGTCGAGAAATACGTGAAAAACTGTCGTGACTGTGACAGACGAGTGTTGCCAAAAGAGCCATGGCAATGTCTAGCAATGGATCTGCTGGGACCATTACCAAATTATGATTTTATATTTATGGTAATCGATTATTACTCAAGATACCAAGGGGTTAAGTTCTTAAGGAAATTAACATCAAAAGCCATAATTAATTTCTTGGATGAGATCTTTTCAAGACTAGGTTTCCCGGAATCCATTACCACTGATAATGGTCGGCAGTTTGTCAGCGAAGAATTTAAAAACTTCTGTGCAGACAAAAATATCGAAATTTTAACGTCCCCGCCATACTGGCCACAGGCTAACGGGGAAGTAGAAAATATGAATAGCTCTGTCATTAAACGTTTACGAATAGCACATAGTAACTGAACAGATTACAAGAAAGAAATCCAAAAATTTCTGTTGATGTACAATGTCACTCCCCATGGAACAACTGGGAAGGCTCCAACAGAATTGCTTTTTAATCGAGTAATTCGTGACAAGTTGCCATCAACTCTCGACGTCGGGGAAAACATTTTAGATGCTGAAGCAAGAGATTTAGACATGCTTAACAAAGAAAAGGGAGAAAGAGAGCAGACAAAGATCGCAAAGCAAGAGATAGCGACATAAAAGTCGGAGATAAAGTATTACTTCAGAATGTTGTTTTTCCAAATAAATTAACACCAACATTTCGCTCAAAAGAATATGAAGTAGTTGAGCGGAAAGGCAACGATGTTACGATACGCAATGATGACAAAATCTTTAGGCGAAACATCAGATCTGGCAACGCTGTTAGCTAGTCATGTCACTTTAGAATTCTGGCAACACGGTGATATTGCGCGGCGAGGTATGGGACAGTTCTAAAAATGTGAAGTTGTTGAGTTGGTGTAAAATAATAAATTGAATTAATAAAAATTAAATCAGAGTAGGGTTGCCAGTTTTGAAATCAGAGAAATCAGTACATAAGAGAAAAACAATCAGTACAATTGCATGAAAAACAGTACATATAATTTTTAATATAAAATTACATATTAATAACATAAAAAGCCTTAATTTTTTTTAAAACAAAACATTTATTCATTCTATAATTTGAACCATGACAAAATTTAATTAATAAAACTGAATTTTGTTGAAACAATAATTAAATTCCGTATATATTTATAGCGGGAATACAAAGTGAATAACAAAAAAAAACTGAAACACAACAAAAATTCGATTCTTAATTCCTTGTTGGCTACTTCTTGGTTTTATATTAATTTTAACAATGAGTTCATTATGTCTGTAGCTTGGTACTAAAAGGGTCAATGTCAATATTCTGCTGTTTTGAGTTAATTGTTGCATTAGGTCTTCTTAAGCTACGATAATATCAAATATTTGACGAAAAAAACGTATGTGAACTGAGATTTTATTTCCTTGCTCCTTTTATATTTTTTGAATATAGGTCAACATAAAATTAAATAAAAGATTTTTTGTGCTATATCTACCAGCATAATTATTTTAATTTTGCAATTAAAATGTCATGCTAAATTTGTTTTATTTTGCGGAAACAGCCAATGTATAATTTAACCGAGTTCAAAAGGGGTTTGCTAGCCAATTTCACCTCTTCCATAAAAAACTTAAATTTCAATTTTTCTCGAAAATTAATTATTTGACATTGGCCTTTTTAGCACCAAGCTACAGATATAAGGATAACAATGTTAAAAAACAAATTGAACACGTGAATTTATCTTCAAAATAATTAAAACAATTATTTAAAAGTGATTTGCAACTAATCAATACGAATATTAATAATTGTAATTATTGCAAAAGGCACAATCGTTTCTCAGACGATCTTACACTATAGATTTATATAAATAATATATTTGCATATGTATGGACATAAATATTTAAGTACAAGTTACAAATATTTATGGCCTTTTTGTACATTGTCCATAATTTTTTTCCTGTCTTCAGTCTTCAAGTAACTCGTTTCAACTATAACCAAAGTTTGTCTTTATCTGCAACTCATTCTCTAGGTTTTATATTAAGAGCCTGTTTCTCTCTTTTCTTCACTTTGAAAACTAAAGACTCATTCTGTAAAAGCGTTTGAATGTGGAATGGAAAAAATAAAAGTACACATTTCCCCAAATTCGTAAACACACCACCATTTAGAAACTCCATTTTTCTTCTACTGTCTTCTCTTTTCGCACTGATTCGCAAAATCCTTTAATGTTAATAATTCATCGATAAGAACATCTATATAAATATTTGTATCGCAAACAATATGACAAACTATATATTGAACAATGTTAATATATAATAACAGTACAACAACAGTACATTAATGAAAAAATCAGTACATTTGCGTACTGATTTGCTTGTAATGCATAAATCAGTACTTGAAACAAAAAACAGTACATGTACTGATAAAAACAGTACGAATGGCAACCCTAGCTCAGAGTTTAATTTATATAAGCCAATGGACAACATTTGACAGTGTAGGTTTGAATCCATCAGTAAGTTGCAGTTAAAATCACTTGCAATAATTACGTCATTGTATTGACGAGGTAAAATATGTTCACGCAAATAAAGGTTATAATATGTTTCACGATCTGCTCGATAAATGCAATTCAATAATAGTTTTTTATCATCACCAATTATTTCAATAAATAAATACTCGATTGCCGCACTATCTTCCGATATTTTTACTTCCTTATAATGCATAAGGTTTTTGATGGTAATCGCAACCCCGCCAGCATATCCCTTTCTATCATTTCTAAGTATTTTGTATCCATTGGCCGTAACAAAACTACCTGGTAAAACTCTATCAAAACACGTTTCCGATATACATACTATATCCACCTTAGATTCCTCAAATAAGTAACGAAACTTATCAATTTTAAGAAGTAAACTTTGGGCACTAATATGGCAAATATGAAGACCATTACGTTGCTCCGCAAGAATTTGAATCAGATTTTTCATACTGACTGTAGAACTCAACCCAGAGCTATTTGAAATCAACATTATCAATATATAAAACAGAGGTGACAACGCTATTACAACAAAGAACTGCCAAATTTTTATTAAAAGTTAATGAGATTATGGATGAAGATGGGAAAATAAGATTTAAGATTGAGTATTTCATAAGACATATTTTAATTTGATTTCTTTTTTGAATAAATATATAATAAATACTTAAAATTAGGATGTACGAAACATAAACATAATATTTTTTGCAGTGTAAAAAAGGATAAGCATATGACATCATGATTTCATCAATGTAGAAATTGGCTTGTATGTTTTCATTAGTTGATGGAAAAAGTTTATTAAGTTCGCTTAAATCTTTAATACGTATTGGTTCATCTGTCGGATTTATTTGGATATATACCAGTCCACGTAGAGAAAAGGGTGAGGTTAGACGAGATCTTTTACGTAAATCTATTGTTGCGTGTAATATTTTAAAATTGGTTGACGTTAAATTTTCATTCAAGTAAACGATTTTATTATCAAAGTGTTCCTAGTAGTTAAACCCAATATGTTGAAGGTACAATTGGTTTTTATAGGTTTTTTTAAAATAAGCCAATGCCTTTAAAATATAATTTTTGTCCTAGGGCGAACAAAGTTTTTTTTTTTTTTTTTTTTTTTTTTTTTTTTTTTTTTTTGGTTGGGACCAGCACTCACGGGATGGCCCTTACAAATGCAATGCATTGTGTTGGAACTAGGAAAAAAGGTAATGGGATGGAGGATAGAGGGAGAAGTGTTTGTGAACATTCGACTTGAACTTTTTCATGTTGATAGTGAGAGGGAAGACTTCAGCAGGAATGTTGTTCCACATACGAACGGTCCGGCCAAAAATCGAATTTTATCTGTAATGCGTTGTACGATTTACTGGCCAATAGACCACAAAAGGATGGGCTCTTGAGGAAAAACGTGTATTACGAACAAACACACGGGTTTCGGGAACCAGATCCCTAATTTCAATACAACCCACATTGCGACGGTGCTCAAGGGAGTCAATAGAGTTGTATACCCTACTGCCACCAATGAGAACCTTCACCCTCTCCTGCACACGGTCGAGAAGCTCCAAAATACACTTTGAAGCCCCGGAGAGTTTTATTCCATTCCCGGTTGGATATAGATGATATAAATAGTAAGGAGATCAGATGGAGTGAAAAATGTCTTACACCATTTCAAAAAGCCGAGGCACTTGAATGCTTCTTTCGACACCTTAAATATATGTTCTGTCCATCGGACATCAGATTGTATCCCATGCTCAGAACATCAAGAGATTCTGGCAAAGGTTGCTGTCATCTGCAAAACAGTAGATAGGGTTGGAATTTTGACTTAGAAGGTCATTTAGAAAAATGAGAAATATAGTATGAGAAAGAACGGACCCTTGCGGCTCACCTGAATGAATCTTGAACTCGTTTGACGAAACCCCATCTATAAGAACTCGTATAGTGCGATCTCTGAGAAAGCTTGATTTAAATCGAGAGAAATTATCACCGACAATAATGCAGCAAGTTTTGACAAGAGTGCACCATGACAAAATCTGTCAAACGCCTTGGAAATATCTAAAGCAATTACCTAACTTTCGCCAAAATGGTGAAGGGAACGGTCTCCAACAACAACAAGTCTCCAGTAGAGCGACCTCTACGAAAGCCATACTGGCGGTCGCTTAGTGGGGAATTTGACTCTAAAAATTTGATAAGATGGTGGTTTACCATACTCTCCATAACTTTGGAAAGTGCCGAACAAATTGCAATTGGGCGGTAAATTTAAGGGTTATTAGCCACTCCATTTTTACGAATTGGCGTTACATTAGCAACTTTCCAGCAGATGGGAAATTCCCCGGCATGGTTTAAAGTGCTGAAAAGATTTGCTAAGGGACGAGCTAGCGTCGAAGAGCACTGTTTTAAGACCAGTGCAGATATTCCATCCGGCCCAGGAGACTTGTTTATGTCGAGATCCGCAAGAACCCTTTTAACAGCTCGAGCTCAAAAAAATTTTCATTTACAGTGTGAATCTCACTCATAATATTACACATACGTTTGTCCATTTCATTTAAAACTCTGTTTTCGACAGCATTTCTAATTCTATCTTCAATTTTTTTAATTTATGTAGTTAAGAGTTCGAACTGTTTTTTCAAATCGCTTATTCATAAATTCCATCAAACGAGTAGGAGAAAGAGACAAGCACACACGTTTTGCTTCATTTTTGAGCGGGGATGTAAAATTTCTTTTATTCGACTTTGATCTTAAACTCTTTTCCATTATTTTATTTATGTTATTACAAATGTGAACAAGTAAACTGTTTATAATTTCTAAGAGCTGTTTAAATAATATATTTTTTTATTTTGATTTTATTTTCTTAATATTTTCTTTGGTTTTGTTGGTGTTTTTATTTCTTAATTTTTTTTGTTTGTATTATTTTTTTGTTTTTATCATTTTTTGTTTATTTTGTTTGGTTTATTATTTTTGATTTCTTTCGTTTATTTATTGGTATTTAAGTTAATTTGTATAAGTTTAACATTAAAACAAAAGAAAATTTTATTAATTTTTGTGTTGTTCTTTTAATGGTTTTTCTTTTTTAAATATAGCTTTTTGTAGAGAATTTAATTCTAAATATTTTGGTGTATAATTAGTATTGTGGTTATTGGTGTATATTAACTTTTATTTAAGCACGATAGTTATTTTTAAATTTGAAATAAAACAGAGCTTATTTAAAGTGCAACCGACTCAACAAAAATCATTACTGCGTCTGTTCACAAGAAAGACAAAAGTTCTAACGTATACGGAACTTCGCAAGTCAAGCAGGATGATACCAGTGACCGACAGGGTTAAGTACTTAGGCGTATTCCTTGATCGGAAATTAAAATGGAAAAACCACAAAGATGAAAGAAGCAACGATGCGAGCCGCTTTTGGGTGATATGTAGGTTATAGACCTAAAATCCAACTATGGCACACTGGCTTTACAAAAGTGTGACCGATTCTAACTAATGCTTCTCAAATCTGGTGGACCTCGTTAGACAGAGCGTGTTCAGGGGGTCCAGCGTACATTTAGCTTGGAACAAAGCGGGGCGATGTGCACCACACCGAGGTACGTGGCGGCAATCGCGTCCGAACTGCTCTTACCTCTCGGCGAATTATATAAAGGTGACTACAGGGCACGTCATTAGTGTATATTGGATACATTGATTGGATATACACGTTCACCGGACATGCACGACCAAATACCAGAGACGGAAATTTTCAGAAGCTGCGAGTTGAACTTTAGGGAAAATGCCTGTGGGGATATGTTGCTACACAGACGGATATAAACTGGGGAATTAAACAAGCATAAGGGTCTATATTAAAAACCTGGAAACCGAGATATTCTACCATCTTCCGGATCACAACACAAGTTTCTAGGCGGAAGTTCGTACCATTACGGAATGTATAAGATGGATTAAATCAAATATGGGGCGGGAGGACGCTTACAAATTTACCGACATCCAATGACCAGGAAACTTTTTCCAAATACTTTAGAAAAGCTAAAAATATTATACAAGTAAGACCATCAAGTAAAAAAGAATTTTAAGCACTCAGGTCTTACATGTAATAATATCAAAGCTTCAACAAAGACACAACAATAAACAGTCAATTTTTCTTTCTTACATTCCCCTACAATTGGCTGGTTTCTTTTCCAACACGAATTGTTGATGTAAGAGGATAGAGAGAAAAAAACTAACAAAATTATTCATTTTATGTTACAAAAATGACAATTAACGGTGCGAAATATTCGCACGGGTCATCTAGTTAATAATAATTGATCAAATCTTATCCTAAGCTCATCTGATTGGGTGAGTGCAGCAGTGTCTCTTCTTCTTGAGCGAGTGTGGCCGCCATAATTTAAAATATTTCGTGATGGATTTGGGTACAGTTCCGGCCTTTTTAAATATTTTACTGATTTCGTTTTCATAGTTTTTACTAATGGCACATTGAGATCCTTGTGGATATTTGAGTTTTTGACGTACCAGGGAGCGGCTGTGATTATTCGAAGAAGTTTATTTGTTAGAGGCCGAGACAGTGCCCCATAACTGAATACCGTAGCACCAAATTGGCTTTAAGATAGAGTTGTAAAGTAGAAGTTTGCAATCAGAATTTCTTCCAATAATTTCTGCCAATTAATTTGAGTTGCTTTTTGTTTCATTTGAGTTAATTTAGCTTCTGTATGCTATTCCCACGTTAAACGCTGATCTAGATGTATACCGAGGCATTTTACATGCGAGTGTTGGGGTATTATTTGATTATTGATTTTAATAGGGGGCATGTTTCCCGACGCAATGTGAATGTTATATGTGCGCATTTTTGCTCATTGATCTTTATCCTCCACCTTTCCAGTTCAAATATATGATCCTGTAGGTAACGAGATGCTTCTTGACAGTTTGCGTGTACGCTTAGAAAAGCTGCATCGTCCGCAAATGTTGAGGTAAGGGTGTAGCTGTTTGTTGGCAAGTCCGAAGTATAAATTAAGTATAATAGAGGGACCATGATGCTGCCTTGTGGGACTCCAGCATTAATTGTAATCCTTCATGCCAGACTTTATCGAAAGCTTGGGACACATCGATGAAGAGTTATGAGCATAGTTAGGGTGAACTATGGTTTTTTTTATTTGCTTTTCAATTATCTAAAAATGTCATATTTGGATTTAAATAATAATCATTAACATTTTTTGTAATAATGGGACACTCAAAAAAATTTAATGTTTACATTAAAAAAAAATTTTAACATTAAAAAAAAAAATAGTAAAATCAACTGGAATTTTTAATATTATTCCTGAAAAATTAACAAATTTTTCTGTCAAATTTGTTTACACTTAAAAAAAATTTAGAAATATTATCTAAAATCTTGCTATTACTACAGAAGAATCTATTATTTTTTGCTGTAAAATTTGTTAATATTAGCAAAAAAATCCTCTAAATTCGGATTTTTTTTTTAAATTTTGATACGAAAATATACGTATTTATTTTTTGAATATTTCTTATTTATTAAAACATTTCATACATATGTGGATAAAAAAAACCTTTTAAAAATAAAAGCAGCAATAGATTTGAATAGCTTTTGTAACAATGTGAGGTTCTGCTTATTATAATTTTTTACTAATACAATGTCTGTCTTAGATCTAATGAATTATAATTATTGTTCATCTAATTGAAAAATTGATTGCAAATATTCCATTTTCTGTTCTGTGTTATTTCTTTTCTTTAGTAGTTTTTTGACTTCTTCATCTAAATCCCGATGTTCCACTTTCCATTGATTTCGAATACTGGAGATGAACGGATCTGACGTTGCCAATAATATATTAAATAGATCTTCATTTGTGGAATTTCGTGAAATTTTTCTAGTATTGTGCTCTCTATAAAATCTGTAATCCTTATTCCTTTTTTTCCTGAGCTTCCTCTGATAAATCTTCAAGTGGCACCAACTGATATTTAATGACATCTTCTCCATGATAAAGGATTTTGTGAACTGTAGCCGACATATTTCTCCATGGGTACTTAGTTGTATATATTTTTGCAGTTTCCTTAAAAAATCTCCAAATTTTCAAGAGTCAATTTCTGCATTGCACGCAAGTACTTCTAGGATTATGATTAATGAGGTTAAAATCAACACCTGTTATTTCAGATGCTGTTTCTGGATCTGAAAAGAATCTTCTTGCGGTATTGCCATCATTTGTAGTGCCTGACCCTTGTTTTGGCTGATATATAATCAACCCAAATTTGCGATATTCATCTTGAACATGTTTCCTTTTTGAACTTCTTAACTCCTTGTTGGTTTGGTTGTTTCTTATTGATCCTGAAGATCCGAAATCCAAATCATAACTGATTTTTAGTATGTGTTCCATAAGTCGTATTCTTGCATGTAGTGCTGATAATCCAAATTCATATGCATCAGTATTATCTATGGATTTGGTCGGGACTTGGTTTCATTGCCTTGATGTTGCATGGCTGGTCTTAGCATGGTTTTTGTCCGGAAGAACCATCATATCCCCATTTACAAAAAAGAATTAACTTTGTGTTTCCATATTTCTTTAACTCCTTTCCTTTTACTGATTGTAGCAAGCGTTCGGCTGTGTGATCAAGTAGAGATTGTTGTTGTACATCTGCCGAAATTGGTGTGATTGTAATAGTGTCCTTTAATGGCAAACAGTCCATTTTAGAAGCTGTTATGTGATGATATGCTGGATACAGATTTGAGCCTTTTTTCAATCGATCGCAATTTGAGCTGAATATATTGCTGTTTTGTAAATTTAAAATCCAGAAATAATGCTAATGCCTCTTCATTTGTGAATTGTTTTGCATCACTCGGAGTTGGTATACTTTTAAGAATCCGTTTTGTTCTCAATGGACTAGCTTTTACAATTTTTTCAATGATATCCACTTGTATCAATTGTTTCTGCGATCGTAATTGATTTAGGAAAGTATCTGGAATATTTTCATATCCGATTTCTTCATTGATATCCTTAAGTTTCCGCCTCTTAGATCTATCGCTATAGTTGTCCAGCGATTTTTGTGGTCTCGCACGAGTGTTTTGATTTGTAGTTTCTGAAGCGATCTGGATAGAAAGTTCGTTCTCTAACCAGTTTGCAAAGCTCTTATAAAATCTATCTTTGCTGTAATCAACTTTCCTGTATCGCTGTTTTAAATTTTTACATTTAGCTTGGAACAAATTTTTACATTTAGCTTGGAACAAAGCGGGGCGATGTGCACCACACCGAGGTACGTGGCGGCAATCGCGTCCGAACTGCTCTTACCTCTCGGCGAATTATATAAAGGTGACTACAGGGCACGTCATTAGTGTATATTGGATACATTGATTGGATATACACGTTCACCGGACATGCACGACCAAATACCAGAGACGGAAATTTTCAGAAGCTGCGAGTTGAACTTTAGGGAAAATGCCTGTGGGGATATGTTGCTACACAGACGGATATAAACTGGGGAATTAAACAAGCATAAGGGTCTATATTAAAAACCTGGAAACCGAGATATTCTACCATCTTCCGGATCACAACACAAGTTTCTAGGCGGAAGTTCGTACCATTACGGAATGTATAAGATGGATTAAATCAAATATGGGGCGGGAGGACGCTTACAAATTTACCGACATCCAATGACCAGGAAACTTTTTCCAAATACTTTAGAAAAGCTAAAAATATTATACAAGTAAGACCATCAAGTAAAAAAGAATTTTAAGCACTCAGGTCTTACATGTAATAATATCAAAGCTTCAACAAAGACACAACAATAAACAGTCAATTTTTCTTTCTTACATTCCCCTACAATTGGCTGGTTTCTTTTCCAACACGAATTGTAGTTGTAAGAGGATAGAGAGAAAAAAAAATTTAAAAAAAAACAAGTTGCTTAAATAAAGCAGCTTGCCATTTCAGTTTTTTATTTGCCGAGCACATTCAAATTTATTACCAAAAATTATTTTCGGGAATGAAATATTTATTATTAATTAATTCATATATTAATGATGTGCTAATAATACCAATTTTTGAATGAAAACACTGAAATTTATTGTTGTGGGAAAGCTAGTTTCTATGCGCATTTTGCTGGTTGCTTAGGCCAGCTCGTCAGGAAACTTTTTCCAAATACTTTAGAAAAGCTAAAAATATTATACAAGTAAGACCATAAAGTGAATAAGATTTTTAAACACTCAAGTCTTTAATATTGTTTTTTTCTTTCTATCCTCTTGCAACTACAATTCGTGTTGGAAAAAAGCCACCCAATTGTAGGGGAATGTAAGAAACAAAAATTGAATGTTTATTGTTGTGTCTTTGTTGAAGCTTTGATAATGTTACATGTAAGACCTGAGTGTTTAAAATTCTTATTCACTTTATGGTCTTACTTGTATAATATTTTTAGCTTTTCTAAAGTATTTGGAAAAAGTTTCCTGACGAGCTGGCCTAAGCAACCAGCAAAATGCGCATAGAAACTAGCTTTCCCACAACAATAAATTTCAGTGTTTTCATTCAAAAATTGGTATTATTAGCACATCATTAATATATGAATTAATTAATAATAAATATTTCATTCCCGAAAATAATTTTTGGTAATAAATTTGAATGTGCTCGGCAAATAAAAAACTGAAATGGACACGTGTTAAAGTAGGTCAAATGAACACGTGTTACAGTAGGTCAAATTTAAAAAAAAAAAAAAATTCAAAAACTCCTATTTAGAGGACATAGTCGTTTAAATAGAGTAGATACATTGGCTATAGCTCACCAGTAAAAAAAAACACAAAACCTGTTAACACTCATTGGTCACTTATGCGCTGGCATCAGGGCCACAATATACATTTAGTTTAAGATATTAATACTTATTGTTATTTTTCTCAAAGAAAAGATCCAATAAACAAAATAAGAAAGCTTTAAAAAAAAAAAAAAAAAAAAAAAAAGTAATAAAAAAAAGTCGTTAAATTTTATAGGATAGCAATAAAGCTGAGATTTAGAAAAATGTTGGGGGAGCAATGCACAAGTGTTGGGTGCATTGTTGAAGCCTTTCTTTAGTTTTTTTGTTTTGAATTAGGTGATGAAAAAAGAAATTATTGGATTGTCAGAAAAAAAAGGGGGAAAAGGAAAGTTAGTCAGACATACAGACAGACTGGCTTTGTAATAGCAAATGGTTTTTCAATTTTATTTGGGGTAGAAGAATAAATTCAAAGTATTTGTTTTGATTGACAAAAGAAAAAGATTTTTCTATCTATAAATTATGATTTTGTTTTGTTATTAAAAAAATTGTATAGATGCAATTGGTGTTTCTATTTTATTTGGAGTGGATAGGGAAATATGAAACTATTCTTGAAATTTTTTTTAAAAAATTTCAAAAACAAAGTAATAAAAAAAATGTCGTTAAATTTTATAGGATAGCAATGCATAAGTGTTGGGTGCATTGTTGAAGCCTTTCTTTTGTTGTGATCGATAGACAGACAGCCAGACAGACATAGAGATAGATAGATAGACATACAGACCTTGTAGAAGCAATTGGAAAATATTGTTGATAATTCTATCTTTTTATTTTGAATTATGTAAAGAAAACATTTTAGTTGGGGAAACACACAAAGCTGATAAGCGCATTTTTTTATTTTTTTTTTATGTGTGATTATGGAGAGCCAGATGCAGGGATGTTGTGGTTGTTGTTGTTTTGCTTGTTGTAATGATCGGGTGTATTCGAAACAATTTGTAGAAGCAATTGGAAAATATTTTTGATAAGGCTTTTTTTTTTTGGAATTAGGTGATGAAAAAAAAAAATTATTGGATGGACAGAAAAAAGGGGGAAAAACTAATTAAATTGTGAATTTATTAAGTTATTAAAAAAAAAAAATTGTATGTATATGTAATTGATGTTTAAAATTCGGTTACTTAATAATAAATAATTTATGACATACATATACCTACATAAATATTTTTAGATAAGAAAGTGTATGTCATGGAAAGTTAGTCAGACAGACAGACCGGTTTTGTAAAAGCAAATGGTTTTTCAATTTTTATTTGGGTGGAAGAAATATTCAAAGTATTTGTTTTTGATTTTTAAAAGAAAAGAGAAGAAAAAAAGGGGGAAAAGGAAAGTTAGTGAGACAGACAGACACCATGCAAACTAGTATTTATACTAGTTTGCATGGATTTTCCTATATAAGTATAAAAAGTAAAAAAAGGCTTAGTGGAGTATACTTCTGAAAACTACTTGTTTTTTACAATGGGTGTGGTGGGTAAAATTAAAAAACATTATCGATAATTTTAATGAATTAGAGCAAATAACATATGTTAAAACTAAGTGTAATCAAAAAAAAAAATTTTTTTCTATAAATTGTGAATTTATTTAGTAATTTATTACATTTCATTATAAATTATCAAACGATGAATATTAACGCGGAATTAATTGCTTCATTCAACAAATTAAATATAAAACATATTTTAAGTGTTAAAAATATGATAGGTGGAAAGGACTATCCTATTACAGGAGCTGAACGGGTAACTACAAAATATGGGGATGCCATTGTCTTGGAATTGGATGGAGCTATGCTTTATCTTCCTGAAAGGTTTAATGTCTTGACTGAGAACGATGTTGGGAGCCTATCAACTGGCTCATATATAATTTCAAAGATTCCTTTAGATGACGAAAAGGATAGCATTAATTATAAGCTAGAAATTAAGACGGCTGCTCCTTTGAAAGGATATTACCCTTATACTAATTTTAATACATTTAAATAAAATAATTTTTTCAATAAAAAAATGATTGAACAATAAAAAAAAATAAATTATTATAAATTCTAGTGTAGTGTATTTCTAATTAATTTTAGGGAATTTCACTTAAACTTCTTTTTTTTTAACCACTAATATGGGTCTTTTTTTTTTATTCTAATCCCTTTTTTTTGGTTTTTTTTATTTTGCGTTTTATTTTATTATTTATTTTTATTTATTTATTAATATTTTAATTTAAGGTTTCCGTCCTGTCCGTCGGGTCGTCGAGGTTACCACTTTCTTACGTCTATAACCTTTTTTTTTACCAAGCACCCCTGGCGTGGCGGTGCCGATGCAGCTTCTCCAGCGATGGATGAGACGGGCTGAGTGGCGGTAGCAGTGGTATGACAACACAATTTATTTCTTTTTTATTTTTTATTATTAATTACCAGGGCTTGGATTTTCATGCACTAAAAAGTCAAACATATGCGCTTATAATATGCGCTATAAAATGGAAAATATGCATTTAAATTAAGAAAAATATTTTTTTTTCAGTATTTATTTATTGAATCTTCATATATTAAATATGAACAATAATCAATCAAATCTTATTCTAATATTTGCTTTGTGTCCTGCCAGTGCCAGACAAAAAAGATTTCGTCATCACGGTTTCTGTTCACATATGTAGGTGTTTATCGCTCATCTGATTGGGTGATTGCTGCAGTGTCTCTTCTTCTTAAGCGAGTGTGGCCGTCATAATTTAAAATATTTCTAGCCAATGGATTTGGGTGCAGTTCCAGCCTTTTTAAATGTTTTACTACATATTTCGTTAGCATAGTTTTTACCAGGGCTGTGGAGTCGTCCGAAAAAAGTACTAACTCCGACTCCGACTCCAAACGCTGAAATTTTTTTAATTGCGACTCCGACTCCGACTCACGACTCCGACTCCTACTCTAACCGTGATGCGAAATGAATGAGACGTAAAATTATTTCTCATTTGTGTAGAAGCATCTTTATTAAACGAATTATGGGAATCTCCGCGTAATGTGCATAAGAAAAACATGAGTGTTATGGTAGGAATTAAAGGCAGGCCGATAGAGATGTTTCTACACAAAAGAGAAATAATTTAACGTCACAATTTTTCTAATACATACTAGTATTTATGCGCTATAGCAACACTTATTCTGTACAATGTTGAAAATATTTCAGCGTTGATGGTTAAAAAATTCTGATATTAAAATTATTGGCAATTCCTGTCATTAACATTTTTTAGCATGAGTAAATTATTTAAAAAATCACACATCTTTTTCAACTAGATCAATAACTGAGTATAAGTTTTGCTTATGTAATTTAGACTTTTTCCCGCACGTATAAAAAATATACCTAAATATATTTAAATAGTAAAGTACTTGAATCAACTATTTCTCATAAAATAAATTAAAATCTACTTATTCATATTGATCTGCAAAATATTGCATCGCCAATTTCGAAGAATTTTTATATTGAAAAATATTAGAAATTTTTTTACATTTTTTATGCCGAAAAATTTTGGAGTCGGAGTCGCTCGTTTTTTTGGGTACTGCGACTCCGACTCCGGTACAAAAACCTCAACTCCGACTCTTCAACTCCGACTCCGACTCCACAGCCCTGGTTTTTACTAATGGCACAATATCGTGACCTTGACCCTCGTATCTATCAGCTGTTCGTTTACATACAGCGCCTACACCATCAGCAGCTTCCTTTCCAGACTCAAGACTCAAGATAATTAATTGTGTACTTTTTAAGTTTGGGAAAAATCGATTTTAGTTTAGTTGCTAGTATATAAAACATTGTTTTATTTTTATATTGTGTGGCAGGTCTATCGCTTAGAAAATGGACTGTTTGTAATCGGGTAAAGCATCCAAAGTTGGTTTAAGGTGACATCAGATCCGGTCAGATGCGGTCCGGGTGAAGAATAGTCCGCGATATATTGTTGTTCCTTTTCCTTCAAATGTTTTTTATTTTTTCTATAATTCTTTGCATTTATAGCCCACTTTTTCCGTTGTGCCCTTTGTGCTCTAGGGGTCATCTCCTTGATTGGCTTAATAACCTTATTGTCTTTTTTCTTCATATCGGGCGGTTTCTTTTAATTTTTGTGCAGCGCATTTGGCAGGATCGCTCCGTTTTTCTTTTTCCTCTGCATTTCTACCTTTTTTTGATGGTGCCATGTTGTATTTGATGGCATGTTTAAATATCCTATGATAAATTTGTTTAATAATTATTGATTGAATAATCTCAAATTTACATTGAAAAGGTCATTCCCGTGTTCCTTTGTCATTACCATGGTTTAAATTATACCCATGGTAATGACTACACGGTAATGATGGAAACGTGAGTATTCTTGGATTTAAATGTGAAAATCTTCAAAACTTTATATAAAATATAATACATCTAATGAAGGCTTAACAATGAACAAACCAGTGCCATAAATTTTAATAAAAATATCGGAAAAATATACTTACCACGAGAATTACAAAATTTCAGGAACATGCGCAAAAAACACTAAACAATTCAACAGCTCTCAAACAACTGACAACATTTTTCACTTCTGTCAATTAACTTTAAAACTAACGGGAATTGTCGTTACATTGACAGTTTACAACTAACCGAAAAACCGGTTTAAAGCATATTTTCTTAATAAACAAATTGGCCCACGGGGAATGACGAAAAAAATTAGCCACGGACTTAAATGTCTCAAAATCATTAATTTTATAATAAAATTATATTTGTGAAATTAAAATTGACTTGGTTCATTCTTCTTGAATAACTTGACGTACTTCATTTATAATATATTTTTTGAGTTATTAATGGAAATCTATGTATTTTGAACACAAAACGATCGGACACACGCCATGGTAATGACGATTTGCACCGTGCGACCAAATTTTTTCACAAAAATATCTAGAATATTTTATTTTAATTTCCGCGCCTCGTTAAAGGACATTTTGTTTTATTTATTCCTGTTCTCAGAATTTAAATGTTTCAATATTTTTGATACTAAACGCATCGGGCCACAGAATGTAGTCATTTCGCGATATCGACCTATATAAAGTATTAAATATTAATTATTTGATTTAAATTTTTTTAAATATTTAAAATACATCACAAAAATAAAAAATGCAAATTATTTATAACAAAATTTATAACAAAATATGCAGAAATATGCAAAAACAAATCGATGCCATTTTCCTGCAAATCCTTTGGTATGGAAAAATAACTGATCGAAATTGATTTTAGATTACCGCCTGCAAATATGCATTTGCATGAAAATCCAAGCCCTGTTTACGTCGTACTTTAACGTTTAAGTTTTAAACTTTAAATTTGCAATTTACTTTTCAGTTTAGCTATTAGCTTTTATAAAACTTTTACTTCTTTCAAGAAAAAGATCACTTCCCTTTTAATTATTTATATTTATTCCGGCCACCGGACTCACCATTCGTCACATAATTACCAAGGAAAAAAAAGAACGACATTTTGCTTTTCGCCGGCCAAGAAGCCTTGGTCAAGCAAAATGGCGTCCTACCATATTTCCAATAAAATTGGCTTTCAGCAAATTTTTTAAGTATTTTTTTCTTCTTCTTTCTCTAGCTTTGTTTTTATTTCTATCTATCTCTACATAGTTACTATTGCCGTCCCTTTCCTTTCATAATTGGCGTTGCCAACCATTTGCGCCGCACCACAGGGTGCACATGACAAAGTTTTCGCAAATCAAGAAATATTTAACTGTCTTAGTTCCTACACTAACTCAGAAGTTGCCGGATGAAACTTTTCCAGCATGAAGTTTGAGGTGTAACGGTTCTTCTTTGTTTTTTCTTCTCCTTACACAGTCTTCTGACTGACCATTGTAACAAATATCCTATTAGTTAGGCATATCACATTATTGAGTACTACAGCTGGAATAAACCATCAAGAACTCACCCGAGCCTGTGCTCCTAATGTGCACAGATCAAAAACTTCGTTTTGCTCTGATACAATATATATAGCCTATAAAATAGTAAAAAGGAAAATTAGGAATCAAGCATATTGCTTTCATCTACGATTTGGGACGACGATACTGAGTAAGATCATCTCCATCACCATTAGATTCGCTCAATTTCAGTTAATGTACATAACCATAAAATATCCCTTGTTTCCGATGAAATTGAGCGAGTTACGTCCTGGTGCACTGACCCTGCAACAAACGAGTATATAAATATGGGCCTCACTTTCATAATCAGAGGGCGTGCAAATAGTGAAACGCATGTGTACAAAAACCACTGTATTGCCCGTAACACTCAGTATTCCCATCCAAATCGTTTTCTAAAAGTATCACGGATAAAAATAATTTCTCTTTCCCTAAATCTTCCCCAGAATATGTCAGCAAGCCAATAAACTTTAGAAATAATATTAAACACTTCTATTCACAAGCAGTGGCTTTCATCTCGACTTCTAGAAGGCAAAAAAACGGATATCGAATTTTTCAACCGCATGTCACCTACTTCTTTTTCTATAGCACTCTGTCTTATTTCCCTAATATTCGACAGTTGGTAACATTGCAGCAGCCACTCCCAGTGAATAACTCCAAGAAGAAGAAAAATGTAATTTACTGTCATTGTTATTGGAGTCATTTATTTGTTAATTTACAAAAATTCCCATGTTTTCTTTATATCCCTTTCGATTCCGTCCGCAATCAAGTGTTTAAAGGTAAATAGTGAAGTGTGAATTAAGTGATTCGGAATTCCGATGCAACATTAAGTTTATAATAGTTTTATACAAAGAAGTCGAGAATAAAACTTTTATAAATTTACAGTTGAACTTGTATCCATCTACCCGGGGTTTACAATAAAAATTAACAAATGTCAGTTCAACAAGATGTGTTAGCTGTGTTGGAATACGCTGTGTATGAGCTTTATGCCCTCGCTCAAATGCCTCTATTTGTTGACCAAGACAACGTTCACCAATTTTTGACAACTTTCCTAAGTCAATCGCCACAAAGCCAGCTATTATCGAGCAGCTTGCGAATCGAAAATAGTTGGGAAAAACGGATTAGTGCTCTCGCTGAACAAAAAAACTAAGCCGATGACGGATCACTCAACATTATACTTCCAGCCTGTGAGTTTGAAACAAAATTATGAAGTTTAGTTTACCGTAAGTCTTCCCTATTTTCTTTAGAAGATATTCCGGGAGTAGCAGCAAATTTCGTGGCATATTTCTAGCAACTTAGAAGCCAGAGTCGAACCAAACTCAAAAAAGTGAAAATAAAAGTGAGCCCAGAGGTACGTTTCTAGTTTCATTTCCGTTTACCGTAATATACTAAGTCATATGTATGTCAGAAGATCCAGATTCATTCGTAAGTGTCCAAACACGGTTTGAACACTAATGTTTTTTATCGTATTATATATTGCCGGTATACTTGATTATAACATTTTGTATTAATTATGTAATTGGGTTTATTAGTGCCATATTTGCATTTGTTGTATCTCTGAATTTGTATTTCTGAATTTAAATTTTAACGGTTAAATGAATTTATTACTCGATAGCTTTTGTTAAACGTCAAAAATATCCCTTTGCTATAACTTGAAGTACAACAAAAAGAAGAATAAAAAAAGATAAATAGTACCTATTGTGTTTTAAACGTTAGCTTTGACTAGCATGAAAAATCTAAACTTACTTGTTTGTTAACCATCAACCAAAGCGGTGAGCATAAACCAAAATAAACGACATTATATTTAATTCCCACCAAACAATTCATTTTTGTTTTTTTTCCTTCATATTTGGAATACCACCGCCTAATTCTGTGGAGAAATTGTTCTCTCCACATCCCAACCCAGCCGTCAACAGCCTGACCCTGGTACTACATTGTACATATACCAAAATTGGAAGGGTAGACTTCCCTGACGACTACTGACATAGGTCAATCCACGTCAGTTTTTAGCAAACCCCCCATTGGTTTGTTCAGTAAGTGAAACTGTAAACGGTTTTACTCCACGTAGGATAGGTAACACGATAAGATTTTCCCTTTTTTCTTTTCATCACTTTGTTTAAAATAGTGGGGTGTAATTAAGAATCCGAGAGCAGAAACATTGAGGAAACTTCCAAAGCAATATATTTTAATGACTCCCGGTACGTTGTGTCCCGAAAAATAGGCAAAACCAGTTCAGATTACAAATTTTATCCATTCGTACAAGTTTACAAAGCCAACAAAACATGTGAGACTAAACCAAAAAACATTGCCATATTTTTTTTTCATCATAGCTGCAATCGTTGAATCACTTTACTGGGCATTTGAAACAAGGCTTCCGTTTTCATGTACTTACTTTCACAAAGCGCGTTATTATTAGAGTATCATATTTAATAAAAACAAAGAAAAACAATGTTTTAATTTTTTCGGACTTATGAAAACGAACAAAAGCTAATGACACGAAACGAAAACGGCACGAGCTGAAAAGTGTGTAATCGTGTACCTCCGTACAAGTACCTTGACATTCCTGTTTAAGCCCCTATTATGGTGTAAAAACTAGATGGTATGTATGAAGATATTTTTTCTGACAATTTCGTGTTAATGAGAAACTTTTTGGCCCGCATACCTACATACAATCAGATGTATGTACTTTAACCGAAAATTATTTTCAATTAAAAAATATGCTTTATAAAATTTAATCTTGTACAAAGTGCGAGGTATGCAAAAATTTAAATACTTGAAGTTCGGTAAGATTTTGTTATCTAGCATTCCCTGGTTCAATTATACCACGGTTCTGAGCTAATGTTCGTAGCGCCATGATTCTCCATTTCTATTTCACCAGGAGTCCATAAGTCCCAAATGGCATTATAATCGTAAAACAAATTTATTTATTCCGTCCTTAGAAGTAAACAAGAGCATTAGGCCAGATTTACAATAACAACAACATTTTCATTTGGTGTCCACAGTAAAGTTTTTCCTTTACAAGCCCCATCTTGATGTAAAATGTATGCAAAATTTTTCGAAATAAAATTATAAATAAAATAAAATTATAGAGCAATTCCATATGAAAACGATCAAAATTGGCAAATTTTTGGACGACCCCTCTCCGATTTAAAAAAAAATAGTCTCAATCGATTTCCCAGCAAAAAATAATGTACCTACATATTTTTTTTTTTTTTTTATAGTGACTGGTTTAGTGGTGGTGTACACCACTGTTAGTGACAAAATTGAAGAATTCTTCATAAGGGACCTCATTGAAAGTTGTTTTAAAAAAAAACTACTAAAGCGATCGCAACGAGTGATAGCTCGTTGGAAAGGTATTGAATCAGGCTTTAATTAAAAAATAAAATTTTCCTAATTTTTCTTAGAAATTTACCTTTAAATTTTCCCAAGAAAATTAAATTTTCCGATTTTCCACAGAAGCTCCTAAATTTTCCGGCTAATTTTTTTTTTTTGGATTCCTCATAATTTTTGCTTTAAGAATCAGCGATAAAAAAGTGGGCCCCGATTCCTGGTTGGAGAGGAGAAGAGCATTTAAGAGACCACCTTGTTAAAAATACATTTTAAAAATTATTTTACAGTTAAAAATACATTTATGAAGAAAAAATCTTTCTTATTTTGCTGCTTATACTTAATTACAATATTTATTAAAAATTTCAATTGTCTTGGCATCATTATAAAATTAAAGTTACTTTAAATTTAGCACGTCGGCAGACGAAGAGTACCGCTTTACATTAATTGACATATCAGAAATATTTGGTATGAAGCAATGAAACTTTTGCGTTCCAGTTATAGTTTTGACATTATTATATCTGTTTTGAATTCGTCGCTCCATGGCATCGTGTTCTTTTTTAGTGCATAAAACTGTGTTAATGGCAATTTCCTTGCTTTGAATCCACGAAAACAAATGTTGTACATTTAAGATCTGGTCAGTATATGGCCTTTGCAAACTTGCCTTAGTCGCCATGCGTTTTAGGGTTCCCCCTAACGCATCGCATGGGCCCTTACCGTGGGACGTCGCGAAAAAGTGCCACTCGACCTTGCAGTTTTGTTCTTCTTCAATTATGCAAAGATTGTAAAATTTTTTTTTATTCTTGTACTGAGAAGCCGCTACGTCTGAGAAAAACGTTACTTTGTCGATTGCATCGAATTTTGATCTTAAGAATTCAAACAGTTTCATTTGAAATAAATAAACGGACACATAATTATGAGCTAAACTCTCCGCGACAACAACAAGGCTTACGGTCTGTAGTTCGTTATCTTCGTTTTTGACATAAATGCACCGTGCACTGGTCGTTTGCCCAGTGATAAGCCTGAATTTCATCCTGAACGAGAAAAGTGTAATTCTCGGCAAAGTCGCTTATCGCAATGAATTCATTTTGGGCTAATTTCTCCTTACTTTCCTTCAGAAATTTCGATTGCATCTCGGATATGAAATGGTGCGCCTTCAGTTCATTCAACTTGAATCCGAATTCCTCCATGAATTCCGGAATCTGCTTTACCACGTTCTCAAGGGAACATCTGCCGCTGCTAATTATCCACTGTTTGAAATGCACCTCCTGAATTAACAGCTGTTCAAACGTTTCCGCCAAATATTGCTCTAGCTCGTCAATCTTCGGACAATTGTCGCATTTGGACAGATGACAATTTTCCGTGGGGTATGCGCACAACGACTTCGACAGGAGGTCCCTATATGTTTCAATTTCACCGTGAAATACTTTCAATTTCTTGCATGGAAAGAAAATTAATTTGATGTTTTGATGAAACATGCAAACGCAGACTGAATGCGTTCCGTGCCTGTCTAATGCCAGCACGCATTCTTTTGGTCGTAGGATGGCAAACTTAGAAAATCCCACTTTTTCTGCTGGGTATTTCTCATTAAACTGATGGTATGCTTCGGATAGATTACATAATAATAATCTGCGCTACTTGTGTACTTTTTCTCCATCTTCACGTGTGATAACATAGTCACGTGTACCTGGGCAGGCGCGGCTGTTGTCATCATTGCAGTAAAAATCTTGAATCAATTTCACCGTTGCTTCGCTGAGGGTCCTTGAGCCAAATTTCTTGGTGGGAGTCGCCAATATGCCCTTCTGTCGAACTAATTCTTTGCTTCTTCTCGCGATGTAAAAAGATGTTTGAAACTGTTCAGAAATCTTGCGTATAGACCATGATTGAGGCAGCACAGATAAAATGAGATATTTCTCCGGAAAAGTGGTCGCTAAATTGAATTTTCTTTTCAACTGCTCAATCATTTGTTTGCCGTCATCAACGTCATCTGCTTGACTGCATTCGTTATCAGAGCCTTCATCAAATATTGTCGCGATTGCACTCATAACCTTGCCTTTTTTCTCTTTCCTGTATGTTTCACTTCGCAACTTTCTTTTTCTAATAGGCGTTTCACCTAAAGTGGTAATAGCCTCATTCAAAGGACTCAAAGACATATTGACCATCGGAATGTCTGCCTCACTATCAGATGAAACATTTTGTTCACTTGTCATTTCACTCTCGGATTGTGGCTGCATTTGTTTCAATGCATTTGCTTGTTGAGACAAATCGATTTTACACTTGGGGCAAATGAATTCTGCTTCTTCACCGTATTGTATATTTAATTCATTCATGTATCGCTTCGAAACACCAGTTAATTTTAATACTTTTATCTTTTTCAAACGATGTCCACTCTTGTTAAACGGATTGCAGCAAAATTTATTCATTTTACTTTAAATTGTCTTTACAGCTTCACTCTTTACTTTACAAAAAAAAAAACACTTTAACACTTTCACGTTTAGTATTCAACTGAAATTTGACTCAGAGTGTGTGAAGTATTTATATTTATTTTTTGGTAAAAAATAGGTAAAAAAAAATAAGCGATATTTGCTTTTCTTTAATAGGAAAATTTGCGTGAACTACTGGTCATAAAATGTTTTTTAAAAGGGACTTAATTGGTTACTGCCAATAAGCCGACCACAGGTCATAAAATGTTTTGCAAATTTTTTAAATTACCAGGTAATAAATATTTCGCCATATTTATGGAAAATCCGTGTTTTATGACTTGTTTCTGCACGTGTAATTTTAGGCGAAATATTTATTACCTGGTAATTTAAAAAATTTACAAAACATTTTATGACCTGTAGCCTCAGTCGGGTTTTGTGTGCCACTACTGCTATTATCCATGGATTTATGGCCGATCTTGTGAAGGCAGGCAGACCATATTCACTTCACACTCAACTTGGGGCTCTTAAAAAAAAATTGATTTTTTCTTCATAAATGTATTTTTAACTGTAAAATAATTTTTAAAATGTATTTTTAACAATGTGGTCTCTTAAATGCTCTTCTCCTGTCCAAACAAGGAGTCGGGGCCCATTTTTTTATTGCTGATTCTTAAAGCAAAAATTATGAGGAATCCAAAAAAAATTAGCCCGAAAATTTAGGAGCTTCTGTGGAAAATCGGAAAATTTAATTTTCTTGGGAAAATTTAAAGGTAAATTTCTAAGAAGAATTAGGAAAATTTTATTTTTCAATTAAAGCCTGATTCAATACCTTTCCAACGAGCTATCACTCGTTGCGATCGCTTTAGTAGTTTCTTCAACTTTCAATGAGGTCCCTTATGAAGAATTCTTCAATTTTGTCACTAACAGTGGTGTACACCACCACTAAACCAGTCACTATAAAAAAAAAAAAAAATATGTAGGTACATTATTTTTTGCTGGGCAATCGATTGAGACTATTTATTTTAAAATCGGAGAGGGGTCGTCCAAAAGGTGATCGCTTTCATATGGAATTGCTCTATATAGAAATTTTTTTTCAAACGTCATTTACATTTTCATATAAATTGTCGCAGGCTAAATTTTCGTTAAGAAATGCGAGGAAAATATTTGAAATTGAATATTTTGGCGTATTTGGTGTCCTAAATATTACTTTTTTTTAAAGATTTCTCTTTCTTATAGGAAGAAGAAATTGAGAAATCTTCAAACAATGCTAATTATAATCCCTCATCGGGTGATTATAATTATTAAAGTTGGGAGTAAATGAAAGAAAGAGGGGTTGATTTTCTTTCAAGTAAATAAAAGTCAATTGTAGCTTGCCGGGTGTTGAGTCTTTCCAGGGAAACAAGATGGTGTAGTTGTGTGACTTCAATTTAGGCGGTTGCCCTTTTTATTGTTGTAACAAAACGTCTAAGGGTATATGTTGAGAAATGGTAATTGGAGAGCGATTCAACTGCTCACCGTAAATCACGAAAAAGAATTAAGCTAACGATCTTGCTGCTAAACAAATTCAACCTCGCTTTGTTGTCCACGCCGAAGGTTGGAAAAGTTTGACAGCTGAACTTTCATGAGTACTAAAAGTACTCCGCAAGAAATTTAAATTTAATAATTTCCTTATAACTTTTATATTTTTGTATTCAATAAGTTTATCAATTCATAATTCATTACTCGTCCACGCATAGAACCTGGGCTAGTGATTTTATTGCCTCAAGAATCACCCTGGTGTTTGGTGTGGTGGATGCTGATGTTGTTGGCTGTTGTAGTTGTTGAGGTTCTGTTGTTTCTGGGCCTAGCGTTGCCGCCTGTTGACCTTTCTTGCCGCTGCTGGCGACGCGGCTGGCACTGTTGCCTGCGTTGGTCTTGCTGGCGCCGATGGGGTCTGATGTTGACTACGGCCACCGTTAACGTTTCCCGCCACTCCTGGCGAGACGGCAGATGCAAGAGCGTGTGGTGCAGCTGGTCGCACTGTCTGCAGGCTTCCTCTTACGTACAATGGTTCTGCGTGTGGCTTCTTGCGAGGCAGTTGAAGCAGTAGTCTAGGTTACTCACTACCTCACGCCTCCTCTCCACCGCCATCCGCTTGCATCTCCTGCAGAACCTTAAGCCGTGGTTTCCCCAGCAGAGGGCACAATACAGCACCTCTAAGTCCCGTGGTTGCTGATTACGGCCCCTTCTCGGGCTACTGCTTTTGGGCTAGGTACCCTAGTGACCGTTAACTAATGAATGATATTTAGTTTGGTTGTGTTTATGAGAGAGTGTGTACGTAAACGCCTATTTAACTTGCACTTTCCCCATCCAAAACCGGAAGGTAGCATAACTTAACAATGGGTCGTGTTATAACCCCCATGGTAACGCGTACGTCAGCCGTACGTACTTTCTCATCCGCACCGCTGTAGACATTTTCAACCCTGCCTAACCTATATTCGCAAGGTGGTAGTAAGTTGTCCATCACAACCACCAGATCTCCGACCCGTATGTTAGGAGCAGAGCTTTTCCATTTATACCGTTTTTGTAGCGCTCTTAAGAACTCCATCCATCGTAATAAGAATTGATGATGCATGGCTTTTAACTTCTTCCATATATTTGTCACTGACAAGCTCTGAAAGTCTTGTTCCGGTAGAGCCATCAAAGCAGCTCCCCGTAAAAAATGACCAGGAGTCAGCGCTGTTAGGTCAGCGGGATCTTCCGATAGGGCGGATATAGGCCGAGAATTAAGCACCCCCTCGATTCGGGTTAGAATACTGGCAAATTCTTCAAAATCAAATTTCGTTGCACCCGTTACTCGTTTGAAATTAAATTTGAATCTTTTTACCGCGGCCTCCCATAAGCTACCGATATGAGGTGCGTGCGGCGGAATGAACTTCCATTCAAATCCGTGTGTCACATATTTTTGGGATATATCTCGGGCTATCGTTTTAACGATTAAAGTCTTGCTCCAGCTCTCTGCTTGCGCCTAAAAAGTTTCTGCCGTTATCCGTCACTACCCTCTGGGGAAGCCCTCGCCTCCCAACGAAACGAGCGAATGCAGCACGGAAGGCTGCTTAGTTAAGTCCGAGCATGGCTCCAAATGAACCGCTTTTGTGCTGAAACAGATGAATACTGAGACATAACCTTTCGTGACAGCCGCAGTGCGTAATGCCGATGCCTTGAGGTCAAACGGGCCAGCAAAGTAGATCCCTGTAATCTGAAATGCTGAAGATAAATTACACCTTTCTGGAGGTAAAGGTGCTATAATTTGAGCACATGGTTGCTGTTTATAAATTACGCAAGTTTTGCAATGGCGTATTACCTTTTTCACTCGGGGTTTGAGCCGAAAGAGGTTATATTCCGTCTGCACCATTCGGCACATTTGACTTATTTCTGCATGATAGAGAAATTCATGCAAATGAGTTAAATAAAGCTGGCAAAATTGGGAGTTGCCTGGCAATATCATGGGATACCGTTCATATATGGGAGCGAAGATTGAGTCAATCTGCCATTGACTCTTAGAATAGCGTTTGCATCTAGAAATGGATTCAAGGGTTTTAATGAACTCTTATTGGGTATAGGTTGGGAGCCTAGCAAACATTGTTATTTCTCATGAAAAATTCCCTTTGAGTCAATGCAAGCAGTCTTAGCTCTACGTGGTTCAACTCTTTTAGAGTTATTTCATCCTGAGTACCTGGGGAAATCTCCGGCCTAAGTTTGGCCGCGAGTTTGTTAAAAAATTTAAAAACGTAGACGAACACACGAAGCGCTCGTGTATATGATGAAAAAATGTTGAGAATCTCATCATCCAATTGAACCTCTGCAAGCATTGTCTGAAAGTCTAAATACAAGCTTCAGAGCATGTATTTAGACCAATTAATTCGAATTGTTGTGGACCCTGACTATTATCAGGATCAGAATCTAAATCGAAAAAAATGTATTTCGTTGTCACAGAAACAATTTAGATCACACGAAAGATTACATCTACCTTCAAGGCATTTTTTCCAGAAACCCCTTATGGTTAATCTATTGTTTTAAATGTTGTGCATGTATCGTGCCTATTAGTTGACCCCTAAGATTTTCAATTTCGTTCTGAATGTTTCCAATCGCCTTTCGAATTCGACATTTCAACCAGGGTCTGCACAGCTTTGCATTAATGCCTTTAGTGAAATTGCTTTGAATAAAGTTTTTTTCTGTAAACTTCTTGCCCTTGCCTATATTTTATGCTTCCGCTTTTGCGGTTATATGTTCTTTAATTTTTCAAGTAGGCGATGCGCAACTTCTCATTCGCATTCTGGTGTATTATCTGTAGGCGTCCGCATGAGTGGTCATATTATTCCAGGTTAATGCGAAATAGGGGGTAACACCGGTGTGAACTGTAGATCTTAATGAGCATTCGATTTTGGAAAGATTTTCGTCCCAACTTGTTTGATTGTTTTCTAGATAGCTTCTTATGGATTGGTTCACTCTCTCGCTGGCATTTGATTGGGGTGAATAAATCGGTGTACCAAGAAATCTCTTAATGCACCCGAAGTAAATTGTTTGCCATTGTCAGAGTGAACGATTTCTGGCACTCCAAACTTGTAAAACACCCCTTCTCTCATAAATCTTATCGTTGCTCTGGTGGTAGCTTTTGGCAGGGCTTAAAGGAGAACGAATTTCGTTTTGTGGGCTAATACAATAAAAAATAAACGTATTCCCAGATTTCGTTCATGTATAGGGCCCTAAGAAATCTATATAAATATTTTGGAACGGTCTTTGAGTCCTAACTTCTTGAGCCAGTGGTGGACGTTATATCTTTTTCGGATGTTTAATCTCCTTGCAGGTATCACAATTTCTAATCTGTTCTCGAACTTGCTTCACCATCGACGACCAGTAAAAGTATTCACGTTGGTTGTACACGGTTTTCGCGATTCCGCCATGAGAAGTGTTTACTACGTGTGAACTTTCAATTATTTTGCTCGTCAATTCGCTGGGAACCCATATTTTCCAACAATCTTCTTCACTATCCAAGTCAATTCGGTTGAATTTAACCCTCTTATACGCTACACCTTCTTCTATTTTTAAGTCCGGTAGTCTATCCTTGTTTTGCTCGATTGTGTCTATAAAAGATAAAGATTCTTCATTTTGAAAGGCATTTAAGTTTAAGTCTATTATGGTGTTATTTTCTATTGCAACTTTCTCCACATCCAATCTCGACAGCAGTTTTAAACTCCACCGTACCAATCTTCCATTCAGATCTTGTTGCCGCATCAGCCATTTTCCGCCACCTTGGATAACGATCTTGCAGCGATGTGGTGGCTGAGTCTAGGCTGTGGTTTGTATTTCAAGTACAGGTAACGTCACAAGCGGCGCCTGTGTTTGAGATACGGAACCTAAAAGCCTTGACGACGAAAGGTTATCCACCCCTAAGCCGAGGTGTCATGCGACCCTTGCCTATCGGTCTGGTTTGCAGTCAGGGATTACCGACTGTATTATCACGGAGCTTTGCTGATACCTGGGCACCTCAGCAAATAGACCACACCCTTACCACGTTATTGGGGGCTATGACGTGGCGGACCTTTCAACTCCCCTACACTCGTGGGACCAAAATTTACAATGAACAACTCAAAAGACAACAAACAACAACAAAAACAATTAACGGAAAATGATGACGGACAGGCGAGAACGAGGACAACGATAGACAGAAATACGGCAAAGCCAGGGACTGTAACAGTCCCGGCGACCAAAGAAGATCGGCCTAGGCTGATTGGAAGTGGTAAGGCAGCTCGACCAGAAGGCGGCTGCTCTTAAAATTGCGGCGGGGTGCCTCTGTGCTTCAATCCAAGCACCTCCAAAACCGCTTCAGCCCTTTCCGTCATTGGAACGGATAAAACCCCTGCTTCGGGTGCTGCTAAGTTGGGAATGACAAAGTCGTCCAACATTGCAGTTTCCCATGTGTCCATTGTGCAAGGAGGGATGGCGATGAAAACATCCAATCCCAAGGTTGCACCACCCCACGCCAAATTCGTTACATTGAGCTTCTAGGCTCCAAAAAAGCTGAAGAGCTTTCCAGTGAACAAAAAGCTTCACTGGTATGGGCAAGAGCCCACATAGCTGGGCTGCCAAGTGCTACTCCTTCAGTCCCTACGAAGGTGACAATGCCTAAACGGCAAAGTTCGGAGGAGGAAGCTGCAGCTGTGAAACAGCAACCAGGGACGAAACGTCCTAAGATTGCGCCGAAATCGATGAATAAGTCTTTCAGCGAGGTGGCCAAAGGTCACCTTGTACGGGCTGTTATCGATAGAGGTGTGGATAATGGTGCCATCTCCCATACCAAGTGGGACCTGGTTAAACAAAAATTAATGGGAGTGTTCTGGATGATCCTTAGGGAGAATCCAGGGCCACCTCCTCAATGCGAAGATGCTGGCTGGTTCCAGGGTCACGTGAAGTTGATGGCTTGTGCAGATGAGCGCTCAGCGCTGCTTCTGAAGCGGGCCATCCAAATGCTAGGAGAGGTCTGGGAAGGTGCTAGGCTCGATGTGGTATTAGTTGATGAGATACCACGGAGACCTAGATCGATTGTCATCATCCCTGCCGAACCATCGGAACCTGAGGAGATCTTGAAGATCATTCAGTGCTGCAACCCTCAACTTCCCACACAGGATTGGAAAGTTGTGAAGGTTTCGGCTACTGAAGGGTCCTCGAGGACGGCGATTGTGGTGTTAAAGCAGCAATCCTTGGAACCACTGAGGGAGAGACAGGGTAAGATCTACTATGGTTTTAGTACGGTCTTGCTCCGTGTCTACCGAAGTGATAACAAGGGCAATCCGGCTCCTTCGGTTAGTGAGGCCAAGCAGCCTGAAGAAGGCATGGCTGGTGACGATGCCGTAAGCTCAGGTGACAAAGAGGACACCCAGTCTATCTCCGGATTGGTGTCTGTCTTTGGGCACCTGGGTGATATGGTTGATGAGGACGTACTTCTGGAATCAGACCAGGAGGACGTCAACATCACAGTGGTCGCCAATATGGATAATGGTGAAGGTCCTGCAAATCAACCTCCACCACTCTAAAGCAGCATCTGCTGCATTGCTTCTCCATGTGGTAGAAAACGGGGAGGAGCTCGTGATGGTCCAAGAACCCTGGATTCATAAGGATCGGGCTTGCGGACTTAATCTCAAAGGCTACAAGCTACTGTTTGCGAAAGGTACAGGTAACATAAGATCTTGTGTCTTAGCTAAAAATTCGTTGAATATCTTCATTCTCTCTGATTACAGTGATGAAGACACCACAACAGTTGCTCTCGAGACACAGGACGGTATTATCTGGATGGTTTTGGAATATATGGCGTATGATCACGGACAGGACCCACCCAATCGGCTCATCCGTGATGCAGTGACGAAGGCAGCAGGCACTGGAACACCTATTATAATCTGTGCCGATGCTAATGCGCACCACACTATATGGGGTAGCACGAACACGAATGTTAGGGGTGAGTAGTGTTTGGGAATTCCCGGACTTTTTCATTTCCCGGGAAACGGGAAAAAAAGTTTTTATTTCCCGGGAATCCCGGGAATCTCGGGAAATTTTTATTATCAACAATAATCATAAACAAGTCATTAAAATGTAACAAAATTTATGTTTAAAACAGTTTTATTAAAAAGGAACAATATGTGTATTACAAATTTGCTTGTGTAAAACTAATTAAATATACAAAACACAAAAAACACAATTAAAAATTAAAAATATAGAGATCTTCATTACCAAACTTTAAAAAAAATAACATACATATATACATACATATATATATATCTATATAAGTTTTTAGTTTTTTAAAAATGTGGTTTTTAAAACCACTATTGCGTTGAGTAAGTCAATGGACATTCTATTTCTCCACTTCGTTCCAAGGTGACCAGCAAGAGAAAAAACCCTTTCACTTTCCACCGAAGTTGGTTTTATAGTGCCATTGTTGTGAGGTAACTCCTTATTTGTTTTTTGGTCAACTGTTGTTGAAGTATCTAGTTTTATTTTGTGAACCATTCTAAGGTGTCAGATAAAGCCACTGGTGCTGCCTCCTTTGAGCATAAGCCTTTTGGGACAAAGTTTGCATTGACCTGCGTTGTCTACTTTCGTAAAATATTTCCATACTTCAGACATGTTTACCTTTTAAGAGTACAATTAATCAAAAATCTAAAAATTCTTTAACAAATACTTACTTCCAAAGCTTTAAAATTGATTTGAAGTTGGTAAGGTCGCTTTATTTTATGTTTTTTTGTCAATTTTATGCAGAATTGGATTGTTTGATTTTGTTTGAATTACACACGGCGAATTCATGTAAATGGTCGTGGCAATAATACAACAAGTAGAACAATAATAACACAACATTGTATTTTTGTTCTTGTTTTAGTTGGTCGATTCATCAAAAACACAAGCAACTTTACTTTTGACATTTCTCTCTCTAAGTAAAAGAAAAGTAGCACAGCTGTGTTTTTAACACCACCTGTAAAATGAATTTGCCTTGGAATTATATTTAAAAATATTTGATGTTTGTTAAACTGCTGTTTTTTGTCTTTATACAGTAATGTCAACAATTTTAATTTAAAAGCGCTTATCAAAGCAAAAATCTATTTCTACGGGCAAAAAAAATAAGACAAATCACTTTGAGCAACTGAAGTTTTGTTTAAAATATTTTTTATAAATAAAAAAAAACAAAATTAAATTAATATTAACGTTTTTTATGTAAAATTGCTTATTTTATGAAATTCCCGGATTTCCCGGGAAAAATAAAAAAAAATTCCCGGTATTTCCCGTCAGAAATTTTCCGGGAATTCCCGGGAAATCAGACCCGGGAAATCCCGGACCCCAAACACTAGGGGTGAGTCACTATTCTCCTTTATTATTAATTATAATTTAGGAATAGTAAATAGGGGCCGTGAGCCAACGTTTGTTGTAGCAAATAGGTGTGAAATTGTTGATGTCACGCTGGTTAGCATTGACCACATTGACATGATCGAAAACTGGATGGTTTCTAATGATTGTTCACTTTCTGATCATAGATATGTGGAATTTAGTCTGGTACTTAGATCTGTAGGATCGAGTGCTATGTTGAATAGGAAACGAACGAATTGGGGGATTCATTCCTCCTCTCTGGTTCGGTCTCTATTTGATCCTCCCCGGGTTGATGATATAGGGGGGATCGATGCGGCAGTGGGTCTGCTTACAGACTCACTGCAGTTAGCGACTTCCTTGGCGTGCAAGCCAATGGTGCATAGGGGCAGGGATCGTCCACCGTGGTGGGATCCTGATATTGCGCAGGCAAGAAGAGACTGTCGTAGGTTGTTCAATATGGCTAAGCGTCATGGTAATTGGGCGGAGTACAAGTCTTCACTGAATAGATTCAGAAACTTGGTTATGTCGGCGAAAAGGAGTGCTTGGAGGAACTTCTGTAGCGGCGTGGAAGGATCCTCTGAGACAAACCGTTTACGTAAGATAAGGGCCTCGAGCCCTGTTGTCCCGACCTATATCCGTAAATCGGATGGTTGATGGACTACGACTAGTCAGGAAACACTCGAGGTGTTAATTGACACTCACTTTCCTGGAAACTCCCAAGGGAGCTTGCGGGATCAGGTTTGTGAGTCGATGCCCGGTCCTTTGTCCATCCCAATGGACTACGACAGGATTAAGTGGGCTGTCGACAGCTTTGACCCGTACAAATCTCCGGGTATGGATGGTATAATTCCGGCGGTCTTGCAGAGGAATTCGACTGTGATTATACCCTGGCTGCTGGCTATATATAGGGGATGCGTAAGATTTTCGTATGTACCTGTGAGCTGGACCTTGTGTAGAGTGGTCTTTATCCCCAAGGGAGGGAAGACTTCTCACACCGAAGCGAAGGATTACAGACCGATTACTCTTGCATCCTTTCTTCTCAAGACTCTTGAAAGAGTTATCGACATTCAGTTGAGGATGACCATCCCCAAGTGTTTACTCTCGACCTCTCAGCATGCCTATACAAAGGGTAGGTCTGTTGGACGGGTCTTCACTCATTAGTTGGAACTATTGAGAGATCACTCGAATTTAAGGAGTGTGCTCTGGTGGCCTTTCTCGACATTGAAGGGGCCTTTAACAACGTCAACCCGGATTCTATTGTTGCATCCATGAGGAGTCTGGAGGTTGATGACGGCATATGTAGATTTGTGGATCATCTATTCAGGAATAGGGTCATCTGTTCCACGATAGGCCTTGATATTGAGATCCATTAATTTCGAATGACATATAGGGTCTAATATCATCTTCGCTTCCTATAGTCGTAGATGTTATTTTTTTCTCTCCTCTTTTCTTGACAAATATCTTTTTCTGGTTTTTAGGATTTTTTTTACTGACTATGGGTACATAGTCCGCCAAAATTTCTGAACGAATTGTGTTTTAGTTCTGTAGGCGTTGTTCATATGATAATCTGGGATTGATACCAGGTTGCTTTTTTTCTAAAATCAATTTTCAAACAATAGCTTTTAAATTGTGTTTTCGTCACTTCATAATCATTTGTGTTTTTCTTGACAATTTCTTTATTGGGGGTTTCGAATTTATTTTGCGGTTGCTTCACGTTGATCCTTTTGCTAGTGTGGCTATGTCCCTCTAGCATAAATTCCAATAAAATTATTACAAATATCTTCTACTGGGATGTAGATAGGTTTGAACACCCGGCCCCAGTTTTCCGTGTGCTCGTCTTGGTGTTTCCCAAACACCTTGGGCATGTGGGGCTAGTAACGTCCTCGAAATGTTTTGCAATTCCAACAAATTAGTTGTTTGGCCGGCAAATTGCCTTTTTGCAGTGCTTCGACTTGTCGGACTTGCTCATCTTCTTCCGGGCTTTCATACAAATCCACTTCGTAAAGCTTACGAAGGTTGCCCATTGACATTCTGTGTGAAGAACGTTTCGCTATATTTCTCTCAGAACGTTTGCATTCTTCTAAGAGTTGGTCCAAGTTATCGATCCTGATAGGAAAAATTAGTTGTTCTAACACATCTTTTAAATTGTCTTTTACGTGAATACGCATCTGATTTTTAAGCCCACAATGTCGGTAATGAAGCATATGCAGTTTCGTTAGGTGCTTGTATTCGCTCCATTATCCTTCTCTGGATTTCAAAGTCGCTCTTGAAATTTCTGAATTGTTTAATGATGTGGTACTTAAAAGTGTGCCAATCACATATAGGGTGCTTCATGCGGAACGACCAGAAGCAGGTGATGTCGGCTCCCGCAACTAGATGATGAAACCCCTCATTAGTACGTCCCATGAAAAGTTGTAGTCGCTTTCAACGCCTCCACCCTAAAAACAAAATCTTAAACGGTCAAGGACTTGGTGGTTCCGTCAAATTTGATTCCCCACTTTTCCAGCTGGTATGGAGACATGGGTTTAGAGCCTGGGTGCTGTAGTGGAGAAAAAAACTCAGGGTATTGCTGAGCATGGTTGCGTTGGCTATTATCAAAGAAAGGTTGAGGTTAATTAGAAGGAATTTGAGCTTGTTGTCGATACCCTAGTGAGTTATTCGGTGGCAAATATGCCTGATGTGGCTCTAGATAAGGTGGATGCGTGTAATTAGGGACAAACGACCTATTCTGTGGATTGGTCGGATTTTCTACCATATTAACCCGTTCCGACCGTAATGACTCCCTAATTAATTGGGGTAACATCAATTGCATATTTTGCACTTCTCTCATTATAGATGCTTGGGCGACTTCTATAGAGGCACTGACGTATTGTCTAAGAGTTATTCCCTCCTCATTAACAGCGGTATTGATGTTTGCCTGTTCAAGTACCGGAGCCAAGTCTGGCTTTTGTTGAGCCATGATATTTCTTCGCACCGTATCACTTTGGCCGCTTATTTCTCTGGCTGTCAGACTGCTGCACCTCGGGGTAGTTATGGTGTTGCTGTTACTTTCCGGCGATGAATGTGTTTGGGGTCCTTGGTTAAATCTTATTGACAGCAGGGAAGTAACCGCGTTAGTAGACACACCAGGGCTCGTATTCAGTGAGGAAGATGTAGTAGTCGAAGTAGCCGCGATTTGGGGTACGTTATTCTCGCTGCTCGTTGGATTACGTTCTGATGATCTTAGGTTACGCGTGCTCATTTTATACAAAAACAAGAAAAAAGGGCTAAACGCGTTCGTTTCACTTCAGAAGCCCGACACGTGGATGGCAAAGTCGAAGGACGGACTCAAAATCGTACAAAAAAAAATTAAGAAAATAAAACGTGAATCCAAACCCTAAGTTTGGAAACTACAATTCCCTTAACTGTCTAGCAAACTAAAATATTGATTATAGGCACAGGCCCTCCAACTAATGCGTTATTTAAAAAATTCTATTAGAAAAAAAAATTTAAGAATAACGGATGGATTCAGCGAGGTAAATATAAATTATCTAAAAAAACAAAAATTAAATCAAATTTTAGCAAGGAGCCATTAACGAAAAAGGTTTTCCCCCAAAAATACTAATATATAATTATGTATGTATATGTAATAGAAGAAAATATTTTCCCTGTCTTGATTTGAAAAATGTTTATACCGTCAGAACAAAGCTATTTAATAGCTAAAACAAATACAAAACCAAATTAAAATAAGTAGCACACAGATAACAACACTGCTTTCTAAATCTTTCTTAATATTTATAATATTTTTTTTGTTTTCTAATTTCTACAATTGACTATGGGTTGAAATTTTTTGTAGCATCTTGAAGAAAAGATGATGACGGTACTCATTCTATCCTCTTGCTTAAAAATCTTTAAGATAACTGTCGCACCAGCAGCTCTGAATAAGTTAAGAATTCAGAATCAGTTAAACACGGTTATTCAAGCTATACTTTATTAATATTTTCTGCTTTTCCAAAAAACCTAAAAATTTAAACACATGTCCAATGTACTCTGTATACAATATGTAAAATGTGTGGATTCATTGAAATATTATCACCAAATTGACGTAGAACAGGACACAAAGCACTCACGACATAAAATTTGAGCTTCGTAAAGTCCCTTCTCCGCTCCTCCAACGCAAAAACAAATGACCTCTCGACCTCCAAGGATCCCGTGTCGTGCTTTCTGTTCGAATTCGATTCAAGTTGACATCACTTAGCTCTCCAGTATCCAATTTCCCTATCGGATGGCGTTGCGACTCAGGCATGGTCATATGTTACCCTCCAGGACATCCATCATCTTTTAAAGAAGCCAAATACCTACTTGCATTTCCTCTTGGAGGCCATATTCTCGCCCAAAGTTTAATAATTTTAACTTAAACCCGAAACGAATAACGCTTAGAAGTTTCCCAGAAAATACTTAATTCAAAGTAGAATTGATACTTTTTGCATACCTAAATATTCGCCAAAATATCTGAGTACGATTTGTTGCCAGAAATTTAGTTTTATTTACCGCCTTATGCTCTTTTAATCTCCAACAAAACTTAACTGCAGTTACCAAAATCCAACAAAAACTCTATTTATCATGGAAGTCTGATGCCTTTTCTTCAAAGTAAATCACCAATATCTTTATTATATTTAACCAAATCATTTTGCGGGCCTCTTATTTTACTCATACCAAACTCATATTCATTTTCCGCAAAATTTTATCACTGTTTTATTTCACACAAAATATATTTCTGGATTTTTTGAACGACCTTATTGTTTTTATTTTCTATAGTTAGTTGCTTCACAATTTCATTGTATTAACAAACACTACTCGCTTTAAAAATAATCTCCTCTTACTCAATTTATACACACACAATTTATACCCAACTTATTTTATTTAAAATTTATTATATAAATATTCGTTGTGAACGAACGTGTTATTTTTTGAGCTCCGCTGAGGTTGTCAATATTTGCAATATCTCTTGTGAAAAATTCTACACAAAAATAAACAAATAAATAAAACCAAACATTTTGAAAAATTTCAACACTAAAATAGGCAAAGCATTAAACAAAAATAATAAGAAGAGAAAATAAATACTAAAATACAAAACTTTAATCATTACAATAAAAACCTCTCACTCAATATAAACAAACTGTAGCGTGTCATTGTGTACGATTATGCTTGCACACATAGTTTCGGTAAAATTACATACAAGAACCAGGCGCACCATTTTAATGTAACATGAGTAAAGCACTTGAGTATTGTGTGCTGTGTGTCGTGTGTTTGTGTGTATATCAATGCAATATTTATATTGGTACGATCAAACACACAATCGTTCAAAAGCAATACTGTCAACACTCTTTATGTTGAACGATTGGATATGAGATTAAATGTAATTTACCAGTAAACCGCTATACCTTCCACTGTAATTCACATTGCTGGATCAGCAATTATTATGTATAAAATCCAATACAATTCTACTGTAAAAATCAATTCTTGTTATCCAACAAAACTGTGCGTGTCAGCCGCACTGATTAAACTCAAATAAAATATAATTTCAACTAGTATAAAAATTGTTTTATTACATGGCGATCCTGCCTTTTAAGGAGTGCTAAAAATTTCAAGCACCCTTAAAGGAAGGTAGAGGAGTGCAAAGAGATTTGTAGCATTTTGCAACTATTATCGCAGATTTATTAAAAAATTTTCAGAGTATTCTAGATATCTCACAAGACTGTCCAAAAAAGGCGTGCAGTTCGAATGGACTGAAGATTGTGACTCGGCATTTAAATATCTAAAGAAAGCATTAATGAGTCCGACATTACTTCAATATCCCGATTTTACAAAAGAGTTTTGTATTACAACAGATGCAAGCAAGCATGCTTGTGGAGCTGTACTAACTCAAGAGTATGAGGGAAAACATCTACCAATAGCATACGCATCAAAAATATTTACAAAGGGCGAGAGTAACAAATCAACAATTGAACAAGAGTAAACTGCGATACACTGGGCAATCACGCATTTTAGACCATATATATATGGAAAAAATTTTTTAGTCCGCACTGATCACAGACCGCTGTCTTACCTATTTTCCATGAAAAATCCGAGCTCAAAGCTCACTAGAATGAGATTAGATTTGGAAGAATACGATTTCACTGTAGAATATCTTAGAGGAAAAGATAATTATTTGGCCGACGCTTTGTCACGCATTACAATAAATGATTTAAAAGAAACAATTAATAAGAATAATAATGTATACAAAGTAACAATGACAAACAAGGCACTTGAAAAATATCCAATTACACTAAATAAACGGCATTTAAATAATGAAAATCAGAAGCCCAATATATTTGTACCAATTATAAATTCTGACGTCAGAAAATGGCAAAAGTGCACTTTACAATCAATACGGAAAAAAAAAAAAAAAAAAAAGTTGGACCCCCTCTGGAATAAAAAAAGAAAAAAACCAAAATTAAAATTTAAGGGGGCTGAGGCCCCTGGGACACCATGGATCAAAAAAAGCGGCCCGCCCACTTAGTGGTATGTGTGGGTACTCAAATTAAAGGTAATTGTGTAAAAAATACGAAATTAATAAAATTTAGGTCGAGCTGGACTTCTGGGTCCCTCTGGGGGTAAAAAAATTGCCCCTCCCACCCTTATAACTATGTGTGGGTACTCGAATGAAATATTGTAAATATTTTGTTTCTATTTTGCTTTTTTAATGTTATACCTATGCGCTAAATTTTTCAAATGAGTTTTATTATTTTTTTATTTTTTTGTAACTAAAGCTTCTTTGTATAGACGGCCTTCGGCCGGGCGCAAGGATTTTCTCCTCTATGGTATAACAAAGACCGGCTTCGCTAACTAAAGCTTTTCTGTATAGCCGGCCTTCGGCCGGGCGTAAGGATTTTCTCCTCTATGGTATAACAAAGACCGGCTTCGCTAACTAAAGCTTTTCTGTATAGCCGGCCTTCGGCCGGGCGCAAGGATTTTCTCCTCTATGGTATAACAAAGACCGGCTTCGCTAACTAAAGCTTCTCTGTATAGCCGGCCTTCGGCCGGGCGCAAGGATTTTCTCCTCTATGGTATAACAAAGACCGGCTTCGCTTACTAAAGCTTCTCTGCATAGCTATAAAAGATACATAAATTAACCTAGAGAGGAAAATATTAAACGAATACAAAAACAAAATACATATTTGCAATCGTGAGCAAATTACCTTTAATTTGAGTATCCACACAGATATATATACATACATAAGTGTTATGGGGGGGACACTTTTTTTGCCCCAGAGGGCCCTAGAAATGCCGCCCACCCAAAATTTTATTATTTTCGTTTTTGTTGCATAATTACCTTTAATTTGAGTACCCACACATACCATTCAGTGGGCGGGGCGGTTTTATGGACCCAGGGGTCACCACGGGCCTCAGCCCCCTTAAATATTAATTTTGGTATTTTTTTTTTTAATTCTGGATCGGGTGGCATATTTTTTATATTTTTTTTTCGTACGCCCCGTAAAGTGCACTTCAGCCTCAGAAAATTTTGTAAGCTAAAGATTACCCCACAAAAAGTTTATATTAAACGTGGCAAATCTATAATAGCATGTATTAAAATAGATGAATTGTTTACTAATGGGAAATTTGACTTAGGACAATTTTTCCCTAGGCTCGAAGAAGTGGCCGGTAAATTAAATATTCATAAAATACAAGTGGCACCCAGTGAGAAAATTTTCGAATTTATCTCTATTAATAAATTTAAGGAAATGGGCAATAAACTATTAAAATTATTAAAAGTAGCGCTACTTAATGAGGTGATCCACGTAACAGATGCCAAATCAATAGCAGAGATAATGAAACGATACCACGATGATCCAGCAGAGGGTGGACATTCCGGTGTTTCAAGAACTCTAAATAAAATAAAAAGATATTACAATTGGAAAAATATGACTCGAGATATTACAAAATACGTTAAAATGTGCCAAAAATGCCAAACAACTAAAATAACAAAACATACAAAAATACCATTGACGTTGACAAATAAACCAACTAAACCCTTTGATACGGTAATTGTGGATACTATAGGTCCGCTACCAAAATCATATTTCGGAAATAAATATGCCGTCACAATAATATGTGATATGACCAAATATCTTGTAACGTTACCTATACAAGATAAAAGCGCAAAGTCAATTGCGACAGCAATATTTGAACATTTTATTCTTACTTATGGTCCAATGAAGACGTTCATTTCGGACATGGGCACAGAATGCAAAAACTCAATACTTACTGAATTGTGTAACCTTTGGAAGATAGAAAAAATTACATCAACTGCTTACCATCACCAGGCTCTAGGAACTGTAGAAAGAAGTCACAGAACTTTCAACGAATATGTAAGATCATACATATCCGTTGACAAAACAGATTGGGATGAATGGCTCAAGTATTTTACATACTGTTACAATACTACGCCATCCTCAGTTCATGACTATTGTCCCTATGAGTTAGTTTTTGGTAGACTTCCAAATGGGTTTCAACAGTTTAGTAGTATTCAGGAAATAACACCTTTGTATAATCTAGAAAATTATGCTAAGGAAGTTAAATTTAGGTTAGAAATAGCACATAAAAGAGCGCGCTCCATGATAGATAGATGTAAACTTAAACAAAAATTAAATTATGATAGGTCAACGCTAGCAGTAAACTTTAGAATAGTAGACTTAGTTTTAATTAAAAATGAAGCAGGGCACAAATTAGATTGTAAATATAAAGGCCCTTATAAAATTAAAAATATAGATTGAAGAAATAATGTAACCATAGTTGATAAGAAAAATAATAAAGAACAAATAGTACATAAGAATAGACTTAAGCATTACAATAATGAATAACAGCATAAGCAAAATCCTATTTACATTCAATAAAATATCATAAAATATAATTAGTACCTAAGTCAAATAATTGTCTTCCCCTAACTTCAGTATAATACATATTTGTAAAAAAATGTCCATAAAACTTTCTGTTATATGAACATTCTTCCGTAAAAGGGAGGTGTAGCGTGTCATTGTGTACGATTATGCTTGCACACATAGTTTCGGTAAAATTGCATACAAGAACCAGGCGCACGTTTTTAATGTAACATGAGTAAAGCACTTGAGTATTGTGTGCTGTGTGTCGTGTGTTTGTGTGGATATCAATGCAATATTTATATTGGTACGATCAAACACACAATCGTTCAAAAGCAATACTGTCAACACTCTTTATGTTGAACGATTGGATATGAGATTAAATGTATTTTACCAGTAAACCGCTATACCTTCCACTGTAATTCAAATTGCTGGATCAGCAATTATTATGTATAAAATCCAATACAATTCTACTGTAAAAATCAATTCTTGTTATCCAACAAAACTGTGCGTGTCAGCCGCACTGATTAAACTCAAATAAAATATAATTTCAACAAGTATAAAAATTGTTTTTTTACAAAACAGCTACAAAAACACAAAATAGTTACAAAACAATAATCAATAAATAATAAGAAATCTGTAAAAAAACATGTATACAAAAAAATAAAAATGAAACAAAAAGAAAACAAACTTTTATAACAATCATACAAAGGAATCAACAAACAATATTTTCAACAACAACAACCCTTCACTTAATATTATACATAATATGATGAATACGCGCCAAACAACAAAGAGAACAGCGAGTGATGCTGACTTAAGTATTTTAAGTCCTATAATATGTGAGTCTGATTCGGCATCTCGTCTCTGGAAATGGTTAGACAAAAAATTATCTAAACAGAACGAGTGTATTAATGTGAAAATCTCTCAATTCAGCTCCCTTTTAAGAGAAGGTAAAGACCGTATAAAGGAAAAAATAATATCATCCGTTAAGGAAGCTGAAAATCGTCTTTTTAATGAGATCGATAAGAGATTTTGTGAATTAAGAGAAGAATTAAGTGATGTTACTGATCGTGTAGCTAAACTCGAAACAGTGACGGGCGAAATTATAGAACTGAAAGAATGAAATAAAAAAATTAAAAATTCAATCACAGAAGAATTCTAACTCCATCATTGCTTGTGACATAAGCCTGGTACTCTGTTCAACATTTAACGTGAAATGCTGTCCAAACTCATATGAAAAAAACTTGTGCGGAATTTATATGAAATAATGTTGATAGAGTTGTACTCTGTTTAATTTGTGAAAAAGTTGCGAAATGTTTTTGGCAACATTTTTTTACAACTGCGAAATAATATTTCACGTGGAATTTTAAGCAAATGCAAAAGTTTAAATTTAATATTAAAATGAGAACTAAAAAACATAAATAACGTGGCGGACCTTTCAACTCCCCTACACTCGTGGGACCAAAATTTACAATGAACAATCCAAAAGACAAAAAACAACAACAAAAACAATCAACGGAAACTGATGGCGGACAGGCGAGAACAAGGACAACGATAGACAGTAACACGGCAAAGCCAGGGACTGTAACAGTCCCGGCGACCAAAGAAGATCGGTCTAGGCTGATCAGAAGTGGTAAGGCAGCTCGACCAGAAGGCGGCTGCTCTAAAGACTCCGGCGGGGTGCCTCTGTGTTTCAATCCAAGCACCTCCAAAGCCGCTTCAGCCCTTTCTGTCATTGGAACGGATAAAGCCCCTGCTTCGGGGGCTGCTAAGTTGGAAATGACAAAGTCGTCCAACATTGCAGCTTCCCATGTGCGCATTGTGTAAGGAGGGATGGCGCTGAAAGCATCTAATCCGAAGGTTGCACCACCCCACGCCAAATTCGGCGACCGTCAAAAGTCTCCAAGGCACAAAAACCCTACAAAGAGGGCATCCAACACAAGGCGTGACGCCTTGCGTTTCATTGAGCTTCTAGGCTCCAAAAAAGCTGAAGAGCTTCACTGGCATGGGCAAGAGCCCACATAGCTGGGCTGCCAAGTGCTACTCCTTCAGTCCCTGCGAAGGTGACAATGCCTAAACGGCAACGTTCGGAGGAGGAAGATGCAGCCGCGAAACAGCAACCAGGGAAGAAACGTCCCACGATTGCGCCGAAATCGATAAATAAGGCCTTCAGCGAGGTTGCCAAAGGTCACCTTGTACGGGCTGTAATCGAGCGTGGATAATGGTGCCATCTCCTATACCAAGTGGGACCTGGTAAAACAAAAATTAATGGGAGTGTTCTGGGCGATAGGGAGAATCCAGGGTCACCTCCTCAATGCGATGATGCTGGCTGGTTCCAGGGTCACGTGAAGTTCATGGCTTGCTCAGTTGAGCGCTCAGCGCTGCTTCTGAAGCGGGCCATCGAAATGCTAGGAGAGGTCTGGGAAGATGCTAGGCTCGATGTGGTATTAGTTGATGAGATACCACGGAGACCTAGTTCGATTGTCATCATCCCTACCGAACCATCGAAACCTGAGGAGAAACCAGCAATCCTTGCAACTGTTGAGAGTCACCCTCGTACATTATAAGTTTTATTTAGAATTAAACAATGAAAAATTATGCTGACTCAATTATGCGAGTCAGCACTTTAGCAACATACTGACTTTAGTGCAGTCAGCATTTTAATTTAAGTTTTATTTTATTTAGAATTAAACAATGAAAAATTATGCTGACTCAATTATGCGAGTCAGCACTTTAGCAACATACTGACTTTAGTGCAGTCAGCATTTTAATTTTAAGAACTAGGTATAAATAGTGGATAAGAATAGTTTTTAAAACAAGTTGTAATTAGTGAGACAATAAAATACCTGCGATCTCCACGGAGCACTCCAGGTTGAAAAAAGAAACTTAAATTAATAAAACAACTTTTTTAATAAAATACAGCAATTGTCTTTTTTTTTTTACAACCCCAACACAACCACTGAGGGAAAGGCAGGGCAAGATCTACTATGGTTTTAGTACGGTCTTGCTCCGTGTCTACCGAAGTGATAACAAGGGCAATCCGGCTCCTTCGGTTAGTGAGGCCAAGCAGCCTGAAGAAGGCATGGCTGGTGACGATGCCGTAAGCTCAGGTGACAAAGAGGACACCCAGTCTGTCTCCGGATTGGTGGGTGACTTCTTTGAGCACCTGGGTGATATGGTTGATGAGGACGTACTTCTGGAATCAGACCAGGAGGACGTCAACATCACAGTGGTCGCCAATATGGAGCATGGTGAATGTTCTTCAAATTAACCTCCACCACTCTAAAGCAGCATCTGCTGCACTGCTTCTCCGTGTGGTAGAAAGAGAGGAGGAGCTCGTTATGGTCCAAGAACCCTGGATTCATAAGGATCGGGCTTGCGGACTTAATCTCAAAGGCTACAAGCTTCTGTTTGCGAAAGGTATAGGTAACATAAGATCTTGTGTCTTAGCTAAAAATTCGTTGAATATCTTCATTCTCTCTGATTACAGTGATGAAGACACCACAACCGTTGCTCTCGAGACACAGGACGGTATAATCTGGATGGTCTCTGGATATATGGCGCATGATCACGGACAGGACCCACCCAATCGGCTCATCCGTGATGCAGTTACGAGGGCAGCAGGGAACACCGATCATAATCTGTGCCGATGCCAATGCGCACCACTCTATATAGCACGAATACGAATGTTAGAGGTGAGTCACTATTCTCCTTCATTATGAATTATAATTTAGAAATAGTAAATAGGGGCCGTGAGCCAACGTTTGTTGTAGCAAATAGGTGTGAAGTTCTTGATGTCACGCTGGTTAGCATTGACCACATTGACATGATCGAAAACTGGATGGTTTCTAATGATTGTTTAATTCTAAATAAAATAAAACTTATAATTAAATTAAAATGCTGACTGCACTAAAGTCAGTATGTTCCTAAAGTGCTGACTCGCATAATTGAGTCAGCATAATTTTTCATTGTTTAATTCTAAATAAAATAAAACTTATAATGTACGAGGGTGACTCTCAACATCCCTCCCCCCTTTATGAAAAAGTGCGGTTTCATCTGGTGTTGATGCATTCATGGTAGATGCTGCTGATGTTGTTCTTGATGGATCTGCGTTTTAATCGTGTTGGCGTGTAAACATTCTCTTCTTTTTGCGACTCCATTGTTGTGAACCAATCTCTTAATATGTTGTTGTTGCTGGGATCCCGTTAAGCTTTTTCTAAGGAAAAGGTTTTTGTGCCAGCAGTGGTGATTCTGATAGATGTGTATGATTTTGCGTATCGGATTCTGTGAATTTGTGTTCAGGTGTATTTTGTTTTAGATGGGCCGCGTATTCAGATTGTAATCTTCCGAACCCTCTGGTCCACCTTTTGCGGGCAGAGGCATAGTAACATACCTGTTAAAGGACCGAAGGTAGACTTGGAGGTCTAGTCCTTGTTTCATAAGAATTTTGTCTGGCTGGACTTCCATTAAAGTCTATATGCGGTTCAGAGTAATGGACATTTTCATCTGTTAAATTATTATTAGCATTATTTGCTACCCCGATGCAATCGCGAGAGCTGCTCTCGGCTTGACCATCTTGTTGCCGGCTATCTGGGGGGGGTTTTTTTTATCTTTTTCATCCGAATCGAAACTGGAATTCGCACTGGAACAAGAACATATATGTAATTCAGACTTTTTACCTTTTTTATCATCACAGTTTTCCGTCTTATGATCTTGAAGTTCTTAAGACATGTATTAAAATCCCCCAGAGTCATCGTTTTGCAGAGCTGAACTATCCTTCATATCATAAACGTCAGAATTACCATAATCCAAGACATCCGAACGAGAATCACCATGTGTGGTGACATAATGCCGCATCGTTATACCTTCCTGCGCGGTTACCCCTTCGGTTGTTGAGCAGGATGAGAGCAGGGTATTAATTGATACCCATCGGAATTGTTGCCGTTAGTGGAATAAACGCGTCTTTATGTTGACGAACACCAGACGAAAACGCACTTTAAAATGCAAAAATAAAGTAAACAATAGGTGTAAAGAACATAACATATAAAACAATATCAACATAAACTCATATCTTCTAGTTGGATTCCTATTTGTGTTAGGCATTCTTAAAATTTGTAGATTTTATATTTCAACAAAATATTTTAATAATTAAGTATAATTATGTATGAATTTGCATTTTTTGTATTAAAATGCAGGTTTTTGTTTTTTTTTTTTTAAGTTATTAAAGTTAGTTATTTTAATGATTAAGTATAATTATGTATGAATTATAGAAATTGATTTTTTTTGTATTTGAAATGCAGAGTTTTGTTTTTTTTTTTTTTTTTTTTTTTTTTTTTTTTTTTTAAAGTAATATGTATAAAAACGTTCTCGTGATACAATTTAAAATCCAAATAAATAATTCCAATATTTTAATTTTTCTGCAAAATTATTTTTTTTTTTTTAATTCAATTTAAATAATTTGTTTTTTTTTTTTTTTTTTTTTTTTTTTTTTTTTCGTTATTTATTTATTGAATCTTCATATATTTAATATGAACTAACAATAATTTATCAAATCTTAACCTAATACTTTATTTATGTCCTGCCAGTGCCAGACAAAAATTTTCTTCATCACGGGTTCTGTTCACTTATATAGGTGTTTATCGCTCATCTAATTTGTAAGTAGTTTTTTTTTTTGTTATAAAAAAAATAAAATTATTTATTTGCATGCAGAAAGTTTTATCGCGCAAGTATTAAATTTATAGAAAAAAAGGAATAGGTAACCTTTTCCTTTTAAATTTTCTGTTATAAAATCAATACTTGCCTAAGGAAAACCTCATATTTGCAAAGTTATAGAAATTTAAAAAGTGTTTTTTGTAGTAATTTTTTACGAAACTAATTAAAAGTTTTTTTTCAATTTGGGCATTGTAAATATGTACAAAGAGCTTGACTCTTTGCAAATATTTTATGCCCAGAATGACATAAATTCCTGTCATTGACACATTTGTTCCTCCCAGTGTATAATTTTAGCACTGAGTAGCAACAAGTATTTATGTTTATGGTTGTGTATGGAATACTTGCTGAGATCTACACAGACATGAAAATTTAAAAGAAATACAATACTGCAACGTCTGTGTTATAGTGCTTAGGTATGCACATTTTAAAATATACATACATTGCACTGTTCTGTTGAGTTAACTTTGAATTTTACTTGATTAAACTTCAGTTCAGTTGGCATCCGTAATCAACCCATAAGTAAAAAAGTTATTAATAGTGTTTTAATATTAATTAAAATATTCATGTTTTAAAGGCAAATACGGCAACATAAAACACCGAAATTACTTGAATAAAAAGTTATTATATTGTAAACATAGAAAAAATTAAGCAAACATAAAGTTTACAATTTGTAATCAAAACAATTTAGAAAGTGGATTTAAATAATTTTAAAAGTGGATTGGTAAGTGATTTTTAATTGCAATGGATCATTTTTCGAAATCTGAAAAATGAGCATTATAAGTGCTATTTTTACAACAATTTTATTTATTTTTGTTACTTTCAGCAGGAAATTCTTACTCGACCAGAATGCTCCAAGGATGTTCATGGGCCCGGATGGTGCACAGTTAAGTCTAAAGGAAGGTCCCTTCGGCTCACCCCAGGCCGAATGGATCCCAGCAGGTCTGTTTCGTTTCAATTGATTTTTCTTATTGAATCTATACTAATTCCTTATCTTCTTTTAGCTTTCTGGTACTGCTGCCTTTCCCACTGCAGGTCCATCCTCGAGTGAATCAGAAAAAACTGCGAGTTATATTTTAATGTATTTTTAAATTATAGAGGAACCTATACAAAAATCCGGTTTTTATTTCAGGTAGACAAGCCGTTTGCGGAAGAGATTTTCTTTCAATGCTAATGTTGGAGATAATAATTGGTTGGCAAGACATTTGTGGGTAAGTCCACCAATTCGCAAATAATGTACATCTGTAATTTTACTACACTTGATCCAAGAAGCTCCCGTCAAAGTGCTTTAGTGCAGAGTGCGTTAAAAATGGGGAGTATGTTTAGATTTCTACCTTGCGTTTCATCTTCATTATATGACCCTTCTGGTCATTTCCGCCCTTCTGTTTATATATTTTAGTTTTACTCTCTAGTATCTTGCTTATATTTTCCTTTTGTTATCTTCATTATGTGACCGTCCAGGTCCTGTGCTTATTTCTATCATTCTTTTAGGTTATTTCCTTTTTTTTCTTTGTGACCCGTCTGTTTATATTCCCCCTTTTGTTTTTCCCTTGGTCTATCTCCTAATTTTTACTCACATTTTCTGCTATTTTTCTCGATTATCGCCCTTACATTCTCTCCTCATCCCGTAGCATTGGTTTCGAGCCAAAGTACCTAGAACTAGAGAATGGGTGGACTGATACACTTCCCTTATATTATATGGCCTCTTGGCTATTCAGTTTACTACTATTGGTGCTACCACCTTTCTTTGTTATCTCCTTGATACTTATTTGATCCTTTTTATGTCTACCCCAAACTTTTCCTTTCTACCACCCATTGCGTTTGCCTTCAGCTGAAATCGTATCGAATTTTCGCACTAATCTCCCCTGTTGTAGACCACTACCCATAGCGGGGCAGCATAGGAACCTAATCAATGTTTGCTTAGTATCCTCTTTGTACTACCTCTTCATCCTGTACCTTTGGTTTCGAGCCAAAGTAACTTGAAACCAAAAAATGGAGTAACTCATACTCTTTAAAATCAAATATAATATCCAGAAGATAAAAAAAAAAAAATGAGAACTAACCTTGAACGTATCGAAATCTATCCCCTTGCACTTTACCATTTTTTATCAGCACTTAATTCGCTGGCTTTATCAAATTGTTGTGATAAACCTTTTCCGAGTTCTTATGTCTTATTCTCACATTGACCGGTGTTGGTATTCCCGTGATTTCGTAGGGACCCAACCATATAGGTGAGAATTTATTTTTTCGCCAAACCATTTGTCCTGTCCTAAAATGTCTAGTTCTCGTGCCTTTGTCATAATATTGTTTTGATTTTTCCTTTGCTCTAACCTGGGTTTGTCTCACGACTTCATAACTTCGTTGAATCTGATACCTTAGGATCTTGCTGTAGTCATCTATGTTATAGAGAGGCGCTGGCCGTTTTTTGAGCCTTACAGGTATTTCAAATTCGAATCCGTACAGGACCCTGTTCGGTGTTTGTTTAGTGGACGAATGTCTGGTATTATTGTGCACATGCATGGCATGATGCAGCCATTCATCCCAGTTAGTTTCGTCAAGTTTCACAAAACTCCTTAAATATTCCGCCAGGGGTCTATGCGTCCTCTCCAACGAACCATTGGATTGAGGATGATACGGTGTGGTATATATGTTTTTCACTCCAAGCATTTTGCAAACTTCTTTGAATAATTTCGAAGTAAAGTTGCTTCCGTTATCTGTCACCAGGATCTTGGGGATGAAGAATCGTGCAATTATTTCCCTGAAGAACTCTCTTGCCACTGTTGTCGCCTCCATGTCGGGAATAGCTGCGCAGGCTAGGAATTTAGAAAAATCGTCCAAGAAGGTTACTATATATTTGTTGCCACTTGAAGATTCGGGTAAGGGTCCCACAATATCCATGAAAACTCTCTCGAAGGGCATATTAGGGGTTGTGGTCAGGGTCATTGGCAACCTATCTATTCTCGAACTTTTATTCTGTTGACAAAGTTTGCAGGAGGCAACATACTTTTTAATTTGACCCTGCATACCGGCCCATTTATATTGTGATCTTATGCGGAAATATGTTTTAAGTGCGCCTTGGTGTCCTCCCAACGGGGTGTCGTGAAATGTTTTAATTACATTTTGTATATCCCCCGCGTCCGTTAGGTACGTCGTATTATCCTCTTGCGAATTGTTTCTATCTGTCTCCGTTTCTTCCTGCACCCCTCTGGTTTGTCCATTTTGGTTTTCCATACTCTTTGCTCTCGACCTGGTTATTGCACCTATGTTTACTTCTTCAGTTGGCAGGCGGCTGAGAGCATCCGCATTTTGGTTTGTCTTGCCAGGTTTGTAACGTATCTCAAAATCATATTCCAATAGTTTTTGTCTTAAGCGCCCCAATCTACCTTCCTGATCCCTTAGATTGGCTATACCCTTCAACGGTTTATGGTCAGTAAATACTGTGAAATATCTGCCAAATAGATATGATCTAAACGTTTTGGTTGCCCATACAATGGCTAGCAGCTCCCTCTCGATTGTGGAGTATCGTTTCTCCGTATCGCTTAACACTCTGCTAGCGAAATAGATTGGTAGGTCACTTCCAGGTTCTCCTTGGGAGAGAATTGCTCCCAGAGCGCCATTACTAGCGTCTGTTGTTAGAATGAAAGGCTTGTTAAAGTCGGGGTATTGGAGCAGAGGAGGATTTGTTACAGCTTCCTTTAACTTGTCCATTGCTTCCTGACACTCTTGTGTCCATTCTAATTTTGCGTCCCTTCTCAGCTTTCGGTTAAGTGGTAGAGAGGTTTTGGCCGAGTTTGGTATGAACTTTCTGTAATAATTCATCAGCCCCAAAAACGCTTGTAGCTCCTTGATATTTCTAGGGGGTGGTATATCCCTCACTGCCTTAGTCTTATTCGGGTCTGGCAACACTCCTCTTTCCGAGCACTGGTGGCCTAGATAAATTATCTCTCTTTGCAGAAAATTACATTTATCGGGGTGCAATTTGAGGTTATATTTTCGCATAATGTCCAGAACTTTCATCAAACGTGAATTATGGTCCGTTAGATTTCTGCCATATATAACTATATCGTCCAAATAGACAAAACAGTCGATTCCCTGCAGCCCGGTTAATATTGAGTTCATTATTCTCTGAAAAGTGGCTAGCGCACCTGTCAACCCGAAAGGCATACGATTGAATTCAAAATGTCCTAGATTGGTACTGAATGCTGTTTTTTGTTTATCCTTTGGGTCCATTAAAACTTGGTGGTATCCACTTGCTAAATCGAGGGTAGAGAAGTATCGACTGCATCCTAGCTGGTCTAGGATTTCATCAATCCTTGGTATCGGAATACCTGTTTTATTGCGGCATCATTTAGCTTTCTGAAATCTACCACTAGACGCCATCTTTTCTCGCCATTTTGTCCCGCTTTTTTGGGAACTAACAGGATCGGGGAGTTCCAAGGGGAGTTACTCGGTGATATGATTCCATCATTAAGCATTTGGCTTACTTGTCTGTTGATTTCGTTTCGATGGACTTCGGGCAATCTGAACTGCTTTGTATTTATTGAAGGTTGACCGGGATGTGTGGGTATCTGATGTTTAAGGACATTCGTGTAGGTTAGACTATCTCCTGGTAGTTGGAAAATATCATCGTATGATTTCAAGATGCCCTCTATCGCGAGCTTTTCCTCCCGATTCAAATCCTGGCTTAGCTGCACTGTTTCTAAAAGTAGTATTTCCCTTCTTGATTTTTCCGCCGAACTAATCGCATTTATTGCTGCTGTGGAGTCTTCATTAAATTTTTTTGTAGTTTTCGTAATTCAGGATTACCCTCTTACTTAGTCTTACAGCAAAATCGTTAGTGTTAAGGATGGGGACAAATGCCTTGCCAGCTTTGACTGATGTTAGGGTTTCCCCCACGAAAACTCCTGGGTATATTTCCGATTTATTCACAATGATATCCCCTTTGGCCGAGGCAACTGTTGCTGACACAATCGCGTGAGAGCGTCCTTTCATAGACGAGTTACCCGGTATGTATAGCTGTGGATGTTTTTCCTCCGATGTGAGAGGTAGGGAGGCTATTTGTTGCTCGTTATCAAAAAATTTTATGTTCTTACTGATGGTATCGGTAACAGTTCTGTTCCACATCATATCTCTGCCTAGCAAGCCATCTGCCGGGAGTCGGCTTCCCTCGGGTACTACATGCATTTGTAGTGGTAAATTGCTTATACTTGCATGCCGTGCGGTTATTGTTCCTATGGATGTAATACTTCCCCCAAAAGCTCCTGACATACTTTTTTGTTCGTTCGCATTTATCTGAATGTGTGGTGCTACAGCCTCCACTTTTACTAACGTGGTATCCGCTCCCGTGTCTACGAGCAAGGATAAATTTTTATTGAGCGCTTCATCACATGGGAATTGTATGAAGGCGTCATCTCTTCCTATAATTTCTTTGGTTTCCATGCGTAGTTTCTGCTCCTTCTGTGACTCCGATTTGTAAACAAAATTCCCATTAGGCTCCGGAATGTATGTGTAGATATTTTCCCTCCAGCGTACTCTTCTGTTTTTTTTCTTGACACTACTACCAGGGTTTTTATTACAAAGTATTTCTGATGGTGACTGAATTTTTTCGGCATCCCAGCCATTTAGTTTTGGCTGGGCCGCCTGGAGTTTCCCGGGTTTCCCAATGGGCAATTGATCCTTATATGTCCTGCTCCATTACAACCGAAGCATCTTATGGGTTCATTCCTCATTCATGCCATGGCTCATCATGTGGTGAAGTCACGGGCTGTTGTCCCCTTTGTGAATGGTCCTGCCGTTCTCTTGGCATATTATTACTCCCTCTGGAGCCGAAATTATTAGCCCCTTGCCAATCGGTACTCGGTTGCGTTTTCTGGCTACGTACTTGATTGTTGGGATATCTCTGTTGTGGTTGCTGACAAAATTTGTTTTCCGTGTGGCCATTTGTTCTACATATCCTGCAGGTCAACGTGCGTAACCTTTTTAGGCACTCCATGTGGTTGTGGCCCATTCGGTGACAGAAATCGCATTGTTCTACTTTTTCTTCTGCGTTAGTCCTACACGATGGACCTATCTCATGTCCATATGTGCCACATTTTACGCAATATGGTGTGTTTAATCTCTGTTCGCAATTCGTCCTATTGTGGCCTTCCTGGTTACAGAAACTACACGTTGTTGTTATGGTCACCGTGTTTATCCCAATCTGACTATCGCCAAACAGGTCTTCTGCATTTTCCACTATCTGAACTAATTTTTCCAAATCCTCATTTTCCTCGCCTACAAACCTGGTTCTAAGTGCCTGATCCCGGAGCCCTTTAATGAAACTTTTTACTGCCAATCTCTTAAAATCTTTCAATATGATTTGTCTACTGTTCACATCGCTCTATTCATTCGCTGCGATGCTTTCTGCTTCATTAAGTAATGCTTCTATTCGGCCTCCAAAACGGCTTGCTGGTTCTTTGGCTCCTTGCCTGCACGAGGTAACAAGTTCCCTGATCTGGTCTAGCGTTTTCGTCTTTAGGTACAGTTTTTTTATCGCGTTACAGAGAGCATCTACTGTTCCAAAGGAATGGGGTGCTATTCGCACGTAAGCTGAACCCATTAACCGTAACTTAAGGCACTCTATGACTTCTGGAGTTATGGCTCTGCTATCGTCAGTAATCAGTTCTCGCTCTGCCAACTTACATCCTTGAATAAAACGGAAAACTTATTAAGTCAAATCCGGTCCTTCGGTGCCAAAAAAGGTAGGGACTATATTGTTAACAAGTTTCGTGATTGTTGATATATTCGCCATGTTTTGCGCGTTAATAACTAAGTTGCTTGAAGTGGGGGATGATATCAGTCTCTGGAGCGTCCTCCGGGATTCCTCTATATAGCTATCGAAATCCGATTTAATATGAGGCGATTTGATTTTAAGCTGATTGAATTCCTTTTCGTACTGCGATAAATCGGCTAACTTCCTATTTAATGTTTCTGCTGTATATCCTCTGCTACCCGCCTTTCTTGCGTTTACTCTAATATTCCGTGTTTTGGCTATCAAGTCAAGAGCCGCTGCTTCCTCGTCTATCTGGACTTCTTCGTTGCACTCTGTCCGTCCACCCTCTTTCTCCAGTTCTTCACTTAGGGATGGAGTGGGTGACCTGGCTTTGTGTATAATGTAGAGTTCACGATGCGCGTTTTCCAAGGCAGTTTGTAGTCTTTGCACGGTGTCGTCTTGTACGTCTATTTTTTGTTGTTGTTTTAGTTGTTTCCTGAATTCCTTCTCACTCAACCCCTTTTGTCTCAATTTTTCGACCAACGCCACGTTTTCCTGTACTACCTGTTCCAACAAATTGTCCGTATATTTAATTTGTTCCCTAAGCTTACGACTTTGCTTCTCCAACAGTTTTTTGTTCCCTCTAAGTCTTTTATCCTCTTAATTAAGTCCGCGAATCGGTCCTTGTTCAGGTCACCTAACAATTGTAAAACATAACCAACCTCTTCTAACTTGGTCAATCTCTGTTACCTTATAATCTCCCTATGTTGTTCCGTAAATTCTTTGCCTAGTCGTATCTCGTTCAATTCAGTCCACGCGAGCACCTGTAAACTGTCCACCGAATAGTTATATTTGTTAAGCTTGGTTAAGAGTTCGTCCGTCCTTGACTGCGGGTTGTCCATTTATAACCACGAAATTTTCAAAATAATACTTACCAGTATTAAAACGACTTGTGCCATCATTAAACTTTGGGAAAAAAAAACTCAATTCTTAACTAAAAACCAATACTGCCGCGTTGTAGTGATCCTTCCTCAAAACTTCCTAAATGCGGCTGGTGGCAGTGGCGTACCAGAATGTGGCTGCTTAAGACCTTCAGCACCTTGCTTCTATACTCAGTGATTTCCTCAACGTTTTTCTTCTTCACCGATTTTGTTTTGTTTTGAGGAAAAAACCAACCGAAATAAATCGCCTCCTAATGCGGTGAAAAGTCCGTGGCAAGTTACTTGCAATTCCACCAATTCGCACTTGTTCAAAGACACTAAAGGCTTACCAGAATGTGGCTGCTTAAGACCTTTAGCACTTCGCTTCCGTGTTTACTGGTTTCTATTACTTTCGTTGCTCTCGAAACCAGTCACCATACCAGGCAGGGATCTAAGTCCGGCAAAAATTTCGCGTAATAAATAAATTTTATTCCTGGAGGGTCCCTTGGGAATCGCAGGATCATTATTTAATTACCGGCTGCGCCAATTGTTGGGGTTGTATTTAAAACAAAAAAAAAGACAATTGCTGTTATTTTATTAATTTAATTTTTTTTTTTCAACCTGGAGTGCTCCGTGGAGATCGCAGGTATTTTTATTGCCTTACTAATTACAACTCATTTTTAAAAACTATTCTTATCCACTATTTATAGCTAGTTCTTAAAATTAAAATGCTGACTGCACTAAAGTCAGTATGTTCCTAAAGTGCTGACTTGCATAATTGAGTCAGCATAATTTTTCATTGTTTAATTCTAAATAAAATAAAACTTATAATGTACGAGGGTGACTCTCAACAGTAATTGGGCGGAGCACAAGTCTTCACTGAATAGATTCAGAAACTTGGTGAGATCGGCGAAAAGGAGTGCTTGGAGGAACTTCTGTAGCGGCGTGGAAGGATCCTCTGAGACAAACCGTTCACGTAGGATAATGGCTTCGAGCCCTGTTGTCCCGACCTATATCCGAAAATCGGATGGTTGCTGGACTACGACTAGTCAGGAAACACTCGAGGTGTTAATTGACACTCACTTTCCTGGAAACTCCCAAGGGAGCTTGCGGGATCAGGTTTGTGAATCGATGTCCGGTCCTTATTCCATCCTAATGGACTACGATAGGATTAAGTGGGCTGTCGACAGCTTTGACCCGTACAAATCTCCGGGTATGGATGACCATCCCCAAGTGTTTACTCTCGACCTCTCAGCATGCCTACACAAAGGGTAGGTCTGTTGAGACGGCTCATTAGTTGGAACTATTGAGAGATCACTCGAATTTAAGGAGTGTGCTCTGGTGGTCTTTCTCGACATTGAAGGGGCCTTAAACAACGTCAACCCGGATTATATTGTTGCATCCATGAGGAGTCTGGAGGTTGATGACGGCATATGTAGATTTGTGGATAATCTACTCAGGAATAGGGTCATCTGTTCCACGATAGGTGAGACCAGCATTCAGAGACTGGTAAACAGGGGTACTCCCCAAGGAGGAGTACTATCCCCACTATTGTGGAATCTGACTATGAACACAATGTTGACGAAAATGGACTAAAACTGTGGCGTACGCTGACGATGTTGCAGTGGCCATCACGGGGAAGCATTTGAATATAATGTCTTAGTGTATGGAGGCTACATTAAAGGTACTTAGCACCTGGAGCGTATCATGCGGCTTCCGAGATTAAATGGGACTGAACTTAGGTTCTCTTATAGCGCCAAGTAACTGTGCGTAATCTTGGACAGTAAACTGTCGTGGGGGCTGAACATCCGGACGAGGATGGAAAAGGCAATTGTTGCTATATATGCGTGCAGAGGTGCAATCGGCAAGAACTGGGGCATGGGCCCGAGGTGTGTCAATTGGATCTTTGAAGCTGTAATAAAGCCGACTCTGTATTACAGTGTTGTCGTATGGTGGACTGCGCTCGACAAGGGCAGGTACCGTGCGATGCTTGAGTAGGTTCACAGACTGGTCGCATTGATGATCACAGGATCAATGCGCTCCACTCCCACCAGGGCGCTGTTTACGATGCTAAACTGGCTGCCGGTGGACATCACGGCCAGACATATGGCTCTTTGTTCGGCGATACGGTTGAACGCGGCACACGGCTGGTCGAACCGTGACTATGGACACTCCAGTATAATGGGATACTCGATTGTCCCTGAAGGAGTGGACTACTGCATCCCGGAGCCTTGCATTGGTGCGAGGTATGCGACACATATAGCGCACGAAAGTGCGCTGTCGGTCATGGGCACCTTCCATGTACCAGCCCTGATGGTTCAAGGAAGGGGGAAAGAGTTGGCGGAGGTTTCTACATAGAGGAACTGGGCGTAAAAGTTTACTTTCGTCTGTCGGATGGATGTGGTGTCCTGCAGGCGGAAATCTCGGCTATAAAGCGGGCAGCCAACTGGCTAAAGTATTATCGCGTATCGGGAGATATACGTATATTTACTGATAGCAAGGCTGCCATTGCCTGTCTTGCGGGTGTCTATACGACATCTATGATAACTGTGGAATGCCGGATGTCTTTGAATGAGTTTGCTGAATATTCAGAGTTAACGCTTATATGGATACCAGGGCACTCAAACTGCCCGGGAAACCAGATAGCAGATGAGCTGGCCAAGGAAGGTGGTCGTATGGATGAAACATGCATTGATCAATTCATTGGTCTTCCAATGGCTCACTGTAAGTCACTCATTCGGCGCGAGAATTATAGAATTGCGCAAGAGGGATGGACCCGTGAGTCCACCTGCTCCACATCCAGGGCACTTTGGCCTGGATATGATGAATGGAGAACCAAATCTCTACTAAGGTTCAATAGCAACCATATCAGGACCGTGGTGTCGGTCATAACTGGACACTGGCCTGTTGGGACTCATGCTAGAAGAATGGGTCTGGTATTCAATGACTACTGTAGAAGTTGTCATGATGAGGAGGAAGAGGAAACTGTGCTTCACTTTCTCTGTCAATGCAACAACAACAGAATCACCAGAAGCAATACCAACAACAGAAACAATAGCGTCAACACCTTAAAATACTCCCGCGCAAAAGCGTTTAAAAGAGTTGCAAAACTCTTTCCTAGACAATGTGTCCAAAACTCCACGTCTCACTCAAGCCGAATCGCCTTTTAAGCTTACTACCATAATGGACAAACGATTCGATAAACTTACAGAGCAAATATTGAATATGATACAGAATAAATTTAACGAATACAAAAATAAACTCTTTAGTGCAATTGATAAGAGACTTAACTTAATCCGTAATGACATACATGCAGTTAATGAAAGAGTGTCATATTTAGAAACAGTCACAATTCGTGATATTAAGGAGAGTGTTAAAAATCTGGAGACAGAGAATTTAGAAATAAAAAATATGAAAAAAGAAATAAATGAACTTAAACGAAAACAACTAAAACATGAAAACTCTATTGTAGCTGGTGGTATACGAATACGTGGTATACCCTAATATGCAAATGAGGATCTTTTTCAAATCTTTAGTACTATTTGCGATAGTTTAAATTTTTCAACGCCTCAAGTTGAAAATATATACCCCGCCTTCAGAAAATATACAAGGAAAATAAACCATACTCTCCGAATGATGAAGTGATAGTCGTTAAATTATATTCTTCGTATAAAAAAAATACTCTTTGTTTAAAGCATGCCGGTTTTAATAGTACTGAACCAATTTATGTAAATGAAAATTTGACACCTCACAACCATAAAATTCTGCAATCAGCATTGAAAATGAAAACCGATCAGAAGATAAAAACAGCCTATTCTCTTCGCGGTCTCGTTAACGTAAAAAAACTCAATTCAGATGACCCAATATTAATTGAGTTTTTTGATGACCTCAACCAGCTTTTTCGTGCGTAACTCATATAATCTAATATCCGTTGTGCCATTTTATGATGGTTCAACAATCGCAATTATTTTTAAACTTTTATTTTTTCATATTAATGATTATTTTTTAACATAACTGTCTGTTTTTATAATAACAAGTACTTTTTGTATCTAATTTAATTATACCGAACTATTTTAATCATATCCATTATTAGGTTTAAAAAAATTAAACATGAATATAAATCAAGCGTTGCTGGTAGGTTTCATGTTCTAAATATGTCGTCAACAAGGGTTAATAGAACATATTCTGAAGACGTAACGGCAAACATGGTTAAAATACTGGCTAAACAGAGAACCGGTTAAAAAATTTGCCATATTAACGCACAAAGTCTATCTAACAAAATTGATGAATTTAGATATATTTTTGAAAATTCTGGCTTAAATGTAATATGTGTGTCAGAGACTTGGTTTGGTAAATATATTACAGATACTCTTGTGTCATTGAATGGGTATACTTTATATAGAAATGATAGATCTGATAACTATGGGGGAGTTGCAATTTATGTTAAAAAGGGTTTGGTATGTACAATCAAAGCCAAAAGTGATGAAAATTTATACAAAAATAACAAATTTGAATATCTTTTTCTTGATGCAAGTGGCGGAGGAAGAAAATTTGTTATTGGTTGTGCATATAGGCCTAGAAGTAATATAGATTTCACTCATTTTTTCACAGTATTGGAGGATATCACACCATTATATAATGCATCACGTTTAACTATTAGTATGAAATCATTTGATCTTGTCCCTGCTAATATAAATACGCCAACCCACTTTACATCATCCAATAATACTTTACTTGATTTATTTTTTGTCTCAGACGCAGAAAAGATCTTAACATATGACCAGTTGTCTGCATCTTGCTTTTCGAGGCACGATCTTATATTCATGATATTTGACATTCCACTTCAAAGTTCTACTAATATTATTCAATATCGTAATTTTAAACGGATTAATTACATCATTTTGGAACTATAATTAATAGACTGGGGTTGTATTTATTACATGCTATCGGTAAACGATCAGCTGGCCTTCTTGGAACAAAATATAAAAAGTGTGTATAACGTAAAAGTACCAATTCAAACGAAGGAAATGAGTAACCGCCAGAAACCGTGGTTCACATCTGAAATAAAGCGCCTTATAGTAGATCGTGACAACGCTTACTCTCGAGGGAAACGCTTTAAAACTGATAATCTACACGAAAATTATCGCAATGCTAGAAAAATCGTTACCAAATCCATTAAAAATTTATGAATTCGGTTAGTACTATTAGGGAAATTGGAATCGTAAAAAATAAGAATAAGCAGGATAATAGTATATCGGATCCTTATGAATTAAATTCAAACTTTGTTAATATACCCATGCCTCAAGCAGATCATACCCATTATATCAATTTTCATGCAACCAATCTCCCATCTAACCCTTTCAATTTTGAGAATGTTAGCCAGTTGGATGTTCTCAAAAGCTGCCTTTCCATTAAATCTAAAGCTACAGGAATTGATAGTATACACCCCGCTTTCCTTAAAATTATTCTTCCGTCATTACTACCATTTATCACTCATATTTTCAATGAAATAATTATGGCAGGCACTTATCCACTAAGATGGAAACAGGCAAAAATTATTCCAATACCAAAATCATCCACTGAATATCGGCCTATAGCTATATTACCTTATCTCTCAAAGGCTTTCGAGAAACTTTTACATAAACAGATAACCAATTATATAAATGATAGTAAATTATTGACCGATCAACAATCTGGCTTTCGGGCCAAACATAGCTGTATTACTGCTCTAACTAATGTAGCAGAAGATCTTAGAAAGGAAATTGACGATCATTCAAAGGCTTTTGATACCGTTGACCACACAATACTTATTCAAAAACTGGAGAAAATTATGAATTTTTCATCAACATCCATTAGATTGATTGATTCATATCTTAAAGATCGTGTCCAGTGTGTTGAAACTAGTCCTTCAACTATCTCAAATTTTCTTCCTGTTGTCAGGGGTGTTCCCCAGGGATCCATTCTATTTCCTCTCCTTTTCTCCATTTACGCAAACGATCTTCCTGAACAGTTGCTCCATTGCAACATTAGAATGTATGCCGATGACGTACAATTGTACATAAGTAACAAAAAAGGGAACTTAGATGAATGTACTGCAAGCCTTAATCAAGACTTACAACGGGTTTCACGTTGGGCTGATGTTAACGGGTTAAGTTTAAATTCTACCAAATCGAAATGCATTGTAATACGCAAAAGAACACAGAAAATTATTGATTATCCCAACCTTTTTATTATCTTGGTGTAATTTTTAATAACACTCTTACCTGGTCTGATCACGTTATAGCTGCCTGTGGTAAAACATATTCGATGCTAAGAACCCTATGGCCTACTCAATATTGCACCCCATTGAAAATACGCTTATTACTTGCTAAGACATATTTGATACCAATTTTAACCTACGGATGTGAGATTTTTGCAAGTTGTGATGAAACCAGTAAATCTAAATTGAACGTCACATATAACAACATTGCAAGGTACGTTTATGGGATCAGAAATTATAACATAAAGGGTACTTACATTAGTATAACACCTTACTCTAAAAAAATATTCGGGGTACTTTTTGAAGATTTAATGAAAATAAGAACTTTAGTATCTCTTCACAAAATTATAACAACCCGTCAGCCAGGTCATCTTTTTAATCGTTTAAAATTCAGTCGACTCAGAAGAAATAGAAATTTAATTCAAATCAGACATCACACATTAATATCTGAATGGCAATTTTTCATATTTGCAATATGTCTTTGGAATAATATTACTACTCCAACAATAAAAGAAATCAGCAATGCGTTACAATTTAAGGAAGAAATATTTAAATATTATTCGTAGTCAACAAGTTTGTTTATAGTTCGGTATAGTTCTATAGTTCAATATGTTTTGTATTTATGTTATTTCGATATGTAGTTTTTCGTTATTTATTTGTTTGGTTTAATTTCAATAATTTTATTTATATGAATTTTGTAATAACCATACCTAGACTTAAGTTTATTATTTTCCATTTTCCAAAATAACACCATAAGATGTCTACTGTTTAAGAATGATGTTTTGTTGTAGAAGTTACAATTTTTTTTTTTAATAAATAAATCTTTTTTGGGTCTAAAATTAAAAAAAAAAATGCCATGGGCTACGGAGCATTAGGGAAAAATACCTGGGAGAATCGGTGTTTTCCTGTTTAGAGGATCTATCAGAAATAGAACTAAGATTGCTTCTTCTCTTCATTAGGAAGACGAATTGGCTCAACCTTGCTGTAACGCCATCTGAGTAACTGCTCTTTGGGATGGGCATTGGCGCTGAGTATCACAAATGGGCCGCTAAAGGACAAAAGTGAGCTGTCTCTCGATGGCTGCCCATGGAACCTAGCCTAACCTAAAATACATGTGGGCAAGACAATGTTGCATACTTTGAAAGATTAAAAACGTCAAATTGTGCAAACTCTCGAGATAGGTAACATTGATACATGTCAAATTTTTCGCATGAAATAATAGATGTTGCTGAACATTCTTCACAAATTGGAACAGAGTACTATGCTTAACTCAAAAATTCGGATTTCATTTCTGAAAACCTTGCTTATAACAAATCTTTAATTTTATTAAATTTTTCGTAAAATTTCTTATCGTTATATAAAACGCAAAAGGCCCTATCTAACATTTGGAAAATTTTACAGGAGAGCAAAAAACTATTTAAAATTATAAATTGATAAATGGCCTTAAACTGTTTGAAATGAATTTTTCTTCTATTTTTCTCATCAAACCTACCAGTGGTTTTGACAAATAACAATGTTGAATATAATGCAAACTGTTACTTTTTTATTTTGATCGAAAGATTCCAAAATTTGTTGTGGACATTTCTGTTGATGCAATACATCAGAATCAATGAAAATTTAAATTTTTAATTCTTGGTTAGTTAGGGCCTTTTACGTTTTAGGTAAGGATATACAATTTCAATTGCTTATAAAATATTAATACCTATAAAATATTCCGATTGCATTTTAAAACATGTTGCACATAACAACCCTGTTATAGAATTAAGTTTTCTTTAATAAGATAAACATTTAGATTTTTTTATTCTGTATACAATTTCCTTATTGTGGATAAAACAGCTGTTTTGTTTTGAAACGAAATTTCTACACGTTAAAAAGTCAGGTTTTGTTTACATTTATAGGTTATGTCATAAGGAAAAAAATAAGCAGGTGTGATAGCAAAAATTATGAATCGTATGTAAAATGGAAGTTTTGATATACATACGGAATTACATATGGGTAAGAAAAGTGACAGTACATATGTGAAATACATCCCGTCTGATAGCACCTTACGGAACACAATTCGCTCGTACTTCGTAGGAACGTAGGTCGTAAGGCCGTCAATTAATAAAATCCCGTACCGTTTACCCATAATTCTATAGTAAACGTATTTTGTTTTCTTATAAAAATGCATACATAGTATTAAAAAACTCCAAATTAATTCAAATTTTGGTTTATTTTATTTTCCTTTATTTTAAAGTATTTAACTTAAACACACAAAAATAGTTTCATTTAATTTTTCAAATTTTTTTTCTATGACAATACGAACGCAACCAACGTTTGAATATAAAGTAGATCTAAACTGCCGTTCGACGTAGATGTTATATTATTTTGCGCCAGTTATTGTGTGCCTTATTATTAAATATTATACGCTTAAATTTAACAACGTATTTACGTCGTACGCTACGTACATTCGTTGCAATTGTGTCCCTACGGTTACTCTTTGTAATGAACATAAAAATTTGGATTGCATTTCTGAAAACTTTTATAACAGCCCAGTTATTTTATTTCAGATATCGCAAAAAGGAATATAAAATTTCAAATGAATATAAAATAAAAATTTTGCATATAGCAACCCTGTGTTACAAATAAGTTTTTGAGGTGAACAAAATAGACTTAAGTTTTCCTTAAATATATCTAAATATCGAATGCTTTTTTTTAATTCTGTATTTCTCGCATTGCAAAATTTCTCACATTAAGTGTGAAACAAAAAATTCCATCGTTTCTCGATTTGTGAGAAAAAAGTGTTTCTGTATTTGAATGCGAGAATAGACAACACAGATTCTATTTTAACTGGAATACTTCCAGTAATTAAGTGTCAAATGCAAGCGAAACGTCAACGAAAGAAATATATATAATAAAAATAGGGCTGCCAGATTTGACGATTTATCGTCATTTTTACGATTTTTTGTTCCAAAATTGGCAAAGTGGCGATTTGCTGATTTTTTCTAGTGACGATATTACTCAGTCTTCGAAATAAAATAATTTTAATAAGTTTAATATGTTTATATATTCGGCACTACTGAAAAACGATATCTTTAAAAACAAGGCAGCTTAAAAAATTTATCGGCAAAATCAAAATTGCGAAGGAAATATGTTTAATTTTTATTTGCTTAGATTATTTAATACATTTGTTTATGTGATCAAAACATTATAAGAAATGTTTGCCTTTTGTTTTGCAAGTTCAAAGTGATATTTTGTCACGCCCTTAAGTGATCTTTTCAGGAAAAAAAACAATCTGCTCTCGGATTAAAGAGAAAAATAATATAAATAATTTTATTTAAATACACCTCAAGTTTAAGTATGTATGTATATATGTATAAAATATGTATTTTACCCATGAACTTAACAAATTTTATTTTTTTTATTATATTTTATTAAAAATCGAACAAAAAAGCAGCCTGAAGAAGGCATGGCTGGTGACGATGCCGTAAGCTCAGGTGACAAAGAGGACACCCAGTCTGTCTCCGGATTGGTAGGTGACTTCTTTGAGCACCTGGGTGATATGGTTGATGAGGACGTACTTCTGGAATCAGACCAGGAGGACGTCAACATCACAGTGGTCGCCAATATGGAGCATGGTTAAGGTTCTTCAAATTAACCTCCACCACTCTAAAGCAGCATCTGCTGCACTACTTCTCCGTGTGGTAGAAAGAGGGGAGCAGCTCGTGATGGTCCAAGAACCCTGGATTCATAAGGATCGGGTTTGCGGACTTAATCTCAAAGGCTACAAGCTACTGTTTGCGAAAGGTACAGGTAACATAAGATCTTGTGTCTTAGCTAAAAATTTGTTGAATATCTTCATTCTCTCTGTTAACAGTGATGAATACACCACGACCGTTGCTCTCGAGACACAGGACGGTATAATCTGGATGGTCTCTGGATATATGGCGCATGATCACGGACAGGACCCACCCAATCGGCTCATCCGTGATGCAGTAACGAGGGCAGCAGGGAACACCGATTGTTAATACATATTAGTTTATTATGTTCTTTGGTTTGTTTGTTTGTTTGCATGAGTCAAATTTCATAATCAATAAATATAAGTTCATTGCATTTGCTTCTTTTTATTTATGTCGCAGTCATAAAATTGTTATATTAATCGCTTTCTTAAGCCAATGACTTATGTTAAGCAAGCACTTTTATTTATTAAGTAGGTCAAGTTTTTTATTGTACAAATAATTACTTATTAGGCATTTATTATTATTGTTGTATAAAGCATTTAATTTTGTTGCACCTGTTAGCATTAATCTACTGTTAAGTGTATATTTTATTATAGTTGTAGGTAAGCATAATTTTAATATAAAAGAATGTAAATAAAACTTTATCAAATCAGTGTGCTTTAAGAAACTCATTTTTGTGTTTTATTTGGTACACTATCCTGCAGGTTAAAGTGCTTGTCAGGAAAAACAAAAAAAAAAACAAACAAAATTCCTTCAGGTTTATGTGCTTGAAAGGAAACTCAAAACTCTTGTATCCTTCCAAAGAGGACATTTTCTCTCAACATTTTTGGTGACCCCGACGTGATCCTGTATCAGGCACAGGATTTTCACTTAATTTGAACTAGCAAGGAGAAAGGATACACCATGACCTCGTTCGAAGAGCTTGTAATCAGCCAGCAACAGACTGGACAGCGGATTGAAGCCATCATCCGAAATTACAAAAAGGACCCAGCTTCAAGGAAAACATCAATTAGCTATTTCCAGGAACGATTGAGACGGCTTGACGAGGAGTGGGCAAGTTTTGAAGGTACCGATAATCAGATTCGGTTACTGGAAAAGATCCCGTTGGATCATGATTACTTTATAAAGGATTACTACAGCTCAATCATGGGCATCGTGCAGCAATATAAGGAAGAATTCGAATCTTCAATGCTAAAGGTCGGTCCTCCTGAAGCCACGAAGCGGCTCATGAACAACAGCCCAGACGACAAATGTCAGGCAACTACTGCTGAGGAATCCACGGCGGCAACTGGTGAGCTGGTGAGACTCATGCGAAGGCAAGCAGCCATGATGTCCGCCGTAGATAGATTATTAGAACCCACCTACACAATTGAAGACTCCATAGCGGCAACAAAGCGATGGCAAGATATCGAAGGCCTACATTACCAAATAGCAGAACTATGCGGTGAAGCCAGTCAACACGGGTACGACATGTCAAGATTTATTCAGCTCGAAAAGCAGGTCCGGGCAGCCTCCAGAACCTTCAGAGAAAACTCATCAGTTCAGGGTAACAATGGCCATTCAGAAGTGTCCACAGTGCCTATTCCCAAAATAGTAATACCTAAATTCGAAGGCGACTACATGCAGTGGAAGGAAGTTCACGACATATTTTCATCCCTAATTGTTCAGCAGCCAATTCCAACAGTCCAGAAAATGTGGTACTTAAAGACACATTTAGTAGGGGAAGCAGCAAACTTAGTCAAGCATTTCACCACCACAGGAGAAAACTTTGAAGCTGCTTGGGCGGTTGTAGTAGAGCGATACAACAATAAAAGACTACTGGTGAGCAAACTCATACAGGAGCTTGTCGATGCTCCAACCAAAACATCAAGCGACAATTACAAGTCGCTGCATGATAAAACCCAAGAGTGTCTTTTATCCCTTAGAAATCTCGACATTGACACCTCATCATGGGATCCGCTGTTGCTTCATTTGCTACTGAAACGATTGGATCAAACCACACGACTACAGTACGAGCAATCTCTTCTTCAACCAAGAGAAGTCCCAACCGTACAAGAATTTCTAAAATTTCTAGAAAAACATTTCCAATCTATGGAATCCATTGCCGAAAAAGGAAAGTCACCACACTCCAAATCGCGAGTGTGTACTTCGATAACATCCGAGTGCCAAGGCAACCCATGCTGCATTCTGTGCAAAAATGGAAATCACCCATTATTTGCATGCAACACTTTTCTTCAGCAGTCACCGGTATCAAGGCTTCAATTTGTTCATAAGCAAAAGCGCTGTGTGAACTGTTTAAAACCTGGTCATAACGCTAAAAACTGCCTTAGCAAAAATTGCATGAAGTGCAACAAAAAACACAATACTCTGTTGCATCTAGAAGGCACAAATCAGAACCAAGTCGCACCAGCAGCAAATAACCTGGTATATAACGAACGCACAACATCCGTCGCTAGAACACCGCAAATTCAGCAAAACGCAACATCACTCGCTGCTTCAAACCACGCTCACACAATCAACTACGTCCTTCTGGGCACAGCAATGATCAAGGTTCAATCAAACAACAAGGAGATACAATGTAGGGCAATCCTTGATTCTGGATCACAGCTAAACCTTGTCAGCGAAAGGTTAGTTAAACGCCTTGGAATCTCACTAAAACCAACCTCAATATGCATCAGCGGTATAGGCTCACGCAACATAGCCTTACACTCACGCATAAACAACTTCAATACAAGACTTGAGGCTGCAGTTCTTCCACAAATAATTCCGCCTCAACCATCGCAAACGATCACAATTGACCACTGGCAAATTCCTAAAGACCTAGTGCTAGTCGATCCCGAATTCAACCGCCCTGATAGAATAGACGTTTTACTAGGGGCAGAATTGTACCATCAACTAATGGCAATAGGACAGGTTAAACTTGGTATCGATTTGCCGATTTTACAAAATACATTATTGGGTTGGGTCGTTGCTGGTAAGATAGGAGGACACGAAGAAAGAGCTGCAGTATGTGGAATGTGCACTGAAGACGATACAAATTTAGAAAATGCCATTGCTCAACTTTGGTAGCTCGAAAATCTAAATCAAGTCGACACAAGACTATCAACTTCAGACAAACAGTGCGAAGATCATTTTGCACAAACTCACAAAATCGATAGGAATGGAAGATTTACGGTAAAAATTCCATTCTGCAACAACCCTGATACATTGGGTGAATCACATAATACAGCTTTCAACCGATTTATGTCACTGGAAAGAAGGTTAGCGAAGGCCCCCGAAATAAAGGCACAATATGTCAAGTTCATGAAAGAGTACGAAGCATTAGGCCACATGTCACAAATTGACCTAAATTCCACGCCAAGACCAATGTATATCATTCCTCATCACTGCATACTTCGCCCTGAAAGCAGCACAACTAAGCTACGAGTAGTCTTTGATGCCTCTACTAAGACTTCATACGGTGTATCATTGAATGATATAATGCACACAGGGCCCACGGTGCAAAGCGATCTATTCTCAATTCTTCTTCGCTTCCGCTTACCACGTTTTGTCTTCACAACTGACATCGAAAAGATGTATCGGCAATTCCTCATGCAGCCAGAAGACAGAAAATTTCAAACAATTATCTGGAGGGAAGAACCGACGATGCCAATAAAATACTACCAGCTGAACACAATCACCTACGGAACCCGATCCGCACCATACTTAGCAACAAAATGTCTACAAAAAATTGGTGAATCAAATAAAACAAAGTATCCGCATGGAGCCCAATTCCTGCTAGACAACTTTTACGTGGATGATGGAATCGGGGGAGATGATAGCTTGCATACAGCTTTAATGATTCAGACAGAATTAAGACACATCCTAAGCAAACATGGTCTGAAATTACAAAAATGGACCGCCAATCACCAGAAGTTGCTACAAAACACCACAGAAGAACAAAAAGAAGTAAATTTTGACTTTACTAATGATAATAACCAAACAGTCAAACCCCTAGGATTAACATGGATGCCATCATCTGACCAGTTCTGTGTTAAAGTATGCTTAAGGGAAATTCATCAGATTGCTAAACGAACAGTCTGCTCAGATCTAGCTAGACTATTTGATCCCTTGGGGCTATTATCACCAATTGTAGTCACGGCAAAAATCTTTATTCAACAGTTGTGGCAACTAAAACTAGGATGGGATGATGAGCTTCCAGAAGACCTTTGCTCAAAATGGATGACCTTCCGCGATGATTTAAAACATATCAACAATCTAAAGATGTCTCGACATATGTTTGCAGGACAAATAGCATCGAATATACAACTTCATGCCTTTGCCGACGCATCAGAAAAGGCGTATGGTGCAGCAATCTATATCCGATCAGTCATCAAGAACAATCAAGTGATAGTACGACTACTATGTGCGAAATCTCGGGTAGCACCTTTGAAGAACCAAACTCTTCCCCGCCTCGAACTCTGCGCAGCACTGCTAGCAGCTCAGTTAACATCAAGGGTTAAACGGGACTTAAAACTTGAAAATAGCCCTACATATCTATGGACAGATTCTGAAATCGTGTTGGCCTGGATCCATTCGCCATCGTCATCATACCAAACGTTCGTGGCTAACCGAATAGCTGCAATACAAGAAATATCTATTGTCGAACAATGGCGACATGTAAGATCAAAGGATAATCCCGCAGATGTTCTTTCACGTGGTCTTTCGCCAAGAAAGTTATCCGAACACCCCTTATGGTTCTACGGACCCATGTTTCTTTGTGAACAAAATGGAATTTGGCCACAAAACTTCTCAAAACATAAAGCCATAAGTGAGGACAGTAACATGGAACTAAAGAAAGTCACTGCCATCACGACCACAGGTGAAAATTCAACAAGTCTAATCTACCAGATAAATCATAAAGGGTCTTTCAGAACACTGCAAAGAGTGACAGGATATATCCTCAGATTCATCAATAATAGCAGAAAACAGAAGCAGCAGCGCGAACTAGATTTATCAACTCACGAGTTGGAGCAAGCTCTCATAGTTATCGTTAGGGCAATGCAGCAGGCAGACTTTAGTGACGAGTAAAAACATTTGCTGAAACATAAGGAAGTGACCAAAAGTAGCCCATACAACAATCTTACACCATTTTTAGACTCTAATGGCCTTGTCAGAGTGGGAGGACGCTTAGAATCATCAACGTTACCTTACGACGCAAGGCACCCCATGTTAATCCCATATAATGATCCAATATCAAAACTACTAATGCAGATGGTGCATGTACAAAATCGACACTGTGGACCACAAGCACTTTTAGCTCACCTACGGCAAAGGTATTGGCCACTCAAAGGAAAGTCGGCAGTAAGATCAACTGTTCAACACTGCATAAAATGCACTAGAGCAAAGCCAAAATTGCTTAACCAAATTATGGGAAACTTGCCACCAGCACGAATAACACAAGCACGACCATTTATCAACTCTGGCGTTGACTTTTGTGGACCATTTTGGATTCACTATAAAGTAAGAGGAAAAAGGCCTCACAAGGCCTACATCGCTGTATTTTGCTGTTTCGCCACTAAAGCTGTGCACTTAGAATTAGTAAGTGAGTTAACCACTGAAGCCTTTATAGGCTCATTAAAGCGATTTACAAGCCGCAGAGGACACTGCAAAAACCTATACTGTGACAACGCAACAAATTTCGTTGGTACAAAAAATAAACTTCAGGAGCTGTCAGACTCACTGTATGAAAGTTCCGCTCACGCAAAAATCCATAACGAATGTACGTCCAGAGGGATAGCATTTCACTTCATACCACCAAGGGCGCCCCAGCTTGGAGGCTTATGGGAAGCGGCGGTTAAGTCCGCAAAACATCTGCTAGTAAGGAGTGTATCAACAGCAACATTAACGTACGAAGAACTGGATACTGTGGTAATAGAGATAGAAGGTATTCTCAACTCTCGCCCAATAAGTCCCATGTCAGACAATCCAAATGATTTGGCGGCACTCACTCCGGGTCATTTTCTCATCGGGGAACCTATAAATGCACAAGCCAACATCGGAGACACACAGCCAAACTCCAACCTGTTGACAAGATGGAAGTTGGTCACTCATGTCAAAGAAGAATTCTGGAGAAGATGGTCACGCGAGTATCTTTGTGAACTGCAGTATCGCCATAAGTGGCAAACACAAAAAAATAACATAAGACCTGGTGATATGGTCATCATAAAAGAAGATAACACAACACCTTTACAATGGCCTTTAGGAAGGATTGTAAAGGTACACTATGGAGATGATGGCTTTGCACGGGTAGCGGACGTCAAAACAGAAAAGGGGATTTCCAGAAGGCCAATTGCTCGACAAGCACCACTACCAATTAACACTACAGACTCGGGTGGAACCAACAACCAAGATAATTCAGAAGAGCCAACCAAGTCACAAACCAATGACAATGAAATTCCTAAAAAGAGAAGACGTGCCTCTCTTAATCACACTATAGTCACCGTGATGATAGCAATTATGCTACTTCCATTGATAGTAGGTGCACAAGTACACAATAAAAAATTCGGAAGAAAATTAGGCATACATTTCGAAGGAATCGGATCTGCAGTAATATCACCGACAGAATGGCAACTATTGATATACTATGACTTAAAGGAATTTTGGTCTGAGTTAACCATTTTTTCGGAAGGGACAAAAACACTTAACCATATATGTAAGGAAATACAAGAAAAGACAACATGTACTAACCTGGTAAAATATTTTGAACATACTGAAGATGAACTCACCATGGACAGTATGTTTCTTTCCGGGAAAAGGAGAAAAAGAGCAGCAATAGATTTAGTTGGGAACATCGCCCATTCTCTGTTTGGTGTACTGGATTCCGAATATGCGACGAACATGGCACAAACAATTTCAAAGGTCAAGGAAAAAGAAGCACATCTACTTAATCTTCCAAAGAATCAGACTTCAATTATTGACTCAACCATAAACATCATGAAGGCAGACCAAGAAGCCACGTCAGAATTCACCGTCCACATTTAACAAACAAACATCAACAACTAACTAACAAAAAGCAAAAGATCCACACAGCTTCAATAAGACGAGATGGAATGCCAGCTCAGCACAACGCGGACACATAATCTTCAAAGTTTATTAGTAATTTTTTCCATTTGTTTACTTATTTAATTCTTTTTTTTTTTTTTTTTTTGAGTTACACTCAACGGGGGGAGCATGTTAATACATATTAGTTTATTATGTTCTTTGGTTTGTTTGTTTGTTTGCATGAGTCAAATTTCATAATCAATAAATATAAGTTCATTGCATTTGCTTCTTTTTATTTATGTCGCAATCATAAAATTGTTATATTAATCGCTTTCTTAAGCCAATGACTTATGTTAAGCAAGCACTTTTATTTATTAAGTAGGTCAAGTTTTTTATTGTACAAATAATTACTTATTAGGCATTTATTATTATTGTTGTATAAAGCATTTAATTTTGTTGCACCTGTTAGCATTAATCTACTGTTAAGTGTTTATTTTATTATAGTTGTAGGTAAGCATTATTTTAATATAAAAGAATGTAAATAAAACTTTATCAAATCAGTGTGCTTTAAGAAACTCATTTTTGTGTTTTATTTAGTACACTATCCTGCAGGTTCAAGTGCTTGTCAGGAAAAACAAAAAAAAACAAACAAAATTCCTTCAGGTTTATGTGCTTGAAAGGAAACTCAAAACTCTTGTATCCTTCCAAAGAGGACATTTTCTCTCAGCACCGATCATAATCTGTGCCGATGCCAATGCGCACCACTCTATATGGGGTAGCACGAATACGAATGTTAGAGGTGAGTCACTATTCTCCTTCATTATGAATTATAATTTAGGAATAGTAAATAGGGGCCGTGAGCCAACGTTTGTTGTAGCAAATAGGTGTGAAGTTCTTGATGTCACGCTGGTTAGCATTGACCACATTGACATGATCGAAAACTGGATGGTTTCTAATAATTGTTCACTTTCTGATCATAGATATGTGGAATTTTGTCTGGTACTTAGATCTTTAGGATCGAGTGCTATGTTGAATAGAAAACGAACGAATTGGGGGATTCATTCCTCCTCTCTGGTTCGGTCTCTATCTGATCCTCCCCGGGTCGATGATATAGGGGGGATCGATGCGCCAGTGGGTCTGCTTACAGACTCACTGCAGTTAGCGACTTCCTTGGCGTGCAAGCCAATGGTGCGCAGGCAAGAAGAGACTGTCGTAGGTTGTTCAATATGGCTAAGCGTCATGGTAATGTTGGGGTTGTATTTAAAACAAACAAAAAAGACAATTGCTGTTATTTTATTAATTTAATTTTTTTTTCAACCTGGAGTGCTCCGTGGAGATCGCAGGTATTTTTATTGCCTTACTAATTACAACTAATTTTTAAAAACTATTCTTATCCACTATTTATACCTAGTTCTTAAAATTAAAATGCTGACTGCACTAAAGTCAGTATGTTCCTAAAGTGCTGACTCGCATAATTGAGTCAGCATAATTTTTCATTGTTTAATTCTAAATAAAATAAAACTTATAATTAAATTAAAATGCTGACTGCACTAAAGTCAGTATGTTCCTAAAGTGCTGACTCGCATAATTGAGTCAGCATAATTTTTCATTGTTTAATTCTAAATAAAATAAAACTTATAATGTACGAGGGTGACTCTCAACATCCCTCCCCCCTTTATGAAAAAGTGCGGTTTCATCTGGTGTTGATGCATTCATGGTAGATGCTGCTGATGTTGTTCTTGATGGATCTGCGTTTTAATCGTGTTGGCGTGTTAACATTCTCTTCTTTTTGCGTCTCCATTGTTGTGAACCAATCTCTTAATATGTTGTTGTTGCTGGGATCCCGTTAAGCTTTTTCTAAGGAAAAGGTTTTTGTGCCAGCAGTGGTGATTCTGATAGATGTGTATGATTTTGCGTATCGGATTCTGTGAATTTGTGTTCAGGTGTATTTTGTTTTAGATGGGCCGCGTATTCAGATTGTAATCTTCGGAACCCTCTGGTCCACCTTTTGCGGGCAGAGGCATAGTAACATACCTGTTAAAGGACCGAACGTAGACTTGAAGGTCTAGTCCTTGTTTCATAAGAATTTTGTCTGGCTGGACTTCCATTAAAGTCTATATGCGGTTCAGAGTAATGGACATTTTCATCTGTTAAATTATTATTAGCATTATTTGCTACCCCGAGGCAATCGCGAGAGCTGCTCTCGGCTTGACCATCTTGTTGCTGGCTATCTGGGGGGGTTTTCTTTATCTTTTTCATCCGAATCGAAACTGGAATTCGCACTGGAACAAGAACATATATGTAATTCAGACTTTTTACCTTTTTTATCATCACAGTTTTCCGTCTTATGATCTTGAAGTTCTTAAGACATGTATTAAAATCCCCCAGAGTCATCGTTTTGCAGAGCTGAACTATCCTTCATATCATAAACGTCAGAATTACCATAATCCAAGACATCCGAACGAGAATCACCATGTGTGGAGACATAATGCCGCATCGTTATACCTTCCTGCGCGGTTACCCCTTCGGTTGTTGAGCAGGATGAGAGCAGGGTATTAATTGATACCCATCGGAATTGTTGCCGTTAGTGGACTAAACGCGTCTTTATGTTGACGAACACCAGACGAAAACGCACTTTAAAATGCAAAAATAAAGTAAACAATAGGTGTAAAGAACATAACATATAAAACAATATCAACATAAACTCATATCTTCTAGTTGGATTCCTATTTGTGTTAGGCATTCTTAAAATTTGTAGATTTTATATTTCAACAAAATATTTTAATAATTAAGTATAATTATGTATGAATTTGCATTTTTTGTATTAAAATGCAGGTTTTTGTTTTTTTTTTTTAAAGTTATTAAAGTTAGTTATTTTAATGATTAAGTATAATTATGTATGAATTATAGAAATTGATTTTTTTTGTATTTGAAATGCAGTTTTTTGTTTTTTTTTTTTTTTTTTTTTTTTTTTTTTTTTTAAGTAATATGTATAAAAACGTTCTCGTGATACAATTTAAAATCCAAATAAATAATTCCAATATTTTAATTTTTCTGCAAAATTATTTTTTTTTTTAATTCAATTTAAATAATTTGTAAGTAGTTTTTTTTTTTGTTATAAAAAAAATAAAATTATTTATTTGCATGCAGAAAGTTTTATCGCGCAAGTATTAAATTTATAGAAAAAAAGGAATAGGTAACCTTTTCCTTTTAAATTTTCTGTTATAAAATCAATACTTGCCTAAGGAAAACCTCATATTTGCAAAGTTATAGAAATTTAAAAAGTGTTTTTTGTAGTAATTTTTTACGAAACTAATTAAAAGTTTTTTTTCAATTTGGGCATTGTAAATATGTACAAAGAGCTTGACTCTTTGCAAATATATTATGCCCAGAATGACATAAATTCCTGTCATTGACACATTTGTTCCTCCCAGTGTATAATTTTAGCACTGAGTAGCAACAAGTTTTTATGTTTATGTTTATGGTTGTGTATGGAATGCTTGCTGAGATCTACACAAACAATACTGCAACGTCTGTGTTATAGTGCTTAGGTATGCACATTTTAAAATATACATACATTGCACTGTTCTGTTGAGTTAACTTTGAATTTTACTTGATTAAACTTCAGTTCAGTTGGCATCCGTAATCAACCCATAAGTAAAAAAGTTATTAATAGTGTTTTAATATTAATTAAAATATTCATGTTTTAAAGGCAAATACGGCAACATAAAACACCGAAATTACTTGAATAAAAAGTTATTATATTGTAAACATAGAAAAAATTAAGCAAACATAAAGTTTACAATTTGTAATCAAAACAATTTAGAAAGTGGATTTAAATAATTTTAAAAGTGGATTGGTAAGTGATTTTTAATTGCAATGGATCATTTTTCGAAATCTGAAAAATGAGCATTATAAGTGCTATTTTTACAACAATTTTATTTATTTTTGTTACTTTCAGCAGGAAATTCTTACTCGACCAGAATGCTCCAAGGATGTTCATGGGCCCGGATGGTGCACAGTTAAGTCTAAAGGAAGGTCCCTTCGGCTCACCCCAGGCCGAATGGATCCCAGCAGGTCTGTTTCGTTTCAATTGATTTTTCTTATTGAATCTATACTAATTCCTTATCTTCTTTTAGCTTTCTGGTACTGCTGCCTTTCCCACTGCAGGTCCATCCTCGAGTGAATCAGAAAAAACTGCGAGTTATATTTTAATGTATTTTTAAATTATAGAGGAACCTATACTAAAGTCCGGTTTTTATTTCAGGTAGACAAGCCGTTTGCGGAAGAGATTTTCTTTCAATGCTAATTTTGGAGATAATAATTGGTTGGCAAGACATTTGTGGGTAAGTCCACCAATTCGCAAATAATGTACATCTGTAATTTTACTACACTTGAGCCAAGAAGCTCCCGTCAAAGTGCTTTAGTGCAGAGTGCGTTAAAAATGGGGAGTATGTTTAGATTTCTACCTTGCGTTTCATCTTCATTATATGACCCTTCTGGTCATTTCCGCCCTTCTGTTTATATATTTTAGTTTTACTCTCTAGTATCTTGCTTATATTTTCCTTTTGTTATCTTCATTATGTGACCGTCCAGGTCCTGTGTTTATTTCTATCATTCTTTTAGGTTATTTCCTTTTTTTTTCTTTGTGACCCGTCTGTTTATATTCCCCCTTTTGTTTTTCCCTTGGTCTATCTCCTAATTTTTACTCACATTTTCTGCTATTTTTCTCGATTATCGCCCTTACATTCTCTCCTCATCCCGTAGCATTGGTTTCGAGCCAAAGTACCTAGAACTAGAGAATGGGTTGACTGATACACTTGCCTTATATTATATGGCCTCTTGGCTATTCAGTTTACTATTATTGGTGCTACCACCTTTCTTTGTTATCTCCTTGATACTTATTTGATCCTTTTTATGTCTACCCCAAACTTTTCCTTTCTACCACCCATTGCGTTTGCCTTCAGCTGAAATCGTATCGAATTTTCGCACTAATCTCCACTGTTGTAGACCACTACCCATAGCGGGGCAGCATAGGAACCTAATCAATGTTTGCTTAGTATCCTCTTTGTACTACCTCTTCATCCTGTACCTTTGGTTTCGAGCCAAAGTAACTTGAAACCAAAAAATGGAGTAACTCATACTCTTTAAAATCAAATATAATATCCAGAAGATAAAAAAAAAAAATGAGAACTAACCTTGAACGTATCGAAATCTATCCCCTTGCACTTTACCATTTTTTATCAACACTTAATTCGCTGGCTTTATCAAATTGTTGTGATAAACCTTTTCCGAGTTCTTATGTCTTATTCTCACATTGACCGGTGCTGGTATTCCCGTGATTTCGTAGGGACCCAACCATATAGGTGAGAATTTATTTTTTCGCCAAACCATTTGTCCTGTCCTAAAATGTCTAGTTCTCGTGCCTTTGTCATAATATTGTTTTGATTTTTCCTTTGCTCTAACCTGGGTTTGTCTCACGACTTCATAACTTCGTTGAATCTGATACCTTAGGATCTTGCTGTAGTCATCTATGTTATAGAGAGGCGCTGGCCGTTTTTTGAGCCTTACAGGTATTTCAAATTCGAATCCGTACAGGACCCTGTTCGGTGTTTGTTTAGTGGACGAATGTCTGGTATTATTGTGCACATGCATGGCATGATGCAGCCATTCATCCCAGTTAGTTTCGTCAAGTTTCACAAAACTCCTTAAATATTCCGCCAGGGGTCTATGCGTCCCCTCCAACGAACCATTGGATTGAGGATGATACGGTGTGGTATATATGTTTTTCACTCCAAGCATTTTGCAAACTTCTTTGAATAATTTCGAAGTAAAGTTGCTTCCGTTATCTGTCACCAGGATATTGGGGATGAAGAATCGTGCAATTATTTCCCTGAAGAACTCTCTTGCCACTGTTGTCGCCTCCATGTCGGGAATAGCTGCGCAGGCTAGGAATTTAGAAAAATCGTCCAAGAAGGTTACTATATATTTGTTGCCACTTGAAGATTCGGGTAAGGGTCCCACAATATCCATGAAAACTCTCTCGAAGGGCATATTAGGGGTTGTGGTCAGGGTCATTGGCACCCTATCTATTCTCGAACTTTTATTCTGTTGACAAAGTTTGCAGGAGGCAACATACTTTTTAATTTGACCCTGCATATCGGCCCATTTATATTGTGATCTTATGCGGAAATATGTTTTAAGTGCGCCTTGGTGTCCTCCCAACGGGGTGTCGTGAAATGTTTTAATTACATTTTGTATATCCCCCGCGTCCGTTAGGTACGTCGTATTATCCTCTTGCGAATTGTTTCTATCTGTCTCCGTTTCTTCCTGCACCCCTCTGGTTTGTCCATTTTGGTTTTCCATACTCTTTGCTCTCGACCTGGTTATTGCACCTATGTTTACTTCTTCAGTTGGCAGGCGGCTGAGAGCATCCGCATTTTGGTTTGTCTTGCCAGGTTTGTAACGTATCTCAAAATCATATTCCAATAGTTTTAGTCTTAAGCGCCCCAATCTACCTTCCTGATCCCTTAGATTGGCTATACCCTTCAAAGGTTTATGGTCAGTAAATACTGTTAAATATCTGCCAAATAGATATGATCTAAACGTTTTGGTTGCCCATACAATGGCTAGCAGCTCCCTCTCGATTGTGGAGTATCGTTTCTCCGTATCGCTTAACACTCTGCTAGCGAAATAGATTGGTAGGTCACTTCCAGGTTCTCCTTGGGAGAGAATTGCTCCCAGAGCGCCATTACTAGCGTCTGTTGTTAGAATGAAAGGCTTGTTAAAGTCGGGGTATTGGAGCAGAGGAGGATTTGTTACAGCTTCCTTTAACTTGTCCATTGCTTCCTGACACTCTTGTGTCCATTCTAATTTTGCGTCCCTTCTCAGCATTCGGTTAAGTGGTAGAGAGGTTTTGGCCGAGTTTGGTATGAACTTTCTGTAATAATTCATCAGCCCCAAAAACGCTTGTAGCTCCTTGATATTTCTAGGGGGTGGTATATCCCTCACTGCCTTAGTCTTATTCGGGTCTTGCAACACTCCTCTTTCCGAGCACTGGTGGCCTAGATAAATTATCTCTCTTTGCAGGAAATTACATTTATCGGGGTGCAATTTGAGGTTGTATTTTCGCATAATGTCCAGAACTTTCATCAAACGTGAATTATGGTCCGTTAGATTTCTGCCATATATAACTATATCGTCCAAATAGACAAAACAGTCGATTCCCTGCAGCCCGGTTAATATTGAGTTCATTATTCTCTGAAAAGTGGCTGGCGCACCTGTCGACCCGAAAGGCATACGATTGAATTCAAAATGTCCTAGATTGGTACTGAATGCTGTTTTTTGTTTATCCTTTGGGTCCATTAAAACTTGGTGGTATCCACTTGCTAAATCGAGGGTAGAGAAGTATCGACTGGATCCTAGCTGGTCTAGGATTTCATCAATCCTTGGTATCGGAAAAACCTGTTTTATTGCGGCATCATTTAGCTTTCTGAAATCTACCACTAGACGCCATCTTATCTCGCCATTTTGTCCCGCTTTTTTGGGAACTAACAGGATCGGGGAGTTCCAAGGGGAGTTACTCGGTGATATGATTCCATCATTAAGCATTTGGCTTACTTGTCTGTTGATTTCGTTTCGATGGAATTCGGGCAATTTGAACTGCTTTGTATTTATTGAAGGTTGACCGGGATGTGTGGGTATCTGATGTTTAAGGACATCCGTGTAGGTTAGACTATCTCCTGGTAGTTGGAAAATATCATCGTATGATTTCAAGATGCCCTCTATCGCGAGCTTTTCCTCCCGATTCAAATCCTGGCTTAGCTGCACTGTTTCTAAAAGTAGTATTTCCCTTCTTGATTTTTCCGCCGAACTAATCGCATTTATTGCTGCTGTGGAGTCTTCATTAAAATTTTTTGTAGTTTTCGTAATTCAGGATTACCCTCTTACTTAGTCTTACAGCAAAATCGTTAGTGTTAAGGATGGGGACAAATGCCTTGCCAGCTTTGACTGATGTTAGGGTTTTCCCCACGAAAACTCCTGGGTATATTTCCGATTTATTCACAATGATATCCCCTTTGGCCGAGGCAACTGTTGCTGACACAATCGCGTGAGAGCGTCCTTTCATAGACGAGTTACCCGGTATGTATAGCTGTGGATGTTTTTCCTCCGATGTGAGAGGTAGGGAGGCTATTTGTTGCTCGTTATCAAAAAATTTTATGTTCTTACTGATGGTATCGGTAACAGTTCTGTTCCACATCATATCTCTGCCTAGCAAGCCATCTGCCGGGAGTCGGCTTCCCTCGGGTACTACATGCATTTGTAGTGGTAAATTGCTTATACTTGCATGCCGTGCGGTTATTGTTCCTATGGATGTAATACTTCCCCCAAAAGCTCCTGACATACTTTTTTGTTCGTTCGCATTTATCTGAATGTGTGGTGCTACAGCCTCCACTTTTACTAACGTGGTATCCGCTCCCGTGTCTACGAGCAAGGATAAATTTTTATTGAGCGCTTCATCACATGGGAATTGTATGAAGGCGTCATCTCTTCCTATAATTTCTTTGCTTTCCATGCGTAGTTTCTGCTGATTCTGTGACTCCGATTTGTAAACAAAATTCCCATTAGGCTCCGGAATGTATGTGTAGATATTTTCCCTCCAGCGTACTCTTCTGTTTTTCTTCTTGACACTACTACCAGGGGTTTTATTACAAAGTATTTCTGATGGTGACTGAATTTTTTCGGCATCCCAGCCATTTAGTTTTGGCTGGGCCGCCTGGAGTTTCCCGGGTTTCCCAATGGGCAATTGGTCCTTATATGTCCTGCTCCATTACAACCGAAGCATATTATGGGTTCATTCCTCATTCTGCCATGACGGAAATGATCCCTATTTGGCTCATCATGTGGTGAAGTCACGGGCTGTTGTCCCCTTTGTGAATGGTCCTGCCGTTCTCTTGGCATATTATTACTCCCTCTGGAGCCGAAATTATTAGCCCCTTGCCAATCGGTACTCGGTTGCGTTTTCTGGCTACGTACTTGATTGTTGGGATATCTCTGTTGTGGTTGCTGACAAAATTTGTTTTCCGTGTGGCCATTTGTTCTACATATCCTGCAGGTCAACGTGCGTAACCTTTTTAGGCACTCCATTTGGTTGTGGCCCATTCGGTGACAGAAATCGCATTGTTCTACTTTTTCTTCTGCGTTACTCCTACACGATGGACCTATCTCATGTCCATATGTGCCACATTTTACGCAATATGGTGTGTTTAATCTCTGTTCGCAATTCGTCCTATTGTGGCCTTCCTGGTTACAGAAACTACACGTTGTTGTTATGGTCACCGTGTTTATCCCAATCTGACTATCGCCAAACAGGTCTTCTGCATTTTCCACTATCTGAACTAATTTTTCCAAATCCTCATTTTCCTCGCCTACAAACCTGGTTCTAAGTGCCTGATCCCGGAGCCCTTTAATGAAACTTTTTACTGCCAATCTCTTAAAATCTTTCAATATGATTTGTCTACTGTTCACATCGCTCCATTCATTCGCTGCGATGCTTTCTGCTTCATTAAGTAATGCTTCTATTCGGCCTCCAAAACGGCTTGCTGGTTCTTTTGCTCCTTGCCTGCACGAGGTAACAAGTTTCCTGATCTGGTCTAGCGTTTTCGTCTTTAGGTACAGTTTTTTTATCGCGTTACAGAGAGCATCTACTATTCCAAAGGAATGGGGTGCTAATGGCTCTGCTATCGTCAGTAATCAGTTCTCGCTCTGCCAACTTACATCCTTGAATAAAACGGAAAACTTCTGAAGTCAAATCCGGTCCTTCGGTGCCAAAAAAGGTAGGAAATATATTGTTAACAAGTTTCGTGATTGTTGATATATTCGCCATGTTTTGCGCGTTAATAACTAAGTTGCTTGAAGTGGGGGATGATATCAGTCTCTGGAGCGTCCTCCGGGATTCCTCTATATAGCTATCGAAATCCGATTTAATATGAGGCGATTTGATTTTAAGCTGATTGAATTCCTTTTCGTACTATCAAGTCTAGAGCCGCTGCTTCCTCGTCTATCTGGACTTCTTCGTTGCACTCTGTCCGTCCACCCGAAGCTGTATGGCTGCCGTCTGCTTGTTCTACTACTATCCTCGGAACTCTGAAACCCTCTTTCTCCAGTTCTTCACTTAGGGATGGAGTGGGTGACCTGGCTTTGTGTATAATGTAGAGTTCACGATGCGCGTTTTCCAAGGCAGTTTGTAGTCTTTGCACGGTGTCGTCTTGTACGTCTATTTGTTGTAGTTGTTTTAGTTGTTTCCTGAATTCCTTCTCACTCAACCCCTTTTGTCTCAATTTTTCGCCCAACGCCACGTTTTCCTGTACTACCTGTTCCAACAAATTGTCCGTATATTTAATTTGTTCCCTAAGCTTACGACTTTGCTTCTCCAACAGTTTTTTTGTTCCCTCTAAGTCTTTTATCCTCTTAATTAAGTCGGCGGATTGGTCCTTGTTCAGGTCACCTAACAATTGTAAAACATAACCAACCTCTTCTAACTTGGTCAATCTCTGTTACCTTATAATCTCCCTATGTTGTTCCGTAAATTCTTTGCCTAGTCGTTTCTCGTTCAATTCAGTCCACGCGAGCACCTGTAAACTGTCCACCGAATAGTTATATTTGTTAAGCTTGGTTAAGAGTTCGTCCGTCCTTGACTGCGGGTTGTCCATTTATAACCACGAAATTTTCAAAATAATACTTACCAGTATTAAAACGACTTGTGCCATCATTAAACTTTGGGGAAAAAAAAACTCAATTCTTAACTAAAAACCAATACTGCCGCGTTGTAGTGATCCTTCCTCAAAACTTTCTAAATGCGGCTGGTGGCAGTGGCAACTACTTGTACCTCCACCACTTTATATTTTCGCAAAGATACTAAAGGCGTACCAGAATGTGGCTGCTTAAGACCTTCAGCACCTTGCTTCTATACTCAGTGATTTCCTCAACGTTTTTCTTCGCCACCGTCTTCACCGATTTTGTTTTGTTTTGAGGAAAAAACCAACCGAAATAAATCGCCTCCTAATGCGGTGAAAAGTCCGTGGCAAGTTACTTGCAATTCCACCAATTCGCACTTGTTCAAAGACACTAAAGGCGTACCAGAATGTGGCTGCTTAAGACCTTTAGCACTTCGCTTCCGTGTTTACTGGTTTCTATTACTTTCGTTGCTCTCGAAACCAGTCACCATACCAGGCAGGGATCTAAGTCCGGCAAAAATTTCGCGTAATAAATAAATTTTATTCCTGGAGGGTCCCTTGGGAATCGCAGGATCTTTATTTAATTACCGGCTGCGCCAATTAATGGGGTTGTATTTAAAGCAAAAAAAAAGACAATTGCTGTTATTTTATTAATTTAATTTTTTTTTTCAACCTGGAGTGCTCCGTGGAGATCGCAGGTATTTTTATTGCCTTACTAATTACAACTCATTTTTAAAAACTATTCTTATCCACTATTTATAGCTAGTTCTTAAAATTAAAATGCTAACTGCACTAAAGTCAGTATGTTCCTAAAGTGCTGAATCGCATAATTGAGTCAGCATAATTTTTCATTGTTTAATTCTAAATAAAATAAAACTTATAATTAAATTAAAATGCTGACTGCACTAAAGTCAGTATGTTCCTAAAGTGCTGACTTGCATAATTGAGTCAGCATAATTTTTCATTGTTTAATTCTAAATAAAATAAAACTTATAATGTACGAGGGTGACTCTCAACAGTAATTGGGCGGAGCACAAGTCTTCACTGAATAGATTCAGAAACTTGGTGAGATCGGCGAAAAGGAGTGCTTGGAGGAACTTCTGTAGCGGCGTGGAAGGATCCTCTGAGACAAACCGTTCACGTAGGATAATGGCTTCGAGCCCTGTTGTCCCGACCTATATCCGAAAATCGGATGGTTGCTGGACTACGACTAGTCAGGAAACACTCGAGGTGTTAATTGACACTCACTTTCCTGGAAACTCCCAAGGGAGCTTGCGGGATCAGGTTTGTGAATCGATGTCCGGTCCTTTGTCCATCCCAATGGACTATGATAGGATTAAGTGGGCTGTCGACAGCTTTGACCCGTACAAATCTCCGGGTATGGATGACCATCCCCAAGTGTTTACTCTCGACCTCTCAGCATGCCTACACAAAGGGTAGGTCTGTTGAGACGGCTCATTAGTTGGAACTATTGAGAGATCACTCGAATTTAAGGAGTGTGCTCTGGTGGTCTTTCTCGACATTGAAGGGGCCTTTAACAACGTCAACCCGGATTATATTGTTGCATCCATGAGGAGTCTGGAGGTTGATGACGGCATATGTAGATTTGTGGATAATCTACTCAGGAATAGGGTCATCTGTTCCACGATAGGTGAGACCAGCATTCAGAGACTGGTAAACAGGGGTACTCCCCAAGGAGGAGTACTATCCCCACTATTGTGGAATCTGACTATGAACACCATGTTGACGAAAATGGACTAAAACTGTGGCGTACGCTGACGATGTTGCAGTGGCCATCACGGGGAAGCATTTGAATATAATGTCTTAGTGTATGGAGGCTACATTAAAGGTACTTAGCACCTGGAGCGTATCATGCGGCTTCCGAGATTAAATGGGACTGAACTTAGGTTCTCTTATAGCGCCAAGTAACTGTGCGTAATCTTGGACAGTAAACTGTCGTGGGGGCTGAACATCCGGACGAGGATGGAAAAGGCAATTGTTACTATATATGCGTGCAGAGGTGCAATCGGCAAGAACTGGGGTATGGGCCCGAGGTGTGTCAATTGGATCTTTGAAGCTGTAATAAAGCCGACTCTGTATTACAGTGTTGTCGTATGGTGGACTGCGCTCGACAAGGGCAGGTACCGTGCGATGCTTGAGTAGGTTCACAGACTGGTCGCATTGATGATCACAGGATCAATGCGCTCCACTCCCACCAGGGCGCTGTTTACGATGCTAAACTGGCTGCCGGTGGACATCACGGCCAGACATATGGCTCTTTGTTCGGCGATACGGTTGAACGCGGCACACGGCTGGTCGAACCGTGACTATGGACACTCCAGTATAATGGGATACTCGATTGTCCCTGAAGGAGTGGACTACTGCATCCCGGAGCCTTGCATTGGTGCGAGGTATGCGACAGTATTATCGCGTATCGGGAGATATACGTATATTTACTGATAGCAAGGCTGCCATTGCTTGTCTTGCGGGTGTCTATACGACATCTATGATAACTGTGGAATGCCGGATGTCTTTGAATGAGTTTGCTGAATATTCAGAGTTAACGCTTATATGGATACCAGGGCACTCAAACTGCCCGGGAAACCAGATAGCAGATGAGCTGGCCAAGGAAGGTGGTCGTATGGATGAAACATGCATTGATCAATTCATTGGTCTTCCAATGGCTCACTGTAAGTCACTCATTCGGCGCGAGAATTATAGAATTGCGCAAGAGGGATGGACCCGTGAGTCCACCTGCTCCACATCCAGGGCACTTTGGCCTGGATATGATGAATGGAGAACCAAATCTCTACTAAGGTTCAATAGCAACCATATCAGGACCGTGGTGTCGGTCATAACTGGACACTGGCCTGTTGGGACTCATGCTAGAAGAATGGGTCTGGTATTCAATGACTACTGTAGAAGTTGTCATGATGAGGAGGAAGAGGAAACTGTGCTTCACTTTCTCTGTCAATGCAACAACAACAGAATCACCAGAAGCAATACCAACAACAGAAACAATAGCGTCAACACCTTAAAATACTCCCGCGCAAAAGCGTTTAAAAGAGTTGCAAAACTCTTTCCTAGACAATGTGTCCAAAACTCCACGTCTCACTCAAGCCGAATCGCCTTTTAAGCTTATTACCATAATGGACAAACGATTCGATAAACTTACAGAGCAAATATTGAATATGATACAGAATAAATTTAACGAATACAAAAATAAACTCTTTAGTGCAATTGATAAGAGACTTAACTTAATCCGTAATGACATACATGCAGTTAATGAAAGAGTGTCATATTTAGAAACAGTCACAATTCGTGATATTAAGGAGAGTGTTAAAAATCTGGAGACAGAGAATTTAGAAATAAAAAATATGAAAAAAGAAATAAATGAACTTAAACGAAAACAACTAAAACATGAAAACTCTATTGTAGCTGGTGGTATACGAATACGTGGTATACCCTAATATGCAAATGAGGATCTTTTTCAAATCTTTAGTACTATTTGCGATAGTTTAAAATTTTCAACGCCTCAAGTTGAAAATATATACCCCGCCTTCAGAAAATATACAAGGAAAATAAACCATACTCTCCGAATGATGAAGTGATAGTCGATAAATTATATTCTTCGTATAAAAAAATACTCTTTGTTTAAAGCATGCCGGTTTTAATAGTACTGAACCAATTTATGTAAATGAAAATTTGACACCTCACAACCATAAAATTCTGCAATCAGCATTGAAAATGAAAACCGATCAGAAGATAAAAACAGCCTATTCTCTTCGCGCTCTCGTTAACGTAAAAAAACTCAATTCAGATGACCCAATATTAATTGAGTTTTTTGATGACCTCAACCAGCTTTTTCGTGCGTAACTCATATAATCTAATATCCGTTGTGCCATTTTATGATGGTTCAACAATCGCAATTATTTTTAAACTTTTATTTTTTCATATTAATGATTATTTTTTAACATAACTGTCTGTTTTTATAATAACAAGTACTTTTTGTATCTAATTTAATTATACCGAACTATTTTAATCATATCCATTATTAGGTTTAAAAAAATTAAACATGAATATAAATCAAGCGTTGCTGGTAGGTTTTATGTTCTAAATATGTCGTCAACAAGGGTTAATAGAACATATTCTGAAGACGTAACGGCAAACATGGTTAAAATACTGGCTAAACAGAGAACCGGATTAAAAATTTGCCATATTAACGCACAAAGTCTATCTAACAAAATTGATGAATTTAGATATACTTTTGAAAATTCTGGTTTAAATGTAATATGTGTGTCAGAGACTTGGTTTGGTAAATATATTACAGATACTCTTGTGTCATTGAATGGGTATACTTTATATAGAAATGATAGATCTGATAACTATGGGGGAGTTGCAATTTATGTTAAAAAGGGTTTGGTATGTACAATCAAAGGCAAAAGTGATGAAAATTTATACAAAAATAACAAATTTGAATATCTTTTTCTTGATGCAAGTGGCGGAGGAAGAAAATTTGTTATTGGTTGTGCATATAGGCCTAGAAGTAATATAGATTTCACTCATTTTTTCACAGTATTGGAGGATATCACACCATTATATAATGCATCACGTTTAACTATTAGTATGAAATCATTTGATCTTGTCCCTGCTAATATAAATACGCCAACCCACTTTAAATCATCCAATAATACTTTACTTGATTTATTTTTTGTCTCAGACGCAGAAAAGATCTTAACATATGACCAGTTGTCTGCATCTTGCTTTTCGAGGCACGATCTTATATTCATGATATTTGACATTCCACTTCAAAGTTCTACTAATATTATTCAATTTCGTAATTTTAAACGGATTAATTACATCATTTTGGAACTATAATTAATAGACTGGGGTTGTATTTATTACATGCTATCGGTAAACGATCAGCTGGCCTTCTTGGAACAAAATATAAAAAGTGTGTATAACGTAAAAGTACCAATTCAAACGAAGGAAATGAGTAACCGCCAGAAACCGTGGTTCACATCTGAAATAAAGCGCCTTATAGTAGATCGTGACAACGCTTACTCTCGAGGGAAACGCTTTAAAACTGATAATCTACACGAAAATTATCGCAATGCTAGAAAAATCGTTACCAAATCCATTAAAAATTTATGAATTCGGTTAGTACTATTAGGGAAATTGGAATCGTAAAAAATAAGAATAAGCAGGATAATAGTATATCGGATCCTTATGAATTAAATTCAAACTTTGTTAATATACCCATGCCTCAAGCAGATCATACCCATTATATCAATTTTCATGCAACCAATCTCCCATCTAACCCTTTCAATTTTGAGAATGTTAGCCAGTTGGATGTTCTCAAAAGCTGCCTTTCCATTAAATCTAAAGCTACAGGAATTGATAGTATACACCCCGCTTTCCTTAAAATTATTCTTCCGTCATTACTACCATTTATCACTCATATTTTCAATAAAATAATTATGGCAGGCACTTATCCACTAAGATGGAAACAGGCAAAAATTATTCCAATACCAAAATCATCCACTGAATATCGGCCTATAGCTATATTACCTTATCTCTCAAAGGCTTTCGAGAAACTTTTACATAAACAGATAACCAATTATATAAATGATAGTAAATTATTGACCGATCAACAATCTGGCTTTCGGGCCAAACATAGCTGTATTACTGCTCTAACTAATGTAGCAGAAGATCTTAGAAAGGAAATTGACGATCATTCAAAGGCTTTTGATACCGTTGACCACACAATACTTATTCAAAAACTGGAGAAAATTATGAATTTTTCATCAACATCCATTAGATTGATTGATTCATATCTTAAAGATCGTGTCCAGTGTGTTGAAACTAGTCCTTCAACTATCTCAAATTTTCTTCCTGTTGTCAGGGGTGTTCCCCAGGGATCCATTCTATTTCCTCTCCTTTTCTCCATTTACGCAAACGATCTTCCTGAACAGTTGCTCCATTGCAACATTAGAATGTATGCCGATGACGTACAATTGTACATAAGTAACAAAAAAGGGAACTTAGATGAATGTACTGCAAGCCTTAATCAAGACTTACAACGGGTTTCACGTTGGGCTGATGTTAACGGGTTAAGTTTAAATTCTACCAAATCGAAATGCATTGTAATACGCAAAAGAACACAGAAAATTATTGATTATCCCAACCTTTTTATTATCTTGGTGTAATTTTTAATAACACTCTTACCTGGTCTGATCACGTTATAGCTGCCTGTGGTAAAACATATTCGATGCTAAGAACCCTATGGCCTACTCAATATTGCACCCCATTGAAAATACGCTTATTACTTGCTAAGACATATTTGATACCAATTTTAACCTACGGATGTGAGATTTTTGCAAGTTGTGATGAAACCAGTAAATCTAAATTGAACGTCACATATAACAACATTGCAAGGTACGTTTATGGGATCAGAAATTATAACATAAATGGTACTTACATTAGTATAACACCTTACTCTAAAAAAATATTCGGGGTACTTTTTGAAGATTTAATGAAAATAAGAACTTTAGTATCTCTTCACAAAATTATAACCACCCGTCAGCCAGGTCATCTTTTTAATCGTTTAAAATTCAGTCGACTCAGAAGAAATAGAAATTTAATTCAAATCAGACATCACACATTAATATCTGAATGGCAATTTTTCATATTTGCAATATGTCTTTGGAATAATATTACTACTCCAACAATAAAAGAAATCAGCAATGCGTTACAATTTAAGGAAGAAATATTTAAATATTATTCGTAGTCAACAAGTTTGTTTATAGTTCGGTATAGTTCTATAGTTCAATATGTTTTGTATTTATGTTATTTTGATATGTAGTTTTTCGTTATTTATTTGTTTGGTTTAATTTCAATAATTTTATTTATATGAATTTTGTAATAACCATACCTAGACTTAAGTTTATTATTTTCCATTTTCCAAAATAACACCATAAGATGTCTACTGTTTAAGAATGATGTTTTGTTGTAGAAGTTACAATTTTTTTTTTTAATAAATAAATCTTTTTTGGGTCTAAAATTAAAAAAAAAAATGCCATGGGCTACGGAGCATTAGGGAAAAATACCTGGGAGAATCGGTGTTTTCCTGTTTAGAGGATCTATCAGAAATAGAACTAAGATTGCTTCTTCTCTTCATTAGGAAGACGAATTGGCTCAACCTTGCAGTAACGCCATCTGAGTAACTGCTCTTTGGGATGGGCATTGGCGCTGAGTATCACAAAGGGGCCGCTAAAGGACAAAAGTGAGCTGTCTCTCGATGGCTGCCCATGGAACCTAGCCTAACCTAAAATACATGTGGGCAAGACAATGTTGCATACTTTGAAAGATTAAAAACGTCAAATTGTGCAAACTCTCGAGATAGGTAACATTGATACATGTCAAATTTTTCGCATGAAATAATAGATGTTGCTGAACATTCTTCACAAATTGGAACAGAGTACTATGCTTAACTCAAAAATTCGGATTTCATTTCTGAAAACCTTGCTTATAACAAATCTTTAATTTTATTAAATTTTTCGTAAAATTTCTTATCGTTATATAAAACGCAAAAGGCCCTATCTAACATTTGGAAAATTTTACAGGAGAGCAAAAAACTATTTAAAATTATAAATTGATAAATGGCCTTAAACTGTTTGAAATGAATTTTTCTTCTATTTTTCTCATCAAACCTACCAGTGGTTTTGACAAATAACAATGTTGAATATAATGCAAACTGTTACTTTTTTATTTTGATCGAAAGATTCCAAAATTTGTTGTGGACATTTCTGTTGATGCAATACATCAGAATCAATGAAAATTTAAATTTTTAATTCTTGGTTAGTTAGGGCCTTTTACGTTTAAGGTAAGGATATACAATTTCAATTGCCTATAAAATATTAATACCTATAAAATATTCCGATTGCATTTTAAAACATGTTGCACATAACAACCCTGTTATAGAATTAAGTTTTCTTTAATAAGATAAACATTTAGATTTTTTTATTCTGTATACAATTTCCTTATTGTGGATAAAAACAGCTGTTTTGTTTTGAAACGAAATTTATACACGTTAAAAAGTCAGCTTTTGTTTACATTTATAGGTTATGTCATAAGGAAAAAAATAAGCAGGTGTGATAGCAAAAATTATGAATCGTATGTAAAATGGAAGTTTTGATATACATACGGAATTACATATGGGTAAGAAAAGTGACAGTACATATGTGAAATACATCCCGTCTGATAGCACCTTACGGAACACAATTCGCTCGTACTTCGTAGGAACGTAGGTCGTAAGGCCGTCAATTAATAAAATCCCGTACCGTTTACCCATAATTCTGTAGTAAACGTATTTTGTTTTCTTATAAAAATGCATACATAGTATTAAAAAACTCCAAATTAATTCAAATTTTGGTTTATTTTATTTTCCTTTATTTTAAAGTATTTAACTTAAACACACAAAAATAGTTTCATTTAATTTTTCAAATTTTTTTTCTATGACAATACGAACGCAACCAACGTTTGAATATAAAGTAGATCTAAACTGCCGTTCGACGTAGATGTTATATTATTTTGCGCCAGTTATTGTGTGCCTTATTATTAAATATTATACGCTTAAATTTAACAACGTATTTACGTCGTACGCTACGTACATTCGTTGCAATTGTGTCCCTACGGTTACTCTTTGTAATGAACATAAAAATTTGGATTGCATTTCTGAAAACTTTTATAACAGCCCAGTTATTTTATTTCAGATATCGCAAAAAGGAATATAAAATTTCAAATGAATATAAAATAAAAATTTTGCATATAGCAACCCTGTGTTACAAATAAGTTTTTGAGGTGAACAAAATAGACTTAAGTTTTCCTTAAATATATCTAAATATCGAATGCTTTTTTTTAATTCTGTATTTCTCGCATTGCAAAATTTCTCACATTAAGTGTGAAACAAAAAATTCCATCGTTTCTCGATTTGTGAGAAAAAAGTGTTTCTGTATTTGAATGCGAGAATAGACAACACAGATTCTATTTTAACTGGAATACTTCCAGTAATTAAGTGTCAAATACAAGCGAAACGTCAACGAAAGAAATATATATAATAAAAATAGGGCTGCCAGATTTGACGATTTATCGTCATTTTTACGATTTTTTGTTCCAAAATTGGCAAAGTGGCGATTTGCTGATTTTTTCTAGTGACGATATTACTCAGTCTTCGAAATAAAATAATTTTAATAAGTTTAATATGTTTATATATTCGGCACTACTGAAAAACGATATCTTTAAAAACAAGGCAGCTTAAAAAATTTATCGGCAAAATCAAAATTGCGAAGGAAATATGTTTAATTTTTATTTGCTTAGATTATTTAATACATTTGTTTATGTGATCAAAACATTATAAGAAATGTTTGCCTTTTGTTTTGCAAGTTCAAAGTGATATTTTGTCACGCCCTTAAGTGATCTTTTCAGGAAAAAAAACAATCTGCTCTCGGATTAAAGAGAAAAATAATATAAATAATTTTATTTAAATACACCTCAAGTTTAAGTATGTATGTATATATGTATAAAATATGTATTTTACCCATGAACTTAACAAATTTTATTTTTTTTATTATATTTTAATAAAAATCGAACAAAAAAGCAGCCTGAAGAAGGCATGGCTGGTGACGATGCCGTAAGCTCAGGTGACAAAGAGGACACCCAGTCTGTCTCCGGATTGGTAGGTGACTTCTTTGAGCACCTGGGTGATATGGTTGATGAGGACGTACTTCTGGAATCAGACCAGGAGGACGTCAACATCACAGTGGTCGCCAATATGGAGCATGGTTAAGGTTCTTCAAATTAACCTCCACCACTCTAAAGCAGCATCTGCTGCACTACTTCTCCGTGTGGTAGAAAGAGGGGAGCAGCTCGTGATGGTCCAAGAACCCTGGATTCATAAGGATCGGGTTTGCGGACTTAATCTCAAAGGCTACAAGCTACTGTTTGCGAAAGGTACAGGTAACATAAGATCTTGTGTCTTAGCTAAAAATTTGTTGAATATCTTCATTCTCTCTGTTAACAGTGATGAATACACCACGACCGTTGCTCTCGAGACACAGGACGGTATAATCTGGATGGTCTCTGGATATATGGCGCATGATCACGGACAGGACCCACCCAATCGGCTCATCCGTGATGCAGTAACGAGGGCAGCAGGGAACACGGATTGTTAATACATATTAGTTTATTATGTTCTTTGGTTTGTTTGTTTGTTTGCATGAGTCAAATTTCATAATCAATAAATATAAGTTCATTGCATTTGCTTCTTTTTATTTATGTCGCAATCATAAAATTGTTATATTAATCGCTTTCTTAAGCCAATGACTTATGTTAAGCAAGCACTTTTATTTATTAAGTAGGTCAAGTTTTTTATTGTACAAATAATTACTTATTAGGCATTTATTATTATTGTTGTATAAAGCATTTAATTTTGTTGCACCTGTTAGCATTAATCTACTGTTAAGTGTATATTTTATTATAGTTGTAGGTAAGCATAATTTTAATATAAAAGAATGTAAATAAAACTTTATCAAATCAGTGTGCTTTAAGAAACTCATTTTTGTGTTTTATTTGGTACACTATCCTGCAGGTTAAAGTGCTTGTCAGGAAAAACAAAAAAAAAAACAAACAAAATTCCTTCAGGTTTATGTGCTTGAAAGGAAACTCAAAACTCTTGTATCCTTCCAAAGAGGACATTTTCTCTCAACATTTTTGGTGACCCCGACGTGATCCTGTATCAGGCACAGGATTTTCACTTAATTTGAACTAGCAAGGAGAAAGGATACACCATGACCTCGTTCGAAGAGCTTGTAATCAGCCAGCAACAGACTGGTCAGCGGATTGAAGCCATCATCCGAAATTACAAAAAGGACCCAGCTTCAAGGAAAACATCAATTAGCTATTTCCAGGAACGATTGAGACGGCTTGACGAGGAGTGGGCAAGTTTTGAAGGTACCGATAATCAGATTCGGTTACTGGAAAAGATCCCGTTGGATCATGATTACTTTATAAAGGATTACTACAGCTCAATCATGGGCATCGTGCAGCAATAGAAGGAAGAATTCGAATCTTCAATGCTAAAGGTCGGTCCTCCTGAAGCCACGAAGCGGCTCATGAACAACAGCCCAGACGACAAATGTCAGGCAACTACTGCTGAGGAATCCACGGCGGCAACTGGTGAGACTCATGCGAAGGCAAGCAGCCATGATGTCCGCCGTAGATAGATTATTAGAACCCAACTACACAATTGAAGACTCCATAGCGGCAACAAAGCGATGGCAAGATATCGAAGGCCTACATTACCAAATAGCAGAACTATGCGGTGAAGCCAGTCAACACGGGTACGACATGTCAAGATTTATTCAGCTCGAAAAGCAGGTCCGGGCAGCCTCCAGAACCTTCAGAGAAAACTCATCAGTTCAGGGTAACAATGGCCATTCAGAAGTGTCCACAGTGCCTATTCCCAAAATAGTAATACCTAAATTCGAAGGCGACTACATGCAGTGGAAGGAAGTTCACGACATATTTTCATCCCTAATTGTTCAGCAGCCAATTCCAACAGTCCAGAAAATGTGGTACTTAAAGACACATTTAGTAGGGGAAGCAGCAAACTTAGTCAAGCATTTCACCACCACAGGAGAAAACTTTGAAGCTGCTTGGGCGGTTGTAGTAGAGCGATACAACAATAAAAGACTACTGGTGAGCAAACTCATACAGGAGCTTGTCGATGCTCCAACCAAAACATCAAGCGACAATTACAAGTCGCTGCATGATAAAACCCAAGAGTGTCTTTTATCCCTTAGAAATCTCGACATTGACACCTCATCATGGGATCCGCTGTTGCTTCATTTGCTACTGAAACGATTGGGTCAAACCACACGACTACAGTACGAGCAATCTCTTCTTCAACCAAGAGAAGTCCCAACCGTACAAGAATTTCTAAAATTTCTAGAAAAACATTTCCAATCTATGGAATCCATTGCCGAAAAAGGAAAGTCACCACACTCCAAATCGCGAGTGTGTACTTCGATAACATCCGAGTGCCAAGGCAACCCATGCTGCATTCTTTGCAAAAATGGAAATCACCCATTATTTGCATGCAACACTTTTCTTCAGCAGTCACCGGTATCAAGGCTTCAATTTGTTCATAAGCAAAAGCGCTGTGTGAACTGTTTAAAACCTGGTCATAACGCTAAAAACTGCCTTAGCAAAAATTGCATGAAGTGCAACAAAAAACACAATACTCTGTTGCATCTAGAAGGCACAAATCAGAACCAAGTCGCACCAGCAGCAAATAACCTGGTCTCTAACGAACGCACAACATCCGTCGCTAGAACACCGCAAATTCAGCAAAACGCAACATCACTCGCTGCTTCAAACCACGCTCAAACAATCAACTACGTCCTTCTGGGCACAGCAATGATCAAGGTTCAATCAAACAACAAGGAGATACAATGTAGGGCAATCCTTGATTCTGGATCACAGCTAAACCTTGTCAGCGAAAGGTTAGTTAAACGCCTTGGAATCTCACTAAAACCAACCTCAATATGCATCAGCGGTATAGGCTCACGCAACATAGCCTTACACTCACGCATAAACAACTTCAATACAAGACTTGAGGCTGCAGTTCTTCCACAAATAATTCCGCCTCAACCATCGCAAACGATCACAATTGACCACTGGCAAATTCCTAAAGACCTAGTGCTAGCCGATCCCGAATTCAACCGCCCTGATAGAATAGACGTTTTACTAGGGGCAGAATTGTACCATCAACTAATGGCAATAGGACAGGTTAAACTTGGTATCGATTTGCCGATTTTACAAAATACATTATTGGGTTGGGTCGTTGCTGGTAAGATAGGAGGACACGAAGAAAGAGCTGCAGTATGTGGAATGTGCACTGAAGACGATACAAATTTAGAAAATGCCATTGCTCAACTTTGGTAGCTCGAAAATCTAAATCAAGTCGACACAAGACTATCAACTTCAGACAAACAGTGCGAAGATCATTTTGCACAAACTCACAAAATCGATAGGAATGGAAGATTTACGGTAAAAATTCCATTCTGCAACAACCCTGATACATTGGGTGAATCACATAATACAGCTTTCAACCGATTTATGTCACTGGAAAGAAGGTTAGCGAAGGCCCCCGAAATAAAGGCACAATATGTCAAGTTCATGAAATAGTACGAAGCATTAGGCCACATGTCACAAATTGACCTAAATTCCACGCCAAGACCAATGTATATCATTCCTCATCACTGCATACTTCGCCCTGAAAGCAGCACAACTAAGCTACGAGTAGTCTTTGATGCCTCTACTAAGACTTCATACGGTGTATCATTGAATGATATAATGCACACAGGGCCCACGGTGCAAAGCGATCTATTCTCAATTCTTCTTCGCTTCCGCTTACCACGTTTTGTCTTCACAACTGACATCGAAAAGATGTATCGGCAATTCCTCATGCAGCCAGAAGACAGAAAATTTCAAGCAATTATCTGGAGGGAAGAACCGACGATGCCAATAAAATACTACCAGCTGAACACAATCACCTACGGAACCCGATCCGCACCATACTTAGCAACAAAATGTCTAAAAAAAATTGGTGAATCAAATAAAACAAAGTATCCGCATGGAGCCCAATTCCTGCTAGACAACTTTTACGTGGATGATGGAATCGGGGGAGATGATAGCTTGCATACAGCTTTAATGATTCAGACAGAATTAAGACACATCCTAAGCAAACATGGTCTGAAATTACAAAAATGGACCGCCAATCACCAGAAGTTGCTACAAAACACCACAGAAGAACAAAAAGAAGTAAATTTCGTCTTTACTAATGATAATAACCAAACAGTCAAAACCCTAGGATTAACATGGATGCCATCATCTGACCAGTTCTGTGTTAAAGTATGCTTAAGGGAAATTCATCAGATTGCTAAACGAACAGTCTGCTCAGATCTAGCTAGACTATTTGATCCCTTGGGACTATTATCACCAATTGTAGTCACGGCAAAAATCTTTATTCAACAGTTGTGGCAACTAAAACTAGGATGGGATGATGAGCTTCCAGAAGACCTTTGCTCAAAATGGATGACCTTCCGCGATGATTTAAAACATATCAACAATCTAAAGATGTCTCGACATATGTTTGCAGGACAAATAGCATCGAATATACAACTTCATGCCTTTGCCGACGCATCAGAAAAGGCGTATGGTGCAGCAATCTATATCCGATCAGTCATCAAGAACAATCAAGTGATAGTACGACTACTATGTGCGAAATCTCGGGTAGCACCTTTGAAAAACCAAACTCTTCCCCGCCTCGAACTCTGCGCAGCACTGCTAGCAGCTCAGTTAACATCAAGGGTTAAACGGGACTTAAAACTTGAAAATAGCCCTACATATCTATGGACAGATTCTGAAATCGTGTTGGCCTGGATCCATTCGCCATCGTCATCATACCAAACGTTCGTGGCTAACCGAATAGCTGCAATACAAGAAATATCTATTGTCGAACAATGGCGACATGTAAGATCAAAGGATAATCCCGCAGATGTTCTTTCACGTGGTCTTTCGCCAAGAAAGTTATCCGAACACCCCTTATGGTTCTACGGACCCATGTTTCTTTGTGAACAAAATGGAATTTGGCCACAAAACTTCTCAAAACATAAAGCCATAAGTGAGGACAGTAACATGGAACTAAAGAAAGTCACTGCCATCACGACCACAGGTGAAAATTCAACAAGTCTAATCTACCAGATAAATCATAAAGGGTCTTTCAGAACACTGCAAAGAGTGACAGGATATATCCTCAGATTCATCAATAATAGCAGAAAACAGAAGCAGCAGCGCGAACTAGAGTTATCAACTCACGAGTTGGAGCAAGCTCTCATAGTTATCGTTAGGGCAATGCAGCAGGCAGACTTTAGTGACGAGTAAAAACATTTGCTGAAACATAAGGAAGTGACCAAAAGTAGCCCATACAACAATCTTACACCATTTTAAGACTCTAATGGCCTTGTCAGAGTGGGAGGACGCTTAGAATCATCAACGTTACCTTACGACGCAAGGCACCCAATGTTAATCCCATATAATGATCCAATATCAAAACTACTAATGCAGATGGTGCATGTACAAAATCGACACTGTGGACCACAAGCACTTTTAGCTCACCTACGGCAAAGGTATTGGCCAGTCAAAGGAAAGTCGGCAGTAAGATCAACTGTTCAACACTGCATAAAATGCACTAGAGCAAAGCCAAAATTGCTTAACCAAATTATGGGAAACTTGCCACCAGCACGAATAACACAAGCACGACCATTTATCAACTCTGGCGTTGACTTTTGTGGACCATTTTGGATTCACTATAAAGTAAGAGGAAAAAGGCCTCACAAGGCCTACATCGCTGTATTTTGCTGTTTCGCCACTAAAGCTGTGCACTTAGAATTAGTAAGTGAGTTAACCACTGAAGCCTTTATAGGCTCATTAAAGCGATTTACAAGCCGCAGAGGACACTGCAAAAACCTATACTGTGACAACGCAACAAATTTCGTTGGTACAAAAAATAAACTTCAGGAGCTGTCAGACTCACTGTATGAAAGTTCCGCTCACGCAAAAATCCATAACGAATGTACGTCCAGAGGGATAGCATTTCACTTCATACCACCAAGGGCGCCCCACCTTGGAGGCTTATGGGAAGCGGCGGTTAAGTCCGCAAAACATCTGCTAGTAAGGAGTGTATCAACAGCAACATTAACGTACGAAGAACTGGATACTGTGGTAATAGAGATAGAAGGTATTCTCAACTCTCGCCCAATAAGTCCCATGTCAGACAATCCAAATGATTTGGCGGCACTCACTCCGGGTCATTTTCTCATCGGGGAACCTATATATGCACAAGCCAACATCGGAGACACACAGCCAAACTCCAACCTGTTGACTAGATGGAAGTTGGTCACTCATGTCAAAGAAGAATTCTGGAGAAGATGGTCACGCGAGTATCTTTGTGAACTGCAGTATCGCCATAAGTGGCAAACACAAAAAAATAACATAAGACCTGGTGATATGGTCATCATAAAAGAAGATAACACAACACCTTTACAATGGCCTTTAGGAAGGATTGTAAAGGTACACTATGGAGATGATGGCTTTGCATGGGTAGCGGACGTCAAAACAGAAAAGGGGATTTCCAGAAGGCCAATTACTCGACTAGCACTACTACCAATTAACACTACAGACTCGGGTGGAACCAACAACCAAGATAATTCAGAAGAGCCAACCACGTCACAAACCAATGACAATGAAATTCCTAAAAAGAGAAGACGTGCCTCTCTTAATCACACTATAGTCACCGTGATGATAGCAATTATGCTACTTCCATTGATAGTAGGTGCAGTACACAATAAAAAATTCGGAAGAAAATTAGGCATACATTTCGAAGGAATCGGATCAGCAGTAATATCACCGACAGAATGGCAACTATTGATATACTATGACTTAAAGGAATTTTGGTCTGAGTTAACCATTTTTTCGGAAGGGACAAAAACACTTAACCATATATGTAAGGAAATACAAGAAAAGACAACATGTACTAACCTGGTAAAATATTTTGAACATACTGAAGATGAACTCACCATGGACAGTATTTTTCTTTCCGGGAAAAGGAGAAAAAGAGCAGCAATAGATTTAGTTGGGAACATCGCCCATTCTCTGTTTGGTGTACTGGATTCCGAATATGCGACGAACATGGCACAAACAATTTCAAAGGTCAAGGAAAAAGAAGCACATCTACTTAATCTTCCAAAGAATCAGACTTCAATTATTGACTCAACCATAAACATCATGAAGGCAGACCAAGGAGCCACGTCAGAATTCACCGTCCACATTTAACAAACAAACATCAACAACTAACTAACAAAAAGCAAAAGATCCACACAGCTCAGCACAACGCGGACACATAATCTTCAAAGTTTATTAGTAATTTTTTCCATTTGTTTACTTATTTAATTCTTTTTTTTTTTTTTTTTTGAGTTACACTCAACGGGGGGAGCATGTTAATACATATTAGTTTATTATGTTCTTTGGTTTGTTTGTTTGTTTGCATGAGTCAAATTTCATAATCAATAAATATAAGTTCATTGCATTTGCTTCTTTTTATTTATGTCGCAATCATAAAATTGTTATATTAATCGCTTTCTTAAGCCAATGACTTATGTTAAGCAAGCACTTTTATTTATTAAGTAGGTCAAGTTTTTTATTGTACAAATAATTACTTATTAGGCATTTATTATTATTGTTGTATAAAGCATTTAATTTTGTTGCACCTGTTAGCATTAATCTACTGTTAAGTGTATATTTTATTATAGTTGTAGGTAAGCATTATTTTAATATAAAAGAATGTAAATAAAACTTTATCAAATCAGTGTGCTTTAAGAAACTCATTTTTGTGTTTTATTTGGTACACTATCCTGCAGGTTAAAGTGCTTGTCAGGAAAAACAAAAAAAACAAACAAAATTCCTTCCGGTTTATGTGCTTGAAAGGAAACTCAAAACTCTTGTGTCCTTCCAAAGAGGACATTTTTTCTCAACACCGATCATAATCTGTGCCGATGCCAATGCGCACCACTCTATATGGAGTAGCACGAATACGAATGTTAGAGGTGAGTCACTATTCTCCTTCATTATGAATTATAATTTAGGAATAGTAAATAGGGGCCGTGAGCCAACGTTTGTTGTAGCAAATAGGTGTGAAGTTCTTGATGTCACGCTGGTTAGCATTGACCACATTGACATGATCGAAAACTGGATGGTTTCTAATAATTGTTCACTTTCTGATCATAGATATGTGGAATTTAGTCTGGTACTTAGATCTGTAGGATCGAGTGCTATGTTGAATAGAAAACGAACGAATTGGGGGATTCATTCCTCCTCTCTGGTTCGGTCTCTATCTGATCCTCCCCGGGTCGATGATATAGGGGGGATCGATGCGCCAGTGGGTCTGCTTACAGACTCACTGCAGTTAGCGACTTCCTTGGCGTGCAAGCCAATGGTACATAGGGGCAGGGATCGTCCACCGTGGTGGGATCCTGATATTGCGCAGGCAAGAAGAGACTGTCGTATGTTGTTCAATATGCCTATGCGTCATGGTAATTGGGCGGAGTACAAGTCTTCACTGAATAGATTCAGAAACTTGGTGAGATCGGCGAAAAGGAGTGCTTGGAGGAACTTCTGTAGCGGCGTGGAAGGATCCTCTGAGACAAACCGTTTACGTAGGATAATGGCTTCGAGCCCTATATCCGAAAATCGGATGGTTGCTGGACTACGACTAGTCAGGAAACACTCGAGGTGTTAATTGACACTCACTTTTCTGGAAACTCCCAAGGGAGCTTGCGGGATCATGTTTGTGAATCGATGCCCGGTCCTTTGTCCATCCCAATGAACTACGATAGGATTAAGTGGGCTGTCGACAGCTTTGACCCGTATAATTCCGGCGGACCTGCAGAGGAATTCGACTGTGATTATACCCTGGCTGCTGGCTATATATAGGGGATGCGTAAGATTTTCGTATGTACCTGTGAGCTGGACCTTGTGTAGAGTGGTCTTTATCCCCAAGGGAGGGAAGACTTCTCACACCGAAGCGAAGGATTACAGACCGATTACTCTTGCATCCTTTCTTCTCAAGACTCTTGAAAGAGTTATCGACATTCAGTTGAGGATGACCATCCCCAAGTGTTTACTCTCGACCTCTCAGCATGCCTATACAAAGGGTAGGTCTGTTGGACGAGTCTTCACTCATTAGTTGGAACTATTGAGAGATCACTCGAATTTAAGGAGTGTGCTCTGGTGACCTTTCTCGACATTGAAGGGGCCTTTAACAACGTCAACCCGGATTCTATTGTTGCATCCATGAGGAGTCTGGGGGTTGATGACGGCATATGTAGATTTGTGGATAATCTATTCAGGAATAGGGTCATCTGTTCCACGATAGGTGAGACCAGCGTTCAGAGACTGGTAGACAAGGGTACTCCCCAAGGAGGAGTAGTATCCCCACTATTGTGGAACCTGACTATGCACACCATGTTGACGAAAATGGACGACATGAGGATTAAAACTGTGGCGTACGCTGACGATGTTGCAGTGGCCATCACGGGGAAGCATTTGAATATAATGTTTCAGTGTATGGAGGCTGCATTAAAGGTACTTAGCACCTGGAGCGTATCATGCGGCTTGGGTGTTAATCCGTCTGAGATGGAACTGGTACTCTTCACGGACTGAGTACCATGGGACTGAACTTAAGTTCTCTTTTAACGCCAAGTATCTGGGCGTAATCTTGGACAGTAAACTGTCGTGAGGGCTGAACATCCGGACGAGGATGGAAAAGGCAATTGTTGCTATATATGCGTGCAGAGAAATTAAGCAAATTTTTAAGCTGTAATAGACAACTTTTTATAAAATATTTGGATGGTAAAATCTTTTTATTGTTTTTTTTTTCATTATATTAAAAATATTTTGTAGTTGTATTTGTCCCTGACGATGATACACACCGATATCGAAATATTGGTTAATATACATAATACAAATATCATTATAATTTTTGTTATGAAAAAGTGAACCTCAAGCACGAAATAAAATAGACAACAATTTAATAAATAAAGGGTAAATAAACTATATATTAGTGTTAATCCAAATTTTGATATTTTAATCAGGCTTAAGTTCATTGAATTCAATTTTCACTAAATTATTTTTATGAAGGAAGGAATTTTACAATATGTGCTGAAAAATGTCAACAAGAACAAAGAAAGACAAAAACATGAAAAACAAAAAAATGTAGTTTGGATTTCCAGAAGAATTCTTGACAAAAAGTACGAAAAAACAAGAAATAAGGAAGAACATGAAGATCAATTAAAATAGGTAATCATTCATTCAATGAAAATTTCGATCTACTAAGGTAAAAAACCATTTGGTTTAAAGATTGATGTTTGACGAATAACGTCTTCCGTCGTCAATGGCGGTGAGAGCTAAACGGCAAACCCCACTGAAGATATTGCGTGGCTACAATCGCAACTAGTCTGGGCAACCAGTCCTTGAAAACCTGGGTTCAATTCCCAGCTCAGTTAAGAATGTAAAATGATCAATAAATTTTAATTCATTTCATGTTGTAAAATTCCTTTCTTCATTCAAATAATTTAATGAAAATTTAATTCAACGAACTTAAGCCTGATTAAAATATCAAAATTTGGATTAAAAACCATTAATAGTTCAATAAAATAACCAAAATACTAATTATTGTTAATCACTTAGGCACGAGCTATATGTTTACATTTGTCCTTCAAGTTACGCTGAAAAATGTTAACAAGAAAAAAAAAGACAAAAACATGAAAAACAAAAAAATGAACTTTGGATTTCAAGAAGAATTCTTGACAAAAAGTACGAAAAAACAAGAAGTAAGGAAGAACATGTAGATCAATTAAAATAGGTAATCATTTATTCAAAGCAACTTTCGATCTACCAAGGCAAAATACCATTTGGTTTAAAGATTGATGTTTGACGAATGACGTCTTCCGTCGTCAATGGCGGTGAGAGCTAAACGGCAAACCCCACTAAAGATATTGCGTGGTTACAATCGCAACTAGTCTGAGCAACCTGTCCGTGAAAACCTGGGTTCAATTCCCAGCTCAGTTAAGAATGTAAAATTATCAATAAATTTTAATTCATTTCATGTTGTAAAATTCCTTTCTTCATTAAAATAATTTAATGAAAATTTAATTCAACGAACTTAAGCCTGATTAAAATATCAAAATTTGGATTAAAAACCATTAACAGTTCAATAAAATAACCACAACACTAATTATTGTTAACAGCTAAGGCACGAACTATATGTTTACATTTGTCCTTCAAGTTGTGCTGAAAAATGTCAACAAGAAAAAAAGAAAGACATAAACATGAAAAACAAAAAAATGTACTTTGGATTTCAAGAAGAATTCTTGACAAAAAGTACGAAAAAACAAGAAATAAGGAAGAACATGAAGATCAATTAAAATAGGTAATAATTCATTCAATGAAAATTTCGATTTACTAAGGTAAAAAACCATTTGGTTTAAATATTGAGGTTTGACTAATGACGTCTTCCTTCGTCAATAGCCGAGAGAACTAAACGGCAAACCCCACTGAAGGGATTGTGTGGTTACAATCGAAACAAGAGTGGGCCACCTGTTCGTGAAACCCTGGGTTCAATTCTCAGCTCAGTCAAGAAAGAAAAATTATCAATAAATTTTAATTCATTTCATGTTGTAAAATTCCTTTCTTCATAAAAATAATTTAATAAAAATTAAATTCAATGAACTTAAGCCTGATTAAAATATCAAAATTTGGATTAAAAACCATTAACAGTTCAATAAAATAACCACAATACTAATTATTGTTAACAGCTAAGGCACGAGCTGTATGTTACCATATGTCCTTAAAGTTGTGCTGAAAAATGTCAACAAGAACAAAGAAAGACAAAAACAAAAAATGTACTTTGGATTTAAAAAAGAATTCTTGATAAAAAGTACGAAAAAACAAGAAGTGAGGAAGAACATGTAGATCATTTAAAATAGGTAATCAATTATTCAAAGCAACTTTCGATTTACCAAGGCAAAATACCATTTGGTTTAAAGATTGATGTTTGACGAATAACGTCTTCCGTCGTCAATGACGGTGAGAGCTACACGGCAAATCCCACTGAAGATATTGCGTGGCTACAATCGCAAATGGTCTGGGCAACCAGTCCGTGAAAACCTGGGTTCAATTCCCAGCTCAGTTAAGAATGTAAAATTATCAATAAATTTTAATTCATTTCATGTTGTAAAATTCCTTTCTTCATTCAAATAATTTAATGAAAATTTAATTCAACGAACTTAAGCCTGATTAAAATATCAAAATTTGGATTAAAAACCATTAACAGTTCAATAAAATAACCACAATACTAATTATGGTTAACAGCCAAGGCACGAACTATATGTTTACATTTGTCCTTCAAGTTTTTTTTTTTTTTTCTCATTATTTATTTATTGAATCTTCATATATTAAATATGAACTAACAATAATTAATCAAATCTTATACTAATACTTTATTTTTGTCCTGCCAATGCTAGACGAAAATTTTTCTCCTCACGGTTTCTGTTCACATATGTAGATGTTTAGCGGTCTTCCCTTCGGATGAGTCCTGCGGTATCTCTTCTCCTTAATCTAGAGTGTCCACTGTCATTTAAAATATTTCGAGCAAGTGGATTTGGGTGCGACTCAAGCCTTTTTAAATATTTTGCTGCGTACTTCGTAATAATAGTTTTTACTAATGGCACATTGAGATCCTTGTGAATATTAGAGTTTTTAACATACCAGGGAGCGGATGTGATTATTCGAGGAAGTTTATTTTGGCGCCTTTGAATTTTTTCGATATTTGAGGCCAAGGCAGTGCCCCATAGCTGAATACCGTAGCACCAGATTGGCTTCAATATAGAGTTATAAAGTAGAAGTTTGCAGTCGAGGCTAAGAACAGAATTTCTTCTAATAAGCCAATATATTTGAATTGCTTTTAGTTCCATTTGTGTTAGTTTTGCTTCTGTATGGCATTTCCATGTCAAACGCCGATCTAGATGAATACCGAGATATTTTACATGCGATTGCTGGGGCACTAATTGATTATTGATTTTAATAGGGGGACATGAACCCCGACTCAAGGTGAATGTTAAATGTACGCATTTTTGCTCATTGACCTTTATCCTCCATTGTTTTAACCACTTTTCCAGTTCAAATATATGATCCTGCAAGTAACGGGATGCTTCATGACAGTTTTCGTGTACGCTTAGAAAAGCTGTATCATCAGCAAATGTTGAAGTAAGGGTGTGGTTGTTTGTTGGCATGTCTGAGGTATATATAAGGTATAAGAGTGGGCCCATGATGCTTCCCTGAGGGACTCCAGCGTCAATTGGCTGAGGAGAACTTATAAAATCACATTCTTTAATAATAAACTTTCGGCCGACTAAGTAGCTTTCTAACAGCTTGTGTGTGTTTACTGGTAAATTTAGCTTCAATTTATGTAATAACCCTTCATGCCAGACTTTATCAAAAGCTTGAGAAACATCGATGAAGAGGGCGGAACAATATTTTTTTTCTTCAAAGGCTTTTCTTATGGCGTTTACTATACGATGAGTTTGTTCGATTGTGCTATATTCTCTTCTAAAGCCGAATTGATGGTTAGGAGTACATCTATTTACATTTAAAATTGGGGCTAATTTTGACACTAACAGCTTCTCAAACAGCTTTGATATATTAGACAATAAGCTTATAGGTCTATATGACTCAACTTTTGTAGGATCCTTTCCTGGCTTAGGTATCATTGTAACTAAGGATACTTTCCATTCTTGTGGGTAGTATTCAAGGCGTAAAATAGCATTAAAAATTAAAAGAATAATTTTCTTTGCTATGCTGGGTAGCTCTAAAAGCATTTTGTTGCTGATCTTATCAAAACCAGGGGCTTTCTTGGGGTTTAAATTATGAATAGCCTTTTCGATTTCTTTTATCTCAAATCTAAGTGGAACAGCAGCTCTAACAGCAACTAGTGGCAACTCGACTACAATATCGGGAGATGTATGCGGGGTAAATACGTTTTTCAAATGATTAACAAAAAGAATTAATCTGGCAACTCTCGAAATGTCAAGTTGATTTTTTTCGACGCTACAAAGTTTATTCTTTAAATAAAAATGTGATAAATCAAATTATTATAAAAAAATACAAAAACTTTAATAAATTACTAAAAACAATCATAAAATTCAACAAACAATTATGGTTTTTTAATAGTATAGTGCTTTCTTTAAAGTTAAAATAAAAGTTGTTGTTGTGTTGATCTCAAAAAATTTATGTATACATACACAATTTTTGGCATACAAAATCTTATTAAGCAAATAGACAAAATACCACAAAAGACTTTCAAGAAGAAGGAATATATGTACACACAATTTACCAAATAATTTAAACATTGTACCGTAAAACATTGTAAAAATGTCTCCAAGTGATACGGTTCCCTGTGGCCTTCTTTGTGGCAAAAATGTAACAAAATCTACTGGTGGTATTTCTTGCTGTCGTTGCCTTAAATGGTTTCATACAAATTGTGTTCAAATAACGAATGAACAAATAAATGTCTTACAAAAATCTAAAGGTAAAATTTTGTTCGAATGTGATATATGCTCAGCATCTACTTCTCAAATGAGCGAACTTAGAGAAGAAGTTCGTATGTCTAATGATTCAATTCAACTTAAACTTGATGCCTTACTGGAAAAAATTGGTAGCTACGATGAACAAATTAAAAGTGTTGTGGAAGATGTCAAAAAGTGCAACCACTTAATAAAACATGTTGATGCATCATATTCTAGTAAAATAAAAGAACTGGAAGATAAAAATGAAATTCTTCAAAGGCGTTTTAACAGACCAGACATCATTATCAATGGACTTCCACGCAAGGATATAAAACCAAATGAAATTGTTTTAAAAATTTTTGAGTTTCTGGGCGTTAAGGTGAATTATGATGACATTAATGTTTGCTGCTTCATAAACAACAGAAAATGTATCCTAGTTAAATTCAACGGTTTGTCGAAAAGAGATTTAGTCATGCATAATTATTTCAAAAAAGGCAAAATATTTGAGGAAAATATACTAAATAATGAAAGTAGAAAACGGATATATTTAAACGATCATTTAACGGAAAAGGGCGGTAAGCTAAGTAGATTGTGCCGTGATATTAGAAGAGATGGTTTAATTGCAAAATATAGAATATTAAACTCGGATTTACCTCGTGTTAAAATACATTTTAAGGACACTACTGAGAAAATATTTGAGTACGAGGAGTGTTTCTCTTACTTCAACAAAAAAAGTGGTCAACATCTAAATGAGCCTAATTTGAAATCGTCTACTCCCGCTGATACTACTCCAATCTAAATAATGTATTTTCTATTCACTAGTTTCTAGATTTAAATTGTGTTTGGCAGGATAAAATCTATTTAGATCACTTTTGTTTTTCTTCTTTCTTAAACGAAATATTTCTTTTTTGTATTAAAGCTTTTTGCTTAATAATTCAATGGTTTTCTACAATTAAATGGATTTGTGTGTTTGTAAAACCAAAGAATTTTGTAATTATATACTTGTATTTTTAAACTTTTTTCTTTTTTGTATTTTTTTTTTTTTTTGATTTTTTTTGTATTTTCTGAATAACTTTGTTAAACTTATGCCAATATTTAAACATGTATTTAATTATTATAATTTTAGTAACTTTTTGCAATAGTGTGTTATGGGTATTGATGTGGTTCTTTTTAATCCTTCAGTATGATGTCCCATAACGTTAATATGGGTCCAATTATCAGTGAAAGCACAAATTTAAAACAAATTTTTTCCAATTGTGGTAATAATCTTAACATAGCCCACGTTAATTGTCAAAGCATAAATCCACAGTCCCAACAAGCAAAATTAGACGAACTTCGGAACTTATTAATTGATTCAAAATTACACGTCATGGGTCTTTCAGAAACATGGCTTAAACAAGATATGTCTGATAGATCTATACAAATACCAGGGTACAAGTGGTGCCGTAGTGATAGACCTTACCCTACTAGAGCAGGAGGTGTTGGAATTTTAATTCAAAATGGTATTAAATATAAAACTATTTATTCCTCTACGAGCTATAATATTTGTGAGGCAATATTAGTTGAAATTTTTTGTAAAACTAAAACTGTTCTAGTGGGTGTGGTCTACCTCCCTCATGGTAACTTAATTGAAATGGAAAACTTACTTGGTGGTTTATTTAGTAGATATAGTAATATTATCATAATGGGTGATTTCAATTGTAATTTATTTGATCACACAAAGTCGTCGAGTCTTAGATCGCTTTGCAACAGGGTTGGGTTATCCTATCTTCATAATTCCTTACCTACACATTGGGATGTGAGTCATAATACAACATCCCTTATTGACTTCTTTCTCGTAAACAATAATTGCAATATTGCTTTTTCTGGTCAGGGATCGGTCCCGTTTCTTCAGTCCTCTCATGCGTTAATATATGTCTCCATGAGTTGTCCGATTGAAGTTAAGAGTAAGTACGTGGAATATAAAAATTTTAACGGCCTAGATCTTAACATGGTAGAGTTTCATATTAATAATTTTGACTTCACATCGTTTTATAGCAATAACTCAGTTAATTTTAAAGTTGATATTTTAAATTCACTGTTATCTGAACTGCTTGATCTTGTTCCTATTGTCAGATTTAAAATTAAGACCCAAAAGGACCCATGGATGAACAGATATGAGGTTGTTAACGCCAGACACCTTCGTGATTGTGCATATGTACATTTTAGGAATAACAAAAGTGAGGAAAATCGCAGAATCTACTCAAGACTTAGAAATAAACTTAAATCATTAATTCGTAAATTTAGAAGGCAACATTATATGAGATTGTTTGAAGGTGCTAATTCTAGGCAATTGTGGAGAATATTAAATAATTCCGGTATTGTTGATAATAATCCTGTAGATAATTCCTATTTGGATGTTAATGAGTTAAATAGAAGTTTTGTTTTAGAAGATGTTAGTAGGGCTCCATTTGATTTTCGTAATTTTGGTGAAGGTTTTTCGGGTTTCTCCTTTGATATGATATATAGTGATGATTTAATTGATGCGCTGCAGAAAATTAAGTCTAACTCCTTAGGTGCAGATGGATTTCCTATCAAGCTTATTAAGCTTGTTTTTCCTTATATTTTGGACCCTCTACTACACTTATTTAATATGATTATAATGACTTCTACATATCCTGATCAATGGAAATTAAGTAGAACGGTCCCTATACCTAAGAGGGACTCGAGCAGGACTTTTCGCCCAATTAGTATTTTACCGGCCATATCCAAGATTATGGAACATTTGCTAAAGTATCAGATTATTGACTATATTTCGAGGGAAAACTTAATTTCGAATTCACAGTATGCTTTCAGGGATAAACACAACACTACGGGTATGCTTCTAGGAATTACGGATGGCATCAGAGAACATTTGAATAATAATAGAGTTTGTGTGATGGTTTCCCTAGACCTGTCCAAAGCGTTTGATCGTTTGAATCATTCCACTTTAATTTACAAGTTGAGAGATAAATTTAAGTTTTCTATTATGGCGTGTAGGCTAATTCATTCTTATTTACATGGCAGATCTCAATTTGTGGATTTTAATGGGATTGTTTCTGAAGTTATTCCGAATTGTTGTGGTGTGCCACAGGGTTCAATTATCGGCCCCATCTTGTTTATTTTATATTTAAACGATTGTGTTGAATGTTTGGACATGAATCTAGTTAAACCTTTCATCTTTGCTGATGATATACAACTGCTTTTTGGAAATTGTAGAGAATTTCCTGACGTATTGGAGGCAGTTATTAATTTTAATCTCCTTAAACTTCATGACTGGATGGTGTCGAATTCTTTTTTGATTAATATATCTAAGACTAAAGCCATAATGTTCCGTACTAGGCACCGTAATGTTGTTCATCCTAGGATTGTAATTGGTAATGTAATCATAACATACACTAATTCTATTAAGTGTCTTGGTGTTGTACTTGATCAATTTCTTAATTTTGATGAGCATATTGATACCATAGCATCTCGAGTGACTTTTGGACTCAGGAGACTTTATCATTGTGGTCTATATCTTCCAGTTAGAGTTAAGTATATTCTTACACATTCACTATTAATGCCTCTTGTAAATTATTGCATTGAGGTAGTTTCTGGAACTTTTTACTATAATCTTCGTAAAATTGAGCAAATTGTTAAAAGAATTGTGAGATTTGTTTATGGTATCGCGTATAGAGACAGTACATCACATGCTGTAATTTTTTTTCTTGGCTGCTCCGTCAAACAATATTTAGGTCTACGTAATTTGTTGTTCTTTTACAAAGTAATGAGGTATAATATACCTAATGAACTATATACTAAATTTATATTTTCCAGATCTACAAGAAATCCTCAACTTATTATTCCTCTTGTATCATGTTCCCTTTTTGAACGCTCCTTTATTGTTAGGATAGCTAGATATTGGAACACTTTACCATATGATCTACGCACTTTCTCTATATCATATGAACTTTTTAAAAAACGGCTTTTACTACACCTACAGGAATCTAGCAATTATAATTCTGCGTAGTTGTCATTTTTTGTAATTGTTAACTTTTTTGTTTATGTACATATGTCGGGAAATGTAGAAAATACCTATGTTTAAGGATGCTTGGACGTTATTGTCGGTCTGGAGAGTTTTACGTTTTTATAGTTTTCTTTTACAAACCTGATTCTTGTTTTTTTTTGCCTTCACTGATAAGCTTTTTGGATATTTGTTCAATAAACTGCAATTTTAAAGGATTGCATCGTATACCCATAACCGAAATTGTAATTTTATAAAAAATTCGTTTTTCCCTTTATTCATTAATTCTTATTCTTGAATTTTTTTTTGTAGTATGATATAACTTAGTTTATAATATTTTTAACTATAATAATTTATATGTCATAATATTTTCAATACAAAATGTACGAAATATTCCAGTAATGCGCCTTGGCCTTGAAGGCTTTTTGTATTACAAGCAATAAATAAATAAAATAAAATAAAATAAAAAAAAGATTTCCTTTTTCTTCATCATTTCGTGCCCAACTTCCATTTAAGTTTCTTAATGGTGGTTTAGTGATAACTGGTCTATTAATATTTCTAGCTGCACGCCATAATGAGTAGTCTGATTGAGAAGTTGCATCAACTTCCTTAAGATATTTTTCCAGGAAAGCCGTTTTCTGAGACTGCAGTAACTTTCTTAGCCTTTTTGTGCACTCTTTTAGTAAATTCTTAAGTTGAGGGGATCTATGCAATTGCCATTCTCTTCGAGCTCTCCTTTTTTCAGTCAAGAGACGCTCAACATCTGCAGAATATATTTTACTACTTTTGGTTTTTTTGAGGGTTATACTAGAATGTTGAACAGCTAGTTTCAGATAACTGTCAAAATTTACAATAGAAATATCCACATTCTCCGGTGTACTAAGCGGAATATTTTCAGTGCAGTGGGTACTGAGATATTTTTTATATTTTAACCAATTTATTTGAGTGGTTGACGTCACTAAGTTATCAGACGGAGATACAATTCTATTAGGATATGTTATTGTAAGAATTGTAGGTGTGTGATCAGAAGATAGTTCTAAGGAAGCTTCAACATAAATCGTTTCTGCGGGGATGTTTTTAACCACCCCAAAATCGATAACATCTGGAACTTTTTGCTGATCAGTAGGCCAATATGTTGGTTGTCCGCTCGCGACCACATTTAGATCCATTTTACAAATTGTGTTAAACAAAACACGACCCTTAGGTGTAATAAGTCGTGAACCCCAGAAAGTGTGCTGCGTTATAATCGCCAGCAGCCAGGAAGCAAGGTCCTAATGATTTGAAATATTTATTATATTGGCTTTCTGATATAGAAAATCTAGATGGGGAGTATAATGATGATTAAATTCCTCAACGCAAATGTTCGTTGCTTGGAGATAGTCTTCACGATGATCACTCATTAAGTAGTGTTTTACTCGGTTCTTTATCAAAATGGCAGAACCGCCACAAGCTCTGTCTCGAGGGTCCTTGGTATCATATAATATATAACCATTGATTTTAAACGTATTTCTTGAGGTCAGATGAGTTTCAGAAACCATCATAACATCAATTTGTTTATTTTTAAGGAAGTATTCTAGTTCATTTTTGTGTTGGCGGATGCCGTTTGCGTTCCAAAAGCAAATTTTTAAACAGTTCATGGCTTGTTTAGTACAGCTTGCAATAACATCGATTGCATTCTTAACATTTCTTGCATCATGTTGCCCATTGTGTTAGTAAAATTGTTAACTGTTTGCACTTATGTTTCCATAGTTTTTTCTAGCCGAGTTAAATTAGAAATGGGAATTTCGTCGTTATTTGGTACATCACCTTGCAGTTGCATAGGATTAGATTTTAATACATTAGCGTACGAGGTTCTGTTATTATTTGGCTGAGGCATCTGGACGCCGTACGTGATTCCTTGATTAGTTGCCTGCGTTTGAGGGGGACTAAGTTTCTGTCCAACAGAACGCTTGACAATCGAATATACCGGGCATCCTCTATAGTTGGCAGTGTGGTTACCACCACAGTTGCTACATTTTTTTACATTAGGGTCAGTTTTGGACTTATCGCACCGGACGGTACCATGTAATTCTCCACATACGACGCAAACAGGGGGTAAATGGCAGTATGCCCTAGTATGACCAAATTCTTGGCAGTTTAAACACTGAACGGGCCCATTTCTTTTGTGCGGCTCCTCTATCGTGATTTTTCTGTACAGAATGTATTTTAAACTGTAAATGGGATGCGTTTCATTTTTTTTTAGCTTAACATCGCCGGGCTCTAACTCCACTCGAAATAGTGGTTGGGGATTTTTTTCCCTATTTTTAATATTTGTAACATTTTTTATTTTGAAGCCCTTTTCTTATAAAAATGTTTTTATTTCGTCTGGGTCCACGCATGAGTCAATGCCCTTTATCACAACCTGAACCCCTTTGCTGCTTTTCAGTTGGTATGTATAGAAGCTTTTTTTAAGTGCTTCAAACTTATTAATTATTTTGCGAAAATCATTCTCGTGATTAACCTGTATTTTTGTTTCGTTTATATAACCACGCTTGATTGCAGCTACGTAAAACGAATTTTCACCTATCACCGAGATTAAACTTTTTATTAGCTCACTTGAGTTTTGCTCTCTAAGATATATCGGGGGTGGCTTTGACGTTTTTATGACGTTAGGTGCTTCAGAAGATTCATCCTCCAGAATTGTAAAACGATTTTGTGAATTTATTCTATCAAATGATGGAACTTTCGAGGCCGAGGCTACAGCTGAAGAGGCAGGGCTGCGACCACGTTTAAGCACTGTTACATACCTGTCCATACCAACTTGCACTTGTGGTTTTTGACAAATTTTTTCTTGTTTGTTTTCCATTGCGTCTTTGTTCGAGTTTATGTTGTCAATGGTAACGGTTGTATTGTTTTCTGTTGTTGTAATTATTTCAACATTGCTTACACTAGCATGAGTATCATTTATTTTTGTTGTTGTTTCATTGTTATTACTCATATAGAGTTGTTTTTGTTTTTTCACCGTTTTTTTTTTTAATTTTTGTTAACTGTGCTCTTTTTATTATGTATAATGTTGTTACACCGAGATAATAAAAGAAAAAAGAATAACTATTTTTTTGCACAGATTATTTGCAAGTATATATGTGCGTACATACATACATATGTAGGTATATTTTTTTACTTGTATATTTTTTTTTCTTAATTTTTTTTTTTTTTTTTTTTATTGTTCACTTTTATATTGAGCGTCCAAATTCGCTTGTTAAACTGATATTATTAACTAATTTATGTTAAAAATAAAGAACCGTATGCGGAGTTAAAAGAAACACGTCTTTTCTCATCGAGCACGACCGACTGAATGATTGATGTTTGACGAATAACGTCTTCCGTCGTCAATGGCGGTGAGAGCTAAACGGCAAACCCCACTGAAGATATTGCGTGGTTACAATCGCAACTAGTCTGGGCAACCAGTCCGTGAAAACCTGGGTTCAATTCCCAGCTCAGTTAAGAATGTAAAATTATCAATAAATTTTAATTCATTTCATGTTGTAAAATTCCTTTCTTCATTCAAATAATTTAATGAAAATTTAATTCAACGAACTTAAGCCTGATTAAAATATCAAAATTTGGATTAAAAACCATTAATAGTTCAATAAAATAACCAAAATACTAATTATTGTTAACCACTTAGGCACGAGCTATATGTTTACATTTGTCCTTCAAGTTACGCTGAAAAATGTTAACAAGAAAAAAAATCCAAAAACATGAAAAACAAAAAAATTAACTTTGGATTTCAAGAAGAATTCTTGACAAAAAGTACGAAAAAACACGAAGTAAGGAACAACATGTAGATCAATAGGTAATCATTCAATCAAAGCAAATTTCGATCTACCAAGGTAAGATACCATTTGGTTTAAAGATTGGTGTTTGACTAATGACGTTATCCGTCGTCAATGACGGTGAGAGCTAAACGACAAACCCCACAGAAGAGGTTGTGTGGTTACCAGAGAAGACAAAAAAAAGCAAAAAACAAAGTGTTTACAGCAAAAAAAATATATAAAAAAAGCACAAAAATTTAGAAAAAAAGCAGCAAAAAAAGCATTTTAATTTTTTTAATATATACATTTAAATATAAAAAATTACAGTTATTCTATTTCTTCAGATTCGTGAAAACAGTTACAATAACCAATCATGTGGGCTTTTATATTTGTAAACGTCATTTTTCTTCGTCTTTCTGTTAAAAGTGAATTGTATAAGTAGAAACTTCTTTGCACGTCAATGGATGTTGTTGGAGCAAATTTATATTTCAAAATTTCATTTCGTCATCAGGTTTAGCACCAGTTTGAAGAATGCTGTTTATTTGTAAAATTTGTTTGAACCCCGGATTTCTTTGAAATACATACTGCATTAAATTTCTTCATATATATTTTTTCATGTAGATTCTCAAGAGCTTTTCGTACATTTGACACAATATTTACACTTTCGTGAATAGCTTACCCAACTGTTTGTAGCTTTTTTTATAGCTTCCGTATACATTTGAGGTATGTATTTACCTCGAATAGAACTTTCGCTTGGAACTGAAAAATTGGCGTACTTTTGAAAGATGTTTTTGAAACTGGGATGGCTTACTTTTTTTACTGGTATATTGGTCTCCAACAAAAATTTACATATATCTTCGTGAAATATATTGGCAGTAATAGTAACAGGAAATTCCGTTATAAGTTTTTGTGGACGATTTTCTTGGCAAGCAGCTAATTTGTGTTTTTTTGTACTAAAATGTTGCTCCACATTGCACTTCTTTTCGCTATTAATTTTACTCGAACACACATTACAAAAAAGCCAATCTTTTTCAACTTTAAAAACTTCAGGATACAATTTTACCATTTTTAGCAAAAATAACATATCTGACTTTTCTTTCGGCATTTTTTTTTATTATTTTTTCGTTCACAACGGCCGGCTTACTTATTTTGTTTTAAACTCAAATAAGTAACATGACTGTTTTTTTTGGGATGGTAAGTTTATTAATTTTAGTTGTAATAAAGCGCCCAAAAACGTTGAGTCCACAACTAACATATTTTTGTTTTAACCCAGAAAAAAGTTGTCAATTATTTTTTTTTTCTCATGTTTTCTCAAAAAAATATTTTTACGTAAAAATTATGTTAAAAAAGCTATTTTACAGCAAAAACATAGGAAAAAAGCAAAATAAGCACCATAATAACAAAAACAGCAAAAAAAGCAAATATGGGCAAAAACAGCAAAAAAGAAGCAAAACAGCAAAAAAAGCAAATTGGTCGTCTCTGGTGGTTACAATCGAAACTAGTCTGGGCAACCTGTCCCTGAAAACCTGGGTTCGATTCCCAGCTCAGTCAAGAATGAAAAATCATCAATAAATTTTAATTAATTTCATGTTGTAAAATTCCTTCCTTCATAAAAATAATTTAATGAAAATTAAATTCAACGAACTTAAGCCTGATTAACATATCAAAATTTGGATTAAAAACCATTAACAGTTCAATAAAATAATCACAACACTAATTATTGTTAACAGCTAAGGCACGAACTATGTGTTTACATTTGTCCTTCAAGTTGTGCTGAAAAATGTCAACAAGAAAAAAAAAAAGACAAAAACATGAAAAACAAAAATATTATATTTGGATTTCAAGAAGAATTCTTGACAAAAAGTACGAAAAAACAAGAAGTAAGGAAGAACATGTAGATCAATTAAAATGGGTAATCATTTATTCAAAGCAACTTTCGATCTACCAAGGCAAAATACCATTTGGTTTAAAGATTGATGTTTGACGAATGACGTCTTCCGTCGCCAATGGCGGTGAGAGCTAAACGGCAAACCCCACTGAAGATATTGCGTGGTTACAATCGCAACTAGTCTGAGCAACCTATCCGTGAAAACCTGGGTTCAATTCCCAGCTCAGTTAAGAATGTAAAATTATCAATAAATTTTAATTCATTTCATGTTGTAAAATTCCTTTCTTCATTAAAATAATTTAATGAAAATTTAATTCAACGAACTTAAGCCTGATTAAAATATCAAAATTTGGATTAAAAACCATTAACAGTTCAATAAAATAACCACAACACGTATTATTCTTAACAGCTAAGGCACGAACTATATGTTTACATTTGTCCTTCAAGTTGTGCTGAAAAATGTCAACAAGAAAAAAGAAAGACAAAAACATGAAAAACAAAAAAATGTACTTTGGATTTCAAGAAGAATTCTAGACAAAAAGTACGAAAAAACAAGAAATAAGGAAGAACATGAAGATCAATTAAAATAGGTAATAATTCATTCAATGAAAATTTCGATCTACTAAGGTAAAAAACCATTTGGTTTAAATATTGAGATTTGACTAATGACGTCTTCCTTCGTCAATAGCCGAGAGAACTAAACGGCAAACCCCACTGAAGGGATTGTGTGGTTACAATCGAAACAAGAGTGGGCCACCTGTTCGTGAAACCCTGGGTTCAATTCTCAGCTCAGTCAAGAAAGAAAAATTATCAATAAATTTTAATTCATTTCATGTTGTAAAATTCCTTTCTCCATAAAAATAATTTAATAAAAATTAAATTCAATGAACTTAAGCCTGATTAAAATATCAAAATTTGGATTAAAAACCATTAACAGTTCAATAAAATAACCACAATACTAATTATTGTTAACAGCTAAGGCACGAGCTGTATGTTACCATATGTCCTTTAAGTTGTGCTGAAAAATGTCAACAAGAACAAAGAAAGACAAAAACATGAAAAACAAAAAATGTACTTTGGATTTAAAAAAGAATTCTTGATAAAAAGTACGAAAAAACAAGAAGTGAGGAAGAACATGTAGATCATTTAAAATAGGTAATCAATTATTCAAAGCAACTTTCGATCTACCAAGGCAAAATACCATTTGGTTTAAAGATTGATGTTTGACGAATAACGTCTTCCGTCGTCAATGGCGGTGAGAGCTAAACGGCAAACCCCACTGAAGATATTGCGTGGTTACAATCGCAACTAGTCTGGGCAACCAGTCCGTGAAAACCTGGGTTCAATTCCCAGCTCAGTTAAGAATGTAAAATTATCAATAAATTTTAATTCATTTCATGTTGTAAAATTCCTTTCTTCATTCAAATAATTTAATGAAAATTTAATTCAACGAACTTAAGCCTGATTAAAATATCAAAATTTGGATTAAAAACCATTAACAGTTCAATAAAATAACCACAATACTAATAATTGTTAACAGCTAAGGCACGAGCTGTATGTTACCATATGTCCTTTAAGTTGTGCTGAAAAATGTCAACAAGAACAAAGAAAGACAAAAACATGAAAAACAAAAAATGCACTTTGGATTTAAAAAAGAATTCTTGATAAAAAGTACGAAAAAACAAGAAGTGAGGAAGAACATGTAGATCATTTAAAATAGGTAATCAATTATTCAAAGCAACTTTCGATCTACCAAGGCAAAATACCATTTGGTTTAAAGATTGATGTTTGACGAATTACGTCTTCCGTCGTCAATGGCGGTGAGAGCTAAACGGCAAACCCCACTGAAGATATTGCGTGGTTACAATCGCAACTAGCCTGGGCAGCCAGTCCGTGAAAACCTGGGTTCAATTCCCAGCTCAGTTAAGAATGTAAAATTATCAATAAATTTTAATTCATTTCATGTTGTAAAATTCCTTTCTTCATTCAAATAATTTAATGAAAATTTAATTCAACGAACTTAAGCCTGATTAAAATATCAAAATTTGGATTAAAAACCATTAACAGTTCAATAAAATAACCACAATACTAATTATTGTTAACCAATTGGGCACGAGCTATATGTTTACATTTGTCCTTCAAGTTACGCTGAAAATTGTTAACAAGAAAAAAAAGACAAAAACGTGAAAAACAAAAAAAAATGAACTTTGGATTTCAAGAAGAATTCTTGACAAAAAGTACAAAAAAACAAGAAGTAAGGAACAACATGTAGATCAATAGGTAATCATTCATTCAAAGCAAATTTCGATCTACCAAGGTAAGATACCATTTGTTTTAAAGATTGATGTTTGACTAATGACGTTATCCGTCGTCAATGACGGTGAGAGCTAAACGGCAAACCCCACCGAAGAGATTGTGTGCTACAATCGAAACTAGTCTGGGCAACCTGTCCGTGAAAACCTGGGTTCAATTATCAGCTCAGTCAACAATGAAAAATTATCAATAAATTTTAATTCATTTCATGTTGTAAAATTCCTTTCTTCGTTAAAATAATTTAATGGAAATTTAATTCAACGAACTTAAGCCTGATTAAAATATTAAAATTTGGATTGAAACCCATTAACAGTTCAATAAAATAACCACAATACTAATTATGGTGAACAGCCAAGGCACGAACTATATGTTTACATTTGTCCTTCAAGTTGTGCTGAAAAATGTCAACAAGAACAAAGAAAGACAAAAACATGAAAAACAAAAAATGTACTTTGGATTTAAAAAAGAATTCTTGATAAAAAGTACGAAAAAACAAGAAGTGAGGAAGAACATGTAGATCATTTAAAATAGGTAATCAATTATTCAAAGCAACTTTCGATCTACCAAGGCAAAATACCATTTGGTTTAAAGATTGATGTTTGACGAATAACGTCTTCCGTCGTCAATGGCGGTGAGAGCTAAACGGCAAACCCCACTGAAGATATTGCGTGGTTACAATCGCAACTAGTCTGGGCAACCAGTCCGTGAAAACCTGGGTTCAATTCCCAGTTCAGTTAAGAATGTAAAATTATCAATAAATTTTAATTCATTTCATGTTGTAAAATTCCTTTCTTCATTCAAATAATTTAATGAAAATTTAATTCAACGAACTTAAGCCTGATTAAAATATCAAAATTTGGATTAAAAACCATTAACAGTTCAATAAAATAACCACAATACTAATAATTGTTAACAGCTAAGGCACGAGCTGTATGTTACCATATGTCCTTTAAGTTGTGCTGAAAAATGTCAACAAGAACAAAGAAAGACAAAAACATGAAAAACAAAAAATGCACTTTGGATTTAAAAAAGAATTCTTGATAAAAAGTACGAAAAAACAAGAAGTGAGGAAGAACATGTAGATCATTTAAAATAGGTAATCAATTATTCAAAGCAACTTTCGATCTACCAAGGCAAAATACCATTTGGTTTAAAGATTGATGTTTGACGAATAACGTCTTCCGTCGTCAATGGCCGTGAGAGCTAAACGGCAAACCCCACTGAAGATATTGCGTGGTTACAATCGCAACTAGTCTGGGCAGCCAGTCCGTGAAAACCTGGGTTCAATTCAAAGCTCAGTTAAGAATGTAAAATTATCAATAAATTTTAATTCATTTCATGTTGTAAAATTCCTTTCTTCATTCAAATAATTTAATGAAAATTTAATTCAACGAACTTAAGCCTGATTAAAATATCAAAATTTGGATTAAAAACCATTAACAGTTCAATAAAATAACCACAATACTAATTATTGTTAACCACTTGGGCACGAGCTATATGTTTACATTTGTCCTTCAAGTTACGCTGAAAATTGTTAACAAGAAAAAAAGGCAAAAACGTGGAAAACAAAAAAAATGAACTTTGGATTTCAAGAAGAATTCTTGACAAAAAGTACAAAAAAACAAGAAGTAAGGAACAACATGTAGATCAATAGGTAATCATTCATTCAAAGCAAATTTCGATCTACCAAGGTAAGATACCATTTGTTTTAAAGATTGATGTTTGACTAATGACGTTATCCGTCGTCAATGACGGTGAGAGCTAAACGGCAAACCCCACCGAAGAGATTGTGTGCTACAATCGAAACTAGTCTGGGCAACCTGTCCGTGAAAACCTGGGTTCAATTATTAGCTCAGTCAACAATGAAAAATTATCAATAAATTTTAATTCATTTCATGTTGTAAAATTCCTTTCTTCATTAAAATAATTTAATGGAAATTTAATTCAACGAACTTAAGCCTGATTAAAATATTAAAATTTGGATTGAAACCCATTAACAGTTCAATAAAATAACCACAATACTAATTATGGTGAACAGCCAAGGCACGAACTATATGTTTACATTTGTCCTTCAAGTTGTGCTGAAAAATGTCAACAAGAAAAAAAAGACAAAAACATGAAAAACAAAAAAATTAACTTTGCAATTCAAGAAGAATTTTTGACAAAAAGTACGAAAAAACAAGAAGTAAGGAAGAACATGTAGATCAATTAAAATAGGTAATCATTCATTCAAAGCAAAATTTCGATTAACCAAGGTAAAATACATTTGGTTTAAAGATTGATGTTTGACGAATGACGTCTTCCGTCGCCAATGGCGGTGAGAGCTAAACGGCAAACCCCACTGAAGATATTGCGTGGTTACAATCGCAACTAGTCTGAGCAACCTATCCGTGAAAACCTGGGTTCAATTCCCAGCTCAGTTAAGAATGTAAAATTATCAATAAATTTTAATTCATTTCATGTTGTAAAATTCCTTTCTTCATTAAAATAATTTAATGAAAATTTAATTCAACGAACTTAAGCCTGATTAAAATATCAAAATTTGGATTAAAAACCATTAACAGTTCAATAAAATAACCACAATACTAATTATTGTTAACAGCTAAGGCACGAGCTGTATGTTACCATATGTCCTTTAAGTTGTGCTGAAAAATGTCAACAAGAACAAAGAAAGACAAAAACATGAAAAACAAAAAATGTACTTTGGATTTAAAAAAGAATTCTTGATAAAACGTACGAAAAAACAAGAAGTGAGGAAGAACATGTAGATCATTTAAAATAGGTAATCAATTATTCAAAGCAACTTTCGCTCTACCAAGGCAAAATACCATTTGGTTTAAAGATTGATGTTTGACGAATAACGTCTTCCGTCGTCAATGGCGGTGAGAGCTAAACGGCAAACCCCACTGAAGATATTGCGTGGTTACCATCGCAACTAGTCTGGGCAACCAGTCCGTGAAAACCTGGGTTCAATTCCCAGCTCAGTTAAGAATGTAAAATTATCAAAAAATTTTAATTCATTTCATGTTGTAAAATTCCTTTCTTCATTCAAATAGTTTAATGAAAATTTAATTCAACGAACTTAAGCCTGATTAAATATCAAAATTTGGATTAAAAACCATTAACAGTTCAATAAAATAACCACAATACTAATTATTGTTAACCACTTGGGCACGAGCTATATGTTTACATTTGTCCTTCAAGTTACGCTGAAAAATGTTAACAAGAAAAAAAAGACAAAAACGTGAAAAACAAAAAAAATGAACTTTGGATTTCAAGAAGAATTCTTGACAAAAAGTACGAAAAAACAAGAAGTAAGGAACAACATGTAGATCAATAGGTAATCATTCATTCAAAGCAAAATTTCGATTAACCAAGGTAAAATACATTTGGTTTAAAGATTGATGTTTGACTAATGACGTTATCCGTCGTCAATGGCGGTGAGAGCTAAACGGAAAACCCCACTCAAGAGATTGTGTGGTTACAATCGAAACTAGTCTGGGCAACCTGTCCCTGAAATCCTGGGTTCAATTCCCAGCTCAGTCAAGAATTAAAAATCATCAATCAATTTTAGTTCATTTCATGTTGTAAAATTCCTTTCTTCATAAAAATAATTTAATGAAAATTAAATTCAACGAACTTAAGCCTGATTAAAATATCAAAATTTGGATTAAAAACCATTAACAGTTCAATAAAATTACCACAACACTAATTATTGTTAACAGCTAAGGCACGAACTATATGTTTACATTTGTCCTTCAAGTTGTGCTGAAAAATGTCAACAAGAATAAAAAGACAAAAACATGAAAAACAAAAAAATGAACTTTGGAATTCAAGAAGAATTCTTGACAAAAAGTACGAAAAAACAAGAAGTAAGGAAGAACATGTAGATCAATTTTAATAAGTAATCATTCTATCAAAGCAAAATTTCGATTAACCAAGGTAAAATACATTTGGTTTAAAGATTGATGTTTGACTAATGACGTTATCCGTCGTCAATGGCGGTGACAGCTAAACGGAAAACCCCACTGAAGAGATTGTGTGCTACAATCGAAACTAGTCTGGGCAACCTGTCCGTGAAAACCTGGGTTCAATTATCAGCTCAGTCAACAATGAAAAATTATCAATAAATTTTAATTCATTTCATGTTGTAAAATTCCTTTCTTCATTAAAATAAGTTAATGGAAATTTAATTCAACGAACTTAAGCCTGATTAAAATATTAAAATTTGGATTAAAACCCATTAACAGTTCAATAAAATAACCACAATACTAATTATGGTTAACAGCCAAGGCACGAACTATATGTTTACATTTGTCCTTCAAGTTGTGCTGAAAAATGGCGACAAGAAAAAAAAGACAAAAACAAAAAAAATTAACTTTGGAATTCAAGAAGAATTCTTGACAAAAAGTACGAAAAAACAAGAAGTAAGGAAGAACATGTAGATCAATTAAAATAAGTAATCATTCTATCAAAGCAAAATTTCGATTAACCAAGGTAAAATACATTTGGTTTAAAGATTGATGTTTGACTAATGACGTTATCCGTCGTCAATGGCGGTGACAGCTAAACGGCAAACCCCACTGAAGAGATTGTGTGCTACAATCGAAACTAGTCTGGGCAACCTGTCCTTGAAAACCTGGGTTCAATTCCCAGCTCAGCCAAAAATGAAAAATCATTAATAAACTTTAATTCATTTCATGTTGTAAAATACCTTTCTTCATAAAAATAATTTAATTAAAATTAAATTCAATGAACTTAAGCCTAGTTAATATATAAAAATTTGGATTAAAACCCATTCACAGTTCAATAAAATAACCACAATACTAATTTTTGTTAACAACCAAGGCACGAACTATATGTTTACATTTGTCCTTCAAGTTGTGCTGAAAAATGTCAACAAGAAAAAAAAGACAAAAACATGAAAAACAAAAAAATGAACTTTGGAATTCACGAAGAATTCTTGACAAAAAGTACGAAAAAACAAGAAGTAAGGAAGAACATGTAGATAAATTAAAATTGGTTATCATTCATTCAAAGCAAAATTTCGATCTAGCAAGGTAAAATACCATTTTGCTTAACGACTGATGTTTGACTAATGACGTTATCCGTCGTCAATGGCGGTGAGAGCTAAACGGAAAACCCCACTGAAGAGATTGTGTGGTTACAATCGAAACTAGTCTGGGCAACCTGTCCGTGAAAACCTGGATTCACTTCTCAGCTCAGTCAAGAATGAAAAATTATCAATAAATTTTAATTCATTTCATGTTTAAAATTCAATTCTTCATAAAAATAATTTAATGAAAATTAAATTCAATGAACTTAAGCCTGATTAAAATATCAAAATTTGGTTTAAAAACCATTAACAGTTCAATAAAATAACCACAATACTAATTATTGTTAACCATTAAGACACGAGCTATATGTTTACATTTGTCCTGCAAGTTGTTCTGAAAAATGTCAACAAGAAAAAAGAAAGAGAAAAATATGAAAAACAAAAAAATGTACTTTGGATTTCAAGAAGAATTCTTGACAAAAAGTACGAAAAAACAAGAAGTAAGGAACAACATGTAGATCAATAGGTAATCATTCATTCAAAGCAAATTTCGATCAACCAAGGTAAAATACCATGTGGTTTAAAGATTGATGTTTGACTTATGACGTCTTCCGTCGTCAATGACGGTCAGAGCTAAACGGCAAACCCCACAGAAGAGATTGTGTGCTACAATCGAAACTTGTCTGGGCAACCTGTCCGTGAAAACCTGGGTTCAATTATCAGCTCAGTCAACAATGAAAAATTATCAATAAATTTTAATTAATTTCATGTTGTAAAATTCCTTTCTTCATTAAAATAATTTAATGGAAATTTAATTCAACGAACTTAAGCCTGATTAAAATATCAAAATTTGGATTAAAACCCATTAACAGTTCAATAAAATAACCACAATACTAATTATTGTTAACAGCCAAGGTACGAACTATATGTTTACATTTGTCCTTCAAGTTGTGCTTAAAAATGTCAACAAGAAAAAAAAAGACAAAAACATGAAAAACAAAAAAATGAACTTTGGAATTCAAGAAGAATTCTTTACAAAAAGTACGAAAAAACAAGATGTAAGGAAGAACACGTAGATCAATTAAAATAGGTAATCATTCATTCAAAGCAAAATTTCGATTAATCAAAGTAATATACATTTGGTTTAAAGATTGATGTTTGACTAATGACGTTATCCGTCGTCAATGGCGGTGAGAGCTAAACGGAAAACCCCACTGAAGAGATTGTGTGGTTACAATCGAAACTAGTCTGGGCAACCTGTCCCTGAAAACCTGGGTTCAATTCCCAGCTCAGTCAAGAATGAAAAATCATCAATAAATTTTAATCCATTTCATGTTGTAAAATTTCTTTCTTCATAAAAATAATTTAATGAAAATTAAATTCAACGAACTTCAGCCTGATTAAAATATCAAAATTTGGATTAAAAACTATTAACAGTTCAATAAAATAACCACAACACTAATTATTGTTAACAGCTCAGGCACGAACAATATGTTTACATTTTTCCTTCAAGTTGTGCTGAAAAATGTCAACAAGAAAAGAAAAAAAGACAAAAACATGAAAAACAAAAAAATTATCTTTCGATTTCAAGAAGAATTCTTGACAAAAAGTACGAAAAAACAAGAAGTAAGGAACAACATGTAGATCAATAGGTAATCATTCATTCAAAGCAAATTTCGATCTACCAAGGTAGAATACCATTTGGTTTAAAGATTGATGTTTGACTAATGACGTCTTCCGTCGTCAATGACGGTGAGAGCTAAACGGCAAACCCCACTGAAGAGATTGTGTGGTTACAATCGAAACTAGTCTGGGCAACCTGTCCCTGAAAACCTGGGTTGAATTCCCAGCTCAGTCAAGAATGAAAAATCATCAATAAATTTTAATCCATTTCATGTTGTAAAATTCCTTTCTTCATAAAAACAATTTAATGAAAATTAAATTCAACGAACTTCAGCCTGATTAAAATATCAAAATTTGGATTAAAAACTATTAACAGTTTAATAAAATAACCACAACACTAATTATTGTTAACAGCTAAGGCACGAACTATATGTTTACATTTTTCCTTCAAGTTGTGCTGAAAAATGTCAACAAGAAAAAAGAAAGACAAAAAAATGTACTTTGGATTTCAAGAAGAATTTTTGACAAAAAGTACGAAAAAACAAGAAGTAAGGAACAACATGTAGATCAATAGGTAATCATTCATTCAATGCAAATTTCGATCTACCAAGGTAAAATACCATTTCGTTTAAAGATTGATGTTTGACTAATGACGTTATCCGTCGTCAATGACGGTGAGAGCTAAACGGCCAACCCCTCAGAAGAGATTGTGTGCTACAATCGAAACTAGTCTGGGCAACCTGTCCGTGAAAACCTGGGTTCAATTCTCAGCTCAGTCAAGAATGAAAAATCATCAATAAATTTTAATCCATTTCATGTTGTAAAATTCCTTTCTTCATAAAAATAATTTAATGAAAATTAAATTCAACGAACTTCAGCCTGATTAAAATATCAAAATTTGGATTAAAAACTATTAACAGTTTAATAAAATAACCACAACACTAATTATTGTTAACAGCTAAGGCACGAACTATATGTTTACATTTTTCCTTCAAGTTGTGCTGAAAAATGTCAACAAGAAAAGAAAAAAAGACAAAAACATGAAAAACAGAAAAAATTATCTTTCGATTTCAAGAAGAATTCTTGACAAAAAGTACGAAAAAACAAGAAGTAAAGAAGAACATGTAGATCAATTAAAATAGGTAATCAGTTATTCAAAGCAGAATTTCGATCTACCAAGGTAAAATACCATTTGGTTTAAAGATTGATGTTTGACTAATGACGTTATCCGTCGTCAATGGCGGTGAGAGTTAATAGGAAAACCCCACTGAAGAGATTGTGTGGTTACAATCGAAACTAGTCTGGGTAACCTGTCCGTGAAAACCTGTGTTCACTTCTCAGCTCAGTCAAGAATGAAAAATTATCAATAAATTTTAATTCATTTCATGTTGTAAAATTCCTTTCTTCATTAAAATAATTTAATGGAAATTTAATTCAACGAACTTAAGCCTGATTAAAATATCAAAATTTGGATTAAAACCCATTAAAAGTTCAATAAAATAACCACAATACTAATTATTGTTAACAGCCAAGGTACGAACTATATGTTTACATTTGTCCTTCAAGTTGTCCTGAAAAATGTCAACAAGAAAAAAAAGACAAAAACATGAAAAACAAAAAAATTAACTTTGGAATTCAAGAAGAATTCTTGACAAAAAGTACGAAAAAACAAGAAGTAAGGAAGAACATGTAGATCAATTAAAATATGTAATCATTCATTCAAAGCAAAATTTCGATTAACCAAAGTAAAATACATTTGGTTTAAAGATTGATGTTTGACTAATGACGTCAGCCGTCGTCAATGGCGGTGAGAGCTAAACGGAAAACCCCACTGAAGAGATTGTGTGGTTACAATCGAAACTAGTCTGGGCAACCTGTCCCTCAAAACCTGGGTTCAATTCCCAGCTCAGTCAAGAATGAAAAATCATCAATAAATTTTAATTCAGTTCATGTTGTAAAATTCCTTTCTTCATAAAAATAATTTAATAAAAATTAAATTCAACGAACTTAAGCCTGATTAAAATATCAAAATTTGGATTAAAACCATTTACAGTTCAATAAAATAACCACAACACTAATTATTGTTAACAGCTAAGGCAGGAACTATATGTTTACATTTGTCCTTCAAGTTGCGCTGAAAAATGGCAACAAGAAAAAAAAAGACAAAAACATGAAAAACAAAAAAATTAACTTTGAATTTCAAGAAGAATTCTTAACAAAAAGTACGAAAAAACAAGAAGTAAGGAACAACATGTAGATCAATAGGTAATCATTCATTCAAACAAATTTCGATCTACCAAGATAAAATACCATTTGGTTTAAAGATTGATGTTTGACTAATGACGTCTTCCGTCGTCAATGACGGTGAGAGCTAAACGGAAAACCCCACTGAAGAGGTTGTGTGGTTACAATCGAAACTAGTCTGGGCAACCTGTCCCTGAAAACCTGGGTTCAATTCCCAGCTCAGTCAAGAATGAAAAATCATCAATAAATTTTAATTAATTTCATGTTGTAAATTTCTTTCCTTCATAAAAATAATTTAATGAAAATTAAATTCAACGAACTTAAGCCTGATTAAAACCCATTAACAGTTCAATAAAATAACCACAATACTAATTATTGTTAACAGCCAAGGTACGAACTATATGTTTACATATGTCCTTCAAGTTGTGCTCAAAAATGTCAACAAGAAAAAAAAAGACAAAAACATGAAAAACAAAAAAATGAACTTTGGAATTCAAGAAGAATTCTTGGCAAAAAGTACGACAAAACAAGAAGTAAGGAAGAACATGTAGATCAATTAAAATAGGTAATCATTCATTCAAAGCAAAATTTCGATTAACCAAAGTAAAATACATTTGGTTTAAAGATTGATGTTTGACTAATGACGTTATCCGCCGTCAATGGCGTTGAGAGCTAAACGGAAAACCCCACTGAAGAGATTGTGTGGTTACAATCGAAACTAGTCTGGGCAACCTGTCGCTGAAAACCTGGCTTCAATTCCCAGCACAGTGAAGAATGAAAAATCATCAATAAATTTTAACTCATTTCATGTTGTAAAATTCCTTTCTTCATAAAAATAATTTAATGAAAATTCAATTCAACGAACTTAAGCCTGATTAAAATATCAAAATTTGGATTAAAACCCATTAATAGTTCAATAAAATAACCACAATACTAATTTTTGTTAACAGCCAAGGCACGAACTATATGTTTACATTTGTCTTTCAAGTTGTGCTGAAAAATGTCAACAAGAAAAAAGAAAGACAAAAATATGAAAAACAAAAAAATGTACTTTGGATTTCAAGAAGAATTTTTGACAAAAAGTACGAAAAACAAGAAGTAAGGAAGAACATGTAGATCAATTAAAATAGGTAATCGTTCATTCAAAGCAAAATTTCGATCTACCAAGGTAAAATACCATTTGGTTTAAAGATTGATGTTTGACTAATGACGTTATCCGTCGTCAATGGCGGTGAGAGCTAAACGGAAAACCCCACTGATTAGATTGTGTGGTTACAATCGAAACTAGTCTAGGCAACCGGTCCCTGAAAACCTGGGTTCAATTCCCAGCTCAGTCAAGAATGAAAAATCATCAATAAATTTTAATTAATTTCATGTTGTAAAATTCCTTTCTTCATAAAAATAATTTAATGAAAATTAAATTCAACGATCTTAAGCCTGATTAAAATATCAAAATTTGGATTAAAAACCATTAACAGTTCAATAAAATAACCACAACACTAATTATTGTTAACAGCTAAGGCACGAACTATATGTTTACATTTGTCCTTCAAGTTGGGCTGAAAAATGTCAACAAGAAAAAAAGACAAAAACATGAAAAAAATAAACTTTGGATTTTAAGAAGAATTCTTGACAAAAAGTATGAAAAAACAAGAAGTAAGGAACAACATGTAGATCAATAGGTAATCATTCATTCAAAGCAAATTTCGATCTTCCAAGGTAAAAAACCATTTGGTTTAACGATCGATGTTTGACTAATTACGTTATCCGTCGTCAATGGCGGTGAGAGCTAAACGGAAAACCCTACTGAAGAGATTGTGTGGTTACAATCGAAACTAGTCTGGGCAACCTGTCCCTGAAAACCTGGGTTCAATTCCCAGCTCAGTCAAGAATGAAAAATCTTCGATAAATTTTAATTCATTTCATGTTGTAAAATTCTTTTCTTCATAAAAATAATTAAATGAAAATTAAATTCAACGAACTTAAGCCTGATTAAAATATCAAAATTTGGATTAAAAACCATTAACAGTTCAATAAAATAACCACAACACTAATTATTGTTAACAGCTATGGCACGAACTATATGTTAACATTTATCCTTCAAGTTGTGCTGAAAAATGTCAACAAGAAAAGAAAAAAAAGACAAAAACATGAAAAACAAAAAAATTAACTTTGGATTTCAAGAAGAATTCTTGACAAAAAGTACGAAAAAACAAGAAGTAAGGAAGAACATGTAGATCAATTAAAATAGGTAATCATTTATTCAAAGCAAAATTTCGATCTACCAAGGTAAAATACCATTTGATTTAAAGATTGAAGTTTGACTAATGACGTTATCCGTTGTAAAGTTCCTTTCTTCATAAAAATAATTTAATGAAAATTAAATTCAACGAACTTAAGCCTGATTAAAATATCAAAATATGGATTAAAAACCATTAACAGTTCAATAAAATAAGCACAACACTAATTATTGTTAACAGCTATGGCACGAACTATATGTTAACATTTATCCTTCAAGTTGTGCTTAAAAATGTCAACAAGAAAAGAAAAAAAAAGACAAAAACATGAAAAACCAAAAAATTAACTTTGGATTTCAAGAAGAATTCTTGACAAAAAGTACGAAAAAACAAGAAGTAAGGAACAACATGTAGATCAATAGGTAATCATTCATTCAAAGTAAATTTCGATCTACCAAGGTAAAATACCATTTGGTTTAAAGATTGATGTTTGACTTATGACGTCTTCCGTCGTCAATGACGGTGAGAGCTAAACGGCAAACCCCACAGAAGAGATTGTGTGCTACAATCGAAACTAGTCTGGGCAACCTGTCCGTGAAAACCTGGGTTCAATTATCAGCTCAGTCAACAATGAAAAATTATCAATAAATTTTAATTAATTTCATGTTGTAAAATTCCTTTCTTCATAAAAATAATTTAATGGAAATTTAATTCAACGAACTTAAGCCTGATTAAAATATCAAAATTTGGATAAAACCATTAACAGCTCACTAATATAACCACAATACTTATTATTGTTAACAGCTAAGGCACGAGCTATATGTTTTCATTTGTTCTTCAAGTTGTGCTGAAATATGTCAACAAGAAAAAAGAAAGAGAAAAATATGAAAAACAAAAAAATGTACTTTGGATTTCAAGAAGAATTCTTGACAAAAAGTACGCAAAAACAACAAGTAAGGAAGAACATGTAGATCAATTACAATAGGTTATCATTCATTCAAAGCAAATTTCGATCTACCAAGGTAAAATACCATTTGGTTTAAAGATTGATGTTTGACTAATGACGTTATCCGTCGTCAATGGCCGTGGGAGCTAAACGGAAAACCCCACTGAAGAGATTGTGTGGTTACAATCGAAACTAGTCTGGGCAACCTGTCCTTGAAAACCTGTAGCTCGTTTCTGTATTTCTCGCATTGCAAAATTTCTCACATTTAGTGTGAAACAAAAAATTCCATCGTTTCTCGATTTGTGAGAAAAAAGTGTTTCGGTATTTGAATGCGAGAACAGACAACACAGATTTTGTTTTAACTGGAATACTTCCAGTAATTAAATGTCAAGTGCAAGCGAAACGTCAACGAAAGAAATAGATATAATAAAAATAGGGCTGCCAGATTTGACGATTTATCGTCATTTTGACGATTTTTAAACCAAAATTGGCAAAGTGCCGATTTGCTAACTGTTTAATTTTTATTTCCTTAGATTATTTTATACATTTGTTTATGTGATCAAAACTTAAAACTATTACCCCATTTTTCACTCAATGCACTATAGAAAATTTTTGCCTTTTTTTTTTTTTTGCCAAAAGTGTTATATTTAGTTTAATATGATATTTTGTAACGCTTTTGTGTGATTTTTTCAGGAAAAAAAAAACAATCTGAAATTTTAAATTGTTATCGGATTAAAGAAAAAATAAAATAAATAATTTGATTTAAATAGACATCAAGCTTAAGAATGTATAAAATATGCATTTTACCCATGAACTTTAACTATTTTTTTTTTTATTTTTTTTATTATGTTTTAATAAAAATCGAACAAAATTTGTAAAAATTAAAATTTCCGATTTTTTAAAACAAAATAGACGATTTTTTCACAAATTTATCTGGCAGCCCTGCATAAAAAAAACAATGAAGGGCTTAAAAAAATTAAAAAAACAAAATATGTATAACAATTGAGTTCTATTTATTTTCATCATTTAAATTCTTTCTCTTCAAATAAAAAAAAAAATAATACACATTCTTGTGTATATACATAATTTGTGTTCAATTTTTTGAAATTTTATTTTTCTCGCATCAATTTCAAATGTTACTTATTTTGACAGTTCTTGTGAGAAATTTTTAGCAAAATATTAATACAGAAACACTTTTTCTCACATCCTTCCAATAATTGCTGGAAAATTATTTAAATGACAGATAATTCTCCCAAAGTAAAGATACAGAAACACTTATGTGAGAATAACCATTTTTTGTGAGAAATTTTTAGCAAAATATTAATACAGAAACACTTTTTCTCACATCCTTCCAATAATTGCTGGAAAATTATTTAAATGACAGATAATTCTCCCAAAGTAAAGATACAGAAACACTTATGTGAGAATAACCATTTTTTGTTTCATATTGCACTGTTTTTGTCATAATTCACTTGTTTCATGCGGGAAATTTTAAGATGCGAGAAATACAGAAACGGGCTACTGGGTTCAATTCCTAGCTCAGTCAAGAATGAAAAATTATCGATAAATTTGAATTCATTTCATGTTGTAAAGTTCCTTTCTTCATAAAAATAATTTAATGAAAATTAAATTCAACGAACTTAAGCCTGATTAAAATATTAAAATATGGATTAAAAACCATTAACAGTTCAAGAATTCTTGACAAAAAGTACGCAAAAACAAGATGTAAGGAAACGTGTAGATCAATTACAATAGGTAATCATTCATTCAAAGCAAATTTCGATCTACCAAGGTAAAATACCATTTGGTTTAAAGATTGATGTTTGACTAATGACGTTATCCGTCGTCAATGGCGGTGAGAGCTAAACGGAAAATCCCACTGAAGAGATTGTGTGGTTACAATCGAAACTAGTCTGGTCAACCTGTCCTTGAAAACCTGGGTTCAATTCCCAGCTCAGTCAAGAATGAAAAATTATCGATAAATTTGAATTCATTTCATGTTGTAAAGTTCCTTTCTTCATAAAAATAATTTAATGAAAATTAAATTCAACGAACTTAAGCCTGATTAAAATATCAAAATATGGATTAAAAACCATTAACAGTTCAATAAAATAAGCACAACACTAATTATTGTTAACAGCTAAGGCACGAGCTATATGTTTTCATTTGCTCTTCAAGTTGTGCTGAAATATGTCAACAAGAAAAAAGAAAGACAAAAACATGAAAAACAAAAAAATGTACTTTGGATTTCAAGAAGAATTCTTGACAAAAAGTACGCAAAAACAAGAAGTAAGGAAGAACATGTAGATCAATTACAATAGGTTATCATTCATTCACAGCAAATTTCGATCTACCAAGGTAAAATACCATTTGGTTTAAAGATTGATGTTTGACTTATGACGTCATCCATCGTCAATAGCGGAGAGAGCTAAACGGAAAACCCCACTGAAGAGATTGTGTGGTTACAATCGCAACTAGTCTGGGCAACCTGTCCGTGAAAACCTGGATTCAATTCTCAGCTCAGTCAAGAATTAAAACTAACAACAAAGTTTTATTCATTTCATGTTGTAAAATTCCTTTCTTCATAAACATAATAGTTTAATGAAAATTAAATTCAATGAACTTAAGCCTGATTAAAATATCAAAATTTGGATAAAACCCATTAACAGTTCACTAAAATAACCACAATACTAATTATTGTTAACAGCCAAGGTACGAACTATATGTATACATTTGTCCTTCAAGTTGTGCTGAAAAATTTCAAAAAGAAAAAAAAAGACAAAAACATGCAAAACAAAAAAATTAACTTTGGAATTCAAGAAGAATTCTTGACAAAAAGTACGAAAAAACAAGAAGTAAGGAAGAACATGTAGATCAATTAAAATAGGTAATCATTCATTCAAAGCAAAATTTCGATTAACCAAAGTAAAATACATTTGGTTTAAAAATTGATGTTTGACTAATGACGTTATCCGTCGTCAATGGCGGTGAGAGCTAAACGGAAAACCCCACTGAAGAGATTGTGTGGTTACAATCGAAACTAGTCTGGGCAACCTGTCCCTCAACCCCTGGGTTCAATTCCCAGCTCAGTCAAGAATGAAAAATCATCAATAAATTTTAATTCATTTCATGTTGTAAAATTCCTTTCTTCATAAAAACAATTTAATGAAAATTAAATTCAACGAACTTAAGCCTGATTAAAATATCCAAATTTGGATTAAAACCATTTACAGTTCAATAAAATAACCACAACACTAATTATTGTTAACAGCTAAGGCAGGAACTATATGTTTACATTTGTCCTTCAAGTTGCGCTGAAAAATGGCAACAAGAAAAAAAAGACAAAAACATGAAAAACAAAAAAATTAACTTTGAATTTCAAGAAGAATTCTTGACAAAAAGTACGACAAAACAAGAAGTAAGGAACAACATGTAGATCAATAGGTAATCATTCATTCAAAGCAAATTTCGATCTACCAAGATAAAATACCATTTGGTTTAAAGATAGATGTTTGACTAATGACGTCTTCCGTCGTCAATGATGGTGAGAGCTAAACGGAAAACTCCACTGAAGAGGTTGTGGGGTTACAATCGAAACTAGTCTGGGCAACCTGTCCCTGAAAACCTGGGTTCAATTCCCAGCTCAGTCAAGAATGAAAAATCATCAATAAATTTTAATTAATTTTATGTTGTAAATTTCTTTCCTTCACAAAAATAATTTAATGAAAATTAAATTCAACGAACTTAAGCCTGATTAAAACCCATTAACAGTTCAATAAAATAACCACAATACTAATTTTTGTTAACAGCCAAGGCACGAACTATATGTTTACATTTGTCCTTCAAGTTGTGCTGAAAAATGTCAACAAGAAAAAAAAAACAAAAACAAGAAAAACAAAAAAATTAACTTTGGAATTCAAGAAGAATTCTTGACAAAAAGTACGAAAGAACAAGAAGTAAGGAGGAACATGTAGATCAATTGAAATAGGTAATCATTCATTCAAAGCAAAATTTCGATTAACCAAGGTAAAATACATTTGGTTTAAAGATTGATGTTTGACTAATGACGTTATCCGCCGTCAATGGCGGTGAGAGCTAAACGGAAAACCCCACTGAAGAGATTGTGTGGTTACAATCGAAACTAGTCTGGGCAACCTGTCCCTCAACCCCTGGGTTCAATTCCCAGCTCAGTCAAGAATGAAAAATCATCAATAAATTTTAATTCATTTCATGTTGTAAAATTCCTTTCTTCATAAAAACAATTTAATGAAAATTAAATTCAACGAACTTAAGCCTGATTAAAATATCCAAATTTGGATTAAAACCATTTACAGTTCAATAAAATAACCACAACACTAATTATTGTTAACAGCTAAGGCAGGAACTATATGTTTACATTTGTCCTTCAAGTTGCGCTGAAAAATGGCAACAAGAAAAAAAAGACAAAAACATGAAAAACAAAAAAATTAACTTTGAATTTCAAGAAGAATTCTTGACAAAAAGTACGACAAAACAAGAAGTAAGGAACAACATGTAGATCAATAGGTAATCATTCATTCAAAGCAAATTTCGATCTACCAAGATAAAATACCATTTGGTTTAAAGATAGATGTTTGACTAATGACGTCTTCCGTCGTCAATGATGGTGAGAGCTAAACGGAAAACTCCACTGAAGAGGTTGTGGGGTTACAATCGAAACTAGTCTGGGCAACCTGTCCCTGAAAACCTGGGTTCAATTCCCAGCTCAGTCAAGAATGAAAAATCATCAATAAATTTTAATTAATTTTATGTTGTAAATTTCTTTCCTTCACAAAAATAATTTAATGAAAATTAAATTCAACGAACTTAAGCCTGATTAAAACCCATTAACAGTTCAATAAAATAACCACAATACTAATTTTTGTTAACAGCCAAGGCACGAACTATATGTTTACATTTGTCCTTCAAGTTGTGCTGAAAAATGTCAACAAGAAAAAAAAAACAAAAACAAGAAAAACAAAAAAATTAACTTTGGAATTCAAGAAGAATTCTTGACAAAAAGTACGAAAGAACAAGAAGTAAGGAGGAACATGTAGATCAATTGAAATAGGTAATCATTCATTCAAAGCAAAATTTCGATTAACCAAGGTAAAATACATTTGGTTTAAAGATTGATGTTTGACTAATGACGTTATCCGCCGTCAATGGCGGTGAGAGCTAAACGGAAAACCCCACTGAAGAGATTGTGTGATTACAATCGAAACTAGTCTGGGCAACCTGTCCCTGAAAACCTGGGTTCAATTCCCAGCTCAGTCAAGAATGAAAAATCATCAATACCCTTTAATTCATTTCATGTTGTAAAATTCCTTTCTTAAAATAATTTAATGAAAATTCAATTCAACGAACTTAAGCCTGATTAAAATATCAAAATTTGGATTAAAACCCATTAATAGTTCAATAAAATAACCACAATACTAATTTTTGTTAACAGCCAAGGCACGAACTATATGTTTACATTTGTCTTTCAAGTTGTGCTGAAAAATGTCAACAAGAAAAAATGACAGAAACATGAAAAACAAAAAAATGAATTCTTGACAAAAAGTACGAAAAAACAAGAAGTAAGGAAGAACATGTAGATCAATCAAAATATGTAATCATTTATTTAAAGCAAAATTTCGATCTACCAAGGTAAAATACCATTTGGTTTAAAGATTGATAGTTGACTAATGACGTTATCCGTCGTCAATGGCGGTGAGAGTTAAAGGGTAAACCCCCACTGAAGAGATTGTGTAGTTACAATCGAAACTAGTCTGGGCAACCTGTCCGTGAAAACCTGGGTTCACTTCTTAGCTCAGTCAAGAATGAAAAATTATCAATAAATTTTAATTCATTTTATGTTGTAAAATTCCCTTCTTCATAAAAATAATTTTATGAAAATTAAATTCAATGAACTTAAGCCTGATTAAAATATCAAAATTTGGATTAAAAACCATTAACAGTTCAATAAAATAACCACAATACTAATTATTGTTAACAGCTCAGGCACGCACTATATGTTTACATTTGTCCTGCAAGTTGTGCTGAAAAATGTCAACAAGAAAAAAGAAAGGCAAAAATATGAAAAACAAAAAAATGTACTTTGGATTTCAAGAAGAATTTTTGACAAAGAGTACGAAAAACAAGAAGTAAGGAAGAACATGTAGATCAATTAAAATAGGTTATCATTCATTCAAAGAAAAATTTCGATCTACCAAGGCAAAATACCATTTGGTTTAAAGACTGATGTTTGACGAATGACGTTAACCGTCGTCAATGGCGGTGAGAGCTAAACGGAAAACCCCACTGAAGAGATTGTGTGGTTACAATCGAAACTAGTCTGGGCAACCTGTCCCTGAAAACCTGGGTTCAATTTCCAGCTCAGTTAAGAATGAAAAATCATCAATAAATTTTAATTAATTTTATGTTGTAAATTTCTTTCCTTCACAAAAATAATTTAATGAAAATTAAATTCAACGAACTTAAGCCTGATTAAAACCCATTAACAGTTCAATAAAATAACCACAATACTAATTTTTGTTAACAGCCAAGGCACGAACTATATGTTTACATTTGTCCTTCAAGTTGTGCTGAAAAATGTCAACAAGAAAAAACAACAAAAACAAGAAAAACAAAAAAATTAACTTTGGAATTCAAGAAGAATTCTTGACAAAAAGTACGAAAGAACAAGAAGTAAGGAGGAACATGTAGATCAATTGAAATAGGTAATCATTCATTCAAAGCAAAATTTCGATTAACCAAGGTAAAATACATTTGGTTTAAAGATTGATGTTTGACTAATGACGTTATCCGCCGTCAATGGCGGTGAGAGCTAAACGGAAAACCCCACTGAAGAGATTGTATGATTACAATCGAAACTAGTCTGGGCAACCTGTCCCTGAAAACCTGGGTTCAATTCCCAGCTCAGTCAAGAATGAAAAATCATCAATACCCTTTAATTCATTTCATGTTGTAAAATTCCTTTCTTAAAATAATTTAATGAAAATTCAATTCAACGAACTTAAGCCTGATTAAAATATCAAAATTTGGATTAAAACCCATTAATAGTTCAATAAAATAACCTCAATACTAATTTTTGTTAACAGCCAAGGCACGAACTATGTATATGTTTACATTTGTCTTTCAAGTTGTGCTGAAAAATGTCAACAAGAAAAAATGACAGAAACATGAAAAACAAAAAAATGAATTCTTGACAAAAAGTACGAAAAAACAAGAAGTAAGGAAGAACATGTAGATCAATCAAAATATGTAATCATTTATTTAAAGAAAAATTTCGATCTACCAAGGTAAAATACCATTTGGTTTAAAGATTGATAGTTGACTAATGACGTTATCCGTCGTCAATGGCGGTGAGAGTTAAAGGGTGAACCCCCACTGAAGAGATTGTGTAGTTACAATCGAAACTAGTCTGGGCAACCTGTCCGTGAAAACCTGGGTTCACTTCTTAGCTCAGTCAAGAATGAAAAATTATCAATAAATTTTAATTAATTTTATGTTGTAAAATTCCCTTCTTCATATAAATAATTTTATGAAAATTAAATTCAATGAACTTAAGCCTGATTAAAATATCAAAATTTGGATTTAAAACCATTAACAGTTCAATAAAATAACCACAATACTAATTATTGTTAACAGCTCAGGCACGCACTATATGTACATTTGTCCTGCAAGTTGTGCTGAAAAATGTCAACAAGAAAAAAGAAAGGCAAAAATATGAAAAACAAAAAAATGTACTTTGGATTTCAAGAAGAATTTTTGACAAAGAGTACGAAAAACAAGAAGTAAGGAAGAACATGTAGATCAATTAAAATAGGTTATCATTCATTCAAAGAAAAATTTCGATCTACCAAGGCAAAATACCATTTGGTTTAAAGACTGATGTTTGACGAATGACGTTAACCGTCGTCAATGGCGGTGAGAGCTAAACGGAAAACCCCACTGAAGAGATTGTGTGGTTACAATCGAAACTAGTCTGGCCAACCTGTCCCTGAAAACCTGGGTTCAATTTCCAGCTCAGTTAAGAATGAAAAATCATCAATAAATTTTAATTAATTTTATGTTGTAAATTTCTTTCCTTCACAAAAATAATTTAATGAAAATTAAATTCAACGAACTTACGCCTGATTAAAACCCATTAACAGTTCAATAAAATAACCACAATACTAATTTTTGTTAACAGCCAAGGCACGAACTATATGTTTACATTTGTCCTTCAAGTTGTGCTGAAAAATGTCAACAAGAAAAAAAACAAAAACAAGAAAAACAAAAAAATTAACTTTGGAATTCAAGAAGAATTCTTGACAAAAAGTACGAAAGAACAAGAAGTAAGGAGGAACATGTAGATCAATTGAAATAGGTAATCATTCATTCAAAGCAAAATTTCGATTAACCAAGGTAAAATACATTTGGTTTAAAGATTGATGTTTGACTAATGACGTTATCCGCCGTCAATGGCGGTGAGAGCTAAACGGAAAACCCCACTGAAGAGATTGTGTGATTACAATCGAAACTTGTCTGGGCAACCTGTCCCTGAAAACCTGGGTTCAATTCCCAGCTCAGTCAAGAATGAAAAATCATCAATACCCTTTAATTCATTTCATGTTGTAAAATTCCTTTCTTAAAATAATTTAATGAAAATTCAATTCAACGAACTTAAGCCTGATTAAAATATCAAAATTTGGATTAAAACCCATTAATAGTTCAATAAAATAACCACAATACTAATTTTTGTTAACAGCCAAGGCACGAACTATATGTTTACATTTGTCTTTCAAGTTGTGCTGAAAAATGTCAACAAGAAAAAATGACAGAAACATGAAAAACAAAAAAATGAATTCTTGACAAAAAGTACGAAAAAACAAGAAGTAAGGAAGAACATGTAGATCAATCAAAATATGTAATCATTTATTTAAAGCAAAATTTCGATCTACCAAGGTAAAATACCATTTGTTTTAAAGATTGATAGTTGACTAATGACGTTATCCGTCGTCAATGGCGGTGAGAGTTAAAGGGTAAACCCCCACTGAAGAGATTGTGTAGTTACAATCGAAACTAGTCTGGGCAACCTGTCCGTGAAAACCTGGGTTCACTTCTTAGCTCAGTCAAGAATGAAAAATTATCAATAAATTTTAATTCATTTTATGTTGTAAAATTCCCTTCTTCATAAAAATAATTTTATGAAAATTAAATTCAATGAACTTAAGCCTGATTAAAATATCAAAATTTGGATTAAAAACCATTAACAGTTCAATAAAATAACCACAATACTAATTATTGTTAACAGCTCAGGCACGCACTATATGTTTACATTTGTCCTGCAAGTTGTGCTGAAAAATGTCAACAAGAAAAAAGAAAGGCAAAAATATGAAAAACAAAAAAATGTACTTTGGATTTCAAGAAGAATTTTTGACAAAGAGTACAAAAAACAAGAAGTAAGGAAGAACATGTAGATCAATTAAAATAGGTAATCATTCATTCAAAGAAAAATTTCGATCTACCAAGGCAAAATACCATTTGGTTTAAAGACTGATGTTTGACGAATGACGTTAACCGTCGTCAATGGCGGTGAGAGCTAAACGGAAAACCCCACTGAAGAGATTGTGTGGTTACAATCGAAACTAGTCTGGGCAACCTGTCCCTGAAAACCTGGGTTCAATTTCCAGCTCAGTTAAGAATGAAAAATCATCAATAAATTTTAATTAATTTTATGTTGTAAATTTCTTTCCTTCACAAAAATAATTTAATGAAAATTAAATTCAACGAACTTAAGCCTGATTAAAACCCATTAACAGTTCAATAAAATAACCACAATACTAATTTTTGTTAACAGCCAAGGCACGAACTATATGTTTACATTTGTCCTTCAAGTTTTGCTGAAAAATGTCAACAAGAAAAAAAAGACAAAAACAAGAAAAACAAAAAAATTAACTTTGGAATTCAAGAAGAATTCTTGACAAAAAGTACGAAAGAACAAGAAGTAAGGAAGAACATGTAGATCAATTGAAATAGGTAATCATTCATTCAAAGCTAAATTTCGATTAACCAAGGTAAAATACATTTGGTTTAAAGATTGATGTTCGACTAATGACGTTATCCGCCGTCAATGGCGGTGAGAGCTAAACGGAAAACCCCACTGAAAAGATTGTGTGGTTACAATCGAAACTAGTCTGGGCAACCTGTCCCTGAAAACCTGGGTTCAATTCCCAGCTCAGTCAAGAATGAAAAATCATCAATACCCTTTAATTCATTTCATGTTGTAAAATTCCTTTCTTAAAATAATTTAATGAAAATTCAATTCAACGAACTTAAGCCTGATTAAAATATCAAAATTTGGATTAAAACCCATTAATAGTTCAATAAAATAACCACAATACTAATTTTTGTTAACAGCCAAGGCACGAACTATATGTTTACATTTGTCTTTCAAGTTGTGCTGAAAAATGTCAACAAGAAAAAATGACAGAAACATGAAAAACAAAAAAATGAATTCTTGACAAAAAGTACGAAAAAACAAGAAGTAAGTGTAATGTTTTATTACTAAAAGTAAAACACAAGCGAAGGTTGATGGATAATAATTGATTTTTATTTACAAATTTTGTTTGCTTAAATACTATTTATGAGAATAAAACTTAACCTAATATTGAGTGACTACAATAAGTTCACTCAATCACTTATTCTAGTACTTAGCATTAACTTACATACAAATGATACGGTATTGTATCAGGCACACAGAAATCTTTAAATTACTTTATCAAATTGTATTTTCATTAATTATTACTCATATCGGTGTCCAGTGTATTAAGGAATTCATTCATAACTAAAGAATTTGTTAGATCAGCATAAATGTAATAACGTACATTGAACTACTGTTGTCGATTTTGTTGTCAAAATAAATAAGCGAACGTTGACCGTTGTTTATTTAAAATATCGAATTACACAAAAAGAATTTATAATTGTGACAACGAAAACAATTCAGTTATGTTACTGACCTAACTTAATAATATTATCTGTTTGTTTATTTGTAAGAAAGAATGAATTGTGTGGATACACTACATAAGGAACAACATGTAGATCAATAGGTAATCATTCATTCAAAGCAAATTTCGATCTACCAAGATAAAATACCATTTGGTTTAAAGATAGATGTTTGACTAATGACGACTTCCGTCGTCAATGATGATTGAGAGCTAAACGGAAAACCCCTCTGAAGAGGTTGTGTGGTTACAATCGAAACTAGTCTGGGCAACCTGTCCCTGAAAACCTGGGTTCAATTCCCAGCTGAGTCAAGAATGAAAAATCATCAATAAATTTTAATTAATTTTATGTTGTAAATTTCTTTCCTTCACAAAAATAATTTAATGAAAATTAAATTCAACGAACTTAAGCCTGATTAAAACCCATTAACAGTTCAATAAAATAACCACAATACTAATTGTTGGCGTCTGGCTGGTGTGAACCGGGGATTAATGTTTCCCATTATTTTGAATGTGTAAAACCGGACTACATGTGGTGGCATCTGGCAACACCTCATGTAATACGTAGATCAGCTGTGCTTTAACGCCACCTTGAAATGAGTTTTTTTATTCTTTTTACTCGCTAAATAAAACTACGATCAGCCAGACGCCGGCAAGTAACTAAAAATTAAATAAAACAAAATTAAAATTAAATTAAATTAAATTAAACTTAAATAAAAGAAAAAAAAAGGAAAAGAAACAAAAAGTGAAGAGTGTTTTTTATTGAATTAAAAGAGCCACAAACAGAAAGCGCCAGTGAACCACGAAAAATAAGGGTGCAATTTCAGTGTATGTGTTTGAGTGTGCGCCTGCCACTTCCTAACCTGCCTCAACAAGCCAATGATTGACATCCCCTGCCACTTGGTGATTCCGGACAGCGTACCCAGAACCAGGTAACCCCATTGTGCAACCAAACATTTTGGTCCTTCTACCGTTGAAGTAAAAAGGTACGTACTGTGAAATTTTAAAGTGCATGCATATACTGTGTCGCGCCATATTGTGTCTCGGTGAAAGTGAGGTTAAGTCGCGCCAAATTAAAGTCTCACAATTTTAACAGCCATCTTTTTTTACTCGCCGGTTTACCCGTTACTCGCCAATTTGTAATTCTGTTTTTTGCCTAAAGATTTTTTAAGATCAATTTTACGAATAAAGGAAAAGTGTTGCCAGCGCGCCAAAAATTTTTTTTATATTGTTTCTCGAAGAAAATTAATTTTGTTGTCTTATTAAGGATTATCTCGCTATTTTTGTTGTTCTAAAGTGCGCCCATTTGATAAATAGATAAATAAAAGGATGTCTACTTTTGAGAAATTTATTCGGGCAGCAGATGAGTTAATAAATATTGAGGTTATGTTGAAAAAGGAAGACTTTTCAACATATACCAGTGAGGCGTTTGATTTTGAAAAAAGCGAATTAGACAAAAGTTGGGAAATATTTAAGAAAATTTTTGATGAGTGTTCCGCGGACACTATTGAGGCAAAGAAAGAATTAGTGGCGGTCCAGACAAAGTATCCTCAGGTGCGAAAAATATATGTGAAATGTATAAATATTTTGGCCAATGCTAGACAGGTATTAGAAGAAGATAGGCAGAAAAATAAAACAGTGGTTCCCAACCTTTGTTCTATACCTGTCCCCCCTTGTGATACTGGCGTTTTTCATTGAGATTACGTTTCGTGGCCCACCTTCAGGGACATGTTTACGGCAATCTACATAAATAATTCGAGACTTAGCCCAGTAGAAAAATTATTTTATTTATTTCAAAAAACAGATAGTGAGGCCCGGGATATAAATAGAAATATTGCCCTGACAGCTGAAAATTTTGAGATAGCGTGGAACAATTTAAAGTCCCAATATGAAAATAAGCGCGTTTTAATAAATAGTCAGTTGAAAGCTTTATTTAATTTGGCTCCATGTCAACGGGAAACGGCTTCAGAAATAAAAAGGCTCCAAAGAGAAATTAATAATTCGGTGCTAAAATTATATAATGTAGATATTGCCTCATGGGACCCAATTTTTGTTTTTCAATGTTCGTCTCGACTCTCAGAAAGTACTTTACATCTGTGGGAGCAATCGGTAAAAAAATAAGACAGAGGTTCCCAAATGGGAAGAATTAAATAATTTTCTGACCGATCGATTTTATGCCCTGGAAAGTGTTTCTGATATTATAGTAGCGAACAATGTAGCTGCCAGTGGTTCCCAAACAGGCCCTTCACATAATACCTCTATGTCTACAAAATCTAAGCAGTTTAAGGCGCATCACACAAAAGTTGACTCGAGCTCGTGTAAATTGTGTAAAGGGTGTCACAAAATTAGTGTTTGCAATAAATTTTTGAGCATGGACTACAAGAACCGTGTCTCAACATTAAAAAGATATCGTTTTTGTTTTAATGGTCTTACTATGGGGCATTTGTATGGTGATTGCAGTAGTCCTAATGGTTGTTCTAAATGCAATAAGAAACACCACACGCTAATACATAGGGATATAGTAAGAAATATAAGCAATAATAATCAAAGCCAGCCAAGCACTAGTTCACAGAGTCAGAGTCAAAACAGTCAAAGTCAAATACAGTCCACTAATGTTGCCGGCCCTTCTGGTGTAGTTCAATCTCATCATACCTCGGTTGCGAAAAAGGTTATGTTAGCCACAGCCTGGGTTAACATTATAAGTTTTGGTTCCTGTTACAAGGTTCGTGCCCTGATAGATCCATGTTCCGATGAAAGTTTTGTTTCCGAAAAGATACAAAAATTATTGAAGTTGCCAACTAATCCAGTTTCTGCAGAAGTCTCAGGTTTAGGCGGAGATATAATAAGTACGTCTTCAAAAATGACAGTTTTTACTATTGTTTCTCTTTTCGATCGGAATGTGTCTCTAAATATACATGCCCTAGTTGTCCCTCGTGTAACTGGTAGTATTCCAACGCACTCCTTTTTGCCCCAAAAAGAGATTGAGCTGCCCAATCTGTGTTATGCTGATCCGAAGTTTTATGAGAGCAGTGAGATTGATTTATTGTTAGGAGGTGACTTGTACCCTTCTATTCTTCGTGGCGGAGTTAGGCATGGTGTTTTTGAATCCCTAGTGGCTCAAGAAACCATTTTTGGTTGGATAGTTACGGGTCCAACGCCTACTATAGTTTCCCCTCGAATAGTAAGAGTGTCTCATATGACAAAAGTAGCGATTGATGACCAATTGTCGAAGTTTTGGGAGTTAGAAGAAGTTTCTCATAGGCGTATTTTATCAGATGAGGATAAAAAATGTGAGGAGATTTATAGTTCTACTACCACTAGAAACTCTGAAGGGAGATACACTGTTAGTCTGCCCTTTAAGAATAGTTTGCTGTCGCTTGGTCCCAATAGGCATATTGCTGTTTGTCAGTATTTGAGAAACGAAAAATCCTTAATGCGCAATGCTGAGCGTAAGGCCCAGTACGATGAGGTCCTAAAAGAATATTTAACTTATTAGGGCATATGGAAAAAGCAGATGATGCTAGAGGTGACCCTGGTTATTATTTACCCCATCATGGCGTTTTTAAGCCAGAGAGCACAACAACTAAATTGCGAGTGGTATTTAATGCCTCGAGCCCTTCCGCAAATGGCAGAAGTTTAAATGATTTGTTGTTCACTGGCCCTATTCTGCAGGCTGAAATAGTTAATCTGATTTTGAGATGGCGATTTTTTCAGTTTGTCTTTAATGCGGACATTTCAAAAATGTACCGGCAGATTTTTGTGACTCCCACACATAGGCCGTTCCAGAAAATAGTGTTTCGTAGCAGTGACAGCGCGGAAATGGCTGATTACCAACTGAAAACGGTGACTTTTGGCGTAAATTGTGCCCCATATTTGGCCCTTAGAACCATTCTACAGTTGGCGAATGATGAAGAGCGACGTTTTCCGTTAGGCGCTAGAATCTTGCGAGAAAATATGTACGTAGATGATGCCCTAGTTGGTGCCCATTCAGTTGCTGATGCTTTAGTGGCTCGGGATCAATTAATTGGTATTTTAGATGTGGGGGGATTTGAGCTCAGAAAATGGACCTCGAATTCTGAAGAAATTTTAAAAAATTTGCCCCATGATCACCTGCTAAATTCTTCATTTTTGTCGCTCGATGGAAAAAGCACTACAAAAACGCTAGGAATTCGCTGGAATGCGGCAGAAGACGTGTTTTTCTTTGTTTGTGAAAAGATAGCTGTAAAAACCTCGTACACTAAAAGAGAGGTTCTTTCTACCATTGCTCGGCTATACGATCCTGCAGGATGGTTGGCTCCGGTGGTAGTTACTGCTAAAATTATTATGCAGCAAATGTGGCTTGATAAGATCGAGTGGGACGAGGCTATCAAACCCGTGGCTCTGCAGAAGTGGCAGAATTTTGTTGCTAATTATGCGGATATTGAAAAAATTAAACTTCCACGTTGGGTTCAATATTCGCCTGGCTGTAGTATACAATTTCACGGGTTCTGTGACTCGTCTGAGTTGGCATATGCGGCTACAATTTATATAAGGGTACAGCTCGAAAATAAAGTTTGGACAAGTTTGCTCACGTGTAAAACTAAAGTGGCCCCAATAAAAAAGCCATCTTTGCCTCGTTTGGAGTTATGTGGAGCAGTTCTTTTGGCAAATTTGGTTGACAGTATAGTACCTACTTTTAACGTGGACAAGTCCCCCCTTTATTTGTGGTCTGATTCCACGATTGTTTTAGCGTGGTTGAGAAAACCCCCTTGTAGCTGGAAAACGTTCGTGGCAAATAGAGTGGCTACAATATTAGAAAAAGTGGGGAATAAAAACTGGTGTCACGTAGCGTCAGGTGACAATCCTGCCGATCTAGCAACCCGGGGGCTGATCCCTGCGGATTTGAGAGAAAATAGGCTCTGGTGGCACGGCCCTGAGTGGCTCAACTTAGCGCAGTCTTCGTGGCCTGTAGGAGCAGCGGAGTTCGAGACGGTAGAAGAGTCGAAAGGAGCTAAAGTTTTTGTTGCTAGATCTGCTGATAAAGAAGATGTTCTAGACAGGTTTTCTAGCTTATCTCGAGCGTATCACGTAATCGCTTATATGTTTCGATTTGTCGCTCTGGCGAGTATAAAAAGACGCGAAAATGTCATGCACAGCTCTTTGAGAATATCAGCTAGCGAGCTAAAGTTCGTAAGAAATCGTTTATTTTTCCTTTCTCAACAAATGTACTTCTCAGGGGAGTTTAGCTGCCTCAAGGCGAATAGGAAAATCGATTCACGTAGCCCCCTGTTGACACTTACCCCTTTTGTTGATAAAGATAACCTTATTCGATCTAATAGTCGCCTAAGCTCTACTACTGGTCTGTCCTACAACGAGCGACATCCTATTATCTTGGCGTATGGCAGTAGATTGGTCCGGTTGTATGTAGAATTCGTGCACACCTTAGTCTAGTCTAGTCTTAAATATTGTCCGGCAAGAGTGCTGGATCATCCGAGCAAAAAACCTGATAAAGAAAGTGCGGCTTTGCCGAAAGAAAGAACTACCCTTTGTCGCCCATTTACGAATATTGGCGTTGATTTTGCTGGCCCGTTCGAGATAAAAAGTTTCACAGGCAGATACTGCAGAATCTCAAAAGGCTACGTGTGTCTCTTTGTTTGCTTCGCTACTAAGGCGATTCACCTTGAAGCTGTTAGCGATTTGTCTACCCCTGCCTTTTTAGCAGCCTTGGCCCGTTTCGTCGCCCGTCGTGGTTGCCCAAGCCGCATGTATTCTGACAACGGCAGAAACTTTGTGGGCGCCGCTAGAGAGATCGACGCAGACTTCGTCAAGCACGTGAAAGAGCTTCGTGACACGGCTGTAGAGAATTATGGTCACCAGCACTTGTCGTGGCACTTTATCCCTGCTGCAGCACCTCACATGGGAGGACTATGGGAAGCAGGGGTAAAAAGTATGAAAATGCACTTAAAAAAGTCCGCCGGTCAACTCAAGTTTACGTTTGAGGAGTTCTCCACCGTTCTGGCAAAAACAGAAGCGTGTCTCAATTCACGCCCCCTTGGCCCTATGACAGAAAGCGCTGAAGATTTGTCTGCCCTCACGCCCGGTCATTTTCTGATTGGCTCATCTCTGCTTACCCCTGCTGAGCCTGAAGAGCTGTCATCACCCCTCAGCATTGTCAACCGGTGGCGTAAATTGAAGGCCCTACAGCAAGAGTTTTGTCGCCGGTGGAAGCAGGAGTATCTACAAGAGCTAAATAAGCGCAATAAATGGCAACACCCTCAACTAGACTTAAAAGAAGGCGATTTGGTGGCTCTTAATAGTGAACCAGGCTGTCCCACTGATTGGCGGTTAGGTCGAATTATCAAAGTTTACCGTGGCAATGATGGTGCGAGTAGCCGATCTAAAGACGCAAAATGGCGTAATCACTCGGCCGATTCACAAATTGGTGGCTCTGCCTAAAAGCGACTCTTAATACCCATCTTTTTGTAACGTTGCCCCTCTCTAATAAAAAGTATGTTCTTTGGTGGACCTCGGGGCACTTCAGCACAGCCTACTACGCGAGACTTGAGCCCGACGTAGCTCCCCGTATTTTGACCGTGCCAGCGATGGAGAATCCTGGGACGGTCCGCGCCCAAGGACCGTGTTTTGAGTTCTCGTACTTTGAAGAGGGAGTGGTGCTGAAGACGGAAGGCTGTCCATTTATATTGCCCTTTGGGGCGAATTGGTTTTTTTATTATTGTTAAGTTTTTTTTATTTGTATTTTAACTAATTTTTCCTTTTTTTATTTTATTAATTTGAATCTTGAAATTTAATTAATTCGAATCTCTTTTGTTATTTTGTTGTTCCTTTTATTTTTTTGCTTAATTGATAATGTGTTGCACCACCGTTGCAAGGCGGGGTGTATGTTGGCGTCTGGCTGGTGTGAACCGGGGATTAATGTTTCCCATTATTTTGAATGTGTAAAACCGGACTACATGTGGTGGCATCTGGCAACACCTCATGTAATACGTAGATCAGCTGTGCTTTAACGCCACCTTGAAATGAGTTTTTTTATTCTTTTTACTCGTTAAATAAAACTACGATCAGCCAGACGCCGGCAAGTAACTAAAAATTAAATAAAACAAAATTAAAATTAAATTAAATTAAATTAAACTTAAATAAAAGAAAAAAAAGGAAAAGAAACAAAAAGTGAAGAGTGTTTTTTATTGAATTAAAAGAGCCACAAACAGAAAGCGCCAGTGAACCACGAAAAATAAGGGTGCAATTTCAGTGTATGTGTTTGAGTGTGCGCCTGCCACTTCCTAACCTGCCTCAACAAGCCAATGATTGACATCCCCTACCACTTGGTGATTCCGGACAGCGTACCCAGAACCAGGTAACCCCATTGTGCAACCAAACACTAATTTTTGTTAACAGCCAAGGCACGAACTATATGTTTACATTTGTCCTTCAAGTTGTGCTGAAAAATGTCAACAAGAAAAAACAAGAAAAACAAAAAAATTACCTTTGGAATTCAAGAAGAATTCTTGACAAAAAGTACGAAAGAACAAGAAGTAAGGAAGAACATGTAGATCAATTGAAATAAGTAGGTAATCATTCATTCAAAGCAAAATTTCGATCTACCAAGATAAAATACCATTTGGTTTAAAGATTGATGTTTGACTAATGACGTCTTCTGTCGTCAATGATGGTGAGAGCTAAACCGAAAACCCCACTGAAGAGGTTGTGTGGTTACAATCGAAACTAGTCTGGGCAACCTGTCCCTAAAAACCTGGGTTCAATTCCCAGCTCAGTCAAGAATGAAAAATCATCAATACCCTTTAATTCATTTCATGTTGTAAAATTCCTAACAACAAAGTTTTATTCATTTCATGTTGTAAAATTCATTTCTTCATAAACATAATAGTTTAATGAAAATTAAATTCAATGAACTTAAGCCTGATTAAAATATCAAAATTTGGATAAAACCCATTAACAGTTCACTAAAATAACCACAATACTAATTATTGTTTACAGCCAAGGTACGAACTATATGTATACATTTGTCCTTCAAGTTGTGCTGGAAAATGTCAAAAAGAAAAAAAAAGACAAAAACATGAAAAACAAAAAAATGAACTTTGGAATTCAAGAAGAATTCTTGACAAAAAGTACGAAAAAACAAGAAGTAAGGAAGAACATGTAGATCAATTAAAATAGGTAATCATTCATTCAAAGCAAAATTTCGATTAACCAAAGTTTTGGTTGGATAGTTACGGGTCCAACGCCTACTATAGTTTCCCCTCGAATAGTAAGAGTGTCTCATATGACAAAAGTAGCGATTGATGACCAATTGTCGAAGTTTTGGGAGTTAGAAGAAGTTTCTCATAGGCGTATTTTATCAGATGAGGATAAAAAATGTGAGGAGATTTATAGTTCTACTACCACTAGAAACTCTGAAGGGAGATACACTGTTAGTCTGCCCTTTAAGAATAGTTTGCTGTCGCTTGGTCCCAATAGGCATATTGATGTTTGTCAGTATTTGAGAAACGAAAAATCCTTAATGCGCAATGCTGAGCGTAAGGCCCAGTACGATGAGGTCCTAAAAGAATATTTAACTTATTAGGGCATATGGAAAAAGCAGATGATGCTAGAGGTGACCCTGGTTATTATTTACCCCATCATGGCGTTTTTAAGCCAGAGAGCACAACAACTAAATTGCGAGTGGTATTTAATGCCTCGAGCCCTTCCGCAAATGGCAGAAGTTTAAATGATTTGTTGTTCACTGGCCCTATTCTGCAGGCTGAAATAGTTAATCTGATTTTGAGATGGCGATTTTTTCAGTTTGTCTTTAATGCGGACATTTCAAAAATGTACCGGCAGATTTTTGTGACTCCCACACATAGGCCGTTCCAGAAAATAGTGTTTCGTAGCAGTGACAGCGCGGAAATGGCTGATTACCAACTGAAAACGGTGACTTTTGGCGTAAATTGTGCCCCATATTTGGCCCTTAGAACCATTCTACAGTTGGCGAATGATGAAGAGCGACGTTTTCCGTTAGGCGCTAGAATCTTGCGAGAAAATATGTACGTAGATGATGCCCTAGTTGGTGCCCATTCAGTTGCTGATGCTTTAGTGGCTCGGGAGCAATTAATTGGTATTTTAGATGTGGGGGGATTTGAGCTCAGAAAATGGACCTCGAATTCTGAAGAAATTTTAAAAAATTTGCCCCATGATCACCTGCTAAATTCTTCATTTTTGTCGCTCGATGGAAAAAGCACTACAAAAACGCTAGGAATTCGCTGGAATGCGGCAGAAGACGTGTTTTTCTTTGTTTGTGAAAAGATAACTGTAAAAACCTCGTACACTAAAAGAGAGGTTCTTTCTACCATTGCTCGGCTATACGATCCTGCAGGATGGTTGGCTCCGGTGGTAGTTACTGCTAAAATTATTATGCAGCAAATGTGGCTTGATAAGATCGAGTGGGACGAGGCTATCAAACCCGTGGCTCTGCAGAAGTGGCAGAATTTTGTTGCTAATTATGCGGATATTGAAAAAATTAAACTTCCACGTTGGGTTCAATATTCGCCTGGCTGTAGTATACAATTTCACGGGTTCTGTGACTCGTCTGAGTTGGCATATGCGGCTACAATTTATATAAGGGTACAGCTCGAAAATAAAGTTTGGACAAGTTTGCTCACGTGTAAAACTAAAGTGGCCCCAATAAAAAAGCCATCTTTGCCTCGTTTGGAGTTATGTGGAGCAGTTCTTTTGGCAAATTTGGTTGACAGTATAGTACCTACTTTTAACGTGGACAAGTCCCCCCTTTATTTGTGGTCTGATTCCACGATTGTTTTAGCGTGGTTGAGAAAACCCCCTTGTAGCTGGAAAACGTTCGTGGCAAATAGAGTGGCTACAATATTAGAAAAAGTGGGGAATAAAAACTGGTGTCACGTAGCGTCAGGTGACAATCCTGCCGATCTAGCAACCCGGGGGCTGATCCCTGCGGATTTGAGAGAAAATAGGCTCTGGTGGCACGGCCCTGAGTGGCTCAACTTTGCGCAGTCTTCGTGGCCTGTAGGAGCAGCGGAGTTCGAGACGGTAGAAGAGTCGAAAGGAGCTAAAGTTTTTGTTGCTAGATCTGCTGATAAAGAAGATGTTCTAGACAGGTTTTCTAGCTTATCTCGAGCGTATCACGTAATCGCTTATATGTTTCGATTTGTCGCTCTGGCGAGTATAAAAAGACGCGAAAATGTCATGCACAGCTCTTTGAGAATATCAGCTAGCGAGCTAAAGTTCGTAAGAAATCGTTTATTTTTCCTTTCTCAACAAATGTACTTCTCAGGGGAGTTTAGCTGCCTCAAGGCGAATAGGAAAATCGATTCACGTAGCCCCCTGTTGACACTTACCCCTTTTGTTGATAAAGATAACCTTATTCGATCTAATAGTCGCCTAAGCTCTACTACTGGTCTGTCCTACAACGAGCGACATCCTATTATCTTGGCGTATGGCAGTAGATTGGTCCGGTTGTATGTAGAATTCGTGCACACCTTAGTCTAGTCTAGTCTTAAATATTGTCCGGCAAGAGTGCTGGATCATCCGAGCAAAAAACCTGATAAAGACAGTGCGGCTTTGCCGAAAGAAAGAACTACCCTTTGTCGCCCATTTACGAATATTGGCGTTGATTTTGCTGGCCCGTTCGAGATAAAAAGTTTCACAGGCAGATACTGCAGAATCTCAAAAGGCTACGTGTGTCTCTTTGTTTGCTTCGCTACTAAGGCGATTCACCTTGAAGCTGTTAGCGATTTGTCTACCCCTGCCTTTTTAGCAGCCTTGGCCCGTTTCGTCGCCCGTCGTGGTTGCCCAAGCCGCATGTATTCTGACAACGGCAGAAACTTTGTAGGCGCCGCTAGAGAGATCGACGCAGACTTCGTCAAGCACGTGAAAGAGCTTCGTGACACGGCTGTAGAGAATTATGGTCACCAGCACTTGTCGTGGCACTTTATCCCTGCTGCAGCACCTCACATGGGAGGACTATGGGAAGCAGGGGTAAAAAGTATGAAAATGCACTTAAAAAAGTCCGCCGGTCAACTCAAGTTTACGTTTGAGGAGTTCTCCACCGTTCTGGCAAAAATAGAAGCGTGTCTCAATTCACGCCCCCTTGGCCCTATGACAGAAAGCGCTGAAGATTTGTCTGCCCTCACGCCCGGTCATTTTCTGATTGGCTCATCTCTGCTTACCCCTGCTGAGCCTGAAGAGCTGTCATCACCCCTCAGCATTGTCAACCGGTGGCGTAAATTGAAGGCCCTACAGCAAGAGTTTTGTCGCCGGTGGAAGCAGGAGTATCTACAAGAGCTAAATAAGCGCAATAAATGGCAACACCCTCAACTAGACTTAAAAGAAGGCGATTTGGTGGCTCTTAATAGTGAACCAGGCTGTCCCACTGATTGGCGGTTAGGTCGAATTATCAAAGTTTACCGTGGCAATGATGGTGCGAGTAGCCGATCTAAAGACGCAAAATGGCGTAATCACTCGGCCGATTCACAAATTGGTGGCTCTGCCTAAAAGCGGCTCTTAATACCTATCTTTTTGTAACGTTGCCCCTCTCTAATAAAAAGTATGTTCTTTGGTGGACCTCGGGGCACTTCAGCACAGCCTACTACGCGAGACTTGAGCCCGACGTAGCTCCCCGTATTTTGACCGTGCCAGCGATGGAGAATCCTGGGACGGTCCGCGCCCAAGGACCGTGTTTTGAGTTCTCGTACTTTGAAGAGGGAGTGGTGCTGAAGACGGAAGGCTGTCCATTTATATTGCCCTTTGGGGCGAATTGGTTTTTTTATTATTGTTAAGTTTTTTTTATTTGTATTTTAACTAATTTTTCCTTTTTTTATTTTATTAATTTGAATCTTGAAATTTAATTAATTCGAATCTCTTTTGTTATTTTGTTGTTCCTTTTATTTTTTTGCTTAATTGATAATGTGTTGCACCACCGTTGCAAGGCGGGGTGTATGTTGGCGTCTGGCTGGTGTGAACCGGGGATTAATGTTTCCCATTATTTTGAATGTGTAAAACCGGACTACATGTGGTGGCATCTGGCAACACCTCATGTAATACGTAGATCAGCTGTGCTTTAACGCCACCTTGAAATGAGTTTTTTTATTCTTTTTACTCGCTAAATAAAACTACGATCAGCCAGACGCCGGCAAGTAACTAAAAATTAAATAAAACAAAATTAAAATTAAATTAAATTAAATTAAACTTAAATAAAAGAAAAAAAAGGAAAAGAAACAAAAAGTGAAGAGTGTTTTTTATTGAATTAAAAGAGCCACAAACAGAAAGCGCCAGTGAACCACGAAAAATAAGGGTGCAATTTCAGTGTATGTGTTTGAGTGTGCGCCTGCCACTTCCTAACCTGCCTCAACAAGCCAATGATTGACATCCCCTACCACTTGGTGATTCCGGACAGCGTACCCAGAACCAGGTAACCCCATTGTGCAACCAAACACTAATTTTTGTTAACAGCCAAGGCACGAACTATATGTTTACATTTGTCCTTCAAGTTGTGCTGAAAAATGTCAACAAGAAAAAAAAACAAAAACAAGAAAAACAAAAAAATTACCTTTGGAATTCAAGAAGAATTCTTGACAAAAAGTACGAAAGAACAAGAAGTAAGGAAGAACATGTAGATCAATTGAAATAGGTAATCATTCATTCAAAGCAAAATTTCGATCTACCAAGATAAAATACCATTTGGTTTAAAGATTGATGTTTGACTAATGACGTCTTCTGTCGTCAATGATGGTGAGAGCTAAACCGAAAACCCCACTGAAGAGGTTGTGTGGTTACAATCGAAACTAGTCTGGGCAACCTGTCCCTGAAAACCTGGGTTCAATTCCCAGCTCAGTCAAGAATGAAAAATCATCAATACCCTTTAATTCATTTCATGTTGTAAAATTCCTTTCTTAAAATAATTTAATGAAAATTCAATTCAACGAACTTAAGCCTGATTAAAATATCAAAATTTGGATTAAAAACCATTAACAGTTCAATAAAATAACCACAATACTAATTATTGTTAACAGCTCAGGCACGAACTATATGTTTACATTTGTCCTGCAAGTTGTGCTGAAAAATGTCAACAAGAAAAAAAAGACAAAAATATGAAAAACAAAAAAATGTACTTTGGATTTCAAGAAGAATTCTTGACAAAAAGTACGCAAAAACAAGAAGTAAGGAAGAACATGTAGATCAATTACAATAGGTAATCATTCATTCAAAGCAAATTTCGATCTACCAAGGTAAAATACCATTTGGTTTAAAGATTGATGTTTGACTAATGACGTCATCCATCGTCAATAGCGGAGAGAGCTAAACGGAAAACCCCACTGAAGAGATTGTGTGGTTACAATCGCAACTAGTCTGGGCAACCTGTCCGTGAAAACCTGGATTCAATTCTCAGCTCAGTCAAGAATTAAAACTAACAACAAAGTTTTATTCATTTCATGTTGTAAAATTCCTTTCTTCACAAACATAATAGTTTAATGAAAATTAAATTCAATGAACTTAAGCCTGATTAAAATATCAAAATTTGGATAAAACCCATTAACAGTTCACTAAAATAACCACAATACTAATTATTGTTAACAGCCAAGGTACGAACTATATGTATACATTTGTCCTTCAAGTTGTGCTGGAAAATGTCAAAAAGAAAAAAAAAGACAAAAACATGAAAAACAAAAAAATGAACTTTGGAATTCAAGAAGAATTCTTGACAAAAAGTACGAAAAAACAAGAAGTAAGGAAGAACATGTAGATCAATTAAAATAGGTAATCATTCATTCAAAGCAAAATTTCGATTAACCAAAGTTTTGGTTGGATAGTTACGGGTCCAACGCCTACTATAGTTTCCCCTCGAATAGTAAGAGTGTCTCATATGACAAAAGTAGCGATTGATGACCAATTGTCGAAGTTTTGGGAGTTAGAAGAAGTTTCTCATAGGCGTATTTTATCAGATGAGGATAAAAAATGTGAGGACTACCACTAGAAACTCTGAAGGGAGATACACTGTTAGTCTGCCCTTTAAGAATAGTTTGCTGTCGCTTGGTCCCAATAGGCATATTGCTGTTTGTCAGTATTTGAGAAACGAAAAATCCTTAATGCGCAATGCTGAGCGTAAGGCCCAGTACGATGAGGTCCTAAAAGAATATTTAACTTATTAGGGCATATGGAAAAAGCAGATGATGCTAGAGGTGACCCTGGTTATTATTTACCCCATCATGGCGTTTTTAAGCCAGAGAGCACAACAACTAAATTGCGAGTGGTATTTAATGCCTCGAGCCCTTCCGCAAATGGCAGAAGTTTAAATGATTTGTTGTTCACTGGCCCTATTCTGCAGGCTGAAATAGTTAATCTGATTTTGAGATGGCGATTTTTTCAGTTTGTCTTTAATGCGGACATTTCAAAAATGTACCGGCAGATTTTTGTGACTCCCACACATAGGCCGTTCCAGAAAATAGTGTTTCGTAGCAGTGACAGCGCGGAAATGGCTGATTACCAACTGAAAACGGTGACTTTTGGCGTAAATTGTGCCCCATATTTGGCCCTTAGAACCATTCTACAGTTGGCGAATGATGAAGAGCGACGTTTTCCGTTAGGCGCTAGAATCTTGCGAGAAAATATGTACGTAGATGATGCCCTAGTTGGTGCCCATTCAGTTGCTGATGCTTTAGTGGCTCGGGAGCAATTAATTGGTATTTTAGATGTGGGGGGATTTGAGCTCAGAAAATGGACCTCGAATTCTGAAGAAATTTTAAAAAATTTGCCCCATGATCACCTGCTAAATTCTTCATTTTTGTCGCTCGATGGAAAAAGCACTACAAAAACGCTAGGAATTCGCTGGAATGCGGCAGAAGACGTGTTTTTCTTTGTTTGTGAAAAGATAACTGTAAAAACCTCGTACACTAAAAGAGAGGTTCTTTCTACCATTGCTCGGCTATACGATCCTGCAGGATGGTTGGCTCCGGTGGTAGTTACTGCTAAAATTATTATGCAGCAAATGTGGCTTGATAAGATCGAGTGGGACGAGGCTATCAAACCCGTGGCTCTGCAGAAGTGGCAGAATTTTGTTGCTAATTATGCGGATATTGAAAAAATTAAACTTCCACGTTGGGTTCAATATTCGCCTGGCTGTAGTATACAATTTCACGGGTTCTGTGACTCGTCTGAGTTGGCATATGCGGCTACAATTTATATAAGGGTACAGCTCGAAAATAAAGTTTGGACAAGTTTGCTCACGTGTAAAACTAAAGTGGCCCCAATAAAAACGCCATCTTTGCCTCGTTTGGAGTTATGCAGTTCTTTTGGCAAATTTGGTTGACAGTATAGTACCTACTTTTAACGTGGACAAGTCCCCCCTTTATTTGTGGTCTGATTCCACGATTGTTTTAGCGTGGTTGAGAAAACCCCCTTGTAGCTGGAAAACGTTCGTGGCAAATAGAGTGGCTACAATATTAGAAAAAGTGGGGAATAAAAACTGGTGTCACGTAGCGTCAGGTGACAATCCTGCCGATCTAGCAACCCGGGGGCTGATCCCTGCGGATTTGAGAGAAAATAGGCTCTGGTGGCACGGCCCTGAGTGGCTCAACTTAGCGCAGTCTTCGTGGCCTGTAGGAGCAGCGGAGTTCGAGACGGTAGAAGAGTCGAAAGGAGCTAAAGGTTTTGTTGCTAGATCTGCTGATAAAGAAGATGTTCTAGACAGGTTTTCTAGCTTATCTCGAGCGTATCACGTAATCGCTTATATGTTTCGATTTGTCGCTCTGGCGAGTATAAAAAGACGCGAAAATGTCATGCACAGCTCTTTGAGAATATCAGCTAGCGAGCTAAAGTTCGTAAGAAATCGTTTATTTTTCCTTTCTCAACAAATGTACTTCTCAGGGGAGTTTAGCTGCCTCAAGGCGAATAGGAAAATCGATTCACGTAGCCCCCTGTTGACACTTACCCCTTTTGTTGATAAAGATAACCTTATTCGATCTAATAGTCGCCTAAGCTCTACTACTGGTCTGTCCTACAACGAGCGACATCCTATTATCTTGGCGTATGACAGTAGATTGGTCCGGTTGTATGTAGAATTCGTGCACACCTTAGTCTAGTCTAGTCTTAAATATTGTCCGGCAAGAGTGCTGGATCATCCGAGGAAAAAACCTGATAAAGACAGTGCGGCTTTGCCGAAAGAAAGAACTACCCTTTGTCGCCCATTTACGAATATTGGCGTTGATTTTGCTGGCCCGTTCGAGATAAAAAGTTTCACAGGCAGATACTGCAGAATCTCAAAAGGCTACGTGTGTCTCTTTGTTTGCTTCGCTACTAAGGCGATTCACCTTGAAGCTGTTAGCGATTTGTCTACCCCTGCCTTTTTAGCAGCCTTGGCCCGTTTCGTCGCCCGTCGTGGTTGCCCAAGCCGCATGTATTCTGACAACGGCAGAAACTTTGTGGGCGCCGCTAGAGAGATCGACGCAGACTTCGTCAAGCACGTGAAAGAGCTTCGTTACACGGCTGTAGAGAATTATGGTCACCAGCACTTGTCGTGGCACTTTATCCCTGCTGCAGCACCTCACATGGGAGGACTATGGGAAGCAGGGGTAAAAAGTATGAAAATGCACTTAAAAAAGTCCGCCGGTCAACTCAAGTTTACGTTTGAGGAGTTCTCCACCGTTCTGGCAAAAATAGAAGCGTGTCTCAATTCACGCCCCCTTGGCCCTATGACAGAAAGCGCTGAAGATTTGTCTGCCCTCACGCCCGGTCATTTTCTGATTGGCTCATCTCTGCTTACCCCTGCTGAGCCTGAAGAGCTGTCATCACCCCTCAGCATTGTCAACCGGTGGCGTAAATTGAAGGCCCTACAGCAAGAGTTTTGTCGCCGGTGGAAGCAGGAGTATCTACAAGAGCTAAATAAGCGCAATAAATGGCAACACCCTCAACTAGACTTAAAAGAAGGCGATTTGGTGGCTCTTAAAAGTGAACCAGGCTGTCCCACTGATTGGCGGTTAGGTCGAATTATCAAAGTTTACCGTGGCAATGATGGTGCGAGTAGCCGATCTAAAGACGCAAAATGGCGTAATCACTCGGCCGATTCACAAATTGGTGGCTCTGCCTAAAAGCGACTCTTAATACCCATCTTTTTGTAACGTTGCCCCTCTCTAATAAAAAGTATGTTCTTTGGTGGACCTCGGGGCACTTCAGCACAGCCTACTACGCGAGACTTGAGCCCGACGTAGCTCCCCGTATTTTGACCGTGCCAGCGATGGAGAATCCTGGGACGGTCCGCGCCCAAGGACCGTGTTTTGAGTTCTCGTACTTTGAAGAGGGAGTGGTGCTGAAGACGGAAGGCTGTCCATTTATATTGCCCTTTGGGGCGAATTGGTTTTTTTATTATTGTTAAGTTTTTTTTATTTGTATTTTAACTAATTTTTCCTTTTTTTATTTTATTAATTTGAATCTTGAAATTTAATTAATTCGAATCTCTTTTGTTATTTTGTTGTTCCTTTTATTTTTTTGCTTAATTGATAATGTGTTGCACCACCGTTGCAAGGCGGGGTGTATGTTGGCGTCTGGCTGGTGTGAACCGGGGATTAATGTTTCCCATTATTTTGAATGTGTAAAACCGGACTACATGTGGTGGCATCTGGCCACCTGAAAAATGAGTTTTTTTATTCTTTTTACTCGCTAAATAAAACTACGATCAGCCAGACGCCGGCAAGTAACTAAAAATTAAATAAAACAAAATTAAAATTAAATTAAATTAAATTAAACTTAAATAAAAGAAAAAAAAGGAAAAGAAACAAAAAGTGAAGAGTGTTTTTTATTGAATTAAAAGAGCCACAAACAGAAAGCGCCAGTGAACCACGAAAAATAAGGGTGCAATTTCAGTGTATGTGTTTGAGTGTGCGCCTGCCACTTCCTAACCTGCCTCAACAAGCCAATGATTGACATCCCCTACCACTTGGTGATTCCGGACAGCGTACCCAGAACCAGGTAACCCCATTGTGCAACCAAACACTAATTTTTGTTAACAGCCAAGGCACGAACTATATGTTTACATTTGTCCTTCAAGTTGTGCTGAAAAATGTCAACAAGAAAAAAAAAACAAAAACAAGAAAAACAAAAAAATTACCTTTGGAATTCAAGAAGAATTCTTGACAAAAAGTACGAAAGAACAAGAAGTAAGGAAGAACATGTAGATCAATTGAAATAGGTAATCATTCATTCAAAGCAAAATTTCGATCTACCAAGATAAAATACCATTTGGTTTAAAGATTGATGTTTGACTAATGACGTCTTCTGTCGTCAATGATGGTGAGAGCTAAACCGAAAACCCCACTGAAGAGGTTGTGTGGTTACAATCGAAACTAGTCTGGGCAACCTGTCCCTGAAAACCTGGGTTCAATTCCCAGCTCAGTCAAGAATGAAAAATCATCAATACCCTTTAATTCATTTCATGTTGTAAAATTCCTTTCTTAAAATAATTTAATGAAAATTCAATTTAACGAACTTAAGCCTGATTAAAATATCAAAATTTGGATTAAAAACCATTAACAGTTCAATAAAATAACCACAATACTAATTATTGTTAACAGCTCAGGCACGAACTATATGTTTACATTTGTCCTGCAAGTTGTGCTGAAAAATGTCAACAAGAAAAAAAAGACAAAAATATGAAAAACAAAAAAATGTACTTTGGATTTCAAGAAGAATTCTTGACAAAAAGTACGCAAAAACAAGAAGTAAGGAAGAACATGTAGATCAATTACAATAGGTAATCATTCATTCAAAGCAAATTTCGATCTACCAAGGTAAAATACCATTTGGTTTAAAGATTGATGTTTGACTAATGACGTCATCCATCGTCAATAGCGGAGAGAGCTAAACGGAAAACCCCACTGAAGAGATTGTGTGGTTACAATCGCAACTAGTCTGGGCAACCTGTCCGTGAAAACCTGGATTCAATTCTCAGCTCAGTCAAGAATTAAAACTAACAACAAAGTTTTATTCATTTCATGTTGTAAAATTCCTTTCTTCATAAACATAATAGTTTAATGAAAATTAAATTCAATGAACTTAAGCCTGATTAAAATATCAAAATTTGGATAAAACCCATTAACAGTTCACTAAAATAACCACAATACTAATTATTGTTAACAGCCAAGGTACGAACTATATGTATACATTTGTCCTTCAAGTTGTGCTGGAAAATGTCAAAAAGAAAAAAAAAGACAAAAACATGAAAAACAAAAAAATGAACTTTGGAATTCAAGAAGAATTCTTGACAAAAAGTACGAAAAAACAAGAAGTAAGGAAGAACATGTAGATCAATTAAAATAGGTAATCATTCATTCAAAGCAAAATTTCGATTAACCAAAGTAAAATACATTTGGTTTAAAGATTGATGTTTGACTAATGACGTTATCCGTCGTCAATGGCGGTGAGAGCTAAACGGAAAACCCCACTGAAGAGATTGTGTGGTTACAATCGAAACTAGTCTGGGCAACCTGTCCCTCAACACCTGGGTTCAATTCCCAGCTCAGTCAAGAATGAAAAATCATCAATAAATTTTAATTCATTTCATGTTGTAAAATTCCTTTCTTCATAAAAACAATTTAATGAAAATTAAATTCAACGAACTTAAGCCTGATTAAAATATCAAAATTTGGATTAAAACCATTTACAGTTCAATAAAATAACCACAACACTAATTATTGTTAACAGCTAAGGCAGGAACTATATGTTTACATTTGTCCTTCAAGTTGCGCTGAAAAATGGCAACAAGAAAAAAAAGACAAAAACATGAAAAACAAAAAAATTAACTTTGAATTTCAAGAAGAATTCTTGACAAAAAGTACGACAAAACAAGAAGTAAGGAACAACATGTAGATCAATAGGTAATCATTCATTCAAAGCAAATTTCGATCTACCAAGATAAAATACCATTTGATTTAAAGATAGATGTTTGACTAATGACGTCTTCCGTCGTCAATGATGGTGAGAGCTAAACGGAAAACCCCACTGAAGAGGTTGTGTGGTTACAATCGAAACTAGTCTGGGCAACCTGTCCCTGAAAACCTGGGTTCAATTCCCAGCTCAGTCAAGAATGAAAAATCATCAATAAATTTTAATTAATTTTATGTTGTAAATTTCTTTCCTTCACAAAAATAATTTAATGAAAATTAAATTCAACGAACTTAAGCCTGATTAAAACCCATTAACAGTTCAATAAAATAACCACAATACTAATTTTTGTTAACAGCCAAGGCACGAACTATATGTTTACATTTGTCCTTCAAGTTGTGCTGAAAAATGTCAACAAGAAAAAAAAAACAAAAACAAGAAAAACAAAAAAATTAACTTTGGAATTCAAGAAGAATTCTTGACAAAAAGTACGAAAGAACAAGAAGTAAGGAGGAACATGTAGATCAATTGAAATAGGTAATCATTCATTCAAAGCAAAATTTCGATTAACCAAGGCAAAATACATTTGGTTTAAAGATTGATGTTTGACTAATGACGTTATCCGCCGTCAATGGCGGTGAGAGCTAAACGGAAAACCCCACTGAAGAGATTGTGTGATTACAATCGAAACTAGTCTGGGCAACCTGTCCCTGAAAACCTGGGTTCAATTCCCAGCTCAGTCAAGAATGAAAAATCATCAATACCCTTTAATTCATTTCATGTTGTAAAATTCCTTTCTTAAAATAATTTAATGAAAATTCAATTCAACGAACTTAAGCCTGATTAAAATATCAAAATTTGGATAAAAACCATTAACAGCTCACTAAAATAACCACAATACTAATTATTGTTAACAGCTAAGGCACGAGCTATATGTTTTCATTTGTTCTTCAAGTTGTGCTGAAAAATGTCAAAAAGAAAAAAAAAGACAAAAACATGAAAAACAAAAAAATGAACTTTGGAATTCAAGAAGAATTCTTGACAAAAAGTACGAAAAAACAAGAAGTAAGGAAGAACATGTAGATCAATTAAAATAGGTAATCATTCATTCAAAGCAAAATTTTGATTAACCAAAGTAAAATACATTTGGTTTAAAGATTGATGTTTGACTAATGACGTTATCCGTCGTCAATGGCGGTGAGAGCTAAACGGAAAACCCCACTGAAGAGATTGTGTGGTTACAATCGAAACTAGTCTGGGCAACCTGTCCCTCAAGACCAGGGTTCAATTCCCAGCTCAGTCAAGAATGAAAAATCATCAATAAATTTTAATTCATTTCATGTTGTAAAATTCCTTTCTTCATAAAAACAATTTAATGAAAATTAAATTCAACGAGCTTAAGCCTGATTAAAATATCAAAATTTGGATTAAAACCATTTACAGTTCAATAAAATAACCACAACACTAATTATTGTTAACAGCTAAGGCAGGAACTATATGTTTACATTTGACCTTCAAGTTGCGCTGAAAATGGCAACAAGAAAAAAAAAAGACAAAAACATGAAAAACAAAAAAAATAACTTTGAATTTCAAGAAGAATTTATGACAAAAAGTACGAAAGAACAAGAAGTAAGGAAGAACATGTAGATCAATTGAAATAGGTAATCATTCATTCAAAGCAAAATTTCGATTAACCAAGGTAAAATACCATTTGGTTTAAAGATTGATGTTTGACTTATGACGTCTTCCGTCGTCAATGACGGAGAGAGCTAAACGGCAAACCCCACAGAAGAGATTGTGCGCAACAATCGAAACTAGTCTGGGCAACCTGTCCGTGAAAACCTGGGTTCAATTATCAGCTCAGTCAACAATGAAAAATTATCAATAAATTTTAATTAATTTCATGTTGTAAAATTCCGTTCTTCATTAAAATAATTTAATGGAAATTTAATTCAACGAACTTAAGCCTGATTAAAATATCAAAATTTGGATAAAAACCATTAACAGCTCACTAAAATAACCACAATACTAATTATTGTTAACAGCTAAGGCACGAGCTATATGTTTTCATTTGTTCTTCAAGTTGTGCTGAAAAATGTCAAAAAGAAAAAAAAAGACAAAAACATGAAAAACAAAAAAATGAACTTTGGAATTCAAGAAGAATTCTTGACAAAAAGTACGAAAAAACAAGAAGTAAGGAAGAACATGTAGATCAATTAAAATAGGTAATCATTCATTCAAAGCAAAATTTTGATTAACCAAAGTAAAATACATTTGGTTTAAAGATTGATGTTTGACTAATGACGTTATCCGTCGTCAATGGCGGTGAGAGCTAAACGGAAAACCCCACTGAAGAGATTGTGTGGTTACAATCGAAACTAGTCTGGGCAACCTGTCCCTCAAGACCAGGGTTCAATTCCCAGCTCAGTCAAGAATGAAAAATCATCAATAAATTTTAATTCATTTCATGTTGTAAAATTCCTTTCTTCATAAAAACAATTTAATGAAAATTAAATTCAACGAACTTAAGCCTGATTAAAATATCAAAATTTGGATTAAAACCATTTACAGTTCAATAAAATAACCACAACACTAATTATTGTTAACAGCTAAGGCAGGAACTATATGTTTACATTTGTCCTTCACGTTGCGCTGAAAAATGGCAACAAGAAAAAAAAAAGACAAAAACATGAAAAACAAAAAAAATAACTTTGAATTTCAAGAAGAATTTATGACAAAAAGTTCGAAAAAACAAGAAGTAAGGAACAGCATGTAGATCAATAGGTAATCATTCATTCAAAGCAAATTTCGATCTACCAAGATAAAATACCATTTGGTTTAAAGATAGATGTTTGACTAATGACGTCTTCCGTCGTCAATGATGGTGAGAACTAAACGGAAAACCCCACTGAAGAGGTTGTGTGGTTACAATCGAAACTAGTCTGGGCAACCTGTCCCTGAAAACCTGGGTTCAATTCCCAGCTCAGTCAAGAATGAAAAATCATCAATAAATTTTAATTAATTTTATGTTGTAAATTTCTTTCCTTCACAAAAATAATTTAATGAAAATTAAATTCAACGAACTTAAGCCTGATTAAAACCCATTAACAGTTCAATAAAATAACCACAATACTAATTTTTGTTAACAGCCAAGGCACGAACTATATGTTAACATTTGTCCTTCAAGTTGTGCTGAAAAATGTCAACAAGAAAAAAAAGACAAAAACAAGAAAAACAAAAAAATTAACTTTGGAATTAAAGAAGAATTATTGACAAAAAGTACGAAAGAACAAGAAGTAAGGAAGAACATGTATATCAATTGAAATAGGTAATCATTCATTCAAAGCAAAATTTCGATTAACCAAGGTAAAATACATTTGTTTTAAAGATTGATGTTTGACTAATGACGTTATCCGCCGTCAATGGCGGTGAGAGCTAAACGGAAAACCCCACTGAAGAGATTGTGTGGCTACAATCGAAACTAGTCTGGGCAACCTGTCCCTGAAAACCTGGGTTCAATTCCCAGCTCAGTCAAGAATGAAAAATCATCAATACCCTTTAATTCATTTCATGTTGTAAAATTCCTTTCTTAAAATAATTTAATGAAAATTTAATTCAACGAACTTAAGCCTGATTAAAATATCAAAATTTGGATTAAAACCCATTAATAGTTCAATAAAATAACCACAATACTAGTTTTTGTTAACAGCCAAGGCACGAACTATATGTTTACATTTGTCTTTCAAGTTGTGCTGAAAAATGTCAACAAGAAAAAATGACAGAAACATGAAAAACAAAAAAATGAATTCTTGACAAAAAGTACGAAAAAACAAGAAGTAAGGAAGAACATGTAGATGAATTAAAATAGGTTATCATTCATTCAAAGCAAAATTTCGATCTACCAAGGTAAAATACCATTTGGTTTAACGATTGATGTTTGACTAATGACGTTATCCGTCGTCAATGGCGGTGAGAGCTAAGCGGAAAACCCTACTGAAGAGATTGTGTGGTTACAATCGAAACTAGTCTGTGCAAACTGTCCCTGAAAACCTGGGTTCAATTCCCAGCTCAGCCAAGAATGAAAAATCATCAATAAATTTTAATTCATTTCATGTTGTAAAATTCCTTTCTTCATAAAAATAATTTAATGAAAATTAAATTCAACGAACTTAAGCCTGATTAAAATATCAAAATTTGGATTAAAAACCATTAACAGTTCAATAAAATAACCACAACACTAATTATTGTTAACAGCTCAGGCACGAACTATATGTTTACATTTGTCCTGCAAGTTGTGCTGAAAAATGTCAACAAGAAAAAAAAAGACAAAAATATGAAAAACAAAAAAATGTACTTTGGATTTCAAGAAGAATTTTTGACAAAAAGGACGAAAAAACAAGAAGTAAGGAAGAACATGTAGATCAATTAAAATAGGTAATCGTTCATTCAAAGCAAAATTTCGATCTACCAAGGTAAAATACCATTTGGTTTAAAGATTGATGTTTGACTAATGACGTTATCCGTTGTCAATGGCGGTGAGAGCTAAACGGAAAACCCTACTGAAGAGATTGTGTGGTTACAATCGAAACTAGTCTGGGCAACCTGTCCCTGAAAACCTGGGTTCAATTCCCAGCTCAGTCAAGAATGAAAAATCATCAATAAATTTTAATTAATTTCATGTTGTAAAATTCTTTTCTTCATAAAAATAATTAAATGAAAATTAAATTCAACGAACTTAAGCCTGATTAAAATATCAAAATTTGGATTAAAAACCATTAACAGTTCAATAAAATAACCACAACACTTATTATTGTTAACAGCTATGGCACGAACTATATGTTAACATTTATCCTTCAAGTTGTGCTGAAAAATGTCAACAAGAAAAGAAAAAAAGACAAAAACATGAAAAACAAAAAAATTAACTTTGGATTTCAAGAAGAATTCTTGACAAAAAGTACGAAAAAACAAGAAGTAAGGAAGAACATGTAGATCAATTAAAATATGTAATCATTTATTTAAAGCAAAATTTCGATCTACCAAGGTAAAATACCATTTGGTTTAAAGATTGATGGTTGACTAATGACGTTATCCGTCGTCAATGGCGGTGAGAGTTAAACGGTAAACCCCCACTGAAGAGATTGTGTAGTTACAATCGAAACTAGTCTGGGCAACCTGTCCGTGAAAACCTGGGTTCACTTCTTAGCTCAGTCAAGAATGAAAAATTATCAATAAATTTTAATTCATTTCATGTTGTAAAATTCCCTTCTTCATAAAAATAATTTTATGAAAATTAAATTCAATGAACTTAAGCCTGATTAAAATATCAAAATTTGGATTAAAAACCATTAACAGTTCAATAAAATAACCACAATACTAATTATTGTTAACAGCTCAGGCACGAACTATATGTTTACATTTGTCCTGCAAGTTGTGCTGAAAAATGTCAACAAGAAAAAAGAAAGGCAAAAATATAAAAAACAAAAAAATTAACTTTGGATTTCAAGAAGAATTCTTGACAAAAAGTACTAAAAAACAAGAAGTAAGGAAGAACATGTAGATCAATTAAAATAGGTAATCATTTATTCAAAGCAAAATTTCGATCTACCAAGGTAAAATACCATTTGGTTTAATGATTGATGTTTGACTAATGACGTTATCCGTCGTCAATGGCGGTGAGAGCTAAATGGAAAACCCCACTGAAGAGATTGTGTAGTTACAATCGAAACTAGTCTGGGCAACCTGTCCGTGAAAACCTGGATTCAATTCTCAGCTCAGTCAAGAATAAAAATTAACAACAAATTTTTATTCATTTCATGTTGTAAAATTCATTTCTTCATAAACGTAATAATTTAATGAAAATTAAATTCAACGAACTTAAGCCTGATTAAAATATCAAAATTTGGATTTAAAACCATTAGCAGTTCAATAAAATAACCACAACACTAATTATTGTTAACAGCTAAGGCACGAGCTATATGTTTACATTTGTCCCTCAAGTTGTGCTGAAAAATGTCAACAAGAAAAAAAGAAAGACAAAAACATGAAAAACCAAAAAATGAACTTTGGATTTCAGGAAGAATTCTTGACAAAAAGTGCGAAAAAAACAAGAAGTAAGGAAGAACATGTAGATCAATTAAAATAGGGTATCATTCATTCAAAGCAAATTTCGATTTATTAAGGTAAAATACCGCTTGGGTTAAATATTGATGTTTGACTAATGACGTCATCCATCGTCAATAGCGGAGAGAGCTAAACAGAAAACCCCACTGAAGAGATTGTGTGGTTACAATCGCAGCTAGTCTGGGCAACCTGTCCGTGAAAACCTGGATTCAATTCTCAGCTCATTCAAGAATTAATATTAACAACAAATTTTTATTCATTTCATGTTGTAAAATTCCTTTCTTCATAAACATAACAATTTAATGAAAATTAAATTCAATGAACTTAAGCCTGATTAAAATATCAAAATTTGGATTAAAAACCATTAACAGTTCAATAAAATAACCACAACACTAATTATTGTTAACAGCTAAGGCACGAACTATATGTTTACATTTGTCCTTCAAGTTAGGCTAAAAATTGTCAACAAGAAAAAAGAAAGACAGAAATATGAAAAACAATAAAATGTACTTTGGATTTCAAGAAGAATTTTTGACAAAAAGTACGAAAAACAAGAAGTAAGGAAGAACATGTAGATCAATTATAATAGGTAATCATTTATTCAAAGCAAAATTTCGATCTACCAAGGTAAAATACCATTTGGTTTAAAGATTGATGTTTGACTAATGACGTTATCCGTCGTCAATGGCGGTGAGAGCTAAACGGAAAACCCCACTGAAGAGATTGTGTAGTTACAATCGAAACTAGTCTGGGCAACCTGTCCGTGAAAACCTGGGTTCACTTCTTAGCTCAGTCAAGAATGAAAAATTATCAATAAATTTTAATTCATTTCATGTTGTAAAATTCCCTTCTTCTTAAAAATAATTTAATGAAAATTAAATTCAATGAACTTAAGCCTGATTAAAATATCAAAATTTGGATTAAAAACCATTAACAGTTCAATAAAATAACCACAATACTAATTATTGTTAACAGCTAAGGCACGAACTATATGTTTACATTTGTCCTTCAAGTTGTGCTGAAAAATGTCAACAAGAAAAGAAAAAAAGACAAAAACATGAAAAGCAAAAAAAATTAACTTTGGATTTCAAGAAGAATTCTTGACAAAAAGTACGAAAAAACAAGAAGTAAGGAACAACATGTAGATCAATAGGTAATCATTCATTCAAAGCTAATTTCGATCTTCCAAGGTAAAAAACCATTTGGTTTAACGATTGATGTTTGACTAATGACGTTATCTGTAGTCAATGGCGGTGAGAGCTAAACGGAAAACACTTCTGAAGAGATTGTGTGGTTACAATCGAAACTAGTCTGGGCAACCTGTCCCTGAAAACCTGGGTTCAATTCCCAGCTCAGTCAAGAATGAAAAATCTTCGATAAATTTTAATTCATTTCATGTTGTAAGATTCCTTTCTTCATAAAAATACTTAAATGAAAATTAAATTCAACGAACTTAAGCCTGATTAAGATATCAAAATTTGGATTAAAAACCATTAACAGTTCAATAAAATAACCACAACACTAATTATTGTTAACAGCTAAGGCACGAACTATATGTTAACATTTATCCTTCAAGTTGTGCTGAAAAATGTCAACAAGAAAAGAAAAAAAGACAAAAACATGAAAAACAAAAAAATTAACTTTGGATTTCAAGAAGAATTCTTGACAAAAAGTACGAAAAAACAAGAAGTAAGGAAGAACATGTAGATCAATTAAAATAGGTAATCATTTATTCAAAGCCAAATTTCGATCTATCAAGGTAAGATACCATTTGATTTAAAGATTGAAGTTTGACTAATGACGTTATCCGTCGTCAATGGCGGTGAAAGCTAAACGGAAAACCCCACTTAAGCGATTGTGTGGTTACAAATGAAACTAGTCTGGGCAACCTGTCCGTGAAAACCTGGGTTCACTTCTCAGCTCAGTCAAGAATGAAAAATTATCAATACATTTTAATTCATTTCATGTTGTAAAATTCCTTTCTTCATAAAAATAATTTAATGAAAATTAAATTCAATAAAATATTAACAGTTGAATAAAATAACCACAACACTAATTAATGTTAACAGCTAAGGCACGAACTATATGTTTACATTTGTCCTTCAAGTTGTGCTGAAAAATTTCAACAAGAAAAGAAAAAAAGACAAAAACATGATAAACAAAAAACTGAACTTTGGATTTCAATAAGAATTCTTGGCAAAAAGTACGATAAAACAAGAAGTAAGGAAGAACATGTAGATCAATTAAAATAGGTAATCATTCATTCAAAGCAAATTTCGATCTTCCAAGGTAAAATACCATTTGGTTTAAAGACTGATGTTTGACTAATGACGTTATCCGTCGTCAATGGCGGTGAGAGCTAAACGGAAAACCACACTGAAGAGATTGTGTGGTTACAATCGAAACTAGTCTGGGCAACCTGTCCTTGAAAACCTGGGTTCAATTCCCAGCTCAGTCAAGAATGAAAAATCATCAATAAATTTTAATTCATTTCATGTTGTAAAATTTCTTTCTTCATAAAAATAATTTAATGAAAATTAAATTCAACGAACTTAAGCCTGATTAAAATATCAAAATTTGGATTAAAAACCATTAACAGTTCAATAAAATAACCACAATACGAATTATTGTTAACCACTAAGGCACGAGCTATATGTTTACATTTGTCCTTCAAGTTGCGCTGAAAAATGTCAACAAGAAAAAAAAGACAAAAACATGAAAAAAATGAACTTAGGATTTCAAGAAGAATTCTTGGCAAAAAGTACGAAAAAACAAGAAGTAAGGAACAACATGTAGATCAATAGGTAATCATATATATTAAATATTTATTCAAAGCTAATTTCGATCTACCAAGGAAAAAAACCATTTGGTTTAACAAATTATGTTTGACTAATGACGTCATCACTCGTCAATGGCTGTGAGAGCTAAACGGAAAACCCCACTGAAGAGATTGTGTGGTTACAAATGAAACTAGTCTGGGCAACCTGTCCTTGAAAACCTGGGTTCAATTCCCAGCTCAGTCAAGAATGTAAAATTATCAATAAATTTTAATTCATTTCATGTTGTAAAATTCCTTTCTTCATAAAAATAATTTAATGAAAATTAAATTCAATGAACTTACGCCTGATTAAAATATCAAAATTTGGATTAAAAACCATTAACAGTTCAATACAATAACCACAACACTAATTATTGTTAACAGCTAAGGCACGAACTATATGTTAACATTTATCCTTCAAGTTGTGCTGAAAAATGTCAACAAGAAAAGAAAAAAAAGACAAAAACATGAAAAACAAACAATTAATTTTGGATTTCAAGAAGAATTCTTGACAAAAAGTACGAAAAAACAAGAAGTAAGGAAGAACATGTAGATCAATTAAAATAGGTAATCATTTATTCAAAGCCAAATTTCGATCTACCAAGGTAAGATACCATTTGGTTTAACGATTGAAGTTTGACTAATGACGTTATCCGTCGTCAATGGCGGTGAAAGCTAAACGGAAAACCCCACTGAAGAGATTGTGTGTTTACATATGAAACTAGTCTGGGCAACCTGTCCTTGAAAACCTGGGTTCAATTCCCAGCTCAGTCAAGAATGAAAAATCATCAATAAATTTTAATTCATTTCATGTTGTAAAATTCCTTTCTTCATAAAAATAATTTAATGAAAATTAAATTCAACGAACTTAAGCCTGATTAAAATATCAAAATTTGGATTAAAAACCATTAACAGTTCAATAAAATAACCACAACACTAATTATTGTTAACAGCTAAGGCACGAACTATATGTTTACATTTGTCCTTCAAGTTGTGCTGAAAAATGTCAACAAGAAAAGAAAAAAAAGACAAAAACATGAAAAACAAAAAAATTAACTTTGGATTTCAAGAAGAATTCTTGACAAAAAGTACTAAAAAACAAGAAGTAAGGAAGAACATGTAGCTCAATTAAAATAGGTAATCATTTATTCAAAGCAAAATTTCGATCTACCAACGTAAAATACCATTTGGTTTAATGATTGATGTTTGACTAATGACGTTATCCGTCGTCAATGGCGGTGAGAGCTAAACGGAAAACTCCACTGAAGAGATTGTGTAGTTACAATCGATACTAGTCTGGGCAACCTGTCCGTGAAAACCTGGATTCAATTCTCAGCTCAGTCAAGAATAAAAATTAACAACAAATTTGTATTCATTTCATGTTGTAAAATTCCTTTCTTCATAAACATAATAATTTAATGAAAATTAAATTCAACGAACTTAAGCCTGATTAAAATATCAAAATTTGGATTAAAAACCATTAGCAGTTCAATAAAATAACCACAACACTAATTATTGTTAACAGCTAAGGCACGAGCTATATGTTTACATTTGGCCTTCAAGTTGTGCTGAAAAATGTCAACAAGAAAAGAAAAAAAAGACAAAAACATAAAAAACAAAAAAATTAACTTTGGATTTCAAGAAGAATTCTTGACAAAAAGTACGAAAAAACATGTAGTAAGGAAGAACATGTAGATCAATTAAAATAGGTAATCATTTATTCAAAGCAAAATTTCGATCTACCAAGGTAAAATACCATTTGGTTTAAAGATTGATGTTTGACTAATGACGTTATCCATCGTCAATGGCGGTGAGAGCTAAACGGAAAACCCCACTGAAGAGATTGTGTAGTTACAATCGAAACTAGTCTGGGCAACCTGTCCGTGAAAACCTGGGTTCACTTCTTAGCTCAGTCAAGAATGAAAAATTATCAATTAATTTTAATTCATTTTATGTTGTAAAATTCCCTTCTTCATAAAAATAATTTAATGAAAATTAAATTCAATGAACTTAAGCCTGATTAAAATATCAAAATTTGGATTAAAAACCATTAACAGTTCAATAAAATAACCACAATACTAATTATTGTTAACAGCTAAGGCACGAACTATATGTTTACATTTGTCCTGCAAGTTGTGCTGAAAAATGTCAACAAGAAAAAAGAAAGACAAAAACATGAAAAACAAAAAAATGTACTTTGGATTTCAAGAAGAATTCTTGACAAAAAGTACGCAAAAACAAGAAGTAAGGAAGAACATGTAGATCAATTACAATAGGTAATCATTCATTCAAAGCAAATTTCGATCTACCAAGGTAAACTACTATTTGGTTTAAAGATTGATGTTTGACTAATGACGTCATCCATCGTCAATAGCGGAGAGAGCTAAACGGAAAACCCCACTGAAGAGATTGTGTAGTTACAATCGAAACTAGTCTGGGCAACCTGTCCGTGAAAACCTGGGTTCACTTCTTCGCTCAGTCAAGAATGAAAAATTATCAATAAATTTTAATTCATTTCATGTTGTAAAATTCCCTTCTTCATAAAAATAATTTAATGAAAATTAAATTCAATGAACTTAAGCCTGATTAAAATATCAAAATTTGGATTAAAAACCATTAACAGTTCAATAAAATAACCACAATACTAATTATTGTTAACAGCTAAGGCACGAACTATATGTTTACATTTGTCCTTCAAGTTGTGCTGAAAAATGTCAACAAGAAAAGAAAAAAAGACAAAAACATGAAAAACAAAAAAAATTAACTTTGGATTTCAAGAAGAATTCTTGACAAAAAGTACGAAAAAACAAGAAGTAAGGAACAACATGTAGATCAATAGGTAATCATTTATTCAAAGCAAAATTTCGATCTACCAAGGTAAAATACCATTTGGTTTAAAGATTGATGTTTGACTAATGACGTTATCCGTCGTCAATGGCGGTGAGAGCTAAACGGATAACCCCACTGAAGAGATTGTGTAGTTACTATCGAAACTAGTCTGGGCAACCTGTCCGTGAAAACCTGGGTTCACTTCTTAGCTCAGTCAAGAATGTTAAATTATCAATAAATTTTAATTCATTTCATGTTGTAAAATTCCTTTCTTCATAAAAATAATTTAATGAAAATTAAATTCAATAAAACCATTAACAGTTCAATAAAATAACCACAACACTAATTAATGTTAACAGCTAAGGCACGAACTATATGTTTACATTTGTCCTTCAAGTTGTGCTGAAAAATTTCAACAAGAAAAGAAAAAAAGACAAAAACATGATAAACAAAAAACTGAACTTTGGATTTCAATAAGAATTCTTGGCAAAAAGTACGATAAAACAAGAAGTAAGGAAGAACATGTAGATCAATTAAAATAGGTAATCATTCATTCAAAGCAAATTTCGATCTTCCAAGGTAAAATACCATTGGGGTTGAAGATTGTTGTTTGACTAATGACGACATCACTCGTCAATGGCGGTGAGAGCTAAACGGAAAACCCCACTGAAGAGATTGTGTGATAACAATCGAATCTAGTATGGGCAACCTGTCCGTGAAAACCTGGGTTCACTTCTCAGCTCAGTCAAGAATGAAAAATTATCAATAAATTTTAATTCATTTCATGTTGTAAAATTCCTTTCTTCATAAAAATAATTTAATGAAAATTAAATTCAATGAACTTAAGCCTGATTAAAATATCAAAATTTGGATTAAAAACCATTAACAGTTCAATAAAATAACCACAATACTAATTATTGTTAACAGCTAAGGCACGAACTATATGTTTACATTTGTCCTGCAAGTTGTGCTGAAAAATGTCAACAAGAAAAAAGAAAGACAAAAACATGAAAAACAAAAAAATGTACTTTGGATTTCAAGAAGAATTCTTGACAAAAAGTACGCAAAAACAAGAAGTAAGGAAGAACATGTAGATCAATTACAATAGGTAATCATTCATTCAAAGCAAATTTCGATCTACCAAGGTAAACTACTATTTGGTTTAAAGATTGATGTTTGACTAATGACGTCATCCATCGTCAATAGCGGAGAGAGCTAAACGGAAAACCCCACTGAAGAGATTGTGTAGTTACAATCGAAACTAGTCTGGGCAACCTGTCCGTGAAAACCTGGGTTCACTTCTTCGCTCAGTCAAGAATGAAAAATTATCAATAAATTTTAATTCATTTCATGTTGTAAAATTCCCTTCTTCATAAAAATAATTTAATGAAAATTAAATTCAATGAACTTAAGCCTGATTAAAATATCAAAATTTGGATTAAAAACCATTAACAGTTCAATAAAATAACCACAATACTAATTATTGTTAACAGCTAAGGCACGAACTATATGTTTACATTTGTCCTTCAAGTTGTGCTGAAAAATGTCAACAAGAAAAGAAAAAAAGACAAAAACATGAAAAACAAAAAAAATTAACTTTGGATTTCAAGAAGAATTCTTGACAAAAAGTACGAAAAAACAAGAAGTAAGGAACAACATGTAGATCAATAGGTAATCATTTATTCAAAGCAAAATTTCGATCTACCAAGGTAAAATACCATTTGGTTTAAAGATTGATGTTTGACTAATGACGTTATCCGTCGTCAATGGCGGTGAGAGCTAAACGGATAACCCCACTGAAGAGATTGTGTAGTTACTATCGAAACTAGTCTGGGCAACCTGTCCGTGAAAACCTGGGTTCACTTCTTAGCTCAGTCAAGAATGTTAAATTATCAATAAATTTTAATTCATTTCATGTTGTAAAATTCCTTTCTTCATAAAAATAATTTAATGAAAATTAAATTCAATAAAACCATTAACAGTTCAATAAAATAACCACAACACTAATTAATGTTAACAGCTAAGGCACGAACTATATGTTTACATTTGTCCTTCAAGTTGTGCTGAAAAATTTCAACAAGAAAAGAAAAAAAGACAAAAACATGATAAACAAAAAACTGAACTTTGGATTTCAATAAGAATTCTTGGCAAAAAGTACGATAAAACAAGAAGTAAGGAAGAACATGTAGATCAATTAAAATAGGTAATCATTCATTCAAAGCAAATTTCGATCTTCCAAGGTAAAATACCATTGGGGTTGAAGATTGTTGTTTGACTAATGACGACATCACTCGTCAATGGCGGTGAGAGCTAAACGGAAAACCCCACTGAAGAGATTGTGTGATAACAATCGAATCTAGTATGGGCAACCTGTCCGTGAAAACCTGGGTTCACTTCTCAGCTCAGTCAAGAATGAAAAATTATCAATAAATTTTAATTCATTTCATGTTGTAAAATTCCTTTCTTCATAAAAATAATTTAATGAAAATTAAATTCAATGAACTTAAGCCTGATTAAAATATCAAAATTTGGATTAAAAACCATTAACAGTTCAATAAAATAACCACAATACTAATTATTGTTAACAGCTAAGGCACGAACTATATGTTTACATTTGTCCTGCAAGTTGTGCTGAAAAATGTCAACAAGAAAAAAGAAAGACAAAAACATGAAAAACAAAAAAATGTACTTTGGATTTCAAGAAGAATTCTTGACAAAAAGTACGCAAAAACAAGAAGTAAGGAAGAACATGTAGATCAATTACAATAGGTAATCATTCATTCAAAGCAAATTTCGATCTACCAAGGTAAACTACTATTTGGTTTAAAGATTGATGTTTGACTAATGACGTCATCCATCGTCAATGGCGGTGAGAGCTAAACGGAAAACCCCACTGAAGAGATTGTGTAGTTACAATCGAAACTAGTCTGGGCAACCTGTCCGTGAAAACCTGGGTTCACTTCTTAGCTCAGTCAAGAATGAAAAATTATCAATTAATTTTAATTCATTTTATGTTGTAAAATTCCCTTCTTCATAAAAATAATTTAATGAAAATTAAATTCAATGAACTTAAGCCTGATTAAAATATCAAAATTTGGATTAAAAACCATTAACAGTTCAATAAAATAACCACAATACTAATTATTGTTAACAGCTAAGGCACGAACTATATGTTTACATTTGTCCTGCAAGTTGTGCTGAAAAATGTCAACAAGAAAAAAGAAAGACAAAAACATGAAAAACAAAAAAATGTACTTTGGATTTCAAGAAGAATTCTTGACAAAAAGTACGCAAAAACAAGAAGTAAGGAAGAACATGTAGATCAATTACAATAGGTAATCATTCATTCAAAGCAAATTTCGATCTACCAAGGTAAACTACTATTTGGTTTAAAGATTGATGTTTGACTAATGACGTCATCCATCGTCAATAGCGGAGAGAGCTAAACGGAAAACCCCACTGAAGAGATTGTGTAGTTACAATCGAAACTAGTCTGGGCAACCTGTCCGTGAAAACCTGGGTTCACTTCTTCGCTCAGTCAAGAATGAAAAATTATCAATAAATTTTAATTCATTTCATGTTGTAAAATTCCCTTCTTCATAAAAATAATTTAATGAAAATTAAATTCAATGAACTTAAGCCTGATTAAAATATCAAAATTTGGATTAAAAACCATTAACAGTTCAATAAAATAACCACAATACTAATTATTGTTAACAGCTAAGGCACGAACTATATGTTTACATTTGTCCTTCAAGTTGTGCTGAAAAATGTCAACAAGAAAAGAAAAAAAGACAAAAACATGAAAAACAAAAAAAATTAACTTTGGATTTCAAGAAGAATTCTTGACAAAAAGTACGAAAAAACAAGAAGTAAGGAACAACATGTAGATCAATAGGTAATCATTTATTCAAAGCAAAATTTCGATCTACCAAGGTAAAATACCATTTGGTTTAAAGATTGATGTTTGACTAATGACGTTATCCGTCGTCAATGGCGGTGAGAGCTAAACGGATAACCCCACTGAAGAGATTGTGTAGTTACTATCGAAACTAGTCTGGGCAACCTGTCCGTGAAAACCTGGGTTCACTTCTTAGCTCAGTCAAGAATGTTAAATTATCAATAAATTTTAATTCATTTCATGTTGTAAAATTCCTTTCTTCATAAAAATAATTTAATGAAAATTAAATTCAATAAAACCATTAACAGTTCAATAAAATAACCACAACACTAATTAATGTTAACAGCTAAGGCACGAACTATATGTTTACATTTGTCCTTCAAGTTGTGCTGAAAAATTTCAACAAGAAAAGAAAAAAAGACAAAAACATGATAAACAAAAAACTGAACTTTGGATTTCAATAAGAATTCTTGGCAAAAAGTACGATAAAACAAGAAGTAAGGAAGAACATGTAGATCAATTAAAATAGGTAATCATTCATTCAAAGCAAATTTCGATCTTCCAAGGTAAAATACCATTGGGGTTGAAGATTGTTGTTTGACTAATGACGACATCACTCGTCAATGGCGGTGAGAGCTAAACGGAAAACCCCACTGAAGAGATTGTGTGATAACAATCGAATCTAGTATGGGCAACCTGTCCGTGAAAACCTGGGTTCACTTCTCAGCTCAGTCAAGAATGAAAAATTATCAATAAATTTTAATTCATTTCATGTTGTAAAATTCCTTTCTTCATAAAAATAATTTAATGAAAATTAAATTCAATGAACTTAAGCCTGATTAAAATATCAAAATTTGGATTAAAAACCATTAACAGTTCAATAAAATAACCACAATACTAATTATTGTTAACAGCTAAGGCACGAACTATATGTTTACATTTGTCCTGCAAGTTGTGCTGAAAAATGTCAACAAGAAAAAAGAAAGACAAAAACATGAAAAACAAAAAAATGTACTTTGGATTTCAAGAAGAATTCTTGACAAAAAGTACGCAAAAACAAGAAGTAAGGAAGAACATGTAGATCAATTACAATAGGTAATCATTCATTCAAAGCAAATTTCGATCTACCAAGGTAAACTACTATTTGGTTTAAAGATTGATGTTTGACTAATGACGTCATCCATCGTCAATAGCGGAGAGAGCTAAACGGAAAACCCCACTGAAGAGATTGTGTAGTTACAATCGAAACTAGTCTGGGCAACCTGTCCGTGAAAACCTGGGTTCACTTCTTCGCTCAGTCAAGAATGAAAAATTATCAATAAATTTTAATTCATTTCATGTTGTAAAATTCCCTTCTTCATAAAAATAATTTAATGAAAATTAAATTCAATGAACTTAAGCCTGATTAAAATATCAAAATTTGGATTAAAAACCATTAACAGTTCAATAAAATAACCACAATACTAATTATTGTTAACAGCTAAGGCACGAACTATATGTTTACATTTGTCCTTCAAGTTGTGCTGAAAAATGTCAACAAGAAAAAAGAAAGACAAAAACATGAAAACAAAAAAATGTACTTTGGATTTCAAGAAGAATTCTTGACAAAAAGTACGTAAAAACAAGAAGTAAGGAAGAACATGTAGATCAATTACAATAGGTAATCATTCATTCAAAGCAAATTTCGATCTACCAAGGTAAACTACTATTTGGTTTAAAGATTGATGTTTGACTAATGACGTCATCCATCGTCAATAGCGGAGAGAGCTAAACGGAAAACCCCACTGAAGAGATTGTGTGGTTACAATCGCAACTAGTCTGGGCAACCTGTCCTTGAAAGCCTGTATTCAATTCTCAGCTCAGTCAAGAATTAAAATTAACAACAAATTTTTATTCATTTCATGTTGTAAAATTCCTTTGTTCATAAACATAATAATTTAATGAAAATTAAATTCAATGAACTTAAGCCTGATTAAAATATCAAAATTTGGATAAAAACCATTAACAGTTCACTAAAATAACCACAATACTAATTATTTTTAACAGCTAAGGCACGAGCTATATGTTTACATTTGTCCTTCAAGTTGTGCTGAAAAATGTCAACAAGAAAAAAGAAAGACAAAAACATGAAAAACCAAAAAAAAAACTTTGGATTTCAAGAAGAATTCTTGATAAAAAGTACAAAAAAACAAGAAGTAAGGAAGAACATGTAGATCAATTAAAAAAGGTAATCATTCATTCAAAGAAAAATTTCTATCTACCAAGGTAAAATACCATTTGGTTTAAAGACTAATGTTTGACTAATGACGTTATCCGTCGTCAATGGCGGTGAGAGCTAAACGGAAAACCCCACTGAAGAGATTGTGTGGTTACAATCGAAACTAGTCTGGGCAACCTGTCCTTGAAAACCTGGGTTCAATTCCCAGCTCAGTCAAGAATGAAAAATCATCAATAAATTTTAATTCATTTCATGTTGTAAAATTTCTTTCTTCATAAAAATAATTTAATGAAAATTAAATTCAACGAACTTAAGCCTGATTAAAATATCAAAATTTGGATTAAAAACCATTAACAGTTCAATAAAATAACCACAATACGAATTATTGTTAACCACTAAGGCACGAGCTATATGTTTACATTTGTCCTTCAAGTTGCGCTGAAAAATGTCAACAAGAAAAAAAAGACAAAACATGAAAAAAATGAACTTAGGATTTCAAGAAGAATTCTTGGCAAAAAGTACGAAAAAACAAGAAGTAAGGAACAACATGTAGATCAATAGGTAATCATATATATTAAATATTTATTCAAAGCAAATTTCGATCTACCAAGGAAAAAAACCATTTGGTTTAACGAATTATGTTTGACTAATGACGTTATCCGTCGTCAATGGCGGTGAGAGCTAAACGGAAAACCCTACTGAAGAGATTGTGTGGTTACAATCGAAACTAGTCTGGGCAACGTGTCCCTGAAAACCTGGGTTCAATTCCCAGCTCAGTCAAGAATGAAAAATCTTCGATAAATTTTAATTCATTTCATGTTCTAAAATTCCTTTCTTCATAAAAATAATTAAATGAAAATTAAATTTAACGAACTTAAGCCTGATTAAAATATCAAAATTTGGATTAAAAACCATTAACAGTTCAATAAAATAACCACAACACTTATTATTGTTAACAGCTAAGGCACGAACTATATGTTTACATTTGTCCTTCAAGTTGTGCTGAAAAATGTCAACAAGAAAAAAAGACAAAAACATGAAAAAAATAAACTTTGGATTTTAAGAAGAATTCTTGGCAAAAATTACGAAAAAACAAGAAGTAAGGAAGAACATGTAGATCAATTAAAATAGGTAATCATTTATTCAAAGCAAAATTTCGATCTACCAAGGTAAAATACCATTTGACTTAAAGATTGAAGTTTGACTAATGACGTTATCCGTCGTCAATGGCGTTGAAAGCTAAACGGAAAACCCCACTGAAGCGATTGTGTGGTTACAAATGAAACTAGTCTGGGCAACCTGTCCGTGAAAACCTGGGTTCACTTCTCAGCTCAGTCAAGAATGAAAAATTATCAATAAATTTTAATTCATTTCATGTTGTAAAATTCCTTTCTTCATAAAAATAATTTAATGAAAATTAAATTCAATGAACTTAAGCCTGATTAAAATATTTTGGATAAAATAAATTTGGATTAAAAACCATTAACAGTTCAATAAAATAAACACAATAATAATTATTGCTAACAGCTCAGGCACGAACTATATGTTTACATTTGTCCTTCAAGTTGTGCTGAAAAATGTCAACAAGAAAAGAAAAAAAGACAAAAACATGAAAAACAAAAAAATTAACTTTGGATTTCAAGAAGAATTCTTGACAAAAAGTACGAAAAAACAAGAAGTAAGGAAGCACATGTGATCAATTAAAATAGGTAATCATTCATTCCAAGCAAATTTCGATCTTCCAAGGTAAAAGACCATTTTTTTTGAAGATTGATGTTTGACTAATGACGTCATCACTCGTCAATGGCTGTGAGAGCTAAACGGAAAACCCCACTGAAGATATTGTGTGGTTACAAATGAAACTAGTCTGTGCAACCTGTCCTTGAAAACCTGGGTTCAATTCCCAGCTAAGTCAAGAATGTAAAATTATCAATAAATTTTAATTCATTTCATGTTGTAAAATTCCTTTCTTCATAAAAATAATTTAATGAAAATTAAATTCAATGAACTTACGCCTGATTAAAATATCAAAATTTAGATTAAAAACCATTAACAGTTCAATAAAATAACCACAACACTAATTATTCTTAACAGCTAAGGCACGAACTATATGTTTACATTTTTCCTTCAAGTTGTGCTGAAAAATGTCAACAAGAAAAAAGAAAGACAAAAACATGAAAAACAAAAAAATGTACTTTGGATTTCAAGAAGAATTCTTGACAAAAAGTACGAAAAAACAAGAAGTAAGGAAGCACATGTCATCAATTAAAATAGGTAATCATTCATTCAAAGCAAAATTTCGATCTACCTAGGTAAAATACCATTTGGTTTAACGATTGATGTTTGACTAATGACGTTATCCGTCGTCAATGGCGGTGAGAGCTAAACGGAAAACCCCACTGAAGAGATTGTGTGGTTACAAATGAAACTAGTCTGGCCAACCTGTCCTTGAAAACCTGGGTTCAATTCCCAGCTCAGTCAAGAATGTAAAATTATCAATAAATTTTAATTCATTTCATGTTGTAAAATTCCTTTCTTCATTAAAATAATTTAATGAAAATTTAATTCAACGAACTTAAGCCTGATTAAAATATCAAAATTTGGATTAAAAACCATTAACAGTCCAATAAAATAACCACAATACGAATTATTGTTAACCACTAAGGCACGAGCTATATGATAACATTTGTCCTTCAAGTTGTGCTGAAAAATGTCAACAAGAAAAAAGAAAGACAAAAACATGAAAAAACAAAAAAATGTACTTTGGATTTCAAGAAGAATTCTTGACAAAAAGTTCGCAAAAACAAAAAGTAAGGAAGAACATGTAGATCAATTACAATATGTAATCATTCATTCAAAGCAAATTTCGATCTACCAAGGTAAAATACCATTTGGTTTAAAGATTGATGTTTGACTAATGACGTCATCCATCCTCAATAGCGGAGAGAGCTAAACGGAAAACCCCACTGAAGAGATTGTGTGGTTACAATCGCAACTAGTCTGGGCAACCTGTCCGTGAAAACCTGGGTTCACTTCTCAGCTCAGTCAAGAATGTAAAATTATCAATAAATTTTGTAAAATTCCTTTCTTCATTAAAATAATTTAATGAAAATTTAATTCAACGAACTTACACCTGATTAAAATATCAAAATTTGGATTAAAAACCATTAACAGTTCAATAAAATAACCACAATACTAATTATTTTTAACAGCTCAGGCACGAACTATATGTTTACATTTGTCCTTCAAGTTGTGCTGAAAAATGTCAACAAGAAAAAAAACACAAAACATGAAAAACAAAAAAATTAACTTTGGATTTCAAGAAGAATTCTTGACAAAAAGTACGAAAAAACAGGAAGTAAGGAACAACATGTAGATCAATAGGTAATCATTCATTCAAAGCAAATTTCGATCTACCAAGGTAAATTACCATTCGGTTTAAAGATTGATGTTTGACTAATGACGTCTTCCTTCGTTAATGACGGCAAACCCCACTGAAGAGATTGTGTGCTACAATCGAAACTAGTCTGGGCAACCTGTCCGTGAAAACCTGGTTTCAATTCTCAGCTCAGTCAACAATGAAAAATTATCAACAAATTTTAATTCATTTCATGTTGTAAAATTCCTTTCTTCATAAAAATAATTTAATGAAAATTAAATTCAATGAACTTACAACGCCTGATTAAAATATCAAAATTTGGATTAAAAACCATTAACAGTTCAATAAAATAACCACAACACTAATTATTCTTAACAGCTAAGGCACGAACTATATGTTTACATTTGTCCTTCAAGTTGTGCTGAAAAATGTCAACAAGAAAAAAGAAAGACAAAAACATGAAAAACAAAAAAATGTACTTTGGATTTCAAGAAGAATTCTTGACAAAAAGTACGAAAAAACAAGAAGTAAGGAAGCACATGTGATCAATTAAAATAGGTAATCATTCATTCAAAGCAAAATTTCGATCTACCAAGGTAAAATACCATTTGGTTTAACGATTGATGTTTGACTAATGACGTCATCCATCCTCAATAGCGGAGAGAGCTAAACGGAAAACCCCACTGAAGAGATTGTGTGGTTACAAATGAAACTAGTCTGGGCAACCTGTGCTTGAAAACCTGGGTTCAATTCCCAGCTCAGTCAAGAATGTAAAATTATCAATAAATTTTAATTCATTTCATGTTGTAAAATTCCTTTCTTCATTAAAATAATTTAATGAAAATTTAATTCAACGAACTTAAGCCTGATTAAAATATCAAAATTTGGATTAAAAACCATTAACAGTCCAATAAAATAACCACAATACGAATTATTGTTAACCACTAAGGCACGAGCTATATGGTAACATTTGTCCTTCAAGTTGTGCTGAAAAATGTCAACAAGAAAAAAGAAAGACAAAAACATGAAAAACAAAAAAATGTACTTTGGATTTCAAGAAGAATTCTTGACAAAAAGTTCGCAAAAACAAAAAGTAAGGAAGAACATGTAGATCAATTACAATATGTAATCATTCATTCAAAGCAAATTTAGATCTACCAAGGTAAAATACCATTTGGTTTAAAGATTGATGTTTGACTAATGACGTCATCCATCCTCAATAGCGGAGAGAGCTAAACGGAAAACCCCACTGAAGAGATTGTGTGGTTACAATCGCAACTAGTCTGGGCAACCAGTCCGTGAAAACCTGGGTTCACTTCTCAGCTCAGTCAAGAATGTAAAATTATCAATAAATTTTGTAAAATTCCTTTCTTCATTAAAATAATTTAATGAAAATTTAATTCAACGAACTTACGCCTGATTAAAATATCAAAATTTGGATTAAAAACCATTAACAGTTCAATAAAATAACCACAATACTAATTATTTTTAACAGCTCAGGCACGAACTATATGTTTACATTTGTCCTTCAAGTTGTGCTGAAAAATGTCAACAAGAAAAAAAAAGACAAAACATGAAAAACAAAAAAATTAACTTTGGATTTCAAGAAGAATTCTTGACAAAAAGTTCGAAAAAACAGGAAGTAAGGAACAACATGTAGATCAATAAGTAATCATTCATTCAAAGCAAATTTCGATCTACCAAAGTAAATTACCATTCGCTTTAAAGATTGATGTTTGACTAATGACGTCTTCCTTCGTCAATGACGGCAAACCCCACTGAAGAGATTGTGTGCTACAATCGAAACTAGTCTGGGCAACCTGTCCGTGAAAACTGGGTTCAATTCTCAGCTCAGTCAACAATGAAAAATTATCAATAAATTTTAATTCATTTCATGTTGTAAAATTCCTTTCTTCATAAAAATAATTTAATGAAAATTAAATTCAATGAACTTACTACGCCTGATTAAAATATCAAAATTTGGATTAAAAACCATTAACAGTTCAATAAAATAACCACAATACTAATTATTGTTAACAGCTCAGGCACGAACTATATGTTTACATTTGTCCTTCAAGTTGTGCTGAAAAATGTCAACAAGAAAAGAAAAAAAGACAAAAACATGAAAAACAAAAAAATTTACTTTGGATTTCAAGAAGAATTCTTGATAAAAAGTACGAAAAAACAAGAAGTAACGAAGCACATGTGATCAATTAAAATAGGTAACCATTCATTCAAAGCAAAATTTCGATCTACCAAGGTAAAATACCATTTGGTTTAACGATTGATGTTTGACTAATGACGTTATCCGTCGTCAATGGCGGTGAGAGCTAAACGGAAAACCCCACTGAAGAGATTGTGTGGTTACAAATGCAACTAGTCTGGGCAACCTGTCCTTGAAAGCCTGGGTTCAATTCCCAGCTCAGTCAAGAATGAAAAATCATCAATAAATTTTAATTCATTTCATGTTGTAAAATTCCTTACTTCATAAAAATAATTTAATGAAAATTAAATTCAACGAACTTAAGCCTGATTAAAATATCAAAATTTGGATTAAAAACCATTAACAGTTCAATAAAATAACCACAACACTAATTAATGTTAACAGCTAAGGCACGAACTATATGTTTACATTTGTCCTTCAAGTTGTGCTGAAAAATTTCAACAAGAAAAGAAAAAAAGACAAAAACATGATAAACAAAAAACTGAACTTTGGATTTCAATAAGAATTCTTGACAAAAAGTACGATAAAACAAGAAGTAAGGAAGACCATGTAGATCAATTAAATTAGGTAATCATTCATTCAAAGCAAATTTCGATCTTCCAAGGTAAAATACCATTTGGTTTGAAGATTGATGTTTGACTAATGACGTTATCCGTCGTCAATGGCGGTGAGAGCTAAACGGAAAACCCCACTGAAGAGATTGTGTGGTTACAAATGAAACTAGTCTGGGCAACCTGTCCGTGAAAACCTGGGTTCACTTCTCAGCTCAGTCAAGAATGAAAAATTATCAATAAATTTTAATTCATTTCATGTTGTAAAATTCCTTTCTTCATAAAAATAATTTAATGAAAATTAAATTCAATGAACTTAAGCCTGATTAAAATATTTTGGATAAAATAAATTTGGATTAAAAACCATTAACAGTTCAATAAAATAACCACAATAATAATTATTGCTAACAGCTCAGGCACGAACTATATGTTTACATTTGTCCTTCAAGTTGTGCTGAAAAATGTCAACAAGAAAAGAAAAAAAGACAAAAACATGAAAAACAAAAAAATTAACTTTGGATTTCAAGAAGAATTCTTGACAAAAAGTACGAAAAAACAAGAAGTAAGGAAGCACATGTGATCAATTAAAATAGGTAATCATTCATTCCAAGCAAATTTCGATCTTCCAAGGTAAAAGACCATTTTTTTTGAAGATTGATGTTTGACTAATGACGTCATCACTCGTCAATGGCTGTGAGAGCTAAACGGAAAACCCCACTGAAGATATTGTGTGGTTACAAATGAAACTAGTCTGGGCAACCTGTCCTTGAAAACCTGGGTTCAATTCCCAGCTAAGTCAAGAATGTAAAATTATCAATAAATTTTAATTCATTTCATGTTGTAAAATTCCTTTCTTCATAAAAATAATTTAATGAAAATTAAATTCAATGAACTTACGCCTGATTAAAATATCAAAATTTAGATTAAAAACCATTAACAGTTCAATAAAATAACCACAACACTAATTATTCTTAACAGCTAAGGCACGAACTATATGTTTACATTTGTCCTTCAAGTTGTGCTGAAAAATGTCAACAAGAAAAAAGAAAGACAAAAACATGAAAAACAAAAAAATGTACTTTGGATTTCAAGAAGAATTCTTGACAAAAAGTACGAAAAAACAAGAAGTAAGGAAGCACATGTCATCAATTAAAATAGGTAATCATTCATTCAAAGCAAAATTTCGATCTACCAAGGTAAAATACCATTTGGTTTAACGATTGATGTTTGACTAATGACGTTATCCGTCGTCAATGGCGGTGAGAGCTAAACGGAAAACCCCACTGAAGAGATTGTGTGGTTACAAATGAAACTAGTCTGGCCAACCTGTCCTTGAAAACCTGGGTTCAATTCCCAGCTCAGTCAAGAATGTAAAATTATCAATAAATTTTAATTCATTTCATGTTGTAAAATTCCTTTCTTCATTAAAATAATTTAATGAAAATTTAATTCAACGAACTTAAGCCTGATTAAAATATCAAAATTTGGATTAAAAACCATTAACAGTCCAATAAAATAACCACAATACGAATTATTGTTAACCACTAAGGCACGAGCTATATGATAACATTTGTCCTTCAAGTTGTGCTGAAAAATGTCAACAAGAAAAAAGAAAGACAAAAACATGAAAAAACAAAAAAATGTACTTTGGATTTCAAGAAGAATTCTTGACAAAAAGTTCGCAAAAACAAAAAGTAAGGAAGAACATGTAGATCAATTACAATATGTAATCATTCATTCAAAGCAAATTTCGATCTACCAAGGTAAAATACCATTTGGTTTAAAGATTGATGTTTGACTAATGACGTCATCCATCCTCAATAGCGGAGAGAGCTAAACGGAAAACCCCACTGAAGAGATTGTGTGGTTACAATCGCAACTAGTCTGGGCAACCTGTCCGTGAAAACCTGGGTTCACTTCTCAGCTCAGTCAAGAATGTAAAATTATCAATAAATTTTGTAAAATTCCTTTCTTCATTAAAATAATTTAATGAAAATTTAATTCAACGAACTTACACCTGATTAAAATATCAAAATTTGGATTAAAAACCATTAACAGTTCAATAAAATAACCACAATACTAATTATTTTTAACAGCTCAGGCACGAACTATATGTTTACATTTGTCCTTCAAGTTGTGCTGAAAAATGTCAACAAGAAAAAAAACACAAAACATGAAAAACAAAAAAATTAACTTTGGATTTCAAGAAGAATTCTTGACAAAAAGTACGAAAAAACAGGAAGTAAGGAACAACATGTAGATCAATAGGTAATCATTCATTCAAAGCAAATTTCGATCTACCAAGGTAAATTACCATTCGGTTTAAAGATTGATGTTTGACTAATGACGTCTTCCTTCGTTAATGACGGCAAACCCCACTGAAGAGATTGTGTGCTACAATCGAAACTAGTCTGGGCAACCTGTCCGTGAAAACCTGGGTTCAATTCTCAGCTCAGTCAACAATGAAAAATTATCAACAAATTTTAATTCATTTCATGTTGTAAAATTCCTTTCTTCATAAAAATAATTTAATGAAAATTAAATTCAATGAACTTACAACGTCTGATTAAAATATCAAAATTTGGATTAAAAACCATTAACAGTTCAATAAAATAACCACAACACTAATTATTCTTAACAGCTAAGGCACGAACTATATGTTTACATTTGTCCTTCAAGTTGTGCTGAAAAATGTCAACAAGAAAAAAGAAAGACAAAAACATGAAAAACAAAAAAATGTACTTTGGATTTCAAGAAGAATTCTTGACAAAAAGTACGAAAAAACAAGAAGTAAGGAAGCACATGTGAACAATTAAAATAGGTAATCATTCATTCAAAGCAAAATTTCGATCTACCAAGGTAAAATACCATTTGGATTAACGATTGATGTTTGACTAATGACGTCATCCATCCTCAATAGCGGAGAGAGCTAAACGGAAAACCCCACTGAAGAGATTGTGTGGTTACAAATGAAACTAGTCTGGGCAACCTGTGCTTGAAAACCTGGGTTCAATTCCCAGCTCAGTCAAGAATGTAAAATTATCAATAAATTTTAATTCATTTCATGTTGTAAAATTCCTTTCTTCATTAAAATAATTTAATGAAAATTTAATTCAACGAACTTAAGCCTGATTAAAATATCAAAATTTGGATTAAAAACCATTAACAGTCCAATAAAATAACCACAATACGAATTATTGTTAACCACTAAGGCACGAGCTATATGATAACATTTGTCCTTCAAGTTGTGCTGAAAAATGTCAACAAGAAAAAAGAAAGACAAAAACATGAAAAACAAAAAAATGTACTTTGGATTTCAAGAAGAATTCTTGACAAAAAGTTCGCAAAAACAAAAAGTAAGGAAGAACATGTAGATCAATTACAATATGTAATCATTCATTCAAAGCAAATTTAGATCTACCAAGGTAAAATACCATTTGGTTTAAAGATTGATGTTTGACTAATGACGTCATCCATCCTCAATAGCGGAGAGAGCTAAACGGAAAACCCCACTGAAGAGATTGTGTGGTTACAATCGCAACTAGTCTGGGCAACCAGTCCGTGAAAACCTGGGTTCACTTCTCAGCTCAGTCAAGAATGTAAAATTATCAATAAATTTTGTAAAATTCGTTTCTTCATTAAAATAATTTAATGAAAATTAAATTCAACGAACTTACGCCTGATTAAAATATCAAAATTTGGATTAAAAACCATTAACAGTTCAATAAAATAACCACAATACTAATTATTTTTAACAGCTCAGGCACGAACTATATGTTTACATTTGTCCTTCAAGTTGTGCTGAAAAATGTCAACAAGAAAAAAAAAGACAAAACATGAAAAACAAAAAAATTAACTTTGGATTTCAAGAAGAATTCTTGACAAAAAGTTCGAAAAAACAGGAAGTAAGGAACAACATGTAGATCAATAAGTAATCATTCATTCAAAGCAAATTTCGATCTACCAAGGTAAATTACCATTCGCTTTAAAGATTGATGTTTGACTAATGACGTCTTCCTTCGTCAATGACGGCAAACCCCACTGAAGAGATTGTGTGCTACAATCGAAACTAGTCTGGGCAACCTGTCCGTGAAAACCTGGGTTCAATTCTCAGCTCAGTCAACAATGAAAAATTATCAATAAATTTTAATTCATTTCATGTTGTAAAATTCCTTTCTTCATAAAAATAATTTAATGAAAATTAAATTCAATGAACTTACTACGCCTGATTAAAATATCAAAATTTGGATTAAAAACCATTAACAGTTCAATAAAATAACCACAATACTAATTATTGTTAACAGCTCAGGCACGAACTATATGTTTACATTTGTCCTTCAAGTTGTGCTGAAAAATGTCAACAAGAAAAGAAAAAAAGACAAAAACATGAAAAACAAAAAAATTTACTTTGGATTTCAAGAAGAATTCTTGATAAAAAGTACGAAAAAACAAGAAGTAAGGAAGCACATGTGATCAATTAAAATAGGTAACCATTCATTCAAAGCAAAATTTCGATCTACCAAGGTAAAATACCATTTGGTTTAACGATTGATGTTTGACTAATGACGTTATCCGTCGTCAATGGCGGTGAGAGCTAAACGGAAAACCCCACTGAAGAGATTGTGTGGTTACAAATGAAACTAGTCTGGGCAACCTGTCCTTGAAAACCTGGGTTCAATTCCCAGCTCAGTCAAGAATGAAAAATCATCAATAAATTTTAATTCATTTCATGTTGTAAAATTCCTTACTTCATAAAAATAATTTAATGAAAATTAAATTCAACGAACTTAAGCCTGATTAAAATATCAAAATTTGGATTAAAAACCATTAACAGTTCAATAAAATAACCACAACACTAATTAATGTTAACAGCTAAGGCACGAACTATATGTTTACATTTGTCCTTCAAGTTGTGCTGAAAAATTTCAACAAGAAAAGAAAAAAAGACAAAAACATGATAAACAAAAAACTGAACTTTGGATTTCAATAAGAATTCTTGACAAAAAGTACGATAAAACAAGAAGTAAGGAAGACCATGTAGATCAATTAAATTAGGTAATCATTCATTCAAAGCAAATTTCGATCTTCCAAGGTAAAATACCATTTGGTTTGAAGATTGATGTTTGACTAATGACGACATCACTCGTCAATGGCGGTGAGAGCTAAACGGAAAACCCCACTGAAGAGATTGTGTGATAACAATCGAAACTAGTATGGGCAACCTGTCCGTGAAAACCTGGGTTCACTTCTCAGCTCAGTCAAGAATAAAAATTAACAACAAATTTGTATTCATTTCATGTTGTAAAATTCCTTTGTTCATAAACATAATAATTTAATGAAAATTAAATTCAATGAACTTAAGCCTGATTAAAATATCAAAATTTGGATAAAAACCATTAACAGTTCACTAAAATAACCACAATACTAATTATTTTTAACAGGTAAGGCACGAGCTATATGTTTACATTTGTCCTTCAAGTTGTGCTGAAAAATGTCAACAAGAAAAAAGAAAGACAACAACATGAAAAACAAAAAAATGTACTTTGGATTTCAAGAAGAATTCCTGACAAAAAGTACGAAAAACAAGAAGTAAGGAAGCACATGTGATCAATTAAAATAGGTAATCATTCATTCAAAGCAAAATTTCGATCTACCAAGGTAAAATACCATTTGGTTTAACGATTGATGTTTGACTAATGACGTTATCCGTCGTCAATGGCGGTGAGAGCTAAACGGAAAACCCCACTGAAGAGATTGTGTGGTTACAAATGAAACTAGTCTGGGCAACCTGTCCTTGAAAACCTGGGTTCAATTCCCAGCTCAGTCAAGAATGAAAAATCATCAATAAATTTTAATTCATTTCATGTTGTAAAATTTTTTTCTTCATAAAAATAATTAAATGAAAATTAAATTCAACGAACTTAAGCCTGATTAAAATATCAAAATTTGGATTAAAAACCATTAACAGTTCAATAAAATAACCACAACACTAATTATTGTTAACAGCTAAGGCACGAACTATATGTTTACATTTGTCCTTCAAGTTGTGCTGAAAAATGTCAACAAGAAAAAAATACAAAAACATGAAAAAATAAACTTTAGATTTTAAGAAGAATTCTTGACAAAAAGTACAAAAAACAAGAAGTAAGGAACAACATGTAGATCAATAGGTAATCATTCATTCAAAGCAAATTTCGATCTTCCAAGGTAAAATACCATTTGGTTTAACGATTGATGTTTGACTAATGAAGTTATCCGTCGTCAATGGCGGTGAGAGCTAAACGGAAAACCCTACTGAATAGATTGTGTGGTTACAATCGAAACTAGTCTGGGCAACCTGTCCCTGAAAACCTGGGTTCAATTCCCAGCTCAGTCAAGAATGAAAAATCTTCGATAAATTTTAATTCATTTCATGTTGTAAAATTCCTTTCTACATAAAATTAATTTAATGAAAATTAAATTCAATGAACTTAAGCCTGATTAAAATATCAAAATTTGGATTAAAAACCATTAACAGTTCAATAAAATAACCACAATACTAATTATTGTTAACAGCTCAGGCACGAAATACATGTTTACATTTGTCCTTCAAGTTGTGCTGAAAAATGTCAACAAGAAAAGAAAAAAAGACAAAAACATGAAAAACAAAAAAATTAACTTTGGATTTCAAGAAGAATTCTTGACAAAAAGTACGAAAAAAAAAGAAGTAAGGAAGCACATGTGATCAATTAAAATAGGTAACCATTCATTTAAAGCAAAATTTCGATCTACCAAGGTGAAATACCATTTGGTTTAACGATTGATGTTTGACTAATGACGTTATCCGTCGTCAATGGCGGTGAGAGCTAAACGGAAAACCCCACTGAAGAGATTGTGTGGTTACAAATGAAACTAGTCTGGGCAACCTGTCCTTGAAAACCTGGGTTCAATTCCCAGCTCAGTCAATTATCAAAAATCATCAATAAATTTTAATTCATTTCATGTTGTAAAATTCCTTTCTACATAAAATTAATTTAATGAAAATTAAATTCAATGAACTTAAGCCTGATTAAAATATCAAAATTTGGATTAAAAACCATTAACAGTTCAATAAAATAACCACAACACTAATTATTGTTAACAGCTAAGGCACGAACTATATGTTTACATTTGTCCTTCAAGTTGTGCTGAAAAATGTCAACAAGAAAAAAAAAACAAAAACATGAAAAAAATAAATTTTAGTTTTTAAGAAGAATTCTTGACAAAAAGTACGAAAAACAAGAAGTAAGGAACAACATGTAGATCAATAGGTAATCATTCATTCAAAGCAAATTTCGATCTTCCAAGGTAAAATACCGTTTGGTTTAACGATTGATGTTTGACTAATGAACTTATCCGTCGTCAATGGCGGTGAGAGCTAAACGGAAAACCCTACAGAATAGATTGTGTGGTTACAATCGAAACTAGTCTGGGCAACCTGTCCGTGAAAACCTGGGTTCAATTCCCAGCTCAGTCAAGAATGAAAAATCTTCGATAAATTTTAATTCATTTCATGTTGTAAAATTCCTTTCTACATAAAATTAATTTAATGAAAATTAAATTCAATGAACTTAAGCCTGATTAAAATATCAAAATTTGGATTAAAAACCATTAACAGTTCAATAAAATAACCACAACACTAATTATTGTTAACAGCTAATGCACGAACTATATGTTTACATTTGTCCTTCAAGTTGTGCTGAAAAATGTCAACAAGAAAAAAATACAAAAACATGAAAAAAATAAACTTTAGATTTTAAGAAGAATTCTTGACAAAAAGTACGAAAAACAAGAAGTAAGGAACAACATGTAGATCAATAGGTAATCATTCATTCAAAGCAAATTTCGATCTTCCAAGGTAAAATACCATTTGGTTTAACGATTGATGTTTGACTAATGACGTTATCCGTCGTCAATGGCGGTGAGAGCTAAACGGAAAACCCTACTGAATAGATTGTGTTGTTACAATCGAAACTAGTCTGGGCAACCTGTCCCTGAAAACCTGGGTTCAATTCCCAGCTCAGTCAAGAATGAAAAATCTTCGATAAATTTTAATTCATTTCATGTTGTAAAATTCCTTTCTTCATAAAAATAATTAAATGAAAATTAAATTCAACGAACTTAAGCCTGATTAAAATATCAAAATTTGGATTAAAAACCATTAACAGTTCAATAAAATAACCACAACACTAATTATTGTTAACAGCTAAGGCACGAACTATAAGTTAACATTTATCCTTCAAGTTGTGCTGAAAAATGTCAACAAGAAAAGAAAAAAAGACAAAAACATGAAAAACAAAAAAATTTACTTTGGATTTCAAGAAGAATTCTTGACAAAAAGTACGAAAAAACAAGAAGTAAGGAAGAACATGTAGATCAATTAAAATAGGTAATCATTTATTCAAAGCAAAATTTCGATCTACCAAGGTTAAATACCATTTGATTTAAAGATTGAAGTTTGACTAATGACGTTATCCGTCGTCAATGGCGGTGAAAGCTAAACGGAAAACCCCACTGAAGCGATTGTGTGGTTACAAATGAAACTAGTCTGGGCAACCTGTCCGTGAAAACCTGGGTTCACTTCTCAGCTTAGTCAAGAATGAAAAATTATCAATAAATTTTAATTCATTTCATGTTGTAAAATTCCTTTCTTCATAAAAATAATTAAATGAAAATTAAATTCAACGAACTTAAGCCTGATTAAAATATCAAAATTTGGATTAAAAACCATTAACAGTTCAATAAAATAACCACAACACTAATTATTGTTAACAGCTAAGGCACGAACTATATGTTTACATTTGTCCTTCAAGTTGTGCTGAAAAATGTCAACAAGAAAAGAAAAAAAGACAAAAACATGAAAAACAAACAAATTAACTTTGGATTTCAAGAAGAATTCTTGACAAAAAGTACGAAAAAACAAGAAGTAAGGAAGCACATGTGATCAATTAAAATAGGTAATCATTCATTTAAAGCAAAATTTCGATCTACCAAGGTAAAATACCATTTGGTTTAACGATTGATGTTTGACTAATGACGTTATCCGTTGTCGCTGGCGGTGAGAGCTAAACGGAAAACCCCACTGAAGAGATTGTGTGGTTACAAATGAAACTAGTCTGGCCAACCTGTCCTTGAAAACCTGGGTTCAATTCCCAGCTCAGTCAAGAATAAAAAATCATCAATAAATTTTAATTCATTTCATGTTGTAAAATTCCTTTCTTCATTAAAATAATTTAATGAAAATAAAATTCAACGAACTTAAGCCTGATTAAAATATCAAAATTTGGATTAAAAACCATTAACAGTTCAATAAAATAACCACAACACTAATTATTGTTAACAGCTAAGGCACGAACTATATGTTTACATTTGTCCTTCAAGTTGTGCTGAAAAATGTCAACAAGAAAAGAAAAAAAGACAAAAACATGAAAAACAAAAAAATTAACTTTGGATTTCAAGAAGAATTCTTGACAAAAAGTACGAAAAAACAAGAAGTAAGGAAGCACATGTGATCAATTAAAATAGGTAATCATTCATTTAAAGCAAAATTTCGATCTACCAAGGTAAAATACCATTTGGTTTAACGATTGATGTTTGACTAATGACGTTATCCGTCGTCGCTGGCGGTGAGAGCTAAACGGAAAACCCCACTGAAGAGATTGTGTGGTTACAATCGCAACTAGTCTGGGCAACCTGTCCGTGAAAACCTGGATTCAATTCTCAGCTCAGTCAAGAATTAAAATTAACAACAAATTTTTATTCATTTCATGTTGTAAAATTCCTTTCTTCATTAACATAATAATTTAATGAAAATTAAATTCAATGAACTTAAGCCTGATTAAAATATCAAAATTTGGATTAAAAACCATTAACAGTTCAATAAAATAACCACAACACTAATTATTGTTAACAGCTAAGGCACGAACTATATGTTTACATTTGTCCTTCAAGTTGGGCTGAAAAATGTCAACAAGAAAAAAGAAAGACATAAATATGAAAAACAATAAAATGTACTTTGGATTTCAAGAAGAATTTTTGACAAAAAGTACGAAAAACAAGAAGTAAGGAAGAACATGTAGATCAATTAAAACAGGTAATCATTTATTCAAAGCCAAATTTCGATCTATCAAGGAAAGATACCATTTGATTTAAAGATTGAAGTTTGACTAATGACGTTATCCGTCGTCAATGGCGGTGAAACCTAAACGGAAAACTCCACTTAAGCGATTGTGTGGTTACAAATGAAACTAGTCTGGGCAACCTGTCCGTGAAAACCTGGGTTCACTTCTCAGCTCAGTCAAGAATTAAAAATTATCAATACAATAATTAGTATTGTGGTTATTTTATTGAACTGTTAATGGTTTTTAATCCAAATTTAGATATTTTAATTAGGCTTAAGTTCATTGAATTTAATTTGCATTAAATTATTTTTATGAAGAAAGGAATTTTTACAACATGGAAGATTAATTAAAATTGTTATTGATAATTTTCATTCTTGACTGACCTGGGATTCGAAGCCAGGCTGTCTGGCGTGTGATTCGAACCCAGGCGGCTGGTTACCCTGACATGTTTCGACCTCAACCACTAGGTCTCCTCAGAGGGATTTGCCGTCTTACACTCGCAGCCATCGATGACTGCTGACGTCAGTAGTCAAACATCAATCCTTAAACCAAATTGTATTTTAACCTTTGGTAGATCGAAATTTGCTTTTTGAATGATTATCCATTTTTAATTGATCTCACATGTTTTCCTTACTTCTGTTTTTTCGTACTTTTTGTCAAGAATTCTTCTTGAAGTCCAAAGTACATTTTTTTTTTTTTTTTTTTTTTGTTTTTCCTGTTTTTGTCTTTCTTTTTTCTAGTTGACCTTTTTCAGCACAACTTGAAGGACAAATGTAAACATAGCTCGTGCCTTAGCTGTTAACAATAATTAGTATTGTGGTTATTTTATTGAACTGTTAATGGTTTTTAATCCAAATTTAGATAGCAAATTTCGATCTACCAAAGGTTAAAATACAATTTGGTTTAAGGATTGATGTTTGACTACTGACGTCAGCAGTCATCGATGGCTGCGAGTGTAAGACAGCAAATCCCTCTGAGGAGACCTAGTGGTTGAGGTCGAAACATGTCAGGATTTCCAGCCGCCTGGGTTCGAATCACACGCCAGACAGCCTGGCTTCGAATCCCAGGTCAGTCAAGAATGAAAATTATCAATAACAATTTTAATTAATCTTCCATGTTGTAAAAATTCCTTTCTTCATAAAAATAATTTAATGCAAATTAAATTCAATGAACTTAAGCCTAATTAAAATATCTAAATTTGAATTATCAATACATTTTAATTCATTTCATGTTGTAAAATTCCTTTCTTCATAAATATAATTTAATGAAAATTAAATTCAATGAACTTAAGCCTGATTAAAATATCAAAATTTGGATTAAAAACTATAAACAGTTCAATAAAATAACCACAATACTAATTATTGTTAACAGCTCAGGCACGAACTATATGTTTACATTTGCCCTTCAAGTTGTGCTGAAAAATGTCAACAAGAAAAGAAAAAAAGACAAAAACATGAAAAACAAAAAAATTAACTTTGGATTTCAAGAAGAATTCTTGACAAAAAGTACGAAAAAACAAGAAGTAAGGAAGCACATGTGATCAATTAAAATAGGTAATCATTCATGCAAAGCAAAATTTCGATCTACCAAGGTAAAATACCATTTGGTTTAACGATTGATGTTTGCCTAATGACGTTATCCGTCGTCAATTGCGGTGAGAGCTAAACGGAAAACCCCACTGAAGAGATTGTGTGGTTACAAATGAAACTAGTCTGGGCAACCTGTCCTTGAAAACCTGGGTTCAATTCCCAGCTCAGTCAAGAATGAAAAATCATCAATAAATTTTAATTCATTTCATGTTGTAAAATTCCTTTCTTCATAAAAATAATTTAATGAAAATTAAATTCAACGAACTTAAGCCTAATTAAAATATCAAAATTTGGATTAAAAACCATTAACAGCTTGTGTGATAACAATCGAAACTAGTATGGGCAACCTGTCCGTGAAAACCTGGGTTCACTTCTCAGCTCAGTCAAGAATGAAAAATTATCAATAAATTTTAATTCATTTCATGTTGTAAAATTCCTTTCTTCATAAAAATAATTTAATGAAAATTAAATTGAATGAACTTAAGCCTGATTAAAATATCAAAATTTGGATTAAAAACCATGAACAGTTCAATAAAATAACCACAATACTAATTATTGTTAACAGCTCAGGCACGAACTATATGTTTACATTGGTCATGCAAGTTGTGCTGCAAAATGTCAACAAGAAAAAAGAAAGACAAAAACATGAAAAACAAAAAAATGTACTTTTGATTTCAATAAGAATTCTTGACAAAAAGTACGCAAAAATAAGAAGTAAGGAAGAACATGTAGATCAATTACAATAGGTAACCATTCATTCAAAGCAAATTTCGATCTACCAAGGTAAACTACTATTTGGTTTAAAGATAGATGTTTGACTAATGACGTCATCCATCGTCAATAGCGGAGAGAGCTAAACGGAAAACCCCACTGAAGAGATTGTGTGATTACAATCGCAACTAGTCTGGGCAACCTGTCCGTGAAAGCCTGGATTCAATTCTCAGCTCAGTCAAGAATTAAAATTAACAACAAATTTTTATTCATTTCATGTTGTAAAATTCCTTTGTTCATAGACATAATAATTTAATGAAAATTAAATTCAATGAACTTAAGCCTGATTAAAATATCAAAATTTGGATAAAAACCATTAACAGTTCACTAAAATAACCACAATACTTATTATTGGTAACCACTAAGGCACGAGCTATATGTTTACATTTGTCCATCAAGTTGTGCTGAAAAATGTCAACAAGAAAAAAGAAAGACAAAAACATGAAAAACCAAAAAAAAACTTTGGATTTCAAGAAGAATTCTTGACAAAAAGTACGAAAAAACAAGAAGTAAGGAAGAACATGTAGATCAATTACAATAGGTAACAATTCATTCAAAGCAAATTTCGATCTACCAAGGTAAATTACTATTTGGTTTAAAGATTGATGTTTGACTAATGACGTCATCCATCGTCAATAGCGGAGAGAGCTAAACGGAAAACCCCACTGAAGAGATTGTGTGGTTACAATCGAAACTAGTATGGGCAACCTGTCCTTGAAAACATGATAAACAAAAAAATTATCTTTGGATTTCAAAAGAATTCTTGACAAAAAGTACGAAAAAACAAGAAGTAAGGAAGAACATGTAGATCAATTAAATAGGTAATCATTTATTCAAAGCCAAATTTCGATCTATCAAGGAAAGATACCATTTGATTTAAAGATTGAAGTTTGACTAATGACGTTATCCGTCGTCAATGGCGGTGAAAGCTAAACGGAAAACCCCACTTAAGCGATTGTGTGGTTACAAATGAAACTAGTCTGGGCAACCTGTCCGTGAAAACCTGGGTTCACTTCTCAGCTCAGTCAAGAATGAAAAATTATCAATACATTTTAATTCATTTCATGTTGTAAAATTCCTTTCTTTATAAAAATAATTTAATGAAAATTAAATTCAATGAACTTAAGCCTGATTAAAATATCAAAATTTGGATTAAAAACACTTAACAGTTCAATAAAATAACCACAACACTAATTAATGTTAACAGCTAAGGCACGAACTATATGTTTACATTTGTCCTTCAAGTTGTGCGGAAAAATTTCAACAAGAAAAGAAAAAAAGACAAAAACATGAAAAACAAAAAAATTAACTTTGGATTTCAATAAGAATTCTTGACAAAAAGTACGATAAAACAAGAAGTAAGGAAGAACATGTAGATCAATTAAAATAGGTAATCATTCATTCAAAGCAAATTTCGATCTTCCAAGGTAAAATACCATTTGGTTTGAAGATTGATGTTTGACTAATGACGACATCACTCGTCAATGGCGGTGAGAGCTAAACGGAAAACCCCACTGAAGAGATTGTGTGATAACAATCGAAACTAGTATGGGCAACCTGTCCGTGAAAACCTGGGTTCACTTCTCAGCTCAGTCAAGAATGAAAAAATATCAATAAATTTTAATTCATTTCATGTTGTAAAATTCCTTTCTTCATAAAAATAATTTAATGAAAATTAAATTCAACGAACTTAAGCCTGATTAAGATATCAAAATTTGGATTAAAAACCATTAACAGTTCAATAAAATAACCACAACACTAATTATTGTTAACAGCTAAGGCACGAACTATATGTTAACATTTAACCTTCAAGTTGTGCTGAAAAATGACAACAAGAAAAGAAAAAAAGACAAAAACATGAAAAACAAAAAAATTAACTTTGGATTTCAAAAGAATTCTTGACAAAAAGTACGAAAAAACAAGAAGTAAGGAAGAACATGTAGATCAATTAAATAGGTAATCATTTATTCAAAGCCAAATTTCGATCTATCAAGGAAAGATACCATTTGATTTAAAGATTGAAGTTTGACTAATGACGTTATCCGTCGTCAATGGCGGTGAAAGCTAAACGGAAAACCCCACTTAAGCGATTGTGTGGTTACAAATGAAACTAGTCTGGGCAACCTGTCCGTGAAAACCTGGGTTCACTTCTCAGCTCAGTCAAGAATGAAAAATTATCAATACATTTTAATTCATTTCATGTTGTAAAATTCCTTTCTTCATAAAAATAATTTAATGAAAATTAAATTCAATGAACTTAAGCCTGATTAAAATATCAAAATTTGGATTAAAAACTATTAACAGTTCAATAAAATAACCACAATACTAATTATTGTTAACAGCTCAGGCACGAACTATATGTTTACATTTGCCCTTCAAGTTGTGCTGAAAAATGTCAACAAGAAAAGAAAAAAAGACAAAAACATGAAAAACAAAAAAATTAACTATGGATTTCAATAAGAATTCTTGACAAAAAGTACGATAAAACAAGAAGTAAGGAAGAACATGTAGATCAATTAAAATAGGTAATCATTCATTCAAAGCAAATTTCGATCTTCCAAGGTAAAATACCATTTGGTTTGAAGATTGATGTTTGACTAATGACGACATCACTCGTCAATGGCGGTAAGAGCTAAACGGAAAACCCCACTGAAGAGATAGTATGGGCAACCTGTCCGTGAAAACCTGGGTTCACTTCTCAGCTCAGTCAAGAATGAAAAATTATCAATAAATTTTAATTCATTTCATATTGTAAAATTCCTTTCTTCATAAAAATAATTTAATGAAAATTAAATTCAATGAACTTAAGCCTGATTAAAATATCAAAATTTGGATTAAAAACCATGAACAGTTCAATAAAATAACCACAATACTAATTATTGCTAACAGCTCAGGCACGAACTATATGTTTACATTGGTCATGCAAGTTGTGCTGAAAAATGTCAACAAGAAAAAAGAAAGACAAAAACATGAAAAACAAAAAAATGTACTTTGGATTTCAATAAGAATTCTTGACAAAAAGTACGCAAAAACAAGAAGTAAGGAAGAACATGTAGATCAATTACAATAGGTAACAATTCATTCAAAGCAAATTTCGATCTACCAAGGTAAACTACTATTTGGTTTAAAGATTGATGTTTGACTAATGACGTCATCCATCGTCAATGGCGGTGAGAGCTAAACGGAAAACCCCACTGAAGAGATAGTATGGGCAACCTGTCCGTGAAAACCTGGGTTCACTTCTCAGCTCAGTCAAGAATGAAAAATTATCAATAAATTTTAATTCATTTCATGTTGTAAAATTTCTTTCTTCATAAAAATAATTTAATGAAAATTAAATTCAACGAACTTAAGCCTGATTAAAATATCAAAATTTGGATTAAAAACCATTAACAGTTCAATAAAATAACCACAATACGAATTATTGTTAACCACTAAGGCACGAGCTATATGTTTACATTTGTCCTTCAAGTTGCGCTGAAAAATGTCAACAAGAAAAAAAAGACAAAAACATGAAAAAAATGAACTTTGGATTTCAAGAAGAATTCTTGGCAAAAAGTACGAAAAAACAAGAAGTAAGGAACAACATGTAGATCAATAGGTAATCATATATATTAAATATTTATTCAAAGCAAATTTCGATCTACCAAGGTAAAAAACCATTTGGTTTAACGAATTATGTTTGACTAATGACGTTATCCGTCGTCAATGGCGGTGAGAGCTAAACGGAAAACCCCACTGAAGAGATTGTGTGGTTACAATCGAAACTAGTCTGGGCAACCTGTCCCTGAAAACCTGGGTTCAATTCCCAGCTCAGTCAAGAATGAAAAATCTTCAATAAATTTTAATTCATTTCATGTTATAAAATTCCTTTCTTCATAAAAATAATTAAATGAAAATTAAATTCAACGAACTTAAGCCTGATTAAAATATCGAAATTTGGATTAAAAACCATTAACAGTTCAATTAAATAACCACAATACTAATTATTGGTTACCACTAAGGCACGAGCCATATGCTTACATTTGTCCTTCAAGTTGCGTCGAAAAATGTCAACAAGAAAAAAAGACAAAAACATGAAAAACAAAAAAATGTACTTTGGATTTCAATAAGAATTCTTGACAAAAAGTACGATAAAACAAGAAGTAAGGAAGGACATGTAGATCAATTAAAATAGTTAATCATTCATTCAAAGCAAATTTCGATCTTCCAAGGTAAAAGACCATTTTTTTTGAAGATTGATGTTTGACTAATGACGTCATCACTCGTCAATGGCTGTGAGAGCTAAACGGAAAACCCCACTGAAGAGATTGTGTAGTTACAATCGAAACTAGTCTGGGCAACCTGTCCGTGAAAACCTGGGTTCACTTCTCAGCTCAGTCAAGAATGTAAAATTATCAATAAATTTTAATTCATTTCATGTTGTAAAATTCCTTTCTTCATTAAAATAATTTAATGAAAATTTAATTCAACGAACTTAAGCCTGATTAAAATATCAAAATTTGGATTAAAAACCATTAACAGTCCAATAAAATAACCACGATACGAATTATTGTTAACCACTAAGGCACGAGCTATATGATAACATTTGTCCTTCAAGTTGTGCTGAAAAATGTCAACAAGAAAAAAGAAAGACAAAAACATGAAAAACAAAAAAATGTACTTTGGATTTCAAGAAGAATTCTTGGCAAAAAGTACGAAAAAACAAGAAGTAAGGAACAACATGTAGATCAATAGGTAATCATATATATTAAATATTTATTCAAAGCAAATTTCGATCTACCAAGGTAAAAAACCATTTGGTTTAACGAATTATGTTTGACTAATGACGTTATCCGTCGTCAATGGCGGTGAGAGCTAAACGGAAAACCCTACTGAAGTGATTGTGTGGTTACAATCGAAACTAGTCTGGGCCACCTGTCCCTGAAAATCTGGGTTCAATTCCCAGCTCAGTCAAGAATGAAAAATCTTCAATAAATTTTAATTAATTTCATGTTCTAAAATTCCTTTCTTCATAAAAATAATTAAATGAAAATTAAATTCAACGAACTTAAGCCTGATTAAAATATCAAAATTTGGATTAAAAACCATTAACAGTTCAATAAAATAACCACAACACTAATTATTGTTAACAGCTAAGGCACGAACTATATGTTTACATTTGTCCTTCAAGTTGTGCTGAAAAATGTCAACAAGAAAAAAAGACAAAAACATGAAAAAAATAAACTTTGGATTTTAAGAAGAATTCTTGACAAAAATTACGAAAAAACAAGAAGTAAGGAAGAACATGTAGATCAATTAAAAAGGTAATCATTTATTCAAAGCAAAATTTCGATCTACCAAGGTAAAATACCATTTGGTTTAACTATTGATGTTTGATTAATGACGTTATCCGTCGTCAATGGCGGTGAGAGCTAAACGGAAAACCCCACTGAAGAGATTGTGTGGTTACAAATGAAACTAGTCTGGGCAACCTGTCCTTGAAAACCTGGGTTCAATTCCCAGCTCAGTCAAGAATAAAAAATTATCAATAAATTTTAATTCATTTCATGTTGTAAAATTCCTTTCTTCATAAAAATAATTTAATGAAAATTAAATTCAACGAACTTAATCCTGATTAAAATATCGAAATTTGGATTAAAAACCATTAACAGTTCAATTAAATAACCACAATACTAATTATTGGTTACCACTAAGGCACGAGCCATATGCTTACATTTGTCCTTCAAGTTGCGTCGAAAAATGTCAACAAGAAAAAAAGACAAAAACATGAAAAACAAAAAAATGTACTTTGGATTTCAAGAAGAATTCTTGACAAAAGTTCGCAAAAACAAAAAGTAAGGAACAACATGTAGATCAATAGGTAATCATTCATTCAAAGCAAAATTTCGATCTACCAAGGTAAAATATCATTTGGTTTAAAGATTGATGTTTGACTAATGATGTTATCCGTCGTCAATGACGGTGAGAGCTAAACGGAAAACCCCACTGAAGAGATTGTGTGGTTACAATCGACTCTAGTCTGGGCAACCTGTCCGTAAAAACCTGGGTTCACTTCTCAGCTCAGTCAAGAATGAAAAATTATCAACAAATTTTTATTCATTTCATGTTGTAAAATTCCTTTCTTCATAAAAATAATTTAACGAAAATTGAATTCAATGAACTTAAGCCTGATTAAAATATCAAAATTTGGATTAAAAACCATTAACAGTTCAATAAAATAACCACAATACTAATTATTGTTAACAGCTCAGGCACGAACTATATGTTTACATTTGTCCTGCAAGTTGTGCTGAAAAATGTCAACAAGAAAAAAGAAAGACAAAAACATGAAAAACAAAAAAATGTACTTTGGATTTCAAGAAGAATTCTTGACAAAAAGTACGCAAAAACAAGAAGTAAGGAAGAACATGTAGATCAATTAAAATAGGTAATCATTCATTCAAATCAAATTTGGATCTACCAAGGTAAAATACCATTTGGTTTAAAGATTGATGTTTGACTAATGACGCCATCCATCGTCAATAGCGGAGAGAGCTAAATGGAAACCCCCACTGAAGAGATTGTGTGGTTACAATCGCAACTAGTCTAGGCAACCTGTCCGTGAAAACCTGGATTCAATTCTCAGCTCAGTCAAGAATAAAAATTAACAACAAATTTTTATTCATTTCATGTTGTAAAATTCCTTTCTTCATAAACATAATAATTTAATGAAAATTAAATTCAATGAACTTAAGCCTGATTAAAATATCAAAATTTGGATAAAAACCATTAACAGCTCACTAAAATAACCACAATACTAATTATTGTTAACAGCTAAGGCACGAGCTATATGTTTACATTTGTCCTTCAAGTTGTGCTGAAAAATGTCAACAAGAAAAAAATAAAGACAAAAACATGAAAACCATAAAATGAACTTTGGATTTCAAGAAGAATTCTTGACAAAAAGTGCGAAAAAAAATAAGAAGTAAGGAAGAACATGTAGATCAATTAAAATAGGGCATCATTCATTCAAAGCAAATTTCGATTTATCAAGGTAAAATACCGCTTGGGTTAAATATTGATGTTTGACTAATGACGTCATCCATCGTCAATAGCGGAGAGAGCTAAACGGCAAACCCCACTGAAGAGATTGTGTGGTTACAATCGAAACTAGTCTGGACAACGTGTCCGTGAATACCTGGGTTCAATTTTCAGCTCAGTCAAGAATGAAAAATTATCAATAAATTTTAATTAATTTCATGTTGTAACATTCATTTCTTCATAAAAACAATTTAATGAAAATTGAGTTCCATGAACTTAAGCCTGATTAAAATATCAAAATTTGGATTAAAAACCATTAACAGTTCAATTAAATAACCACAATACTAATTATTGGTAACTACTAAGGCACGAGCTATATGTTTACATTTGTCCTTCAAGCTGCGCTGAAAAATGTCTACAAGAAAACAAAGACAAAAACATGAAAAACAAAAAAATGTACTTTGGATTTCAATAAGAATTCTTGACAAAAAGTACGATAAGACAAGAAGTAAGGAAGAACATGTAGATCAATTAAAATAGTTAATCATTCATTCAAAGCAAATTTCGATCTTCCAAGGTAAAATACCATTTTTTTTTGAAGATTGATGTTTGACTAATGACGTCATCACTCGTCAATGGCTGTGAGAGCTAAAGGGAAAACCCCACTGAAGAGATTGTGTAGTTACAATCGAAACTAGTCTGGGCAACCTGTCCGTGAAAACCTGGGTTCACTTCTCTGCTCAGTCAAGAATGTAAAATTAACAATAAATTTTAATTCATTTCATGTTGTAAAATTCCTTTCTTCATAAAAAAAATTTTATGAAAATTAAATTCAATGAACTTAAGCCTGATTAAAATATCAAAATTTGGATTAAAAACCATTAACAGTTCAATAGAATAACCACAATACAAATTATTGTTAACAGCTCCGGCACGAACTATATGTTTATATTTGTCCTGCAAGTTGTGCTGAAAAATGTCAACAAGAAAAAAGAAAGACAAAAACATGAAAACCAAAAAAATGTACTTTGGATTTCAATAAGAATTCTTGACAAAAAGTACGATAAAACAAGAAGTAAGGAAGAACATGTAGATCAATTAAAATAGGTAATCATTCATTCAAAGAAAATTTCGATCTTCCAAGGTAAAATACCATTTGGTTTGAAGATTGATGTTTGACTAATGACGTCATCAATCGTCAATGGCGGTGAGAGCTAAACGGAAAACCCCACTGAAGAGATTGTGTGATAACAATCGAAACTAGTATGGGCAACCTGTCCGTGAAAACCTGGGTTCACTTCTCAGCTCAGTCAAGAATGAAAAATTATCAATAAATTTTAATTCATTTCATGTTGTAAAATTCCTTTCTTCATAAAAATAATTTAATGAAAATTAAATTCAATGAACTTAAGCCTGATTAAAATATCAAAATTTGGATTAAAAACCATTAACAGTTCAATAAAGCAACCACAATACTTATTATTGTTGACAGCTCAGTCACGAACAATATGTTTACATTTGTCCTGCAAGTTGTGCTGAAAAATGTCAACAAGAAAAAAGAAAGACAAAAACATGAAAAACAAAAAAATGTACTTTGGATTTCAAGAAGAATTCTTGACAAAAAGTACGCAAAAACAAGAAGTAAGGAAGAACATGTAGATCAATTAAAATAGGTAATCATTCTTTTTACCACTTGACTGTAGCTTTTTATCTTCATGCAATAACAAAGTAAGGGGTTTCAAGCTTGTTTCTTTACATAACATTTATATTAAATCCAAATATTAACACATATTGTAAAAATTAAAATAATAAATTCCAAAAAATGACTAATATATTATATTAATATACAAATGTAATGTACTTGAGCGCCCGAATATGGGACATTGTATAATAAGATGTAATTATGTATACTATTTGTTTATTTATAGTTTAAGTATGTTAAGTTTATTTAAATAAACGTTATTAAAAAAAAAAAAAAAATAGGTAATAATTTATTCAAAGCAAAATTTCGATCTACCAAGGTAAAATACCATTTGGTTTAAAGATTGATGTTTGACTTATGACGTTATCCGTAGTCAATGGCGGTGAGAGATAAACGGCAAACCGCACTGAAGAGATTATGTGGTTACAATCGAAACTAGTCTGGACAACCTGTCCGTGAATACCTGGGTTCAATTCCCAGCTCAGTCAAGAATGAAAAATTATCAATAAATTTTAATTCAGTTCATGTTGTAACATTCCTTTCTTCATAAAAACAATTTAATGAAAATTGAATTCAATGAATTTAAGCCTGATTAAAATATCAAAATTTGGATTAAAAACCATTAACAGTTCAATTAAAAAACCACAATACTAATTATTGGTAACCACTAAGGCACGAGCTATGTTTTTACATTTGTCCTTCAAGTTGCGCCGAAAAATGTCAACAAAAAAAAAAAGACAAAAACATGAAAAACAAAAAAATGTACTTTGGATTTCAATAAGAATTCTTGATAAAAAGTACGCAAAAACAAGAAGTAAGGAATAACATGTAGATCAATTAAAATAGGTAATCATTCATTCAAAGAAAATTTCGATCTTCCAAGGTAAAATACCATTTGGTTTGAAGATTGATGTTTGACTAATGACGTCATCAATCGTCAATGGCGGTGAGAGCTAAACGGAAAACCCCACTGAAGAGATTGTGTGATAACAATCGAAACTAGTATGGGCAACCTGTCCGTGAAAACCTGGGTTCACTTCTCAGCTCAGTCAAGAATGAAAAATTATCAATAAATTTTAATTCATTTCATGTTGTAAAATTCCTTTCTTCATAAAAATAATTTAATGAAAATTAAATTCAATGAACTTAAGCCTGATTAAAATATCAAAATTTGGATTAAAAACCATTAACAGTTCAATAAAATAACCACAATACTAATTATTGTTAACAGCTCAGGCACGAACTATGTATATGTTTACATTTGTCATGCAAGTTGTGCTGAAAAATGTCAACAAGAAAAAAGAAAGACAAAAACATGAAAAACAAAAAAATGTACTTTGGATTTCAAGAAGAATTCTTGACAAAAAGTACGCAAAAACAAGAAGTAAGGAAGAACATGTAGATCAATTAAAATAGGTAATCATTCTTTTTACCACTTGACTGTAGCTTTTTATCTTCTTGCAATAACAAAGTACGGGTTTTCAAGCTTTTTTCTTTACATAACATTTATATTAAATGCAAATATTAACACATATTGTAAAAATTTAAATAATAAATTCCAAAAAATGACTAATATATTATATTAATATACAAATGTAATGTACTTGAGCGCCCGAATATGGGACATTGTATAATAAGATGTAAATATGTATACTATTTGTTTATTTATAGTTTAAGTATGTTAAGTTTATTTAAATAAACGTTATTAAAAAAATAGGTAATCATTTTTTCAAAGCAAAATTTCGATCTACCAAGGTAAAATACCATTTGGTTTAAAGATTGATGTTTGACTAATGACGTTATCCGTAGTCAATGGCGGTGAGAGATAAACGGAAAACCCCACTGAAGAGATTGTGTGGTTACAATCGAAACTAGTCTGGGCAACCTGTCCGTGAAAACCTGGGTTCACTTCTCAGCTCAGTCAAGAATGAAAAATTATCAATAAATTTTAATTCATTTCATGTTGTAAAATTCCTTTCTTCATAAACATAATAATTTAATGAAAATTAAATTCAATGAACTTAAGCCTGATTAAAATATCAAAATTTGGATAAAAACCATTAACAGTTCACTAAAATAACCACAATACTAATTATTGTTAACAGCTAAGGCACTAGCTACATGTTAACATTTGTCCTTCAAGTTGTGCTGAAAAATGTCAACAAGAAAAAAGAAAGACAAAAACATGAAAAACAAAAAAATAAGCTTTGGAATTTAAGAAGAATTCTTGACAAAAAGTACGAAAAAACAAGAAGTAAGGAAGAACAGATAGATCAATTAAAACAGGTAATCATTTATTCAAAGCAAATTTCGATCTACCAAGGTAAAATACCATTTGGTATAAAGATTGATGTTTGACTAATGACGTCATCCATCGTCAATAGCGGAGAGAGATAAACGGAAAACCCCACTGAAGAGATTGTGTGGTTACAATCGAAACTAGTCTGGGCAACCTGTCCGTGAAAACCTGGATTCAATTCTCCGCTCAGTCAAGAATAAAAATTAACAACAATTTTTTATTCATTTCATGTTGTAAAATTCCTTTCTTCATAAACATAATAATTTAATGAAAATTAAATTCAATAAACTTAAGCCTGATTAAAATCTCAAAATTTGGGTAAAAACTATTAACAGTTCAATAAAATAACCACAATACTAATTATTGTTAACAGCTAAGGCACGAGCTATATGTTTACATTTGTCCTTCAAGTTGTGCTGAAAAAAATGAACTTTGGATTTCAAGAAGAATTCTTGACAAAAAGTGCGAAATAACAAGAAGTAAGGAAGAACATGTAAATCAATTAAAATAGGTGATCATTCATTCAAAGCAAATTTCGATCTATCAAGGTAAAATACCGCTTGGGTTAAAGATTGATGTTTGACTAATGACGTCATCCATCGTCAATAGCGGAGACAGCTAAACGACAAACCCCACTGAAGAGATTGTGTGGTTACAATCGAAACTAGTCTGGACAACCTGTCCGTGAATACCTGGGTTCAATTCCCAGCTCAGTCAAGAATGAAAAATTATCAATAAATTTTAATTCTTTTCATGTTGTATCATTCCTTTCTTCATAAAAACAATTTAATGAAAATTGAATTCAATGAACTTACGTCTGATTAAAATATCAAAATTTGGATTAAAAACCATTAACAGTTTAATTAAATAACCACAATATAATTATTGGTAACCACTAAGGCACGAGCTATATGTTTACATTTGTCCTTCAAGTTGCGCCGAAAAATTTCAACAAAAAAAAAAGACAAAAACATGAAAAATAAAAAAATGTACTTTGGATTTCAATAAGAATTCTTGACAAAAAGTACGATAAAACAAGAAGTAAGGAAGAACATGTATATCAATTAAAATAGGTTATCATTCATTCAAAGCAAATTTCGATCTTCCAAGGTAAAATACCATTTGGTTTGAAGATTTATGTTTGACTAATGACGTCATCACTCGTCAATGGCGGTGAGGGCTAAACGGAAAACCCCACTGAAGAGATTGTGTGGTTACAATCGAAACTAGTATGGGCAACCTGTCCGTGAAAACCTGGGTTCCCTTCTCAGCTCAGTGAAGAATGAATAATTATCAATAAATTTTAATTCATTTCATGTTGTAAAACTCCTTTCTTCATAAACATAATAATTTAATGAAAATTAAATTCAATGAACTTAAGCCTGATTAAAATATCAAAATTTGGATAAAAACCATTAACAGTTCACTAAAATAACCACAATACTAATTATTGTTAACAGCTAAGGCACTAGCTACATGTTAACATTTGTCCTTCAAGTTGTGCTGAAAAATGTCAACAAGAAAAAAGAAAGACAAAAACATGAAAAACAAAAAAATAAGCTTTGGAATTTAAGAAGAATTCTTGACAAAAAGTACGAAAAAACAAGAAGTAAGGAAGAACAGATAGATCAATTAAAACAGGTAATCATTTATTCAAAGCAAATTTCGATCTACCAAGGTAAAATACCATTTGGTATAAAGATTGATGTTTGACTAATGACGTCATCCATTGTCAATAGCGGAGAGAGATAAACGGAAAACCCCACTGAAGAGATTGTGTGGTTACAATCGAAACTAGTCTGGGCAACCTGTCCGTGAAAACCTGGATTCAATTCTCCGCTCAGTCAAGAATAAAAATTAACAACAATTTTTTATTCATTTCATGTTGTAAAATTCCTTTCTTCATAAACATAATAATTTAATGAAAATTAAATTCAATAAACTTAAGCCTGATTAAAATCTCAAAATTTGGGTAAAAACTATTAACAGTTCAATAAAATAACCACAATACTAATTATTGTTAACAGCTAAGGCACGAGCTATATGTTTACATTTGTCCTTCAAGTTGTGCTGAAAAAAATGAACTTTGGATTTCAAGAAGAATTCTTGACAAAAAGTGCGAAATAACAAGAAGTAAGGAAGAACATGTAAATCAATTAAAATAGGTGATCATTCATTCAAAGCAAATTTCGATCTATCAAGGTAAAATACTGCTTGGGTTAAAGATTGATGTTTGACTAATGACGTCATCCATCGTCAATAGCGGAGACAGCTAAACGACAAACCCCACTGAAGAGATTGTGTGGTTACAACCGAAACTAGTCTGGACAACCTGTCCGTGAATACCTGGGTTCAATTCCCAGCTCAGTCAAGAATGAAAAATTATCAATAAATTTTAATTCATTTCATGTTGTATCATTCCTTTCTTCATAAAAACAATTTAATGAAAATTGAATTCAATGAACTTACGTCTGATTAAAATATCAAAATTTGGATTAAAAACCATTAACAGTTTAATTAAATAACCACAATATAATTATTGGTAACCACTAAGGCACGAGCTATATGTTTACATTTGTCCTTCAAGTTGCGCCGAAAAATTTCAACAAAAAAAAAAGACAAAAACATGAAAAATAAAAAAATGTACTTTGGATTTCAATAAGAATTCTTGACAAAAAGTACGATAAAACAAGAAGTAAGGAAGAACATGTATATCAATTAAAATAGGTTATCATTCATTCAAAGCAAATTTCGATCTTCCAAGGTAAAATACCATTTGGTTTGAAGATTTATGTTTGACTAATGACGTCATCACTCGTCAATGGCGGTGAGGGCTAAACGGAAAACCTGAAGAGATTGTGTGGTTACAATCGAAACTAGTATGGGCAACCTGTCCGTGAAAACCTGGGTTCCCTTCTCAGCTCAGTCAAGAATGAATAATTATCAATAAATTTTGTAATAACTTTCGTTTTATTAAATGAAAGATAAAGGTTTTTCTTTAGTATTAATCTTTTTTATTTTAAATGCATCCGGAACATTCGTTCTATTGCATGTCTTAACTTAGATTGCCCTTTACATTGCTTAACGACGATCTTAAATACTACTTTTGTGAATCGCACTTAACCTACTTATTTTTAAACTTGTACCCAAAACCTAATAACACAGTCTTGACATATTCTAACGGCACACTATACCGCACGTCATCATTTGAACACATGTATCAACGTGTGTGTTCGTTTGTTTGTTTACATTTGTCGCAAGACACCCTAGTTTCATTGATCATAAACAAAACCGACAAAAAATGCAATATGATATCTTTTTCTGTGTTATTTCGTTTTTGGGTTGGTTACTCAAGTGGCTAGCAATGACACAAACTATTATTCATTGTTTGTACAATGAACAATAATCAAGGTTACACTACACCCTTGCCCTTGAGAGAAATCATACAATTTCTATTATTTTTCCAAAGAAATTTGTGGGATTACTCTTAACTGTAATAACCTTAAAATAAAATTTTTTTTTTTTACATTATATTTGTATATATATATATACAAAAAAAAAATTTTAATTCTTAAATTCTACTTATAAATCTATTGTATATAACTTTACAAAATTCCTTTTTTCTTTATTCATATATATATTTCTTAAGCAAGTTTTTATGCACAATTTTATTTTTGTTATTGTAATCTATTGTTACATTCACATTATCTACAATATATTTGTTATCTTGTACGGACCCTGGTATGGAGATTCATTCTTACTTCTGTTACTTCTTTTCATTAGCACTAAATCCCCTACCGCTAATTCTATGCTGTTTGATTTGCTCATTGAATCTAAACTTCTTTTCTCTTTTGCCTTCAATAACAATTTCCTAGCATTCTCCAATGAATACTTTAGTCTAATTCTTAATTCATTTGCATAATTCTCCGCATTATAAATCTTATCACAAGCCATTACCTGTTGACCTGGTACACATGGTAGTTTCCCAAAAACTAACTCAAAAGGTGAATAGTTTGTATCAACATGTGGGGTTATATTATAAGCAAAAGAATAATATGGAATCCATCCTGACCAGTTGTTATTGTTGACAAATGACAAGAAATATTCATTCAAAACCCTATGGTTACGTTCAACTGTCCCTAGAGTTTCATGATGGTAAGGAGTAGAAAATACTTGTTCGATTTGCAAGAGTTTACATATTTCTTTTAGCAATTCATTTACAAACTCAGTACCTCGATCGGATTTTAGAGTTTTAAATAGTCCATACTTCAGTATTAAATTTTCTATCAGCGTCTTTGCTACACTTTTAGCTTCCTTTGTTTCCATAGGTGCTGCTATAACGTATTTCGTCAATTCACACTGCATCGTTAGTATGTACCGATAATTCTCCGATGGTCGAAGTGGACCAACCGTATCGATAACCACAGTGCTAAAACTTTCCGTCGGTGTACCTGTCGTACATAACGGTTCTTTTGTGTGTCTTACCTGTTTGTTTCTTTGGCACAGATCACACCTGGAGACATACTTCTTTACCATTTTACACATGTTTTTCCATATGTACTTCTGTTTCAACTTGAGCAACATTCTTCTGACTCCAGAATGTCCTCCGCATGGTGTATTATGATACAATCTTATTAATTCAGCTTTTTCTTTTTCATCAATTACTCTTTGAGGATTAGTATAGAGCAGAATTTGTATTCCCTCTTTGCTTTTATTCAATATTTCTTTTATTTTCTCATGGCTTATTTTTCTAAATATTTCGTCACTTTTCTCTAGTGCGAAAACGCCATATCCCAACCTGCTTAAAACAGATGGTAGTTTCTCCAACATATTACCTAGATAATCGGGATTATCACTACACCTGACGGCCGTAAAAGCATGATTTTCTTAAATTTTAAATTTTGTTGTCGACTTCTCTAATATAAACTTTAGTTTTTGTGCGCGTCTTATATCATTCATGGATGTACATTCCCACATCTTGAGTTGATCAGGCTCAATAGGATCTGTATTACCATTTTTCTCAGTTTTTCTGTTTTATCCTCTTTTCCAGCTTCATCTTGTATCATTTTATTTTTCATACTTCTTGTTATCACCAGCGATTTTCTGATTTTGTCATCAAGAGTTTTAGGTATCATTTCTTTCAACATCTCAGAATCTAATATTACTCTTGAAAGAGCGTCAGCATTTGTGTTATTAATTCCCTTTTTATAAACTATCTGAAAATCGTAATCAGATAACTCTAAACGGATTCTCGTTAATTTTGAGCTCGGATTTTTGTGTTTAAATAAAGAAACTAACGGACGATGATCTGTCACGACTACAAATTTCCTACCATACAGATACGGTCTAAAAAACTGTATGCCCTAGTGAATACCAAGTAACTCCTTTTCAATTACCGGTTTGTTCCTCTCATGTTTAATTAAAGAACGACTAGCATACGATATTGGTTTATCCTCTCCAATTTCACCTTGTGATAACACGGCTCCCAGTGCAAAATCCGATGCATCAGTTGTTAGTATAAAAGGTTTATTAAAATCGGGATACTGTAGAATCGGTGGGCACATTAACTTTTGCTTCAAATTCTCGAATGCGTTTTGACAGCGTTCAGTCCATTCAAATTTTACTCCTTTCTTCAGTAACTGATTCAAACAGCTCGCTTTGTTGGCGAAATTCTCTATAAACCTTCTATAGTAATTGCAGAAAGCTATAAATCTTCTTACGTCATCTGCATTTGTTGGTACAGGATAATTGGTTATTGCCGCAAATTTTCCAGGATCTGGTTTTATTCCCTCTGGAGTTATTAAATGACCAAGATATATTACCTCTGGTTTTAGAAAACAACATTTACTTGGGTTTAGTTTCAAGTTATACTTCTTCAACCGATCGAATACTTTCACTAAATTCGCGTTATGATGTTTCAGGCTACATCCGAAGACTATGATATCGTCTACGTATAAGAAAGCTTCAGATTCTAACCCTGATAAAGCAATAGTCATCATTCGTTGAAAACTATTCGAAGAAATTTTTAAACCAAAAGGTAGTCTTCTAAATTGATAATGACCATTTGGTGTAGAAAATGCTGTACATGGTCTAGATTGATGATCAAGCTCTATTTGGTGAAATGAACTCGTCATATCCAATGTGGAAAAATATCTGGCTCTGCCTAATTTATCCAAAATATCATCTAATCGTGTTAACGGAAATTTGTCATTAACTATATTATCATTCAATTTTCTGAAATCAACTACTAATCTCCATTTCTTTAGCTCAGTTTGTCCCTTTTTTGGAACTAACAAAAGTGGTGCATTATAAGGGCTAATGGAAGGCTCTATAATGTTGGTTTGTAATAAATTCTGTACTTGTGAATTTATTTCTTCTGAATGCGCTTGTGGTAATCGATAATTTTTTATATATACAGGACTATTGTCATGCAGACTTATTGTTTGCTTGTAGAAGTTGTTAGTTGTTAATTCTTCACCATCCAAATGAAATACAGACTGATACTTATGCAATATTTTTACAATTTCTTCTTTATTATAGTCTTCTAAGTCGTCCAATTTTAGACTTTCCAAGAATTTATGCAACCTATTTTCTGTATTCTTACTATTACTTTGATTGGTGTTAAAAGAGCAGATTTCGTAGCTACTTAATGGAACAGTTTTTATTTCCAAGTTCTCCACAGTTATGGATCTTTTTGTGACATTTAATAACTTTATGTGCTGATTACCATTTTTAGGTATTATGGCATTTGCCATATATAAACCCTCAGTGATTTCACGGTTTAATACTACGGCGTCTTCTTCTAATTCGATATTGCATGGAACAATAATTTCACTCCTACTAGGTATTTTCACATGGCTAATTCCAAAAGTATTATCATATATTGGAAGGGTAATAAAATCATTTTCGATCTTAAATGATAATATATATTTGTCATAATCTAAGTTGCACTTAAATTCAGAGAAAAAATCTCTACCAAGGATTCCGTGTGTTTTTATTGGGAAATTATTCTTTACCAGCTGTATCTTGTGTGTAATTTCATGGTTATCAAATTTTATTTTTATATCCGTGGAACCCATCGACTTTATTACTTCGTCTGAGATTCCCGTCAGATTGCAGTAATCATCCTGATCTTCATTATAGTGATAGACTAAACTTTCCTTACAAAGACATACGTCAGCTCCAGTATCTATCAAAAACGTTAAAGGATAGTCTGTATTCAATATGTTCAATTTGACATAGTTTTTGAGGTTGGACGATATACTACAAATTTTCTTCTCATTATTTATTCTAGATCCTCCGGAGAACCCTGACGTATGGCCTCCGGTGCTTGCGAGTTTCCCTGACCTTCGATGTGATTAACATTTCTGTTTCTAGAGTTCCAATTCTGGTTGTTCCTTCGGTTGTTGCTATTGTTTGAATTTCTGTTATTGTTACCGTTGTTTCTGAACCTATTATCGTTTGGGTTAGTTGAATTTGTTTTTGTCAAGCACTTGTTTGCGAAGTGATTCAGTTTCCCGCATTTGTTGCATGCTTTTCCATCGGCATAACACCTGTCGCCATGCACCCTGCCGCATTTTTTGCATTGGCTAGAAACGTTTCTTTGTCTTGGTGCCAAACTTTGGTACAGTATTTGTCTCTGTTTTGTCCTGGATGAGGCCTTTTCCGCAATTTCTAATGCGTCAGTAAATGTCGAAACACGACTATCATCTATGGTGGCAACAATTTGAGGATCTGACAGACCATTCAAGAAAGAGTTGTAGGCTATTTTACCGTTTGCCCTAATAATCGAAGACCTATTTTCTTCTCCTTCCTCAATTATTTGTAACTCATTCAGCTCCGTAACCAAATTCTCAATTTTGCTAGCAAATCCCATCAGGTTGTCACCCTTTTGAGATATACCTGTCAACTCATTTAATATACTATTCGAATTCCTTCTCGACTGATATGATTTCTTTAAAACCTGCACTAATTCTTCTACCCTGGTTGGAATGGTACCTTGTTTGACCCTATTCTGGACCTTCAGATCTAACCTGGAGTGAAAAACAAATTGGAAAAAAGCAACATGTTTTGCAATTGGGATGGTTTTGGAAACTATTTCTAAATTTGTTATAAAACTGTGCAATTCGTCCTTCTTCCCCGTAAAAAGTGGGATTAATTTGACGATTGCTGTTAACTCCCCAATTTCCATATTAGACATTATCACGGATAAATTGTCTCTTTGCTTATTCTGACCTTTGTTAATATGAGAACCCAATACTTTTGCTGCTTCCAATTTCAATCTGTCGAACTCGGATATTTGTTCTTCAGACACCTTATTTTCTAAAGTGAATTTATTAAATTTTTCCGTTAATTCTAACAATTCCAAATTTTTTTCTGTGATGGTAATATTTGAATATGGACGATTAAGTGATTTTTTTGCGTTAGAAATAATTGATCTCAAGGAATCCAACACAGAATCCATACACGAATCACGATTTATACAGATATCCTAAAATTTTTTCTCTTTTTTTTTTTTTTTTTTTTTTTTTTTTTAGAAAAATGTGAATATATTTTTAAGAGTTGTGATTCGCTCTTGCATTAGCACATATACTCTTATGGAGAAACTGATAATTAGTGAAAATATTAAAAGTACAATTAATTTTATAGTATTCTTTATTATCTTTCTTATCATATTTTTATCTAATGTCCTTAACTACTATTTTTTTCCTTTTTTTTTCTTTAATTACGTGAAATTAAATTTTCAAATTTTACAGAGTTCAAGAATTCCTTTATAATTTCTATTATTCTTTCTTTTAATTCCTTTTCTTTCTGTGCTACAAACGTTAATACTAGAAACATACAAATAACTAAACTAATTTGTATAATGATACACTTCATTTTATTTCTTTTTTTGATTTCAAATACAAGTTTAAAGTATCCTCTAATTCTTTAATCCTTTCCCAGTATTTAGCTGCGTGTTGCCATGGAGGTGGTGGATCAGAATTTACTACTCTTTTCAAGTTGGCTATATTTCTCCTCAATTTTGTTACGTAGCCGCCTCTTCGCTTTGGTGGCTTTACCTTCGGGATCTTTGGTGGCTGCTCTAATGCCGTTGGTTTGTTTCTTCTCCTATATTCTTCGATTGACAGCTTCTTGGGACCCGCTACTATCGCCTCAGACATTTGCATCAAAAAAAAAAAAATTCAAATTGTTCTACCTAAACTCGGATCATGGGCGAACTCGCCTCCGGTCCACCAGGTGCAGAATTTTAAAGCACTCTGTCCCTAACAAAAAAAATTTTCCACCGCTCCTTCCTTTACTTTTTGGATCCTCTGTTTTCCTTGACGTGTTCCTCTGCCGAACCGTCCTTCTAATTCCTGGCATGAATTAGGTACCTTGTATTGTTTTTTTTTTTTTTTTTTCGATTCCCAGTGCTAGTTTCTTATAAGCACATTGGGAATGTTGGCAGGATCGCCATGTAATAACTTTCGTTTTATTAAATAAAAGATAAAGGTTTTTCTTTAGTATTAATCTTTTTTATTTTAAATGCATCCGGAACATTCGTTCTATTGCCCTTTACATTGCTTAACGACGATCTTAAATACTACTTTTGTGAATCGCACTTAACCTACTTATTTTTAAACTTGTACCCAAAACCTAATAACACAGTCTTGACATATTCTAACGGCACACTATACGGCACGTCATCATTTAAACACATGTATCAACGTGTGTGTTCGTTTGTTTGTTTACATTTGTCGCAAGACACCCTAGTTTCATTGATCATAAACAAAACCGACAAAAAATGCAATATGATATCTTTTTCTGTGTTATTTCGTTTTTGGGTTGGTTACTCAAGTGGCTAGCAATGACACAAACTATTATTCATTGTTTGTACAATGAACAATAATCAAGGTTACACTACAATTTTAATTAATTTCATGTTGTAAAGTTCCTTTCTTCATAAAAATAATTTAATGAAAATTAAATTCAATTAACTTAAGCCTGATTAAAATATCAAAATTTGGATTAAAAACCATTAACAGTTCAATAAAACAACCACAATACTTATTATTATTAACAGCTCAGGCACGAACAATATGTTTACATTTGTCCTGCAAGTTGTGCTGAAAAATGTCAACAAGAAAAAAGATAGACAAAAACATGAAAAACAAAAAAATTTACTTTGGATTTCAAGAAGAATTCTTGACAAAAAGTACGCAAAAACAAGAAGTAAGGAAGAACATGTAGATCAATTAAAATAGGTAATCATTCATTCAAAGCAAATTTCGATCTACCAAGGTAAAATACCATTTGGTTTAAAGATTGATGTTTGACTAATGACGTCATCCATCGTCAATAGCCGAGAGAGCTAAACGGAAAACCCCACTGAAGAGATTGTGTGGTTACAATCGAAACTAGACTGGACAACCTGTCCGTGAATACCTGGGTTCAATTCCCAGCTCAGTCAAGAATGAAAAATTATCAATAAATTTTAATTCATTTCATGTTGTAACATTCCTTTCTTCATAAAAACAATTTAATCAAAATTGAATTTAATGAACTTAAGCCTGATTAAAATATCAAAATTTGGATTAAAAACCATTAACAGTTCAATTAAATAACCACAATACTAATTATTGGTAACCACTAAGGCACGAGCTATATGTTTACATTTGTCCTTCAAGTTGCGCCGAAAAATGCCAACAAAAAAAAAAAAAGACAAAAACATGAAAAACAAAAAAATGTACTTTGGATTTCAATAAGAATTCTTGACAAAAAGTACGATAAAACAAGAAGTAAGGTAGAACATGTAGATCAATTAAAATAGGTAATCATTCATTCAAAGCAAATTTCGATCTTCCAAGGTAAAATACCATTTGGTTTGAAGATTTATGTTTGACTAATGACGTCATCACTCGTCAATGGCGGTGAGAGCTAAACGGAAAACCCCATTAAAGAGATTGTGTCGAAACTAGTATGGGCAACCTGTCCGTGAAAACCTGGGTTCCCTTCTCAGCTCAGTCAAGAATGAATAATTATCAATAAATTTTAATAAATTTCATGTTGTAAAATTCCTTTCTTCATAAAAATAATTTAATGAAAATTAAATTCAATTAACTTAAGCCTGATTAAAATATCAAAATTTGGATTAAAAACCATTAACAGTTCAATAAAACAACCACAATACTTATTATTGTTAACAGATCAGGCACGAACAATATGTTTACATTTGTCCTGCAAGTTGTGCTGAAAAATGTCAACAAGAAAAAAGAAAGACAAAAACATGAAAAACAAAAAAATGTACTTTGGATTTCAAGAAGAATTCTTGACAAAAAGTACGCAAAAACAAGAAGTAAGGAAGACCATGTAGATCAATTAAAATAGGTAATCATTCATTCAAAGCAAATTTCGATATACCAAGGTAAAATACCATTTGGTTTAAAGATTTATGTTTGACTAATAACGTTATCCGTCGTCAATGGCGGTGAGGGCAAAACGGAAAACCCCACTGAAGAGATTGTGTGGTTACAATCGAAGCTAGTCTGGGCAACCTGTCAGTGAAAACCTGGGTTCACTTCTCAGCTCAGTCAAGAATGAAAAATTATCAATAAATTTTAATTCATTTCATGTTGTAAAATTCCTTTCTTCATAAACATAATAATTTAATGAAAATTAAATTCAATGAACTTAAGCCTGATTTAAATATCAAAATTTGGATAAAAACCATTAACAGTTCACTAAAATAACCACAATACTAATTATTGTTAACAGCAAAGGCACGAGCTACATGTTTACATTTGTCCTTCAAGTTGTGCTGAAAAATGTCAACAAGAAAAAAGAAAGACAAAAACATGAAAAACCAAAAAAATAAGCTTTGGAATTTAAGCAGAATTCTTGACAAAAAGTACGAAAAAACAAGAAGTAAGGAAGAACATGTAGATCAATTAAAATAGGTAATCATTTATTCAAAGCAAAATTTCCATCTACCAAGGTAAAATACCATTTGGTTTAAAGATTGATGTTTGACTAATGACGTTATCCGTCGTCAATGGCGGTGAGAGCTAAACGGAAAACCCCACTGAAGAGATTGTGTGGTTACAATCGAAACTAGTCTGGGCAACCTGTCCGTGAAAACCTGTGTTCACTTCTCAGCTCAGTCAAGAATGAAAATTTATCAATAAATTTTAATTCATTTCATGTTGTAAAATTCCTTTCTTCATAAAAATAATTTAATGAAAATTAAATTCAATGAACTTAAGCCTGATTAAAATATCAAAATTTGGATTAAAAACCATTAACAGTTCAATAAAATAACCACAATACTAATTATTGTTAACAGCTCAGGCACGAACTATATGTTTACATTTGTCCTGCAAGTTGTGCCGAAAAATGTCAACAAGAAAAAAGAAAGACAAAAACATGAAAAACAAAAAAATGTACTTTAGATTTCAAGAAGAATTCTTGACAAAAAGTACGCAAAAACAAGAAGTAAGGAAGAACATGTAGATCAATTAAAATAGGTAATCATTCATTCAAAGCAAATTTCGATCTACCAAGGTAAAATACCATTTGGTTTAAAGATTGATGTTTGACTAATGACGTCATCCATCGTCAATAGCGGAGAGAGCTAAACGGAAAACCCCACTGAAGAGATTGTGTGGTTACAGTCGCAACGAGTCTGGGCAACCTGTCCGTGAAAACCTGGATTCAATTCTCAGCTCAGTAAAGAATAAAAATTAACAACAATTTTTTATTCATTTCATGTTGTGAAATTCCTTTCTTCATAAACATAATAATTTAATGAAAATTAAATTCAATGAACTTAAGCCTGATTAAAATCTCAAAATTTGGGTAAAAACCATGAACAGTTCAATAAAATAACCACAATAGTAATTATTGTTAACAGCTTAGGCACGAGCTATATGTTTACATTTGTCCTTCAAGTTGTGCTGAAAAATGTCAACAAGAAAAAAGAAAGAAAAAAACATGAAAAACCAAAAAATGAACTTTGGATTTCAAGAAGAATTCTTGACAAAAAGTGCGAAATAACAAGAAGTAAGGAAGAACATGTAGATCAATTAAAATAGGTGATCATTCATTCAAAGCAAATTTCGATCTATCAAGGTAAAATACCGCTTGGGTTAAAGATTGATGTTTGACTAATGACGTCATCCATCGTCAATAGCGGAGAATGCTAAACGACAAACCCCACTGAAGAGATTGTGTGGTTACAATCGCAACTAGTCTGGGCAACCTGTCCGTGAAAACCTGGGTTCAATTCCCAGCTCAGTCAAGAATGAAAAATTATCAATAAATTTGAATTCATTTCATGTTGTAAAATTCCTTTCTTCATAAACATAATAATTTAATGAAAATTAAATTCAATGAACTTAAGCCTGATTAAAATATCAAAATTTGGATAAAAACCATTACCAGTTCACTAAAATAACCACAATACTAATTATTGTTAACAGCTAAGGCACGAGCTTACATATGCTTACATTTGTCCTTCAAGTTGTGCTGAAAAATGTCAACAAGAAAAAAGAAAAACAAAAACATGAAAAACAAAAAAATGTACTTTGGATTTCAAGAAGAATTCTTGACAAAAAGTACGATAAAACAAGAAGTAAGGAAGAACATGTAGATCAATTAAAATAGGTTATCATTAATTCAAAGCAAATTTCGATCTTCCAAGGTAAAATACCATTTGGTTTGAAGATTTATGTTTGACTAATGACGTCATCACTCGTCAATGGCGGTGAGGGCAAAACGGAAAACCCCACTGAAGAGATTGTGTGGTTACAATCGAAACTTGTATTGGCAACCTGTTCGTGATAACCTGGGTTCCCTTCTCAGCTCAGTCAAGAATGAATAATTATCAATAAATTTTAATTAATTTCATGTTGTAAAGTTCCTTTCTTCATAAAAATAATTTAATGATAATTAAATTCAATTAACTTAAGCCTGATTAAAATATCAAAATTTGGATTAAAAACCATTAACAGTTCAATAAAACAACCACAATACTTATTATTGTTAACAGCTCAGGCACGAACAATATGTTTACATTTGTCCTGCAAGTTTACCATTAACAGTTCACTAAAATAACCACAATACTAATTATTGTTAACAGCTAAGGCACGAGCTACATGTTTACATTTGTCCTTCAAGTTGTGCTGAAAAATGTCAACAAGAAAAAAAAAAGACAAAAACATGAAAAACCAAAAAAATAAGCTTTGGAATTTAAGCAGAATTCTTGACAAAAGTACGAAAAAACAAGAAGTAAGGAAGAACATGTAGATCAATTAAAATAGGTAATCATTTATTCAAAGCAAAATTTCCATCTACCAAGGTAAAATACCATTTGGTTTAAAGATTGATGTTTGACTAATGACGTTATCCGTCGTCAATGGCGGTGAGAGCTAAACGGAAAACCCCACTGAAGAGATTGTGTGGTTACAATCGAAACTAGTCTGGGCAACCTGTCCGTGAAAACCTGTGTTCACTTCTCAGCTCAGTCAAGAATGAAAAATTATCAATAAATTTTAATTCATTTCATGTTGTAAAATTCCTTTCTTCATAAAAATAATTTAATGAAAATTAAATTCAATGAACTTAAGCCTGAATAAAATCTCAAAATTTGGGTAAAAACCATTAACAGTTCAATAAAATAACCACAATAGTAATTATTGTTAACAGCTAAGGCACGAGCTATATGTTTACATTTGTCCTTCAAGTTGTGCTGAAAAATGTCAACAAGAAAAAAGAAAGAAAAAAACATGAAAAGCCAAAAAAGGAACTTTGGATTTCAAGAAGAATTCTTGACAAAAAGTGCGAAATAACAAGAAGTAAGGAAGAACATGTAGATCAATTAAAATAGGTGATCATTCATTCAAAGCAAATTTCGATCTATCAAGGTAAAATACCGCTTGGGTTAAAGATTGATGTTTGACTAATGACGTCATCCATCGTCAATAGCGGAGAATGCTAAACGACAAACCCCACTGAAGAGATTGTGTGGTTACAATCGAAACTAGTCTGGACAACCTGTCCGTGAATACCTGGGTTCAATTCCCAGCTCAGTCAAGAATGAAAAATTATCAATAAATTTTAATTCATTTCATGTTGTAACATTCCTTTCTTCATAAAAACAATTTAATGAAAATTGAATTCAATGAACTTACGTCTGATTAAAATATCAAAATTTGGATTAAAAACCATTAACAGTTTAATTAAATAACCACAATACTTATTATTGGTAACCACTAAGGCACGAGCTATATGTTTACATTTGTCCTTCAAGTTGTGCTGAAAAATGTCAACAAGAAAAAAGACAGACAAAAACATGAAAAACCAAAAAAATAAGCTTTGGAATTTAAGAAGAATTCTTGACAAAAAGTACGAAATAACAAGAAGTAAGAAAGAACATGTAGATCAATTAAAATAGGTAATCATTTATTCAAAGCAAAATTTCGATCTACCAAGGTAAAATACCATTTGGTTTAAAGATTGATGTTTGACTAATGACGTTATCCGTCGTCAATGGCGGTGAGAGCTAAACGGAAAACCCCACTGAAGAGATTGTGTGGTTACAATCGAAACTAGTCTGGGCAACCAGTCCGTTAAAACCTGGGTTCACTTCTCAGCTCAGTCAAGAATGAAAAATTATCAATAAATTTTAATTCATTTCATGTTGTAAAATTCCTTTCTTCATAAAAATAATTTAATGAAAATTAAATTCAATTAACTTTGGATTAAAAACCATTAACAGTTCAATAAAATAACCACAATACTAATTATTGTTAACAGCTCAGGCACGAACTATATGTTTACATTTGTCCTGCAAGTTGTGCCGAAAAATGTCAACAAGAAAAAAGAAAGACAAAAACATGAAAAACAAAAAAATGTACTTTGGATTTCAAGAAGAATTCTTGACAAAAAGTACGCAAAAACAAGAAGTAAGGAAGAACATGTAGATCAATTAAAATAGGTAACCATTCATTCAAAGCAAATTTCGATCTACCAAGGTAAAATACCATTTGGCTTAAAGATTGATGTTTGACTAATGACGTCATCCATCGTCAATAGCGGAGAGAGCTAAACGGAAAACCCCACTGAAGAGATTGTGTGGTTACAATCGCAACTAGTCTGGGCAACTTGTCCGTGAAAACTTGGATTCAATTCTCAGCTCAGTCAAGAATATAAATTAACAACAATTTTTTATTCATTTCATGTTGTAAAATTCCTTTCTTCATAAACATAATAATTTAATGAAAATTAAATTCAATGAACTTAAGCCTGATTAAAATATCAAAATTTGGATAAAAACCATTAACAGTTCAATAAAATAACCACAATACTAATTATTGTTAACAGCTAAGGCACGAGCTATATGCTTACATTTGTCCTTCAAGTTGTGCTGAAAAATGTCAACAAGAAAAAAGAAAGACAAAAACATGAAAAACCAAAAAATGAACTTTGGATTTCAAGAAGAATTCTTGACAAAAAGTGCGAAATAACAAGAAGTAAGGAAGAACATGTAGATCAATTAAAATAGGTGATCATTCATTCAAAGCAAATTTCGATCTACCAAGGTAAAATACCATTTGGTTTAAAGATTGATGTTTGACTAATGACGTTATCCGTCGTCAATGGCGGTGAGAGCTAAACGGAAAACCCCACTGAAGAGATTGTGTGGTTACAATCGAAACTAGTTTGGACAACCTGTCCGTGAATACCTGGGTTCAATTCCCAGCTCAGTCAAGAATGAAAAATTATCAATAAATTTTAATTCATTTCATGTTGTAACATTCCTTTCTTTATAAAAACAATTTAATGAAAATTGAATTCAATGAACTTACGTCTGATTAAAATATCAAAATTTGGATTAAAAACCATTAACAGTTCAATTAAATAACCACAATACTAATTATTGGTAACCACTAAGGCACGAGCTATATGTTTACATTTGTCCTTCAAGTTGCGCCGAAAAATGCCAACAAAAAAAAAAAAGACAAAAACATGAAAAACAAAAAAATGTACTTTGGATTTCAATAAGAATTCTTGACAAAAAGTACGATAAAACAAAAAGTAAGGAAGAACATGTAGATCAATTAAAATAGGTAATCATTCATTCAAAGCAAATTTAGATCTTCCAAGGTAACATACCATTTGGTTTGAAGATTTATGTTTGCCTAATGACGTCATCACTCGTCAATGGCGGTGAGAGCTAAACGGAAAACCCCACTGAAGAGATTGTGTGGTTACAATCGAAACTAAAATGGGCAACCTGTCCGTGAAAACCTGGGTTCCCTTCTCAGCTCAGTCAAGAATGAATAATTATCAATAAATTTTAATAAATTTCATGTTGTAAAATTCCTTTCTTCATAAAAATAATTTAATGAAAATTGAATTCAATTAACTTAAGCCTGATTAAAATATCAAAATTTGGATTAAAAACCATTAACAGTTCAATTAAACAACCACAATACTTATTATTGTTAACAGCTCAGGAACGAACAATATGTTTACATTTGTCCTGCAAGTTGTGCTGAAAAATGTCAACAAGAAAAAAGAAAGACAAAAACATGAAAAACAAAAAAATGTACTTTGGATTTCAAGAAGAATTCTTGACAAAAAGTACGCAAAAACAAGAAGTAAGGAAGAACATGTAGATCAATTAAAATAGGTAATCAGTCATTCAAAGCAAATATCGATATACCAAGGTAAAATACCATTTGGTTTAAAGATTGATGTTTGACTAATGACGTTATCCGTCGTCAATGGCGGTGAGAGCTAAACGGAAAACCCCACTGAAGAGATTGTGTGGTTACAATCGAAACTAGTCTGGGCAACCAGTCCGTTAAAACCTGGGTTCACTTCTCAGCTCAGTCAAGAATGAAAAATTATCAATAAATTTTAATTCATTTCATGTTGTAAAATTCCTTTCTTCATAAAAATAATTTAATGAAAATTAAATTCAATTAACTTTGGATTAAAAACCATTAACAGTTCAATAAAATAACCACAATACTAATTATTGTTAACAGCTCAGGCACGAACTATATGTTTACATTTGTCCTGCAAGTTGTGCCGAAAAATGTCAACAAGAAAAAAGAAAGACAAAAACATGAAAAACAAAAAAATGTACTTTGGATTTCAAGAAGAATTCTTGACAAAAAGTACGCAAAAACAAGAAGTAAGGAAGAACATGTAGATCAATTAAAATAGGTAACCATTCATTCAAAGCAAATTTCGATCTACCAAGGTAAAATACCATTTGGCTTAAAGATTGATGTTTGACTAATGACGTCATCCATCGTCAATAGCGGAGAGAGCTAAACGAAAAACCCCACTGAAGAGATTGTGTGGTTACAATCGCAACTAGTCTGGGCAACTTGTCCGTGAAAACTTGGATTCAATTCTCAGCTCAGTCAAGAATATAAATTAACAACAATTTTTTATTCATTTCATGTTGTAAAATTCCTTTCTTCATAAACATAATAATTTAATGAAAATTAAATTCAATGAACTTAAGCCTGATTAAAATATCAAAATTTGGATAAAAACCATTAACAGTTCAATAAAATAACCACAATAGTAATTATTGTTAACAGCTAAGGCACGAGCTATATGTTTACATTTGTCCTTCAAGTTGTGCTGAAAAATGTCAACAAGAAAAAAGAAAGACAAAAACATGAAAAACCAAAAAATGAACTTTGGATTTCAAGAAGAATTCTTGACAAAAAGTGCGAAATAACAAGAAGTAAGGAAGAACATGTAGATCAATTAAAATAGGTGATCATTCATTCAAAGCAAATTTCGATCTACCAAGGTAAAATACCATTTGGTTTAAAGATTGATGTTTGACTAATGACGTTATCCGTCGTCAATGGCGGTGAGAGCTAAACGGAAAACCCCACTGAAGAGATTGTGTGGTTACAATCGAAACTAGTTTGGACAACCTGTCCGTGAATACCTGGGTTCAATTCCCAGCTCAGTCAAGAATGAAAAATTATCAATAAATTTTAATTCATTTCATGTTGTAACATTCCTTTCTTTATAAAAACAATTTAATGAAAATTGAATTCAATGAACTTACGTCTGATTAAAATATCAAAATTTGGATTAAAAACCATTAACAGTTCAATTAAATAACCACAATACTAATTATTGGTAACCACTAAGGCACGAGCTATATGTTTACATTTGTCCTTCAAGTTGCGCCGAAAAATGCCAACAAAAAAAAAAAAGACAAAAACATGAAAAACAAAAAAATGTACTTTGGATTTCAATAAGAATTCTTGACAAAAAGTACGATAAAACAAAAAGTAAGGAAGAACATGTAGATCAATTAAAATAGGTAATCATTCATTCAAAGCAAATTTCGATCTTCCAAGGTAAAATACCATTTGGTTTGAAGATTTATGTTTGCCTAATGACGTCATCACTCGTCAATGGCGGTGAGAGCTAAACGGAAAACCCCACTGAAGAGATTGTGTGGTTACAATCGAAACTAAAATGGGCAACCTGTCCGTGAAAACCTGGGTTCCCTTCTCAGCTCAGTCAAGAATGAATAATTATCAATAAATTTTAATAAATTTCATGTTGTAAAATTCCTTTCTTCATAAAAATAATTTAATGAAAATTGAATTCAATTAACTTAAGCCTGATTAAAATATCAAAATTTGGATTAAAAACCATTAACAGTTCAATTAAACAACCACAATACTTATTATTGTTAACAGCTCAGGAACGAACAATATGTTTACATTTGTCCTGCAAGTTGTGCTGAAAAATGTCAACAAGAAAAAAGAAAGACAAAAACATGAAAAACAAAAAAATGTACTTTGGATTTCAAGAAGAATTCTTGATAAAAAGTACGCAAAAACAAGAAGTAAGGAAGAACATGTAGATCAATTAAAATAGGTAATCATTCATTCAAAGCAAATATCGATATACCAAGGTAAAATACCATTTGATTTAAAGATTGATGTTTGACTAATGACGTCATCCATCATCAATAGCGGAGAGAGCTAAACGGAAAACCCCACTGAAGAGATTGTGTGGTTACAATCGCAACTAGTCTGGGCAACCTGTCCGTGAAAACCTGGATTCAGTTCTCAGCTCAGTCAAGAATAAAAATTAACAACAAATTTTTATTTATTTCATGTTGTGAAATTCCTTTCTTCATAAACATAATAATTTAATGAAAATTAAATTCAATGAACTTAAGCCTGATTAAAATATCAAAATTTGGATAAAAACCATTAACAGTTCACTAAAATAACCACAATACTAATTATTGTAAACAGCTAAGGCTCGAGCTATATGTTTACATTAGTCCTTCAAGTTGTGCTGAAAAATGTCATCAAGAAAAAAGAGAGACAAAAATGAAAAACCAAAAAGTGAACTTTGGATTTCAGGAAGAATTCTTGACAAAAAGTGCGAAAAAAACAAGAAGTAAGGAAGAACATGTAGATCAATTAAAATAGGGTATCATTCATTCAAAGCAAATTTCGATTTATCAAGGTAAAATACCGCTTGGGTTAAATATTGATGTTTGACTAATGACGTCATCCATCGTCAATAGCGGAGAGAGCTAAACGGCAAACCCCACTGAAGAGATTGTGTGGTTACAATCGAAACTAGTCTGGACAACCTGTCCGTGAATACCTGGGTTCAATTCCCAGCTCAGTCAAGAATGAAAAATTATCAATAAATTTTAATTCATTTCATGTTGTAACATTCCTTTCTTCATAAAAACAATTTAATGAAAATTGAATTCAATGAACTTAAGCCTGATTAAAATATCAAATTTTGAATTAAAAACCATTAACAGTTCAATTAAATAACCACAATACTTATTATTGGTAACCACTAAGGCACGAGCTATATGTTTACATTTGTCCTGCAAGTTATGCCGAAAAATGTCAACAAGAAAAAAGAAAGACAAAAACATGAAAAACAAAAAAATTTACTTTGGATTTCAAGAAGAATTCTTGACAAAAAGTACGCAAAAACAAGAAGTAAGAAAGAACATGTAGATCAATTAAAATAGGTAACCATTTATTCAAAGCAAAATTTCGAACTACCAAGGTAAAATACCATTTGGTTTAAAGATTGATGTTTGACTAATGACGTTATCCGTCGTCAATGGCGGTGAGAGCTAAACGGAAAACCCCACTGAAGAGATTGTGTGGTTACAATCGAAACTAGTCTGGGCAACCAGTCCGTGAAAACCTGGGTTCACTTCTCAGCTCAGTCAAGAATGAAAAATTATCAATAAATTTTAATTCATTTCATGTTGTAAAATTCCTTTCTTCATAAAAATAATTTAATGAAAATTAAATTCAATTAACTTACGCCTGATTAAAATATCAAAATTTGGATTAAAAACCATTAACAGTTCAATAAAATAACCACAATACTAATTATTGTTAACAGCTCAGGCACGAACTATATGTTTACATTTGTCCTGCAAGTTATGCCGAAAAATGTCAACAAGAAAAAAGAAAGACAAAAACATGAAAAACAAAAAAATTTACTTTGGATTTCAAGAAGAATTCTTGACAAAAAGTACGCAAAAACAAGAAGTAAGAAAGAACATGTAGATCAATTAAAATAGGTAACCATTCATTCAAAGCAAATTTCGATCTACCAAGGTAAAATACCATTTGGTTTAAAGATTGATGTTTGATTAATGACGTCATCCATCGTCAATAGCGGAGAGAGCTAAACGGAAAACCCCACTGAAGAGATTGTGTGGTTACAATCGCAACTAGTCTGGGCAACTTGTCCGTGAAAACCTGGATTCAATTCTCAGCTCAGTCAAGAATATAAATTAACAACAATTTTTTATTCATTTCATGTTGTAAAATTCCTTTCTTCATAAACATAATAATTTAATGAAAATTAAATTCAATGAACTTAAGCCTGATTAAAATATCAAAATTTGGATAAAAACCATTAACAGTTCAATAAAATAACCACAATACTAATTATTGTTAACAGCTAAGGCACGAGCTATATGTTTACATTTGTCCTTCAAGTTGTGCTGAAAAATGTCAACAAGAAAAAAGAAAGACAAAAACATGAAAAACCAAAAAATGAACTTTGGATTTCAAGAAGAATTCTTGACAAAAAGTGCGAAATAACAAGAAGTAAGGAAGAACATGTACATCAATTAAAATAGGTGATCATTCATTCAAAGCAAATTTCGATCTATCAAGGTATAATACCGCTTGGGTTAAAGATTGATGTTTGACTAATGACGTCATCCATCGTCAATAGCGGAGACAGCTAAACGGCAAACCCCACTGAAGAGATTGTGTGGTTACAATCGAAACTAGTTTGGACAACCTGTCCGTGAATACCTGGGTTCAATTCCCAGCTCAGTCAAGAATGAAAAATTATCAATAAATTTTAATTCATTTCATGTTGTAACATTCCTTTCTTTATAAAAACAATTTAATGAAAATTGAATTCAATGAACTTACGTCTGATTAAAATATCAAAATTTGGATTAAAAACCATTAACAGTTCAATTAAATAACCACAATACTAATTATTGGTAACCACTAAGGCACGAGCTATATGTTTACATTTGTCCTTCAAGTTGCGCCGAAAAATGCCAACAAAAAAAAAAAAAAAGACAAAAACATGAAAAACAAAAAAATGTACTTTGGATTTCAATAAGAATTCTTGACAAAAAGTACGATAAAACAAAAAGTAAGGAAGAACATGTAGATCAATTAAAATAGGTAATCATTCATTCAAAACAAATTTCGATCTTCCAAGGTAAAATACCATTTGGTTTGAAGATTTATGTTTGCCTAATGACGTCATCACTCGTCAATGGCGGTGAGAGCTAAACGGAAAACCCCACTGAAGAGATTGTGTGGTTACAATCGAAACTAGTATGGGCAACCTGTCCGTGAAAACCTGGGTTCCCTTCTCAGCTCAGTCAAGAATGAATAATTATCAATAAATTTTAATAAATTTCATGTTGCAAAATTCCTTTCTTCATAAAAATAATTTAGTGAAAATTAAATTCAATTAACCTAAGCCTGATTAAAATATCAAAATTTGGATTAAAAACCATTAACAGTTCACTAAAATAACCACAATACTAATTATTGTAAACAGCTAAGGCTCGAGCTATATGTTTACATTACTCCTTCAAGTTGTGCTGAAAAATGTCATCAAGAAAAAAGAGAGACAAAAAATGAAAAACCAAAAAGTGAACTTTGGATTTCAGGAAGAATTCTTGACAAAAAGTGCGAAAAAAACAAGAAGTAAGGAAGAACATGTAGATCAATTAAAATAGGGTATCATTCATTCAAAGCAAATTTCGATTTATCAAGGTAAAATACCGCTTGGGTTAAATATTGATGTTTGACTAATGACGTCATCCATCGTCAAAAGCGGAGAGAGCTAAACGGCAAACCCCACTGAAGAGGTTGTGTGGTTACAATCGAAACTAGTCTGGACAACCTGTCCGTGAATACCTGGGTTCAATTCCCAGCTCAGTCAAGAATGAAAAATTATCAATAAATTTTAATTCATTTCATGTTGTAACATTGTTTTCTTCATAAAAACAATTTAATGAAAATTGAATTCAATAAACTTAAGCCTGATTAAAATATCAAAATTTGGATTAAAAACCATTAACAGTTCAATTAAATAACCACAATACTAATTATTGGTAACAGCTAAGGCACGAGCTATATGTTTACATTTGTCCTGCAAGTTGTGCTGAAAAATGTCAACAAGAAAAAAGAAAGACAAAAACATGAAAAACCAAAAAAATAAGCTTTGGAATTTAAGAAGAATTCTTGACAAAAAGTACGCAAAAACAAGAAGTAAGGAAGAACGTAGATCAATTAAAATAGGTAACCATTCATTCAAAGCAAATTTCGACATACCAAGGTAAAATACCATTTGGTTTAAAGATTGATGTTTGACTAATGGCGTCATCCATCGTCAATAGCGGAGAGAGCTAAACGGAAAACCCCACTGAAGAGATTGTGTGGTTACAATCGCAACTAGTCTGGGCAACTTGTCCGTGAAAACCTGGATTCAATTCTCAGCTCAGTCAAGAATATAAATTAACAACAATTTTTTATTCATTTCATGTTGTAAAATTCCTTTCTTCATAAACATAATAATTTAATGAAAATTAAATTCAATGAACTTAAGCCTGATTAAAATATCAAAATTTGGATAAAAACCATTAACAGTTCAATAAAATAACCACAATACTAATTATTGTTAACAGATAAGGCACGAGCTATATGTTTACATTTGTCCTTCAAGTTGTGCTGAAAAATGTCAACAAGAAAAAAGAAAGACAAAAACATGAAAAACCAAAAAATGAACTTTGGATTTCAAGAAAAATTCTTGACAAAAAGTGCGAAATAACAAGAAGTAAGGAAGAACATGTAGATCAATTAAAATAGGTGATCATTCATTCAAAGCAAATTTCGATCTATCAAGGTATAATACCGCTTGGGTTAAAGATTGATGTTTGACTAATGACGTCATCCATCGTCAATAGCGGAGACAGCTAAACGGCAAACCCCACTGAAGAGATTGTGTGGTTACAATCGAAACTAGTTTGGACAACCTGTCCGTGAATACCTGGGTTCAATTCCCAGCTCAGTCAAGAATGAAAAATTATCAATAAATTTTAATTCATTTCATGTTGTAACATTCCTTTCTTTATAAAAACAATTTAATGAAAATTGAATTCAATGAACTTACGTCTTATTAAAATATCAAAATTTGGATTAAAAACCATTAACAGTTCAATTAAATAACCACAATACTAATTATTGGTAACCACTAAGGCACGAGCTATATGTTTACATTTGTCCTTCAAGTTGCGCCGAAAAATGCCAACAAAAAAAAAAAAAAAGACAAAAACATGAAAAACAAAAAAATGTACTTTGGATTTCAATAAGAATTCTTGACAAAAAGTACGATAAAACAAAAAGTAAGGAAGAACATGTAGATCAATTAAAATAGGTAATCATTCATTCAAAGCAAATTTCGATCTTCCAAGGTAAAATACCATTTGGTTTGAAGATTTATGTTTGCCTAATGACGTCATCACTCGTCAATGGCGGTGAGAGCTAAACGGAAAACCCCACTGAAGAGATTGTGTGGTTACAATCGAAACTAGTATGGGCAACCTGTCCGTGAAAACCTGGGTTCCCTTCTCAGCTTAGTCAAGAATGAATAATTATCAATAAATTTTAATAAATTTCATGTTGCAAAATTCCTTTCTTCATAAAAATAATTTAGTGAAAATTAAATTCAATTAACCTAAGCCTGATTAAAATATCAAAATTTGGATTAAATACCATTAACAGTTCACTAAAATAACCACAATACTAATTATTGTAAACAGCTAAGGCTCGAGCTATATGTTTACATTAGTCCTTCAAGTTGTGCTGAAAAATGTCATCAAGAATAAAGGGAGACAAAAAATGAAAAACCAAAAAGTGAACTTTGGATTTCAGGAAGAATTCTTGACAAAAAGTGCGAAAAAAACAAGAAGTAAGGAAGAACATGTAGATCAATTAAAATAGGGTATCATTCATTCAAAGCAAATTTCGATTTATCAAGGTAAAATACCGCTTGGGTTAAATATTGATGTTTGACTAATGACGTCATCCATCGTCAAAAGCGGAGAGAGCTAAACGGCAAACCCCACTGAAGAGGTTGTGTGGTTACAATCGAAACTAGTCTGGACAACCTGTCCGTGAATACCTGGGTTCAATTCCCAGCTCAGTCAAGAATGAAAAATTATCAATAAATTTTAATTCATTTCATGTTGTAACATTGTTTTTTTCATAAAAACAATTTAATGAAAATTGAATTCAATAAACTTAAGCCTGATTAAAATATCAAAATTTGGATTAAAAACCATTAACAGTTCAATTAAATAACCACAATACTAATTATTGGTAACAGCTAAGGCACGAGCTATATGTTTACATTTGTCCTGCAAGTTGTGCTGAAAAATGTCAACAAGAAAAAAGAAAGACAAAAACATGAAAAACCAAAAAAATAAGCTTTGGAATTTAAGAAGAATTCTTGAAAAAAGTACGAAAAAACAAGAAGTAAGGAAGAACATGTAGATCAATTAAAATAGGTAATCATTTATTCAAAGCAAAATTTCGATCTACCAAGGTAAAATACCATTTGGTTTAAAGATTGATGTTTGACTAATGACGTTATCCGTCGTCAATGGCGGTGAGAGCTAAACGGAAAACCCCACTGAAGAGATTGTGTGGTTACAACCGAAACTAGTCTGGGCAACCTGTCCGTGAAAACGTGGGTTCACTTATCAGCTCAGTCAAGAATGAAAAATTATCAATAAATTTCAATTCATTTCATGTTGTAAAATTCCTTTCTTCATAAAAATAATTTAATGAAAATTAAATTCAATTAACCTAAGCCTGATTAAAATATCAAAATTTGGATTAAAAACCCTTAACAGTTCAATAAAATAACCACAATACTAATTATTGTTAACAGCTCAGGCACGAACTATATGTTTACATTTGTCCTGCAAGTTGTGCTGAAAAATGTCAACAAGAACAAAGAAAGACAAAAACATGAAAAACAAAAATGTACTTTGGATTTCAAGAAGAATTCTTGACAAAAAGTACGCAATAACAAGAAGTAAGGAAGAACATGTAGATCAATTAAAATAGGTAATCATTAATTCAAAGCAAATTTCGATCTACCAAGGTAAAATACCATTTGGTTTAAAGATTGATGTTTGACTAATGACGTCATCCATCGTCAATAGCGGAGAGAGCTAAACGGAAGCCCCCACTGAAGAGATTGTGTGGTGACAATCGCAACTAGTATGGCCAACCTGTCCGTGAAAACCTGGATTCAATTCTCAGCTCAGTCAAGAATAAAAATTAACAACAAATTTTTATTCATTTCATGTTGTAAAATTCCTTACTTCATAAACAAAATAATTTAATGAAAATTAAATTCAATGAACTTAAGCCTGATTAAAATATCAAAATTTGGATAAAAACCATTAACGGTTCACTAAAATAACCACAATACTAATTATTGTTAACAGCTAAGGCACGAACTATATGTTTACATTTGTCCTGCAAGTTGCGCTGAAAAATGTCAACAAGAAAAAAGAAAGACAAAAACATGAAAAACAAAGAAATGTACTTTGGATTTCAAGAAGAATTCTTGACAAAAAGTACGAAAACACAAGAAGTAAGGAAGAACATGGTTACAATCGAAACTAGACTGGGCAACCTGTCCGTGAAAACCTGGGTTCACTTCTCAGCTCAGTCAAGAATGAAAAATTACACTGTGCAAGAAATTGACACTTTTTTCGTGACAAGCTAGGCACTGGCGTTTTAACATAATTCGGGTACGCTGAATCCAGTGGTGCCCGCGGATTTTTAAGATTGGCTCTGGTTTTCGAGATATACCGTTATTTCGAAAATGGAGGAGGTTGGACAACATATGTTCGCGTAACTCAAAAACGCTTTATATATATATATATATTTTCCTTTAACTCCCACTGGAGCATAGGGCGCAAAAAACGCTTTAGCTTATTGAAAATACTTAAAAAACCGAAACTTCGCAATAAAATTTCCTTTAAGAAAAGTAAAACTTATTTCTAATATCCGCAGTCATTTTAGAAACATAATTTTTTTTTTTGGAAAAAAAATTAGTTTTTTTAACAAAATTTCAAAAATTTTGTTTTTTAAAAATTCATAATAAATTGGAAAATGCAGCTATGCTTCTAATTTTTTGCAGACGTATAAAAAACCGAATTCCAAACAAAACAAGCCATATATGATTAAAATCTGCTTGCAACTGATTTTATTCACAAAAGTCGACAAATTTTAATTAATTTAAGAATTTCAAAAAACGCAATATTTGTATGGGAGCCCCCCTAAGGGTTGGTGATAAAGGGAAAGTATAATTTGAAAAAATGCTAAGAACAAAAAACTAATGGAGGTCAGTCATACATTTTATTCCCCTAGGGGCGACTCCTGGGCATTTATGGGACTTTTTCTTTAATATATTTCTAGTCTGCATTGAACATTTTGTATGGAAGCCCCCTTAAGGAATGGAGATAGCGGGTGGGTATATTAGAAATAAATGATTGAGATGAAAAATAAAGTGGGGTTGACCCATCTAGGGGCATCCTTGGCGCTGCAGGGGCCAAATTTAAGAATTTCATTAAACGGCCATATTTGTATGGGAGCCCCCCTAAGGGCTGGAGATATATGGCAACTATGTTTTAAGAAAATGTTAAGAAAAAAAAAACATTGGAGGTCGGTCATACATTTTATCCCCCTAGGAGTGAATCCTAGGCCTTAGAAATAAATGATGGGAATGAAAAATAAAGTTGCGCTAAAGTTTGGCCCGTCTAGGGGTATATAAGGCGCTGCAGGTGCAAAATTTAAGGCTAGGATTCTACGCGTATAAAAACAAAGTTCCAAAGAAAATAAGCTATAAGTGATTAAAGTCTGTCTACAATTTTTGATTTTATCAGAAAAGATGAAATTTTTTTATTTTGATTTAGAAATTTATTCTTCTTCCTCCTGCAGATTCCAACAAATATCCCCTAATAGCGCATCAAGTTGTTTGCCGCTATACCAGTTTTCGAGCCTGGCTGTTACTTGGTGAAATCTATAGCCATGTTCATCCGACTCGGCTGGTGATTGTTCATTAAATTTTTCGGCATGGTAATGCAAAAAATTTTTTTTCAATGACATTCTAACGTTTAAGTTTTTAAATGCGGTTAGCATATTTTTGATTAAAATTCACCAGTTTTCAGACCGATGATTTTCTAATACATTTTTTATTACTGATTTCACACAATTCCAGGCCAATAGCTCGATATCCGTCATAAGACGACGAATGTCCGGTCCATTAAGAGTTCCTGTAAAATAAAAACACTATGATATGAAATATAAATCTAATTTAATAAAGGAGTTAGATTTCATACCTTCTTTTACTTTCATGCCACTTAATCGTGGAAAAATTCGGCGCAATTCGGTAAAAGCAACACCATCTGGGCTCAATGCTTTTATAGAATTTTTTAATCGGTAACTGTGGATTTCCCAAAATTCCTACCGCAAAGTGAAAGTGTGGTAATAATGCATGCATATTTCTTTGGAATAGCATAAATTTGTATATTTGTTCTTTTGTTTTGTATTGTAAATGGCACAAAAACCGCATTTAAAAAATTTTACGTCAAAATGTCATTGAAAATAAATTTTCTGCATTGGCACATTCTTCATATGTGACAGCGCATAGAGAAAAGGACCTAAGGGTAGAAAAAAATCAATTTTCACTTTTTTTTTTTGATGTGGACAACATCTGAGCGCGTTTTCAAGGTTGACCAACACGTTCCTGACGTCATGAGATGTGTCACTTTTAAATGAGACCAATACCAGCACGCTCAGTGATGGTACACCAAATTTACATGTATTTAAATCTTTAAAATGGCTTTAAATGGTTTTTACCCTTAGGTCCCTTTCTATTTTGCGCTTCACATATGAAGAATGTACATAATGTTGAATAAAGAATTCAATAATTAAAAAAAATCCAATGAAATGCTCCATATAAATTATATTCTTCATATACATATATTGAAGAAAAAGTCCCATAAATTCCCAGAAGTCGCCCCTAGAGGTATATAATGTATGACCACCTCAATTAATTTTTTGTTCTTAACATTTTCTCGAGACATACTTGCCCCTTATTTCCACTTCTCAGGGGGGCTCTCATACAAATATTGCGTTTTATGAAATTCTTAAATTAATTAAAATTTGTCGACTTTTGTGAATAAAATCAAAAGTTGCTAACAGATTTAATCATTTATGGCTTGTTTTGTTTGCAGCTTCGTTTTTTATATGTCTTTTTTTAATTAGAAGCCTAGCTGCATTTTTTAATTTTGTATGAATTTTTTAAAAACAAAAATTTCGAATTTTGATAAAAAAATTAATTTTTTTTTTAAAAAAAAAATTTATGATTCAAAAACGACTACTCATATTAGAAAAAAAGTTTTGCTTTTCTTAAATGAAACTGAATATTGCGGAATTTCGGTTTTTTTAGTAATTGCAATAGACTAAACCGTTTTTGAGTTACGCGAATATATGTTGTGCAACCTCCTCCATTTTTGAAATAACGGTATATCTCGAAAACCAGAGCCAATCTTAAAAAACCGCGGGCACCACTGGATTCAGCGTACCCGAATTATGTTAAAACGCCATGTGCCCGGCTTGTCTGTTTTTTCAACTAGCATAGTGTTATCAATAAATTTTAATTCATTTCATGTTGTAAAATTCCTTTCTTCATAAAAATAATTTAATGAAAATTAAATTCAATGAACTTAAGCCTGATTAAAATATCAAAATTTGGATTAAAAACCATTAACAGTTCAATAAAATAACCACAATACTAATTATTGTTAACAGCTCAGGCACGAACTATATGTTTACATTTGTCCTGCAAGTTGTGCTGAAAAATGTCAACAAGAAAAAATAAAGACAAAAACATGAAAAACCAAAAAAATAAACTTTGGATTTCCAGAAGAATTCTTGACAAAAAGTACGAAAAAACAAGAAGTAAGGAAGAACATGTAGATCAATTAAAATAGGTAATCATTTATTCAAAGCAAAATTTCGATCTACCAAGGTAAAATACCATTTGGTTTAAAGATTGATGTTTGACTAATGACGTTATCCGTCGTCAATAGCGGTGAGAGCTAAACGGAAAACCCCACTGAAGAGATTGTGTGGTTACAATCGAAACTAGTCTGGGCAAACTGTCCGTGAAAACCTGGGTTCACTTCTCAGCTCAGTCAAGAATGAAAAATTATCAATTAATTTTAATTCATTTCATGTTTTTAAATTCCTTTCTTCATAAAAATAATTTAATAAAAATTAAATTCAATGAACTTAAGCCTGATTAAATATCAAAATGTGGATTAAAAACCATTAACAGTTCAATAAAATAACCACAATACTAATTATTGTTAACAGCTCAGGCACGAACTATATGTTTACATTTGTCTTGCAAGTTGTGCCGAAAAATGTCAACAAGAAAAAAGAAAGACAAAAACATGAAAAACAAAAATATGTACTTTGGATTTCAAGAAGAATTCTTGACAAAAAGTACGAAAAAACAAGAAGTAAGGAAGAACATGTAGATCAATTAAAATAGGTAATCATTTATTCAAAGCAAAATTTCGATCTACCAAGTTAAAATACCATTTGGTTTATAGATTGATGTTTGAGTAATGACGTTATCGGTCGTCAATGGCGGTGAGAGCTAAACGGAAAACCCCACTGAAGAGATTGTGTGGTTACAATCGAAACTAGTCTGGGCAACCTGTCCGTGAAAACCTGGGTTCACTTCTCAGCTCAGTCAAGAATGAAAAATTATCAATAAATTTTAATTCATTTCATGTTGTAAAATTCCTTTCTTCATAAAAATAGTTTAATGAAAATTAAATTCAATGAACTTAAGCCTGATTAAAATATCAAAATTTGGATTAAAAACCATTAACAGTTCAATAAAACAACCACAATACTTATTATTGTTGACAGCTCAGTCACGAACAATATGTTTACATTTGTCCTGCAAGTTGTGCTGAAAAATGTCAACAAGAAAAAAGAAAGACAAAAACATGAAAAACAAAAAAATGTTCTTTGGATTTCAAGAAGAATTCTTGACAAAAAGTACGCAAAAACAAGAAGTAAGGAAGAACATGTAGATCAATTAAAATAGGTAATCATTCATTTAAAGCTAATTTCGATCTACCAAGGTAAAATACCATTTGGTTTAAAGATTGATGTTTGACTAATGACGTCATCCATCGTCAATAGCGGAGAGAGCTAAACGGAAAACCCCACTGAAGAGATTGTGTGGTTACAATCGCAACTAGTCTTTGCAACCTGTACGTGAAAACCTGCATTCAGTTCTCAGCTCAGTCAAGAATAAAAATTAACAACAAATTTTTATTTATTTCATGTTGTAAAATTCCTTTCTTCATAAACATAATAATTTAATGAAAATTAAATTCAATGAACTTAAGCCTGATTAAAATATCAAAATTTGGATAAAAACCATTAACAGTTAACTAAAATAACCACAATACTAATTATTGTTAACAGCTAAGGCACGAGCTATATGTTTACATTAGTCCTTCCAATTGTGCTGAAAAATGTCAACAAGAAAAAAGAAAGACAAAAAATGAAAAACCAAAAAATGAACTTTGGATTTCAGGAAGAATTCTTGACAAAAAGTGCGAAAAAAACAAGAAGTAAGGAAGAACATGTAGATCAATTAAAATATGATATCATTCATTCAAAGCAAATTTCGATTTATCAAGGTAAAATACCATTTGGTTTAAAGATTGATGTTTGACTAATGACGTTATCCGTCGTCAATGGCGGTGAGAGCTAAACGGAAAACACCACTGAAGAGATTGTGTGGTTACAATCGAAACTAGTCTGGGCAACCTGTCCGTGAAAACCTGGGTTCACTTCTCAGCTCAGTCAAGAATGAAAAATTATCAATAAATTTTAATTCATTTCATGTTGTAAAATTCCTTTCTTCATAAAAATAATTTAATGAAAATTAAATTCAATGAACTTAAGCCTGATTAAAATATCAAAATTTGGATTAAAAACCATTAACAGTTCAATAAAATAACCACAATACTAATTATTGTTAACAGCTCAGGCACAAACTATATGTTTACATTTGTCCTGCAAGTTGTGCCGAAAAATGCCAACAAGAAAAAAGAAAGACAAAAACATGAAAAACAAAAAAATCTACTTTGGATTTCAAGAAGAATTCTTGACAAAAAGTACGCAAAAACAAGAAGTAAGGAAGAACATTTAGATCAATTAAAATAGGTAATCATTCATTTAAAGTAAATTTCGATCTACCAAGGTAAAATACCATTTGGTTTAAAGATTGATGTTTGACTAATGACGTCATCCATCGTCAATAGCGGTGAGAGCTAAACGGAAAACCCCACTGAAGAGCTTGTGTGGTTACAATCGCAACTAGTCTGGGCAACCTGTCCGTGAAAACCTGGATTCAATTCTCAGCTCAGTCAAGAATGAAAAATTATCAATAAATTTTAATTCATTTCATGTTGTAAAATTCCTTTCTTCATAAAAATAATTTAATGAAAATTAAATTCAATGAACTTAAGCCTGATTAAAATATCAAAATTTGGATTAAAAACCATGAACAGTTCACTAAAATAACCACAATACCAATTATTGTTAACAGCTAAGGCACGAGCTATATGTTAACATTTGTCCTTCAAGATGTGCTGAAAAATGTCAACAAGAAAAAAAGAAAGACAAAAAATGAAAAACCAAAAAATGAACTTTGGATTTCAGGAAGAATTCTTGACAAAAAGTGCGAAAAAAACAAGAAGTAAGGAAGAACATGTAGATCAATTAAAAAAGGATATCATTCATTCAAAGCCAATTTCGATTTATCAAGGTAAAATACCGCTTGGGTTAAATATTGATGTTTGACTAATGACGTTCTCCATCGTCAATAGCGGAGAGAGCTAAACGGCAAACCCCACTGAAGAGATTGTGTGGTTACAATCGAAACTAGTCTGGACAACCTGTCCGTGAATACCTGGGTTCAATTCCCAGCTCAGTCAAGAATGAAAAATTATCAATAAATTTTAATTCATTTCATGTTGTAACATTCCTTTCTTCATAAAAACAATTTAATGAAAATTGAATTCAATGAACTTAAGCCTGATTAAAATATCAAAATTTGAATTAAAAACCATTAACAGTTCAATTAAATAACCACAATACTTATTATTGGTAACCACTAAGGCACGAGCTATATGTTTACATTTGTCCTTCAAGTTGTGCTGAAAAATGTCAACAAGAAAAAAGAAAGACAAAAACATGAAAAACCAAAAAAATAAGCTTTGGAATTTAAGAAGAGTTCTTGACAAAAAGTACGAAAAAACAAGTAAGGAAGAACATGTAGATCAATTAAAATAGGTAATCATTTATTCAAAGCAAAATTTCGATCTACCAAGGTAAAATACCATTTGGTTTAACGGTTGATGTTTGACTAATGATGTTATCCGTCGTCAATGGCGGTGAGAGCTAAACGGAAAACCGCACTGAAGAGATTGTGTGGTTACAATCGAAACTAGTCTGGGCAACCTGTCCGTGAAAACCTGGGTTCACTTCTCAGCTCAGTCAATAATGAAAAATTATCAATAAATTTTAATTCATTTCATGTTATAAGATTCCTTTCTTCATAAACATAATAATTTAATGAAAATTAAATTCAATGAACTTAAGCCTGATTAAAATATCAAAATTTGGATAAAAACCATTAACAGTTCACTAAAATAACCACAATACTAATTATTGGTAACCACTAAGGCAAGAGCTATATGTTTACATTTGTCCTTCAAGTTGTGCTGAAAAATGTCAACAAGAAAAAAGAAAGACAAAAACATGAAAAACCAAAAAAATAAGCTTTGGAATTTAAGAAGAGTTCTTGACAAAAAGTACGAAAAAACAAGTAAGGAAGAACATGTAGATCAATTAAAATAGGATATCATTCATTCAAAGCAAATTTCGATTTATCAAGGTAAAATACCATTTGGTTTAAAGATTGATGTTTGACTAATGACGTTATCCGTCGTCAATGGCGGTGAGAGCTAAACGGAAAACACCACTGAAAAGATTGTGTGGTTACAATCGAAACTAGTCTTGGCAACCTGTACGTGAAAACCTGGGTTCACTTCTCAGCTCAGTCAAGAATGAAAAATTATCAATAAATTTTAATTCATTTCATGTTGTAAAATTCCTTTCTTCATAAAAATAATTTAATGAAAATTAAATTCAATGAACTTAAGCCTGATTAAAATATCAAAATTTGGATTAAAAACCATTAACAGTTCAATAAAATAACCACAATACTAATTATTGTTAACAGCTCAGGCACGAACTATATGTCCTGCAAGTTGTGCCGAAAAATGTCAACAAGAAAAAAGAAAGACAAAAACATGAAAAACAAAAAAATCTACTTTGGATTTCAAGAAGAATTCTTGACAAAAAGTACGAAAAAACAAGAAGTAAGGAAGAACATGTAGATCAATTTAAACAGGTAATCAATTATTCAAAGCAAAATTTCGATCTATCAAGGTAAAATACCATTTGGTTTTAAGATTGATGTTTGACTAATGACGTTATCCGTCGTCAATGGCGGTGATAGCTAAACTGAAAACCCCACTGAAGAGATTGTGTGGTTACAATCGAAACTAGACTGGGCAACCTGTCCGTGAAAACCTGGGTTCACTTCTCAGCTCAGTCAAGAATGAAAAATTACACTGTGCAAGAAATTGACACTTTTTTCGTGACAAGCTAGGCACTGGCGTTTTAACATAATTCGGGTACGCTGAATCCAGTGGTGCCCGCGGATTTTTAAGATTGGCTCTGGTTTTCGAGATATACCGTTATTTCGAAAATGGAGGAGGTTGGACAACATATGTTCGCGTAACTCAAAAACGCTTTATATATATATATATATATTTTCCTTTAACTCCCACTGGAGCATAGGGCGCCAAAAACGCTTTAGCTTATTGAAAATATTGATTTTATTCACAAAAGTCGACAAATTTTAATTAATTTAAGAATTTCAAAAAACGCAATATTTGTATGGGAGCCCCCCTAAGGGTTGGTGATAAAGGGAAAGTATAATTTGAAAAAATGTTAAGAACAAAAAACTAATGGAGGTCAGTCATACATTTTATCCCCCTAGGGGCGACTCCTGGGCATTTATGGGACTTTTTCTTTAATATATTTCTAGTCTGCATTGAACATTTTGTATGGAAGCCCCCTTAAGGAATGGTGATAGCGGGTGGGTATGTTAGAAATAAATGATTGAGATGAAAAATAAAGTGGGGTTGACCCATCTAGGGGCATCCTTGGCGCTGCAGGGGCCAAATTTAAGAATTTCATTAAACGGCCATATTTGTATGGGAGCCCCCCTAAGGGCTGGAGATATATGGCAACTATGTTTTAAGAAAATGTTAAGAAAAAAAAAACATTGGAGGTCGGTCATACATTTTATCCCCCTAGGAGTGAATCCTAGGCCTTAGAAATAAATGATGGGAATGAAAAATAAAGTTGCGCTAAAGTTTGGCCCGTCTAGGGGTATATAAGGCGCTGCTGGTGTAAAATTTAAAGCTAGGGTTCTACGCGTATAAAAACAAAGTTCCAAAGAAAATAAGCTATAAGTGATTAAAGTCTGTCTACAATTTTTGATTTTATCAGAAAAGATGAAATTTTTTTATTTTGATTTAGAAATTTATTCTTCTTCCTCCTGCAGATTCCAACAAATATCCCCTAATAGCGCATCAAGTTGTTTGCCGCTATACCAGTTTTCGAGCCTGGCTGTTACTTGGTGAAATCTATAGCCATGTTCATCAGACTCGGCTGGTGATTGTTCATTAAATTTTTCGGCATGGTAATGCAAAAAATGTATTTTCAATGACATTCTAACGTTTAAGTTTTTAAATGCGGTTAGCATATTTTTGATTAAAATTCACCAGTTTTCAGACCGATGATTTTCTAATACATTTTCTATTACTGATTTCACACAATTCCAGGCCAATAGCTCGATATCCGTCATAAGACGACGAATGTCCGGTCCATTAAGAGTTCCTGTAAAATAAAAACACTATGATATGAAATATAAATCTAATTTAATAAAGGAGTTAGATTTCATACCTTCTTTTACTTTCATGCCACTTAATCGTGGAAAAATTCGGCGCAATTCGGTAAAAGCAACACCATCTGGGCTCAATGCTTTTATAGAATTTTTTAATCGGTAACTGTGGATTTCCCAAAATTCCTACCGCAAAGTGAAAGTGTGGTAATAATGCATGCATATTTCTTTGGAATAGCATAAATTTGTATATTTGTTCTTTTGTTTTGTATTGTAAATGTCACAAAAACCGCATTTAAAAAATATTACGTCAAAATGTCATTGAAAATAAATTTTCTGCATTGGTACATTCTTCATATGTGACAGCGCATAGAGAAAAGGACCTAAGGGTAGAAAAAAATCAATTTTCACTTTTTTTTTTGATGTGGACAACATCTGAGCGCGTTTACAAGGTCGACCAACACGTTCCTGACGTCATGAGATGTATCACTTTTAAATGAGACCAATACCAGCACGCTCAGTGATGGTACACCAAATTTACATGTATTTAAATCTTTAAAATGGCTTTAAATGGTTTTTACCCTTAGGTCCCTTTCTATTTTGCGCGTCACATATGAAGAATGTACATAATGTTGAATAAAGAATTCAATAATTAAAAAAAATCCAATGAAATGCTCCATATAAATTATATTCTTCATATATATTGAAGAAAAAGTCCCATAAATTCCCAGAAGTCGCCCCTAGAGGTATATAATGTATGACCACCTCAATTAATTTTTTGTTCTTAACATTTTCTCGAGACATACTTGCCCCTTATTTCCACTTCTCAGGGGGGCTCTCATACAAATATTGCGTTTTATGAAATTCTTAAATTAATTAAAATTTGTCGACTTTTGTGAATAAAATCAAAAGTTGCTAACAGATTTAATCATTTATGGCTTGTTTTGTTTGCAGCTTCGTTTTTTATATGTCTTTTTTTAATTAGAAGCCTAGCTGCATTTTTTAATTTTGTATGAATTTTTTAAAAACAAAAATTTCGAAATTTTGATAAAAAAATTAATTTGTTTTGCTTTTCTTAAATGAAACTGAATATTGCGGAATTTCGGTTTTTTTAGTAATTGCAATAGACTAAACCGTTTTTGAGTTACGCGAATATATGTTGTGCAACCTCCTCCATTTTTGAAATAACGGTATATCTCGAAAACCAGAGCCAATCTTAAAAAACCGCGGGCACCACTGGATTCAGCGTACCCGAATTATGTTAAAACGCCATGTGCCCGGCTTGTCTGTTTTTTCAACTAGCATAGTGTTATCAATAAATTTTAATTCATTTCATGTTGTAAAATTCCTTTCTTCATAAAAATAATTTAATGAAAATTAAATTCAATGAACTTAAGCCTGATTAAAATATCAAAATTTGGATTAAAAACCATTAACAGTTAAATAAAATAACCACAATACTAATTATTGTTAACAGCTCAGGCACGAACTATATGTTTACATTTGTCCTGCAAGTTGTGCTGAAAAATGTCAACAAGAAAAAATAAAGACAAAAACATGAAAAACCAAAAAAATAAACTTTGGATTTCCAGAAGAATTCTTGACAAAAAGTACGAAAAAACAAGAAGTAAGGAAGAACATGTAGATCAATTAAAATACGTAATCATTTATTCAAAGCAAAATTTCGATCTACCAAGGTAAAATACCATTTGGTTTAAAGATTGATGTTTGACTAATGACGTTATCCGTCGTCAATGGCGGTGAGAGCTAAACGGAAAACCCCACTGAAGAGATTGTGTGGTTACAATCGAAACTAGTCTGGGCAACCTGTCCGTGAAAACCTGGGTTCACTTCTCAGCTCAGTCAAGAATGAAAAATTATCAATTAATTTTAATTCATTTCATGTTTTTAAATTCCTTTCTTCATAAAAATAATTTAATGAAAATTAAATTCAATGAACTTAAGCCTGATTAAAATATCAAAATGTGGATTAAAAACCATTAACAGTTCAATAAAATAACAACAATACTAATTATTGTTAACAGCTCAGGCACGAACTATATGTTTACATTTGTCTTGCAAGTTGTGCCGAAAAATGTCAACAAGAAAAAAGAAAGACAAAAACATGAAAAACAAAAAAATGTACTTTGGATTTCAAGAAGAATTCTTGACAAAAAGTACGCAAAAACAAGAAGTAAGGAAGAACATGTAGATCAATTAAAATAGGTTATCATTCATTCAAAGCAAATTTCGATATACCAAGGTAAAATACCATTTGGTTTAAAGATTGATGTTTGACTAATGACGTCATCCATCGTCAATAGCGGAGAGAGCTAAACGGAAAACCCCACTGAAGAGATTGTGTGGTTACAATCGCAACTAGTCTGGGCAACCTGTCCGTGAAAATCTGGATTCAGTTCTCAGCTCAGTCAAGAATAAAAATTAGCAACAATTTTTTATTCATTTCATGTTGTAAAATTCCTTTCTTCATAAACATAATAATTTAATAAAAATTAAATTCAATGAACTTAAGCCTGATTAAAATATCAAAATTTGGATAAAAACCATTAACAGTTCAATAAAATAACCACAATACTAATTATTGTTAACAGCTAAGGCACGAGCTATATGTTTACATTTGTCCTGCAAGTTGTGCTGAAAAATGTCAACAAGAAAAAAGAAAGACAAAAACATGAAAAACCAAAAAAATAAACTTTGGATTTCAAGAAGAATTCTTGACAAAAAGTACGAAAAAACAAGAAGTAAGGAAGAACATGTAGATCAATTAAAATAGGTAATCATTTATTCAAAGCAAAATTTCGATCTACCAAGTTAAAATACCATTTGGTTTATAGATTGATGTTTGAGTAATGACGTTATCGGTCGTCAATGGCGGTGAGAGCTAAACGGAAAACCCCACTGAAGAGATTGTGTGGTTACAATCGAAACTAGTCTGGGCAACCTGTCCGTGAAAACCTGGGTTCACTTCTCAGCTCAGTCAAGAATGAAAAATTATCAATAAATTTTAATTCATTTCATGTTGTTAAATTCCTTTCTGCATAAAAATAATTTAATGACAATTAAATTCAATGAACTTAAGCCTGATTAAAATATCAAAATTTGGATTAAAAACCATTAACAGTTCAATAAAACAACCACAATACTTATTATTGTTAACAGCTCAGGCACGAACAATATGTTTGCATTTGTCCTGCAAGTTGTGCTGAAAAATGTCAACAAGAAAAAAGAAAGACAAAAACATGAAAAACAAAAAAATGTTCTTTGGATTTCAAGAATAATTCTTGACAAAAAGTACGCAAAAACAAGAAGTAAGGAAGAACATGTAGATCAATTAAAATAGGTAATCATTCATTTAAAGCTAATTTCGATCTACCAAGGTAAAATACCATTTGGTTTAAAGATTGATGTTTGACTAATGACGTCATCCATCGTCAATAGCGGAGAGAGCTAAACGGAAAACCCCACTGTCCGTGAAAACCTGCATTCAGTTCTCAGCTCAGTCAAGAATAAAAATTAACAACAAATTTTTATTTATTTCATGTTGTAAAATTCCTTTCTTCATAAACATAATAATTTAATGAAAATTAAATTCAATGAACTTAAGCCTGATTAAAATATCAAAATTTGGATAAAAACCATTAACAGTTAACTAAAATAACCACAATACTAATTGTTGTTAACAGCTAAGGCACGAGCTATATGTTTACATTAGTCCTTCCAATTGTGCTGAAAAATGTCAACAAGAAAAAAGAAAGACAAAAAATGAAAAACCAAAAAATGAACTTTGGATTTCAGGAAGAATTCTTGACAAAAAGTGCGAAAAAAACAAGAAGTAAGGAAGAACATGTAGATCAATTAAAATAGGATATCATTCATTCAAAGCAAATTTCGATTTATCAAGGTAAAATACCATTTGGTTTAAAGATTGATGTTTGACTAATGACGTTATCCGTCGTCAATGGCGGTGAGAGCTAAACGGAAAACACCACTGAAGAGATTGTGTGGTTACAATCGAAACTAGTCTGGGCAACCTGTACGTGAAAACCTGGGTTCACTTCTCAGCTCAGTCAAGAATGAAAAATTATCAATAAATTTTAATTCATTTCATGTTGTAAAATTCCTTTCTTCATAAAAATAATTTAATGAAAATTAAATTCAATGAACTTAAGCCTGATTAAAATATCAAAATTTGGATTAAAAACCATTAACAGTTCAATAAAATAACCACAATACTAATTATTGTTAACAGCTCAGGCACGAACTATATGTTTACATTTGTCCTGCAAGTTGTGCCGAAAAATGTCAACAAGAAAAAAGAAAGACAAAAACATGAAAAACAAAAAAATCTACTTTGGATTTCAAGAAGAATTCTTGACAAAAAGTACGCAAAAACAAGAAGTAAGGAAGAACATGTAGATCAATTAAAATAGGTAATCATTCATTCAAAGTAAATTTCGATCTACCAAGGTAAAATACCATTTGGTTTAAAGATTGATGTTTGACTAATGACGTCATCCATCGTCAATAGCGGAGAGAGCTAAACGGAAAACCCCACTGAAGAGCTTGTGTGGTTACAATCGCAACTAGTCTGGGCAACCTGTCCGTGAAAACCTGGATTCAATTCTCAGCTCAGTCAAGAATAAAAATTAACAACAATTTTTTATTCATTTCATGTTGTAAAATTCCTTTCTTCATAAACATAATAATTTAATGAAAATTAAATTCAATGAACTTAAGCCTGATTAAAATATCAAAATTTGGATAAAAACCATTAACAGTTCACTAAAATAACCACAATACTAATTATTGTTAACAGCTAAGGCACGAGCTATATGTTAACATTTGTCCTTCAAGATGTGCTGAAAAATGTAAACAAGAAAAAAAGAAAGACAAAAAATGAAAAACCAAAAAATGAACATTGGATTTCAGGAAGAATTCTTGACAAAAAGTGCGAAAAAAACAAGAAGTAAGGAAGAACATGTAGATCAATTAAAATAGGATATCATTCATTCAAAGCAAATTTCGATTTATCAAGGTAAAATACCGCTTGGGTTAAATATTGATGTTTGACTAATGACGTCATCCATCGTCAATAGCGGAGAGAGCTAAACGGCAAACCCCACTGAAGAGATTGTGTGGTTACAATCGAAACTAGTCTGGACAACCTGACCGTGAATACCTGGGTTCAATTCCCAGCTCAGTCAAGAATGAAAAATTATCAATAAATTTTTATTCATTTCATGTAGTAACATTTCTTCATAAAAACAATTTAATGAAAATTGAATTCAATGAACTTAAGCCTGATTAAAATATCAAAATTTGGATTAAAAACCATTAACAGTTCAATTAAATAACCACAATACTAATTATTGGTAGCCACTAAGGCACGAGCTATATGTTTACATTTGTCCTTCAAGTTGTGCTGAAAAATGTCAACAAGAAAAAAGAAAGACAAAAACATGAAAAACCAAAAAAATAAGCTTTGGAATTTAAGAAGAGTTCTTGACAAAAAGTACGAAAAAACAAGTAAGGAAGAACATGTAGATCAATTAAAATAGGTAATCATTTATTCAAAGCAAAATTTCGATCTACCAAGGTAAAATACCATTTGGTTTAACGATTGATGTTTGACTAATGACGTTATCCGTCGTCAATGGCCGTGAGAGCTAAACGGAAAACCCCACTGAAGAGATTGTGTGGTTACAATCGAAACTAGTCTGGGCAACCTGTCCGTGAAAACCTGGGTTCACTTCTCAGCTCAGTCAATAATGAAAAATTATCAATAAATTTTAATTCATTTCATGTTGTAAGATTCCTTTCTTCATAAAAACAATTTAATGAAAATTAAATTCAATGAACTTAAGCCTGATTAAAATATCAAAATTTGGATTAAAAACCATTAACAGTTCAATAAAATAACCACAATACTAATTATTGTTAACAGCTCAGGCACGAACTATATGCTTACATTTGTCCTGCAAGTTGTGCTGAAAAATGTCAACAAGAAAAAAGAAAGACAAAAACATGAAAAACAAAAAAATGTACTTTGGATTTCAAGAAGAATTCTTGACAAAAAGTGCGAAAAAAACAAGAAGTAAGGAAGAACATGTAGATCAATTAAAATAGGATATCATTCATTCAAAGCAAATTTCGATTTATCAAGGTAAAATACCATTTGGTTTAAAGATTGATGTTTGACTAATGACGTCATCCATCGTCAATAGCGGAGAGAGCTAAACGGAAAACCCCACTGAAGAGATTGTGTGGTTACAATCGCAACTAGTCTGGGCAACCTGTCCGTGAAAATCTGGATTCAGTTCTCAGCTCAGTCAAGAATAAAAATTAGCAACAATTTTTTATTCATTTCATGTTGTAAAATTCCTTTCTTCATAAACATAATAATTTAATAAAAATTAAATTCAATGAACTTAAGCCTGATTAAAATATCAAAATTTGGATAAAAACCATTAACAGTTCAATAAAATAACCACAATACTAATTATTGTTAACAGCTAAGGCACGAGCTATATGTTTACATTTGTCCTGCAAGTTGTGCTGAAAAATGTCAACAAGAAAAAAGAAAGACAAAAACATGAAAAACCAAAAAAATAAACTTTGGATTTCAAGAAGAATTCTTGACAAAAAGTACGAAAAAACAAGAAGTAAGGAAGAACATGTAGATCAATTAAAATAGGTAATCATTTATTCAAAGCAAAATTTCGATCTACCAAGGTAAAATACCATTTGGTTTAACGATTGATGTTTGACTAATGACGTTATCCGTCGTCAATGGCCGTGAGAGCTAAACGGAAAACCCCACTGAAGAGATTGTGTGGTTACAATCGAAACTAGTCTGGGCAACCTGTCCGTGAAAACCTGGGTTCACTTCTCAGCTCAGTCAATAATGAAAAATTATCAATAAATTTTAATTCATTTCATGTTGTAAAATTCCTTTCTTCATAAAAATAATTTAATGAAAATTAAATTCAATGAACTTAAGCCTGATTAAAATATCAAAATTTGGATTAAAAACCATTAACAGTTCAATAAAATAACCACAATACTAATTATTGTTAACAGCTCAGGCACGAACTATATGTCCTGCAAGTTGTGCCGAAAAATGTCAACAAGAAAAAAGAAAGACAAAAACATGAAAAACAAAAAAATCTACTTTGGATTTCAAGAAGAATTCATGACAAAAAGTACGAAAAAACAAGAAGTAAGGAAGAACATGTAGATCAATTTAAACAGGTAATCAATTATTCAAAGCAAAATTTCGATCTATCAAGGTAAAATACCATTTGGTTTTAAGATTGATGTTTGACTAATGACGTTATCCGTCGTCAATGGCGGTGATAGCTAAACTGAAAACCCCACTGAAGAGATTGTGTGGTTACAATCGAAACTAGACTGGGCAACCTGTCCGTGAAAACCTGGGTTCACTTCTCAGCTCAGTCAAGAATGAAAAATTACACTGTGCAAGAAATTGACACTTTTTTCGTGACAAGCTAGGCACTGGCGTTTTAACATAATTCGGGTACGCTGAATCCAGTGGTGCCCGCGGATTTTTAAGATTGGCTCTGGTTTTCGAGATATACCGTTATTTCGAAAATGGAGGAGGTTGGACAACATATGTTCGCGTAACTCAAAAACGCTTTATATATATATATATATATTTTCCTTTAACTCCCACTGGAGCATAGGGCGCCAAAAACGCTTTAGCTTATTGAAAATATTGATTTTATTCACAAAAGTCGACAAATTTTAATTAATTTAAGAATTTCAAAAAACGCAATATTTGTATGGGAGCCCCCCTAAGGGTTGGTGATAAAGGGAAAGTATAATTTGAAAAAATGTTAAGAACAAAAAACTAATGGAGGTCAGTCATACATTTTATCCCCCTAGGGGCGACTCCTGGGCATTTATGGGACTTTTTCTTTAATATATTTCTAGTCTGCATTGAACATTTTGTATGGAAGCCCCCTTAAGGAATGGTGATAGCGGGTGGGTATGTTAGAAATAAATGATTGAGATGAAAAATAAAGTGGGGTTGACCCATCTAGGGGCATCCTTGGCGCTGCAGGGGCCAAATTTAAGAATTTCATTAAACGGCCATATTTGTATGGGAGCCCCCCTAAGGGCTGGAGATATATGGCAACTATGTTTTAAGAAAATGTTAAGAAAAAAAAAACATTGGAGGTCGGTCATACATTTTATCCCCCTAGGAGTGAATCCTAGGCCTTAGAAATAAATGATGGGAATGAAAAATAAAGTTGCGCTAAAGTTTGGCCCGTCTAGGGGTATATAAGGCGCTGCAGGTGTAAAATTTAAAGCTAGGGTTCTACGCGTATAAAAACAAAGTTCCAAAGAAAATAAGCTATAAGTGATTAAAGTCTGTCTACAATTTTTGATTTTATCAGAAAAGATGAAATTTTTTTATTTTGATTTAGAAATTTATTCTTCTTCCTCCTGCAGATTCCAACAAATATCCCCTAATAGCGCATCAAGTTGTTTGCCGCTATACCAGTTTTCGAGCCTGGCTGTTACTTGGTGAAATCTATAGCCATGTTCATCAGACTCGGCTGGTGATTGTTCATTAAATTTTTCGGCATGGTAATGCAAAAAATGTATTTTCAATGACATTCTAACGTTTAAGTTTTTAAATGCGGTTAGCATATTTTTGATTAAAATTCACCAGTTTTCAGACCGATGATTTTCTAATACATTTTCTATTACTGATTTCACACAATTCCAGGCCAATAGCTCGATATCCGTCATAAGACGACGAATGTCCGGTCCATTAAGAGTTCCTGTAAAATAAAAACACTATGATATGAAATATAAATCTAATTTAATAAAGGAGTTAGATTTCATACCTTCTTTTACTTTCATGCCACTTAATCGTGGAAAAATTCGGCGCAATTCGGTAAAAGCAACACCATCTGGGCTCAATGCTTTTATAGAATTTTTTAATCGGTAACTGTGGATTTCCCAAAATTCCTACCGCAAAGTGAAAGTGTGGTAATAATGCATGCATATTTCTTTGGAATAGCATAAATTTGTATATTTGTTCTTTTGTTTTGTATTGTAAATGTCACAAAAACCGCATTTAAAAAATATTACGTCAAAATGTCATTGAAAATAAATTTTCTGCATTGGTACATTCTTCATATGTGACAGCGCATAGAGAAAAGGACCTAAGGGTAGAAAAAAATCAATTTTCACTTTTTTTTTTGATGTGGACAACATCTGAGCGCGTTTACAAGGTCGACCAACACGTTCCTGACGTCATGAGATGTATCACTTTTAAATGAGACCAATACCAGCACGCTCAGTGATGGTACACCAAATTTACATGTATTTAAATCTTTAAAATGGCTTTAAATGGTTTTTACCCTTAGGTCCCTTTCTATTTTGCGCGTCACATATGAAGAATGTACATAATGTTGAATAAAGAATTCAATAATTAAAAAAAATCCAATGAAATGCTCCATATAAATTATATTCTTCATATATATTGAAGAAAAAGTCCCATAAATTCCCAGAAGTCGCCCCTAGAGGTATATAATGTATGACCACCTCAATTAATTTTTTGTTCTTAACATTTTCTCGAGACATACTTGCCCCTTATTTCCACTTCTCAGGGGGGCTCTCATACAAATATTGCGTTTTATGAAATTCTTAAATTAATTAAAATTTGTCGACTTTTGTGAATAAAATCAAAAGTTGCTAACAGATTTAATCATTTATGGCTTGTTTTGTTTGCAGCTTCGTTTTTTATATGTCTTTTTTTAATTAGAAGCCTAGCTGCATTTTTTAATTTTGTATGAATTTTTTAAAAACAAAAATTTCGAAATTTTGATAAAAAAAATTAATTTGTTTTGCTTTTCTTAAATGAAACTGAATATTGCGGAATTTCGGTTTTTTTAGTAATTGCAATAGACTAAACCGTTTTTGAGTTACGCGAATATATGTTGTGCAACCTCCTCCATTTTTGAAATAACGGTATATCTCGAAAACCAGAGCCAATCTTAAAAAACCGCGGGCACCACTGGATTCAGCGTACCCGAATTATGTTAAAACGCCATGTGCCCGGCTTGTCTGTTTTTTCAACTAGCATAGTGTTATCAATAAATTTTAATTCATTTCATGTTGTAAAATTCCTTTCTTCATAAAAATAATTTAATGAAAATTAAATTCAATGAACTTAAGCCTGATTAAAATATCAAAATTTGGATTAAAAACCATTAACAGTTAAATAAAATAACCACAATACTAATTATTGTTAACAGCTCAGGCACGAACTATATGTTTACCTTTGTCCTGCAAGTTGTGCTGAAAAATGTCAACAAGAAAAAATAAAGACAAAAACATGAAAAACCAAAAAAATAAACTTTGGATTTCCAGAAGAATTCTTGACAAAAAGTACGAAAAAACAAGAAGTAAGGAAGAACATGTAGATCAATTAAAATACGTAATCATTTATTCAAAGCAAAATTTCGATCTACCAAGGTAAAATACCATTTGGTTTAAAGATTGATGTTTGACTAATGACGTTATCCGTCGTCAATGGCGGTGAGAGCTAAACGGAAAACCCCACTGAAGAGATTGTGTGGTTACAATCGAAACTAGTCTGGGCAACCTGTCCGTGAAAACCTGGGTTCACTTCTCAGCTCAGTCAAGAATGAAAAATTATCAATTAATTTTAATTCATTTCATGTTTTTAAATTCCTTTCTTCATAAAAATAATTTAATGAAAATTAAATTCAATGAACTTAAGCCTGATTAAAATATCAAAATGTGGATTAAAAACCATTAACAGTTCAATAAAATAACAACAATACTAATTATTGTTAACAGCTCAGGCACGAACTATATGTTTACATTTGTCTTGCAAGTTGTGCCGAAAAATGTCAACAAGAAAAAAGAAAGACAAAAACATGAAAAACAAAAAAATGTACTTTGGATTTCAAGAAGAATTCTTGACAAAAAGTACGCAAAAACAAGAAGTAAGGAAGAACATGTAGATCAATTAAAATAGGTTATCATTCATTCAAAGCAAATTTCGATATACCAAGGTAAAATACCATTTGGTTTAAAGATTGATGTTTGACTAATGACGTCATCCATCGTCAATAGCGGAGAGAGCTAAACGGAAAACCCCACTGAAGAGATTGTGTGGTTACAATCGCAACTAGTCTGGGCAACCTGTCCGTGAAAATCTGGATTCAGTTCTCAGCTCAGTCAAGAATAAAAATTAGCAACAATTTTTTATTCATTTCATGTTGTAAAATTCCTTTCTTCATAAACATAATAATTTAATAAAAATTAAATTCAATGAACTTAAGCCTGATTAAAATATCAAAATTTGGATAAAAACCATTAACAGTTCAATAAAATAACCACAATACTAATTATTGTTAACAGCTAAGGCACGAGCTATATGTTTACATTTGTCCTGCAAGTTGTGCTGAAAAATGTCAACAAGAAAAAAGAAAGACAAAAACATGAAAAACCAAAAAAATAAACTTTGGATTTCAAGAAGAATTCTTGACAAAAAGTACGAAAAAACAAGAAGTAAGGAAGAACATGTAGATCAATTAAAATAGGTAATCATTTATTCAAAGCAAAATTTCGATCTACCAAGTTAAAATACCATTTGGTTTATAGATTGATGTTTGAGTAATGACGTTATCGGTCGTCAATGGCGGTGAGAGCTAAACGGAAAACCCCACTGAAGAGATTGTGTGGTTACAATCGAAACTAGTCTGGGCAACCTGTCCGTGAAAACCTGGGTTCACTTCTCAGCTCAGTCAAGAATGAAAAATTATCAATAAATTTTAATTCATTTCATGTTGTTAAATTCCTTTCTGCATAAAAATAATTTAATGACAATTAAATTCAATGAACTTAAGCCTGATTAAAATATCAAAATTTGGATTAAAAACCATTAACAGTTCAATAAAACAACCACAATACTTATTATTGTTAACAGCTCAGGCACGAACAATATGTTTGCATTTGTCCTGCAAGTTGTGCTGAAAAATGTCAACAAGAAAAAAGAAAGACAAAAACATGAAAAACAAAAAAATGTTCTTTGGATTTCAAGAATAATTCTTGACAAAAAGTACGCAAAAACAAGAAGTAAGGAAGAACATGTAGATCAATTAAAATAGGTAATCATTCATTTAAAGCTAATTTCGATCTACCAAGGTAAAATACCATTTGGTTTAAAGATTGATGTTTGACTAATGACGTCATCCATCGTCAATAGCGGAGAGAGCTAAACGGAAAACCCCACTGTCCGTGAAAACCTGCATTCAGTTCTCAGCTCAGTCAAGAATAAAAATTAACAACAAATTTTTATTTATTTCATGTTGTAAAATTCCTTTCTTCATAAACATAATAATTTAATGAAAATTAAATTCAATGAACTTAAGCCTGATTAAAATATCAAAATTTGGATAAAAACCATTAACAGTTAACTAAAATAACCACAATACTAATTGTTGTTAACAGCTAAGGCACGAGCTATATGTTTACATTAGTCCTTCCAATTGTGCTGAAAAATGTCAACAAGAAAAAAGAAAGACAAAAAATGAAAAACCAAAAAATGAACTTTGGATTTCAGGAAGAATTCTTGACAAAAAGTGCGAAAAAAACAAGAAGTAAGGAAGAACATGTAGATCAATTAAAATAGGATATCATTCATTCAAAGCAAATTTCGATTTATCAAGGTAAAATACCATTTGGTTTAAAGATTGATGTTTGACTAATGACGTTATCCGTCGTCAATGGCGGTGAGAGCTAAACGGAAAACACCACTGAAGAGATTGTGTGGTTACAATCGAAACTAGTCTGGGCAACCTGTACGTGAAAACCTGGGTTCACTTCTCAGCGCAGTCAAGAATGAAAAATTATCAATAAATTTTAATTCATTTCATGTTGTAAAATTCCTTTCTTCATAAAAATAATTTAATGAAAATTAAATTCAATGAACTTAAGCCTGATTAAAATATCAAAATTTGGATTAAAAACCATTAACAGTTCAATAAAATAACCACAATACTAATTATTGTTAACAGCTCAGGCACGAACTATATGTTTACATTTGTCCTGCAAGTTGTGCCGAAAAATGTCAACAAGAAAAAAGAAAGACAAAAACATGAAAAACAAAAAAATCTACTTTGGATTTCAAGAAGAATTCTTGACAAAAAGTACGCAAAAACAAGAAGTAAGGAAGAACATGTAGATCAATTAAAATAGGTAATCATTCATTCAAAGTAAATTTCGATCTACCAAGGTAAAATACCATTTGGTTTAAAGATTGATGTTTGACTAATGACGTCATCCATCGTCAATAGCGGAGAGAGCTAAACGGAAAACCCCACTGAAGAGCTTGTGTGGTTACAATCGCAACTAGTCTGGGCAACCTGTCCGTGAAAACCTGGATTCAATTCTCAGCTCAGTCAAGAATAAAAATTAACAACAATTTTTTATTCATTTCATGTTGTAAAATTCCTTTCTTCATAAACATAATAATTTAATGAAAATTAAATTCAATGAACTTAAGCCTGATTAAAATATCAAAATTTGGATAAAAACCATTAACAGTTCACTAAAATAACCACAATACTAATTATTGTTAACAGCTAAGGCACGAGCTATATGTTAACATTTGTCCTTCAAGATGTGCTGAAAAATGTAAACAAGAAAAAAAGAAAGACAAAAAATGAAAAACCAAAAAATGAACATTGGATTTCAGGAAGAATTCTTGACAAAAAGTGCGAAAAAAACAAGAAGTAAGGAAGAACATGTAGATCAATTAAAATAGGATATCATTCATTCAAAGCAAATTTCGATTTATCAAGGTAAAATACCGCTTGGGTTAAATATTGATGTTTGACTAATGACGTCATCCATCGTCAATAGCGGAGAGAGCTAAACGGCAAACCCCACTGAAGAGATTGTGTGGTTACAATCGAAACTAGTCTGGACAACCTGACCGTGAATACCTGGGTTCAATTCCCAGCTCAGTCAAGAATGAAAAATTATCAATAAATTTTTATTCATTTCATGTAGTAACATTTCTTCATAAAAACAATTTAATGAAAATTGAATTCAATGAACTTAAGCCTGATTAAAATATCAAAATTTGGATTAAAAACCATTAACAGTTCAATTAAATAACCACAATACTAATTATTGGTAGCCACTAAGGCACGAGCTATATGTTTACATTTGTCCTTCAAGTTGTGCTGAAAAATGTCAACAAGAAAAAAGAAAGACAAAAACATGAAAAACCAAAAAAATAAGCTTTGGAATTTAAGAAGAGTTCTTGACAAAAAGTACGAAAAAACAAGTAAGGAAGAACATGTAGATCAATTAAAATAGGTAATCATTTATTCAAAGCAAAATTTCGATCTACCAAGGTAAAATACCATTTGGTTTAACGATTGATGTTTGACTAATGACGTTATCCGTCGTCAATGGCCGTGAGAGCTAAACGGAAAACCCCACTGAAGAGATTGTGTGGTTACAATCGAAACTAGTCTGGGCAACCTGTCCGTGAAAACCTGGGTTCACTTCTCAGCTCAGTCAATAATGAAAAATTATCAATAAATTTTAATTCATTTCATGTTGTAAGATTCCTTTCTTCATAAAAACAATTTAATGAAAATTAAATTCAATGAACTTAAGCCTGATTAAAATATCAAAATTTGGATTAAAAACCATTAACAGTTCAATAAAATAACCACAATACTAATTATTGTTAACAGCTCAGGCACGAACTATATGCTTACATTTGTCCTGCAAGTTGTGCTGAAAAATGTCAACAAGAAAAAAGAAAGACAAAAACATGAAAAACAAAAAAATGTACTTTGGATTTCAAGAAGAATTCTTGACAAAAAGTACGATAAAACAAGAAGTAAGCAAGAACATGTAGATCAATTAAAATAGGTAATCATTCATTCAAAGCAAATTTCGATCTTCCAAGGTAAAATGCCATTTGGTTTGAAGATTGATGTTTGACTAATGACGTCATCACTCGTCAATGGCGGTGAGAGCTAAACGGAAAACCCCACTGAAGAGATTGTGTGGTTACAATCGAAACTAGTCTGGACAACCTGTCCGTGAATACCTGGGTTCAATTCCCAGCTCAGTCAAGAATGAAAAATTATCAATAAATTTTAATTCATTTCATGTTGTAACATTCCTTTCTTCATTAAAACAATTTAATGAAAATTAAATTCAATGAACTTAAGCCTGATTAAAATATCAAAATTTGGATTAAAAACCATTAACAGTTAAATAAAATAACCACAATACTAATTATTGTTAACAGCTCAGGCACGAACTATATGTTTACATTTGTCCTGCAAGTTGTGCTGAAAAATGTCAACAAGAAAAAAGAAAGACAAAAACATGAAAAACCAAAAAAATAAGCTTTGGAATTTAAGAAGAATTCTTCACAAAAAGTACGCAAAAACAAGAAGTAAGGAAGAACATGTAGATAAATTAAAATAGGTAATCATTCATTCAAAGCAAATCTCGATCTTCCAAGGTAAAATACCATTTGGTTTGAAGATTGATGTTTGACTAATGACGTTATCCGTCGTCAATGGCGGTGAGACCTAAACGGAAAACCCCACTGAAGAGATTGTGTGGTTACAATCGAAACTAGTCTGGGCAACCTGTCCGTGAAAACCTGGGTTCACTTCTCAGCTCAGTCAATAATGAAAAATTATCAATAAATTTTAATTCATTTCATGTTGTAAGATTCCTTTCTTCATAAAAACAATTTAATGAATATTAAATTCAATGAACTTAAGCCTGATTAAAATATCAAAATTTGGATTAAAAACCATTAACAGTTCAATAAAATAACCACAATACTAATTATTGTTAACAGCTCAGGCACGAACTATATGTTTACATTTGTCCTGCAAGTTGTGCTGAAAAATGTCAACAAGAAAAAAGAAAGCCAAAAACATGAAAAACAAAAAAATGTACTTTGGATTTCAAGAAGAATACTTGACAAAAAGTACGATAAAACAAGAAGTAAGGAAGAACATGTAGATCAATTAAAATAGGTAATCATTCATTCAAAGCAAATTTCGATCTTCCAAGGTAAAATACCATTTGGTTTGAAGATTGATGTTTGACTAATGACGTCATCACTCGTCAATGGCGGTGAGAGCTAAACGGAAAACCCCACTGAAGAGATTGTGTGGTTACAATCGAAACTAGTCTGGACAACCTGTCCGTGAATACCTGGGTTAAATTCCCAGCTCAGTCAAGAATGAAAAATTATCAATAAATTTTAATTCATTTCATGTTGTAACATTCCTTTCTTCATAAAAACAATTTAATGAAAACTAAATTCAATGAACTTAAGCCTGATTAAAATATCAAAATTTGGATTAAAAACCATTAACAGTTCAATAAAATAACCACAATACTAATTATTGTTAACAGCTCAGGCACGAACTATATGTTTACATTTGTCCTGCAAGTTGTGCTGAAAAATGTCAACAATAAAAAAGAAAGACAAAAACATGAAAAACCAAAAAAATATGCTTTGGAATTTAAGAAGAATTCTTGACAAAAAGTACGAAAAAACAAGAAGTAAGGAAGAATATGTAGATCAATTAAAATAGGTAATCATTCATTCAAATCAAATTTCGATCTTCCAAGGTAAAATACCATTTAGTTTGAAGATTGATGTTTGATTAATGACGTCATCACTCGTCAATGGCGGTGAGAGCTAAACGGAAAACCCCACTGAAGAGATTGTGTAGTTACAATCGAAACTATTCTGGGCAACCTGTCCGTGAAAACCTGGGTTCACTTCTCAGCTCAGTCAATAATGAAAAATTATCAATAAATTTTAATTCATTTCATGTTGTAAAATTCCTTTCTTCATAAAAATTATTTAATGAAAATTAAATTCAATGAACTTAAGCCTGATTAAAATATCAAAATTTGGATTAAAAACCATTAACAGTTCAATAAAATAACCACAATACTAATTATTGTTAACAGCTCAGGCACGAACTATATGTTTACATTTGTCCTGCAAGTTGTGCTGAAAAATGTCAACAAGAAAAAAGAAAGACAATAACATGAAAAACAAAAAAATGTACTTTGGATTTCAAGAAGAATTCTTGACAAAAAGTACGCAAAAACAAGAAGTAAGGAAGAACATGTAGATCAATTAAAATAGGTAATCATTCATTCAAAGCAAATTTCGATCTTCAAAGGTAAAATACCATTTGGTTTGAAGATTGATGTTTGACTAATGCCGTCATCACTCGTCAATGGCGGTGAGAGCTAAACGGAAAATCCCACTGAAGAGATTGTGTGGTTATAATCGAAGCTAGTCTGGACAACCTGTCCGTGAATACCTGGGTTCAATTCCCAGCTCAGTCAAGAATGAAAAATTATCAATAAATTTTAATTCATTTAATGTTGTAACATTCCTTTCTTCATAAAAACCATTTAATGAAAATTGAATTCAATGAACTTAAGCCTGATTAGAATATCAAAATTTGGATTAAAAACCATTAACAGTTCAATTACATAACCACAATACTTATTATTGGTAACCACTAAGGCACGAGCTATATGTTTACATTTGACCTTCAAGCTGCGCCGAAAAATGTCAACAAGAAAAAAAAGACAAAAACATGAAAAACAAAAATGTACTTTGGATTTCAATAAGAATTCTTGACAAAAAGTACGATATAACAAAAAGTAAGGAAGAACATGTAGATCAATTAAAATAGGTAATCATTCATTCCCCACTGAAGAGATTGTGTGGTTACAATCGAAACTAGTCTGGACAACCTGTCCGTGAATACCTGGGTTCAATTCCCAGCTCAGTCAAGAATGAAAAATTATCAATAAATTTTAATTCATTTCATGTTGTAACATTTCTTTCTTCATAAAAACCATTTAATGGAAATTGAATTCAATGAACTTTAGCCGGATTAAAATATCAAAATTTGGATAAAAACCATTAACAGTTCACTAAAATAACCACAATACTAATTATTGTTAACAGCTAAGGCACGAGCTATATGTTTACATTTGTCCTTCAAGTTGTGCTGAAAAATGTCAACAAGAAAAAAAGAAAGACAAAAACATGAAAAACCAAAAAACGAACTTTGGATTTCAGGAAGAATTCTTGACAAAAAGTGCGAAAAAACAAGAAGTAAGGAAGAACATGTAGATCAATTAAAATAGGGTATCATTCATTCAAAGCAAATTTCGATTTATCAAGGTAAAATACCGCTTGGGTTTAATATTGATGTTTGACTAATGACGTCATCCATCGTCAATAGCGGAGAGAGCTAAACGTTAAACCCCACTGAAGAGATTGTGTGGTTACCATCGAAACTAGTCTGGACAACCTGTCCGTGAATACCTGGGTTCAATTCCCAGCTCAGTCAAGAATGTAAAAATTATCAATAAATTGTAATTCATTTCATGTTGTAACATTCCTTTCTACATAAAAACAATTTAATGAAAATTGAATTCAATGAACTTAAGAATGATTAAAATATCAAAATTTGGATTAAAAACCATTAACAGTTCAATTAAATAACCACAATACTAATTATTGGTAACCACTAAGGACCGAGCTATATGTTTACATTTGTCCTTCAAGTTGCGCCGAAAAATGTCAACAAGAAAAAAAAAGACAAAAACATGAAAAAAAAAATGTACTTTGGATTTCAATAAGAATTATTGATAAATAATACGATAAAACAAGAAGTAAGGAAGAACATGTAGATCAATTAAAATAGGTAATCATTCATTCAAAGCAAATTTCGATCTTCCAAGGTAAAATACCATTTGGTTTGAAGATTGATGTTTGACTAATGACGTCATCCATCGTCAATAGCGGAGACAGCTAAACGGCAAACCCCACTGAAGATATTGTGTGGTTACAATCGAAACTAGTCTGGACAACCTGTCCGTGAATACCTGGGTTCAATTCCCAGCTCAGTCTAGAATGAAAAATTATCAATAAATTTTAATTCATTTCATGTTGTAACATTCCTTTCTTCATAAAAACATTTTAATGAAAATTAAATTCAATGAACTTACGCCTGATTAAAATATCAAAATTTGGATTAAAAACCATAAACAGTTCAATTAAATAACCACAATACTTATAATTGGTAACCATTAAGGCACGATCTATATGCTTACATTTGTTCTTCAAGTTGCGCCGAAAAATATCAACAAGAAAAAAAAGACAAAAACATGAAAAACAAAAAAATTTACTTTGGATTTCAATAAGAATTCTTGACAAAAAGTACGATAAAACAAGAAGTAAGAAAGAACATGTAGATCAATTAAAATAGGTAATCATTCATTCAAAGCAAATTTCGATCTTCCAAGGTAAAATACCATTTGGTTTGAAGATTGATGTTTGACTAATGACGTCATCACTCGTCAATGGCGGTGAGAGCTAAACGGAAAACCCCACTGAAGAGATTGTGTGGTTACAATCGAAACTAGTATGAGCAACCTGTCCGTGAAAACCTGGGTTCCCTTCTCAGCTCAGTCAAGAATGAAAAATTATCAATAAATTTTAATTAATTTCATGTTGTAAAATTCCTTTCTTCATAAAAATAATTTAATGAAAATTTAATTCAATTAACTTACGCCTGATTAAAATATCTAAATTTGGATTAAAAACCATTAACAGTTCAATAAAACAACCACAATACTAATTATTGTTAGCAGCTCAGGCACGAACTATATGTTTACATTTGTCCTGCAAGTTGTGCTGAAAAATGTCAACAAGAAAAAAGAAAGACAAAAACATGAAAAACAAAAAAATGTACTTTGGATTTCAAGAAGAATTCTTGACAAAAAGTACGCAAAAACAAGAAGTAAGGAAGAACATGTAGATCAATTAAAATAGGTAATCATTCATTCAAAGCAAATTTCGATTTATCAAGGTAAAAGGTTTAAAGATTGCTGTTTGACTAATGACGTCATCCATCGTCAATAGCGTAGACAGATAAACGGAAAACCCCACTGAAGAGATTGTGTGGTTACAATCGCAACTAGTCTTGGCAACCTGTCCGTAAAAACCTGGATTCAATTCTCAGCTCAGTCAAGAATAAAAATTAACAACAAATTTTTATTCATTTCATGTTGTAAAATTCCTTTCTTCATAAAAATAATTTAATGAAAATTAAATTCAACGAACTTAAGCCTGATTAAAATATCAAAATATGGATTAAAAACCATTAACAGTTCAATAAAATACCCACAATACTAATTATTGTTAACAGCTAAGGCACAAGCTATATGTTTACATTTGTCCTTCAAGTTGTGCTGAAAAATGTCAACAAGAAAAAAGAAAGACAAAAACATGAAAACCAAAAAAATGTTCATTGGATTTCAATAAGAATTCTTGACAAAAAGTACGAAGAAACAAGAAGTGAGGAAGAACATGTAGGTCAATTAAAATAGGTAATCATTCATTCAAAGCAAATTTCGATCTACCAATGTAAAAGGTTTAAAGATTGCTGTTTGACTAATGACGTCATCCATCGTCAATAGCGGAGAGAGCTAAACGGCAAACCCCACTGAAGAGATTGCGTAGTTACAATCGAAACTAGTCTGGACAACCTGTCCGTGAAGACCTGGGTTCAATTCCCAGCTCAGTCAAGAATGAAAAATTATCAATAAATTTTAATTTATTTCATGTTGTAACATTCCTTTCTTCATTAAAACAATGTAATGAAAATTAAATTCAATTAATTTAAGCCTGATTAAAATATTAAAATTTGGATTAAAAACCAATAACAGTTCAATAAAATAACCACAATACTAATTATTGGTAACCACTAAGGCACGAGCTATATATTTACATTTGTCCATCAAGTTGTGCTGAAAAATGTCAACAAGAAAAAATAGACAAAAACATAAAAAACAAAAAAATTAACTTTGGATTTCAAGAAGAATTCTTGACAAAAAGTACAAAAAAACAAGAAGTACGGAAGAACATGTAGATCAATTTAAATAGGTAATCATTCATTCCAAGCCAAATTTCGATCTACCAAGGTAAAATACCATTTGGTTTAAAGATTAATGTTTGACTAATGACGTCATCCGTCGTCAATGGCGGTGACAGCTAAACGGAAAACCCCACTGAAGATATTGTGTGCTTACAATCGAAACTAGTCTGGGCAACCTGTCCTTGAAAACCTGGGTTCAATTCCCAGCTCAGTCAGGAATGAAAAATTATCAATAAATTTGAATTCATTTCATGTTGTAAAATTCCTTTCTTCATAAAAATAATTTAATAAAAATTAAATTCAACGAACTTAAGCCTGATTTAAATATCAAAATATGGATTAAAAACCATTAACAGTTCAATAAAATAAGCACAACACTAATTATTGTTAACAGCTAAGGCACGAGCTACATGTTTTCATTAGTTCTTCAAGTTGTGCTGAAATATGTCAACATGAAAAAAATGTACTTGGGATTTTAAGAAGAATTCTTGACAAAAAGTACGAAAAAACAAGAAGTAAGGAAGAACATGTAGATCAATAGGTAATCATTCATTCAAAGCAAATTTCGATATACCAAGGTTAAATACCATTTGGTTTAAAGATTGATGTTTGACTAATGACGTCTTCCGTCGTCAATGACGGTGAGAGCTAAACGGCAAACCCCACTGAAAATATTGTGTGGTTACAATCGAAACTAGTCTGGTTAACCTGTCCGTGAAAACGTGGGTTTAATTCCCAGCTCAGTCAAGAATGAAAAATTATCGATAAATTTTAATTCATTTCATGTTGTAAAATTTCTTTCTTCATAAAAATAATTTAATGAAAATTAAATTCAACGAACTTAAGCCTGATTAAAATATCAAAATATGGATTAAAAACAATTAACAGTTCAACAAAATAACCACAATACTTATTATTGTTAACAGCTAAGGCACAAGCTATATGTTTACATTTGTCCTTCAAGTTGTGCTGAAAAATGTCAACAAGAAAAAAGAAAGACAAAAACATGAAAAACAAAAAAATGTACTTTGGATTTCAAGAAGAATTCTTGACAAAAAGTACGAAAAAACAAGAAGAAAGGAAGAACATGTAGGTCAATTAAAATAGGTAATATTTCATTCACAGCAAATTTTGATCTACCAATGTAAAATACCATATGGTTTAAAGATTGCTGTTTGACTAATGACGTCATCCATCGTCAATAGCGGAGAGAGCTAAGCGGCAAACCCCACTGAAGAGATTGCGTGGTTACAATCGAAACTAGTCTGGACAACCTGTCCGTGAATACCTGGGTTCAATTCCCAGCTCAGTCAAGAATGAAAAATTATCAATAAATTTTAATTTATTTCATGTTGTAACATTCCTTTCAATAAAATAACCACAATACTAATTATTGGTAACCACTAAGGCACGAGCTATATGCTTACATTTGTCCTTCAAGTTGCGCCGAAAAATGTCAAAAAGAAAAAAAAAAGACAAAAACATGAAAAACAAAAAAATTTACTTTGGATTTCAATAAAAATTCTTGACAAAAACTACTATAAAACAAGAAGTAAGGAAGAACATGTAGATCAATTAAAATAGATAATCATTCATTCAAAGCAAATTTCGATCTACCAAGGTAAAATACCGTTTGGTTTAAAGATTGCTGTTTGACTAATGACGTCATCCATTGTCAATAGCGGAGAGAGCTAAGCGGCAAACCCCACTGAAGAGATTGCGTGGTTACAATCGAAACTAGTCTGGACAACCTGTCCGTGAATACCTGGGTTCAATTCCCAGCTCAGTCAAGAATGAAAAATTATCAAAAATTTTAATTATTTTCATGTTGTAAAATTCCTTTCTTCATAAAAATAATTTAATAAAAATTAAATTCAATTAACTTACGCCTGATTAAAATATCAAAATTTGGATTAAAAACCATTAACAGTTCAATAAAACAACCACAATACTAATTATTGTTAGCAGCTAAGGCACGAACTATATGTTTAAATTTGTCCTGCAAGTTGTGCTGAAAAATGTCAACAAGAAAAAAGAAAGACAAAAACATGAAAAACAAAAAAATGTACTTTGGATTTCAAAATGAATTCTTGACAAAAAGTACGCAAAAACAAGAAGTAAGGAAGAACATGTAGATCAATTAAAATAGATAATCATTCATTCAAAGCTAATTTCGATCTACCAAGGTAAAATACCGTTTGGTTTACAGATTGATGTTTGACTAATGACGTCATCCATCGTCAATAGCGGAGACAGCTAACAGAAAACCCCACTGAAGAGATTGTGTGGTTACAATCGCTACTAGTCTGGGCAACCTGTTCGTGAAAACCTGGATTCAATTCTCAGCTCAGTCAAGAATAAAAATTAACAACTAATTTTTATTCATTTCATGTTGTAAAAATCCTTTCTTTATAAACATAATAATTTAATGGAAATTAAATTCAATGAACTTAAGCCTGATTAAAATATCAAAATTTGGATAAAAACCATTAACAGTTCACTAAAATAACCACAATACTAACTATTGGTAACCACTAAGGCACGAGCTATATATTTACATTTGTCCATCAAGTTGTGCTGAAAAATGTCAACAAGAAAAAAAAAAGACAAAAACATGAAAAACAAAAAAATTTACTTTGGATTTCAATAAGAATGCTTGACAAAAAGTACTATAAAACAAGAAGTAAGGAAGAACATGTTGATCAATTAAAATAGATAATCATTCATTCAAAGTAAATTTCGATCTACCAAGGTAAAATACCGTTTGGTTTAAAGATTGCTGTTTGACTAATGACGTCATCCATCGTCAATAGCGGAGAGAGCTAAGCGGCAAACCCCACTGAAGAGATTGCGTGGTTACAATCGAAACTAGTCTGGACAACCTGTCCGTGAATACCTGGGTTCAATTCCCAGCTCAGTCAAGAATGAAAAATTATCAATAAATTTTAATTATTTTCATGTTGTAAAATTCCTTTCTTCATAAAAATAATTTAATAAAAATTAAATTCAATTAACTTACGCCTGATTAAAATATCAAAATTTGGATTAAAACCCATTAACAGTTCAATAAAACAACCACAATACTAATTATTGTTAGCAGCTCAGGCACGAACTATATGTTTACATTTGTCCTGCAAGTTGTGCTGAAAAATGTCAACAAGAAAAAAAAGACAAAAACATGAAAAACAAAAAAAAATTACTTTGTACTTTCAATAAGAATTCTTGACAAAAAGTACGATAAAACAAGAAGTAAGGAAGAACATGTAGATCAATTAAAATAGGTAATTATTCATTCAAAGTAAATTTCGATCTTCCAAGGTAAAATACCATTTGGTTTGAATATTGATGTTTGACTAATGACGTCATCACTCGTCAATGGCGGTGAGAGCTAAACGGCAAACCCCACTGAAGAGATTGCGTGGTTACAATCGAATCTAGTCTGGACAACCTGTCCGTGAATACCTGGGTTCAATTCCCAGCTCAGTCAAGAATGAAAAATTATTAATAAATTTTAATTTATTTCATGTCGAACATTCCTTTCTTCATAAAAACAATTTAATGAAAATTAAATTCAATGAACTTAAGCCTGATTAAAATATCAAAATTTGGATTAAAAACCATTAACAGCTCAATACAATAACCACAATACTAACTCTTGGTAACCACTAAGCCACGAGCTATATATTAACATTTGTCCATCAAGTTGTGCTGAAAAATGTCAACAAGAAAAAAATAGACAAAAACATAAAAAACAAAAAAATGAACTTTGGATTTCAAGAAGAATTCTTGACAAAAAGTACAAAAAAACAAGAAGTAAGGAAGAACATGTAGATCAATTTAAATAGGTAATCATTCATTCCAAGCAAAATTTCAATCTACCAAGGAAAAATACCATTTGGTTTAAAGATTAATGTTTGACTAATGACGTCATCCGTCGTCAATGGCGGTGACAGCTAAACGGAAAACCCCACTGAAGATATTGTGTGCTTACAATCGAAACTAGTCTGGGCAACCTGTCCTTGAAAACCTGGGTTCAATTTCCAGCTCAGTCAAGAATGAAAAATTATCAATAAATTTGAATTCATTTCATGTTGTAACATTCCTTTCTTCATAAAAACAATTTAATGAAAATTAAATTCAATGAACTTAAGCCTGATTAAAATATCAAAATTTGGATTAAAAACCATTAACAGCTCAATAAAATAACCACAAAACTAACTATTGGTAACCACTAAGGCACGAGCTATATATTTACATTTGTCCATCAAGTTGTCCTGAAAAATGTCAACAAGAAAAAAATACACAAAAACATAAAAAAGAAAAAAATGAACATTGGATTTCAAGAAGAATTCTTGACAAAAAGTACAAAAAAACAAGAAGTAAGGAAGAACATGTAGATCAATTTCATTCCAAGCAAAATTTCGATCTACCAAGGTAAAATACCATTTGGTTTAAAGATTAATGTTTGACTAATGACGTCATCCGTGGTCAATGGCGGTGACAGCTAAACGGAAAACCCCACTGAAGATATTGTGTGCTTACAATCGAAACTAGTCTGGGCAACCCGTCCTTGAAAACCTGGGTTCAATTTCCAGCTCAGTCAAGAATGAAAAATTATCAATAAATTTGAATTCATTTCATGTTGTAAAACTCCTTTCTTCATAAAAATAATTTAATAATAATTAAATTCAACGAACTTAAGCCTGATTAAAATATCAAAATGTGGATTAAAAACCATTAACAGTTCAATAAAATAAGCACAACACTAATTATTGGTAACCACTAAGGCACGAGCTATATGTTTATATTTGTTCTTCAAGTTGTGCTGAAATATGTCAACAAGAAAAAAGAGAGACAAAAACATGAAAAACAAAAAAATTTACTTTGGATTTCAAGAAGAATTCTTGACAAAAAGTACGATAAAACAAGAAGTAAGGAAGAACATGTAGATCAATTAAAATAGGTTATCATTCATTCAAAGCAAAATTTCGATCTTCCAAGGTAAAATACCATTTGCTGTAAAGATTGATGTTTGACTAATAACGTCTTCCGTCGTCAATGACGGTGAGAGCTAAACGGCAAACCCGACTGAAAATATTGTGTGGTTACAATCGAAACAAGTCTGGACAACCTGTCCGTGAATACCTGGGTCAATTCCCAGCTCAGTCAAGAATGAAAAATTATCAATAAATTTTAATTTATTTCATGTTGTAACATTCCTTTCTTCATAAAAACAATGTTATGAAAATTAAATTCAATTAATTTAAGCCCGATTAAAATATCAAAATTTGGATTAAAAACTAATAACAGTTCAATAAAATAACCACAATACTAATTATTGGTAACCACTAAGGCACGAGCTATATGTTTATATTTGTCCTTCAAGTTACGCCGAAAAATGTCAACAAAAAAAAAGACAAAAACATGAAAAACAAAAACATTTTCTTTAGATTTCAATAAGAATTCTTGACAAAAAGTACGATAAAACAAGAAGTAAGGAAGAACATATAGATCAATTAAAATAGGTAATCATTCATTTAAAGCAAATTTCGATCTTCCAAGGACAAATACCATTTGGTTTGAAGATTGATGTTTGACTAATGACGTCATCACTCGTCAATGGCGGTGACAGCTAAACGGTAAACCCCACTGAAGATATTGTGTGCTTACAATCGAAACTAGTCTGGGCAACCTGTTCTTTGAAAACCTTTCCCAGCTCAGTCAAGAATGAAAAATTATCAATAAATTTTAATTAATTTCATGTTGTAAAATTCCTTTCTTCATAAACATAATAATTTAATGAAAATTAAATTCAATGAACTTAAGCCTGATTAAAATATCAAAATTTGGATAAAAACCATAAACAGTTCACTAAAATAACCCCAATACTAATTATTGTTAACAGCTAAGTCACGAGCTATATGTTTACATTTGTCCTTCAAGTTGTGCTGAAAAATGTCAACAAGAAAAAAGAAAGACAAAAACATGCAAAACGAAAAATTTTACTTTGGATTTCAAGAAGAATTCTTGACAAAAAGTACGCAAAAACAAGAAGTAAGGAAGAACATGTAGATCAATTAAAATAGGTAATCATTCATTCAAAGCAAATTTCGATCTACCAAGGTAAAATACCATTTGGTTTACAGATTGATGTTTGACTAATGACGTCATCTATCGTCAATAGCGGAGAGAGCTAAACGGAAAACCCCACTGAATAGATTGTGTGGTTACAATCGCAACTAGTCTGGGCAACCTGTCCGTGAAACCCTGGATTCAATTCTCAGCTCAGTCAAGAATAAAAATTAACAACAAATTTTTATTCATTTCATGTTGTAAAATTCCTTTCTTCATAAACATAATAATTTAATGAAAATTAAATTCAATGAACTTAAGCCTGATTAAAATATCAAAATTTGGATAAAAACCATAAACAGTTCACTAAAATAACCCCAATACTAATTATTGTTAACAGCTCAGGCACGAACTATATGTTTACATTTGTCCTGCAAGTTGTGCTGAAAAATGTCAACAAGAAAAAAGAAAGACAAAAACATGAAAAACCAAAAAATGAATTTTGGATTTTAAGAAGAATTCTTGACAAAAAGTGCGAAAAAACAAGAAGTAAGGAAGAACATGTAGATCAATTAAAATAGGTGATCATTCATTCAAAGCAAATTTCGATCTATCAAGGTAAAATACCGCTTGGGCTAAAGATTGATGTTTGACTAATGACGTCATCCATCGTCAATAGCGGAGAGAGCTAAACGGCAAACCCCACTGAAAGGATTGTGTGGTTACAATCGAAACTAGTCTGGACAACATGTCCGTGAATACCTGGGTTCAATTCCCAGCTCAGTCAAGAATGAAAAATTATCAATAAATTTTAATTCATTTCATGTTGTAACATTCCTTTCTTTATAAAAACAATTTAATGAAAATTGAATTCAATGAACTTAAGCCTGATTAAAATATCAAAATTTGGATTAAAAACCATTAACAGTTCAATAAAATAAGCACAACACTAATTATAGGTAACCACTAAGGCACGAGCTATATGTTTACATTTGTCCATCAAGTTGTGCTGAAAAATGTCAACAAGAAAAAAATACACAAAAACATAAAAAAGAAAAAAATTAACTTTGGATTTCAAGAAGAATTCTTGACAAAAAGTACAAAAAAACAAGAAGTAAGGAAGAACATGTAGATCAATTTAAATAGGTAATCATTTATGCAAAGCAAATTTCGATCTAGCAAGAAAAAATACCATTTAGTTAAAAGATTGATGTTTGGCTAATGACGTCATCCGTCGTCAATGGCGGTGAGAGCTAAACGGCAAACCCTACTGAAGAAATTGTGTGGTTACAATCGAAACTAGTCTGGGCAACCTGTCCGTTAAAACCTGGGTTCACTTCTCAGCTCAGTCAAGAATGAAAAATTACCAATAAATTTTAATTCATTTCATGTTGTACATGTTTTCATTTGTTCTTCAAGTTGTGCTGAAATATGTCACCAAGAAAAAAGAGAGACAAAAACATGAAAAACAAAAAATGTACTTGGGATTTTAAGAAGAATTCTTGACAAAAAGTACGCAAAAGCAAGAAGTAAGGAAGAACATGTAGATCAATTAAAATAGGTGATCATTCATTCAAAGCAAATTTCGATCTACCAAGGTAAAATACCATTTGGTTTCAAGATTGATGTTTGACTAATGACGTCATCACTCGTCAATGGCGGTGAGAGCTAAACGGAAAACCCCACTGAAGAGATTGTCTGGTTACAATCGAAACTAGTATGGTAAACCTGTCCGTGAGACCCTGGGTTCACTTCTCAGCTCAGTCAAGAATGAAAAATTATCAATAAATTTTAATTCATTTCATGTTGTAAAATTCCTTTCTTCATAAAAATAATTTAATGAAAATTAAATTCAATGAACTTAAGCCTGATTAAAATATCAAAATTTAGATTAAAAACCATTAACAGTTCAATAAAATAACCTCAATACTATTTATTGTTAACAGCTCAGGCACGAACTATATGTTTACATTTCTCGTGCAAGTTGTGCTGAAAAATGTCAACAAGAAAAAAGAAAGACAAAAAGATGAAAAACAAAAAAATGTACTTTGGATTTCAAGAAGAATTCTTGACAAAAAGTACGCAAACGCAAGATGTAAGGAAGAACATGTAGATCAATTACAATAGGTAATCATTCATTCAAAGCAAATTTCGATCTACCAAGATAAAATACCATTTGGTTTAAAGATTGATGTTTGACTAATGACGTCATCCATCGTCAATAGCGGAGAGAGCTAAACGGAAAACCCCACTGAAGAGATTGTGTGGTTACAATCGCAACTAGTCTGTGCAACCTGTCCGTGAAAACCTGGATTCAATTCTCAGCTCAGTCAAGAATAAAAATTAACAACAAATTTTTATTCATTTCATGTTGAAAAATTCCTTTCTTCATATACATAATAATTTAATGAAAATTAAATTCAATGAACTTAAGCCTGATTAAAATATCAAAATTTGGATAAAAACCATAAACAGTAGCTCGTTTCTGTATTTCTCGCATTGCAAAATTTCTCACATTAAGTGTGAAACAAAAAATTCCATCGTTTCTCGATTTGTGAGAAAAAAGTGTTTCTGTATTTGATTGTGAGAACAGACAACACAGATTCTATTTTAACTGGAATACTTCCAGTAATTAAGTGTCAAATGCAAGCGAAACGTCAACGAAAGAAATAGATATAATAAAAATAGGGCTGCCAGATTTGTCGATCTATCGTCATTTTGACGATTTTTTGTTCCAAAATTGGCAAAGTGCCGATTTGCTGATTTTTTCTGGTGAAGATATTATTCAGTCTTCAAAATAAAATAATTTTAATTAGTTTAGTATGATTATATATTCAGCACCACAGAAAAACGATATCTTTAAAAACATGGCAGCTTAAAAATTTATGGGCAAAATCAAAATTTCGAAGGAAAACTGTTAATTTTTTATTTCCTTAGATTATTTAATACATTTGTTTATGTGATCAATACATTAAACTATTACACCATTTTTAATCAATGCACTATAGGAAATTTTGGCCTTTTTTTTTTGGCAAGTTCAATATGATATTTTGTTACGCCTTTAAGCGATATTTTCAGGAAAAAAACAGTCTGAAATTTTAAATTGTTATCGGATTAAAGAGAAAAATAAAATAAATAATTTTATTTAAATAGACCTCAAGGTTAAGTATGTATGTATATATTTATAAAATATGTATTTTTCCCATGAACTTTACCAATTTTTTTGATTATGTTTTAATAAAAATCGAACAAAATTTGTCAAAATTAATTTTAAATTGTCGGATTTTTTTAAACAAATTAGCCGATTTTTTTTTATTCTTTCTTAGGAAATTAACGATTTTTTCAAACATTTATCTGGCAGCCCTGCATAAAACGAAAGCAATGAAGGGCTTAAAAAAATTAAAATAACAAAATTTAACAATTGTGTTTTATTTATTTTCATCATAAAAATTCTTTCCCTTCAAATAAAAAAAAAAAATAATACACATACTTGCGTACATAGATACATAATTTGTGCTCCATTTTTTTAAATTTAATTTTTCTCGCATCAATTTTAAATGTAACTTATTTTGACAGTTCTTGTGAGAAACTTTTAGCAAAATATTAATACAGAAACACTTTTTCTCACATCTTTCCCATAAATGCTGGAAAATTATTTAAATGACAGATAATTCTCCCAAAGTAAATATACAGAAACACTTATGTGAGAAAAACCTTTTTTTGTTTCATATTGCACTGTTTTTGTTATAATTCACTTGTTTCATGCGGGAAATTTTACGATGCGAGAAATACAGAAACGGGCTACAGTTCACTAAAATAACCACAATACTAATTATTGTTAACAGCTAAGGCACGAGCTATATGTTTATATTTGTCCTTCAAGTTGTGCTGAAAAATGTCAACAAGAAAAAAGAAAGACAAAAACATGAAAAACCAAAAAATTAACTTTGGATTTTAAGAAGAATTCTTGACAAAAAGTGCGAAAAACAAGAAGTAAGGAAGAACATGTAGATCAATTAAAATAGGTGATCATTCATTCAAAGCAAATTTTGATCTATCAAGGTAAAATACCGCTTGGGCTAAATATTGATGTTTGACTAATGACGTCATCCATCGTCAATAGCGGAGAGAGCTAAAAGGCAAACTCCACTGAAGAGATTGTGTGGTTACAATCGAAACTAGTCTGGACAACCTGTCCGTGAATACCTGGGTTCAATTCCCAGCTCAGTCAAGAATGAAAAATTATCAATAAATTTTAATTCATTTCATGTTGTAAAATTCCTTTCTTCATAAAAATAATTTAATGAAAATTAAATTCAATGAACTTAAGCCTGATTAAAATATCAAAATTTGGATTAAAAACCATTAACAGTTCAATTAAATATCCACAATACTAATTATTGGTAACCACTAAGGCACGAGCTATATGTTTACATATGTCCTTCAAGTTGCGCCGAAAAATGTCAACAAGAAAAAAAAAAGACAAAAACATGAAAAACAAAAAAAATGTACTTTGGATTTCAATAAGAATTCTTGACAAAAAGTACGATAAAACAAGAAGTAAGGAAGAACATGTAGACCAATTACAATAGGTATTCATTCATTCAAAGCAAATTTCGATCTTCCAAGGTAAAATACCATTTGGTTTGAAGATTGATGTTTGACTAATGACGTCATCACTCGTCAATGGCGGTGAGAGCTAAACGGAAACCCCCACTGAAGAGATTGTGTGGTTACAATCGCAACTAGTCTGGGCAACCTGTCCGTAAAATCTGGATTCAATTCTCAGCTCAGTCAAGAATAAAAATTAACAACAAATTTTTATTCATTTCATGTTGTAAAATTCCTTTCTTCATAAACATAATAATTTAATGAAAATTAAATTCAATGAACTTAAGCCTGATTAAAATATCAAAATTTGGGTTAAAAACCATTAAAAGTTCAATAAAATAACCACAATACTAATTATTGTTAACAGCTAAGGCACGAGCTATATGTTAACATTTATCCTTCAAGTTGTGCTGAAAAATGTCAACAAGAAAAAAGAAAGACAAAAACATGAAAAACAAAAAAAAATGTACTTTGGATTTCAAGAAGAATTCTTGACAATAAGTACGAAAAAAATAAGAAGTAAGGAAGAACATGTAGATCAATTAAAATAGGTAATCATTTCATTTCATTCATTTCATGTTGTAACATTGTTTTTTTTCATAAAAACAATTTAATGAAAATTGAATTCAATAAACTTAAGCCTGATTAAAATATCAAAATTTGGATTAAAAACCATTAACAGTTCAATTAAATAACCACAATACTAATTATTGGTAACAGCTAAGGCACGAGCTATATGTTTACATTTGTCCTGCAAGTTGTGCTGAAAAATGTCAACAAGAAAAAAGAAAGACAAAAACATGAAAAACCAAAAAAATAAGCTTTGGAATTTAAGAAGAATTCTTGAAAAAAGTACGAAAAAACAAGAAGTAAGGAAGAACATGTAGATCAATTAAAAGAGGTAATCATTTATTCAAAGCAAAATTTCGATCTACCAAGGTAAAATACCATTTGGTTTAAAGATTGATGTTTGACTAATGACGTCTTCCGTCGTCAATGGCGGTGTGAGCTAAACGGCAAACCCCACTGAAAATATTGTGTGGTTACAATCGAAACTAGTATGAGCAACCTGTTCGTGAAAACCTGGGTTCACTTCCCAGCTCAGTCAAGAATAAAAAATTATCAATAAATTTTAATTCATTTCATGTTGCAAAATTCCTTTCTTCATAAAAATAATTTAATGAAAATTAAATTCAATGAACTTAAGCCTGATTAAAATATCAAAATTTGGGTTAAAAACCATTAAAAGTTCAATAAAATAACCACAATACTAATTATTGTTAACAGCTCAGGCACGAACTATATGTTTACATTTGTCCTGCAAGTTGTGCTGAAAATTTTCAACAAGAAAAACGAAAGACAAAAACATGAAAAACAAAAAAATGTACTTTGGATTTCAAGAAGAATTCTTGACAAAAAGTACGAAAAAACAAGAAGTAAGGAAGAACATGTAGATCAATTAAAATAGGTAATCATTCATTCAAAGCAAATTTCGATCTACCAATGTAAAATACCATTTGGTTTAAAGATTGCTGTTACACGTATAACGTCAACCTTCGTCAATGGCGGCGTGAGCTAAACGGCAAACCCCTCTAAAGATATTGTGTGGTTAAAATCGAAACTAGTCTGGGCAACCTGTCCGTTAAAACCTGGGTTCAATTCCCAGCTCAGTCAAGAATGAAAAATTATCAATAAATTTTAATTAATTTCAAGTTGTAAAATTCCTTTCTTCATAAAAATAATTTAATGAAAATTAAATTCAATGAACTTAAGCCTGATTAAAATATCAAAATTTGGATTAAAAACCATTAACAGTTCAATAAAATAACCACAATACTAATTATTGTTAACAGCTCAGGCACGAACTATATGTTTACATTTGTCCTGCAAGTTGTGCTGAAAATTTTCAACAAGAAAAACGAAAGACAAAAACATGAAAAACAAAAAAATGTACTTTGGATTTCAAGAAGAATTCTTGACAAAAAGTACGAAAAAACAAGAAGTAAGGAAGAACATGTAGATCAATTAAAATAGGTAATCATTCATTCAAAGCAAATTTCGATCTACCAATGTAAAATACCATTTGGTTTAAAGATTGCTGTTTGACTAATGACGTCATCCATCGTCAATAGCTGAGAGAGCTAAACGGCAAACCCCACTGAAGAGATTGCGTGGTTACAATCGAAACTAGTCTGGACAACCTGTCCGTGAATACCTGGGCTCAATTCCCACCTCAGTCAAGAATGAAAAATTATCAATAAATTTTAATTCATTTCATGTTGTAGCCCTCGCAACAAATTAATGTTCTTTCTATTAAAATGGAGTTACCTAAGCATATATAAAGTAAGAGCACCAAGCAAGTTTTAAAATCGCCACGTTTGGCGAGAAATTACTACGTATGGCGGCCCAGATTGTACTTGAAATTTTTTAAAACCGTGTGGCAAGCCGCCGCTGGCAATGTGTTAAAAGAAAAAAGTATAGCATACACACAAGGCGACTTCATTTACCAGTTGCCCCTTTCTGTATTTCTCGCATCTTTAAATTTCCCGCATTAAACAAGTGAATTATGACAAAAACAGTGCAATATGAAACAAAAAATGGTTTTTATCACTTAAGTGTTTCTGTATCTTTACTTTGAGAGAATTATCTGTCACAGTGATGGAAAATTCAGTACTTTGGTACTATTTTCAGTACTTTTTCTTTTCATAAATACCACACTATCCCCACGTCAGTTTTAGTACTCTTTTCTTTTTATGCTTATAACGAAATTCAGGGTGATATTTTTTATATTGACAACATATTCTACGTGTCAATAACATACAGGGAACACATAGAATTTATTGTTATTTTCCGTTTCATGTTTTCTGTTGCAAAAATATTTGTATTCTGCAAGCACCAAAGACATTTAAAATGCGTGTTTCGTTAACTGTATAGCGTAATATGCATTCAATATTTTTACTCACCAATAGCTAACAAACATATTTTGAACACCATTAGAACATATGTAATAAATGTTGTGATCGGAAATTATGAACGAAAATTAAACGATGCACTGAAACTTTGCAAAAAAGGAGGCGGCTTCCAATGGGTTGAAAATTATACATTTCTAGAAAGTATATGTATATACATACACACAGAAAAAATACCAATGTCAAACTAACCAGGCGCAATGCTGATTGAAAGTCAGGGGAATGTGTTCACAATCATTCTAAAATAAAAACATATGTTGTCTTCTTTTCACTGTTTTTCAGACTCAAACTAAATTGATTTTATATTTCATTTACGTTGCTTCTACTTGAAATAACCTTAGAACAACGTGATACGTAGTGTTATTTCAATATCAATGTCATTTTGCTCTCAGCTTTGCTGAAATGTTAAAGTTATTTTAAAAGCAAAAATGTTGTTCGCAAGTTATTGTAAAATCATGTTAGATTAACATGAAGTAACTAGTAAGTGAAATCACTGCCGAAAAATTTTAAATCAACCGCGTTTTTGACGATTTTACATTAATTTTTTTTTCTGTGTGTATGTACTTTTGCATTTACACATATTTTTATATCAAAATGAATTAATTTTTTATTTTTCTTTTTAATTTTTTGTGTTTTTGAGTATATTGTTTTATAAAAAGTACCAATATGTTGAATAAAGTACTCTTTTGCTTGGTGGTGGGTACCATCCCAATTTTTCAATTTTCCATCACTGATCTGTCATTTAAATAAATTTCCAGCAATTATTGGAAGGATGTGCAGCGTTACCGTTGGTGCTACTAAAGTTGCAATTTGCCACTTTTTCGACTGCTTGGATACTATTTTGCTACTTTTACAAAATGCAACCAAATGTGATACTTTTTGTAGTTCTTGCCACTTTTTTGGTACTTTTTCTAAATGATGAGATAATTTTTGAACTTTCCGTTTTATTACAACTACCAGCGTTAATATAAACTATAATTGTTTTAATATATATGTAAGCAAGTTTATCTGAAATAATTTTTTGCCTATCGTAATAAGCTTATGCATTTATTGCAAATATATTATGTTACATGTGTACATATTAATTATTCGCAAGCAAGTGCTCTTGGGAAGTACCGCTTGTTTTTGTTCGTATGCGGTATATAATGATGAAATAAATACTTATACCATGGCGTATACGTATGCCTGTATAAATCAGGATTGTCAGATTTTTTTCACCTTCGTGTCCAACAAATTAAATTTTCTTAAGATTTTTGTTATGAAAAATTCGCCAAAAATCACAATATTTTATTTTTATTTAACATTTAAATAAACATTTTCATGGCTTATGGCTTTTTTTATTCGTTATATACCTAGCCTCGATAATTTATACAAATAGCTATTATAATTTTTTTTTTTTGTAAATTTTTGAAAACGTTTATTTGTTTTGGATATTTTTGAAAAATTTACCAATTATTTTTTTAATATTTCCGAAACTGTTAAAAATAAAAAAAAAACCATTGGTAAGATGCCTAAAAGGGAATTAAATTCCAAATCATTCGCTTGTAATATCATCCAATTCGGACATACCGCTCCCAATTCATGATGAAATATACATATTAGCATCATGCCCCCAACAATGAATAATACATAAAATTAACATTTGTCCTACGATCTTCATGAAATATGCCGTATTTTATTCATACTCGTGATTTTTAAATTAATGATTAAAATGCAAAATTTTTGTCCTTATAACTTTTGTATGAATTTTTTAAAGGAAAAATAGTACTAATTTTGCAAAAAATATTGGCACTAATTTCTGAATAACTTCGAAACAGTTGAAAATATAAAAAAAAGTATATGGATGACTCAAAGGCTTTTAGACCTGATGGAACCAATCTTTGAATAGATTTGGATTCAGCAAGCTAGGGTCAATCAAAATCACATATAAAAGTGTTTGCTTACATCTGATATAATCTTTTCTGGATTTTTTTTTTATCATTTAAAAATGTTATGGGAAATTTTAAAATAAATTAAACACGTGCAAAAACATTATTTTGTGTACATCTTCCTATTTTAAAATACGTGCCGCCTTTTTTTTCTTAAATCTAATTTTTGGTGCCACTTTTTTTGTAAAAACCCCCTTTTTTTTGGTACTTTTTGAAAATATCCAACGGTATCGCTGAGGATGTGAGAAAAAGTGTTTCTGTATCAATATTTTGCTAAAAGGTTCTCACAAGAACTATCCATATAAGCAACGTTTGAAATTGATGCGAGAAAAATAAAATTTCAAAAAATGGAGCACAAATTATGTATGTATATACACAAAGAATGTGTATTATTTTTTATTTGAAGAGAAAGAATTTAAATGATGAAAATAAATAAGACACAATTGTTATATTATGTTATTTTAATTTTTTTAAGCCCTTCATTGTTTTCGTTTTATGCTGGGCTGCCAGACCAATTTCTGAAAAAATCGTTAATTTCCTCTGAAAAAATAAAAAAAAATCGTCTATTTTGTTTTAAAAAATCGGACATTTTAAAATTTATTTTGACAAATTTTGTTCGATTTTTATTAAAACAATAAAAAAAAATTAAAGTTCATGGGTAAAATACATATTTTATACATACATACTTTAGCTTGAGGTCTATTTAAAAAAAATAATTTTTTTTTTCTTTAATCCGATAAAAATTTAAAATTTCAGATTGTTTTTTTTTCCTGAAAAAATAACAAACACGTGACAAAATATCATATTGAACTGTTTGACTAATGACGTCATCCATCGTCAATAGCGGAGAGAGCTAAACGGAAAACCCCACTGAAGAGCTTGTGTGGTTACAATCGAAACTAGTCTGGACAACATGTCCGTGAATACCTGGGTTCAATTCCCAGCTCAGTCAAGAATGAAAAATTATCAATAAATTTTAATTCATTTCATGTTGTAACATTCCTTTCTTTATAAAAACAGTTTAATGAAAATTGAATTCAATGAACTTAAGCCTGATAAAAATATCAAAATTTGGATTAAAAACCATTCACAGTTCAATAAAATAAGCACAACACTAATTATTGGTAAACACTAAGGCACAAACTATATGTTTACATATGCCCTTCAAGTTGCGCCGAAAAATGTCAACAAAAAAAAAAAGACAAAAACATGAAAAACAAAAAAATGTACTTTGGATTTTAATAAGAATTCTTGACAAAAAGTACGATAAAACAAGAAGTAAGGAAGAACATGTAGATCAATTACAATAGGTAATCATTCATTCAAGGCAAATTTCGATCTTCCAAGGTAAAATACCATTTGGTTTGAAGATTGATGTTTGACTAATGACGTCATCACTCGTCAATGGCGGTGAGAGCTAAACGGAAAACCCCACTGAAGAGATTGTGTGGTTACAATCGAAACTAGTCTGGGCAACCTGTCCGTGAAAAACAAAAAAATGTACTTTGGATTTCAAGAAGAATTCTTGACAAAAAGTACGAAAAAAATAAGAAGTAAGGAAGAACATGTAGATCAATTAAAATAGGTAATCATTCATTCAAAGTAAATTTCGATCTACCAAGGTAAAATACCATTTGGTTTAAAGATTGATGTTATACGTATAACGTCATCACTCGTCAAGAATGAAAAATTACCAATAAGTTTTAATTCATTTCATGTTGTAACATTCCTTTCTTCATAAACATAATAATTTAATGAAAATTAAATTCAATGAACTTAAGCCTGATTAAAATATCAAAATTTGGATAAAAACCATTACCAGTTCACTAAAATAACCACAATACTAATTATTGTTAACAGCTAAGGCACGAGCTTACATATGCTTACATTTGTCCTTCAAGTTGTGCTGAAAAATGTCAACAAGAAAAACGAAAGACAAAAACATGAAAAACAAAAAAATGTACTTTGGATTTCAAGAAGAATTCTTGACAAAAAGAACGAAAAAACAAGAAGTAAGGAAGAACATGTAGATCAATTAAAATAGGTAATCATTCATTCAAAGCAAATTTCGATCTACCAATGTAAAATACCATTTGGTTTAAAGATTGCTGTTTGACTAATGACGTCATCCATCGTCAATAGCGGAGAGAGCTAAACGGAAAACCCCACTGAAGAGCTTGTGTGGTTACAATCGCAACTAGTCTGGGCAACCTGTCCGTGAAAACCTGGGTTCAATTCCCAGCTCAGTCAAGAATGAAAAATTATCAATAAATTTTAATTCAGTTCATGTTGTAAAATTCCTTTCTTCATAAACATAATTTAATGAAAATTAAATTCAATGAACTTAAGCCTGATTAAAATATCAAAATTTGGATTAAAAACCATTAACAGTTCAATAAAATAACCACAATACTAACTATTATTAACAGCTCAGGCACGAACTATATGTTTACATTTGTCCTGCAAGTTGTGCTGAAAAATGTCAACAAGAAAAAAGAAAGACAAAAACATGAAAAACCAGAAAAATGTACTTTGGATAATCAAAAAGAATTCTTGACAAAAAGTACGAAAAAACAAGAAGTAAGGAGGAACATGTAGATCAATTAAAATAGGTAATCATTCATTCAAAGTAAATTTCGATCTACCAAGGTAAAATACCATTTGGTTTAAAGATTGATGTTATACGTATAACGTCATCACTCGTCAATGGCGGCGAGAGCTAAACGGCAAACCCCACTGAAGAGATTGTGTGGTTACAATCGAAACTAGTCTGGGCAACCTGTCCGTTAAAACCTGGGTTCACTTCTCAGCTCAGTCAAGAATGAAAAATTACCAATAAGTTTTAATTCATTTCATGTTGTAACATTCCTTTCTTCATAAACATAATTTAATGAAAATTAAATTCAACGAACTTAAGCCTGATTAAAATATCAAAATTTGGATTAAAAACCATTAACAGTTCAATAAAATAACCACAATACTAATTATTGTTAACAGCCAAGGCACGAACTATATGTTTACTTTTATCCTTCAAGTTGTGCTGAAAAATGTCAACAAGAAAAAAGAAAGACAAAAACATGAAAAACCAGAAAAATGTACTTTGGATTATCAAAAAGAATTCTTGACAAAAAGTACGAAAAAACAAGAAGTAAGGAGGAATATGTACATCAATTAAAATAGTTAATCATTTATGCAAAGCAAATTTCGATCTAGCAAGAAAAAATACCATTTAGTTAAAAGATTGATGTTTGGCTAATGACGTCATCCGTCGTCAATGGCGGTGAGAGCTAAACGGCAAACCCCACTGAAGAAATTGTGTGGTTACAATCGAAACTAGTCTGGGCAACCTGTCCGTTAAAACCTGGGTTCACTTCTCAGCTCAGTCAAGAATGAAAAATTACCAATAAATTTTAATTCATTTCATGTTGTAACATTCCTTTCTTCATAAAAACAATTTAATGAAAATAAAATTCAATGAACTTAAGCCTGATTAAAATATCAAAATTTGGATTAAAAACCATTAACAGCTCAATAAATTAACCACAATGCTAATTAATGTTAACAGCTCAGGCACGAGCTATATGTTTACATTTGTCCTGCAAGTTGTGCTGAAAAATGTCAACAAGAAAAATGAAAGACAAAAACATGGAAAACAAAAAAATTTACTTTGGATTTCAAGACGAATTCTTGACAAAAAGTACGCAAAAACAAGAAGTAAGGAAGAACATGTAGATCAATTAAAATAGGTAATCATTCATTCAAAGCAAATTTCGATCTACCAAGGTAAAATACCATTTGGTTTCAAGATTGATGTTTGACTAATGACGTCATCACTCGTCAATGGCGGTGAGAGCTAAACGGAAAACCCCACTGAAGAGATTGTGTGGTTACAATCGAAACTAGTCTGGGCAACCTGTCCGTGAAAACCTGGGTTCACTTCTCAGCTCAGTCAAGAATGAAAAATTATCAATAAATTTTAATTCATTTCATGTTGTAAAATTCCTTTCTTCATAAAAATAATTTAATGAAAATTAAATTCAATGAACTTAAGCCTGATTAAAATATCAAAATTTGGATTAAAAACCATTAACAGTTCAATAAAATAACCACAATACTAACTATTATTAACAGCTCAGGCACGAACTATATGTTTACATTTGTCCTGCAAGTTGTGCTGAAAAATGTCAACAAGAAAAAAGCAAGACAAAAACATAAAAAACAAAAAAATGTACTTTGGATTTCAAGAAGAATTCTTGACAAAAAGTACGAAAAAATAAGAAGTAAGGAAGAACATGTAGATCAATCAAAATAGGTAATCATTCATTCAAAGTAAATTTCGATCTACCAAGGTAAAATACCATTTGGTTTAAAGATTGATGTTATACGTATAACGTCATCACTCGTCAATGGCGGCGAGAGCTAAACGGCAAACCCCACTGAAGAGATTGTGTGGTTACAATCGAAACAAGTCTGGGCAACCTGTCCGTTAAAACCTGGGTTCACTTCTCAGCTCAGTCAAGAATGAAAAATTACCAATAAATTTTAATTCATTTCATGTTGTAACATTCCTTTCTTCATAAAAACAATTTAATGAAAATAAAATTCAATGAAATTAAGCCTGATTAAAATATCAAAATTTGGATTAAAAACCATTAACAGCTCAATAAAATAACCACAATACTAACTATTGGTAACCACTTAGGCACGAGCTACATGTTTTCATTTGTTCTTCAAGTTGTGCTGAAATATGTCAACAAGAAAAAAGAGAGACAAAAACATAAAAAACAAAAAATGTACTTGGGATTTTAAGAAGAATCCTTGACAAAAAGTACGAAAAAACACTCGTCAAGAATGAAAAATTACCAATAAGTTTTAATTCATTTCATGTTGTAACATTCCTTTCTTCATAAACATAATAATTTAATGAAAATTAAATTCAATGAACTTAAGCCTGATTAAAATATCAAAATTTGGATAAAAACCATTACCAGTTCACTAAAATAACCACAATACTAATTATTGTTAACAGCTAAGGCACGAGCTTACATATGCTTACATTTGTCCTTCAAGTTGTGCTGAAAAATGTCAACAAGAAAAACGAAAGACAAAAACATGAAAAACGAAAAAATGTACTTTGGATTTCAAGAAGAATTCTTGACAAAAAGAACGAAAAAACAAGAAGTAAGGAAGAACATGTAGATCAATTAAAATAGGTAATCATTCATTCAAAGCAAATTTCGATCTACCAATGTAAAATACCATTTGGTTTAAAGATTGCTGTTTGACTAATGACGTCATCCATCGTCAATAGCGGAGAGAGCTAAACGGAAAACCCCACTGAAGAGCTTGTGTGGTTACAATCGCAACTAGTCTGGGCAACCTGTCCGTGAAAACCTGGGTTCAATTCCCAGCTCAGTCAAGAATGAAAAATTATCAATAAATTTTAATTCAGTTCATGTTGTAAAATTCCTTTCTTCATAAACATAATTTAATGAAAATTAAATTCAATGAACTTAAGCCTGATTAAAATATCAAAATTTGGATTAAAAACCATTAACAGTTCAATAAAATAACCACAATACTAACTATTATTAACAGCACAGGCACGAACTATATGTTTACATTTGTCCTGCAAGTTGTGCTGAAAAATGTCAACAAGAAAAAAGAAAGACAAAAACATGAAAAACCAGAAAAATGTACTTTGGATTATCAAAAAGAATTCTTGACAAAAAGTACGAAAAAACAAGAAGTAAGGAGGAACATGTAGATCAATTAAAATAGGTAATCATTCATTCAAAGTAAATTTCGATCTACCAAGGTAAAATACCATTTGGTTTAAAGATTGATGTTATACGTATAACGTCATCACTCGTCAATGGCGGCGAGATCTAAACGGCAAACCCCACTGAAGAGATTGTGTGGTTACAATCGAAACTAGTCTGGGCAACCTGTCCGTTAAAACCTGGGTTCACTTCTCAGCTCAGTCAAGAATGAAAAATTACCAATAAGTTTTAATTCATTTCGTGTTGTAACATTCCTTTCTTCATAAACATAATTTAATGAAAATTAAATTCAATGAACTTAAGCCTGATTAAAATATCAAAATTTGGATTAAAAACCATTAACAGTTCAATAAACTAACCACAATACTAACTATTATTAACAGCTCAGGCACGAACTATATGTTTACATTTATCCTTCAAGTTGTGCTGAAAAATGTCAACAAGAAAAAAGAAAGACAAAAACATGAAAAACCAGAAAAATGTACTTTGGATTATCAAAAAGAATTCTTGACAAAAAGTACGAAAAAACAAGAAGTAAGGAGGAATGTGTACATCAATTAAAATAGTTAATCATTTATGCAAAGCAAATTTCGATCTAGCAAGAAAAAATACCATTTAGTTAAAAGATTGATGTTTGGCTAATGACGTCATCCGTCGTCAATGGCGGTGAGAGCTAAACGGCAAACCCCACTGAAGAAATTGTGTGGTTACAATCGAAACTAGTCTGGGCAACCTGTCCGTTAAAACCTGGGTTCACTTCTCAGCTCAGTCAAGAATGAAAAATTACCAATAAATTTTAATTCATTTCATGTTGTAAAATTCCTTTCTTCATAAAAATAATTTAATGAAAATTAAATTCAATGAACTTAAGCCTGATTAAAATATCAAAATTTGGATTAAAAACCATTAACAGCTCAATAAATTAACCACAATACTAACTATTGGTAACCACTAAGGCACGAGCTACATGTTTTCATTTGTTCTTCAAGTTGTGCTGAAAAATGTCAACAAGAAAAATGAAAGACAAAAACATGGAAAACAAAAAATTTACTTTGGATTTCAAGACGAATTCTTGACAAAAAGTACGCAAAAACAAGAAGTAAGGAAGAACATGTAGATCAATAGGTAATCATTCATTCAAATCAAATTTCGATCTTCCAAGGTAAAATACTATTTGCTGTAAAGATTGATGTTTGACTAATGACGTCTTTCGTCGTCAATGACGGTGAGAGCTAAACCGCAAACCCCACTGAAAATATTGTGTGGTTACAATCGAAACTAGTCTGGGCAACCTGTCCGTGAAAACGTGGGTCCACTTCTCAGCTCAGTCAAGAATGAAAAATTATCAATAAATTTTAATTAATTTCATGTTGTAAAATTCCTTTCTTCAAAAAAATAATTTAATGAAAATTAAATTCAATGAACTTAAGCCTGATTAAAATATTAAAATTTGGATTAAAAACCATTAACAGTTCAATAAAATAACCACAATGCTAACTATTGTTAACAGCTCAGGCACGAGCTATATGTTTACATTTGTCCTGCAAGTTGTGCTGAAAAATATCAACAAGAAAAATGAAAGACAAAAACATAGAAAACAAAAAAATGTACTTTGGATTTCAAGACGAATTCTTGACAAAAAGTACGCAAAAACAAGAAGTAAGGAAGAACATGTAGATCAATTAAAATAGGTAATCATTCATTCAAAGCAAATTTCGATCTACCAAGGTAAAATACTATTTGGTTTCAAGATTGATGTTTGACTAATGACGTCATCACTCGTCAATGGCGGTGAGAGCTAAACGGAAAACCCCACTGAAGAATATGTTGAATAAAGTACTCTTTTGCTTGGTTGTGTGTACCATCCCAATTTTTCAATTTTCCATTACTGATCTGTCATTTAAATAAATTTCCAGCAATTATTGGAAGGATGTGCAGCGTTACCGTTGGTGCTACTAAAGTTGCAATTTGCCACTTTTTCGACTGCTTGGATACTATTTTGCTACTTTTACAAAATGCAACCAAATGTGATACTTTTTGTAGTTCTTGCCACTTTTTTGGTACTTTTTCTAAATGATGAGATAATTTTTGAACTTTCCGTTTTATTACAACTACCAGCGTTAATATAAACTATAATTGTTTTAATATATATGTAAGCAAGTTTATCTGAAATAATTTTTTGCCTATCGTAATAAGCTTATGCATTTATTGCGTACATATTAATTATTCGCAAGCAAGTGCTCTTGGGAAGTACCGCTTGTTTTTGTGCGTATGCGGTATATAATGATGAAATAAATACTTATACCATGGCGTATACGTATGCCTGTATAAATCAGGGTTGTCAGATTTTTTTCACCTTCGTGTCCAACAAATTAAATTTTCTTAAGATTTTTGTTATGAAAAATTCGCCAAAAATCACAATATTTTATTTTTATTTAACATTTAAATAAACATTTTCATGGCTTATGGCTTTTTTATTCGTTATATACCTAGCCTCGATAATTTATACAAATGTAAAAGTTTTGCTATTATAATTTTTTTTTTTTTGTAAATTTTTGAAAACGTTTATTTGTTTTGGATATTTTTGAAAAATTTACCAATTATTTTTTTAATATTTCCGAAACTGTTAAAAATAAAAAAAAAACCATTGGTAAGATGCCTAAAAGGGAATTAAATTCCAAATCATTCGCTTGTAATATCATCCAATTCGGACATACCGCTCCCAATTCATGATGAAATATACATATTATCATCATGCCCCCAACAATGAATAATACATAAAATTAACATTTGTCCTACGATCTTCATGAAATATGCCGTATTTTATTCATACTCGTGATTTTTAAATTAATGATTAAAATGCAAAATTTTTGTCCTTATAACTTTTGTATGAATTTTTTAAAGCAAAAATAGTACTAATTTTGCAAAAAATATTGGCACTAATTTCTGAATAACTTCGAAGCAGTTGAAAATATAAAAAAAAGTATATGGATGACTCAAAGGCTTTTAGACCTGATGGAACCAATCTTTGAATAGATTTGGATTCAGCAAGCTAGGGTCAATCAAAATCACATATAAAAGTGTTTGCTTACATCTGATATAATCTTTTCTGGATTTTTTTTTATCATTTAAAAATGTTATGGGAAATTTTAAAATAAATTAAACAAAACACGTGCAAAAACATTATTTTGTGTACATCTTCCTATTTTAAAATACGTGCCGCCTTTTTTTTCTTAAATCTAATTTTTGGTGCCACTTTTTTTGTAAAAACCCCCTTTTTTTTGGTACTTTTTGAAAATATCCAACGGTAACGCTGAGGATGTGAGAAAAAGTGTTTCTGTATCAATATTTTGCTAAAAGGTTCTCACAAGAACTATCAATATAAGCAACGTTTGAAATTGATGCGAGAAAAATAAAATTTCAAAAAATGGAGCACAAATTATGTATGTATATACACAAAGAATGTGTATTATTTTTTATTTGAAGAGAAAGAATTTAAATGATGAAAATAAATAAGACACAATTGTTATATTATGTTATTTTAATTTTTTTAAGCCCTTCATTGTTTTCGTTTTATGCTGGGCTGCCAGACCAATTTGTGAAAAAATCGTTAATTTCCTCTGAAAAAATAAAAAAAAATCGTCTATTTTGTTTTAAAAAATCGGACATTTTAAAATTTATTTTGACAAATTTTGTTCGATTTTTATTAAAACAATAAAAAAAAATTAAAGTTCATGGGTAAAATACATATTTTATACATACATACTTTAGCTTGAGGTCTATTTAAAAAAAATAATTTTTTTTTTTCTTTAATCCGATAAAAATTTAAAATTTCAGAATGTTTTTTTTTTTCCTGAAAAAATAACAAACACGTGACAAAATATCATATTGAACTGTTTGACTAATGACGTCATCCATCGTCAATAGCGGAGAGAGCTAAACGGAAAACCCCACTGAAGAGCTTGTGTGGTTACAATCGAAACTAGTCTGGACAACATGTCCGTGAATACCTGGGTTCAATTCCCAGCTCAGTCAAGAATGAAAAATTATCAATAAATTTTAATTCATTTCATGTTGTAACATTCCTTTCTTTATAAAAACAGTTTAATGAAAATTGAATTCAATGAACTTAAGCCTGATTAAAATATCAAAATTTGGATTAAAAACCATTCACAGTTCAATAAAATAAGCACAACACTAATTATTGGTAACCACTAAGGCACAAGCTATATGTTTACATATGCCCTTCAAGTTGCGCCGAAAAATGTCAACAAAAAAAAAAGACAAAAACATGAAAAACAAAAAAATGTACTTTGGATTTTAATAAGAATTCTTGACAAAAAGTACGATAAAACAAGAAGTAAGGAAGAACATGTAGATCAATTACAATAGGTAATCATTCATTCAAGGCAAATTTCGATCTTCCAAGGTAAAATACCATTTGGTTTGAAGATTGATGTTTGACTAATGTCGTCATCACTCGTCAATGGCGGTGAGAGCTAAACGGAAAACCCCACTGAAGAGATTGTGTGGTTACAATCGAAACTAGTCTGGGCAACCTGTCCGTGAAAAACAAAAAAATGTACTTTGGATTTCAAGAAGAATTCTTGACAAAAAGTACGAAAAAAATAAGAAGTAAGGAAGAACATGTAGATCAATTAAAATAGGTAATCATTCATTCAAAGTAAATTTCGATCTACCAAGGTAAAATACCATTTGGTTTAAAGATTGATGTTATACGTATAACGTCATCACTCGTCAAGAATGAAAAATTACCAATAAGTTTTAATTCATTTCATGTTGTAACATTCCTTTCTTCATAAACATAATAATTTAATGAAAATTAAATTCAATGAACTTAAGCCTGATTAAAATATCAAAATTTGGATAAAAACTATTACCAGTTCACTAAAATAACCACAATACTAATTATTGTTAACAGCTAAGGCACGAGCTTACATATGCTTACATTTGTCCTTCAAGTTGTGCTGAAAAATGTCAACAAGAAAAACGAAAGACAAAAACATGAAAAACAAAAAAATGTACTTTGGATTTCAAGAAGAATTCTTGACAAAAAGAACGAAAAAACAAGAAGTAAGGAAGAACATGTAGATCAATTAAAATAGGTAATCATTCATTCAAAGCAAATTTCGATCTACCAATGTAAAATACCATTTGGTTTAAAGATTGCTGTTTGACTAATGACGTCATCCATCGTCAATAGCGGAGAGAGCTAAACGGAAAACCCCACTGAAGAGCTTGTGTGGTTACAATCGCAACTAGTCTGGGCAACCTGTCCGTGAAAACGTGGGTTCACTTCTCAGCTCAGTCAAGAATGAAAAATTACCAATAAGTTTTAATTCATTTCATGTTGTAACATTCCTTTCTTCATAAACATAATTTAATGAAAATTAAATTCAACGAACTTAAGCCTGATTAAAATATCAAAATTTGGATTAAAAACCATTAACAGTTCAATAAAATAACCACAATACTAATTATTGTTAACAGCCAAGGCACGAACTATATGTTTACTTTTATCCTTCAAGTTGTGCTGAAAAATGTCAACAAGAAAAAAGAAAGACAAAAACATGAAAAACCAGAAAAATGTACTTTGGATTATCAAAAAGAATTCTTGACAAAAAGTACGAAAAAACAAGAAGTAAGGAGGAATATGTACATCAATTAAAATAGTTAATCATTTATGCAAAGCAAATTTCGATCTAGCAAGAAAAAATACCATTTAGTTAAAAGATTGATGTTTGGCTAATGACGTCATCCGTCGTCAATGGCGGTGAGAGCTAAACGGCAAACCCCACTGAAGAAATTGTGTGGTTACAATCGAAACTGGTCTGGGCAACCTGTCCGTTAAAACCTGGGTTCACTTCTCAGCTCAGTCAAGAATGAAAAATTACCAATAAATTTTAATTCATTTCATGTTGTAACATTCCTTTCTTCATAAAAACAATTTAATGAAAATAAAATTCAATGAACTTAAGCCTGATTAAAATATCAAAATTTGGATTAAAAACCATTAACAGCTCAATAAATTAACCACAATGCTAATTAATGTTAACAGCTCAGGCACGAGCTATATGTTTACATTTGTCCTGCAAGTTGTGCTGAAAAATGTCAACAAGAAAAATGAAAGACAAAAACATGGAAAACAAAAAAATTTACTTTGGATTTCAAGACGAATTCTTGACAAAAAGTACGCAAAAACAAGAAGTAAGGAAGAACATGTAGATCAATTAAAATAGGTAATCATTCATTCAAAGCAAATTTCGATCTACCAAGGTAAAATACCATTTGGTTTCAAGATTGATGTTTGACTAATGACGTCATCACTCGTCAATGGCGGTGAGAGCTAAACGGAAAACCCCACTGAAGAGATTGTGTGGTTACAATCGAAACTAGTCTGGGCAACCTGTCCGTGAAAACCTGGGTTCACTTCTCAGCTCAGTCAAGAATGAAAAATTATCAATAAATTTTAATTCATTTCATGTTGTAAAATTCCTTTCTTCATAAAAATAATTTAATGAAAATTAAATTCAATGAACTTAAGCCTGATTAAAATATCAAAATTTAGATTAAAAACCATTAACAGTTCAATAAAATAACCTCAATACTAATTATTGTTAACAGCTCAGGCACGAACTATATGTTTACATTTCTCGTGCAAGTTGTGCTGAAAAATGTCAACAAGAAAAAAGAAAGACAAAAACATGAAAAACAAAAAAATTTACTTTGGATTTTAATAAGAATTCTTGACAAAAAGTACGATAAAACAAGAAGTAAGGAAGAACATGTAGATCAATTACAATAGGTAATCATTCATTCAAGGCAAATTTCGATCTTCCAAGGTAAAATACCATTTGGTTTGAAGATTGATGTTTGACTAATGACGTCATCACTAGTCAATGGCGGTGAGAGCTAAACGGAAAACCCCACTGAAGAGATTGTGTGGTTACAATCGAAACTAGTCTGGGCAACCTGTCCGTGAAAACCTGGGTTCACTTCTCAGCTCAGTCAAGAATGAAAAATTATCAATAAATTTTAATTCATTTCATGTTGTAAAATTCCTTTCTTCATAAAAATAATTTAATGAAAATTAAATTCAATGAACTTAAGCCTGATTAAAATATCAAAATTTGGATTAAAAACCATTAACAGTTCAATAAAATAACCACAATACTAACTATTATTAACAGCTCAGGCACGAACTATATGTTTACATTTGTCCTGCAAGTTGTGCTGAAAAATGTCAACAAGAAAAAAGAAAGACAAAAACATGAAAAACAAAAAAATGTACTTTGGATTTCAAGAAGAATTCTTGACAAAAAGTACGAAAAAAATAAGAAGTAAGGAAGAACATGTAGATCAATTAAAATAGGTAATCATTCATTCAAAGCAAATTTCGATCTACCAAGGTAAAATACCATTTGGTTTCAAGATTGATGTTTGACTAATGACGTCATCACTCGTCAATGGCGGTGAGAGCTAAACGGAAAACCCCACTGAAGAGATTGTGTGGTTACAATCGAAACTAGTCTGGGCAACCTGTCCGTGAAAACCTGGGTTCACTTCTCAGCTCAGTCAAGAATGAAAAATTATCAATAAATTTTAATTCATTTCATGTTGTAAAATTCCTTTCTTCATAAAAATAATTTAATGAAAATTAAATTCAATGAACTTAAGCCTGATTAAAATATCAAAATTTAGATTAAAAACCATTAACAGTTCAATAAAATAACCTCAATACTAATTATTGTTAACAGCTCAGGCACGAACTATATGTTTACATTTCTCGTGCAAGTTGTGCTGAAAAATGTCAACAAGAAAAAAGAAAGACAAAAACATGAAAAACAAAAAAATTTACTTTGGATTTTAATAAGAATTCTTGACAAAAAGTACGATAAAACAAGAAGTAAGGAAGAACATGTAGATCAATTAAAATAGGTAATCATTCATTCAAAGCAAATTTCGATCTACCAAGGTAAAATACCATTTGGTTTCAAGATTGATGTTTGACTAATGACGTCATCACTCGTCAATGGCGGTGAGAGCTAAACGGAAAACCCCACTGAAGAGATTGTGTGGTTACAATCGAAACTAGTCTGGGCAACCTGTCCGTGAAAACCTGGGTTCACTTCTCAGCTCAGTCAAGAATGAAAAATTATCAATAAATTTTAATTCATTTCATGTTGTAAAATTCCTTTCTTCATAAAAATAATTTAATGAAAATTAAATTCAATGAACTTAAGCCTGATTAAAATATCAAAATTTAGATTAAAAACCATTAACAGTTCAATAAAATAACCTCAATACTAATTATTGTTAACAGCTCAGGCACGAACTATATGTTTACATTTCTCGTGCAAGTTGTGCTGAAAAATGTCAACAAGAAAAAAGAAAGACAAAAACATGAAAAACAAAAAAATTTACTTTGGATTTTAATAAGAATTCTTGACAAAAAGTACGATAAAACAAGAAGTAAGGAAGAACATGTAGATCAATTACAATAGGTAATCATTCATTCAAGGCAAATTTCGATCTTCCAAGGTAAAATACCATTTGGTTTGAAGATTGATGTTTGACTAATGACGTCATCACTAGTCAATGGCGGTGAGAGCTAAACGGAAAACCCCACTGAAGAGATTGTGTGGTTACAATCGAAACTAGTCTGGGCAACCTGTCCGTGAAAACCTGGGTTCACTTCTCAGCTCAGTCAAGAATGAAAAATTATCAATAAATTTTAATTCATTTCATGTTGTAAAATTCCTTTCTTCATAAAAATAATTTAATGAAAATTAAATTCAATGAACTTAAGCCTGATTAAAATATCAAAATTTGGATTAAAAACCATTAACAGTTCAATAAAATAACCACAATACTAACTATTATTAACAGCTCAGGCACGAACTATATGTTTACATTTGTCCTGCAAGTTGTGCTGAAAAATGTCAACAAGAAAAAAGAAAGACAAAAACATGAAAAACAAAAAAATGTACTTTGGATTTCAAGAAGAATTCTTGACAAAAAGTACGAAAAAAATAAGAAGTAAGGAAGAACATGTAGATCAATTAAAATAGGTAATCATTCATTCAAAGCAAATTTCGATCTACCAAGGTAAAATACCATTTGGTTTCAAGATTGATGTTTGACTAATGACGTCATCACTCGTCAATGGCGGTGAGAGCTAAACGGAAAACCCCACTGAAGAGATTGTGTGGTTACAATCGAAACTAGTCTGGGCAACCTGTCCGTGAAAACCTGGGTTCACTTCTCAGCTCAGTCAAGAATGAAAAATTATCAATAAATTTTAATTCATTTCATGTTGTAAAATTCCTTTCTTCATAAAAATAATTTAATGAAAATTAAATTCAATGAACTTAAGCCTGATTAAAATATCAAAATTTAGATTAAAAACCATTAACAGTTCAATAAAATAACCTCAATACTAATTATTGTTAACAGCTCAGGCACGAACTATATGTTTACATTTCTCGTGCAAGTTGTGCTGAAAAATGTCAACAAGAAAAAAGAAAGACAAAAACATGAAAAACAAAAAAATTTACTTTGGATTTTAATAAGAATTCTTGACAAAAAGTACGATAAAACAAGAAGTAAGGAAGAACATGTAGATCAATTAAAATAGGTAATCATTCATTCAAAGCAAATTTCGATCTACCAAGGTAAAATACCATTTGGTTTCAAGATTGATGTTTGACTAATGACGTCACCACTCGTCAATGGCGGTGAGAGCTAAACGGAAAACCCCACTGAAGAGATTGTGTGGTTACAATCGAAACTAGTCTGGGCAACCTGTCCGTGAAAACCTGGGTTCACTTCTCAGCTCAGTCAAGAATGAAAAATTATCAATAAATTTTAATTCATTTCATGTTGTAAAATTCCTTTCTTCATAAAAATAATTTAATGAAAATTAAATTCAATGAACTTAAGCCTGATTAAAATATCAAAATTTGGATAAAAACCATTACCAGTTCACTAAAATAACCACAATACTAATTATTGTTAACAGCTAAGGCACGAGCTTACATATGCTTACATTTGTCCTTCAAGTTGTGCTGAAAAATGTCAACAAGAAAAAAGAAAGACAAAAACATGAAAAACAAAAAAATTTACTTTGGATTTTAATAAGAATTCTTGACAAAAAGTACGATAAAACAAGAAGTAAGGAAGAACATGTAGATCAATTACAATAGGTAATCATTCATTCAAGGCAAATTTCGATCTTCCAAGGTAAAATACCATTTGGTTTGAAGATTGATGTTTGACTAATGACGTCATCACTAGTCAATGGCGGTGAGAGCTAAACGGAAAACCCCACTGAAGAGATTGTGTGGTTACAATCGAAACTAGTCTGGGCAACCTGTCCGTGAAAACCTGGGTTCACTTCTCAGCTCAGTCAAGAATGAAAAATTATCAATAAATTTTAATTCATTTCATGTTGTAAAATTCCTTTCTTCATAAAAATAATTTAATGAAAATTAAATTCAATGAACTTAAGCCTGATTAAAATATCAAAATTTGGATTAAAAACCATTAACAGTTCAATAAAATAACCACAATACTAACTATTATTAACAGCTCAGGCACGAACTATATGTTTACATTTGTCCTGCAAGTTGTGCTGAAAAATGTCAACAAGAAAAAAGAAAGACAAAAACATGAAAAACAAAAAAATGTACTTTGGATTTCAAGAAGAATTCTTGACAAAAAGTACGAAAAAAATAAGAAGTAAGGAAGAACATGTAGATCAATTAAAATAGGTAATCATTCATTCAAAGTAAATTTCGATCTACCAAGGTAAAATACCATTTGGTTTAAAGATTGATGTTATACGTATAACGTCATCACTCGTCAATGGCGGCGAGAGCTAAACGGCAAACCCCACTGAAGAGATTGTGTGGTTACAATCGAAACTAGTCTGGGCAACCTGTCCGTTAAAACCTGGGTTCACTTCTCAGCTCAGTCAAGAATGAAAAATTACCAATAAGTTTTAATTCATTTCGTGTTGTAACATTCCTTTCTTCATAAACATAATTTAATGAAAATTAAATTCAATGAACTTAAGCCTGATTAAAATATCAAAATTTGGATTAAAAACCATTAACAGGTCAATAAACTAACCACAATACTAACTATTATTAACAGCTCAGGCACGAACTATATGTTTACATTTATCCTTCAAGTTGTGCTGAAAAATGTCAACAAGAAATAAGAAAGACAAAAACATGAAAAACCAGAAAAATGTACTTTGGATTATCAAAAAGAATTCTTGACAAAAAGTACGAAAAAACAAGAAGTAAGGAGGAATGTGTACATCAATTAAAATAGTTAATCATTTATGCAAAGCAAATTTCGATCTAGCAAGAAAAAATACCATTTATTTAATGAAAATTAAATTCAATGAACTTAAGCCTGATTAAAATATCAAAATTTGGATTAAAAACCATTAACAGTTCAATAAACTAACCACAATACTAACTATTATTAACAGCTCAGGCACGAACTATATGTTTACATTTATCCTTCAAGTTGTGCTGAAAAATGTCAACAAGAAAAAAGAAAGACAAAAACATGAAAAACCAGAAAAATGTACTTTGGATTATCAAAAAGAATTCTTGACAAAAAGTACGAAAAAACAAGAAGTAAGGAGGAATGTGTACATCAATTAAAATAGTTAATCATTTATGCAAAGCAAATTTCGATCTAGCAAGAAAAAATACCATTTAGTTAAAAGATTGATGTTTGGCTAATGACGTCATCCGTCGTCAATGGCGGTGAGAGCTAAACGGCAAACCCCACTGAAGAAATTGTGTGGTTACAATCGAAACTAGTCTGGGCAACCTGTCCGTTAAAACCTGGGTTCACTTCTCAGCTCAGTCAAGAATGAAAAATTACCAATAAATTTTAATTCATTTCATGTTGTAACATTACTTTCTTCATAAAAACAATTTAATGAAAATAAAATTCAATGAAATTAAGCCTGATTAAAATATCAAAATTTGGATTAAAAACCATTAACAGCTCAATAAAATAACCACAATACTAACTATTGGTAACCACTAAGGCACGAGCTACATGTTTTCATTTGTTCTTCAAGTTGTGCTGAAATATGTCAACAAGAAAAAAGAGAGACAAAAACATAAAAAACAAAAAATGTACTTGGGATTTTAAGAAGAATCCTTGACAAAAAGTACGAAAAAACAAGAAGTAAGGAAGAACATGTAGATCAATAGGTAATCATTCATTCAAATCAAATTTCGATCTTCCAAGGTAAAATACTATTTGCTGTAAAGATTGATGTTTGACTAATGACGTCTTTCGTCGTCAATGACGGTGAGAGCTAAACCGCAAACCCCACTGAAAATATTGTGTGGTTACAATCGAAACTAGTTTGGGCAACCTGTCCGTGAAAACGTGGGTCCACTTCTCAGCTCAGTCAAGAATGAAAAATTATCAATAAATTTTAATTAATTTCATGTTGTAAAATTCCTTTCTTCAAAAAAATAATTTAATGAAAATTAAATTCAATGAACTTAAGCCTGATTAAAATATTAAAATTTGGATTAAAAACCATTAACAGTTCAATAAAATAACCACAATGCTAACTATTGTTAACAGCTCAGGCACGAGCTATATGTTTACATTTGTCCTGCAAGTTGTGCTGAAAAATATCAACAAGAAAAATGAAAGACAAAAACATGGAAAACAAAAAAATGTACTTTGGATTTCAAGACGAATTCTTGACAAAAAGTACGCAAAAACAAGAAGTAAGGAAGAACATGTAGATCAATTAAAATAGGTAATCATTCATTCAAAGCAAATTTCGATCTACCAAGGTAAAATACTATTTGGTTTCAAGATTGATGTTTGACTAATGACGTCATCACTCGTCAATGGCGGTGAGAGCTAAACGGAAAACCCCACTGAAGAGATTGTCTGGTTACAATCGAAACTAGTATGGGAAACCTGTCCGTGAAACCCTGGGTTCACTTCTCAGCTCAGTCAAGAATGAAAAATTATCAATAAATTTTAATTCATTTCATGTTGTAAAATTCCTTTCTTCATAAAAATAATTTAATGAAAATTAAATTCAATGAACTTAAGCCTGATTAAAATATCAAAATTTAGATTAAAAACCATTTACAGTTCAATAAAATAACCTCAATACTAATTATTGTTAAGAGCTCAGGCACGAACTATATGTTTACATTTCTCGTGCAAGTAGTGCTGAAAAATGTCAACAAGAAAAAAGAAAGACAAAAACATGAAAAACAAAAAAATGTACTTTGGATTTCAAGAAGAATTCTTGACAAAAAGTACGCAAAAGCAAGAAGTAAGGAAGAACATGTAGATCAATTACAATAGGTAATCATTCATTCAAAGCAAATTTCGATCTACCAAGATAAAATACCATTTGGTTTAAAGATTGATGTTTGACTAATGACGTCATCCATCGTCAATAGCGGAGAGAGCTAAACGGAAAACCCCACTGAAGAGATTGTGTGGTTACAATCGCAACTAGTCTGGGCAACCTGTCCGTGAAAACCTGGATTCAATACTCAGCTCAGTCAAGAATAAAAATTAACAACAAATTTTTATTAATTTCATGTTGAAAAATTCCTTTCTTCATATACATAATAATTTAATGAAAATTAAATTCAATGAACTTAAGCCTGATTAAAATATCAAAATTTGGATAAAAACCATAAACAGTTCACTAAAATAACCACAATACTTATTATTGTTAACAGCTAAGGCACGAGCTATATGTTTATATTTGTCCTTCAAGTTGTGCTGAAAAATGTCAACAAGAAAAAAGAAAGACAAAAACATGAAAAACCAAAAAATTAACTTTGGATTTTAAGAAGAATTCTTGACAAAAAGTGCGAAAAACAAGAAGTAAGGAAGAACATGTAGATCAATTAAAATAGGTGATCATTCATTCAAAGCAAATTTTGATCTATCAAGGTAAAATACCGCTTGGGCTAAATATTGATGTTTGACTAATGACGTCATCCATCGTCAATAGCGGAGAGAGCTAAAAGGCAAACCCCACTGAAGAGATTGTGTGGTTACAATCGAAACTAGTCTGGACAACCTGTCCGTGAATACCTGGGTTCAATTCCCAGCTCAGTCAAGAATGAAAAATTATCAATAAATTTTAATTCATTTCATGTTGTAACATTCCTTTCTACATAAAAACAATTTAATGAAAATTGAATTCAATGAACTTAAGCCTGATTAAAATATCAAAATTTGGATTAAAAACCATTAACAGTTCAATAAAATAACCACAATACTAATGAATGTTAACAGCTTAGGCACGAGCTATATGTTTACATATGTCCTTCAAGTTGCGCCGAAAAATGTCAACAAGAAAAAAAAAGACAAAAACATGAAAAACAAAAAAATGTACTTCGGATTTCAATAAGAATTCTTGACAAAAAGTACGATAAAACATAAGGAAGAACATGTAGACCAATTACAATAGGTGATCATTCATTCAAAGCAAATTTCGATCTTCCAAGGTAAAATACCATTTGGTTTGAAGATTGATGTTTGACTAATGACGTCATCACTCTTCAATGGCGGTGAGAGCTAAACGGAAAACCCCACTGAAGAGATTGTGTGGTTACAATCGCAACTAGCCTGGGCAACCTGTCCGTGAAAACCTGGATTCAATTCTCAGCTCAGTCAAGAATAAAAATTAACAACAAATTTTTATTCATTTCATGTTGTAAAATTCCTTTCTTCATAAACATAATAATTTAATGAAAATTAAATTCAATGAACTTAAGCCTGATTAAAATATCAAAATTTGGATTAAAAACCATTAACAGTTCAATAAAATAACCACAATACTAATTAATGTTAACAGCTCAGGCACGAACTATATGTTTACATTTGTCCTGCAAGTTGTGCTGAAAAATGTCAACAAGAAAAACGAAAGACAAAAACATGAAAAACAAAAAAATGTACTTTGGATTTCAAGAAGAATTCTTGACAAAAAGAACGAAAAAACAAGAAGTAAGGAAGAACATGTAGATCAATTAAAATAGGTAATCATTCATTCAAAGCAAATTTCGATCTACCAATGTAAAATACCATTTGGTTTAAAGATTGCTGTTTGACTAATGACGTCATCCATCGTCAATAGCGGAGAGAGCTAAACGGAAAACCCCACTGAAGAGCTTGTGTGGTTACAATCGCAACTAGTCTGGGCAACCTGTCCGTGAAAACCTGGGTTCAATTCCCAGCTCAGTCAAGAATGAAAAATTATCAATAAATTTGAATTCATTTCATGTTGTAAAATTCCTTTCTTCATAAACATAATAATTTAATGAAAATTAAATTCAATGAACTTCAGCCTGATTAAAATATCAAAATTTGGATAAAAACCATTACCAGTTCACTAAAATAACCACAATACTAATTATTGTTAACAGCTAAGGCACGAGCTTACATATGCTTACATTTGTCCTTCAAGTTGTGCTGAAAAATGTCAACAAGAAAAAAGAAAAACAAAAACATGAAAAACAAAAAAATGTACTTTGGATTTCTAGAAGAATTCTTGACAAAAAGTACGAAAAAAACAAGAAGTAAGGAAGAACATGTAGATCAATTAAAATAGGTAATCATTCATTCAAAGTAAATTTCGATTTACCAAGATAAAATACCATTTGGTTTAAAGATTGATGTTACACGTATAACGTCAACAGTCGTCAATGGCGGCGAGAGCTAAACGGCAACCCCCACTAAAGATATTGTGTGGTTACAATCGAAACTAGTCTAGGCACCCTGTCCGTTAAAACCTGGGTTCGATTCCCAGCTCAGTCAAGAATGAAAAATTATCAATAAATTTTAATTCATTTCATGTTGCAAAATTCCTTTCTTCATAAAAATAATTTAATGAAAATTAAATTCAATGAACTTAAGCCTGATTAAAATATCAAAATTTGGGTTAAAAACCATTAAAAGTTCAATAAAATAACCACAATACTGATTATTGTTAACAGCTAAGGCACGAGCAATATGTTAACATTTGTCCTTCAAGTTGTGCTGAAAAATGTCAACAAGAAAAAAGAAAGACAAAAACATGAAAAACAAAAAAATTGTACTTTGGATTTCAAGAAGAATTCTTGACAAAAAGTACGAAAAAAATAAGAAGTAAGGAAGAACATGTAGATCAATTAAAATAGGTAATCAATCATTCAAAGTCAATTTTGATCTACCAAGGTAAAATACCATTTGGTTTAAAGATTGATGTTATACGTATAACGTCAACCTTCGCCAATGGCGGTGTGAGCTAAACGGCAAACCCCACTGAAAATATTGTGTGGTTACAATCGAAACTAGTATGAGCAACCTGTTCGTGAAAACCTGGGTTCACTTCCCAGCTCAGTCAAGAATAAAAAGTTATCAATAAATTTTAATTCATTTCATGTTGCAAAATTCCTTTCTTCATAAAAATAATTTAATGAAAATTAAATTCAATGAACTTAAGCCTGATTAAAATATCAAAATTTGGGTTAAAAACCATTAAAAGTTCAATAAAATAACCACAATACTAATTATTGTTAACAGCTCAGGCACGAACTATATGTTTACATTTGTCCTGCAAGTTGTGCTGAAAATTTTCAACAAGAAAAACGAAAGACAAAAACATGAAAAACAAAAAAATGTACTTTGGATTTCAAGAAGAATTCTTGACAAAAAGTACGAAAAAACAAGAAGTAAGGAAGAACATGTAGATCAATTAAAATAGGTAATCATTCATTCAAAGCAAATTTCGATCTACCAATGTAAAATACCATTTGGTTTAAAGATTGCTGTTACACGTATAACGTCAACCTTCGTCAATGGCGGCGTGAGCTAAACGGCAAACCCCTCTAAAGATATTGTGTGGTTAAAATCGAAACTAGTCTGGGCAACCTGTCCGTTAAAACCTGGGTTCAATTCCCAGCTCAGTCAAGAATGAAAAATTATCAATAAATTTTAATTCATTTTAAGTTGTAAAATTCCTTTCTTCATAAAAATAATTTAATGAAAATTAAATTCAATGAACTTAAGCCTGATTAAAATATCAAAATTTGGATTAAAAACCATTAACAGTTCAATAAAATAACCACAATACTAATTATTGTTAACAGCTCAGGCACGAACTATATGTTTACATTTGTCCTGCAAGTTGTGCTGAAAATTTTCAACAAGAAAAACGAAAGACAAAAACATGAAAAACAAAAAAATGTACTTTGGATTTCAAGAAGAATTCTTGACAAAAAGTACGAAAAAACAAGAAGTAAGGAAGAACATGTAGATCAATTAAAATAGGTAATCATTCATTCAAAGCAAATTTCGATCTACCAATGTAAAATACCATTTGGCTTAAAGATTGCTGTTTGACTAATGACGTCATCCATCGTCAATAGCTGAGAGAGCTAAACGGCAAACCCCACTGAAGAGATTGCGTGGTTACAATCGAAACTAGTCTGGACAACCTGTCCGTGAATACCTGGGCTCAATTCCCACCTCAGTCAAGAATGAAAAATTATCAATAAATTTTAATTCATTTCATGTTGTAGCCCTCGCAACAAATTAATGTTCTTTCTATTAAAATGGAGTTACCTAAGCATATATAAAGTAAGAGCACCAAGCAAGTTTTAAAATCGCCACGTTTGGCGAGAAATTACTACGTTTGGCGGCCCATATTGTACTTGAAATTTTTTAAAACCGTGTGGCAAGCCGCCGCTGGCAATGTGTTAAAAGAAAAAGTAGAGCATACACACAAGGCGACTTCATTTACCAGTAGCCCGTTTCTGTATTTCTCGCATCTTTAAATTTCCCGCATGAAACAAGTGAATTATGACAAAAACAGTGCAATATGAAACAAAAAATGGTTTTTATCACTTAAGTGTTTCTGTATCTTTACTTTGAGAGAATTATCTGTCACAGTGATGGAAAATTCAGTACTTTGGTACTATTTTCAGTACTTTTTCTTTTCATAAATACCACACTATCCCCACGTCAGTTTTAGTACTCTTTTCTTTTTATGCTTATAACGAAATTCAGGGTGATATTTTTTATATTGACAACATATTCTACGTGTCAATAACATACAGGGAACACATAGAATTTATTATTATTTTCCGTTTCATGTTTTCTGTTGCAAAAATATTTGTATTCTGCAAGCACCAAAGACATTTAAAATGCGTGTTTCGATAACTGTATAGCGTAATATGCATTCAATATTTTTACTCACCAATAGCTAACAAACATATTTTGAACACCACTAGAACATATGTAATAAATGTTGTGATCGGAAATTATGAACGAAAATTAAACGATGCACTGAAACTTTGCAAAAAAGGAGGAAAGTATATGTATATACATACACACAGAAAAAATACCAATGTCAAACTAACCAGGCGCAATGCTGATTGAAAGTCAGGGGAATGTGTTCACGAATTTTTTTTCTGTATACGCTCACGTTTGTCTCCATCGGCCGGATGTTTTCGCCTTATGTGAAACACAGGTATCTGAAAATTCTGATCCACTGGATTTTCAGATTCCTGGGTATCACCTTCTATCCCTATTTGATCTTCATCGGGGTCTTGCTATATATATACGCAATGAAGTTGTGTATCAATGCCAGCAACCAGTGGGCATGTTTGATGCGGAATTTAACTGCCTTTGGGTTAAATTCAAAATCAATACGCACTTTTTGCATTTCGGGTTTCTTTACAGAAGTCCAAACGCGGGAAGGGATATCACATTACCGCGCTTCGACTCCCTTTCCGACTCAATATCGAAGATTCTTGAGAATTGTCCGGACAGTGAAATCGTTGTTGCTGGTGATTTCAATGTCCACAATTCTGCTTGGCTTCACCACTCGGGCCGTACAACCTATGAAGGCCAATATGTTGAGCTATTTGCTGCACATAATCACCTCGTGCAACTGGTGAATGAACCAACACATATTCCATGTGTTGATGGGCACCAACACAATACCCTTGACCTCCTCCTCTCTTCGCACCCTCAAAAGTACGAAGTTGAAGTTCTAGCACCTCTCGGTAACTCGGATCATTGCACCATTTCTGCCTCTTTTCCGTTCTCCGAACTTCGGAACGTTTCACGACAGGCTATGAAACGATCAAAATTTGTTTACGGGAAAGCACGTTGGGTTGAACTCAACGACTTTTTTCGGCATTTTAATTGGAAACTCTGTTTCCTTGACAATGACGTCAATGCCATGACGAAAATGGTTGAAAATGTTATTATGCTAGGAATGAAAATGTTCATTGCAGCTAAAAATGCTTCGAATAAACCTAGGTCCAAATCCTGGTTTAATCAGACGTGCAAATCAGCAGTCAGATCCAGAGAGGAAGCATTCAGAAATTGGCGTGTCAATAAAACCGCTGATACTGAATTGCTACGCAAAATGGCAAGGTCGTCGTGTGCCAAAGTGCTAAGACGGGAAAAAACTCTTCACGAGCAACGTCTTCGTGCTGAAGTTCTTACTGCTCCCCGGGGCAGTAAAAGCTTCTGGTCATTCGTTAAAAGAGTAAGGGTTAATGCTAGTTCTTCAATACCAACTCTTTTAAAGGATGGCCAAACATTCACGAACCTGGTTGATAAGGCTAATTGTTTTGCCGAATTATTTGCAAATAATTCTAACCTACCAGATAGCAATCAACCACTACCCGAACTCGAAAAAGTATCCGTAACTATGCCTAAAATATTTTTTGGGGCTCGAGCTGTTAAAAAGGTTCTTGCGGATCTCGACATAAACAAGTCTCCTGGCCCGGATGGTATACATGCACTGGTCTTGAAGCAAATCTTTTCAGCACTCTATACCATGCTGGTGAATTTCCCGTCTGCTGGAAAGTTGCTAATGTAACGCCAATTCCTAAAAAAGGAGTGTCTAATAACCCTGAAAATTACCGCCCAATTGCAATTTGTTCGGCACTTTCCAAAATTATGGAGAGTATGGTAAATCACCATCTTGTAAAATTTTTAGAGTCAAATTACCTACTAAGCGACCGCCAGTATGGCTTTCGTAGAGGTCGTTCTACTGGAGACCTACTGGCCCTGTTATCAGAAAAATGGTGTCGTTCCATTCACCATTTTGGCGAAAGTAAGGTAATTGCTTTAGATATTTCCAAGGCGTTTGACAGAGTCTGGCATGGTGCACTCTTGTCTAAACTTGTTGCATTTGGTGTCGGTGATAATTTCTCTCGATTTATATCGAGCTTTCTCAGAGATCGCACTATACGGGTTGTTATAGATGGGGTTTCATCAAACGAGTTCAAGATTCATTCAGGGGTACCGCAAGGCTCCGTTCTTTCTCCTACTCTATTTCTTATTTTTCTAAATGACCTCTTATGCCAAACTTCCAACCCTATCTATTCTTTTGCAGATGACAGCAACCTTTGCCATTCGTATTCATTTGGTTACAGACCAGGCGTGTCCGATGTTTGTGCTATGAGACAGAACATGAATGATACGCTTGGCCGTGACCTAGACATAATCTCAGAATGGGGTCGTGCGAATAGGGTCGAATTTAATGCCCGAAAGACCCAATGTTGCGTACTAACGCATAAACGCGCGACGGATCAAGGTGCCTCATCTGTATGTATGGGTGGTATAAATATTGAGGAAACAGAATCTCTTGATGTTCTGGGCATGAGGATACAATGTGATGTCCGATGGACAGAACATATATTCAAGGTGTCGAAAGAAGCATTCAAGTGCCTCGGTTTTTTGAAACGGTGTAAGATATACTTCACTCCATCTGATCTCCTTACTATTTATACCACCTATATCCGACCAAGAATGGAATACAACTCTCATGTGTGGGCCGGTGCTTCAAAGTCTATTTTGGAGCTTCTCGACCGCGTGCAGGAGAAGGCGAAGGTTCTCATTGGCGACAGTAGGGTATCCAATTCTAATGACTCCCTTGAGCACCGTCGCAATGTGGGTTGTACTTGCCTATTTTATCGGTACTACAACGGGATGTGTTCTGATGAAATTAGGGATTTGGTTCCCGAGACCCATAGCTTTGTTCGTAATACACGCTTTTCCTCAAGAGCACATCCTTTTGTGGTCGATTGGCCGGTGAATCGTACAACGCATTACAGGGAAAATTCGTTTTTTGGCCGGACAGTTCGTATGTGGAATAACCTTCCTGCTGACGTCTTCCCTCTCACTTACAACATGAAAAAGTTCAAGTCGAATGTTCACAAACACTACTCCCTCTTTCCTCCTTCCCATAACCTATTTTCCTAGTTCCAACACAATGCATTGCATTAGTAGGGGTCATCCCCTGAGTGCTGGTCCCAACAAAAAAAAAAAAAAAAAAAAAAAATCATTCTAAAATAAAAACATATGTTGTCTTCTTTTCACTGTTTTTCAGACTCAAACTAAATTGATTTTATATTAAACTAGCTTAACCCGGTGCGCTTCGCTACACTGGCATCCTATGGGAGGTATTTCCCCCTCTGCGCCTACCCGCTTTATTTTTATTTTCAAAAGTGTAGTATACCATAAGAGTGACTTTTAGAAAGTTTGAACATTCTCACTATTACAATTTTTAAGATATGCGATGTTAAACATTGGCGTCCTATGGGGTATTCCTATAACCCCGCTGCTATTTTATTTCAATTCCGGGGCTCAGAAGATTCTACTACAAAAAGTTCAGCAAAATGCGTGCAGCGGCTCTTAAGATATGCGATAATTAATATTGGCATCCTATGGGGGGTACCAATTCCCCTGCCCCTATCGAAAAAATAAGTAGCCTATTTTATTTTTAGGGCTCACGTGATGTAACTGTAAAAATTTCAGGAAAATCGGTTCAGTATAATATTGGCATCCTATGGGGGGTACCAATTCCCCTGCCCCTATCGAAAAAATAAGTAGCCTATTTTATTTTTAGGGCTCACGTGATGTTACTGTAAAAATTTCAGGAAAATCGGTTCAGTATAATATTGGCATCCTATGGGGGGTACCAATTCCCCTGCCCCTATCGAAAAAATAAGTAGCCTATTTTATTTTTAGGGCTCACGTGATGTTACTGTAAAAATTTCAGGAAAATCGGTTCAGTATAATATTGGCATCCTATGGGGGGTACCAATTCCCCTGCCCCTATCGAAAAAATAAGTAGCCTATTTTATTTTTAGGGCTCACGTGATGTTACTGTAAAAATTTCAGGAAAATCGGTTCAGTAGTTTCGGAGTCTATAAAGCGACAAACATACAAACATACAAACATACAAACATACAAACATACAAACACACATAATTTCATTTTTATATATATAGATTTACGTTGCTTCTACTTGAAATAACCTTAGAACAACGTGATACGTAGTGTTATTTCAATATCAATGTCATTTTGCTCTCAGCTTTGCTGAAATGTTATTTTAAAAGCAAAAATGTTGTTCGCAAGTTATTGTAAAATCATGTTAGATTAACATGAAGTAACTAGTAAGTGAAATCACTGCCGAAAAATTTTAAATCAACCGCGTTTTTGACGATTTTACATTAATTTTTTTTTCTGTGTGTATGTACTTTTGCATTTACACATATTTTTATATCAAAATGAATTAATTTTTTATTTTTCTTTTTAATTTTTTGTGTTTTTTGAGTATATTGTTTTATAAAAAGTACCAATATGTTGAATAAAGTACTCTTTTGCTTGGTGGTGGGTACCATCCCAATTTTTCAATTTTCCATCACTGATCTGTCATTTAAATAAATTTCCAGCAATTATTGGAAGGATGTGCAGCGTTACCGTTGGTGCTACTAAAGTTGCAATTTGCCACTTTTTCGACTGCTTGGATACTATTTTGCTACTTTTACAAAATGCAACCAAATGTGATACTTTTTGTAGTTCTTGCCACTTTTTTGGTACTTTTTCTAAATGATGAGATAATTTTTGAACTTTCCGTTTTATTACAACTACCAGCGTTAATATAAACTACAATTGTTTTAATATATATGTAAGCAAGCTTATCTGAAATAATTTTTTGCCTATCGTAATAAGCTTATGCATTTATTGCAAATATATTATGTTACATGTGTACATATTAATTATTCGCAAGCAAGTGCTCTTGGGAAGTACCGCTTGTTTTTGTGCGTATGCGGTATATAATGATGAAATAAATACTTATACCATGGCGTATACGTATGCCTGTATAAATCAGGGTTGTCAGATTTTTTTCACCTTCGTGTCCAACAAATTAAATTTTCTTAAGATTTTTGTTATGAAAAATTCGCCAAAAATCACAATATTTTATTTTTATTTAACATTTAAATAAACATTTTCATGGCTTATGGCTTTTTTTATTCGTTATATACCTAGCCTCGATAATTTATACAAATAGCTATTATAATTTTTTTTTTTTTGTAAATTTTTGAAAACGTTTATTTGTTTTGGATATTTTTGAAAAATTTACCAATTATTTTTTTAATATTTCCGAAACTGTTAAAAATAAAAAAAAAACCATTGGTAAGATGCCTAAAATTGAATTAAATTCCAAATCATTCGCTTGTAATATCATCCAATTCGGACATACCGCTCCCAATTCATGATGAAATATACATATTAGCATCATGAATAATATGAATAATATGAATAATACATAAAATTAACATTTGTCCTACGATCTTCATGAAATATGCCGTATTTTATGCATACTCGTAATTTTTAAATTAATGATTAAAATGCCAAATTTTTGTCCTTATAACTTTTGTATGAATTTTTTAAAGCAAAAATAGTACTAATTTTGCAAAAAATATTGGCACTAATTTTTGAATAACTTCGAAACAGTTGGAAATATAAAAAAAAGTATATGGATGACTCAAAGGATGACTGTGTGTATGTATATACATATACTTTCTAGAAATGTATAATTTTCAACCCATTGGAAGCCGCCTCCTTTTTTGCAAAGTTTCAGTGCATCGTTTAATTTTCGTTCATAATTTCCGATCACAACATTTATTACATATGTTCTAGTGGTGTTCAAAATATGTTTGTTAGCTATTGGTGAGTAAAAATATTGAATGCATATTACGCTATACAGTTATCGAAACACGCATTTTAAATGTCTTTGGTGCTTGCAGAATACAAATATTTTTGCAACAGAAAACATGAAACGGAAAATAACAATAAATTCTATGTGTTCCCTGTATGTTATTGACACGTAGAATATGTTGTCAATATAAAAAATATCACCCTGAATTTCGTTATAAGCATAAAAAGAAAAGAGTACTAAAACTGACGTGGGGATAGTGTGGTATTTATGAAAAGAAAAAGTACTGAAAATAGTACCAAAGTACTGAATTTTCCATCACTGTGACAGATAATTCTCTCAAAGTAAAGATACAGAAACACTTAAGTGATAAAAACCATTTTTTGTTTCATATTGCACTGTTTTTGTCATAATTCACTTGTTTCATGCGGGAAATTTAAAGATGCGAGAAATACAGAAACGGGCTACTGGTAAATGAAGTCGCCTTGTGTGTATGCTCTACTTTTTTCTTTTAACACATTGCCAGCGGCGGCTTGCCACACGGTTTTAAAAACTTTCAAGTACAATCTGGGCCGCCATACGTAGTAATTTCTCGCCAAACGTGGCGATTTTAAAACTTGCTTGGTGCTCTTACTTTATATATGCTTAGGTAACTCAATTTTAATAGAAAGAACATTAATTTGTTGCGAGGGCTACAACATGAAATTAATTAAAATTTATTGCTAATTTTTCATTCTTGACTGAGGTGGGAATTGAGCCCAGGTATTCACGGACAGGTTGTCCAGACTAGTTTCGATTGTAACCACGCAATCTCTTCAGTGGGGTTTGCCGTTTAGCTCACACCGTCATTGACGACGGAAGACGTCATTAGTCAAACATCAATCTTTACAGCAAATGGTATTTTACCTTGGAAGATCGAAATTTGCTTTGAACGAATGATTACCTATTGATCTACATGTTCTTCCTTACTTCTTGTTTTTTCGTACTTTTTGTTAAGAATTCTTCTTAAAATCCCGAGTACATTTTTTTGTTTTTCATGTTTTTGTCTCTCTTTTTTCTTGTTGACATATTTTTTACTGTTGTGCTTATTTTATTGAGCTGTTAATGGTTTTTAATCCATATTTTGATATTTTAATCAGGCTTTAGTTCGTTGAATTTAATTTTCATTAAATTATTTTTATGAAGAAAGGAATTTTACAACATGAAATGAATTTAAATTTATTGATAATTTTTAATTCTTGACTGAGCTGGGAATTGAACCCAGGTTTTCAAGGACAGGTTGCCCAGACTAGTTTCGATTGTAAGCACACAATATCTTCAGTGGGGTTTTCCGTTTAGTTGTCACCGCCATTGACGACGGTTGACGTCATTAGTCAAACAGCAATCTTTAAACCAAATGGTATTTTACATTGGTAGATCGAAATTTTCTTTGAATGAATGATTACCTATTTTAATTGATCTACATGTTCTTCCTTACTTCTGGTTTTTTCGTACTTTTTGTCAAGAATTCTTTTTGAAATCCAAAGTAAATTTTTTTGTTTTTCATGTTTTTGTCTTCCGTTTTTCTTGTTGACATTTTCAGCACAACTTGCAGGACAAATGTAAACATATAGTTCGTGCCTGAGCTGTTAACAATAATTACTATTGTGGTTATTTTATTGAACTGTTAATGGTTTTTAATCCAAATTTTGATATTTTAATCAGGCTTAAGTTCATTGAATTTAATTTTCATTAAATTATTTTTATGAAGAAAGGAATTTTACAACTTAAAATGAATTAAAATTTATTGATAATTTTTCATTCTTGACTGAGCTGGGAATTGAACCCAGGTTTTAACGGACAGGTTGCCCAGACTAGTTTCGATTGTAACCACTCAATATCTTTAGAGGGGTTTGCCGTTTAGCTCACGCCGCCATTGACGAAGGTTGACGTTATACGTGTAACATCAATCTTTAAACCAAATGGTATTTTACCTTGGTAGATCGAAATTGACTTTGAATGATTGATTACCTATTTTAATTGATCTACATGTTCTTCCTTACTTCTTATTTTTTTCGTTCTTTTTGTCAAGAATTCTTCTTGAAATCCAAAGTACATTTTTTTTTGTTTTTCATGTTTTTGTCTTTCTTTTTTCTTGTTGACATTTTTCAGCACAACTTGAAGGACAAATGTTAACATATAGCTCGTGCCTTAGTGGTTAACAATAATTCGTATTGTGGTTATTTTATTGAACTGTTAATGGTTTTTAATCCAAATTTTGATATTTTAATCAGGCTTAAGTTCGTTGAATTTAATTTTCATTAAATTATTTTTATGAAGAAAGAAATTTTACAACATGAAATGAATTAAAATTTATTGATGATTTTTCATTCTTGACTGAGCTGGGAATTGAACCCAGGTTTTCAAGGACAGGTTGCCCAGACTAGTTTCGATTGTAACCACACAATCTCTTCAGTGGGGTTTTCCGTTTAGCTCTCACCGCCATTGACGACGGATAACGTCATTAGTCAAACATTAGTCTTTAAACCAAATGGTATTTTACCTTGGTAGATAGAAATTTTTCTTTGAATGAATGATTACCTTTTTTAATTGATCTACATGTTCTTCCTTACTTCTTGTTTTTTTGTACTTTTTATCAAGAATTCTTCTTGAAATCCAAAGTTTTTTTTTTGGTTTTTCATGTTTTTGTCTTTCTTTTTTCTTGTTGACATTTTTCAGCACAACTTGAAGGACAAATGTAAACATATAGCTCGTGCCTTAGCTGTTAAAAATAATTAGTATTGTGGTTATTTTAGTGAACTGTTAATGGTTTTTATCCAAATTTTGATATTTTAATCAGGCTTAAGTTCATTGAATTTAATTTTCATTAAATTATTATGTTTATGAACAAAGGAATTTTACAACATGAAATGAATAAAAATTTGTTGTTAATTTTAATTCTTGACTGAGCTGAGAATTGAATACAGGCTTTCAAGGACAGGTTGCCCAGACTAGTTGCGATTGTAACCACACAATCTCTTCAGTGGGGTTTTCCGTTTAGCTCTCTCCGCTATTGACGATGGATGACGTCATTAGTCAAACATCAATCTTTAAACCAAATAGTAGTTTACCTTGGTAGATCGAAATTTGCTTTGAATGAATGATTACCTATTGTAATTGATCTACATGTTCTTCCTTACTTCTTGTTTTTACGTACTTTTTGTCAAGAATTCTTCTTGAAATCCAAAGTACATTTTTTTGTTTTCATGTTTTTGTCTTTCTTTTTTCTTGTTGACATTTTTCAGCACAACTTGCAGGACAAATGTAAACATATAGTTCGTGCCTGAGCTGTTAACAATAATTAGTATTGTGGTTATTTTATTGAACTGTTCATGGTTTTTAATCCAAATTTTGATATTTTAATCAGGCTTAAGTTCATTGAATTTAATTTTCATTAAATTATTTTTATGAAGAAAGGAATTTTACAACATGAAATGAATTAAAATTTATTGATAATTTTTCATTCTTGACTGAGCTGAGAAGTGAACCCAGGTTTTCACGGACAGGTTGCCCATACTAGATTCGATTGTTATCACACAATCTCTTCAGTGGGGTTTTCCGTTTAGCTCTCACCGCCATTGACGAGTGATGTCGTCATTAGTCAAACAACAATCTTCAACCCCAATGGTATTTTACCTTGGAAGATCGAAATTTGCTTTGAATGAATGATTACCTATTTTAATTGATCTACATGTTCTTCCTTACTTCTTGTTTTATCGTACTTTTTGCCAAGAATTCTTATTGAAATCCAAAGTTCAGTTTTTTGTTTATCATGTTTTTGTCTTTTTTTCTTTTCTTGTTGAAATTTTTCAGCACAACTTGAAGGACAAATGTAAACATATAGTTCGTGCCTTAGCTGTTAACATTAATTAGTGTTGTGGTTATTTTATTGAACTGTTAATGGTTTTATTGAATTTAATTTTCATTAAATTATTTTTATGAAGAAAGGAATTTTACAACATGAAATGAATTAAAATTTATTGATAATTTAACATTCTTGACTGAGCTAAGAAGTGAACCCAGGTTTTCACGGACAGGTTGCCCAGACTAGTTTCGATAGTAACTACACAATCTCTTCAGTGGGGTTATCCGTTTAGCTCTCACCGCCATTGACGACGGATAACGTCATTAGTCAAACATCAATCTTTAAACCAAATGGTATTTTACCTTGGTAGATCGAAATTTTGCTTTGAATAAATGATTACCTATTGATCTACATGTTGTTCCTTACTTCTTGTTTTTTCGTACTTTTTGTCAAGAATTCTTCTTGAAATCCAAAGTTAATTTTTTTTGTTTTTCATGTTTTTGTCTTTTTTTCTTTTCTTGTTGACATTTTTCAGCACAACTTGAAGGACAAATGTAAACATATAGTTCGTGCCTTAGCTGTTAACAATAATTACTATTGTGGTTATTTTATTGAACTGTTAATGGTTTTTAATCCAAATTTTGATATTTTAATCAGGCTTAAGTTCATTGAATTTAATTTTCATTAAATTATTTTTATGAAGAAAGGAATTTTACAACTTAAAATGAATTAAAATTTATTGATAATTTTTCATTCTTGACTGAGCTGGGAAGTGAACCCAGGTTTTCACGAACAGGTTGCCCATACTAGTTTCGATTGTAACCACACAATATTTTCAGTGGGGTTTGCCGTTTAGCTCACACCGTCATTGACGACGGAAGACGTCATTAGTCAAACATCAATCTTTACAGCAAATGGTATTTTACCTTGGAAGATCGAAATTTGCTTTGAACGAATGATTACCTATTGATCTACATGTTCTTCCTTACTTCTTGTTTTTTCGTACTTTTTGTTAAGAATTCTTCTTAAAATCCCGAGTACATTTTTTTGTTTTTCATGTTTTTGTCTCTCTTTTTTCTTGTTGACATATTTTTTACTGTTGTGCTTATTTTATTGAGCTGTTAATGGTTTTTAATCCATATTTTGATATTTTAATCAGGCTTTAGTTCGTTGAATTTAATTTTCATTAAATTATTTTTATGAAGAAAGGAATTTTACAACATGAAATGAATTTAAATTTATTGATAATTTTTCATTCTTGACTGAGCTGGGAATTGAACCCAGGTTTTCAAGGACAGGTTGCCCAGACTAGTTTCGATTGTAAGCACACAATATCTTCAGTGGGGTTTTCCGTTTAGTTGTCACCGCCATTGACGACGGTTGACGTCATTAGTCAAACAGCAATCTTAAAACCAAATGGTATTTTACATTGGTAGATCGAAATTTGCTTTGAATGAATGATTACCTATTTTAATTGATCTACATGTTCTTCCTTACTTCTGGTTTTTTCGTACTTTTTGTCAAGTATTCTTTTTGAAATCCAAAGTAAATTTTTTTGTTTTTCATGTTTTTGTCTTCCGTTTTTCTTGTTGACATTTTCAGCACAACTTGCAGGACAAATGTAAACATATAGTTCGTGCCTGAGCTGTTAACAATAATTACTATTGTGGTTATTTTATTGAACTTTTAATGGTTTTTAATCCAAATTTTGATATTTTAATCAGGCTTAAGTTCATTGAATTTAATTTTCATTAAATTATTTTTATGAAGAAAGGAATTTTACAACTTAAAATGAATTAAAATTTATTGATAATTTTTCATTCTTGACTGAGCTGGGAATTGAACCCAGGTTTTAACGGACAGGGTGCCTAGACTAGTTTCGATTGTAACCACACAATATCTTTAGTGGGGGTTGCCGTTCAGCTCTCGCCGCCATTGACGACGGTTGACGTTATACGTGTAACATCAATCTTTAAACCAAATGGTATTTTATCTTGGTAGATCGAAATTTACTTTGAATGAATGATTACCTATTTTAATTGATCTACATGTTCTTCCTTACTTTTTATTTTTTTCGTACTTTTTGTCAAGAATTCTTCTTGAAATCCAAACATTTTTTTGTTTTTCATGTTTTTGTTTTTCTTTATTCTTGTTGACATTTTTCAGCACAACTTGAAGGACAAATGTAAGCATATGTAAGCTCGTGCCTTAGCTGTTAACAATAATTAGTATTGTGGTTATTTTAGTGAACTGGTAATGGTTTTTATCCAAATTTTGATATTTTAATCAGGCTTAAGTTCATTGAATTTAATTTTCATTAAATTATTATGTTTATGAAGAAAGGAATTTTACAACATGAAATGAATTCAAATTTATTGATAATTTTTCATTTTGACTGAGCTGGGAATTGAACCCAGGTTTTCACGGACAGGTTGCCCAGACTAGTTGCGATTGTAACCACACAAGCTCTTCAGTGGGGTTTTCCGTTTAGCTCTCTCCGCTATTGACGATGGATGACGTCAATAGTCAAACACTTCAATATGATATTTTGTCACGTCTTTGTTATTTTTTCAGGAAAAAAAACAATCTGAAATTTTAAATTTTTATCGGATTAAAGAAAAAAAAATTGTTTTTTTTTAAAAAGACCTCAAGCTAAAGTATGTATGTATAAAATATGTATTTTACCCATGAACTTTAATTTTTTTTTATTGTTTTAATAAAAATCGAACAAAATTTGTCAAAATAAATTTTAAAATGTCCGATTTTTTAAAACAAAATAGACGATTTTTTTTTATTTTTTCAGAGGAAATTAATGATTTTTTCACAAATTGGTCTGGCAGCCCAGCATAAAACGAAAACAATGAAGGGCTTAAAAAAAATTCAAATAACATAATATAACAATTGTGTCTTATTTATTTTCATCATTTAAATTCTTTCTCTTCAAATAAAAAATAATACACATTCTTGTGTATATACATACATAATTTGTGCTCCATTTTTTGAAATGTTATTTTTCTCGCATCAATTTCAAATGTTGCTTATTTTGATAGTTCTTGTGAGAACCTTTTAGCAAAATATTGATACAGAAACACTTTTTCTCACATCCTCAGCGTTACCGTTGGATATTTTCAAAAAGTACCAAAAAAAGGGGGTTTTTACAAAAAAAGTGCCACCAAAAATTAGATTTAAGAAAAAAAAAAAGGCGGCACGTAATTTAAAATAGAAAGATGTACACAAAATAATGTTTTTGCACGTGTTTTGTTTAATTTATTTTAAAATTTCCCATAACATTTTTAAATGATAAAAAAAAATCCAGAAAAGATTATATCAGATGTAAGCAAACACTTTTATATGTGATTTTGATTGACCCTAGCTTGCTGAATCCAAATCAATTCAAAGATTGGTTCCATCAGGTCTAAAAGCCTTTGAGTCATCCATATACTTTTTTTTATATTTCCAACTGTTTCGAAGTTATTCAAAAATTAGTGCCAATATTTTTTGCAAAATTAGTACTATTTTTGCTTTAAAAAATTCATACAAAAGTTATAAGGACAAAAATTTGGCATTTTAATCATTAATTTAAAAATTACGAGTATGCATAAAATACGGCATATTTCATGAAGATCGTAGGACAAATGTTAATTTTATGTATTATTCATATTATTCATATTATTCATGATGCTAATATGTATATTTCATCATGAATTGGGAGCGGTATGTCCGAATTGGATGATATTACAAGCGAATGATTTGGAATTTAATTCAATTTTAGGCATCTTACCAATGGTTTTTTTTTTATTTTTAACAGTTTCGGAAATATTAAAAAAATAATTGGTAAATTTTTCAAAAATATCCAAAACAAATAAACGTTTTCAAAAATTTACAAAAAAAAAAAAATTATAATAGCTATTTGTATAAATTATCGAGGCTAGGTATATAACGAATAAAAAAAGCCATAAGCCATGAAAATGTTTATTTAAATGTTAAATAAAAATAAAATATTGTGATTTTTGGCGAATTTTTCATAACAAAAATCTTAAGAAAATTTAATTTGTTGGACACGAAGGTGAAAAAAATCTGACAACCCTGATTTATACAGGCATACGTATACGCCATGGTATAAGTATTTATTTCATCATTATATACCGCATACGCACAAAAACAAGCGGTACTTCCCAAGAGCACTTGCTTGCGAATAATTAATATGTACACATGTAACATAATATATTTGCAATAAATGCATAAGCTTATTACGATAGGCAAAAAATTATTTCAGATAAGCTTGCTTACATATATATTAAAACAATTGTAGTTTATATTAACGCTGGTAGTTGTAATAAAACGGAAAGTTCAAAAATTATCTCATCATTTAGAAAAAGTACCAAAAAAGTGGCAAGAACTACAAAAAGTATCACATTTGGTTGCATTTTGTAAAAGTAGCAAAATAGTATCCAAGCAGTCGAAAAAGTGGCAAATTGCAACTTTAGTAGCACCAACGGTAACGCTGCACATCCTTCCAATAATTGCTGGAAATTTATTTAAATGACAGATCAGTGATGGAAAATTGAAAAATTGGGATGGTACCCACCACCAAGCAAAAGAGTACTTTATTCAACATATTGGTACTTTTTATAAAACAATATACTCAAAAAACACAAAAAATTAAAAAGAAAAATAAAAAATTAATTCATTTTGATATAAAAATATGTGTTAATGCAAAAGTACATACACACAGAAAAAAAAATTAATGTAAAATCGTCAAAAACGCGGTTGATTTAAAATTTTTCGGCAGTGATTTTACTTACTAGTTACTTCATGTTAATCTAACATGATTTTACAATAACTTGCGAACAACATTTTTGCTTTTAAAATAACTTTAACATTTCAGCAAAGCTGAGAGCAAAATGACATTGATATTGAAATAACACTACGTATCACGTTGTTCTAAGGTTATTTCAAGTAGAAGCAACGTAAATTAAATATAAAATCAATTTAGTTTGAGTCTGAAAAACAGTTAAAAGAAGACAACATATGTTTTTATTTTAGAATGATTGTGAACACATTCCCCTGACTTTCAATCAGCATTGCGCCTGGTTAGTTTGACATTGGTATTTTTTCTGTGTGTATGTATATACATATACTTTCTAGAAATGTATAATTTTCAACCCATTGGAAGCCGCCTCCTTTTTTGCAAAGTTTCAGTGCATCGTTTAATTTTCGTTCATAATTTCCGATCACAACATTTATTACATATGTTCTAGTGGTGTTCAAAATATGTTTGTTAGCTATTGGTGAGTAAAAATATTGAATGCATATTACGCTATACAGTTATCGAAACACGCATTTTAAATGTCTTTGGTGCTTGCAGAATACAAATATTTTTGCAACAGAAAACATGAAACGGAAAATAACAATAAATTCTATGTGTTCCCTGTATGTTATTGACACGTAGAATATGTTGTCAATATAAAAAATATCACCCTGAATTTCGTTATAAGCATAAAAAGAAAAGAGTACTAAAACTGACGTGGGGATAGTGTGGTATTTATGAAAAGAAAAAGTACTGAAAATAGTACCAAAGTACTGAATTTTCCATCACTGTGACAGATAATTCTCTCAAAGTAAAGATACAGAAACACTTAAGTGATAAAAACCATTTTTTGTTTCATATTGCACTGTTTTTGTCATAATTCACTTGTTTCATGCGGGAAATTTAAAGATGCGAGAAATACAGAAACGGGCTACTGGTAAATGAAGTCGCCTTGTGTGTATGCTCTACTTTTTTCTTTTAACACATTGCCAGCGGCGGCTTGCCACACGGTTTTAAAAACTTTCAAGTACAATCTGGGCCGCCATACGTAGTAATTTCTCGCCAAACGTGGCGATTTTAAAACTTGCTTGGTGCTCTTACTTTATATATGCTTAGGTAACTCAATTTTAATAGAAAGAACATTAATTTGTTGCGAGGGCTACAACATGAAATTAATTAAAATTTATTGCTAATTTTTCATTCTTGACTGAGGTGGGAATTGAGCCCAGGTATTCACGGACAGGTTGTCCAGACTAGTTTCGATTGTAACCACGCAATCTCTTCAGTGGGGTTTGCCGTTTAGCTCACACCGTCATTGACGACGGAAGACGTCATTAGTCAAACATCAATCTTTACAGCAAATGGTATTTTACCTTGGAAGATCGAAATTTGCTTTGAACGAATGATTACCTATTGATCTACATGTTCTTCCTTACTTCTTGTTTTTTCGTACTTTTTGTTAAGAATTCTTCTTAAAATCCCGAGTACATTTTTTTGTTTTTCATGTTTTTGTCTCTCTTTTTTCTTGTTGACATATTTTTTACTGTTGTGCTTATTTTATTGAGCTGTTAATGGTTTTTAATCCATATTTTGATATTTTAATCAGGCTTTAGTTCGTTGAATTTAATTTTCATTAAATTATTTTTATGAAGAAAGGAATTTTACAACATGAAATGAATTTAAATTTATTGATAATTTTTAATTCTTGACTGAGCTGGGAATTGAACCCAGGTTTTCAAGGACAGGTTGCCCAGACTAGTTTCGATTGTAAGCACACAATATCTTCAGTGGGGTTTTCCGTTTAGTTGTCACCGCCATTGACGACGGTTGACGTCATTAGTCAAACAGCAATCTTTAAACCAAATGGTATTTTACATTGGTAGATCGAAATATGCTTTGAATGAATGATTACCTATTTTAATTGATCTACATGTTCTTCCTTACTTCTGGTTTTTTCGTACTTTTTGTCAAGAATTCTTTTTGAAATCCAAAGTAAATTTTTTTGTTTTTCATGTTTTTGTCTTCCGTTTTTCTTGTTGACATTTTCAGCACAACTTGCAGGACAAATGTAAACATATAGTTCGTGCCTGAGCTGTTAACAATAATTACTATTGTGGTTATTTTATTGAACTGTTAATGGTTTTTAATCCAAATTTTGATATTTTAATCAGGCTTAAGTTCATTGAATTTAATTTTCATTAAATTATTTTTATGAAGAAAGGAATTTTACAACTTAAAATGAATTAAAATTTATTGATAATTTTTCATTCTTGACTGAGCTGGGAATTGAACCCAGGTTTTAACGGACAGGTTGCCCAGACTAGTTTCGATTGTAACCACTCAATATCTTTAGAGGGGTTTGCCGTTTAGCTCACGCCGCCATTGACGAAGGTTGACGTTATACGTGTAACATCAATCTTTAAACCAAATGGTATTTTACCTTGGTAGATCGAAATTGACTTTGAATGATTGATTACCTATTTTAATTGATCTACATGTTCTTCCTTACTTCTTATTTTTTTCGTTCTTTTTGTCAAGAATTCTTCTTGAAATCCAAAGTACATTTTTTTTTGTTTTTCATGTTTTTGTCTTTCTTTTTTCTTGTTGACATTTTTCAGCACAACTTGAAGGACAAATGTTAACATATAGCTCGTGCCTTAGCTGTTAACAATAATTAGTATTGTGGTTATTTTATTGAACTTTTAATGGTTTTTAACCCAAATTTTGATATTTTAATCAGGCTTAAGTTCATTGAATTTAATTTTCATTAAATTATTTTTATGAAGAAAGGAATTTTGCAACATGAAATGAATTAAAATTTATTGATAATTTTTTATTCTTGACTGAGCTGGGAAGTGAACCCAGGTTTTCACGAACAGGTTGCCCATACTAGTTTCGATTGTAACCGCACAATATTTTCAGTGGGGTTTGCCGTTTAGCTCACACCGTCATTGACGACGGAAGACGTCATTAGTCAAACATCAATCTTTACAGCAAATGGTATTTTACCTTGGAAGATCGAAATTTGCTTTGAACGAATGATTACCTATTGATCTACATGTTCTTCCTTACTTCTTGTTTTTTCGTACTTTTTGTTAAGAATTCTTCTTAAAATCCCGAGTACATTTTTTTGTTTTTCATGTTTTTGTCTCTCTTTTTTCTTGTTGACATATTTTTTACTGTTGTGCTTATTTTATTGAGCTGTTAATGGTTTTTAATCCATATTTTGATATTTTAATCAGGCTTTAGTTCGTTGAATTTAATTTTCATTAAATTATTTTTATGAAGAAAGGAATTTTACAACATGAAATGAATTTAAATTTATTGATAATTTTTCATTCTTGACTGAGCTGGGAATTGAACCCAGGTTTTCAAGGACAGGTTGCCCAGACTAGTTTCGATTGTAAGCACACAATATCTTCAGTGGGGTTTTCCGTTTAGTTGTCACCGCCATTGACGACGGTTGACGTCATTAGTCAAACAGCAATCTTAAAACCAAATGGTATTTTACATTGGTAGATCGAAATTTGCTTTGAATGAATGATTACCTATTTTAATTGATCTACATGTTCTTCCTTACTTCTGGTTTTTTCGTACTTTTTGTCAAGTATTCTTTTTGAAATCCAAAGTAAATTTTTTTGTTTTTCATGTTTTTGTCTTCCGTTTTTCTTGTTGACATTTTCAGCACAACTTGCAGGACAAATGTAAACATATAGTTCGTGCCTGAGCTGTTAACAATAATTACTATTGTGGTTATTTTATTGAACTTTTAATGGTTTTTAATCCAAATTTTGATATTTTAATCAGGCTTAAGTTCATTGAATTTAATTTTCATTAAATTATTTTTATGAAGAAAGGAATTTTACAACTTAAAATGAATTAAAATTTATTGATAATTTTTCATTCTTGACTGAGCTGGGAATTGAACCCAGGTTTTAACGGACAGGGTGCCTAGACTAGTTTCGATTGTAACCACACAATATCTTTAGTGGGGGTTGCCGTTCAGCTCTCGCCGCCATTGACGACGGTTGACGTTATACGTGTAACATCAATCTTTAAACCAAATGGTATTTTATCTTGGTAGATCGAAATTTACTTTGAATGAATGATTACCTATTTTAATTGATCTACATGTTCTTCCTTACTTTTTATTTTTTTCGTACTTTTTGTCAAGAATTCTTCTTGAAATCCAAAGTACATTTTTTTGTTTTTCATGTTTTTGTTTTTCTTTATTCTTGTTGACATTTTTCAGCACAACTTGAAGGACAAATGTAAGCATATGTAAGCTCGTGCCTTAGCTGTTAACAATAATTAGTATTGTGGTTATTTTAGTGAACTGGTAATGGTTTTTATCCAAATTTTGATATTTTAATCAGGCTTAAGTTCATTGAATTTAATTTTCATTAAATTATTATGTTTATGAAGAAAGGAATTTTACAACATGAAATGAATTCAAATTTATTGATAATTTTTCATTTTGACTGAGCTGGGAATTGAACCCAGGTTTTCACGGACAGGTTGCCCAGACTAGTTGCGATTGTAACCACACAAGCTCTTCAGTGGGGTTTTCCGTTTAGCTCTCTCCGCTATTGACGATGGATGACGTCAATAGTCAAACACTTCAATATGATATTTTGTCACGTCTTTGTTATTTTTTCAGGAAAAAAAACAATCTGAAATTTTAAATTTTTATCGGATTAAAGAAAAAAAAATTATTTTTTTTTAAATAGACCTCAAGCTAAAGTATGTATGTATAAAATATGTATTTTACCCATGAACTTTAATTTTTTTTTATTGTTTTAATAAAAATCGAACAAAATTTGTCAAAATAAATTTTAAAATGTCCGATTTTTTAAAACAAAATAGACGATTTTTTTTTATTTTTTCAGAGGAAATTAACGATTTTTTCACAAATTGGTCTGGCAGCCCAGCATAAAACGAAAACAATGAAGGGCTTAAAAAAAATTCAAATAACATAATATAACAATTGTGTCTTATTTATTTTCATCATTTAAATTCTTTCTCTTCAAATAAAAAATAATACACATTCTTGTGTATATACATACATAATTTGTGCTCCATTTTTTGAAATGTTATTTTTCTCGCATCAATTTCAAATGTTGCTTATTTTGATAGTTCTTGTGAGAACCTTTTAGCAAAATATTGATACAGAAACACTTTTTCTCACATCCTCAGCGTTACCGTTGGATATTTTCAAAAAGTACCAAAAAAAGGGGGTTTTTACAAAAAAAGTGCCACCAAAAATTAGATTTAAGAAAAAAAAAAAGGCGGCACGTAATTTAAAATAGAAAGATGTACACAAAATAATGTTTTTGCACGTGTTTTGTTTAATTTATTTTAAAATTTCCCATAACATTTTTAAATGATAAAAAAAAATCCAGAAAAGATTATATCAGATGTAAGCAAACACTTTTATATGTGATTTTGATTGACCCTAGCTTGCTGAATCCAAATCAATTCAAAGATTGGTTCCATCAGGTCTAAAAGCCTTTGAGTCATCCATATACTTTTTTTTATATTTCCAACTGTTTCGAAGTTATTCAAAAATTAGTGCCAATATTTTTTGCAAAATTAGTACTATTTTTGCTTTAAAAAATTCATACAAAAGTTATAAGGACAAAAATTTGGCATTTTAATCATTAATTTAAAAATTACGAGTATGCATAAAATACGGCATATTTCATGAAGATCGTAGGACAAATGTTAATTTTATGTATTATTCATATTATTCATATTATTCATGATGCTAATATGTATATTTCATCATGAATTGGGAGCGGTATGTCCGAATTGGATGATATTACAAGCGAATGATTTGGAATTTAATTCAATTTTAGGCATCTTACCAATGGTTTTTTTTTTATTTTTAACAGTTTCGGAAATATTAAAAAAATAATTGGTAAATTTTTCAAAAATATCCAAAACAAATAAACGTTTTCAAAAATTTACAAAAAAAAAAAAATTATAATAGCTATTTGTATAAATTATCGAGGCTAGGTATATAACGAATAAAAAAAGCCATAAGCCATGAAAATGTTTATTTAAATGTTAAATAAAAATAAAATATTGTGATTTTTGGCGAATTTTTCATAACAAAAATCTTAAGAAAATTTAATTTGTTGGACACGAAGGTGAAAAAAATCTGACAACCCTGATTTATACAGGCATACGTATACGCCATGGTATAAGTATTTATTTCATCATTATATACCGCATACGCACAAAAACAAGCGGTACTTCCCAAGAGCACTTGCTTGCGAATAATTAATATGTACACATGTAACATAATATATTTGCAATAAATGCATAAGCTTATTACGATAGGCAAAAAATTATTTCAGATAAGCTTGCTTACATATATATTAAAACAATTGTAGTTTATATTAACGCTGGTAGTTGTAATAAAACGGAAAGTTCAAAAATTATCTCATCATTTAGAAAAAGTACCAAAAAAGTGGCAAGAACTACAAAAAGTATCACATTTGGTTGCATTTTGTAAAAGTAGCAAAATAGTATCCAAGCAGTCGAAAAAGTGGCAAATTGCAACTTTAGTAGCACCAACGGTAACGCTGCACATCCTTCCAATAATTGCTGGAAATTTATTTAAATGACAGATCAGTGATGGAAAATTGAAAAATTGGGATGGTACCCACCACCAAGCAAAAGAGTACTTTATTCAACATATTGGTACTTTTTATAAAACAATATACTCAAAAAACACAAAAAATTAAAAAGAAAAATAAAAAATTAATTCATTTTGATATAAAACTAAACGGAAAACCCCACTGAAGAGCTTGTGTGGTTACAATCGCAACTAGTCTGGGCAACCTGTCCGTGAAAACCTGGGTTCAATTCCCAGCTCAGTCAAAATGAAAAATTATCAATAAATTTGAATTCATTTCATGTTGTAAAATTCCTTTCTTCATAAACATAATAATTTAATGAAAATTAAATTCAATGAACTTAAGCCTGATTAAAATATCAAAATTTGGATAAAAACCATTACCAGTTCACTAAAATAACCACAATACTAATTATTGTTAACAGCTAAGGCACGAGCTTACATATGCTTACATTTGTCCTTCAAGTTGTGCTGAAAAATGTCAACAAGAATAATGAAAAACAAAAACATGAAAAACAAAAAAATGTACTTTGGATTTCAAGAAGAATTCTTGACAAAAAGTACGAAAAAAATAAAAAGTAAGGAAGAACATGTAGATCAATTAAAATAGGTAATCATTCATTCAAAGTAAATTTCGATCTACCAAGATAAAATACCATTTGGTTTAAAGATTGATGTTACACGTATAACGTCAACCGTCGTCAATGGCGGCGAGAGCTGAACGGCAACCCCCACTAAAGATATTGTGTGGTTACAATCGAAACTAGTCTAGGCACCCTGTCCGTTAAAACCTGGGTTCAATTCCCAGCTCAGTCAAGAATGAAAAATTATCAATAAATTTTAATTCATTTTAAGTTGTAAAATTCCTTTCTTCATAAAAATAATTTAATGAAAATTAAATTCAATGAACTTAAGCCTGATTAAAATATCAAAATTTGGATTAAAAACCATTAAAAGTTCAATAAAATAACCACAATAGTAATTATTGTTAACAGCTCAGGCACGAACTATATGTTTACATTTGTCCTGCAAGTTGTGCTGAAAATGTCAACAAGAAAAACGGAAGACAAAAACATGAAAAACAAAAAAATTTACTTTGGATTTCAAAAAGAATACTTGACAAAAAGTACGAAAAAACCAGAAGTAAGGAAGAACATGTAGATCAATTAAAATAGGTAATCATTCATTCAAAGCAAATTTCGATCTACCAATGTAAAATACCATTTGGTTTAAAGATTGCTGTTTGACTAATGACGTCAACCGTCGTCAATGGCGGTGACAACTAAACGGAAAACCCCACTGAAGATATTGTGTGCTTACAATCGAAACTAGTCTGGGCAACCTGTCCTTGAAAACCTGGGTTCAATTCCCAGCTCAGTCAAGAATGAAAAATTATCAATAAATTTAAATTCATTTCATGTTGTAAAATTCCTTTCTTCATAAAAATAATTTAATGAAAATTAAATTCAACGAACTAAAGCCTGATTAAAATATCAAAATATGGATTAAAAACCATTAACAGCTCAATAAAATAAGCACAACAGTAAAAAATATGTCAACAAGAAAAAAGAGAGACAAAAACATGAAAAACAAAAAAATGTACTCGGGATTTTAAGAAGAATTCTTAACAAAAAGTACGAAAAAACAAGAAGTAAGGAAGAACATGTAGATCAATAGGTAATCATTCGTTCAAAGCAAATTTCGATCTTCCAAGGTAAAATACCATTTGCTGTAAAGATTGATGTTTGACTAATGACGTCTTCCGTCGTCAATGACGGTGTGAGCTAAACGGCAATCCCCACTGAAAATATTGTGTGGTTACAATCGAAACTAGTATGGGCAACCTGTTCGTGAAAACCTGGGTTCACTTCCCAGCTCAGTCAAGAATAAAAAATTATCAATAAATTTTAACTCATTTCATGTTGCAAAATTCCTTTCTTCATAAAAATAATTTAATGAAAATTAAATTCAATGAACTTAAGCCTGATTAAAATATCAAAATTTGGGTTAAAAACCATTAAAAGTTCAATAAAATAACCACAATACTAATTATTGTTAACAGCTAAGGCACGAGCTATATGTTAACATTTGTCCTTCAAGTTGTGCTGAAAAATGTCAACAAGAAAAAAGAAAGACAAAAACATGAAAAACAAAAAAAAATGTACTTTGGATTTCAAGAAGAATTCTTGACAAAAAGAACGAAAAAAATAAGAAGTAAGGAAGAACATGTAGATCAATTAAAATAGGTAATCAATCATTCAAAGTCAATTTCGATCTACCAAGGTAAAATACCATTTGGTTTAAAGATTGATGTTACACGTATAACGTCAACCTTCGTCAATGGCGGCGTGAGCTAAACGGCAAACCCCTCTAAAGATATTGAGTGGTTACAATCGAAACTAGTCTGGGCAACCTGTCCGTTAAAACCTGGGTTCAATTCCCAGCTCAGTCAAGAATGAAAAATTATCAATAAATTTTAATTCATTTTAAGTTGTAAAATTCCTTTCTTCATAAAAATAATTTAATGAAAATTAAATTCAATGAACTTAAGCCTGATTAAAATATCAAAATTTGGATTAAAAACCATTAACAGTTCAATAAAATAACCACAATAGTAATTATTGTTAACAGCTCAGGCACGAACTATATGTTTACATTTGTCCTGCAAGTTGTGCTGAAAATGTCAACAAGAAAAACGGAAGACAAAAACATGAAAAACAAAAAAATTTACTTTGGATTTCAAAAAGAATTCTTGACAAAAAGTACGAAAAAACCAGAAGTAAGGAAGAACATGTAGATCAATTAAAATAGGTAATCATTCATTCAAAGCAAATTTCGATCTACCAATGTAAAATACCATTTGGTTTAAAGATTGCTGTTTGACTAATGACGTCAACCGTCGTCAATGGCGGTGACAACTAAACGGAAAACCCCACTGAAGATATTGTGTGCTTACAATCGAAACTAGTCTGGGCAACCTGTCCTTGAAAACCTGGGTTCAATTCCCAGCTCAGTCAAGAATTAAAAATTATCAATAAATTTAAATTCATTTCATGTTGTAAAATTCCTTTCTTCATAAAAATAATTTAATGAAAATTAAATTCAACGAACTAAAGCCTGATTAAAATATCAAAATATGGATTAAAAACCATTAACAGCTCAATAAAATAAGCACAACAGTAAAAAATATGTCAACAAGAAAAAAGAGAGACAAAAACATGAAAAACAAAAAAATGTACTCGGGATTTTAAGAAGAATTCTTAACAAAAAGTACGAAAAAACAAGAAGTAAGGAAGAACATGTAGATCAATAGGTAATCATTCGTTCAAAGCAAATTTCGATCTTCCAAGGTAAAATACCATTTGCTGTAAAGATTGATGTTTGACTAATGACGTCTTCCGTCGTCAATGACGGTGTGAGCTAAACGGCAAACCCCACTGAAGAGATTGCGTGGTTACAATCGAAACTAGTCTGGACAACCTGTCCGTGAATACCTGGGCTCAATTCCCACCTCAGTCAAGAATGAAAAATTAGCAATAAATTTTAATTAATTTCATGTTGTAGCCCTCGCAACAAATTAATGTTCTTTCTATTAAAATTGAGTTACCTAAGCATATATAAAGTAAGAGCACCAAGCAAGTTTTAAAATCGCCACGTTTGGCGAGAAATTACTACGTATGGCGGCCCAGATTGTACTTGAAAGTTTTTAAAACCGTGTGGCAAGCCGCCGCTGGCAATGTGTTAAAAGAAAAAAGTAGAGCATACACACAAGGCGACTTCATTTACCAGTAGCCCGTTTCTGTATTTCTCGCATCTTTAAATTTCCCGCATGAAACAAGTGAATTATGACAAAAACAGTGCAATATGAAAAAAAAAATGGTTTTTATCACTTAAGTGTTTCTGTATCTTTACTTTGAGAGAATTATCTGTCACAGTGATGGAAAATTCAGTACTTTGGTACTATTTTCAGTACTTTTTCTTTTCATAAATACCACACTATCCCCACGTCAGTTTTAGTACTCTTTTCTTTTTATGCTTATAACGAAATTCAGGGTGATATTTTTTATATTGACAACATATTCTACGTGTCAATAACATACAGGGAACACATAGAATTTATTGTTATTTTCCGTTTCATGTTTTCTGTTGCAAAAACATTTGTATTCTGCAAGCACCAAAGACATTTAAAATGCGTGTTTCGATAACTGTATAGCGTAATATGCATTCAATATTTTTACTCACCAATAGCTAACAAACATATTTTGAACACCACTAGAACATATGTAATAAATGTTGTGATCGGAAATTATGAACGAAAATTAAACGATGCACTGAAACTTTGCAAAAAAGGAGGCGGCTTCCAATGGGTTGAAAATTATACATTTCTAGAAAGTATATGTATATACATACACACAGAAAAAATACCAATGTCAAACTAACCAGGCGCAATGCTGATTGAAAGTCAGGGGAATGTGTTCACAATCATTCTAAAATAAAAACATATGTTGTCTTCTTTTAACTGTTTTTCAGACTCAAACTAAATTGATTTTATATTTAATTTACGTTGCTTCTACTTGAAATAACCTTAGAACAACGTGATACGTAGTGTTATTTCAATATCAATGTCATTTTGCTCTCAGCTTTGCTGAAATGTTAAAGTTATTTTAAAAGCAAAAATGTTGTTCGCAAGTTATTGTAAAATCATGTTAGATTAACATGAAGTAACTAGTAAGTAAAATCACTGCCGAAAAATTTTAAATCAACCGCGTTTTTGACGATTTTACATTAATTTTTTTTTCTGTGTGTATGTACTTTTGCATTAACACATATTTTTATATCAAAATGAATTAATTTTTTATTTTTCTTTTTAATTTTTTGTGTTTTTTGAGTATATTGTTTTATAAAAAGTACCAATATGTTGAATAAAGTACTCTTTTGCTTGGTGGTGGGTACCATCCCAATTTTTCAATTTTCCATCACTGATCTGTCATTTAAATAAATTTCCAGCAATTATTGGAAGGATGTGCAGCGTTACCGTTGGTGCTACTAAAGTTGCAATTTGCCACTTTTTCGACTGCTTGGATACTATTTTGCTACTTTTACAAAATGCAACCAAATGTGATACTTTTTGTAGTTCTTGCCACTTTTTTGGTACTTTTTCTAAATGATGAGATCATTTTTGAACTTTCCGTTTTATTACAACTACCAGCGTTAATATAAACTATAATTGTTTTAATATATATGTAAGCAAGTTTATCTGAAATAATTTTTTGGCTATCGTAATAAGCTTATGCATTTATTGCAAATATATTATGTTACATGTGTACATATTAATTATTCGCAAGCAAGTGCTCTTGGGAAGTACCGCTTGTTTTTGTGCGTATGCGGTATATAATGATGAAATAAATACTTATACCATGGCGTATACGTATGCCTGTATAAATCAGGGTTGTCAGATTTTTTTCACCTTCGTGTCCAACAAATTAAATTTTCTTAAGATTTTTGTTATGAAAAATTCGCCAAAAATCACAATATTTTATTTTTATTTAACATTTAAATAAACATTTTCATGGCTTATGGCTTTTTTTATTCGTTATATACCTAGCCTCGATAATTTATACAAATGTAAAAGTTTTGCTATTATAATTTTTTTTTTTGTAAATTTTTGAAAACGTTTATTTGTTTTGGATATTTTTGAAAAATTTACCAATTATTTTTTTAATATTTCCGAAACTGTTAAAAATAAAAAAAAAACCATTGGTAAGATGCCTAAAAGGGAATTAAATTCCAAATCATTCGCTTGTAATATCATCCAATTCGGACATACCGCTCCCAATTCATGATGAAATATACATATTAGCATCATGCCCCCAACAATGAATAATACATAAAATTAACATTTGTCCTACGATCTTCATGAAATATGCCGTATTTTATTCATACTCGTGATTTTTAAATTAATGATTAAAATGCAAAATTTTTGTCCTTATAACTTTTGTATGAATTTTTTAAAGCAAAAATAGTACTAATTTTGCAAAAAATATTGGCACTAATTTCTGAATAACTTCGAAACAGTTGAAAATATAAAAAAAAGTATATGGATGACTCAAAGGCTTTTAGACCTGATGGAACCAATCTTTGAATAGATTTGGATTCAGCAAGCTAGGGTCAATCAAAATCACATATAAAAGTGTTTGCTTACATCTGATATAATCTTTTCTGGATTTTTTTTTTATCATTTAAAAATGTTATGGGAAATTTTAAAATAAATTAAACAAAACACGTGCAAAAACATTATTTTGTGTACATCTTCCTATTTTAAAATACATGCCGCCTTTTTTTTCTTAAATCTAATTTTTGGTGCCACTTTTTTTGTAAAAACTCCCTTTTTTTTGGTACTTTTTGAAAATATCCAACGGTAACGCTGAGGATGTGAGAAAAAGTGTTTCTGTATCAATATTTTGCTAAAAGGTTCTCACAAGAACTATCAATATAAGCAACATTTGAAATTGATGGGAGAAAAATAAAATTTCAAAAAATGGAGCACAAATTATGTATGTATATACACAAAGAATGTGTATTATTTTTTATTTGAAGAGAAAGAATTTAAATGATGAAAATAAATAAGACACAGTTGTTATATTATGTTATTTTAATTTTTTTAAGCCCTTCATTGTTTTCGTTTTATGCTGGGCTGCCAGACCAATTTGTGAAAAAATCGTTAATTTCCTCTGAAAAAAATAAAAAAAAATCGTCTATTTTGTTTTAAAAAATCGGACATTTTAAAATTTATTTTGACAAATTTTGTTCGATTTTTATTAAAACAATAAAAAAAAATTAAAGTTCATGGGTAAAATACATATTTTATACATACATACTTTAGCTTGAGGTCTATTTAAAAAAAAATAATTTTTTTTTTTCTTTAATCCGATAAAAATTTAAAATTTCAGATTGTTTTTTTTCCTGAAAAAATAACAAAATCTAACACTTTTGGCAAAAAAAAAGGCACAAATTTCTTATAGTGCATTGACTGAAAAATGGGGTAATAGTTTAATGTTTTGATCACATAAACAAATGTATAAAATAATCTAAGGAAATAAAAGTTAAGCAGTTTTCCTTCGAAATTTTGATTTTGCCGATAAATTTTTTAAGCTGCCTTGTTTTTAAAGATATCTTTTTCTGTGGTGCCTAATACACAAACATATTAAACTTTTTAAAATTATTTTATTTCGAAGACTTAATAATATCGTCACTAGAAAAAATCAGCAAATCGGCACTTTGCCAATTTTGGTACAAAAATCGTCAAAATGACGATAAATCGTCAAATCTGGAAGACCTTTCGCTAGCATTTGACACTTTATTACTGGAAGTATTCCAGTTAAAACAGAATCTGTGTTGTCTGTTCTCGCATTCAAATACAGAAACACTTTTGTCTCACAAATCGAGAAAAGATGAAATTTTTTGTTTCACACTTAATGTGAGAAATTATGCGATGCGAGAAATACAGAAACGAGCTACAGATGGCGTTGAAAGCACAGCTGTGCTACTTTTTTTTCTTACTTAGAGAGACAAATGTCAAAAGTTTCTTGTGTTTTTGACATATCGATCAACGAAAGCAACAAAAAAATACATTGTTGTGTTTTTGGTGTTGTTACTTGTTGTAGTATCGACACCACCATATACATGAATTCGCCTTGCAAACACACTTATAGTATTGTTGTTTCTTAAACCAAATGAACGAAAAAACTGGGTTTTTGGTTTGGGCTTATTGTTTTCTATTAATGTGTACACTCAAAAAAGTGTAACAGTAACTTAATGTAAGCATTTATTAAAATCGTTTTCCGTAATTAATGAACATTTTTTTATTTTATAATTAAACTAATTTAACTGTTTCTGCATATTGTTCCAAAAACAAACTACAAAAAATAATAAGGGTTTTCATGATATCGCCTAAAATTGGCATTTGTGCAAATGGGCAAACTTGCGAGACTCGTTTTAAATAATTAATGTAATTTACAACTGAAACGTCAATACAAAAATAACTTTTAAAAAAAATATTAAAATAAAAGTTAAAATTTGTAAATAAAAAGTGAAATTTGTTTTTTAAACATGCATAAAGAAAGCAAAACGACTTATTTGCTAAAATTATTGCAAGAATTTATTGTTTGTGATTTTATTAACACTTGAATTTTTAATGGAAAACGGCGGTAAACATTAAATAAATTTATTTGTATAAATGCACAATTGAACAGCGCAAGTTAACGAGTTAAGATTCTTGAGCAAATTTACGAAGGGGTAAAAATGCACAGATTGCGAGTTTTAGCGATATCATGAAAACCCTTAATGATTTTTATTTCTGTTGATATGTTCAGTTATTTTTTATTCATAAAATAAAACTGAAAAACATGCGTACATAAATAAAAATAAATAAAAAAAAAAAAGAAAAATAATTTGGCTGATTTGGTAGGTCATAATGACAGGTAAGCAGTATTGTTTTAGCTGTCTTAGTACGTAATTTAAATTAAGTTAAAATTAACTGAGAAGCCTTTGAATATATTTTTTGTAGTTTGTATTATTTTTTTAATTTAAAAATAAGAGAAAAGTTAATTAATTTCTCCGTTATAAAAATTAACATTAAAAAAATAGCCTTAATATTCCTTTATTTAAAATGATCCGTTTTCTAATTACATTTTCAGTTTTTTAAGCTTAATCCCTATTCTTTTGAATTTACCTACATAATATTTTGAGTGTAATCTCACATGTTGTTTCTTTTAACACATTCAATCGATTGTTTAGTAAAGAGGACAAGACAAGTGAACGACTGAACGAAAGCGACAACTGATTCAAAAGACAAACTGACCCAAAAGCAGCGTTGCCAAATGTGCAGACTTATCTGCATTTTACAGTTTTGGGCAGTTTTAAAGTTTTTGTTAAAAAAATAAGTTTTCTTGTAATTTTTTTTGCAGTTTTGCATTAACATTTTTTATTATAATTTTTTTATATTATTTTTTATTTCTTAAGCCCTAATCTTACCTAATTTGCTTAACACATACTCCTGTAAGACTCAAACAAAATACACAATCGGCTTGGGATACACGCACTTTTCGTTAACAAATAAACCACCTAAACCTAATTAATAATTTTTTAATAAATTCAAATAAAATACTTATATTATAAAAAAAAAAAATTAATCAAGCTCGAGGCCAGTGTTTTTTTGTAAATAAATATTCTTTTTTTTTAATTCCGATATTTCGATCTTCGTTGAAGATCATCATCAGGGATTGTTTCCTAAAATTTTATTAAAAGAACAATAAAACACATAAGTATAAACATCATTATTATAAACATACAAATAACAACAACATATATAGACAACAATCACACAAATTTTGTTTTTTCAAACAGTTTTATACGTTCACAATATATACACACACTCACAGTGAATTTTTATTAATACAAAAACTTAAAAATACATTGTGTACGTATCAACATCTAAAACAGGGGTTTCCATTTCTTTGCACAATTGTGCGCACCACTACTAACACATATTTTTATACTCTTCAATTCAGTCGTCGATGTGACTTCGACAAGTGTGCATGTCTAGCAGATGCTGTATTATTTTGTTTCAGCTTACACTCAAAAAATATTGTGCGGTCAAAAATGCTTTTGGTAACATCCAATGGCTTGCGTGCAATTTTTATTTAGAGTTTAAATTTTAAGACTTAAATGTAGAATAATGTAACATTTCATAAGTTTACATGCAAAGCAAAGAACTTTGTAAAATGGTAATTATTTGAGATTTAAAAGCAATTTTTTTTATTTTAGATAAAAAATTTCAAAATGTCTAACAGTCCTATGTGGAAGAAGCTGATAGTCACATTTATTTTAGGTTTTATTTAACATACGTATATGGATTCGGTTCTTATAATTTTACAGCACTTTTTTATTTTTTCTTATGCAATACTAAAAATTATTATTATAAATTATTATCTGATCACTAATTTCACTAACACCGTGGTAATAGTTACAAAACAGATTACCCAGTTTTGGTGTTTAAAAATATTAATGTGTTCTTATAAGAAGAATTTAAAACTCTGCTAATTTTTTTCTTGAGTGTAAGTATACATTATGCTGTTAAAAAAAATTATATATGTGTTTGATGATACGTCATTTTGTAAATAACTTAAAACTATATAAAAATACATATGTAACGTGAATCCTAATCAACAAAAATTTCAAATTTTCAAATAATATCTACATTGTTTTGCATTTAAGCTAACGATATGTGTTTTGTTTGTGAAAAAAAATTCTTTGATGCCTGTAAAAGGGTCCCTTTTTCTTTCGTTAAAATTACGTATGTACCTAAATGCAGAAATTATTAAGAAAAAAAATAACCACAACAATTTGTTGGTATTTTGTGCTTGTAAAAATATTTTTGTTTCTGTACCAATCGCGTCGGTGGGTTTTTTTTTTCTTTGAAAACAATTTTCTTAAGTAAGTAAAAATATTTAAAAAAACAAGTTAAAAAAGTTTTGTTTTCCTACAATTTATGTGTAAACCTATACACATAAAGGCAAATGTGACATCAGGTAAAATTTTTGGGTAAGATGATGTGTTTTATATATGTGTTAATGAAACTTTATTGTTTCGCACTATTTTTATTGCTAACTTCTTTATGCTACAATTATATGATCGAGTCCAAAGAGCTAACCTTACTAATTTATGGTATTTATTTAACGTTACTTTAACCTGTTATAATGACTTTATACATTTTTGCAGGCAAACTCAGGTGCGCATTTGGTATTTTGTAAAAAGTTATGATATACCATTAGCTAGAATAAAAATGTATGCACAAATGTTTGAAGTATGAGTAACCCAACAACGAGAATACCCTTTCTATTTTACTTACCACTATGAATACCCTAACTTTTCACTAAAATAACTTTTTCACGTTATAATGGCGAGTTCTATCCTGAACTAAAAAAAATTCATTTAAGTGCCTGTCTTTATTCGGCACTACTTACCTATGCGAACAAATTTTTTCGGACTTAAAATTTATTTGTTTCAAGCAACGTAATAAATTAAGTTCATCCCATTTGAAAAACATTCTACTATGACGAAACTGTCATAAAAGTATAAATTTAGAAGATTTTATTTTATAAGTTGTATAACACAGGGGAACAAAATTAAACATTTTTTGTGTTGATAGAAAATTTGTAGCAGCTCTTTACCAATTCGATGTCGCTGATTTTAAAACTGCAGTTCTTTTTTCTATCAGCTGTGATTTGCGTGCAATATTTATTTTTTATGAATTTTTAAAACATACAAATCTTTAATTTTTTTACAATTGTTTGATAAGATATTTGAAACTGATTTAGAGTCAAAAAGCTTCCGAATAAAAAAATGGCAGTTTTAAAATCAGCGACATTGAATTGGTAAAGAATTGCTACAAATTTTTTATCAACACAAAAAATTTTTAATTTTGTACCTTTATGTTATACAACTTATAAAATATATTACTAAAATTTTATTTCGGCTGTAATGAATGCATTCTCTCAATTTTTTACTCTCTGGTACTCACTACTACACATCCAAAAAATTTTTGGAAATCCCTGATCTAAAATAACACTAAACCAGGGGTGTCAGCGTCATGCACAATTGTGTCAGCAAAACTCACATGTACGCTTACGCTCTTTTATTTTGCGAGCGTAAAATATAATTTTTTACTGCAAAACACTCTCATTCAGCGGGAAATATCGATATATCGCACGGCCTGTTTTGAGGCCTCTAAACAGAAATAATATATTTATTATTTATTATCTTTGTTTATGTTTTGTTTTATTTCTGTTTTTGACATTGTACAATGATTGACAAATAATATCTACATTGTTTTGCATTTAAGCTAACGATATGTGTTTTGTTTGTGAAAAAAATTCTTTGTTGCCTTTTAAAGGGTCCCTTTTTCTTTCGTTAAAAAGACGTACCTAAATGCAGAAATTATTAAGAAAAAAATAGCCACAAGAATTTGTTGGTATTTTGTGCTTGTAAAAATATTTTTCTTTCTGTACCAATCGCATCAATGGGTTTTTTTGAAAACACTTTTCTCAAGTAAGTAAAAATATTTAAAAAAGTCTTGTTTTCCTACAATTTATGTGTAAACCTATACACATAAAAGCAAATGTGACAGCAGGTAAAATTTTTGGGTAAGAAGATGTGTATTATTAATGTATTAATGAAACTTTATTGTTTAACGTCCACAAACCTAAAAAATGTTTTGTTGTTTCGAAACTGCAATTTAAATTTAGAAGATATTGTTGGCAAATAAAAGTATATTTTTATAGGCTAGTAAAATCTTCTCTTTTTATAATGGTGGTTAATAATTATAGAATATTTTAAAACTTAATGGAGTTATTATTTGCATTAGCATGTGCAAATGAATTTTCATTGTTGGCATTTGCAAAGGTATGTTGAGCACCAAATTAAAAATATTAGAAAGAATTTAATAAGGTAGTAAAATGACTTCAAATATTGCCAAATGCTCAATTTTTCCAAAAAATAAGCAAAGTTTCTGCGAAATGCAGGTTCCAAATTAAATTTATTTAAATTGTATTGTATTGTTGTACCTGAAATAGCAGAGAGATTTGAAAAATCCAAACTTTTTAATGGTGAAAACTTTAGAAAGGCACCCAAAACGGACAACAATCTCTCTAAAATATACAGCAAAACTAAAGATAAAATTCAGAACATGGATAATATTATGTTAGATATAATATACCCTGTATTGGAAATTTAAACGAAAGTTGTGACAAGGTTTATATCGGAACCACAAAAAACAAGCTAAAAACTAGGATTGCAGCCATAAATCTGAACAGAAATTAAAACTTGGCAGAGAAACACCAAAAACAGCACTTGTGGACCACTGTGTAGGTGTGTTACAAACAGAGCCGAATTACAAACTTCGATATATGCTTGAGATCAGTGCTGCCACGACTTATAAAATTTTTACAACCAAAATTTTTGAAAAAGTTACAAAATGTGAAAAAATATAACCAAATTAGAAAAGCTTTTTGTCAATTGAGAAAAACATTAAAATTTATTTTAAGTTCCAATGTAAAACAAAGGTTATTTGCACTTTATAGGAAAATATTAATTACGAATTATGAAAACCAAACAAGAAATATAATTCTTGTACAATTTAAACATATGTATCACGAAAAACTTATATTAAAAGTTTTTATTTATTTGAGACCTTTTTCATAAGATATATTTTTATTTTTTAAGACTTAACCCGTCAAATTTCCATACAAAATGTCCTTCAAAATAAATGAAATTTGTACTTCACAGTTATAAATAACAAAAAAGGAAAAAATTAAACTTTCAGTGGCAGGGTTGTGAAATGTGGTAATTTTTAAATTCTTTTGATGTGAACATTTACCTTAAGCGATAAATTTCCAATACAGGGTATATTATATCTAACATAATATTATCCATGTTCTGAATTTTATCTTTAGTTTTGCTGTATATTTTAGAGAGATTGTTGTCCGTTTTGGGTGCCTTTCTAAAGTTTTCACCATTAAAAAGTTTGGATTTTTCAAATCTCTCTGCTATTTCAGGTACAACGGTAAGGGATTTATAAATCATGGATATGTCAGTAACTTTCGAACGGTTTACAATTCTAATTTCATAGTGACGAATAAGTTTATTCGTAAGTTTTGTAGGAAAATTGTTGTCAAGAAGGATGTTTCTAATTTTAATTATATTATTTTTATGGAACTCCAAGTCACTAAGATTCAACACTCTTATTATTAAGTTTTTAGCTGTATTAATGATAACCCTTATTGGATGTTTCGAATAATTCTACCGGGAGCTGTCTGTTTTTGGTACCAATCCATTTTTAAGTTATTCCCATCTCTGATTACAACGGTATCCAGATCAGATACCGTCAATATACCCTGTATTGGAAATTTAAACGAAAGTTGTGACAAGGTTTATATCGGAACCACAAAAAACAAGCTAAAAACTAGAATTGCAGGCCATAAATCTGATCAGAAATTAAAACTCGGCAGAGAAACACCAAAAACAGCATACAAACCGAGCCGAATTACAAACGTCGATATATGCTTGAGATGCTTCACATCATAGCAACAAAAAAGAGCGTCCACTTCAAGAGCGACGTAGAGTGTTCGTGTGCTAATAACTACAGAGGCTTAGTAAATAAGATCAAACTGCAGTAATAATTTTTAAGTTTAGTGCAGTGGTGTCAATTATGATTGTATTGGTGCGAATACTCTTGTCTCTTTCATTCTCAGCGGGAGGAATCTGCGGTTGCGAGGCCTATTACGAGGCCTAATTAACATACATATTTTGCTATGAAGACTTTTGAGCAATTAATAATAATACAATTATCGAAAAATGTTGAGTTATGGACAGACACACTCAGTTATTATTTAAATAAATTTAATTTGGAACCTGCATTTCGCAGAAACTTTGCTTATTTTTTGGAAAAATTGAGCATTTGGCAATATTTGAAGTCATTTTACTACCTTATTAAATTCTTTCTAATATTTTTAATTTGGTGCTCAACATACCTTTGCAAATGCCAACAATGAAAATTCATTTGCACATGCTAATGCAAATAATAACTCCATTAAGTTTTAAAATATTCTATAATTATTAACCACCATTATAAAAAGAGAAGATTTTACTAGCCTATAAAAATATACTTTTATTTGCCAATAATATCTTCTAAATTTAAATTGCAGTTTCGAAACAACAAAACATTTTTTAGGTTTGTGGACGTTAAACAATAAAGTTTCATTAATACATTAATAATACACATCTTCTTACCCAAAAATTTTACCTGCTGTCACATTTGCTTTTATGTGTATAGGTTTACACATAAATTGTAGGAAAACAAGACTTTTTTAAATATTTTTACTTACTTGAGAAAAGTGTTTTCAAAAAAACCCATTGATGCGATTGGTACAGAAAGAAAAATATTTTTACAAGCACAAAATACCAACAAATTCTTGTGGCTATTTTTTTCTTAATAATTTCTGCATTTAGGTACGTCTTTTTAACGAAAGAAAAAGGGACCCTTTAAAAGGCAACAAAGAATTTTTTTCACAAACAAAACACATTTCGTTAGCTTAAATGCAAAACAATGTAGATATTATTTGTCAATCATTGTACAATGTCAAAAACAGAAATAAAACAAAACATAAACAAAGATAATAAATAATAAATATATTATTTCTGTTTAGAGGCCTCAAAACAGGCCGTGCGATATATCGATATTTCCCGCTGAATGAGAGTGTTTTGCAGTAAAAAATTATATTTTACGCTCGCAAAATAAAAGAGCGTAAGCGTACATGTGAGTTTTGCTGACACAATTGTGCATGACGCTGACACCCCTGGTTTAGTGTTATTTTAGATCAGGGATTTCCAAAAATTTTTTGGATGTGTAGTAGTGAGTACCAGAGAGTAAAAAATTGAGAGAATGCATTCATTACAGCCGAAATAAAATGTTAGTAATATATTTTATAAGTTGTATAACATAAAGGTACAAAATTAAAAATTTTTTGTGTTGATAAAAAATTTGTAGCAATTCTTTACCAATTCAATGTCGCTGATTTTAAAACTGCCATTTTTTTATTCGGAAGCTTTTTGACTCTAAATCAGTTTCAAATATCTTATCAAACAATTGTAAAAAAATTAAAGATTTGTATGTTTTAAAAATTCATAAAAAATAAATATTGCACGCAAATCACAGCTGATAGAAAAAAGAACTGCAGTTTTAAAATCAGCGACATCGAATTGGTAAAGAGCTGTTACAAATTTTCTATCAACACAAAAAATGTTTAATTTTGTTCCCCTGTGTTATACAACTTATAAAATAAAATCTTCTAAATTTATACTTTTATGGCAGTTTCGTCATAGTAGAATGTTTTTCAAATGGGATGAACTTAATTTATTACGTTGCTTGAAACAAATAAATTTTAAGTCCGAAAAAATTTGTTCGCATAGGTAAGTAGTGCCGAATAAAGACAGGCACTTAAATGAATTTTTTTTAGTTCAGGATAGAACTCGCCATTATAACGTGAAAAAGTTATTTTAGTGAAAAGTTAGGGTATTCATAGTGGTAAGTAAAATAGAAAGGGTATTCTCGTTGTTGGGTTACTCATACTTCAAACATTTGTGCATACATTTTTATTCTAGCTAATGGTATATCATAACTTTTTACAAAATACCAAATGCGCACCTGAGTTTGCCTGCAAAAATGTATAAAGTCATTATAACAGGTTAAAGTAACGTTAAATAAATACCATAAATTAGTAAGGTTAACTCTTTGGACTCGATCATATAATTGTAGCATAAAGAAGTAAGCAATAAAAATAGTGCGAAACAATAAAGTTTCATTAACACATATATAAAACACATCATCTTACCCAAAAATTTTACCTGCTGTCACATTTGCCTTTATGTGTATAGGTTTACACATAAATTGTAGGAAAACAAAACTTTTTTAACTTGTTTTTTTAAATATTTTTACTTAAGAAAATTGTTTTCAAAGAAAAAAAAACCCACCGACGCGATTGGTACAGAAACAAAAATATTTTTACAAGCACAAAATACCAACAAATTGTTGTGGTTATTTTTTTTCTTAATAATTTCTGCATTTAGGTACATATGTACGTAATTTTAACGAAAGAAAAAGGGACAATTTTACAGGCATCAAAGAATTTTTTTTCACAAACAAAACACATATCATAAGCTTAAATGCAAAAAGAAATATAATTCTTGTACAATTTAAACATATGTATCACGAAAAACTTATATTAAAAGTTTTTATTTATTTGAGACCTTTTTCATAAGATATATTTTTATTTTTTAAGACTTAACCCGTCAAATTTCCATACAAAATGTCCTTCAAAATAAATGAAATTTGTACTTCACAGTTATAAATAACAAAAAAGGAAAAAATTAAACTTTCAGTGGCAGGGTTGTGAAATGTGGTAATTTTTAAATTCTTTTGATGTGAACATTTACCTTAAGCGATAAATTTCCAATACAGGGTATATTATATCTAACATAATATTATCCATGTTCTGAATTTTATCTTTAGTTTTGCTGTATATTTTAGAGAGATTGTTGTCCGTTTTGGGTGCCTTTCTAAAGTTTTCACCATTAAAAAGTTTGGATTTTTCAAATCTCTCTGCTATTTCAGGTACAACGGTAAGGGATTTATAAATCATGGATATGTCAGTAACTTTCGAACGGTTTACAATACTAATTTCATAGTGACGAATAAGTTTATTCGTAAGTTTTGTAGGAAAATTGTTGTCAAGAAGGATGTTTCTAATTTTAATTATATTATTTTTATGGAACTCCAAGTCACTAAGATTCAACACTCTTATTATTAAGTTTTTAGCCGTATTAATGATAACCCTTATTGGATGTTTCGAAAAGTAGTTAATAATTCTACCGGGAGCTGTCTGTTTTTGGTACCAATCCATTTTTAAGTTATTCCCATCTCTGATTACAACGGTATCCAGATCAGATACCGTCAATATACCCTGTATTGGAAATTTAAACGAAAGTTGTGACAAGGTTTATATCGGAACCACAAAAAACAAGCTAAAAACTAGAATTGCAGGCCATAAATCTGATCAGAAATTAAAACTCGGCAGAGAAACACCAAAAACAGCATTGTGGACCACTGTGTCTAAAACAAACACTCGCCTGATTTTAGTAATGTAGGTGTGTTACAAACCGAGCCGAATTACAAACGTCGATATATGCTTGAGATGCTTCACATCATAGCAACAAAAAAGAGCGTCCACTTCAAGAGCGACGTAGAGTGTTCGTGTGCTAATAACTACAGAGGCTTAGTAAATAAGATCAAACTGCAGTAATAATTTTTAAGTTTAGTGCAGTGGTGTCAATTATGATTGTATTGGTGCGAATACTCTTGTCTCTTTCATTCTCAGCGGGAGGAATCTGCGGTTGCGAGGCCTATTACGAGGCCTAATTAACATACATATTTTGCTATGAAGACTTTTGAGCAATTAATAATAATACAATTATCGAAAAATGTTGAGTTATGGACAGACACACTCAGTTATTATTTAAATAAATTTAATTTGGAACCTGCATTTCGCAGAAACTTTGCTTATTTTTTGGAAAAATTGAGCATTTGGCAATATTTGAAGTCATTTTACTACCTTATTAAATTCTTTCTAATATTTTTAATTTGGTGCTCAACATACCTTTGCAAATGCCAACAATGAAAATTCATTTGCACATGCTAATGCAAATAATAACTCCATTAAGTTTTAAAATATTCTATAATTATTAACCACCATTATAAAAAGATAAGATTTTACTAGCCTATAAAAATATACTTTTATTTGCCAATAATATCTTCTAAATTTAAATTGCAGTTTCGAAACAACAAAACATTTTTTAGGTTTGTGGACGTTAAACAATAAAGTTTCATTAATACATTAATAATACACATCTTCTTAACCAAAAATTTTACCTGCTGTCACATTTGCTTTTATGTGTATAGGTTTACACATAAATTGTAGGAAAACAAGACTTTTTTAAATATTTTTACTTACTTGAGAAAAGTGTTTTCAAAAAAACCCATTGATGCGATTGGTACAGAAAGAAAAATATTTTTACAAGCACAAAATACCAACAAATTCTTGTGGCTATTTTTTTCTTAATAATTTCTGCATTTAGGTACGTCTTTTTAACGAAAGAAAAAGGGACCCTTCAAAAGGCAACAAAGAATTTTTTTCACAAACAAAACACATTTCGTTAGCTTAAATGCAAAACAATGTAGATATTATTTGTCAATCATTGTACAATGTCAAAAACAGAAATAAAACAAAACATAAACAAAGATAATAAATAATAAATATATTATTTCTGTTTAGAGGCCTCAAAACAGGCCGTGCGATATATCGATATTTCCCGCTGAATGAGAGTGTTTTGCAGTAAAAAATTATATTTTACGCTCGCAAAATAAAAGAGCGTAAGCGTACATGTGAGTTTTGCTGACACAATTGTGCATGACGCTGACACCCCTGGTTTAGTGTTATTTTAGATCAGGGATTTCCAAAAATTTTTTGGATGTGTAGTAGTGAGTACCAGAGAGTAAAAAATTGAGAGAATGCATTCATTACAGCCGAAATAAAATGTTAGTAATATATTTTATAAGTTGTATAACATAAAGGTACAAAATTAAAAATTTTTTGTGTTGATAAAAAATTTGTAGCAATTCTTTACCAATTCAATGTCGCTGATTTTAAAACTGCCATTTTTTTATTCGGAAGCTTTTTGACTCTAAATCAGTTTCAAATATCTTATCAAACAATTGTAAAAAAATTAAAGATTTGTATGTTTTAAAAATTCATAAAAAATAAATATTGCACGCAAATCACAGCTGATAGAAAAAAGAACTGCAGTTTTAAAATCAGCGACATCGAATTGGTAAAGAGCTGTTACAAATTTTCTATCAACACAAAAAATGTTTAATTTTGTTCCCCTGTGTTATACAACTTATAAAATAAAATCTTCTAAATTTATACTTTTATGGCAGTTTCGTCATAGTAGAATGTTTTTCAAATGGGATGAACTTAATTTATTACGTTGCTTGAAACAAATAAATTTTAAGTCCGAAAAAATTTGTTCGCATAGGTAAGTAGTGCCGAATAAAGACAGGCACTTAAATGAATTTTTTTTAGTTCAGGATAGAACTCGCCATTATAACGTGAAAAAGTTATTTTAGTGAAAAGTTAGGGTATTCATAGTGGTAAGTAAAATAGAAAGGGTATTCTCGTTGTTGGGTTACTCATACTTCAAACATTTGTGCATACATTTTTATTCTAGCTAATGGTATATCATAACTTTTTACAAAATACCAAATGCGCACCTGAGTTTGCCTGCAAAAATGTATAAAGTCATTATAACAGGTTAAAGTAACGTTAAATAAATACCATAAATTAGTAAGGTTAACTCTTTGGACTCGATCATATAATTGTAGCATAAAGAAGTAAGCAATAAAAATAGTGCGAAACAATAAAGTTTCATTAACACATATATAAAACACATCATCTTACCCAAAAATTTTACCTGCTGTCACATTTGCCTTTATGTGTATAGGTTTACACATAAATTGTAGGAAAACAAAACTTTTTTAACTTGTTTTTTTAAATATTTTTACTTAAGAAAATTGTTTTCAAAGAAAAAAAAACCCACCGACGCGATTGGTACAGAAACAAAAATATTTCTACAAGCACAAAATACCAACAAATTGTTGTGGTTATTTTTTTTCTTAATAATTTCTGCATTTAGGTACATATGTACGTAATTTTAACGAAAGAAAAAGGGACCCTTTTACAGGCATCAAAGAATTTTTTTTCACAAACAAAACACATATCGTAAGCTTAAATGCAAAACAATGTAGATATTATTTGAAAATTTGAAATTTTTGTTGATTAGGATTCACGTTACATATGTATGTTTATATAGTTTTAAGTTATTTACAAAATGACGTATCATCAAACACATATATAATTTTTTTTAACAGCATAATGTATACTCACACTCAAGAAAAAAATTAGCAGAGTTTTAAATTCTTCTTATAAGAACACATTAATATTTTTAAACACCAAAACTGGGTAATCTGTTTTGTAACTATTACCACGGTGTTAGTGAAATTAGTGATCAGATAATAATTTATAATAATAATTTTTAGTATTGCATAAGAAAAAATAAAAAAGTGCTGTAAAATTATAAGAACCGAATCCATATACGTATGTTAAATAAAACCTAAAATAAATGTGACTATCAGCTTCTTCCACATAGGACCTTTAGACATTTTGAAATTTTTTATCTAAAATATAAAAAATTGCTTTTAAATCTCAAATAATTACCATTTTACAAAGTTCTTTGCTTTGCATGTAAACTTATGAAATGTTACATTATTCTACATTTAAGTCTTAAAATTTAAACTCTAAATAAAAATTGCACGCAAGGCATTGGATGTTACCAAAAGCATTTTTGACCGCACAATATTTTTTGAGTGTAAGCTGAAACAAAATAATACAGCATCTGCTAGACATGCACACTTGTCGAAGTCACATCGACGACTGAATTGAAGAGTATAAAAATATGTGTTAGTAGTGGTGCGCACAATTGTGCAAAGAAATGGAAACCCCTGTTTTAGATGTTGATACGTACACAATGTATTTTTAAGTTTTTGTATTAATAATTCACTGTGAGTGTGTGTATATATTGTGAACGTATAAAACTGTTTGAAAAAACAAAATTTGTGTGATTGTTGTCTATATATGTTGTTGTTATTTGTATGTTTATAATAATGATGTTTATACTTATGTGTTTTATTGTTCTTTTAATAAAATTTTAGGAAACAATCCCTGATGATGATCTTCAACGAAGATCGAAATATCGGAATTAAAAAAAAAGAATATTTATTTACAAAAAAACACTGGCCTCGAGCTTGATTAATTTTTTTTTTTTTATAATAAAAGTATTTTATTTGAATTTATTAAAAAATTATTAATTAGGTTTAGGTGGTTTATTTGTTAACGAAAAGTGCGTGTATCCCAAGCCGATTGTGTATTTTGTTTGAGTCTTACAGGAGTATGTGTTAAGCAAATTAGGTAAGATTAGGGCTTAAGAAATAAAAAATAATATAAAAAAATTATAATAAAAAATGTTAATGCAAAACTGCAAAAAAAATTACAAGAAAACTTATTTTTTTAACAAAAACTTTAAAACTGCCCATAGCTTAAAAAAACTGTAAAATGCAGATAAATCTGCACATTTGGCAACGCTGCTTTTGGGTCAGTTTGTCTTTTGAATCAGTTGTCGCTTTCGTTCAGTCGTTCACTTGTCTTGTCCTCTTTACTAAACAATCGATTGAATGTGTTAAAAGAAACAACATGTGAGATTACACTCAAAATATTATGTAGGTAAATTCAAAAGAATAGGGATTAAGCTTAAAAAACTGAAAATGTAATTAGAAAACGGATCATTTTAAATAAAGGAATATTAAGGCTATTTTTTTAATGTTAATTTTTATAACGGAGAAATTAATTAACTTTTCTCTTATTTTTAAATTAAAAAAATAATACAAACTACAAAAAATATATTCAAAGGCTTCTCAGTTAATTTTAACTTAATTTAAATTACGTACTAAGACAGCTAAAACAATACTGCTTACCTGTCATTATGACCTACCAAATCAGCCAAATTATTTTTCTTTTTTTTTTTTATTTATTTTTATTTATGTACGCATGTTTTTCAGTTTTATTTTATGAATAAAAAATAACTGAACATATCAACAGAAATAAAAATCATTAAGGGTTTTCATGATATCGCTAAAACTCGCAATCTGTGCATTTTTACCCCTTCGTAAATTTGCTCAAGAATCTTAACTCGTTAACTTGCGCTGTTCAATTGTGCATTTATACAAATAAATTTATTTAATGTTTACCGCCGTTTTCCATTAAAAATTCAAGTGTTAATAAAATCACAAACAATAAATTCTTGCAATAATTTTAGCAAATAAGTCGTTTTGCTTTCTTTATGCATGTTTAAAAAACAAATTTCACTTTTTATTTACAAATTTTAACTTTTATTTTAATATTTTTTTTAAAAGTTATTTTTGTATTGACGTTTCAGTTGTAAATTACATTAATTATTTAAAACGAGTCTCGCAAGTTTGCCCATTTGCACAAATGCCAATTTTAGGCGATATCATGAAAACCTTTATTATTTTTTGTAGTTTGTTTTTGGAACAATATGCAGAAACAGTTAAATTAGTTTAATTATAAAATAAAAAAATGTTCATTAATTACGGAAAACGATTTTAATAAATGCTTACATTAAGTTACTGTTACACTTTTTTGAGTGTACACATTAATAGAAAACAATAAGCCCAAACCAAAAACCCAGTTTTTTCGTTCATTTGGTTTAAGAAACAACAATACTTTAAGTGTGTTTGCAAGGCGAATTCATGTATACGGTGGTGTCGATACTACAACAAGTAACAACACCAAAAACACAACAATGTATTTTTTTGTTGCTTTCGTTGATCGATATGTCAAAAACACAAGAAACTTTTGACATTTGTCTCTCTAAGTAAGAAAAAAAAGTAGCACAGCTGTGCTTTCAACGCCATCTGTAGCTCGTTTCTGTATTTCTCGCATCGCATAATTTCTCACATTAAGTGTGAAACAAAAAATTTCATCTTTTCTCGATTTGTGAGACAAAAGTGTTTCTGTATTTGAATGCGAGAACAGACAACACAGATTCTGTTTTAACTGGAATACTTCCAGTAATAAAGTGTCAAATGCTAGCGAAAGTCAACGAAAGAAATAGATATAATAAAAATAGGTCTTCCAGATTTGACGATTTATCGTCATTTTGACGATTTTTGTACCAAAATTGGCAAAGTGCCGATTTGCTGATTTTTTCTAGTGACGATATTATTAAGTCTTCGAAATAAAATAATTTTAAAAAGTTTAATATGTTTGTGTATTAGGCACCACAGAAAAAGATATCTTTAAAAACAAGGCAGCTTAAAAAATTTATCGGCAAAATCAAAATTTCGAAGGAAAACTGCTTAACTTTTATTTCCTTAGATTATTTTATACATTTGTTTATGTGATCAAAACATTAAACTATTACCCCATTTTTCAGTCAATGCACTATAAGAAATTTGTGCCTTTTTTTTGCCAAAAGTGTTAGATTTAGTTCAATATGATATTTTGTCACGTCTTTGTTATTTTTTCAGGAAAAAAAACAATCTGAAATTTTAAATTTTTATCGGATTAAAGAAAAAAAAAATTATTTTTTTTTAAATAGACCTCAAGCTAAAGTATGTATGTATAAAATATGTATTTTACCCATGAACTTTAATTTTTTTTTATTGTTTTAATAAAAATCGAACAAAATTTGTCAAAATAAATTTTAAAATGTCCGATTTTTTAAAACAAAATAGACGATTTTTTTTTATTTTTTCAGAGGAAATTAACGATTTTTTCACAAATTGGTCTGGCAGCCCAGCATAAAACGAAAACAATGAAGGGCTTAAAAAAATTAAAATAACATAATATAACAATTGTGTCTTATTTATTTTCATCATTTAAATTCTTTCTCTTCAAATAAAAAATAATACACATTCTTTGTGTATATACATACATAATTTGTGCTCCATTTTTTGAAATTTTATTTTTCTCCCATCAATTTCAAATGTTGCTTATATTGATAGTTCTTGTGAGAACCTTTTAGCAAAATATTGATACAGAAACACTTTTTCTCACATCCTCAGCGTTACCGTTGGATATTTTCAAAAAGTACCAAAAAAAAGGGAGTTTTTACAAAAAAAGTGGCACCAAAAATTAGATTTAAGAAAAAAAAGGCGGCACGTATTTTAAAATAGGAAGATGTACACAAAATAATGTTTTTGCACGTGTTTTGTTTAATTTATTTTAAAATTTCCCATAACATTTTTAAATGATAAAAAAAAAATCCAGAAAAGATTATATCAGATGTAAGCAAACACTTTTATATGTGATTTTGATTGACCCTAGCTTGCTGAATCCAAATCTATTCAAAGATTGGTTCCATCAGGTCTAAAAGCCTTTGAGTCATCCATATACTTTTTTTTATATTTTCAACTGTTTCGAAGTTATTCAGAAATTAGTGCCAATATTTTTTGCAAAATTAGTACTATTTTTGCTTTAAAAAATTCATACAAAAGTTATAAGGACAAAAATTTTGCATTTTAATCATTAATTTAAAAATCACGAGTATGAATAAAATACGGCATATTTCATGAAGATCGTTGGACAAATGTTAATTTTATGTATTATTCATTGTTGGGGGCATGATGCTAATATGTATATTTCATCATGAATTGGGAGCGGTATGTCCGAAATGGATGATATTACAAGCGAAAGATTTGGAATTTAATTCCCTTTTAGGCATCTTACCAATGGTTTTTATTTTATTTTTAACAGTTTCGGAAATATTAAAAAAATAATTGGTAAATTTTTCAAAAATATCCAAAACAAATAAACGTTTTCAAAAATTTACAAAAAAAAAAAATTATAATAGCAAAACTTTTACATTTGTATAAATTATCGAGGCTAGGTATATAACGAATAAAAAAAGCCATAAGCCATGAAAATGTTTATTTAAATGTTAAATAAAAATAAAATATTGTGATTTTTGGCGAATTTTTCATAACAAAAATCTTAAGAAAATTTAATTTGTTGGACACGAAGGTGAAAAAAATCTGACAACCCTGATTTATACAGGCATACGTATACGCCATGGTATAAGTATTTATTTCATCATTATATACCGCATACGCACAAAAACAAGCGGTACTTCCCAAGAGCACTTGCTTGCGAATAATTAATATGTACACATGTAACATAATATATTTGCAATAAATGCATAAGCTTATTACGATAGGCAAAAAATTATTTCAGATAAACTTGCTTACATATATATTAAAACAATTATAGTTTATATTAACGCTGGTAGTTGTAATAAAACGGAAAGTTCAAAAATTATCTCATCATTTAGAAAAAGTACAAAAAAAGTGGCAAGAACTACAAAAAGTATCACATTTGGTTGCATTTTGTAAAAGTAGCAAAATAGTATCCAAGCAGTCGAAAAAGTGGCAAATTGCAACTTTAGTAGCACCAACGGTAACGCTGCACATCCTTCCAATAATTGCTGGAAATTTATTTAAATGACAGATCAGTGATGGAAAATTGAAAAATTGGGATGGTACCCACCACCAAGCAAAAGAGTACTTTATTCAACATATTGGTACTTTTTATAAAACAATATACTCAAAAAACACAAAAAATTAAAAAGAAAAATAAAAAATTAATTCATTTTGATATAAAAATATGTGTTAATGCAAAAGTACATACACACAGAAAAAAAAATTAATGTAAAATCGTCAAAAACGCGGTTGATTTAAAATTTTTCGGCAGTGATTTTACTTACTAGTTACTTCATGTTAATCTAACATGATTTTACAATAACTTGCGAACAACATTTTTGCTTTTAAAATAACTTTAACATTTCAGCAAAGCTGAGAGCAAAATGACATTGATATTGAAATAACACTACGTATCACGTTGTTCTAAGGTTATTTCAAGTAGAAGCAACGTAAATTAAATATAAAATCAATTTAGTTTGAGTAAGAAAAACAGTGAAAAGAAGACAACATATGTTTTTATTTTAGAATGATTGTGAACACATTCCCCTGACTTTCAATCAGCATTGCGCCTGGTTAGTTTGACATTGGTATTTTTTCTGTGTGTATGTATATACATATACTTTCTAGAAATGTATAATTTTCAACCCATTGGAAGCCGCCTCCTTTTTTGCAAAGTTTCAGTGCATCGTTTAATTTTCGTTCATAATTTCCGATCACAACATTTATTACATATGTTCTAGTGGTGTTCAAAATATGTTTGTTAGCTATTGGTGAGTAAAAATATTGAATGCATATTACGCTATACAGTTAACGAAACACGCATTTTAAATGTCTTTGGTGCTTGCAGAATACAAATATTTTTGCACCAGAAAACATGAAACGGAAAATAACAATAAATTCTATGTGTTCCCTGTATGTTATTGACACGTAGAATATGTTGTCAATATAAAAAATATCACCCTGAATTTCGTTATAAGCATAAAAAGAAAAAGAGTACTAAAACTGACGTGGGGATAGTGTGGTATTTATGAAAAGAAAAAGTACTGAAAATAGTACCAAAGTACTGAATTTTCCATCACTGTGACAGATAATTCTCTCAAAGTAAAGATACAGAAACACTTAAGTGATAAAAACCATTTTTTGTTTCATATTGCACTGTTTTTGTCATAATTCACTTGTTTCATGCGGGAAATTTAAAGATGCGAGAAATACAGAAACGGGCTACTGGTAAATGAAGTCGCCTTGTGTGTGTTACGCGGCGGTATGATAAAACAATAATAAAATTGTTAAAAATATGGATTTTTAAAATAATACCGAGATAGAGAACAAAATGGTTAATGGCATGGAAAGATCGTCTGGCTAGCTCACATAAGATATTTTTGGTTCTTAACCCTTTTATTTCGCGCGTAATCATATAACATACTCTTCATGCCTATTCAAATATCGTAGAGTATGCAAACAAACAAAAAAGGAAAATAATCGAACGTTTTTTAATAAGTTAATAAGAAAATAGACTCACTGAAACCATGACAAGATGACACGTCATGTAGGGTACAATTTTTCCCTCCCAGAGAATAATACTCTTAACACCTTGACAGAACTGTTACCCATAATTTTGAATCTGTCCCTATAACAAAAACATGACTTTACTTACATAACTTTATTCTTCCCTTCCAAACTATCCTTCCCTTGCAATTTAAAGAATTTAGAGTTTCATTTTAGTAAACAAAACTATGAATGAATTTTATTAAAAAAAAATAAGAATAATGTAAAATAAAATAAAAAAAAAAAAAATAACAAAGTTGATCAAAACAAATGCATAGCGGCTTAATAATTAAATATGATAATTACTCTGAGAGAAATTAGCTTATAATAAAAAAAAAAAACAAAATTAAGAGATTTTCTAAAGCAAATATTTACATATTTAAAGGTAGGAACGAAATGGAAATCGAACAGACGGATAAATGAATGAGTGTAAAATATGTAATGTATAAGAATATAATAGTAATAAGAAAATAGTAATACAAATAAAAAAATATATTAAAGTTTTAATTCACTTTTACTTACAAAACAATTTTTACAATATGCAGTGTTCCATTACTATTGTTCCATTGATGGGCCCAGCAATTAGTAGTAGATGGTTTTTTTTTTTTTTTTTTTGTTGTTCTTGACGACTTCAATTCCTATCTTTAGCTTGTATTACAAGTAATGAGTAAAGATATTACACTCGAAGATCAAAATAAGTAAAAATGAATTTTTATGAAAATATTTAATTAGAATAATGACTACGTATGTATGCAAGTAATAATGAAAGGAAAAATTTATAGGTACTACAAAATAAATGATGTTAATAATTCATTATATATATTAATCAATAAAGGAATTAAGTTTATATTTATTACTGACTTTTTCCGTTAGATTTTATGATTTAGTATAAAATTTTAAAGTTGTTAGTTAATAACATTTTAATAAAGTCTTTTACATTTTCTTTAATTATAGTAGTAAAAGAATTTTATTAAGCAATATTTTTTTTTTTCTCTTTTTTTTTAATTTTTTTTTTTTAATTTTTTTTTTTTAATTATTAATTTTATTAGCAAAAATTATATTATAGTTTGGAGCATGCATTTATTTGGTTAAGTAGTTTAAATTTTAGGTGAAGTTAAAGGGTTTTGGTAAATTCAAAATTCGGGTTAAAAAGGTTTTTAAAATTATGAAAATTCTGTGATTTTAGTAGTTAATATGAATTTTCGGGGAAGATTACGAGTTACATAATTATTATAAAAAAAAATGATGAACTAATAAAATTTTTACACGGGCTTTTGACAAATTTGAGGTTAGATTTCGTTTAAGTGTTTAAAATTGGCAATGTCTAAATAATTATCAAGCAGTAAGAAAGAAAAAAACAATTATATTGGATATTGAAGATTATACGAAATAAAGGTATAATTATGAAACGTAAATTGATTTTAAAATAACACTCTGTTGGAAAAGTAAAGTGATGTGTGGAGAGTTCTGTGTAAATCTTAAACGGCTACTAGTGTAAATTTTTATGGAGAATCATCGGATTATTAATATAACTAAGTGGACTTTTGACCACGTGGTTCTTCTTTAAATAACCAAGCTGCTTTTGTCACGAATTGTCTCCAATAAAAATGTTTTTCTTTTTAATAATTTTCCAAATTTAGACAAATCGATGGACATTCGAAATAATTTGTGCCCTAAAGAAGTAAATTTATTACTTATTTAATTTTTTCACACTTCCTCGAAATTTCTTACCAAAGGTTTTGGGATTCACAAGTTTATTAACCAAAACTTTCCTTTAAAAAAAAACGTGGCAATTAATGGAATAAGTTTAATATAACACTTTCAATTTTAAATCACTTTATTTAATGCAGAGCGACTTTAATAATGATTTTTTATTTTTAAAGAAGTAAGTTACTAAGCATAAAGTTAGTGCGCAGTTACCAAAAGAATCAGTACGGGTATAAGTAAAAGAGAAATTAATAGGCATTACATCTCCCCATCTGTTAAAGAAGGACAAAGATATCTGATGCAAGTTGAGAGAAATGTAATGTATACCTTTTATATATACTATCTTAAGTATATAAAACGACAACAAACATATTTAAATAAGAGATTTAAATGAGTTTCATTTGAATAATTAAAATTTATAGCAAATTATGTTTTTGGGAAGATACCCAATTAAAATTCGTAATGGTCAAGTGTAAATTACGTTAATTTTTTTCTTTTACAACAAATAACCAAAATATATTTTTACATTTTTGTAAAAAAAAATCGTAATATGTGTATTCTCAACTTTTTTCTTTTAACACATTGCCAGCGGCGGCTTGCCACACGGTTTTAAAAACTTTCAAGTACAATCTGGGCCGCCATACGTAGTAATTTCTCGCCAAACGTGGCGATTTTAAAACTTGCTTGGTGCTCTTACTTTATATATGCTTAGGTAACTCAATTTTAATAGAAAGAACATTAATTTGTTGCGAGGGCTACAACATGAAATTAATTAAAATTTATTGCTAATTTTTCATTCTTGACTGAGGTGGGAATTGAGCCCAGGTATTCACGGACAGGTTGTCCAGACTAGTTTCGATTGTAACCACGCAATCTCTTCAGTGGGGTTTGCCGTTTAGCTCTCTCAGCTATTGACGATGGATGACGTCATTAGTCAAACAGCAATCTTTAAACCAAATGGTATTTTACATTGGTAGATCGAAATTTGCTTTGAATGAATGATTACCTATTTTAATTGATCTACATGTTCTTCCTTACTTCTTGTTTTTTCGTACTTTTTGTCAAGAATTCTTCTTGAAATCCAAAGTACATTTTTTTGTTTTTCATGTTTTTGTCTTTCGTTTTTCTTGTTGAAATTTTTCAGCACAACTTGCAGGACAAATGTAAACATATAGTTCGTGCCTGAGCTGTTAACAATAATTATTATTGTGGTTATTTTATTGAACTGTTAATGGTTTTTAATCCAAATTTTGATATTTTAATCAGGCTTAAGTTCATTGAATTTAATTTTCATTAAATTATTTTTATGAAGAAAGGAATTTTACAACTTAAAATGAATTAAAATTTATTGATAATTTTTCATTCTTGACTGAGCTGGGAATTGAACCCAGGTTTTAACGGACAGGTTGCCCAGACTAGTTTCGATTGTAACCACTCAATATCTTTAGAGGGGTTTGCCGTTTAGCTCACGCCGCCATTGACGAAGGTTGACGTTATACGTGTAACATCAATCTTTAAACCAAATGGTATTTTACCTTGGTAGATCGAAATTGACTTTGAATGATTGATTACCTATTTTAATTGATCTACATGTTCTTCCTTACTTCTTATTTTTTTCGTACTTTTTGTCAAGAATTCTTCTTGAAATCCAAAGTACATTTTTTTTGTTTTTCATGTTTTTGTCTTTCTTTTTTCTTGTTGACATTTTTCAGCACAACTTGAAGGACAAATGTTAACATATAGCTCGTGCCTTAGCTGTTAACAATAATTAGTATTGTGGTTGTTTTATTGAACTTTTAATGGTTTTTAACCCAAATTTTGATATTTTAATCAGGCTTAAGTTCATTGAATTTAATTTTCATTAAATTATTTTTATGAAGAAAGGAATTTTGCAACATGAAATGAATTAAAATTTATTGATAATTTTTTATTCTTGACTGAGCTGGGAAGTGAACTCAGGTTTTCACGAACAGGTTGCCCATACTAGTTTCGATTGTAACCACACAATATTTTCAGTGGGGTTTGCCGTTTAGCTCACACCGTCATTGACGACGGAAGACGTCATTAGTCAAACATCAATCTTTACAGCAAATGGTATTTTACCTTGGAAGATCGAAATTTGCTTTGAATGATCTACATGTTCTTCCTTACTTCTTGTTTTTTCGTACTTTTTGTTAAGAATTCTTCTTAAAATCCCGAGTACATTTTTTTGTTTTTCATGTTTTTGTCTCTCTTTTTTCTTGTTGACATATTTTTTACTGTTGTGCTTATTTTATTGAGCTTTTAATGGTTTTTAATCCATATTTTGATATTTTAATCAGGCTTTAGTTCGTTGAATTTAATTTTCATTAAATTATTTTTATGAAGAAAGGAATTTTACAACATGAAATGAATTTAAATTTATTGATAATTTTTCATTCTTGACTGAGCTGGGAATTGAACCCAGGTTTTCAAGGACAGGTTGCCCAGACTAGTTTCGATTGTAAGCACACAATATCTTCAGTGGGGTTTTCCGTTTAGTTGTCACCGCCATTGACGACGGTTGACGTCATTAGTCAAACAGCAAACTTTAAACCAAATGGTATTTTACATTGGTAGATCGAAATTTGCTTTGAATGAATGATTACCTATTTTAATTGATCTACATGTTCTTCCTTACTTCTGGTTTTTTCGTACTTTTTGTCAAGAATTCTTTTTGAAATCCCAAGTAAATTTTTTTGTTTTTCATGTTTTTGTCTTCCGTTTTTCTTGTTGACATTTTCACCACAACTTGCAGGACAAATGTAAACATATAGTTCGTGCCTGAGCTGTTAACAATAATTAGTATTGTGGTTATTTTATTGAACTGTTAATGGCTTTTAATCCAAATTTTGATATTTTAATCAGGCTTAAGTTCATTGAATTTAATTTTCATTAAATTATTTTTATGAAGAAAGGAATTTTACAACTTAAAATGAATTAAAATTTATTGATAATTTTTCATTCTTGACTGAGCTGGGAATTGAACCCAGGTTTTAACGGACAGGGTGCCTAGACTAGTTTCGATTGTAACCACACAATATCTTTAGTGGGGGTTGCCGTTTAGCTCTCGCCGCCATTGACGACGGTTGACGTTATACGTGTAACATCAATCTTTAAACCAAATGGTATTTTATCTTGGTAGATCGAAATTTACTTTGAATGAATGATTACCTATTTTAATTGATCTACATGTTCTTCCTTACTTTTTATTTTTTTCGTACTTTTTGTCAAGAATTCTTCTTGAAATCCAAAGTACATTTTTTTGTTTTTCATGTTTTTGTTTTTCTTTTTTCTTGTTGACATTTTTCAGCACAACTTGAAGGACAAATGTAAGCATATGTAAGCTCGTGCCTTAGCTGTTAACAATAATTAGTATTGTGGTTATTTTAGTGAACTGGTAATGGTTTTTATCCAAATTTTGATATTTTAATCAGGCTTAAGTTCATTGAATTTAATTTTCATTAAATTATTATGTTTATGAAGAAAGGAATTTTACAACATGAAATGAATTCAAATTTATTGATAATTTTTCATTCTTGACTGAGCTGGGAATTGAACCCAGGTTTTCACGGACAGGTTGCCCAGACTAGTTGCGATTGTAACCACACAAGCTCTTCAGTGGGGTTTTCCGTTTAGCTCTCTCCGCTATTGACGATGGATGACGTCAATAGTCAAACAGTTCAATATGATATTTTGTCACGTCTTTGTTATTTTTTCAGGAAAAAAAACAATCTGAAATTTTAAATTTTTATCGGATTAAAGAAAAAAAAAAATTATTTTTTTTAAATAGACCTCAAGCTAAAGTATGTATGTATAAAATATGTATTTTACCCATGAACTTTAATTTTTTTTTATTGTTTTAATAAAAATCGAACAAAATTTGTCAAAATAAATTTTAAAATGTCCGATTTTTTAAAACAAAATAGACGATTTTTTTTTATTTTTTCAGAGGAAATTAACGATTTTTTCACAAATTGGTCTGGCAGCCCAGCATAAAACGAAAACAATGAAGGGCTTAAAAAAAATTCAAATAACATAATATAACAATTGTGTCTTATTTATTTTCATCATTTAAATTCTTTCTCTTCAAATAAAAAATAGTACACATTCTTGTGTATATACATACATAATTTGTGCTCCATTTTTTGAAATGTTATTTTTCTCGCATCAATTTCAAATGTTGCTTATTTTGATAGTTCTTGTGAGAACCTTTTAGCAAAATATTGATACAGAAACACTTTTTCTCACATCCTCAGCGTTACCGTTGGATATTTTCAAAAAGTACCAAAAAAAGGGGGTTTTTACAAAAAAAGTGGCACCAAAAATTAGATTTAAGAAAAAAAAAAGGCGGCACGTAATTTAAAATAGAAAGATGTACACAAAATAATGTTTTTGCACGTGTTTTGTTTAATTTATTTTAAAATTTCCCATAACATTTTTAAATGATAAAAAAAAAATCCAGAAAAGATTATATCAGATGTAAGCAAACACTTTTATATGTGATTTTGATTGACCCTAGCTTGCTGAATCCGAATCAATTCAAGGATTGGTTCCATCAGGTCTAAAAGCCTTTGAGTCATCCATATACTTTTTTTTATATTTCCAACTGTTTCGAAGTTATTCAAAAATTAGTGCCAATATTTTTTGCAAAATTAGTACTATTTTTGCTTTAAAAAATTCATACAAAAGTTATAAGGACAAAAATTTGGCATTTTAATCATTAATTTAAAAATTACGAGTATGCATAAAATACGGCATATTTCATGAAGATCGTAGGACAAATGTTAATTTTATGTATTATTCATATTATTCATGATGCTAATATGTATATTTCATCATGAATTGGGAGCGGTATGTCCGAATTGGATGATATTACAAGCGAATGATTTGGAATTTAATTCCCTTTTAGGCATCTTACCAATGGTTTTTTTTTTATTTTTAACAGTTTAGGAAATATTAAAAAAATAATTGGTAAATTTTTCAAAAATATCCAAAACAAATAAACGTTTTCAAAAATTTACAAAAAAAAAAAAATTATAATAGCTATTTGTATAAATTATCGAGGCTAGGTATATAACGAATAAAAAAAGCCATAAGCCATGAAAATGTTTATTTAAATGTTAAATAAAAATAAAATATTGTGATTTTTGGCGAATTTTTCATAACAAAAATCTTAAGAAAATTTAATTTGTTGGACACGAAGGTGAAAAAAATCTGACAACCCTGATTTATACAGGCATACGTATACGCCATGGTATAAGTATTTATTTCATCATTATATACCGCATACGCACAAAAACAAGCGGTACTTCCCAAGAGCACTTGCTTGCGAATAATTAATATGTACACATGTAACATAATATATTTGCAATAAATGCATAAGCTTATTACGATAGGCAAAAAATTATTTCAGATAAGCTTGCTTACATATATATTAAAACAATTGTAGTTTATATTAACGCTGGTAGTTGTAATAAAACGGAAAGTTCAAAAATTATCTCATCATTTAGAAAAAGTACCAAAAAAGTGGCAAGAACTACAAAAAGTATCACATTTGGTTGCATTTTGTAAAAGTAGCAAAATAGTATCCAAGCAGTCGAAAAAGTGGCAAATTGCAACTTTAGTAGCACCAACGGTAACGCTGCACATCCTTCCAATAATTGCTGGAAATTTATTTAAATGACAGATCAGTGATGGAAAATTGAAAAATTGGGATGGTACCCACCACCAAGCAAAAGAGTACTTTATTCAACATATTGGTACTTTTTATAAAACAATATACTCAAAAAACACAAAAAATTAAAAAGAAAAATAAAAAATTAATTCATTTTGATATAAAAATATGTGTAAATGCAAAAGTACATACACACAGAAAAAAAAATTAATGTAAAATCGTCAAAAACGCGGTTGATTTAAAATTTTTCGGCAGTGATTTCACTTACTAGTTACTTCATGTTAATCTAACATGATTTTACAATAACTTGCGAACAACATTTTTGCTTTTAAAATAACTTTAACATTTCAGCAAAGCTGAGAGCAAAATGACATTGATATTGAAATAACACTACGTATCACGTTGTTCTAAGGTTATTTCAAGTAGAAGCAACGTAAATTTAATATAAAATCAATTTAGTTTGAGTCTGAAAAACAGTGAAAAGAAGACAACATATGTTTTTATTTTAGAATGATTTTTTTTTTTTTTTTTTTTTTTTTGTTGGGACCAGCACTCAGGGGATGACCCCTACTAATGCAATGCATTGTGTTGGAACTAGGAAAATAGGTTATGGGAAGGAGGAAAGAGGGAGTAGTGTTTGTGAACATTCGACTTGAACTTTTTCATGTTGTAAGTGAGAGGGAAGACTTCAGCAGGAAGGTTATTCCACATACGAACTGTCCGGCCAAAAAACGAATTTTCCCTGTAATGCGTTGTACGATTCACCGGCCAATCGACCACAAAAGGATGTGCTCTTGAGGAAAAGCATGTATTACGAACAAAGCTATGGGTCTCGGGAACCAAATCCCTAATTTCATCAGATCACATCCCGTTGTAGTACCGATAAAATAGGCAAGTACAACCCACACTGCGACGGTGCTCAAGGGAGTCATTAGAATTGGATACCCTACTGTCGCCAATGAGAACCTTCGCCCTCTCCTGCACGCGGTCGAGAAGCTCCAAAATAGACTTTGAAGCACCGGCCCACACATGAGAGTTGTATTCCATTCTTGGTCGGATATAGGTGGTATAAATAGTAAGGAGATCAGATGGAGTGAAGTATATCTTACACCGTTTCAAAAAACCGAGGCACTTGAATGCTTCTTTCGACACCTTGAATATATGTTCTGTCCATCGGACATCACATTGTATCCTCATGCCCAGAACATCAAGAGATTCTGTTTCCTCAATATTTATACCACCCATACATACAGATGAGGCACCTTGATCCGTCGCGCGTTTATGCGTTAGTACGCAACATTGGGTCTTTCGGGCATTAAATTCGACCCTATTCGCACGACCCCATTCTGAGATTATGTCTAGGTCACGGCCAAGCGTATCATTCATGTTCTGTCTCATAGCACAAACATCGGACACGCCTGGTCTGTAACCAAATGAATACGAATGGCAAAGGTTGCTGAATCTTGAATCTTGAACTCGTTTGATGAAACCCCATCTATAACAACCCGTATAGTGCGATCTCTGAGAAAGCTCGATATAAATCGAGAGAAATTATCACCGACACCAAATGCAACAAGTTTAGACAAGAGTGCACCATGCCAGACTCTGTCAAACGCCTTGGAAATATCTAAAGCAATTACCTTACTTTCGCCAAAATGGTGAATGGAACGACACCATTTTTCTGATAACAGGGCCAGTAGGTCTCCAGTAGAACGACCTCTACGAAAGCCATACTGGCGGTCGCTTAGTAGGTAATTTGACTCTAAAAATTTTACAAGATGGTGATTTACCATACTCTCCATAATTTTGGAAAGTGCCGAACAAATTGCAATTGGGCGGTAATTTTCAGGGTTATTAGACACTCCTTTTTTAGGAATTGGCGTTACATTAGCAACTTTCCAGCAGACGGGAAATTCACCAGCATGGTATAGAGTGCTGAAAAGATTTGCTTCAAGACCAGTGCATGTATACCATCCGGGCCAGGAGACTTGTTTATGTCGAGATCCGCAAGAACCTTTTTAACAGCTCGAGCCCCAAAAAATATTTTAGGCATAGTTACGGATACTTTTTCGAGTTCGGGTAGTGGTTGATTGCTATCTGGTAGGTTAGAATTATTTGCAAATAATTCGGCAAAACAATTAGCCTTATCAACCAGGTTCGTGAATGTTTGGCCATCCTTTAAAAGAGTTGGTATTGAAGAACTAGCATTAACCCTTACTCTTTTAACGAATGACCAGAAGCTTTTACTGCCCCGGGGAGCAGTAAGAACTTCAGCACGAAGACGTTGCTCGTGAAGAGTTTTTTCCCGTCTTAGCACTTTGGCACACGACGACCTTGCCATTTTGCGTAGCAATTCAGTATCAGCGGTTTTATTGACACGCCAATTTCTGAATGCTTCCTCTCTGGATCTGACTGCTGATTTGCACGTCTGATTAAACCAGGATTTGGACCTAGGTTTATTCGAAGCATTTTTAGCTGGAATGAACATTTTCATTCCTAGCATAATAACATTTTCAACCATTTTCGTCATGGCATTGACGTCATTGTCAAGGAAACAGAGTTTCCAATTAAAATGCCGAAAAAAGTCGTTGAGTTCAACCCAACGTGCTTTCCCGTAAACAAATTTTGATCGTTTCATAGCCTGTCGTGAAACGTTCCGAAGTTCGGAGAACGGAAAAGAGGCAGAAATGGTGCAATGATCCGAGTTACCGAGAGGTGCTAGAACTTCAACTTCGTACTTTTGAGGGTGCGAAGAGAGGAGGAGGTCAAGGGTATTGTGTTGGTGCCCATCAACACATGGAATATGTGTTGGTTCATTCACCAGTTGCACGAGGTGATTATGTGCAGCAAATAGCTCAACATATTGGCCTTCATAGGTTGTACGGCCCGAGTGGTGAAGCCAAGCAGAATTGTGGACATTGAAATCACCAGCAACAACGATTTCACTGTCCGGACAATTCTCAAGAATCTTCGATATTGAGTCGGAAAGGGAGTCGAAGCGCGATAATGTGATATCCCTTCCCGCGTTTGGACTTCTGTAAAGAAACCCGAAATGCAAAAAGTGCGTATTGATTTTGAATTTAACCCAAAGGCAGTTAAATTCCGCATCAAACATGCCCACTGGTTGCTGGCATTGATACACAACTTCATTGCGTATATATATAGCAAGACCCCGATGAAGATCAAATAGGGATAGAAGGTGATACCCAGGAATCTGAAAATCCAGTGGATCAGAATTTTCAGATACCTGTGTTTCACATAAGGCGAAAACATCCGGCCGATGGAGACAAACGTGAGCGTATACAGAAAAAAAATTCGTGAACACATTCCCCTGACTTTCAATCAGCATTGCGCCTGGTTAGTTTGACATTGGTATTTTTTCTGTGTGTATGTATATACATATACTTTCCTCCTTTTTTGCAAAGTTTCAGTGCATCGTTTAATTTTCGTTCATAATTTCCGATCACAACATTTATTACATATGTTCTAGTGGTGTTCAAAATATGTTTGTTAGCTATTGGTGAGTAAAAATATTGAATGCATATTACGCTATACAGTTATCGAAACACGCATTTTAAATGTCTTTGGTGCTTGCAGAATACAAATATTTTTGCAACAGAAAACATGAAACGGAAAATAATAATAAATTCTATGTGTTCCCTGTATGTTATTGACACGTAGAATATGTTGTCAATATAAAAAATATCACCCTGAATTTCGTTATAAGCATAAAAAGAAAAGAGTACTAAAACTGACGTGGGGATAGTGTGGTATTTATGAAAAGAAAAAGTACTGAAAATAGTACCAAAGTACTGAATTTTCCATCACTGTGACAGATAATTCTCTCAAAGTAAAGATACAGAAACACTTAAGTGATAAAAACCATTTTTTGTTTCATATTGCACTGTTTTTGTCATAATTCACTTGTTTCATGCGGGAAATTTAAAGATGCGAGAAATACAGAAACGGGCTACTGGTAAATGAAGTCGCCTTGTGTGTATGCTCTACTTTTTCTTTTAACACATTGCCAGCGGCGGCTTGCCACACGGTTTTAAAAAATTTCAAGTACAATATGGGCCGCCAAACGTAGTAATTTCTCGCCAAACGTGGCGATTTTAAAACTTGCTTGGTGCTCTTACTTTATATATGCTTAGGTAACTCCATTTTAATAGAAAGAACATTAATTTGTTGCGAGGGCTACAACATGAAATGAATTAAAATTTATTGATAATTTTTCATTCTTAACTGAGGTGGGAATTGAGCCCAGGTATTCACGGACAGGTTGTCCAGACTAGTTTCGATTGTAACAACGCAATCTCTTCAGTGGGGTTTGCCGTTTAGCTCACACCGTCATTGACGACGGAAGACGTCATTAGTCAAACATCAATCTTTACAGCAAATGGTATTTTACCTTGGAAGATCGAAATTTGCTTTGAACGAATGATTACCTATTGATCTACATGTTCTTCCTTACTTCTTGTTTTTTCGTACTTTTTGTTAAGGATTCTTCTTAAAATCCCGAGTACATTTTTTTGTTTTTCATGGTTTTGTCTCTCTTTTTTCTTGTTGACATATTTTTTACTGTTGTGCTTATTTTATTGAGCTGTTAATGGTTTTTAATCCATATTTTGATATTTTAATCAGGCTTTAGTTCGTTGAATTTAATTTTCATTAAATTATTTTTATGAAGAAAGGAATTTTACAACATGAAATGAATTTAAATTTATTGATAATTTTTCATTCTTGACTGAGCTGGGAATTTTTTCCTTATCTTGATGTTTTGTCGCTTAGTTGTAACATTTTGGCAAAAACGTAGTTTAACATAACTCGAGAACCACTTGTCCGATTTTGCTAAAACAAACTCAAAAAAATTTAGAATTACAATTTCTTTAATCCGTTCATATAACGTTTTTCTTTATAATCAACAGTTTTGCCGGTAAAAATAAATTTGTGGAGAAAAAAAAATATTTTTTTGCCTAAAAAATAAAATTTTTTTTTTTTAAATTCATAAAAAATCCAAAACGGAAAAAAGGATCAAGTGTTATTAATTTCATGTAAAGTCACATAACCTATAAACAAAATGCGACATAGATCATAAAAATTGATTAACGCGTTCTGCTTTTATTTACAATTAAGTGAAGGTATATCATTTTGACAAGAATATTGATATTTGTTTTTATTCAAAAAAGTGTCATTTATCGCCTTTTTTATAAATTTTCCCCAATAACTCCAGACTTCTGGCCATAAACTACTAAAAAAATTAAGTAAACATTTTTATAATTTTTTATTTTATTTATTTTTATTTATTTTAATAAATATTGCCTAGACTTTTTCGATGGTGGTTGTTCAGGACTAGTGGCATCGCATTCATCGCTATCATCAGTTTCTGAGCCACACATGATGTCAATGTGTGACTCCACTGTTGGCCCTTCTGCATCTCCTGAAAATTCTTTATCATCAAGATCATCCTTGTCTAGCCACACAAGCTTACTCCACCAGCAAATTTCCGCAATTATTGCACTCGGCGACTTTTTGCCTCTATATCTGTAAGTTTTTGTTTTATTAAAATGAGTTTGAAAAAATAAAAAATCAGTATTACCTCATTTCAAATGACATAGCAACTTGATGATAGCGTTCACCTTGTTCATCAGATTCGGTAGCCAATTTTTTGCTGAAGTAGTCCAGATGATGATGTAAATAATGGATTTTCAAGGACATGTGGACACCAATTTCCGAGAATGCTCTTAACATCGTTGCGACAGAAACATCGTAGTTGTTAGAACGATGCTTTCCCAACAAGCCTTCTATTACTTCTTTGATTGCCTGCCATGCATTCAATTCAGCGTCAATCAAAATATTGTTGAATGCGTCACTTTTAATCAGCTTTCGTATACAGTCATTTCCGCTTAATTGATTTTCTAAATATGCACAGGTTTTGTTGCAATTAACCGGGCATATCATTAAACCGATACTCTTTTAATTGATTCACTGGCTCAATTAAAAGAACTCCGCATAATTGCGCAGTGGGATCAATAAAGCAGTAAAATATTTATATACTTACATAAGTATATGTATAATAAATAAAACGTTTTGTTTTGCATTGTTTTTGTTCAAATATTTTAATTCATTTTTAAAGAACAAAACAAATGTATTTACACTAAATATGTGAAAGCAATTAAAAACAGAAAACAAAATAAGTAAATAAAAATAACTAAAATTTAATTCATTGCATTAAAAAAGAGATCAATATGTTTACTGACTAGAATATACATAACAATATATGTATGTATGTATTCATGTAAATTTAAATACGTTTGTATCTATTTCAAAACATGATTAAATAGGTTGAAAAAAGTCGGTCATTGCAGTCTGAATTTGTGGCTTAAAACAGCTTTCGACTATATTCCTTTCCATGTTATCAAGTTCGTGTGAAAATAGATTGTTTGGTAAAAAAAACCCCGAAGGATGTTAAGAGAGTTCAATACTTCTTTACTTGAGGGAGGATTGTTAGTAACTTCTTCATTTTCATCTTCGGAAGAGTCTGACGGCAACAATTTGTCAATTTCATTTATAATCTCCTCATCGGTAAGTTGTCCACAGCAGGGCAAGTTATCGTCACAGGATACATAATTTTTTTTCTAAAATATAATATACGTATGAATATGTTTTTCTTGATACACTTTCAATTTAGATTTTTTAAATTTTTAACCTTTTTATTTACATGGGGGGTCAATTCGAAAGAAATTATAAACGACATCGAAAAATGAGTACTTTGCACTACGATTTTCTCATTATTTGATTCAAATGAAAGGAAGTTTTTTATACTTTATCGTAAGCAAAAAATCTTTTTCAACAGCTTCCAGATATTTTTTTTAAGGATTTTTGTTAAGAAAGAAATTGCCAAATTTGATTTTAAATTATAAACTGTCATGTTCTGAAATTGAAATCAAATAAAGTTTTATTGATGTGTTTCTAAAAATTTGAATATAAGTAAAATGTTCTAAATTTTCCTTATTTCTATTAGTATATTTTAATATATTGAAATACACATAGCAATTTTAATGATTTTTCAAAATAAATTTATATATATATAATCTATAATTTTAGAACTTATGAAATTTAGGGTAAGAAAATGGAGTGAATTTAAGAAATTTGAATTTTTACTTTTTATAACTTCTCGATATGTATATTTATTGAATGTTTTTTAGATAATGATTTGGCAATATTTTTATTTCATAACAAAAAAAAAAAAAAACGTTGACTGTCGGTCATATACATTTTCCCCATAGAATTTACGTTTTGAAATAAGAATTTGAATATATACGTCATAATAAAAAAAAACAATGATTCACAAAATATTTCGAATAGAACAATTTTGAAACAGTCACAATAACAATTATAATTTTAAAATACAACTTACAGACAAATGAAACAAGTTATACCCTTTAAAATAATATTTTAGATATACAATATGTATGTAAATTGGAAAATATTCACATAAAATGCATTTCGCATATCGCCAACAGTATCCAACTTCGCCAAAACAATCGCGAAGTAGGGTTTATATGTGACCTAGGGTAAATTATGGACCAATCTTCACGAAATTTGGCAGTGTGATTATTTATCCTATAAAACTGTGACGTACCGAATTTAAGTATGCTAACGTTATTTATTGCGGTTTTAGGCGTACCAAACTGTTTTCCGGGAGTAGGGTTTATATGGGGCTTAGTGTATATTATGGACCGATTTTCAAAAAATTTTACAGTATGATTTCTGGTTATATAAAACTGTGACGCACCAAATTTTAATATCATAGCGTTATTTATTACGGTTTTAGGCGTACTAAACTGTTATCCGGGAGTAGGGTTTATATGGGGCGTAGTGTATATTATGGACCGATCTTCAAAAAATTTTACAGTATGATTTCTGGTTATATAAAACTATTACCCACCAAATTTTAATATCATAGCGTTATTTATTACGGTTTTAGGCGTACTTAACTGTTTTCCGGGAGTAGGGTGTATATGGGGCCTAGTGTATATTATGGACCGATCTTCAAAAAATTTTACAGTATGATTTCTGGTTATATAAAATTGTGACGCACCAAATTTTAATATCATAGCGTTATTTATTACGGTTTTAGGCGTACTAAACTGTTTTTCAGGAGTAGGGTTTATATGGGACCTAGTGTAAATTATGGACCGATCTTCAAAAAATGTTACCCCTCTTAATTCCACTCTCTTTCATCTAGACTACAAAGTACCGATATTCGTTAATAATTTATTAGAAATTTTTATATTAAATCGAATGTATGTTCTAAGTCAAATTAAACTTCAAAATTTTCCAGGAATTTTTTTTTATGCACTATCAGAATTTGTTTGTTTATATATTTTTATTACGAGGCTTACTTTAGCTATCCTTTTTCTATCAACTATTAAACTATTAGATACCAGCAGAATGTAAAGCATTTTTTTTGTAATAAAAATGAAACTCAACATGAGAACTAAAATAGTTTTATAACTTCAATATTTTCCAGGAGTATTTTCTATGCACTATCAGAATTCGTTTGTTTATATATTTTTATTACGAGGCTTACCTTAGCTATCCTTTAGCTATAACTATTAAAATATTAGATACCAGTAGAATGTAAAGCATTTTTTTGTAATACAAATGAAAATCAACATGAGAATGTAGTGTACCTCATAAGTTGCCACCGCATACCCTTAAACTACTCTTAAATCTATACATACCAACCTAAATAGAGTAGGGTAATTGTGCAAGATCAAATAACGGCATTTACCAGGTGACGCACATCTATTGGAATGCAAGTTATTTGAGGTATGAATATGACAAGCACAAATAATAATAAGAGTTGAGTGACAAATAGGAATGAGTGTAATCACAAACATTCCTATTGGTCAAAATAACTGTAACTGGAGTGATTATTCATATGTCCATAATATCGACAAAGACAAGTAGAACTTTATCGATAAGTAGAATAAGTAAGAAAGGCTAAGTTAAAAACTCATGTATAGTATATAAGCGCTTGTAAATCCAAAATAAAACCAGACTTGAAATTATTTATCAAAATCGGCAACATCTTGCCTTAGTGTTCTTAATTACAAGCCTCAAAATCTTTCGGAGTTCCTTTGAACGCCTATTTAATCAGCTGAAACCCTGACAGCTAGTAAAAATAACCAAGGGCTATAGGGAAATTTTAAATATACACTTATACAACCTACACATCCAACACTACATGGCGATCCTGCCACTCAACAGCAAGTAACACATGCAGTACCTAAATATATACCACTCCCAGTCAATGCAGGTCTAAAGGCCATAACATTAGAGGACTATAGCAAGAGGCAAAGAACGAAGCCAGTACAGCAGTCCATCCAAAAGAAAAAGAAGAAGAGGGCAGGCAAGCAATATCAACAAAGGAAAAAATTAGCGATTTTATACAGAGAATAGCAACATAGCAACAGAAAAAATAAAACAGAAAGAAATAAGGCCGCAAATCAAGACACTCCAGAAGGAAAAAACAATTAATTAAAAAAAAACTATATATTTATTTCGTAATATTAATAAAAATTTGAATGAAACAAAATGGGTAAAATAAATGAAGTGACTCATAATAATAAAAAAGAAAAATGTTGCAAATATATATGTAGATAAAGAAATGTTAAATAATTCTTGTATTAAAATTATCAAAAAATTTTTATTTAAACATTTATTAATATTTTTGTATTTTTATTATCAATTATTATAAAAAAAAAAAGATTAAACACACATAAATAATTCCTTAGTTTTTAAGAATATTTGTACTATTTTTCAAAAAAAAAAAAAATTTTTAATAAAACTGTAAGCACTTTCAATGTATAAATAAGAAATTTTTTTAATAAAAAAATAATAATATATAAAAATATAATAAAATGCAATAATATAAGATATAAATAAACAAAATATAATTAACAAATTGTTTTCAAAAATCACAACAATATAATTAATGTTTGTTATAATATAAAGGATTTAGAAATGTGCTACTACTTATAACAACAAAATATCCATATAACTGATTTTATGGTAATGGAGGAGAGCCTCAACAAACAGAAATATTGAAAAATTTAAAGAGAAGCCCAGGAAGGACATATCCTGAAAAGACAATTAATTAACCTTAGGTTAAACGATATAACAACCATAACAAGAGAGTTTGAGATAGCACAAGTTGAAGAAAAAGACGAGGAAGAAGCATCAGCGCTTAAATTAGAATTTAATAATTTAATAAAAAAAATTCAAAATATTTAGTCCAGAATATTACTAAGATAGAAAACCAAGATATCAAAATGGCAGCATTTAGTTTAAAAACAGTCTCTAAAGCACTCCCACTTTTTGCTGAAAACCATAAAGAACTGGAAAGTTTCTTAATAACAGCAGAACTCATTGAGAAAACTCTAGCTGAAACAGCAAAACAAAATTTCTTGCAGTACGTATACCACGCAAAATTGACTTCAGGGGTAAGAACGGCAATAGGTAGTTATGCAAAACATTATTACAACAGAGGTACAAAAGCACAAAGACCATTTCAGAATTGCAATCCAAATTAGGCACTATTTACCAAGGGAAAATGTCTGTTAATACATTCAAAGAAAGAATAATGACGACAATAGACAACCTGAACAAGTTAGGAGTAGAAGAACTTGGTAATGACGCCACGGAAGCAGAGAAAAATGTTATTATCAAATTAAACTCAAAGCTTTCTCTAGATACTTTCAAAATAGGTATTAATGACAGTTTAAAGACAGCCATTTTCGCAGCTCGTCCAAAGACTTACGCGGTAGAACTTGCACTAGAACTAGAAAATGAGAATAAAGTCAACAATAATGCGGTAATGCACATTTAAAAGCAACAACATAATAATAACACAGTACAACAGCCAATCTGGGGGGTGAGAAATTCCAAGTCAGGGTGATGGTACTAGGTCAGTATAGTAAAACCCTCAAAGGGTTTGGCGTTCGTATGTGTCAGTTTTTTTTATGACATTTTAAATTTTTTCCTTATCTTGATGTTTTGTCGCTTAGTTGTAACATTTTGGCAAAAACGTAGTTTAACATAACTCGAGAACCACTTGTCCGATTTTGCTAAAACAAACTCAAAAAAATTTAGAATTACAATTTCTTTAATCCGTTCATATAACGTTTTTCTTTATAATCAACAGTTTTGCCGGTAAAAATAAATTTGTGGAGAAAAAAAAATATTTTTTTGCCTAAAAAATAAAATTTTTTTTTTTTAAATTCATAAAAAATCCAAAACGGAAAAAAGGATCAAGTGTTATTAATTTCATGTAAAGTCACATAACCTATAAACAAAATGCGACATAGATCATAAAAATTGATTAACGCGTTCTGCTTTTATTTACAATTAAGTGAAGGTATATCATTTTGACAAGAATATTGATATTTGTTTTTATTCAAAAAAGTGTCATTTATCGCCTTTTTTATAAATTTTCCCCAATAACTCCAGACTTCTGGCCATAAACTACTAAAAAAATTAAGTAAACATTTTTATAATTTTTTATTTTATTTATTTTTATTTATTTTAATAAATATTGCCTAGACTTTTTCGATGGTGGTTGTTCGGGACTAGTGGCATCGCATTCATCGCTATCATCAGTTTCTGAGCCACACATGATGTCAATGTGTGACTCCACTGTTGGCCCTTCTGCATCTCCTGAAAATTCTTTATCATCAAGATCATCCTTGTCTAGCCACACAAGCTTACTCCACCAGCAAATTTCCGCAATTATTGCACTCGGCGACTTTTTGCCTCTATATCTGTAAGTTTTTGTTTTATTAAAATGAGTTTGAAAAAATAAAAAATCAGTATTACCTCATTTCAAATGACATAGCAACTTGATGATAGCGTTCACCTTGTTCATCAGATTCGGTAGCCAATTTTTTGCTGAAGTAGTCCAGATGATGATGTAAATAATGGATTTTCAAGGACATGTGGACACCAATTTCCGAGAATGCTCTTAACATCGTTGCGACAGAAACATCGTAGTTGTTAGAACGATGCTTTCCCAACAAGCCTTCTATTACTTCTTTGATTGCCTGCCATGCATTCAATTCAGCGTCAATCAAAATATTGTTGAATGCGTCACTTTTAATCAGCTTTCGTATACAGTCATTTCCGCTTAATTGATTTTCTAAATATGCACAGGTTTTGTTGCAATTAACCGGGCATATCATTAAACCGATATTCTTTTAATTGAGCCAGTGAATCAATTAAAAGAACTCCGCATAATTGCGCATTGGGATCAATAAAGCAGTAAAATATTTATATACTTACATAAGTATATGTATAATAAATAAAACGTTTTGTTTTGCATTGTTTTTGTTCAAATATTTTAATTCATTTTTAAAGAACAAAACAAATGTATTTACACTAAATATGTGAAAGCAATTAAAAACAGAAAACAAAATAAGTAAATAAAAATAACTAAAATTTAATTCATTGCATTAAAAAAGAGATCAATATGTTTACTGACTAGAATATACATAACAATATATGTATGTATGTATTCATGTAAATTTAAATACGTTTGTATCTATTTCAAAACATGATTAAATAGGTTGAAAAAAGTCGGTCATTGCAGTCTGAATTTGTGGCTTAAAACAGCTTTCGACTATATTCCTTTCCATGTTATCAAGTTCGTGTGAAAATAGATTGTTTGGTAAAAAAAACCCCGAAGGATGTTAAGAGAGTTCAATACTTCTTTACTTGAGGGAGGATTGTTAGTAACTTCTTCATTTTCATCTTCGGAAGAGTCTGACGGCAACAATTTGTCAATTTCATTTATAATCTCCTCATCGGTAAGTTGTCCACAGCAGGGCAAGTTATCGTCACAGGATACATAATTTTTTTTCTAAAATATAATATACGTATGAATATGTTTTTCTTGATACACTTTCAATTTAGATTTTTTAAATTTTTAACCTTTTTATTTACATGGGGGGTCAATTCGAAAGAAATTATAAACGACATCGAAAAATGAGTACTTTGCACTACGATTTTCTCATTATTTGATTCAAATGAAAGGAAGTTTTTTATACTTTATCGTAAGCAAAAAATCTTTTTCAACAGCTTCCAGATATTTTTTTTAAGGATTTTTGTTAAGAAAGAAATTGCCAAATTTGATTTTAAATTATAAACTGTCATGTTCTGAAATTGAAATCAAATAAAGTTTTATTGATGTGTTTCTAAAAATTTGAATATAAGTAAAATGTTCTAAATTTTCCTTATTTCTATTAGTATATTTTAATATATTGAAATACACATAGCAATTTTAATGATTTTTCAAAATAAATTTATATATATATAATCTATAATTTTAGAACTTATGAAATTTAGGGTAAGAAAATGGAGTGAATTTAAGAAATTTGAATTTTTACTTTTTATAACTTCTCGATATGTATATTTATTGAATGTTTTTTAGATAATGATTTGGCAATATTTTTATTTCATAACAAAAAAAAAAAAAAAACGTTGACTGTCGGTCATATACATTTTCCCCATAGAATTTACGTTTTGAAATAAGAATTTGAATATATACGTCATAATAAAAAAAAACAATGATTCACAAAATATTTCGAATAGAACAATTTTGAAACAGTCACAATAACAATTATAATTTTAAAATACAACTTACAGACAAATGAAACAAGTTATACCCTTTAAAATAATATTTTAGATATACAATATGTATGTAAATTGGAAAATATTCACATAAAATGCATTTCGCATATCGCCAACAGTATCCAACTTCGCCAAAACAATCGCGAAGTAGGGTTTATATGTGACCTAGGGTAAATTATGGACCAATCTTCACGAAATTTGGCAGTGTGATTATTTATCCTATAAAACTGTGACGTACCGAATTTAAGTATGCTAACGTTATTTATTGCGGTTTTAGGCGTACCAAACTGTTTTCCGGGAGTAGGGTTTATATGGGGCTTAGTGTATATTATGGACCGATTTTCAAAAAATTTTACAGTATGATTTCTGGTTATATAAAACTGTGACGCACCAAATTTTAATATCATAGCGTTATTTATTACGGTTTTAGGCGTACTAAACTGTTATCCGGGAGTAGGGTTTATATGGGGCGTAGTGTATATTATGGACCGATCTTCAAAAAATTTTACAGTATGATTTCTGGTTATATAAAACTATTACCCACCAAATTTTAATATCATAGCGTTATTTATTACGGTTTTAGGCGTACTTAACTGTTTTCCGGGAGTAGGGTGTATATGGGGCCTAGTGTATATTATGGACCGATCTTCAAAAAATTTTACAGTATGATTTCTGGTTATATAAAATTGTGACGCACCAAATTTTAATATCATAGCGTTATTTATTACGGTTTTAGGCGTACTAAACTGTTTTTCAGGAGTAGGGTTTATATGGGACCTAGTGTAAATTATGGACCGATCTTCAAAAAATGTTACCCCTCTTAATTCCACTCTCTTTCATCTAGACTACAAAGTACCGATATTCGTTAATAATTTATTAGAAATTTTTATATTAAATCGAATGTATGTTCTAAGTCAAATTAAACTTCAAAATTTTCCAGGAATTTTTTTTTATGCACTATCAGAATTTGTTTGTTTATATATTTTTATTACGAGGCTTACTTTAGCTATCCTTTTTCTATCAACTATTAAACTATTAGATACCAGCAGAATGTAAAGCATTTTTTTTGTAATAAAAATGAAACTCAACATGAGAACTAAAATAGTTTTATAACTTCAATATTTTCCAGGAGTATTTTCTATGCACTATCAGAATTCGTTTGTTTATATATTTTTATTACGAGGCTTACCTTAGCTATCCTTTAGCTATAACTATTAAAATATTAGATACCAGTAGAATGTAAAGCATTTTTTTGTAATACAAATGAAAATCAACATGAGAATGTAGTGTACCTCATAAGTTGCCACCGCATACCCTTAAACTACTCTTAAATCTATACATACCAACCTAAATAGAGTAGGGTAATTGTGCAAGATCAAATAACGGCATTTACCAGGTGACGCACATCTATTGGAATGCAAGTTATTTGAGGTATGAATATGACAAGCACAAATAATAATAAGAGTTGAGTGACAAATAGGAATGAGTGTAATCACAAACATTCCTATTGGTCAAAATAACTGTAACTGGAGTGATTATTCATATGTCCATAATATCGACAAAGACAAGTAGAACTTTATCGATAAGTAGAATAAGTAAGAAAGGCTAAGTTAAAAACTCATGTATAGTATATAAGCGCTTGTAAATCCAAAATAAAACCAGACTTGAAATTATTTATCAAAATCGGCAACATCTTGCCTTAGTGTTCTTAATTACAAGCCTCAAAATCTTTCGGAGTTCCTTTGAACGCCTATTTAATCAGCTGAAACCCTGACAGCTAGTAAAAATAACCAAGGGCTATAGGGAAATTTTAAATATACACTTATACAACCTACACATCCAACACTACATGGCGATCCTGCCACTCAACAGCAAGTAACACATGCAGTACCTAAATATATACCACTCCCAGTCAATGCAGGTCTAAAGGCCATAACATTAGAGGACTATAGCAAGAGGCAAAGAACGAAGCCAGTACAGCAGTCCATCCAAAAGAAAAAGAAGAAGAGGGCAGGCAAGCAATATCAACAAAGGAAAAAATTAGCGATTTTATACAGAGAATAGCAACATAGCAACAGAAAAAATAAAACAGAAAGAAATAAGGCCGCAAATCAAGACACTCCAGAAGGAAAAAACAATTAATTAAAAAAAAACTATATATTTATTTCGTAATATTAATAAAAATTTGAATGAAACAAAATGGGTAAAATAAATGAAGTGACTCATAATAATAAAAAAGAAAAATGTTGCAAATATATATGTAGATAAAGAAATGTTAAATAATTCTTGTATTAAAATTATCAAAAAATTTTTATTTAAACATTTATTAATATTTTTGTATTTTTATTATCAATTATTATAAAAAAAAAAAGATTAAACACACATAAATAATTCCTTAGTTTTTAAGAATATTTGTACTATTTTTCAAAAAAAAAAAAAATTTTTAATAAAACTGTAAGCACTTTCAATGTATAAATAAGAAATTTTTTTAATAAAAAAATAATAATATATAAAAATATAATAAAATGAAATAATATAATATATAAATAAACAAAATATAATTAACAAATTGTTTTCAAAAATCACAACAATATAATTAATGTTTGTTATAATATAAAGGATTTAGAAATGTGCTACTACTTATAACAACAAAATATCCATATAACTGATTTTATGGTAATGGAGGAGAGCCTCAACAAACAGAAATATTGAAAAATTTAAAGAGAAGCCCAGGAAGGACATATCCTGAAAAGACAATTAATTAACCTTAGGTTAAACGATATAACAACCATAACAAGAGAGTTTGAGATAGCACAAGTTGAAGAAAAAGACGAGGAAGAAGCATCAGCGCTTAAATTAGAATTTAATAATTTAATAAAAAAAATTCAAAATATTTAGTCCAGAATATTACTAAGATAGAAAACCAAGATATCAAAATGGCAGCATTTAGTTTAAAAACAGTCTCTAAAGCACTCCCACTTTTTGCTGAAAACCATAAAGAACTGGAAAGTTTCTTAATAACAGCAGAACTCATTGAGAAAACTCTAGCTGAAACAGCAAAACAAAATTTCTTGCAGTACGTATACCACGCAAAATTGACTTCAGGGGTAAGAACGGCAATAGGTAGTTATGCAAAACATTATTACAACAGAGGTACAAAAGCACAAAGACCATTTCAGAATTGCAATCCAAATTAGGCACTATTTACCAAGGGAAAATGTCTGTTAATACATTCAAAGAAAGAATAATGACGACAATAGACAACCTGAACAAGTTAGGAGTAGAAGAACTTGGTAATGACGCCACGGAAGCAGAGAAAAATGTTATTATCAAATTAAACTCAAAGCTTTCTCTAGATACTTTCAAAATAGGTATTAATGACAGTTTAAAGACAGCCATTTTCGCAGCTCGTCCAAAGACTTACGCGGTAGAACTTGCACTAGAACTAGAAAATGAGAATAAAGTCAACAATAATGCGGTAATGCACATTTAAAAGCAACAACATAATAATAACACAGTACAACAGCCAATCTGGGGGGTGAGAAATTCCAAGTCAGGGTGATGGTACTAGGTCAGTATAGTAAAACCCTCAAAGGGTTTGGCGTTCGTATGTGTCAGTTTTTTTTATGACATTTTAAATTTTTTCCTTATCTTGATGTTTTGTCGCTTAGTTGTAACATTTTGGCAAAAACGTAGTTTAACATAACTCGAGAACCACTTGTCCGATTTTGCTAAAACAAACTCAAAAAAATTTAGAATTACAATTTCTTTAATCCGTTCATATAACGTTTTTCTTTATAATCAACAGTTTTGCCGGTAAAAATAAATTTGTGGAGAAAAAAAAATATTTTTTTGCCTAAAAAATAAAATTTTTTTTTTTTAAATTCATAAAAAATCCAAAACGGAAAAAAGGATCAAGTGTTATTAATTTCATGTAAAGTCACATAACCTATAAACAAAATGCGACATAGATCATAAAAATTGATTAACGCGTTCTGCTTTTATTTACAATTAAGTGAAGGTATATCATTTTGACAAGAATATTGATATTTGTTTTTATTCAAAAAAGTGTCATTTATCGCCTTTTTTATAAATTTTCCCCAATAACTCCAGACTTCTGGCCATAAACTACTAAAAAAATTAAGTAAACATTTTTATAATTTTTTATTTTATTTATTTTTATTTATTTTAATAAATATTGCCTAGACTTTTTCGATGGTGGTTGTTCGGGACTAGTGGCATCGCATTCATCGCTATCATCAGTTTCTGAGCCACACATGATGTCAATGTGTGACTCCACTGTTGGCCCTTCTGCATCTCCTGAAAATTCTTTATCATCAAGATCATCCTTGTCTAGCCACACAAGCTTACTCCACCAGCAAATTTCCGCAATTATTGCACTCGGCGACTTTTTGCCTCTATATCTGTAAGTTTTTGTTTTATTAAAATGAGTTTGAAAAAATAAAAAATCAGTATTACCTCATTTCAAATGACATAGCAACTTGATGATAGCGTTCACCTTGTTCATCAGATTCGGTAGCCAATTTTTTGCTGAAGTAGTCCAGATGATGATGTAAATAATGGATTTTCAAGGACATGTGGACACCAATTTCCGAGAATGCTCTTAACATCGTTGCGACAGAAACATCGTAGTTGTTAGAACGATGCTTTCCCAACAAGCCTTCTATTACTTCTTTGATTGCCTGCCATGCATTCAATTCAGCGTCAATCAAAATATTGTTGAATGCGTCACTTTTAATCAGCTTTCGTATACAGTCATTTCCGCTTAATTGATTTTCTAAATATGCACAGGTTTTGTTGCAATTAACCGGGCATATCATTAAACCGATACTCTTTTAATTGATTCACTGACTCAATTAAAAGAACTCCGCATAATTGCGCAGTGGGATCAATAAAGCAGTAAAATATTTATATACTTACATAAGTATATGTATAATAAATAAAACGTTTTGTTTTGCATTGTTTTTGTTCAAATATTTTAATTCATTTTTAAAGAACAAAACAAATGTATTTACACTAAATATGTGAAAGCAATTAAAAACAGAAAACAAAATAAGTAAATAAAAATAACTAAAATTTAATTCATTGCATTAAAAAAGAGATCAATATGTTTACTGACTAGAATATACATAACAATATATGTATGTATGTATTCATGTAAATTTAAATACGTTTGTATCTATTTCAAAACATGATTAAATAGGTTGAAAAAAGTCGGTCATTGCAGTCTGAATTTGTGGCTTAAAACAGCTTTCGACTATATTCCTTTCCATGTTATCAAGTTCGTGTGAAAATAGATTGTTTGGTAAAAAAAACCCCGAAGGATGTTAAGAGAGTTCAATACTTCTTTACTTGAGGGAGGATTGTTAGTAACTTCTTCATTTTCATCTTCGGAAGAGTCTGACGGCAACAATTTGTCAATTTCATTTATAATCTCCTCATCGGTAAGTTGTCCACAGCAGGGCAAGTTATCGTCACAGGATACATAATTTTTTTTCTAAAATATAATATACGTATGAATATGTTTTTCTTGATACACTTTCAATTTAGATTTTTTAAATTTTTAACCTTTTTATTTACATGGGGGGTCAATTCGAAAGAAATTATAAACGACATCGAAAAATGAGTACTTTGCACTACGATTTTCTCATTATTTGATTCAAATGAAAGGAAGTTTTTTATACTTTATCGTAAGCAAAAAATCTTTTTCAACAGCTTCCAGATATTTTTTTTAAGGATTTTTGTTAAGAAAGAAATTGCCAAATTTGATTTTAAATTATAAACTGTCATGTTCTGAAATTGAAATCAAATAAAGTTTTATTGATGTGTTTCTAAAAATTTGAATATAAGTAAAATGTTCTAAATTTTCCTTATTTCTATTAGTATATTTTAATATATTGAAATACACATAGCAATTTTAATGATTTTTCAAAATAAATTTATATATATATAATCTATAATTTTAGAACTTATGAAATTTAGGGTAAGAAAATGGAGTGAATTTAAGAAATTTGAATTTTTACTTTTTATAACTTCTCGATATGTATATTTATTGAATGTTTTTTAGATAATGATTTGGCAATATTTTTATTTCATAACAAAAAAAAAAAAAAACGTTGACTGTCGGTCATATACATTTTCCCCATAGAATTTACGTTTTGAAATAAGAATTTGAATATATACGTCATAATAAAAAAAAACAATGATTCACAAAATATTTCGAATAGAACAATTTTGAAACAGTAACAATAACAATTATAATTTTAAAATACAACTTACAGACAAATGAAACAAGTTATACCCTTTAAAATAATATTTTAGATATACAATATGTATGTAAATTGGAAAATATTCACATAAAATGCATTTCGCATATCGCCAACAGTATCCAACTTCGCCAAAACAATCGCGAAGTAGGGTTTATATGTGACCTAGGGTAAATTATGGACCAATCTTCACGAAATTTGGCAGTGTGATTATTTATCCTATAAAACTGTGACGTACCGAATTTAAGTATGCTAACGTTATTTATTGCGGTTTTAGGCGTACCAAACTGTTTTCCGGGAGTAGGGTTTATATGGGGCTTAGTGTATATTATGGACCGATTTTCAAAAAATTTTACAGTATGATTTCTGGTTATATAAAACTGTGACGCACCAAATTTTAATATCATAGCGTTATTTATTACGGTTTTAGGCGTACTAAACTGTTATCCGGGAGTAGGGTTTATATGGGGCGTAGTGTATATTATGGACCGATCTTCAAAAAATTTTACAGTATGATTTCTGGTTATATAAAACTATTACCCACCAAATTTTAATATCATAGCGTTATTTATTACGGTTTTAGGCGTACTTAACTGTTTTCCGGGAGTAGGGTGTATATGGGGCCTAGTGTATATTATGGACCGATCTTCAAAAAATTTTACAGTATGATTTCTGGTTATATAAAATTGTGACGCACCAAATTTTAATATCATAGCGTTATTTATTACGGTTTTAGGCGTACTAAACTGTTTTTCAGGAGTAGGGTTTATATGGGACCTAGTGTAAATTATGGACCGATCTTCAAAAAATGTTACCCCTCTTAATTCCACTCTCTTTCATCTAGACTACAAAGTACCGATATTCGTTAATAATTTATTAGAAATTTTTATATTAAATCGAATGTATGTTCTAAGTCAAATTAAACTTCAAAATTTTCCAGGAATTTTTTTTTATGCACTATCAGAATTTGTTTGTTTATATATTTTTATTACGAGGCTTACTTTAGCTATCCTTTTTCTATCAACTATTAAACTATTAGATACCAGCAGAATGTAAAGCATTTTTTTTGTAATAAAAATGAAACTCAACATGAGAACTAAAATAGTTTTATAACTTCAATATTTTCCAGGAGTATTTTCTATGCACTATCAGAATTCGTTTGTTTATATATTTTTATTACGAGGCTTACCTTAGCTATCCTTTAGCTATAACTATTAAAATATTAGATACCAGTAGAATGTAAAGCATTTTTTTGTAATACAAATGAAAATCAACATGAGAATGTAGTGTACCTCATAAGTTGCCACCGCATACCCTTAAACTACTCTTAAATCTATACATACCAACCTAAATAGAGTAGGGTAATTGTGCAAGATCAAATAACGGCATTTACCAGGTGACGCACATCTATTGGAATGCAAGTTATTTGAGGTATGAATATGACAAGCACAAATAATAATAAGAGTTGAGTGACAAATAGGAATGAGTGTAATCACAAACATTCCTATTGGTCAAAATAACTGTAACTGGAGTGATTATTCATATGTCCATAATATCGACAAAGACAAGTAGAACTTTATCGATAAGTAGAATAAGTAAGAAAGGCTAAGTTAAAAACTCATGTATAGTATATAAGCGCTTGTAAATCCAAATTATTTATCAAAATCGGCAACATCTTGCCTTAGTGTTCTTAATTACAAGCCTCAAAATCTTTCGGAGTTCCTTTGAACGCCTATTTAATCAGCTGAAACCCTGACAGCTAGTAAAAATAACCAAGGGCTATAGGGAAATTTTAAATATACACTTATACAACCTACACATCCAACACTACATGGCGATCCTGCCACTCAACAGCAAGTAACACATGCAGTACCTAAATATATACCACTCCCAGTCAATGCAGGTCTAAAGGCCATAACATTAGAGGACTATAGCAAGAGGCAAAGAACGAAGCCAGTACAGCAGTCCATCCAAAAGAAAAAGAAGAAGAGGGCAGGCAAGCAATATCAACAAAGGAAAAAATTAGCGATTTTATACAGAGAATAGCAACATAGCAACAGAAAAAATAAAACAGAAAGAAATAAGGCCGCAAATCAAGACACTCCAGAAGGAAAAAACAATTAATTAAAAAAAAACTATATATTTATTTCGTAATATTAATAAAAATTTGAATGAAACAAAATGGGTAAAATAAATGAAGTGACTCATAATAATAAAAAAGAAAAATGTTGCAAATATATATGTAGATAAAGAAATGTTAAATAATTCTTGTATTAAAATTATCAAAAAATTTTTATTTAAACATTTATTAATATTTTTGTATTTTTATTATCAATTATTATAAAAAAAAAAAGGTTAAACACACATAAATAATTCCTTAGTTTTTAAGAATATTTGTACTATTTTTCAAAAAAAAAAAAAATTTTTAATAAAACTGTAAGCACTTTCAATGTATAAATAAGAAATTTTTTTAATAAAAAAATAATAATATATAAAAATATAATAAAATGCAATAATATAAGATATAAATAAACAAAATATAATTAACAAATTGTTTTCAAAAATCACAACAATATAATTAATGTTTGTTATAATATAAAGGATTTAGAAATGTGCTACTACTTATAACAACAAAATATCCATATAACTGATTTTATGGTAATGGAGGAGAGCCTCAACAAACAGAAATATTGAAAAATTTAAAGAGAAGCCCAGGAAGGACATATCCTAAAAAGACAATTAATTAACCTTAGGTTAAACGATATAACAACCATAACAAGAGAGTTTGAGATAGCACAAGTTGAAGAAAAAGACGAGGAAGAAGCATCAGCGCTTAAATTAGAATTTAATAATTTAATAAAAAAAATTAAAAATATTTAGTCCAGAATATTACTAAGATAGAAAACCAAGATATCAAAATGGCAGCATTTAGTTTAAAAACAGTCTCTAAAGCACTCCCACTTTTTGCTGAAAACCATAAAGAACTGGAAAGTTTCTTAATAACAGCAGAACTCATTGAGAAAACTCTAGCTGAAACAGCAAAACAAAATTTCTTGCAGTACGTATACCACGCAAAATTGACTTCAGGGGTAAGAACGGCAATAGGTAGTTATGCAAAACATTATTACAACAGAGGTACAAAAGCACAAAGACCATTCCAGAATTGCAATCCAAATTAGGCACTATTTACCAAGGGAAAATGTCTGTTAATACATTCAAAGAAAGAATAATGACGACAATAGACAACCTGAACAAGTTAGGAGTAGAAGAACTTGGTAATGACGCCACGGAAGCAGAGAAAAATGTTATTATCAAATTAAACTCAAAGCTTTCTCTAGATACTTTCAAAATAGGTATTAATGACAGTTTAAAGACAGCCATTTTCGCAGCTCGTCCAAAGACTTACGCGGTAGAACTTGCACTAGAACTAGAAAATGAGAATAAAGTCAACAATAATGCGGTAATGCACATTTAAAAGCAACAACATAATAATAACACAGTACAACAGCCAATCTGGGGGGTGAGAAATTCCAAGTCAGGGTGATGGTACTAGGTCAGTATAGTAAAACCCTCAAAGGGTTTGGCGTTCGTATGTGTCAGTTTTTTTTATGACATTTTAAATTTTTTCCTTATCTTGATGTTTTGTCGCTTAGTTGTTACATTTTGGCAAAAACGTAGTTTAACATAACTCGAGAACCACTTGTCCGATTTTGCTAAAACAAACTCAAAAAAATTTAGAATTACAATTTCTTTAATCCGTTCATATAACGTTTTTCTTTATAATCAACAGTTTTGCCGGTAAAAATAAATTTGTGGAGAAAAAAAAATATTTTTTTGCCTAAAAAATAAATTTTTTTTTTTTTAAATTCATAAAAAATCCAAAACGGAAAAAAGGATCAAGTGTTATTAATTTCATGTAAAGTCACATAACCTATAAACAAAATGCGACATAGATCATAAAAATTGATTAACGCGTTCTGCTTTTATTTACAATTAAGTGAAGGTATATCATTTTGACAAGAATATTGATATTTGTTTTTATTCAAAAAAGTGTCATTTATCGCCTTTTTTATAAATTTTCCCCAATAACTCCAGACTTCTGGCCATAAACTACTAAAAAAATTAAGTAAACATTTTTATAATTTTTTATTTTATTTATTTTTATTTATTTTAATAAATATTGCCTAGACTTTTTCGATGGTGGTTGTTCGGGACTAGTGGGCATCGCATTCATCGCTATCATCAGTTTCTGAGCCACACATGATGTCAATGTGTGACTCCACTGTTGGCCCTTCTGCATCTCCTGAAAATTCTTTATCATCAAGATCATCCTTGTCTAGCCACACAAGCTTACTCCACCAGCAAATTTCCGCAATTATTGCACTCGGCGACTTTTTGCCTCTATATCTGTAAGTTTTTGTTTTATTAAAATGAGTTTGAAAAAATAAAAAATCAGTATTACCTCATTTCAAATGACATAGCAACTTGATGATAGCGTTCACCTTGTTCATCAGATTCGGTAGCCAATTTTTTGCTGAAGTAGTCCAGATGATGATGTAAATAATGGATTTTCAAGGACATGTGGACACCAATTTCCGAGAATGCTCTTAACATCGTTGCGACAGAAACATCGTAGTTGTTAGAACGATGCTTTCCCAACAAGCCTTCTATTACTTCTTTGATTGCCTGCCATGCATTCAATTCAGCGTCAATCAAAATATTGTTGAATGCGTCACTTTTAATCAGCTTTCGTATACAGTCATTTCCGCTTAATTGATTTTCTAAATATGCACAGGTTTTGTTGCAATTAACCGGGCATATCATTAAACCGATACTCTTTTAATTGATTCACTGGCTCAATTAAAAGAACTCCGCATAATTGCGCAGTGGGATCAATAAAGCAGTAAAATATTTATATACTTACATAAGTATATGTATAATAAATAAAACGTTTTGTTTTGCATTGTTTTTGTTCAAATATTTTAATTCATTTTTAAAGAACAAAACAAATGTATTTACACTAAATATGTGAAAGCAATTAAAAACAGAAAACAAAATAAGTAAATAAAAATAACTAAAATTTAATTCATTGCATTAAAAAAGAGATCAATATGTTTACTGACTAGAATATACATAACAATATATGTATGTATGTATTCATGTAAATTTAAATACGTTTGTATCTATTTCAAAACATGATTAAATAGGTTGAAAAAAGTCGGTCATTGCAGTCTGAATTTGTGGCTTAAAACAGCTTTCGACTATATTCCTTTCCATGTTATCAAGTTCGTGTGAAAATAGATTGTTTGGTAAAAAAAACCCCGAAGGATGTTAAGAGAGTTCAATACTTCTTTACTTGAGGGAGGATTGTTAGTAACTTCTTCATTTTCATCTTCGGAAGAGTCTGACGGCAACAATTTGTCAATTTCATTTATAATCTCCTCATCGGTAAGTTGTCCACAGCAGGGCAAGTTATCGTCACAGGATACATAATTTTGTAAATATATGCCTGTATAAATTAGCATAAAGCATTTTTATTGTATCTTTTTTTTTATCTACTTGCTTATTATATTGAATCTATTATATTGAATTGCTTAATATTTGAATTTAATAACGGTCAATTAATATCATATAACACAACAGTTTAAAAACCATTGGTGTACCCTTAGCATAATGTTATTTGTTGGATAAAAATAACATTCTAATTTGCCATTTTTGTATCTTATTACTGTCATGTTAAGTTAGCCATATTGTAAAACCCTAGCCTTCATGGCAAGCGTTTTTATTAAAATCTTTCTTGTTTTTTCAACTTTCATAAGGTGAGCATCTCTGGCATTTATTCTGTAGTAATTTTGGCTAAATAAAATTGTGGTTATACCTACATAATACTTATACAATCCATCTCTTTTATTTCTAACCGCTATTTGATGATTTAATGATTCTCGTCCATGAGAATCAATTAAATCCAAGGAAACCTCTCCCATTAATCAGCGAAGTTGTGGCCGTTGGAACTTACCAGCAGCCGCATCGTTATCTTTTGGCACCAACCAAAAGATCATTGTCTCATTGTCTGCTAATTACAAACCACCCCTAAAAGATACGTGCAACCATACCTACACCAGTACATACATATTTGCAGCCAGACATAATTTCTCTTCGATATCTGTATTTGCCACCCGTTGATTACTCATAATCTCAACTACGCAACTTTACTCATCATTGCATCTACTCGTCTTGAGCTGAACATTCAACGACACATACATCCATACATTCACACATCAGTTCACACACAATGTAATCTCAACCTTTACTTTAACTATATTTATTCATGGTCCTTCGCCGACGAGAAGCTGGTCACCTCAACAAAACAAACATACAAATTTCAACAAAGAGAGCATAACAGCATCAGCGACACAAGTCAAAGGGCAAGATCTGCAGTAGTAAAGAAGACCGCGAGCCGTACGCAGGAAAAAATAAGTATAAAACGGAAAATGGTAAAAAATACAAAAAAGTGAGTACCTACATACGAACAAAGTGAAAAATAATAAAACTACAAATAAAAAAAAAAGTAAAAAAATTTTAAGTTAATAAATAAAAAAGTGTAAAAAAAAAAAACAAAAAGCTTAAAGCCAGTAGATAGTAAAATTAATTTAAAAAAGAAAGGGTTATTTATTTGAAAAAACCACAGGAAAAAGTGAATAGTGTACTTATTAGAGGGTAAAGGCTACCAGGCCACAAGTTGCCAAAGTTAATAGTGCCAAAAGCAGCAAGTTTAAACCCACCCTAATATTACTAAAGTCTTATATAAAAAAAAAAATTCATATGTACATACATATGTACGTATGTTATGAAAATTAAATCAAAACCATAGGTTGCCAATTTTCAAATTTAAAAATTTTTAAAAAGTGCACATTGCCAAATTTCAAAACAAAAAAGTTAATAAGTGCGAACAAGTGTTTAAAAAAAAAAAAAAAAAAAAGTTATCCCGTTACTTTATATAGCCCTCACGGTCATTTCGAAAAGAAAAACCAAAATCACAAAAACAAATACAGGAATAAGACGAAACGTATTAAAAGAGGTCAGGTCAAAAATAAGAGAACCATCGTAATAAGAGCAATCACCAAGTTCAAAAGTAAACGTGAGTATTGCTATATCTTTCCAATACAAAAACACACACACATATAATCTCTTTAAAATACTTCTCTTTAACATTCATTTAAAAATTCTCTTACCCACCACCTTTTTAACAAACAAATCTATTCTCTCACAATACATTTCTTTAGTAAACAAACACACTGGGGTAAATGTTAAAAAGTGTTCAAACAAAATAATAAAAAATAAAAAGCTGGATTTTCACACTAAAGTACCATAGCTAGAAATAAAAAATTTTAAAATTAGTCAACAGTTCAATATTAAGTGTTAAGTATTGGACCCTAATACTTTATCTCACTGTTAGGAAATATAGTGGTTTATAGTTAAATAAAAAAAAAACCCTTCAAAATTGTATTAAACAGTGGGTACATACACACAAAAATTTGGTGCAAAATAATTTTATTTTTTTTAATAAATAAAAATTTTTTAAACAATAGTGAGAAAGGATAGTTACATTCAAAATAAAGGCAAATTATTATCAAAAGTAACTTAAAAATTTTCACAAATAATTAATAAAACTTTGGCAACACAATTCCTAAATTAACATTATTTATTTTGAAAATAAAAATCAACAATATTAAAATAATAACATATTTTTGTAACCTACGCTTAATTATCTACAATTTATAGCTTAAAATAAATAAAATACAGTCCACTTTTATCAAAAAAACTCTGTGCTTTTATATTTAAGTGCAAGGCTTTCCAGGGAATTAAAGTTCCAATTTTTTTTTTAAGTATTTCAATTCTAAATCGAAAGGTTTTAGTGAATAAAAGTTCAAAGCCAGGCTGTGGAATTAAAATTCCAGCCAGTTTTATGCATATGCGAGTCAATCTCAATAACGAGACTTTTGCGAATACAAATTCCAAGCCATCTTTTACAAACATTACATCAATAACGCTAATATTTTCTTTCACCTAAAAGAAAATATAGATTCGCGATCTACTTTATTAATCCGCTAATATTTTCTTTCACCTAAAAGAAAATATAGATTCGCGATCTACTTTATTAATCCGCTAATATTTTCTTTCACCTAAAAGAAAATATAGATTCGCGATCTACTTTATTAATCCGCTAATATTTTCTTTCACCTAAAAGAAAATATAGATTCGCGATCTACTTTATTAATCCGTTAATATTTTCTTTCACCTAAAAGAAAATATAGATTCGCGAGCTATTTATTAATTAGCTAATATTTTCTTTCACCTAAAAGAAAATATAGATTCGCGATCTACTTTATTAATCCGCTAATATTTTCTTTCACCTAAAAGAAAATATAGATTCGCGATCTACTTTATTAATCCGTTAATATTTTCTTTCACCTAAAAGAAAATATAGATTCGCGAGCTATTTATTAATTAGCTAATATTTTCTTTCACCTAAAAGAAAATATAGATTCGCGATCTACTTTATTATTAAGCCGCTAAATATTTTCTTTCACCTAAAAGAAAATATAGATTCCCGAGTTATTTATTAATCCGCCAAATATTTTCTTTCACCTAAAAGAAAATATAGATTCGCGAGATATTTATTTATCCGCCAAATATTTTCTTTCACCTAAAAGAAAATAGAGATTCGCGATCTCCATTATTAATCCGCTAAATAGTTATTTCGCCTAAAACAAAAGATTATAGATTCGTGGTACGTTTCATTAGGCCATTGAATATTTTCTGTCACCTAAAGAAAAAAAAAAAAATCCAATTGGCTATTTTCGTTCTAAATCCCGATATATTTTCTTTTGCCCACAATAAAATATCATACACTCGCTATCTATTTTTACCTAACCATTGAACACGTTCTTTCACAGTAAAGAAAATTACCTAGATTTTCATCTAATTCTAACCGCTACCTGTGCTATAAATTTCATTTCTCTCATATAAAGAAAATAGTCATTACAAATTCACCTTCCATAGTTCTTTAACCGCAATATTTTCGTACAAATAGATTGGAAACTTTCAATATAAAATTTTTCAAGTGCAATCAAAAAAAAAAAAAAGGGAAAACATTTGATTATTAGTCCCAATACGGTGACGTACGCAATTCGAAAATTCTTATAGTAGTTGCTGAATAGTACAAGGAAAATTAAAAAGTTTATTCCCCTTCAAATATTTTCATTTCCCTTACCAAATCCCATTTACGGTTGTCACTATGGCGTCGCCTAACCATAGATTTGCATTCGATGCAAAAAATTTGATCTCATTTTGCAAAAGAAATGATGTCCTAGAATCTTCTGGACAATCTGAAGCCCTCTTAGATATCAAAATGAAAGATCTTGACAATCGTTGGGGTAAAGTAGAGAACTCGTATGAAGATCTCATGCTCTCTGATCAGAGCGAGGAAATAAAAACGACGGCACAGAAACAATACGACGCATGTGTTGAGATGTATTATCTTACGATTTCGAAACTTCTCGATCTTATTAAACCGCATAGGGAAAGCCTAAATCCTAGCGGTTGCCCAGAACCCATAAGTCCCAACCTCCCACCAGAAATCTTTAACACATGCCTCAAACTACCCCCTTGTGATACTCAAACCTTCTCAGGTAGTTACGAAGAATGGCCGGCGTTTCGTGACATGTTCACAGCAGTTTATATCAATCACCCAAGGTTGACATTCGCCGAGAAATTATACCATCTTCGTAACAAGACAACAGGAACAGCAGGATCAATTGTAAATAGATTCCCCCTGACAGATGACAATTTCAATCTTGCTTGGCAAGCCCTTAAGTCCCGATACGAAAACGTTAGAGTTTTGGTGGACAATCAAATTCAAAATCTGTTCAACATTCCTGTTGCCACCGTCGAAGACAGCGAATCCCTTCAAAGAATACATAGTTCAGTCACAGATTGCTTGGCAATGTTGCAAACCTTAGGAGTATCATCTGAGGGGTGGGATCCCATATTAGTAAATCTCATTTACTCAAAACTACCGCACAAAACACTAGCCCAATGGGAACAATCTCTTAATGCTTGTAGAGACTTGCCAAAATGGAGCCAACTTAGTAATTTCCTACTCAAGAGATGCGAAGTTGTAGAAAGAATTTCCACCATTCAACGCACAAAAACTTCATGCATAAATTATTCAGACTCTTAATCCCAAATACAAACGTATGCATCTCAAGAAAAGCTTAATCTTGGCTGTAAAATCTGCAACGAAAATCACAGTTTGAGAGCTTGTCCCAAATTCCGCGAATTCTCGATACAACAACGAGTCGATTTCGTGTTTAAGAATCAATTTTGCAATAATTGCCTCTCAATGGCTCATACTAAAGCTAATTGCAAAAGCAAAAACACGTGTTTAAATTGTGGCAAATCACATCATACTTTGCTTCACATGCAACAATATCTTAAAGAAAACAATATCTTAAAGAAAAATAGTAATCACACTTTGAATAAAAATAATCACGTTTCTCCGCATCAAAATTCTAATAATCAAAACCAATTTACACAATCTCAGGAATTGTCAATGCAACCTTCTACATCAAAGGCTGCAAAAACCCAAATCCATTCGAATTACGCGGCAAATAACACCAATATCCTTTTAAGAACAGCCCTCGTTAAAATCGAAAGCAGGGGAGAACTTTTCACGATTCGAGCACTAATCGACCCTGGCTCAGAAAGAACTTTTCTCTCAGAGAAAATTCGAGCCCGCTTAAACCTCCCGTATAGAAAATCAAAATTCGAAATTGTCGGAGTTGGCGGTCAAAGCCAAACCGCAGATAAGGAATGTGACGTAACTCTCGTGTCACAGCAAAGCAATTTTCGACTCCAAATCTCAGCAATAGTCCTCCCAAAAGTCACAAATAAAATACCCTCAACGTCGTTTAAAATCAGCTGTAGGTCGGGTCTCTCAGACATCGAACTAGCTGACCCCTATTTTAACATTTCCTCGTCCATTGACCTCATATTAGGAAATGACAGCGAACGATTCATAAATCTCGATGGCATAAAAAGAGATGTTTGTGGTTCCGCTTCCGCTTATAAAACAGTCTTTGGTTGGGTTCTTAGTGGACCAATTCAAACGCAACCAATATTCTCATTTTCCTCTCTCGCAACCTCCGTGGAAGCGTCGAACACAAATGAATTACTACGTAAATTCTGGGAACAAGAAGAAGTTCCAACGTCTCAGACAATATCAGCTGATGATGAATATTGTGAAGCATTTTATGCTAACACGACGCAACGTCTTCCGGACGGTCGTTATATGGTACGATTACCATTTAAGAAGGAATTCCCAGAAACAAAATTTCTTGGTTCCTCCAGATTTATAGCCCTAAGCCAATACGTTCGAATGGAACAAACTCTAGCTAAAAACCCCTCTCTTCACCATCAATATCATGAGGTCCTCAACGAGTACATAGCGTTAGATCATATGGAAGAAACCACCGCTTGTGAATACTTCACTGAAAATAAATGTAACTCCTTTTACCTTCCACATCATGCGGTAATCCGCCCAGATAGTAGAACTACCAAAGTACGCGTAGTTTTCAATGCATCTCGAAAAACAAAATCTGACTTCTCGCTCAACGATGTACTCTATACAGGTACCACTTTACAGGCAGATTTATTAACCATAATACTTAATTGGCGATTTTACAGATTTGTCTTTAGCGGTGACATTCAAAAAATGTACAGACAAATACTGATAGATCCCCGTGACAGACCATTTCAACGAATTTTGTTCCAAAAATCCCCCCGGGAGGCTGTCCAAGACTATCAACTTAAAACGGTTACATTTGGTATTAACTGCGCACCTTTCCTGGCAATCCGAACTCTCATAAAATTAGCCTCCGACATGCAGGATAGTTACCCAAAAGCGTCCCAAATTCTGCGCAACGAAACTTACGTTGATGATATCCTCGCTGGGGGTCACTCAATTGATAGTGCTAAGGAATCTCAACAACAGCTGATTCGATCTCTCGGCTCGGCAGGGTTTCTTTTAAAGAAGCTCACATCTAACGACTCTCGTTTGTTAGAATCATTCCCAAAAGAAGATCTATATGATTCAAACTTGCTTAAATTTCACGATTCCAGTTCCACAAAAACTCTCGGCATTCGTTGGAACGCACTTACAGATTACTTTACTTATTCGTTTGAACTTATTCCTGAGGTCATTAATGTCACTAAACGTCAAATCCTATCTTCCGTTGCCAAACTATTTGATCCAGCCGGTTGGATTTCTCCGGTAGTCATCAAAGGGAAAATTCTTATACAACAACTCTGGCTGGAAAAGATTGATTGGGATGAGTCGGTAAGTGAGGATTCTCTCCGAATCTGGAATGAGCTAGTTCGGGATCTGCCATTCGTTGAAAAGATCCAAATTCCCCGTTGGGTACAATTTACTCCCGTTGATCAAATCCAAGTTCACGGATTCTGTGACGCCTCCAAAATGGCATACTGTGCAGTTGTCTACATTCGTGTTCAAACTTCTGCTACTGCATTTTCTAATTTACTGGTTTCTAAAAGTAAAGTTGCTCCGCTCGCAACCATAACATTACCAAGGCTAGAATTATCAGGTGCCTTGCTCCTAGCTAAGCTCACAGCCCATACAATCGAATCTCTAGACTTAAAAAATGCCGAAACTGTTCTATGGTGTGATTCTTCGATAGTGCTGGGATGGTTAGCAAAACCCCCTGCAACATGGAAAGAAGTATATGTTTCCAATCGCGTGGCTCAAATTCACCAACTACTGCCGAATGCAAAATGGCGTCATGTACCCACACATTTTAATCCCGCTGACTTAGGCTCAAGGGGTTGTAAGCCGCAGGACTTAATTGTTAATCGTCTCTGGTGGAATGGACCCTCGTGGCTCACGAATCCACCTTCCGAATGGCCAAAAGGCAATCCTTTACAGCCTACTCACTGTACCCGAATTTCTGCCCTAAGACCTAAATTTACACCTGCAGAAACCGTATTATCCCATCAATTATACATAAACTCTAACCATGCGCGAGCTATCAGCAATTCCATCGATATACTTTCCAACTTCTCTTATGTTTTTCGCTACATTCGACACTTTAAACCCTCTTTCGCTACTATCACACATCCCATATTACATGGTAGCACGGAGCTTCAGCAAGCTGAAGTTAATTCCGTAAAAAACAGACTAATATTACTTGCACAAAAGCGTTTTTATGAGATCGAATATGCCGCTTTATCCAACTCAGAATCCATCCCTAAAGAAAGTTCTCTACTTACCTTAAATCCCTTCATCGATACTAATGGTATTCTACGAGCTAATGGAAGGTTAGCAAATTCTACATTGCCCTATAAAGAACGCTTCCCGATTATTTTACCATGCAAGTCTCCATTTTGCAATTTATTCTTACTACATCTACATAACTTCCTGGCTCATGCAGAATGTAATTTAATGTGTCGTATGGCGCAAAGCGAATTTTACATACCACGTCTCAAACTACGTGTACGAAAAATCATTAGATTATGCAAACCCTGTATAATCTACAAACAAACCCCATGTTCGCAAATAATGGCGGCACTTCCGGCTGACCGTTGTACGCTGTCACACGACTGGTGTGGATTTTGCCGGACCTTTCGAACTCAAAAGTTCCACCCTTCGAAATTCGTCCACATTAAAAGCTTATGTATGCGTTTTTGTGTGTTTTGCCACTAAGGCAGTCCACCTAGAAGCCTGCTCCAATCTTTCCACCGCTGCTTTCCAAGCCACTTTTGCTAGGTTTGTCGGGCGTCGTGGACTCCCGCGTAAGGTCGTATCCGATAATGGACGCAATTTCCTAGGGGCCAGTCGTGCTTTTCGAAAATATTTCTCCACATTCATAAAAACCGTTTCCCATGATATTGCGCAGAAATATATTACACATGGATTCGAATGGTCATTTATTCCCCCACACGCACCGCATATGGGCGGTTTATGGGAAGCGGCGGTTAAAAGTCTTAAATTCCATTTAAAACGAGTTGCCGGCTCATATCGCTTTAGTTTCGAAGAATTCGCCACCGTGCTGGTACGAATTGAAGGCGTTTTAAATTCAAGGCCTATTTCCGCTTTGTCTGACAATCCCTCAGAGTTAACCGCGCTAACTCCCGGACATTTCCTCAGAGGGGGCCCACTTATGGCACCTCCTGAGCCATCTGCGGAAAATCTTTCTTTAATAAATAGATGGGAGAAACTTAAGGCCATTCAACACCAATTTGCCATTCAATGGAGAGAAGATTATCTCAAATCTCTTCATAGAAGATACAAATGGAGACTCTCCGTCCCTAATTTGCAAATAGGAGATTTGGTAGTCATTATTGACGATATTTTACCACCTAACGAATGGCGATTGGGTAGAATCGAAAAGGTTCACCAAGGCATTGATCAACAAGTTCGAGTTGTCGATGTGCGTACCGCTACTGGAATTTTAAAACGCCCAATCACCAAGCTATGTTACTTACCATATAACGAAGATCCAAACCTCACCAACAGTGTACACTAATGCGATCCCAACACAAGTTCCTATCATTACTCTATCATTTTCACCCCTTTTCCACATCTTTACCATTACTCATTATTTCTATTTCTCATCCTCTAGTTCTCGTCATCGAACTCCAAGGAATCCAGACATACACCAGTGCCAAGTGTGTTTTCGGTATCACTCACTCCGATTTTGCAGGAAGTTTCTTGAAATGGATGTTAATCATCGCATCACAGTTGTTAGACGCAACAACTATTGTTTTAACTGTTTGGCACGCACCCATCTTACAAGAGCTTGAAGCAGCCTAGATACCTGCCTAAAGTGTGCACAGCCTCATCATACCCTTCTTCATTCAAGACGTCATCATCAAGTGCGTCCACCTAGACGATCCGTACGTGCTCGAATTGGCCAACGCAATTCCGTACCGAAACGGTCTACTAACAGGGCAAAACCCCGCAAAGCTCGGAAAAAATCTACCAACTATACTCAACCTGACCCCAAGATACTCTCTGAAGCAATCCGGTCTCTAGCCACTGTCTTGTGTGGAACTCCAACATCATCTTCAGTTGCATAACTGCAAGGAGTGGCGGCATGTATAAATTAGCATAAAGCATTTTTATTGTATCTTTTTTTTTATCTACTTGCTTATTATATTGAATCTATTATATTGAATTGCTTAATATTTGAATTTAATAACGGTCAATTAATATCATATAACACAACAGTTTAAAAACCATTGGTGTACCCTTAGCATAATGTTATTTGTTGGATAAAAATAACATTCTAATTTGCCATTTTTGTATCTTATTACTGTCATGTTAAGTTAGCCATATTGTAAAACCCTAGCCTTCATGGCAAGCGTTTTTATTAAAATCTTTCTTGTTTTTTCAACTTTCATAAGGTGAGCATCTCTGGCATTTATTCTGTAGTAATTTTGGCTAAATAAAATTGTGGTTATACCTACATAATACTTATACAATCCATCTCTTTTATTTCTAACCGCTATTTGATGATTTAATGATTCTCGTCCATGAGAATCAATTAAATCCAAGGAAACCTCTCCCATTAATCAGCGAAGTTGTGGCCGTTGGAACTTACCAGTAGCCGCATCGTTATCTTTTGGCACCAACCAAAAGATCATTGTCTCATTGTCTGCTAATTACAAACCACCCCTAAAAGATACGTGCAACCATACCTACACCAGTACATACATATTTGCAGCCAGACATAATTTCTCTTCGATATCTGTATTTGCCACCCGTTGATTACTCATAATCTCAACTACGCAACTTTACTCATCATTGCATCTACTCGTCTTGAGCTGAACATTCAACGACACATACATCCATACATTCACACATCAGTTCACACACAAGGTAATCTCAACCTTTACTTTAACTACATTTATTCAATGCCATCACGAAACCAAAAGTCGACTATTTGACTTTTTCAACAAAAAGAGAATTTTTAAATGTCAATTAAGCGGCATGTTTGTATGCTATTTACAGAAATAATTTTTATTTTATGATTCAATTAAGCGGGTAACGCAATAAAGCGGGACTCATTTAAACGGGAATTTTTCTATAAATCTTATATTGAATATTTTCATTGTATTTTTTTTTGGATCAAATAAGCGGGAATCAATTAAGCGGAAACTACTGTATCTGGACCATTTAGTACGCCTGATTGGAAAAAATTAATTTGTTAAGATGGAAAATCATGGGAAATGAATGTGATATTTTAACTTACCTTCTTTAATTTTACTTTCGCTGAGTCTCGGGTAAATTAGTTTCAAACTCAAGAAAACTTCATCTTTTTTGGCGACAGTTTTGATAAAATTCTTAACAATTCCAAGTTCAATATGCAGTGGAGGCAGCAATATCTTCTCCTCTGGCACTAAAGGCGCACGAATAATATTGGCCGTTTGTAACCTGCTGTGCTCTCTGAGTTCCATCCGTGGCATGCATATTGGTCACCGGAAAATCGTGTGTCCCAATCGCACAAAAAGCACATATATTTTATATAGCCGCTTTTAAATCGCAGCATATGCGCCACATATGTTTGGTGTAGTTAACCATTTTTAAAATATTTTCCAGTGCATCATATGTTTTTTTCGTGTCTGTACTATAGGCGATTGGAACTGAAGGTTTTTTATTGGTCTTATGCAGTAAAACTGCCTTCAAGCTGAGTTTTGAACTGTCTATAAATAATCTCCAGTCATCTGCTTCATATTTTATTTCCATTGCGTCCATCAATTTTCCTACATCCGGGCAATATGCAGAAGTTTTTTCATCATCGAACGAATAAACTTTGGAGTGTTGCCTGACGACTTCGATAAGCTGTGACTTTCACACCGGGTGCCAACAAATAGTTTGATTTCAAAATGGAAGCCAGCTCTTCCGATTTATGCTGTGCTAATTCCAACTTGGCAACAATTGAATCAAGCTTATTTCGATTTATTAAGATTGGCTCATTGGATACTGATGGCTCATATGGGGGATCATCACGTGCATGATATGTCGGAGCAGTCGTAGAAGAGAAAATATCTGGGCTAGAAGCTTTTGGCACAGGAATGTGGTCCGAATGAGGCAATGGTGTTGCGGCACTTGCAACACCAACGTAATTATACGATTTTCTTATCCTTTTTGCGGCTCCTTTATTCGCACATGCATAGCAATTCAATGGATTGTGACCTTCGCCAGGATTAGTCCAAGTCATTGGGATACCGAATGGCATACTTTCACGTCTTCTATTTTTCCAATCCATTAGACGGTTGTAGCAGCTTTTACACACGATATTTGGTACCCTATTTTCGTTCACTATAACATTTTGCTTGAAGGACATCTCGTATGCTTGCACAAAATCAGTACTGAAATTTCCCCTTTTTTTATGTGTTGAGACATATTGACCACAGCAGTAGCAAAAGCTATTTATATCTGGCTTGCACAGTTCCATATTCTGTTCTCTTTTGTTCACTTTTAAAAAACTGGAGAAAAATCACTTTTACTGTTCGCGTTCGTCGGCACTTGTTGAACGACAAAAATCATAGAACCAGTGTGAGAAAGAGAAGAAGTATAATGACAATTCATGTTTTATGTGAACATTACAGAACCAGTGTTGCCACATCAATATTTCTCTTTTAGTACAGTAGAAAAATATGAGAGAGTTCGGCTTGTGAGTGTCAATGTTTTCTCCAAATAATGTTGTGCATATCTGGAGCAAATTTTTGAAATTCATACATTTACCTAATTGTGAATAAATGAGAAACGCGTGCATCGATTTTCATGATCTATGCCTTTTTTTGCTCATGAGTTATGTGACTTTACGCGAAAGTAATTAGTTTTGGCACTTTTTTCCATTTTGGATTTTTTATGAATTTTAAAAAAAAAATATTTAAATTTTTAGGCAAAAAATACTTTTTTCCCTTCATACATTCACTTTTAACTTCGAAAGTGTTGCACATATAGGAAAACGGTATAGAAACAGATTAGAGAAATTGTAATTCTTAATTTTTCTAAATTTGTTTCATCAAAATCGGACAAGTGGTTCTCGAGTTATGTTAAACTACGTTTTTGCCAAAATGTTACAACTAAGCGAAAAAACATCAAGATAAGGAAAAAACTTAAAATGTCATAAAAAAAAACTGACACATACGAACGCCAAACCCTTTGAGGGTTTTACTATACTAGTACCATCACCCTGACTTGGAATTTCTCACCCCCAGGCAATAATCCCAAAAATGTTCCATAGTGTAATCAAACCAGGCATTACAATAGCAATTTTCGCGAAAGCAATGATTTTAGAAATAACAACAACAACAATTTTAGCAATAATAGAAACAACAATTTTCCTAATAGATATAATGGCAACAATACAAAATTCAACAGAGGCAACAATTACACTAGGAATGACAACTTCAACAACCATAATTCTCCTAGGAACAACAATCATTTTAGAAACAACAGTCGTAATAATAATATACCTAGAAACAATAACAACAATAGAGACTACAGAAATGACAACAACAACAGGAATAATTCCAATAGAACCAACAACAACTACGGAAATAATAATAACAGCAGAAGAAATATACATGTAGTACAAGACGAGGGAAACGAGGAAGGCTCGGAATACAGGGATATTCCGGACAGCCAAAATTAAGAGTATTTAAAGTTTCTAATAATAACACAAATTACATAATCGCTAAATACAAAAATGAAGAATTAACATTTCTTGTCGACACAGGAGCCGACGTATCATTATGTCGCACTAGAGACATTTTTTATGATGAACCAATAAATGTTGAGAACAGATGTAAATTAACAGGCATCACTAAGGAAGAAATACATTCATTAGGGACAAGTGAACTTGAACTATCACTAGCAGACCAGACATGTAAACACAAATTACAGATAGTAGATGATAATTTCCCAATAGAAACTGACAGAATAATAGGGAGAGACTTTTTAAAAGAATACCTTTGCAAAATTGATTACGAGACATTTACAATTTCTTTGTTTACGAACAATAAAACCATAATTCTGCCAATGCAAAAAAAAGCATTTGACACCTTTAAAATAACTATACCACCACGAACTGAAATTATACAGGCAATTAAGTTAAACTTAATTGAAGACAGCGTAATTTTTAATAATGAATTAAAGCCAGGTGTATTTCTAAGTAATTCAATAGCCCCCAAAAATTTTAAACACAACAAATGAAGAAATAACTTTACAGGGCATTAAGCTACACACTGACCCACTAAAAAACTATGACATATTAAATTACAACAATATAAACAACGACGAACGTTTAAACAAAATTTTGAATGATTTGCAATTAGACCATGATGACGAGTATGCAAAAACACCATTAAAAGACATATTTAAAAAATATCCAAACATTTTTCATTTAAAAGACGAAAAATAATCTGTCAACAATTTTTACAAACAAAAAATCACGACCTCAGACAACACTTCTGTGTATATAAAAAATTATATATTACCACATTCACACACAAACATAATAAATGAACAAGTACAGAAAATGCTAGAACCAATAGAAATAATAGAACCATCCGTTAGTCCATACAATGCTCCACTCCTTTAGGTACCAAAGAAAAAAATGGAAGATAAAAAGAAATGGAGACTTGTTGTAGATTTTTGAAGACTTAATGATAAGATAGTTAATGACAAATTTCCTCTAACTAGACTAGAAGATATTTTGGACAAATTAGGTAGAGCAAAATGGTTTTCTACACTCGATATGACTAGTTCTTTTCATCAAATTGCATTAAACAAGGATTCCAGACCGTTAACTGCTTTTTCAACACCACAAGGACATTTTCAATTTAAAAGACTTCCATTCGGACTCAAAATTTCATCTAACAGATTTCAAAGAATGCTTACAATAGCATTATCCGGACTAGAATCTGAAGCATTTCTCTACGTAGATTATATAATTGTATACGGGTGCAGTTTAAATCACCACAATCAAAACTTAATAAAAGTTTTCGATAGGCTACAAAAATACAATTTAAAACTGAATCCAAAGAAATGCTGTTTTCTAAGACCCGAAGTAGTATATTTAGGACATTTGATAACAAAAGACGGTGTGAAAACAGACCCATCGAAATATGAAGTAATAAAGAACTATCCCATACCAAGAAACGCGGACGAAGTACGACGATTTGTTGCATTCTGCAATTATTATAGAAAATTCATACCACAAGGCGAAATTGGCCAAGACTTACCGATTTCTTATGCAAGTAATTCTCTTCAGAAACACGACTTGAACAAACCAGTAATTGAAAAGGAATTGCTCGCAATTCATTGGGGAATAAATTTTTTTAAACCATATTTATACGGTCGAAAATTCATAGTAGTAACCGGCCACAGACCACTAATTACCCTGTTCTCACACAAAAATCCATCATCAAAAATTACAAGAATTAGGCTAGATCTAAGCGATCTAGTACGCCTGATTGGAAAAAATTAATTTGTTAAGATGGAAAATCATGGGAAATGAATGTGATATTATAACTTACCTTCTTTAATTTTACTTTCGCTGAGTCTCGGGTAAATTAGTTTCAAACTCAAGAAAACTTCATCTCTTTTGGCGACAGTTTTGATAAAATTCTTAACAATTCCAAGTTCAATATGCAGTGGAGGCAGCAATATCTTCGCCTCTGGCACTAGAGGCTCACGAATAATATTGGCCGTTTGTAACCTGCTGTGCTCTCTGAGTTTCCATCCGTGGCATGCATATTGGTCACCGGAAAATCGTGTCCCAATCGCACAAAAAGCACATATATTTTATATAGCCGCTTTTAAATCGCAGCATATGCGCCACATATGTTTGGCGTAGTTAACCATTTTTAAAATATTTTCCAGTGCATCATATGTTTTTTTCGTTTCTGTACTATAGGCGATTGGAACTGAAGGTTTTTTATTGGTCTTATGCAGTAAAACCGCCTTCAAGCTGAGTTTTGAACTGTCAATAAATAATCTCCAGTCATCTGCTTTATATTTTATTTCCATTGCGTCCATCAATTTTCCTACATCCGGGCAATATGCAGAAGTTTTTTCATCCGTTTTTTTTCGTCCGTTACATGGAAATATCTTCCAGAAGATAAATACTTCGTTCAAACCAAGCATAGTTCAACCCATGACGAATGTTTTGATGTCCTGTATGATCTAAGCCTATACCAAATTAATGGCATTACCAACAACTGTAATCGAATTTTAGACTTAGTGTTCGTCAATGATATAGCAGATTGCTTCATTAGGCGCTCATCACCTATTTCAACTCCTGAAGATATTTACCATCCTACAATTGAGCTGCTCTTCTCAATTCCATGTAAGCCTGTGTCCTCGTATATTAGAAATGAAAAGGTATTTTCGTTCAAACATACTAATTATAATATGTTAATTGAGCTATTTTCTAATACAAATTGGCACAATACTTTATCGTGCTTTACTGACGTTGATCAGATGTGTAACGCATTTTACAATAAAGTTTACCGTTTTATGGATTTGGCTATTCCAAAAAAAAAATATAGGAAAATAACTGGTCCACCTTGGAATAATAAACAATTGGCTCATGCTAAAAACAAAAAGAACAAATACTACAGAAAATTCAAAAAATCCGGATCATCCGTGGATTATCTAAGATACTCGACTTGCCGCTCTGAGTATACTTTGCTTAATAAAGCGTGTTACGAAAATTATTTAAATTCAATGAAATATAATTTCAAGCGTAATCCGAAATCGTTTTTTAAATTTGTTAACTCTAAGAAGAAAACAACTGGCTTCCCTTCATCCATGAAGTTCCAACATATGGAGTCCAGCGATAATGACACAATAAGTAATTGGTTTGCCGATTTCTTCTCCACAACTTATTCGAATGCTTTTTATGACGAATCAGTTAATTATCCATTCAAGATAAATGCGAACCAAACAACCCACATTCCATTTATTGACATCGCAACAATCGTTAAGGAATTAAAAAGTTTAAAATTTTCATTCAATTCTGGTCCTGATAGCATTCCAAGTAACATTTTAATTAACTGTGCTGACAGTATTGCTATCCCTCTAGAAATTTTATTTAATGTATCAATCGAGCATGGTCACTTTCCGTATCTATGGAAGAACTCGTTTATTATTCCTTTGTTTAAATCAGGAAATAAATCGGATGTTGAAAACTACCGTGGTATTGCAAAATTGAGTATAATACCTAAACTATTCGAAAAAATTATTACCGAATTCCTTTGTTACCAAGTATCAAATTTGATAACACCTTACCAGCATGGGTTTCAAAAAAGATGCTCTACTACAACAAATCTCCTTCATCTTACAACTGCCATACATCGAGGATTTATACAACAACAACAAACTGACGTGATATACACTGATTTTACCAAGGCTTTTGATAAAGTTAACCATAGCCTTTTGAAGGTTAAACTTCATTTACTGGGTTTTACTGATATTAGTATAAAATGGATATACTCATACCTAAGCAACAGAACACAATCCATTAACTTTAATAACGCGATTTCTAGAAGCATAGATGTTCTGTCTGGTGTGCCTCAGGGAAGCCACCTTGGGCCACTTCTTTTTACATTATTAATTAATGACCTACCTGAGGTGATTTATTCATCCAATATTCTGATGTATGCGGACGACGTCAAAGTTTTTCTGAGCTATCGTCAAATATCTGAGCAACAACTTCTTCAAAACGACTTAAATTCTTTTTACACGTGGTGCAATGTAAATCTTATGCAACTTAATCTAAAAAAATGTAAATACATGCGTTTTGTTAGAAAGAGTCCAATACCTGCATTCTACTTTTTTGAAAGTCATCAGTTGGAGTCGGTGGATAGCTTCGTAGATCTTGGAATTCTGCTTATAGTGTTATAGTGTTTAATTTAAGTCTATGGATAAATTCCTTACAGACTATCTTAGTGTAGTAATATATTTTTTTTTTTTTTTTACATATATGCAAAGAAAGAAAGATTATAATAAACATTATTGATTTAAAAATAATATGACATTGCTTTTTATGATGTTAATGTTTAGAGAATAGTCGATAAAGTTATACATTTCATTAAAACAGCTGCATAATTTTCTTAGTGGATCTGATATAGCAAAGTTAGTTCGGCATGTCCTGACATATAGAGGACTGAAAAAACGAAGTGAGCGATGAGGGATATTAAAAGTTACGTTACTTAATAAAAATTCAGAACGTGTGCTACCATTTATAAGACTGAACATAAAAGATATATTAAGCATCTTTCTACGGCTTTTTAAAGTTGGTAAATTAATTTCGGCTAGTCTTGTTGAGTATGAAGGTAGTACCAGGCGTCCTCTATAATTATTTCTTAAGCAGAAAATAAGAAATTGTTTTTGAACTGATTCAATATGATCATTGTGGATATTATAGATCGGGTCCCAAATAATGCTGCCATATTCTAGAATTGGTCTAACGAGCGAAGTAAAAAGCCTTTTCGTGGTTAAGGGATCATTAAATTCCTTTGCCCATCTTTTAATAAAAGCCAGAACACTGCGCGATTTATTTACAGTCATCGTTATATGTTGAATAAAATTAAGTTTTTTGTCTAACAATATTCCCAAATCCATTATTTCACTAACAGTTTGTAAATTACAGCCATCAAGAACGTAGGAGTAAGCACTCTTTTTAACTCTAGAAAATTGCATATGCTTGCATTTTTTTAAATTTAGTTCCATCAGGTTAAGTTTACACCATTTGTTAAAACTATCCAGGTCATTTTGTAGATGTTGTTGATCACAAGGAAGTTTAACACTTAAAAATAATTTTACGTCGTCTGCATACATCAACACATTACAATGTTGAATTGCTTCAGGCAAATCATTAATAAAAAGAAGGAACAGAATTGGACCAATATGGCTACCCTGAGGTACTCCAGACTTTACATTGATTTTTTTCGAAACTGCAGAATTAAATTTTACAGATTGAGTTCTACACAACATATATGATTTGATCCAGCTCAGGACGTTACTATTGAAACACATGACGTCCAGTTTTTTTAACAAAAGCGTATGGTTGACTTTGTCGAAAGCCTTGCTGAAATCAGTGTAAATGACGTCAGTGTGGTGTCCGTTGGCAAAAGCTTTATTAACTAACGTTGTAAAGTGGAGAATGTTAGTCATAGTAGAGAATCCTTTCCGAAAGCCATGTTGCAGTGGTGACAACAAGGCAGAAACTTGATGAGTAAGGCAATCTATTAAACATTTTTCAAAAAGTTTTGGTATATCACTTAGTTTAGCTATACCTCTGTAATTGCATATATCTGATTTATTTCCTGATTTAAACAATGGAATTATATAAGAATCTTTCCAAACCTTCGGAAAGTAACCACAGTTTAAAGATGCATTAAAGATTATAGACAAAGGTGTCGCCAAAGCCGGTGCGCAATTTTTTAAAACACAACTTGGTATACCGTCTGGACCACTAAAAGATGATGACTTAGCGCTTTTTAAACAGTTTAGAATATGAGAGGTAGTGATAGTAAAAAAAGATATATTTTGGTTATAAGTTATCTTGTAAGGGTATAAATTACTAGCATCATACTGAGTTTCGGAATATGTAGAAGCAAAGAAGTCAGCAAACATATTACTGATGTTTAATTCATCACATGACTCGGAACATAAGTATTTCATGACCTTTGGAAATCCTGTGGCTTTCCTTTTGGTGTTAACAAACTTAAAGAAAGATTTGGGATCTTGAACAAAGTTTCGCTTAACATTACGGAGATAGATCTTGTACAGTTCTGTGTTAAGCAAATAATATTCTGCACGAGCGACTGAATATTTTTCATAGTAAAAAGAAGCTCTGGTGGTTTTATATTTTTTAAAGTGCTTGTTTTTTATATTCTTAAGAGACGAAAGTTGTTTAGTATTCCAGGGTGGGCCAGATTTATTACGTGGTACGTGCTTGGGGATGCATTCCTCCATATAAATAAACATAGTTTTATAAAAAGTATCAGTCAAATCGTCAACAGAACAAGGTAAGCTATTCGGCGCAGTCAGTAATTGAAGCCAGTTAGTGTTAATTAGACGATTGTTAAGTTCCATGTAATTTGCCCGATTAAAACAGAAAACTTTTTCGTTTTGTGAAGATTTTTTTTTTACTAGGTTAGAAAATAAATTGTAGCTTATTTCAATTGTAGGATGATAAAGATCCTTAGGTAAAGTAATAGGGTCAACACGGTTCACAATACATTCGTTTGGCTCGTTCACAAATATTAAATCCAGCAGTTTACCGTAAATGTTGCAAGTTCCATTTATTTGATGCAGATATAAATCTGATATATTTTTAAAAACTTCATCTCCAATATCATTACTTTGCGTGGGTAAGTAATAACTATGTTCAGCTGAAAATTCCCATGATATACAAGGCAAATTAAAGTCACCAAATACAAAAATTAAATCAACTGGGCTGAGTTTTAAAGTCACAAATTTTATTGCATCTATGTGATGTTTGTAGATAATTGGGTCAGAGTGAGGTGGAATGTAGGAACAAGTAATAAATATTTTGATGTTGTTTATCTTTAAGGACACTGCAACAAACTCGATATTAAAAGGTAGGTTTAATTTGATTTCTTCCATTGGAAAAATGTTTGAGATAGCAATTAACACTCCACCACCAGTCGTGGTTGTAATTCTATCTCGACGAAAAATATGAAAATTATTGCAAAGTATTTCCGAGTTCAAAAAACTGTTGTTCAACCAAGTTTCGGTGAATACAATAATATGATGATTAAAATTAAAGCTTTGTAAATATAAGTTTGAAAGTTTGGATTTAAGACCACGAACATTCTGGTAAATAATAAAAAGTTGATAATCAGATAAATTATTTAGTTTTTTGGAAATGTTGACACACGGGATGGAAGATGAGCAATATTGCGATTGTTACTGTTATATTCATATTCACGGACCAAGACATGAATAGGCCAGAATGACGGATCAACAACTTGATTAAAAATGTCAAAAGGAACAGAGACCTTAAAAGATGTTATACTTCTTTGTTGCGAGTATGTAAATTTATGAACACTTATACCTGAGTTCATGTTAACTTTAGATTTAATATAATTATCAATTTCTTCAGCTGTTGTATCCGATGCAAAACGTGATATAAATATATGTTTGGTTGGTGGAATCACTCTTAGTTGTCTATGTGTATTTGTTTGTATATTTCCGTTATTTTCATTGTTTTGAGAAATTACGGCATGATCGACTATTTGTTGCTCGTTTTTATTTAAATTTTGAACGACGGGTAAAGTTTCTCCGGTAATGACTTGAGATGATAAGCAAGGAACATTACTAATGGGACTTATGATAATGGGAGGCTTCACTGTTACAACAGGACCTGGTTTAGGACTCACCGTACCAGACTTTGAAAGCAATGAAGCAGCACAGTTAACAGGAGCGACGGAAGGCATTTCAATTATTTCTTTATTACTTATTCTAGATGATTTTCGACGTTTGGGTGAAGATTGAGGAGGAGATTTTAAGTTGTCGAGCGACTTATAATCATCAAAAAGTTTACCATATGTGGAAATACGTTCAGCAAGCTTTCCGGCTTCATTTTGAATTTCTTTGAAATGCGTTATAGTTCCCTGAAAAAAGCGATAGAAACTCACACCAATTTTCCTGCAGGCAGTGCAGCACCAGTGAAGACCATTATCCTTGGTGAGGGATTCAGCTACTAACGTAGACAAGCCACTACACTTAAAATGGCAGAGAGCATGGCAGAGCCAACAGGATATCATCCTTTCATCATCATTTTTTATAGAACAATTTTTCAGAATACACGACATTGCTTGCAAGTATAACGATTATTCGAATCAGAATTTAAAAAGAAATAATAATTTTTGGCAACACAGTTATTTTACGTATGAGATCAACAGAGTTTTATTTTTAATAATAAACGTGAATAAATATTTATGTTTGTAAGATTGTTGCAATGAGTGTTGTTGTTAATGTAAAATTGTATAAACGAAAACAGGTTTTGTATTTATTGTTTTGTATGTTAAAAGCACTAGTCTTTAGTTTGTTGTTATTTTATTTTATTTAGGTTCTTTTTTGTATCACAATTTATATTTAAAATAAAACTAAAACACAAGAAGCTTTTATTAATATTTTAGGCTGATCTTTTAATTGTTTTTCTATTTTTTTAAAATATAGCTTATTATGATAAATTTAATTTAGATAATTTTGGTGTATTTTAACTACTAATTAACACAATATTTTTTATTGAATTTAAAAATATATCGGAGCTAATTTGAAATACGACCGACTCTCTTGAAATTGTTCTGTTTGAATTTTGACTCGAAACTAAATTTCATTGCACATATAACAATGACAGCTAATAAAGGCAGAGGTATGATCGGTTTTGTAAAACGATGGGCTAAAGAGTTCAAGGATCCATATGTTACGAAAAGTCTGTATACTTCCCTGGTAAGACCTGTTTTGGAGTATGGATCCGTAATATGGGACCCTATTTATAAAAAACATTCCGACCAAATTGAATCAGTCCAAAAACAGTTTCTGACTTTTTGTCTACGTGGGTTGAACTTTAACCAATGGAATCTGCCGCCTTATCCTGCTAGACTAGCCCTCATCAAGCTGCCAACTCTAAAGAGCCGTAGAACTGTGCTTAACATCTCGTTTATTTTCAACATAATTATTGGCGACGTTTGCTCTGGATACTTAATCAACAATATAACATTTAATGTTCCTCAACGCCCATCACGTCACTTGGTTCCGTTATCAATTCAATTTTTTAGAGCTAATTATGCTAATGGTGACCCCTTAAGAAGGATGTGTAACGAGTTCAACAAGTTTTATAAATTTATTGACTATTCTTATAGCTCCACTGATATTAAAACTAGTATATTAATCTATTTAAATCCATAATTTTTGTTACTTTTTAAAATTTATTTTTATTTAATTAAGAAGTCTGTAAGGATTATAATTCCATAGACAAATAAATAAATAAATCATTCACAAGGAATAAACTTTGGAGTGTTGCCTGACGACTTCGATAAGCTGTGACTTTCACACCGGGTGCCAACAAATAGTTTGATTTCCAAATGGAAGCCAGCTCTTCCGATTTATGCTGTGCTAATTCCAACTTGGCAACAATTGAATCAAGCTTATTTTGATTTATTAAAATTGGCTCATTGGATACTGATGGCTCATATGGGGGATCATCACGTGCATGATATGTCGGAGCAGTCGTAGAAGAGAAAATATCTGGGCTAGAAGCTTTTTGGCACAGGAATGTGGTCCGCATGAGGCAATGGTGTTGCGGCACTTGCAACACCAACGTAATTATACGATTTTCTTATCCTTTTTGCGGCTCCTTTATTCGCACATGCATAGCAATTCAATGGATTGTGACCTTCGCCAGGATTAGTCCAAGTCATTGGGATACCGAATTGCATACTTTCACGTCTTCTATTTTTCCAATCCATTAGACGGTTGTAGCAGCTTTTACACACTATATTTGGTACCCAATTTTCGTTCACTATAACATTTTGGTTGAAGGACATCTCGTATGTTTGAACAAAATCAGTACTGAAATTTCCCCTTTTTTTTATGTGTTGAGACATATTGACCACAGCAGTAGCAAAAGCTATTTATATCTGGCTTGCACAGTTCCATATTCTGTTCTCTTTTGTTCACTTTTAAAAAACTGGAGAAAAATCACTTTTACTGTTCGCGTTCGTCGGCACTTGTTGAATGACAAAAATCACAGAACCAGTGTGAGAAAGAGAAGAAGTATAATGACAATGCATGTTTTATGTGAACATTACAGAACCAGTGTTGCCACATCAATATTTCTCTTTTAGTACAGTAGAAAAATATGAGAGAGTTCGGCTTGTGAGTGTCAATGTTTTCTCCAAATAATGTTGTGCATATCTGGAGCAAATTTTTGAAATTCATACATTTACCTAATTGTGAATAAATGAGAAACGCGTGCATCGATTTTCATGATCTATGCCTTTTTTTACTCATGAGTTATGTGACTTTACGCGAAAGTAATTAGTTTTGGCACTTTTTTCCATTTTGGATTTTTTATGAATTTTAAAAAAAAAATATTTAAATTTTTAGGCAAAAAATACTTTTTTCCCTTCATACATTCATTTTTAACTTCGAAAGTGTTGCACATATAGGAAAACGGTATAGAAACAGATTAGAGAAATTGTAATTCTTAATTTTTCTAAATTTGTTTCATCAAAATCGGACAAGTGGTTCTCGAGTTATGTTAAACTACGTTTTTGCCAAAATGTTACAACTAAGCGAAAAAACATCAAGATAAGGAAAAAATTTAAAATGTCATAAAAAAAGACTGACACATACGAACGCCAAACCCTTTGAGGGTTTTACTATACTGACCTAGTACCATCACCCTGACTTGGAATTTCTCACCCCCCAGACAATAATCCCAAAAATGTTCCATAGTGTAATCAAACCAGGCATTACAATAGCAATTTTCGCGAAAGCAATGATTTTAGAAATAACAACAACAACAATTTTAGCAATAATAGAAACAACAATTTTCCTAATAGATATAATGGCAACAATACAAATTTCAACAGAGGCAACAATTACACTAGGAATGACAACTTCAACAACCATAATTCTCCTAGGAACAACAATCATTTTAGAAACAACAGTCGTAATAATAATATACCTAGAAACAATAACAACAATAGAGACTACAGAAATGACAACAACAACAGGAATAATTCCAATAGAACCAACAACAACTACGGAAATAATAATAACAGCAGAAGAAATATACATGTAGTACAAGACGAGGGAAACGAGGAAGGCTCGGAATACAGGGATATTCCGGACAGCCAAAATTAAGAGTATTTAAAGTTTCTAATAATAACACAAATTACATAATCGCTAAATACAAAAATGAAGAATTAACATTTCTTGTCGACACAGGAGCCGACGTATCATTATGTCGCACTAGAGACATTTTTTATGATGAACCAATAAATGTTGAGAACAGATGTAAATTAACAGGCATCACTAAGGAAGAAATACATTCATTAGGGACAAGTGAACTTGAACTATCACTAGCAGACCAGACATGTAAACACAAATTACAGCTAGTAGATGATAATTTCCCAATAGAAACTGACAGAATAATAGGGAGAGACTTTTTAAAAGAATACCTTTGCAAAATTGATTACGAGACATTTACAATTTCTTTGTTTACAAACAATAAAACCATAATTCTGCCAATGCAAAAAAAAGCATTTGACACCTTTAAAATAACTATACCAAATAACTATACAGGCAATTAAGTTAAACTTAATTGAAGACAGCGTAATTTTTAATAATGAATTAAAGCCAGGTGTATTTCTAAGTAATTCAATAGCCCCCAAAAATTTTAAACACAACAAATGAAGAAATAACTTTACAGGGCATTAAGCTACACACTGACCCACTAAAAAACTATGACATATTAAATTACAACAATATAAACAACGACGAACGTTTAAACAAAATTTTGAGTGATTTGCAATTAGACCATGATGACGAGTATGCAAAAACACCATTAAAAGAAATATTTAAAAAATATCCAAACATTTTTCATTTAAAAGACGAAAAATAAACTGTCAACAATTTTTACAAACAAAAAATCACGACCTCAGACAACACTTCTGTGTATATAAAAAATTATATATTACCACATTCACACACTCACTTTGTCTGTCGCGGTCGTTGAAGAAAGACGTGTTTTCTAAACTCGGCATACGGTTTATTTTTTTTTGAACAAATAAAGTATAAAAAAAGTAAATACAAGAAAAAGAAAAAAAAAAAAAAAAAAAATTACATGTATGTACATACATACATAAACACACATTTTTTCATTATCGGTGTTGATAAACAATAACAAATAAGAAGAGCACAACTGTAAACAGTAAAAGAAAAAAAAAAAACTCTTATGAGTGCAAACAGTAGAAATGCATATATAACAGTGAGTGTTAGCGAAAAAAATACAGAAATAAAAAAAAGAATCGATGATAGCAAATACCTAACGGCTAAACCTATTACTCGTACGCGATCCCTCTCGCCGTCTGTATTTAATAACACGGTTGATACAATAACAAATACAAAACCTGCTAGCGTTGCCTCAACAGCAAAAACAATTTTAATAAGTGATGTAAATATTAACCCCCAATCAGGCATAATAGAAAACTCAGTATCACCTTCGGTGTCTAATAATACGGTTGATATTAATACAATAAAAAATATAAAACCTGCAAGCGGTGCCTCAGCGGCAAAAACGATTTTAATAAGTGATGAAAATATTACCCTCAAATCAGGCATGATGGAAAACTCAGCTCCACAAGTAAAAAGTGGTCAAAAGCCTCAAGTACAAGTTGGTATGGACAGGTACATAACAGTGCTTAAACGGGGTCGCAGCCCTACCTCTGCAGCAGTTGCTTCGGCCTCAAAAGTACCATCTTTTGATAAAATAAATTCTCAAAATCGATTTGCAATTCTGGAGGATGAATCCTCTGAAGCACCAAACGTCATAAAATCGTCCAAGCCTCCCCCGATATATCTTAGGGAGCAAAACTCAAATGAGCTCATAAAGAGTTTGATATCGGTGATAGGTGAAAATTCGTTTTACGTAGCTGCTATCAAGCGTGGTAGTATAAACGAGACAAAAATACAAGTCAATAATGAGAATGATTTTCGCAAAATTATAAACAAATTTGAAGTACTTAAAAAAAACTTTTATACATACCAACTGAAAAGCAGTAAAGGTCTCCAGGTAGTGATTAAGGGAATTGACTCATGTGTGGACCCAGAAGAGGTAAAAACATTCCTCGAAGAAAAAGGCTTCAAAATAAAACATGTAGTAAATATAAAAAATAGAGAAAAAAACCCCCAACCACTTTTTCGAGTGGAGTTTGAACCCGGCGACGTAAAGCTTAAAAAAAATGAAACGCACCCTATTTACAATTTGAAATATATTCTCTATAGAAGAGTAACTATAGAAGAGCCACACAAAAGAAATGGTCCCGTTCAGTGTTTAAACTGTCAAGAATATGGTCATACTAAGGCATATTGCTATTTACCCCCTGTTTGCGTAGTATGTGGTGAATTACATGGTACAGATCTTTGCGATAAGTCTAAAACCGACCCCAACGTAAAAAAATGTAGCAACTGTGGCGGTAATCACACTGCCAATTATAGAGGATGCCCTGTATATACCATCGTCAAGCAGTCAGTTGGACCTAAAACTAATCCTCCTCAAATTCAGGTAACAAATCAAGTAAGCACTGGTGACATTCAGGCCCCGCAGCCTAGTTATAACAGAACCTCTTATGCTAACGTCGTAAAATCAAACCATGCGCCAACGCAAGGTGCTGCGCCAAGTAATGATGAAACTCCAGTTTCAAATTTAAGTCGTCTGGAAAAAACCATGGAAACATTAGTGCAAACAGTAACTAATTTTACGAACACAATGGGTAATATGATGCAGGAAATTCTTAGAATGCAATCGATGTTATTGCAATCTGTACTTAACAGGCCATGAACTGTTTAAAAATCTGTTTTTGGAACGCGAACGGCATCCGCCAACATAAAAATGAATTAGAATACTTTCTTAAAAATAAACAAATTGATGTCATGATGGTTTCTGAAACTCATTTGACCTCAAGAAATACGTTTAACATCAATGGTTATATACTATATGATACCAAGGACCCTCGAGATAGAGCTTGTGGTGGTTCTGCCATTTTGATAAAAAATCGAGTCAAACACTACCTAATGTGTGATCATCGTGAGGATTATCTCCAAGCAACGAACATTTGTGTTGAAGAGCTGAATCGTAGCATTGTAATCTCATCTTTATACTCTCCACCTAGATTTTCAATATCAGAAAGCCAATATTGTGAATATTATAAATCACTAGGACCCTGTTTCCTGGCCGCTGGCGATTATAACGCTAAACATACCTTCTGGGGGTCACGACTAATAACACCAAAGGGTCGTGTTTTGTTTAATACAATCTCTAAAATGAATTTAAATGTTGTCGCGAGCGGCCAACCAACATATTGGCCTGCTGACCCGCAAAAAATTCCAGATGTCATCGATTTTGGCGTGGTTAAAAACATCCCCACAGAAACGATTCACGTTGAAGCTTCCCTAGAATTATCTTCCGACCACACACCTACAATTGTTACTATAATGAACCCCAATAGAATTGTATCTCCGACTGGTTACCTAGCGACGTCAGCCACACAAATAAATTGGTTAAAATATAAAAAATATCTCAGTGCCCATTGCACAGAAAATATTCCGCTCAGTACACCGGAGTATGTAGATCGCTCTATTGATAATTTTGACAGTTTTCTGAAACTAGCTGTTCAACATTCCAATATTGCCCCCAAAAAAACAAAAACTATTAAAATATATTCCACAGATGTCGAGCGTCTCTTGTCTGAAAAAAGGAGGGCACGAAGAGAGTGGCAATTGCACAGATCTCCTCAACTTAAGAACTTGCTAAAAGAGTGTACAAAAAGATTAAGAAAGTTATTGCAGACTCAGAAAACGGCTTCTCTGGAAAAATATCTTAAGGAACTTGATGCAACTCCACAATCGGACTACTCATTATGGCGTGCAGCTAGAAACCTTAAAAGGCCAGTTGTCTCTAAACCACCATTAAGAAACTTGAATGGAAGTTGGGCAAGAAATGATGTTGAAAAAGGAAATCTGTTTGTAAGTCACTTGAAAAACGTATTTACACCTAATATATCTCACATTATTGCGGTCGATTTACCACCTGTTGCTGCTAGAGCAGCTATTCCCCTAAGATTTGAGATGAGAGAAATCGAAAAGGTTATATGTGACTTAAACACTAAGAAGGCACCTGGCATTGATAAGATCAGCAATAAAATGCTATTAGAGCTACCTCGCGTAGCAAAGAAAATTATTCTTTTTATTTTTAATGCTATTTTACGCCTTGAATACTTTCCTCAAAAATGGAAGGTTTCCTTAGTTACCATGATACCAAAGCCAGGTAAAGATCATACGAAAGTTGAGTCTTATAGGCCTATTAGCTTATTGTCAAATATGTCAAAGCTATTTGAGAAATTATTAGTTTCAAAATTAACACCGATTTTAAGTGAAAATAGATGTATTCCAAACCATCAATTCGGATTTAGAAGAAAACACAGCACAATTGAACAAACTCATCGAATAGTAAATGTCATAAGAAAAACATTTGAAGAAAAAAAATATTGCTCAGCACTCTTCATCGATGTTTCCCAAGCTTTTGACAAAGTCTGGCATGAAGGCTTATTACACAAATTGAAGCAAAATTTACCAGCAAACACACACAAACTGTTAGAAAGCTACTTAGTCGGTCGTCAATTTATTATTAAAGAAGGAAATTTCTTAAGTTCACCTCAGCCGATTGGCGCTGGAGTCCCACAGGGCAGCATCCTGGGCCCTCTATTATACTTAATTTATACTTCGGACATGCCAACAAACAACTACACCCAAACTTCAACATTTGCAGACGACACAGCTTTTCTAAGCGTCCACGAAAACCGTTCTGACACATCTCGTTACCTACAGCATCATATATTTCAACTAGAAATATGGCTAAGACAATGGAGGATAATGGTCAATGAGCAAAAATGCGTACATATAACATTCACCCTGCGCCGGGAATCTTGCCCCCCTATTACAATCAATAATCAAATTATTCCTCAACATTCGCATGTAAAATATCTCGGTATACATCTGGATCGGCGATTAACGTGGAAATGCCATATAGAGGCAAAATTAACTCAAATGAAACTAAAAGCCATCCAAATTCATTGGCTTATTGGAAGAAATTCTGTTCTTAGACTCGATTGCAAGCTTCTACTTCACAACTCTATCTTAAAGCCTATCTGGTGCTACGGTATTCAACTATGGGGCACTGCCTCGGCCTCTAATATCGAAAAAATTCAAAGGCGCCAAAATAAACTTCTTCGTATAATCACAGCCGCCCCCTGGTATGTTAAAAACTCAAACATTCATAAGGATCTCAACGTGCCATTAGTAAAAACTATGATTACAAAATATGCAGTAAAATATTTAAAAAGACTTGAACAACACCCAAATCCTTTAGCTCGAAATATTTTAAATCATGGCGGCCACACTCGCTTAAGGAGAAGAGACACTGCAGCACTTACCTAACTAGATGAGAGATAAACACCTATATAAGTGAACAGAACCCGTGATGAAGAAAATTTTTGTCTGGCACTGGCAGGACATAAATAAAGTATTAGGTTAAGATTTGATAAATTATTGTTAGTTCATATTAAATATATGAAGATTCAATAAATAAATAACGAAAAGAAAAAAAAACATTCACACACAAAAATAATAAATGAACAAGTACAGAAAATGCTAGAACCAATAGAAATAATAGAACTATCCGTTAGTCCATGCAATGCTCCACTCCTTTAGGTACCAAAGAAAAAAATGGAAGATAAAAAGAAATGGAGACTTGTTGTAGATTTTTGAAGACTTAATGATAAGATAGTTAATGACAAATTTCCTCTAACTAGACTAGAAGATATTTTGGACAAATTAGGTAGAGCAAAATGGTTTTCTACACTCGATATGACTAGTTCTTTTCATCAAATTGCATTAAACAAGGATTCCAGACCGTTAACTGCTTTTTCAACACCACAAAGACATTTTCAATTTAAAAGACTTCCATTCGGACTCAAAATTTCATCTAACAGATTTCAAAGAATGCTTACAATAGCATTATCCGAACTAGAATCTGAAGCATTTCTCTACGTAGATATATAATTGTATGCGGGTGCAGTTTAAATCATCACAATCAAAACTTAATAAAAGTTTTCGATAGGCTACAAAAATACAATTTAAAACTGAATCCAAAGAAATGCTGTTTTCTAAGACCCGAAGTAGTATATTTAGGACATTTGATAACAAAAGACGGTGTGAAAACAGACCCATCGAAATATGAAGTAATAAAGAACTATCCCATACCAAGAAACGCGGACGAAGTACGACGATTTGTTGCATTCTGCAATTATTATAGAAAATTCATACCACAAGGCGAAATTGGCCAAGACTTACCGATTTCTTATGCAAGTAATTCTCTTCAGAAACACGACTTGAACAAACCAGTAATTGAAAAGGAATTGCTCGCAATTCATTGGGGAATAAATTTTTTTAAACCATATTTATACGGTCGAAAATTCATAGTAGTAACCGGCCACAGACCACTAATTACCCTGTTCTCACACAAAAATCCATCATCAAAAATTACAAGAATTAGGCTAGATCTAAGCGATTACGATTTTACAATAATTTATAAAAAAGGAAAAATTAACACTATTGCAGACTAGAGATGAACGATCCCGTGATTTTTAAAGATCATCGTGATTAGTGAATGTGATTTAAAAATCCCTGCTCCTTTAAACAATGAGACAAATAAAAATTTAAATTAAACACATGTAGAAGAAAACAACATGGAAAAACGTAATTCTCAGAAGTCTGATCAAGTTCGAATATGGGAATGCACATCCATAAATGACGTCAAAAATATGAAGAAATTGCAATTTAATAGTATTGAGAATATAGAAAATATAGATATACACCCAACTCTTTTTTACACGGTTTCTTTTTACACGGATTTGAAGTTACACGGTTGAAAAAAAAAATTTTTTGTAAAAAATTTTTAATCAAGTACGGTTTCAAAATCACTGTCTTGTAATTATGTTTGTTTTTATAACACTTGGCACCATTGCTGAAATGAACATACATACATAGTAGTAACTGGGAAATCCCCATATTCGATAACTCTTGCCTACACATTTTGTACGCATGATATTTACATAAAATATTGCTTAATTAAAGTGTTTAAAGTTTATTAGTTATCAATTGTTCGTGCTATCAATTAGATTTGAACTTATTTGACCTTAATAAGTGAAAAAAGTTATTTTATCTATAAATTTTTAGTTAAGCTTTAAAAATAAAATTTTTGCCCTTACGACAGTTAACAAAATGTCCAAAATTTCAAAGATTCGTAAAAGGCAAGCCATTTCTTTGGAAGTAAAATTAAAAATCTTGGCCTGTCTGGCAAGAGGTGAAGGTTCAACATCTGTGGGCAAGGATTTTGGCTTAAACGAAGCTACTATCAGGACCATTAAGAAAAATGAGAATAAAATACGGAAATCTGCCATCAGCTCATCAAAACATAGTTCCAAAAGATCGTCATACACTAGAGATGAATTATTAGTGAAAATGGAAAAATCTGTAGTGTTTTGGATTGAGGATTTATTGCAAAAGAGAATATCTGTAGATGGAAATATTATAAAGCAGAAGTCACTACGAATTTATAAGCAACTGCAGATATCGGAGCTATCAACAAGTCGTCAAGATAAGAGAAGGGAATTTTCTGCTAGTGATGGATGGCTAACAGGATTTCCTTAAAGACACTCATTTCATAATTTAAAAAGGAGAAATCGCATCAGCAGATGAGAAGGCAACTAAAACCTTTCCAGCAGAACTAGCCAAAATAATTGAAGATGGGGGCTATGTCCCCGACCAAATTTTCAATGCCGATGAAACAGGTTTGTTCTGGAAAAAAAATGCCTTCCAGAACTTTTATAGCAAAATGCGAAAAAATTGCTAGTGGTTTTAAAGTTGCTAAAGATCGGGTAACATTTTTATTGTGTAGCAACGCTTCTGGTGACAAAATTTTAAAGCCTCTTTTAATCAACCGATCATTAAGGCCACGTGCTTTGAGAGGAAAAACATTCAAGAGTTGCCGGTTCATTGGAGGGCGAATAAAAAGGCCTGGATGACAGCAGGTCTATTTACGGAATGGTTTGAAGAATGCTTTGTTCCTGAAGTAAAAATATATATGGAACAGCAATGTCTTGATTTTAAAGTGCTTTTGCTCATAGATAATGCACCAAGTCATCCCGTTTTAAAGCATCCAAATGTTCAAGTAATATTTTTGCCACCTAATACCACTTCCTTGATTCAACCATTAGATCAGGGTATAATTGCTACGTTTAAGCTTTTTTATATTCAACAAGCATTCAAACATATTTTAGATGCAGTAGAGAAGGATAACCTTACGATCGTTGATGCATGGAAAAAATATTCTATTTTGGATTGCATTACATATGCTTCAATGGCCAAAGAAAAGTTAAGGGTATCAACATTAAATGCTTGCTGGTAAGCACTTTGGCCAGAATGCGTCAAGGGTGGTACCTCAATGCCCCAAGCATCGATGGAGACTTCTGAAGTTATAGCCTTGGCACACGAAATCGGAGGAGAAGGATTTGAGGACCTACAAATTGAAGATGTCGTCAAAGTAATGATAGATACACCTCTAGATGATGATTGTCTGATTGAATTAATAACAGATGACGGCAAAATTGAGAACCATAAGAGCGATGACGACGATGAGACCGAAATATTTCAACTAACTGCTAGTTTAATTTATGACGGTCTAACATTTGGTAAAAGTATGGTGAATCATTTCTTAAAAAATTATCCTAATATGGAACGTGCCCTGAAATTCGAACGAGATATAAATAATTGTATTGCTGGGTATAAAGAGTTGTATAAAGAACTTAAAAAACCAAAAGTTCAACTTTCTATAAAAGATTTTTAATAAAAAAAGTCGACGGCGCAAGACCTTTCGGAAAGTAGTCCGACAGTTCAAAACTCTATTACCGGACGAAAGTCACCATTGGATAATTTGATGGATATCTCCAGTGATGATACCGACTTTAGTCCAGTTCGTCGCAAACAATTGCGCTTGTTATCAAGTAGCGACGAATAATTATGTAGCTATGTAAATATTTTTTCTTTATTCTATTCTAATTTTTTGTTATTAATTTCTTTTGTTTTTTGCTTGCTCTACCAATTTTTCACCTGTATGAATTATGTATTTTAAGTTTTAATGCTCAATAAAATGCCATATGAACATACAATTTGTATGCATATCTGAAATTTTATAGTTTTCAAAATTTCGAAGTAAGTATAGTTCTTTATTTCATCTTACACGGTTTTCAGATGACATGGAACGTATCCCCCATTTTACTATAGGAAACGCCTCTTTTTTACACGGATTTCTGAGGAACGTATCTACCGTGTAAAAAAAGAGTTGGGTGTATATATAAAAGATAACATTGTGCACATAGAACGTGATGATAATTCATCGAAACAAGATTCGATTATGAAGAAATCACGTACCCAAATTAAAAATTATATGAATATAGGATGTAACGATAATTCATCGAAACAAGATTCGATTATGAAGAAGTTACATGCCAAAAACGTACAAAATGATAATAATATGCATGCAGGATTCAGCATTAACTCAGCGAAATTAGATTCGATTCTGGGGCAACTGATATCCAAATTAATAAAAGAAAATATAAATGAAATAGCATTACGTAATGATGACAAAATATTTGAAATATATACAAAAAAAGAAGCATATGCAAAAATAAGAATAAATAACAGAAGTCAATTAAAAATATTAATAAACAATGCCCCAAAAAGAATAACAGATGACATTCTAAAATATAAACTTATTGATGAATTCCATACTGCCACACACGCAGGTCATTTAGGGATTAGAAAAATCATTATTAAACGGAAACGGCGATATATATGGAAAAATATGAATAAGATGGTTAAACAATTTGTAAGATATTGTGACAAGTGTAACATAAACAAACAAACAAAGAACATTAAAGAACCACTTTCGTTAACAAACACCCCAAACAACAGCTTTGAGATAATATCAATTGACACGGTAGGACCTATTCGCATTTCAAACGGATACCGATACATATTGACTATGCAGTGCGAACTAACGAAATTCGTTATTGCTCACCCAATGTCAACGAAAGATGCACTTACAACTGCTAAAACACTAGTAGAACAATTAATCTTAAAATATGGTAAATTTAAAATGCTCAAATCAGACAACGGGACTGAATTCAAAACGAACTGATGCGTAACATATGCTCGTTACTTGAAATCAAGCAGGCATTCTAAACCCCTTACCACCATGAAACAATAAGTTCGGTAGAAAGAAATCATAGAGTTCTCAATGAATTCTTGCTAACAACAGCAAATGATTATGAATGGGACAAGTGGATAAATTATTTTACTTTCGCCTATTATACGGCACCACACATATACACTGGTTATACGCCATTTGAACTAGTTTATGGTAAATTACCATGTTTACCATCAAAAATTAATAACACTGAAGAAGTTAAAATCTATAATTACGATGATTATGCAAAAGAACTGAAACAAAAACTAAAATTCTCTTTAGAAAGAGCTAAAGAACTAACAATAAAAACAAAAGAAAAAAGAATATTAGACAATATATATAACAACAGATTGAATTTAAATATAGGAGATTTAGTTTTAATAAAAGTAGAAAATAGAATGAAAAACCAAAGCCCATACAAAGGCCCATATAGAATAATTAGGAATAATGGTGTGAATACTATTATAATGGAGTAGAAAAAGAAATGCACAATAACCAATTAAAACCATACATAGGATTAAGAACTAAAGAATAAAATAAAATATAAAAAAAAAAAAAATTTTTTTTATGTAAATAGATATTAAGAATCATTAATTAAAATAAAAAATAGTAGGACATAACAATTACAAAAAAAAAAAATTTTATAAACATATAAGTATTGCACCACGCAGACAGCACATTAAATACAGATAAAATTAAAATTTTAGAATTTCAAAAACAATTGTAAAATTTTAACTGAAAGATTGGGAGTGTAGTGTATCCATACATTTCATTTAATAATACATTCCTTTCAATAATGCATTCTTTCATTTGTTAAAACATTCTTTCATTTAAAGACAAAATTATTTTCAAAACATACTGACAAAAAGTAAACAAATATTATTAAGGCAGGTCAGTACCAATATTGAATCATCGTACGTAGTCGCGATCATAAATTCTTGTTCTGCAATTTGATATTATTAAATAAACAGCAGTCAACGTTCGCTTACTTATGTTGACAAGATAAGTTCAACATACATTTTACAGTTATGCTGAACTAGCAAATTCTTGACTACTCAAATTGTTCTGCCTAATACAATACTGTACGATTGCATGTAAGTTAATGCTAAGTACTAGAATAAGTGATTGAGTGAACTTTTGTAAAGTCACTCAATATTAGGTTAAGTTTTATTCTCATAAGTAGTATTTAAGCAAATGAATTTGGAATATAAAGGCAATCAATCATTAACCACCAAATTAAAAACACAGTAAACACGGAAGCGAAGTGCTAAAGGTCTTAAGCAGCCACATTCTGGTACGCCTTTAGTGTCTCCGAAGAAGTGCGAATTGGTGGAATTGCAAGTAACTTGCCACGGACTTTTTACCGCACTATGAGGCGATTTATTTCGGTTTGAAGGATCAGTACAACGCGGCATTGTTGGCAACGCGTAAAAAGTTTTTTTTTTCAAAGTTTAAGAATGGCAGAAATCGTTTTAATGCTGGTAAGTATTATTTTGCAATTTTCGGGAGTATAAATGGACAACCCGCAGTCAAGGACGAACGAACTACTAGCCAAACTTAACAAGTATAACTATTCGGTGGACAGTCAACAGGTGCTAGCGTGGACAGAATTGAACGGATTAAGACTAGCCAAGGAATTTTCGGAAAAACATAGGGAGATTATGAGGCACCAGAGATTGACCAAGTTAGAAGAGGTTGGTTCTGTTCTACAATTGTTAGGTGACCTGAACAAGGACCAACCAGCGAACTTAATTAACACGATAGAAGACTTAGAGTTAACAAAAAACTGTTGAAAAAGCAAAGTCGAAAGCTAAAGGAACCAATTAAATATACGGACAGTTTGTTGGAACAGGTAGTGCAAGAAAACCTGGCGTAATTCAGGAATCAACTTAAACAACAACAGCAAATAGACGTACAGGACGTACAGTGAACTCGACATTATACACAAAACTAGGTCACCCACTCCATCCCTAAGAGAAGAACTGGAAAAAGAGGGTTTCAGAGCTCCAAGGATAGTGTTAGAACAAGCAGACGGTGGCTATACAGCTTCTGACAGACAGACAGAGTGCAATTGCAAAGCACGCAAAACATGGTGTCAATCTCAACAATCACGAAACTTGTTAGCAATATAGTCCCTACTTTTTTTGGCACCGAAGGACCGGATCTGACTTCGGAAGTTTTACGTTTTATTTAAGGATGTTGGCAGAGCGAGAACTGATTACTGAAGATAGCAGAGCCATAACTCCAGAAGTCATAGAGTGCCTTAAGTTATGGTTAATGGGTTCTGCTTACGTGCGAATAGAACCCCATTCCTTTGGTACAGTAGATGCTCTCTGAAACGCGATAAAAAAAACTGTACCTAAAGACGAAAACACTAGACCAGATGAGGGAACTTGTTATCTCATGCAGGCAAGGAGCAAAAGAACCAGCAAGCCGTTTTGGTAGCCGAATAGAAGCATTACTTAATGAAGCGGAAGGCATCGCAGTAAATGAATGGAGCGATGTAAACAGTAGACAAATCATATTAAAAGATTTTAAGAGATTGGCAGTGAAACATTTCATTAAAGGGCTCCGAGATCTAGTGCCTGAACAAGGTTTGTAGGCGAGGAAAATGAGGACTTGGAAAAATTAGTGCAGATAGTAGAAAATGCAGAAGACCTTTTTGGCGATAGTGAGATTGGGATAAACACTGTAACCATAACGACAACGTGTAGTTTCTGTAACCAACCAGGTAGGCCACAATAGAATAAATTGCGAACAGAGATTAAACACACCATATTGCGTTAAATGTGGCATATATGGACATAAGGTAGGTCCATCGTGTAGGAGTAACGCAGAAGAAACAGTAGAACAATGCGATTTCTGTCACCGTAGGGGTCACAACCAAATGGAGTGCTTAAAAAGGTTACTGTAGTGTGATCTTAGTTATTATTCTTTGTACTAGCAACGAATAATGATTTATGATTATTACTCACCACATGAGTAACCAGCCCAAATACTGAATAACATGAATAACAGACCGAAAGAGGACCATATTGCAATTTAGTAAGTTTGTTTGTAATTGCTTACAAATTGTTTTGTGACAATAATAAACAAACTGAGGAACACTCACGTTAGCACATGTGTTGAGTGTTGTGTTGGGTGGCATTGCAATACACAATTTGATCACATATGCAGGCCATATGTGGATAGCAATATTGTGTTAGGTTAAGGTTTTTGTTATTGAGTATTAGGTCAAGAATTATAAATAATGTTCTAGATAAGAATGAAGAAAAGCGAAAATAGCATTCAAGTAGATAGTTTAAGAATTGTAGAGGTAGTCTAAGCTAAGATTCAAAACAAGAACTAAGTAGCACTAGAACTCACTACGAGTTCTGAATGCAAAAAAAAAAAATAAATAAATTCAAAAATAAAACAAATAAAGGAAACATCTTTTTTTTAAAATAACACAAAGGTTATTACATGGCGATCCTGCCAAATAAAAAGTGCTTGTTCAATAATAGTTTTTACCGAATATGCAAAAAAACAATAAAGTTAAAAAGGCAAACAACAAAAAAAAAAAAAAATTAATTTCTACGTCTTTATGCGCTTAACAAACCAGTGCGACTGCACAGGTTGATGGTTTTATTCAGTATATCTCTTGCACATTTAAACATATTATAAAATAAGATGCGCTTGATTCTTTATAATATGTACTCTCTTATAAAATAATACTCAAAAATTAACGAAGAGGAATACACTGAGCGACAAATTTATTTTAACAATTAATTCATTAAATTCAGTTTAACACTTCTTACTTCAAATTACTTGCCCAGTGTATTCTACTATTATTAATATTTAAGAATGTAGATTTAAAAATTGTCTTAATGAATTAGGATTTATTCAGACCAAACATCCCGGCCGCGTTGAAGGCCTACGATAGGCTTCAAATCTCTTTTGGTAACACCGCTAATTTATGAATTGCTCCCTTTAATAAGCCTGACTTGGTCTGCACGTCAGCAACTCTCACCTTTCCATCAGCACCAGCGTTGACATTCACGATACGACCGAGCATCCATCTTAGAGGAGGGAGGTTAATATCGTGCACCAAAACCAAATCGCCAACTTTCATATTATGTTGAGGTTTCGACCATTTAACACGTTCTTGTTATCCAAGCACATAATCGCGTTGAAATATACGCCAAAATTGTGCCTTTAGATGAGAAATTAACTAATACCGTTTTGTATACGTCACAGAAGGGGTTTCTGCAATCTTTTCAGGAAGTGTATTTAGTGTTGACCCAATGAGAAGGTGAGCCGGTGTAAGAGCCTCGCCATCATTAGGATCCTCAGATAACGGGGCACTTGGCCGCGAGTTCAGTATGGCCTCTTTTTAGTCGGTCGGCAGGCAAATTTCCCATTATCTGTGTTGCCAATTTGGGCTTATACTTGAAGTAATGCAAGCAGCTTCTCACTATTTTTCGGGCTATTTCACGAGCGTTGATGACCTATAATCGTTGCCTCATTATACCGATTAGAATTTTTGGCCCACAATGATAATTGGTTAAGTGCAAGTGCTTCATGTACAGGTACGCAAATCTTGTATGCGTTGGCAACAGTAAGGGAAATTTTGCATCGTATGGAATATCTGCATTAAAAAGTTGACCGCCAACGCGTAACAAGCTAATTTTCCGACCATTTTGCTCAATATATTGTACAAATGGTGTAAGCTTCTGATACTTTGAACTCCATAGTTGTGAGTTTTTTATACATTTTATTTCCGCTTCAAATTCTTGTTGTTGTATTGACGCTATGATTTTATGAAAATACCATTCCATTTCTATGGCAGTCAACTATTTCGGTTTATTTTTATTTCCAGGCGTGATGAATCTATAAACATATGCGATAGTTCTTAAGACTTTTAAGTACCATGAGTATCGACTTATTATTTCGAAAATTAAGTGGTTTTGCAATTGAGAAACAACGCACACAGATCTCAACTTTCTGACATCTGGCAAATTAGCTACCGCATTTGTTTTAAAGTGTGGATTGTCTGGCCAGTATTCTCTACATTGCTGCATGAAGTCTGGTCCTTCGAACCAAAAAGATGACCATAACTCGGTAACAGTACAGCCCCTTGACACAATATCTGCCGGATTTTTATTGGTTGGAACATGACGCCATTCTGCTTTATTGCTCCATTCTTGTATTTGAGATACACGGTTACCAACAAAAGTGTTGAGGGAAGAATGTTGCATTTTTAACCAGTGTAATACGATCTCTGAGTCGGTCCAGAATATCAATCTGCAGAATATGGTGAAAGAAGCGCTTTGATTTGCCTCCACAAATTTGCCAGTAAGTGCGCAGCACACAATTCGAGTCGTGGCAGTGTTATTGTTTTAGTAGGAGCAACTTTAGATTTTGCTGTTAATAGCCGTGTATATGTTTTTTTATTTTCGGTGGCAGCAACATAAAAACAACAACCATATGCACGGATTGAAGCGTCTGAGAACCCGTGAATTATAATTTTGTTTTTGATTGATGTATGAACATAACGGGGAATATAAGCTTTTGAAATCCTTTCGATATCTGCTTTGAAATAACGCCATTGTGTATCTAGATTTTGGGGTATAGACTTATCCCAATCTAACTTGTTCATCCACAACTCCTGGAGTAATATCTTCGACTTAGTGATTATTGACACACCAGCCCTAATGGATTGAACAGCCTCGCAATTGTCGACAATATGTTACGCTTCGTTGACTTTAAGTTTTCTAAATCTTTCGGCATTTGAAATTTTAATACATCAGTACTTGGAGACCATTTGAGACCCAGGGTTTTAGTAGTTTCGTCACTATTAAAATCTAAAAGTTTTTCCTCCAAATAATCTTTGCTGTACAATTTGTGGTTTGAAAACCATTATGCAAGTTTGAACCCAGCCGAATCCAAAATGTGTGTTGTTTGTGTACGAATATTTTCCAATTCTTTTATGCTGTCACCACCTGATAGTAAATCGTCGACGTAAAACTCTTCTTAAATCACCCTTGCTCCTTCTAGAAATGTATTCCTATATTTTTCTGCAATCTCATGCAAACAACGTATTGCTAAAAAAGGGGCGAGTGATGTTCCATAATTCACCGTGTTTAATTGGAAGATCTGTATAGGCATGTTTAAGTTTTTTCTCCACAGAATCAGCTGGTACTTTCTATCTTCTTCATGAACTAAAACTTGCCGGTACATTTTAGTGATATCCGCGGTTATCGCATATTTTCTGAGACGAAACTTTAGCAGTATAGTATACAAATCTGGCTGAATAGTAGGACCAACTAATAATGTGTCACTCAACGACAATTGATACGACGTTTTAGCTGTCGCATCAAAAACTACGCGTAGTTTTGTAGTCACACTATCAGGTTTTAAAACAACTTGGTGTGGAATAAAATAGTGTGCATTGAGTGGAATTATATCATCAGTGGGCGTCATATGATTGAGATGCAAGTAATCTGCCATAAATTCATTATACATTTGCTGGATTTCTGGAGTTTTTGAAAGTCTTCTTTCAAGTGCTAAGAAACGGCGCCTCGCAACATCAAACGAAGAGCCTAGATAAGAAGGATCGGTCTTAAAAGGTAGATGCACTTGAAAACGACCTTCTGGCAATAATTTAATATTTTCTTTAAAATGATCTTCACAAGCTTGGTGATCTTTAGAATGTTTTTGATTAAAATTTGGTAAATCATCAATTTGCCAAAACCTTTTTAACGTATAATCAATGTTTGCAATACGTCCTCCCCTTGAACCAAATGGCACGTTTTTTGCGCATGTTGAATTAATGGCGCAAATCGACCAGAGACCACCCATCCAAGAAGAGTCTTTTGCAATACTGGCATGGATTCGCCCAATTTTACTTGTCCCACGCACAAAAGGTTAAAAAACACGTCTGCACCCAATAATATATCAACCTTTTGTCGCTTGTGAACCTGTGGATCCGCAAGAACTATATTTTGAGGCAACTTCCAATTCTGCGTTGGAATGTTGACGTTAGGTTGAAACGTTGAAATAGATTTCATGATGTGAAAATCAGCAACGAATTCATAATCATTGAATCTTGACCTTACGACAGCAGAAGTCTGTTGACTTACATTAGCAGTTATTTCACCAATACCAGTAATGTGAATATTTGCATCAGAACGTTTAATTTTCAATCGATTAACACATTCATTGGTTATAATATTTATTTGTGAACCTGAATCAAGCATTGCGCGAGTACTTTGCAAATTTCCGTATTTATCACGTAATTGAACGACCGCAGTAGCAAGTAAAACCAAGTAATCGGCGGAATTAGTATGCATAGATGATGAAGTATTTTGAACAACGTTTTGAGTAGCATTTTGAGCAGCATTTTTCGAAGTTGATGGGGATTCCGAATTAGTGTTTGTAGGTTGGTTTTGTTGCCTATGCAATAAAGTATGGTGTGGACCTTTACATGTACTGCAGCGCGAGCTATTGCAATGTGCAACAGAGTGACCCTTTTTTAAACAATTTAAGCAAAGAGCATTTGATTTTATAAAATTATATCTCTGTGTAAAATCGGTCGATATGAACATTTTACAGTTGTAAATTTGATGGTCAGGTGCACGGCAGAAAATGCACTTAGGTGTATTAGCTCCTTGAGCGCACGTATATAGCAGATACAGTATCTACGGCTTTACGCAGCAACGATGCATTAGGTTTATTTATTTTTGGAATATCCAAAATTTGCTCTATGTTGTCAAAGAAGATTAAACATTTTTTGTCATATCGCTCTGCCAATCGTTGTAACGCTTTAGGGTAATTATTTTCAGTGATCTGGAATGCTTTTACAGTGCGAAGAGCATCTCCATCCAAACAGGTCAACAGGTGGTTAAATTTTTCAATAGACGTTAACGTTGGCTCATTATGAAAGGGAAAGGCGTCAAAAGGTTGTCTTGTTAAGCTTATGTCTGCAATAACATTTTATTAATTCATTAAAATGTTAGTAATTATTAATGTAGACTTGAATAATGTTTATAAATATGTTGATACTGCTATATTCCTTTTCTATAATGTATTGCGTGATCAGCAATACACCAAATGAATCCGCAACAAAGTAAACGAAAAGGTTGGGTTCGATTTGGTTTCACAGCAAATATTAAATTTGGAAAATTTTTTTGTTGTTACAACAAGTTCTAAAGAAGAAAATAAATGTCTGAGTAGGTTTGATGCGTTTTCCAATGAACAATGTTTGACCGTATTTTGTGTATATGTACGTTCAAATTAGGAGAGTCAGCAGTGTAGCTACAACAAATATTATACACGCTTTCAAATGTAACGAAGATCAATGTTTATAATAGCAAGAACCACTGTAGTGATGGTTGTGAGAATTGGTCTTCTCAGCGACAACAACAACGAACTAGAGTAGCGGTTAATTTCCTATCAAGGCGAATTCAACTACAGGTGGTGTCGAAACGCCATCTGATTTTGAGAGTTCGAGCTACTTTGTTTTGATTTGTTAGTGTTTTGTTAGGAATGGTTGACATTTCGGACAGTAAACACTAACAATGCAATGCAAAAAACCGTGTGTTGTTTCTGTTGTTTTTAGATTGTTGTAGTATCGACACCACCTGTAGTTGAATTCGCCTTGATTTCCTATATATTTTGAAAATTTCTTAATACTTTAAGAATGTTTGTATGTATATTTGATTGCGAGTGCAATAGACTTAACGTTTTTAAATTTGCTTCTTATGTATGTATATGATATTGACATGTACAGTCAATTTTATAAACTTTCTGCTGTAATTAGTATTGAGGTTATTTTATTGAACTGGTAATGGGCTTTAATCCAAATTTAGATATTTTTTAATTAGGCTTAAGTTCGTTGAATTTAATTTTCATTAAATTCAAATGCACTTTCAATACATATGTACAGTACCTTGATCTTGTATTATAACCTCATTTGCCACCTCTTGTGATTATGACCAATCTATCTGATTACCAGAGCACTATTCATGGAACTTCCCAAATGTATGGAATGATGATGTCAATAGTGGTATCCACCAGCCTCTTTAACCTTTGTTACAACAATTTATTTGACTTTAAGAAACTGCAGTCTCTGCTTGGGCGCTAAAAAAATGTTCGATAATAGTTTTTACCGAATATGCAAAAAAACAATAAAGTTAAAAACCAAACCAAATCGCCAACTTTCATATTATGTTGAGGTTTCGACCATTTAACACGTTCTTGTTATCCAAGCACATAATCGCGTTGAAATATACGCCAAAATTGTGCCTTTAGATGAGAAATTAACTAATACCGTTTTGTATACGTCACAGAAGGGGTTTCTGCAATCTTTTCAGGAAGTGTATTTAGTGTTGACCCAATGAGAAGGTGAGCCGGTGTAAGAGCCTCGCCATCATTAGGATCCTCAGATAACGGGGCACTTGGCCGCGAGTTCAGTATGGCCTCTTTTTAGTCGGTCGGCAGGCAAATTTCCCATTATCTGTGTTGCCAATTTGGGCTTATACTTGAAGTAATGCAAGCAGCTTCTCACTATTTTTCGGGCTATTTCACGAGCGTTGATGACCTATATTCGTTGCCTCATTATACCGATTAGAATTTTTGGCCCACAATGATAATTGGTTAAGTGCAAGTGCTTCATGTACAGGTACGCAAATCTTGTATGCGTTGGCAACAGTAAGGGAAATTTTGCATCGTATGGAATATCTGCATTAAAAAGTTGACCGCCAACGCGTAACAAGCTAATTTTCCGACCATTTTGCTCAATATATTGTACAAATGGTGTAAGCTTCTGATACTTTGAACTCAATAGTTGTGAGTTTTTTATACATTTTATTTCCGCTTCAAATTCTTGTTGTTGTATTGACGCTATGATTTTATGAAAATACCATTCCATTTCTATGGCAGTCAACTATTTCGGTTTATTTTTATTTCCAGGCGTGATGAATCTATAAACATATGCGATAGTTCTTAAGACTTTTAAATACCATGAGTATCGACTTATTATTTCGAAAATTAAGTGGTTTTGCAATTGAGAAACAACGCACACAGATCTCAACTTTCTGACATCTGGCAAATTAGCTACCGCATTTGTTTTAAAGTGTGGATTGTCTGGCCAGTATTCTCTACATTGCTGCATGAAGTCTGGTCCTTCGAACCAAAAAGATGACCATAACTCGGTAACAGTACAGCCCCTTGACACAATATCTGCCGGATTTTTATTGGTTGGATCATGACGCCATTCTGCTTTATTGCTCCATTCTTGTATTTGAGATACACGGTTACCAACAAAAGTGTTGAGGGAAGAAGGTTGCATTTTTAACCAGTGTAATACGATCTCTGAGTCGGTCCAGAATATCAATCTGCAGAATATGGTGAAAGAAGCGCTTTGATTTGCCTCCACAAAGTTGCCAGTAAGTGCGCAGCACACAATTCGAGTCGTGGCAGTGTTATTGTTTTAGTAGGAGCAACTTTAGATTTCGCTGTTAATAGCCGTGTATATGTTTTTTTATTTTCGGTGGCAGCAACATAAAAACAACAACCATATGCACGGATTGAAGCGTCTGAGAACCCGTGAATTATAATTTTGTTTTTGATTGATGTATGACCATAACGGGGAATATAAACTTTTGAAATCCTTTCGATATCTGCTTTGAAATAACGCCATTGTGTATCTAGATTTTGGGGTATAGACTTATCCCAATCTAACTTGTTCATCCACAACTCCTGGAGTAATATCTTCGACTTAGTGATTATTGGACACACCAGCCCTAATGGATTGAACAACCTCGCAATTGTCGACAATATGTTACGCTTCGTTGACTTTAAGTTTTCTAAATCTTTCGGCATTTGAAATTTTAATACATCAGTACTTGGAGACCATTTGAGACCCAGGGTTTAAGTAGTTTCGTCACTATTAAAATCTAAAAGTTTTTCCTCCAAATAATCTTTGCTGTACAATTTGTGGTTTGAAAACCATTATGCAAGTTTGAACCCAGCCGAATCCAAAATGTGTGTTGTTTGTGTACGAATATTTTCCAATTCTTTTATGCTGTCACCACCTGATAGTAAATCGTCGACGTAAAACTCTTCTTAAATCACCCTTGCTCCTTCTAGAAATGTATTCCTATATTTTTCTGCTATCTCATGCAAACAACGTATTGCTAAAAAAGGGGCGAGTGATGTTCCATAATTCACCGTGTTTAATTGGAAGATCTGTATAGGCATGTTTAAGTTTTTTCTCCACAGAATCAGCTGGTACTTTCTATCTTCTTCATGAACTAAAACTTGCCGGTACATTTTAGTGATATCCGCGGTTATCGCATATTTTCTGAGACGAAACTTTAGCAGTATAGTATACAAATCTGGCTGAATAGTAGGACCAACTAATAATGTGTCACTCAACGACAATTGATACGACGTTTTAGCTGTCGCATCAAAAACTACGCGTAGTTTTGTAGTCACACTATCAGGTTTTAAAACAACTTGGTGTGGAATAAAATAGTGTGCATTGAGTGGAATTATATCATCAGTGGGCGTCATATGATTGAGATGCAAGTAATCTGCCATAAATTCATTATACATTTGCTGGATTTCTGGAGTTTTTGAAAGTCTTCTTTCAAGTGCTAAGAAACGGCGCCTCGCAACATCAAACGAAGAGCCTAGATAAGAAGGATCGGTCTTAAAAGGTAGGCGCACTTGAAAACGACCTTCTGGCAATAATTTAATATTTTCTTTAAAATGATCTTCACAAGCTTGGTGATCTTTAGAATGTTTTTGATTAAAATTTGGTAAATCATCAATTTGCCAAAACCTTTTTAACGTATAATCAATGTTTGCAATACGTCCTCCCCTTGAACCAAATGGCACGTTTTTTGCGCATGTTGAATTAATGGCGCAAATCGACCAGAGACCACCCATCCAAGAAGAGTCTTTTGCAATACTGGCATGGATTCGCCCAATTTTACTTGTCCCACGCACAAAAGGTTAAAAAACACGTCTGCACCCAATAATATATCAACCTTTTGTCGCTTGTGAACCTGTGGATCCGCAAGAACTATATTTTGAGGCAACTTCCAATTCTGCGTTGGAATGTTGACGTTAGGTTGAAACGTTGAAATAGATTTCATGATGTGAAAATCAGCAACGAATTCATAATCATTGAATCTTGACCTTACGACAGCAGAAGTCTGTTGACTTACATTAGCAGTTATTTCACCAATACCAGTAATGTGAATATTTGCATCAGAACGTTTAATTTTCAATCGATTAACACATTCATTGGTTATAATATTTATTTGTGAACCTGAATCAAGCATTGCGCGAGTACTTTGCAAATTTCCGTATTTATCACGTAATTGAACGACCGCAGTAGCAAGTAAAACCAAGTAATCGGCGGAATTAGTATGCATAGATGATGAAGTATTTTGAATAACGTTTTGAGTAGCATTTTGAGCAGCATTTTTCGAAGTTGATGGGGATTCCGAATTAGTGTTTGTAGGTTGGTTTTGTTGCCTATGCAATAAAGTATGGTGTGGACCTTTACATGTACTGCAGCGCGAGCTATTGCAATGTGAAACAGAGTGACTCTTTTTTAAACAATTTAAGCAAAGAGCATTTGATTTTATAAAATTATATCTCTGTGTAAAATCGGTCGATATGAACATTTTACAGCTGTAAATTTGATGGTCAGGTGCACGGCAGAAAATGCACTTAGGTGTATTAGCTTCTTGAGCGCACGTATATAGCAGATACAGTATCTACGGCTTTACGCAGCAAGATGCATTAGGTTTATTTATTTTTGGAATATCCAAAATTTGCTCTATGTTGTCAAAGAAGATTAAACATTTTTTGTCATATCGCTCTGCCAATCGTTGTAACGCTTTAGGGTAATTTTTTTCAGTGATCTGGAATGCTTTTACAGTGCGAAGAGCATCTCCATCCAAACAGGTTGGCTCATTATGAAAGGGAAAGGCGTCAAAAGGTTGTCTTGTTAAGCTTATGTCTGCAATAACATTTTATTAATTCATTAAAATGTTAGTAATTATTAATGTAGACTTGAATAATGTTTATAAATATGTTGATACTGCTATATTCCTTTTCTATAATGTATTGCGTGATCAGCAATAAACCAAATGAATCCGCAACAAAGTAAACGAAAAGGTTGGGTTCGATTTGGTTTCACAGCAAATATTAAATTTGGAAAATTTTTTTGTTGTTACAACAAGTTCTAAAGAAGAAAATAAATGTCTGAGTAGGTTTGATGCGTTTTCCAATGAACAATGTTTGACCGTATTTTGTGTATATGTACGTTCAAATTAGGAGAGTCAGCAGTGTAGCTACAACAAATATTATACACGCTTTCAAATGTAATGAAGATCAATGTTTATAATAGCAAGAACCACTGTAGTGATGGTTGTGAGAATTGGTCTTCTCAGCGACAACAACAACGAACTAGAGTAGCGGTTAATTTCCTATCAAGGCGAATTCAACTACAGGTGGTGTCGAAACGCCATCTGATTTTGACAGTTCGAGCTACTTTGTTTTGATTTGTTAGTGTTTTGTTAGGAATGGTTGACATATTGGACAGTAAACACTAACAATGCAATGCAAAAAACCGTGTGTTGTTTCTGTTGTTTTTGGATTGTTGTAGTATCGACACCACCTGTAGTTGAATTCGCCTTGATTTCCTATATATTTTGAAAATTTCTTAATACTTTAAGAATGTTTGTATGTATATTTGATTGCGAGTGCAATAGACTTAACGTTTTTAAATTTGCTTCTTATGTATGTATATGATATTGACATGTACAGTCAATTTTATAAACTATCTGCTGTAATTAGTATTGAGGTTATTTAATTGAACTGGTAATGGGTTTTAATCCAAATTTAGATATTTTTTAATTAGGCTTAAGTTCGTTGAATTTAATTTTCATTAAATTCAAATGCACTTTCAATACATATGTACAGTACCTTGATCTTGTATTATAACCTCATTTGCCACCTCTTGTGATTATGACCAATCTATCTGATTACCAGAGCACTATTCATGGAACTTCCCAAATGTATGGAATGATGATGTCAATAGTGGTATCCACCAGCCTCTTTAACCTTTGTTACAACAATTTATTTGACTTTAAGAAACTGCAGTCTCTGCTTGGGCGCTAAAAAAATGTTCGATAATAGTTTTTACCGAATATGCAAAAAAACAATAAAGTTAAAAACCAAACCAAATCGCCAACTTTCATATTATGTTGAGGTTTCGACCATTTAACACGTTCTTGTTATCCAAGCACATAATCGCGTTGAAATATACGCCAAAATTGTGCCTTTAGATGAGAAATTAACTAATACCGTTTTGTATACGTCACAGAAGGGGTTTCTGCAATCTTTTCAGGAAGTGTATTTAGTGTTGACCCAATGAGAAGGTGAGCCGGTGTAAGAGCCTCGCCATCATTAGGATCCTCAGATAACGGGGCACTTGGCCGCGAGTTCAGTATGGCCTCTTTTTAGTCGGTCGGCAGGCAAATTTCCCATTATCTGTGTTGCCAATTTGGGCTTATACTTGAAGTAATGCAAGCAGCTTCTCACTATTTTTCGGGCTATTTCACGAGCGTTGATGACCTATATTCGTTGCCTCATTATACCGATTAGAATTTTTGGCCCACAATGATAATTGGTTAAGTGCAAGTGCTTCATGTACAGGAACGCAAATCTTGTATGCGTTGGCAACAGTAAGGGAAATTTTGCATCGTATGGAATATCTGCATTAAAAAGTCGACCGCCAACGCGTAACAAGCTAATTTTCAGACCATTTTGCTCAATATCTTGTACAAATGGTGTAAGCTTCTGATACTTTGAACTCAATAGTTGTGAGTTTTTTATACATTTTATTTCCGCTTCAAATTCTTGTTGTTGTATTGTCGCTATGATTTTATGAAAAGACCATTCCATTTCTATGGCAGTCAACTGTTTCGGTTTATTTTTATTTCCAGGCGTGATGAATCTATAAACATATGCGATAGTTCTTAAGACTTTTAAATACGATGAGTATCGACTTATTATTTCGAAAATTAAGAGGTTTTGCAATTGAGAAACAACGCACACAGATCTCAACTTTCTGACATCTGGTTAATTAGCTACCGCATTTGTTTTAAAGTGTGGATTGTCTGGCCAGTATTCTCTACCTTGCTGCATGAAGTCTGGTCCTTTGAACCAAAAAGATGACCATAACTCGGTAACAGTATAGCCCCTTGACACAAAATCTGCCGGATTTTTATTGGTTGGAACATGATGCCATTCTGCTTTATTGCTCCATTCTTGTATTTGAGATACACGGTTACCAACAAAAGTGTTGAGGGAAGAAGGTTGCATTTTTAACCAGTGTAATACGATCTCTGTGTCGGTCCAGAATATCAATCTGCAGAATATGGTGAAAGAAGCGCTTTGATTTGCCTCCACAAATTTGCCAGTAAGTGCGCAGCACACAATTCGAGTCGTGGCAGTGTTATTGTTTTAGTAGAAGCAACTTTAGATTTCGCTGTTAATAGCCGTGTATATGTTTTTTGATTTTCGGTGGCAGCAACATAAAAACAACAACCATATTCACGGATTGAAGCGTCTGAGAACCCGTGAATTGTAATTTTGTTTTTGATTGATGTATGAACATAACGGGGAATATAAACTTTTGAAATCCTTTGAAATAACACCATTGTGTATTTAGATTTTGGGGTATAGACTCATCCCAATCTAACTGGTTCATCCACAACTCCTGGAGTAATATCTTCGACTTAGTGATTATTGGACACACCAGCCCTAATGGATGGAACAGCCTCGCAATTGTCGACAATATGTTACGCTTCGTTTTCTAAATCTTTCGGCATTTGAAATTTTAATACATCAGTACTTGGAGACCATTTGAGACCCAGGGTTTTAGTAGTTTCGTCACTATTAAAATCTAAAGGTTTTTCCTCCAGATAACCTTTGCAGTACAATTTGTGGTTTGAAAACCATTTTGCAAGTTTGAACCCAGCCGAATCCAAAATGTGTGTTGTTTGTGTACGAATATTTTCCAATTCTTCTATGCTGTCACCACCTGATAGTAAATCGTCGACGTAAAACTCTTCTTAAATCACGCTTGCTCCTTCTAGAAATGTATTCCTATATTTTTCTGCTATCTCATGCAAACAACGTATTGCTAAAAAAGGGTAGGGTGATGTTCCATACGTCACCGTGTTTATTTAGAAGATCTGTATAGGCATGTTTGAGTTTTTTCTCCACAGAATCAGCTGGTACTTTCTATCTTCTTCATGAACTAAAACTTTCCAGTACATTTTAGTGATATCCGCGGTTATCGCATATTTTCTGAGACGAAACTTTAGAAGTATAGTATACAAATCTGGCTTAATAGAAGGACCACCTAATAATGTGTCATTCAACGACAATTGAGACGACGTTTTAGCTGACGCATCAAAAATTACACGTAGTTTTGTAGTCACACTATCAGCTTTTAAAACAACTTGGTGTGGAATAAAATAGTGTGCATTGAATGGAATTATATCATCAGTGGGCGTCATATGATTGAGATGCAAGTAATCTGCCATAAATTCATTATACATTTGCTGGATTTCTGGAGTTTTTGAAAGTCTTCTTTCAAGTGCTAAGAAACGGCGCCTCGCAACATCAAACGAAGAGCCTAGATAAGAAGGATCGGTCTTAAAAGGTAGGCGCACTTGAAAACGACCTTCTGGCAATAATTTAATATTTTCTTTAAAATGATCTTCACAAGCTTGGTGATCTTTAGAAAGTTTTTGATTACAATTTGGTAAATCATCAATTTGCCAAAACCTATTTAACGTACAATCAATGTTGTGCAATACGTCCTCCCCTTGAACCAAATGGCACGCTTGTTGCGCATGTTGAATTAAATCGCACAGAGACCACCCATCCAAGAAGAGTCGTTTGCAATACTGGCATGGATTCGCCCAATTTTACTTGTCCCACGCACAAAAGGTTAAAAAACACGTCTGCACCCAATAATATATCAAGCTTTTGTCGCTTGTGAAACTGAGAATCCGCAAGAACTATATTTTGAGGCAACTTCCAATTCTGCGTTGGAATGTTGACGTTAGGTTGAAACGTTGAAATAGATTTCATGATGTGAAAATCAGCAACGAATTCATAATCATTGAATCTTGACCTTACGACAGCAGAAGTCTGTTGACTTACATTAGCAGTTATTTCTCCAATACCAGTTGTTGTGGTGAAATATTTTCCTCAAAAATAAAAATCGGAAAAAAAAGAAATTTGGGGTTTAGGGCTTTTTAAAAAATGGTTTATTAATTTTTTCGTAAAACACTTACGTTCGGGTAGGGGTTCGTATAAAAAATAACATAAGAAAAATAGAAAAAAGAGCTTCGATATAAACTAAAAAGAAAGATAGGCGCTAGAACACAGAGAGAAAGAAAAGAAAGAAAAAAAGTGTCAAACAGCGTAAAGGGTTACTAACTGAACACCTAACTGGGGTATTTCATACGTAAACATCCCGCCCCCCTTGCACGAGTGCAACAAGAGGCTAAGGAAACAAAATTCAAAAAATTCAGGGTTCAGTTAGTAATTAAATTAATCTACAAATTCAAAAATAATTAATGCCAAAATAATATAAATATTTTTATAGAAATACTGCAATTCCATATTGCGCGAAAAATAAAAAATAAACAATGCGAAACTCAATTTAAACGCCCATTTTGGACGTTAATTACAATAGTGGCAGCGTGTTGTGGTAATGGTGGTGATTGTTGCGAACGAGGTTGAACTGGCTGCGACTGTTGTTGCAATTCTGCTAGCTGCCGTCGAAGCAGTTGTATTTGTTGTCGTAGCTGCTCGGGGTCTTGGGCATCCTTGTGATGGCTCCCTTTGTTTTTCTTTTTGTTGGCTCTCTTGTTGTTTTTCTTGGCCTTCTTGGTTCTCGGGGTTTCAGTGGAAGTTGATCCGTTGTTATCCGTGCGGGGTCTGTTTTTACCTTCTTTGAAACGATGTAACAGGGTGTGATGTTCCGCTAAGCACTCCATGCACCTATCCCTGCTGGTACACTTGTCTTTCAAGTGTGAGTGTGCAAGGCAGTTAAAGCAGTACCGATACTTCGATACCACCTTCCATCGCTCTCCCACCGACATTTTACGAAACTTGGGGCATTTCCTAATCGCATGCTCCCTCTTACACACACGGCAATCCCGCAAGCTCTCATCGCGCTGCGTAAGTGCTACATCGGCTTGAACGCCTGTGGGCTCTTTAGTGGAACGGTGGACCTCGAAGCGAGCAACAGACTTAGACATTCTAAAAAAATAGGGGGGTAAGAAAAACCACAGAGAAAAAAATTGTTAGTTGGAGTTCGAATTAGGAAGGAGAACAAGCTTCACAATTGGACGGGTAATAATGCCAGAAGCTGTCCTCACGTCAGCGACCCTAACTTTAGAATCCTGACCACAGTAGACCTTCTCTACTCGACCTAATCTCAACTAAGTCCCCTACTACAAAGTCCCTCTCAGGAAGCTTCCATTTTGCGCGTTTATGGAGCTCCTTTAAATATTCCTCTTTCCACCTTAGGGCAAACTGGTGGTGAAGAATCTTTAGCTTCTGCCACCGGTTGGCAAGACTAATGGACAAATTCGAAGTGTCTGGTTCGGCCCGCCCTAGCAACGGACCACCGACCAAAAAATGACCAGGGGTTAAAGGCACTAAATCAGTGGGGTTATCGCTCATTGCACACAAGGGTCTAGAGTTCAAGCAGGCTTCAATTCGGGTCAACATTGTCTCGAACTCTAGGTATGTAAACTTCTGACAATTGGAAATTCTTTTCAAATGGGTCTTGAAACTCTTAACTCCGGCTTCCCATAAGCCCCCCATATGAGGTGCACCAGGAGGGATAAAGTGCCATTCCAGCGGCTCTTCGGGGGCAAGGGCAAGAACTTTTTCTTTCAATTCTTGCAAAAACTTCCTGCGATCGATGGTGAGGAGTTTCGCAGCTCCCATTATCGGAATACATATGTCTAGGTACCGAGCGACGGGCTATAAAACGGGTAAAAGCTGATAAAAAAGCTTCTGAGCTCATATCCTCGGTCACTTCTAAATGAATTGCCTTTGTGCCAAAGCAAACAAATACTACGACATAGCCCTTTGACATTCGACAACCTCTCCCACTGTAAGATTTAATGTCAAATGGTCCAGCGAAATCGACACCAGTATGGTCAAATGGTCTGCCAATAGACGTTCTTTCCGGGGGCAATGCAGCCATCATTTGGCGACTGGTTTGCTTACGCTAAATAACGCATTCCTTACAGTTATTCACGATCGTGCGTACTAAATTCCGGAGTTTAGGAACCCAAAATTCGATCCTCACAATCCGCATAAGCAGCGAGTTTCCACCATGTAGCGAGTATTTGTGGACATACTCTAGGTACAGTCGGGTGAAAGGAGCAGAATAGGGTAGTATTTTCGGAAACCGTTTATCATATGTAAGACCATTGGATTGGGATAGACGACCATTTACTCTCATGAGCTTGCTTGAATCAAGAAACGGATTCAAAGAAATTAATTTACTCCCTCGGAATAAACCTTCGCCTTTCGAAAGTTGGGAGTATTCGGGTAAGTAAGACTGCTGAGATAAAAGAGTTAAACGGGTTTTTACAAATACAATCTCAGATTTGGATAACTGCTGGGGGTCATAACAACTGTTACCCTTTCGTAAATTACGGTAAAATCGGAAAATATATGCAATGACTCGCAACGCTCGGGGTAAACTTGAAAGCCGTATGAGTAAATCATCAGGTTTATTTGTATGGGTAAAATGAGTCATAATATTTCTCGTCTCGAGATTTGTGTGATAAACAATTTGAGATTGGGGCCAATTCTCCTTAGGTTGACTTAACCACTGCGGGCCATGCCACCATAAAGAGTTATCAATCAAATCCCGCGCTAGAGATCCGCGGCTTGCCATATCAGCGGGGTTACTCTTAGAGTCGACATGAGACCAATTCTCAGTACCAACTTTTTTAAGAATCAACGCAACTCTATTTGCCACAAAAGTAGGCCAGTGGCACGGGGGTTTCTGTAACCAGGATAAAACAATGGTGGAATCAGTCCAACAATGGATCCTTTTCCTGAGCAAGTCCATTTGACTACACAACGCCTCCACCATATTTGCCAATAATGCTGCTCCGCAGAGCTCTAGACGGGGTAATGTCTCGCATTTTACCGGCGCCACTTTTGTTTTCGCCGCCAGTAAAAAAGTTGTTATCTTCTTACTGGGCGCAATAGCACGTATATATAAAGTTGCAGCGTATGCCTTTTCAGAAGCATCGCAGAAGCCATGAATCTCTACATAAAAATCGGGGTGAAAATTAACCCATCTTGGAATATTAATTTTCTCAATTTGCGGGTAGTCCTCTAAAAATGCGTGCCATTTCTTTAGAGTTAGGGGGGTCAAACATTCATCCCAATCCGTCTTGTCTTTCCAAATTTGCTGCATTATCATCTTAGCGACAATAATTTTAGGGGAAAGCCATCCAGCCGGGTCGAAAGGCTTTGCTATTTCGGACAAGACAGCACGCTTTGTAACAAAATCCCTGAGAATTACCAGAGGAGACTTCGCGAATGTGACCTAGCTCAACATACTCACTAATTACTTTATCATATTGTAATTTTATGTCGGGGTTTCGTAAAAGGCGAGTTTCGTTTCTCTTAAATTGTGCCAACGCGCTATCGCGTGATTGTCCTAAAGAAAGGTTTAGCGAAAACTCCCGTTTAAAGGGTAAGGACACTACATATCGGCCATCCGGGTTTCTATATGTTGTCGACTGGTAATGTTGTTCGCAAAACTTTTCAGTTTCGGTAAGCTGGGTCGCCTTTGGAACTTCTTCCAGTTCCCAAAAACGAGAAAGTTGATTATTTAAATCAATGTGGTTGAAAAAGGATTGAACCGAGTTAAGGGGGTTGTCATGAAAAACTTTACCAGTCACAATCCAACCGAACATAGTATTCTGAGCGATAAGGTTGCCACTTGAGTGTTTCTCAACTTCGGGTAATAATATCTGGGGGTACACGCGCGTAAACTTAATATCAGTCCTACCAATTTCGGGAAAATCGGCGGAGCTGACATTGGAGACTGAGCACGTTGGCAACCGGCCGGTCAACTTCTCTACAACGTATGCTTCGCATTGAATTCTAAAACCGGGGTTTGTTGTAGAACTAATTGTAATGAAGCATATTTTGGAAGTTGTTGCAGTCAAAGTGCCATCCAGACCGGTAATTTTCGTAATGGCAGACGAAATTGTGGGCAAACAGAGTTTCCTCTGCAACCTTTGAGAAATAAAAGTTGCCTGAGAAGCAGGATCAATCAGTGCTCGAGCCAAACATTTGATATCGCCGACGGAAACTTTACAAGTCGTCGTCCCTAGCAATACCACAGAATGAGGATTTGTATTTACATGTGTGGCGTACGTCTGAAATGATCTCGCAGCGCTTGAAGTGGAGGGTCTCATATCGGGGTGAATTTGGGGTGGACTGTAATTCGCCGCAGAGGGACCAGAGTTTCTATTTTCATTAGGGTGAGAATTAAATGCGTTCGCACGGGACAAGTTAGGATTCACGGGGTTGCTAATTACGGAACTATTCGAGCGACCTAGGTTTCGAGTTACCGAGGTAAGACTATTTGGTTCGGCACTCTTATGTAAAAGCGAATGATGTTTCTGTTTACACATGAAACAAACATGAATGCTTTTACACGTTCTGTATTCATGGGAAGATGCCAGACAGTTAGTGCAAAATTTCAGCCTGCCTACTGTCACCAAACGTTCTTCAACACTCTGTCCAAAAAATACCGGACACAACCTATGGGGGTGTTTCTCTGGGCATAAGCCACATTGAATCATATTCTGACCACGATCCGTCTAAGTCACAAACGTTTTAAAATTTCTGGAATCATTTGATGATTTTTTCGAGTTATTAGAGTTACTACTCTTAATGGGGTTTTGAGGGGGTTTGAATGCGATCCCTTAATATCATAAACTGATTCCAGAGTTGTATAACGCAATGTTAGGAACTTGTCCATTTCAGCCCATATTGGCATATCTGCATCGCGTTTTTCAGACTGCTCCCAGAGACTTAACGTGGCATCAGGCAGTTTTGTAGACGCAATATAAACAAAAAGTACGTCCCAGGTATCGGTCTTCACATTGAGTAGTGACAGATTAGTGATGCAATCGTTTATGGTTCTCTGAAGTTCCTTAATATTGGGTCCAGTTTCGCGGGTAATAGGGCTTATATTCAAAAGAATTTTCAACTGAGCGTTAATGAGAACACGCTTATTCTCATACCTGTCCATTAGATTTTTCCACGCGGTGGGAAAGCCATCCCTTGTCAATGGGCAATTACGGATCATTTTATGCGGCTCCCCCTTTGTATACTGCAGAAGATAGTACATCTTCGAAGCGGGGTCTATTCTGGGATTATCCGCAACCATACTTTTAAATGATTCACGGAATGAAGGCCACTTTAAATAATCTCCGTAAAATGGATCTATTTCGCAGGGAGGTAAATGGGCAGACGGAATGAAATTATGCTCGTGAGCCTTTGCATTTTTCAAGGATTCTTTTAAACGCTCTAAATGCTCTGATATGACAGAAACTCCTCGTACATAAGTAACGTACGAACTCATGTACTTTTGCTTCACTTCAATAATCTAAATTTTAGAATCACTCTCAGCTAGAACCAATAAAGAGTCATATGATTCCCTGACTGCTTCCCATAAACGATGCAGTTCCTTTTCGTGAATACCTAAAGACGCAGCACTATGTTCCGATGGGGGGATAATGCTAACATAGGTCTCGAATTCAGCCATTCGGTCACAACTCCTAATTAAATCATTCACGGTCACCATCTTAAAAATTGATTTGGGCATAACAAAATTTATATATTATAAAAAATTCGAAAAAACACAGGGTAAATATTGATTTATCAAATATCAAGATAAATCGACAAAAGAGTGATAATATTTTGAAAAAGCGGGTGATAAATGAGAAAAATAGTACCTTAGGTGTTAGGGGATGATAAACGGGTAGAGAGAGATACGAAATATGTCTCTTTCGCACAAAAATTAAATTAAAAAATATAATAAAGTACGACTTATACTATTTATTAAATTTCTCTTTGTATTTAACAATACTAAAAGTAATTTTTTACACTGTTGGCTTCAATTTATTAAAGGCAAAATCGGGTTGAGACTTAAAAAACCGGGTAAAAAGTCAATTCCATAAAAAATATTCACTATAGAACATAAATTATGACAATTACTCACAGTGTAAAAGCACTTTTAGGAATAAAAAAGGTGTAAAAACTCCTATTACAAAAGTGTTGCACAATATAAAACACGAGTACTCGCTTCGGGTACAGCGAATAAAAGTATTATTTAGAAAAAAATTATTTTCAGCACTTCTTTAAATTAATTCCAATAAAACGGTAAAAAAATTACACGCTCTGTACAGGGTTTCATTCGATTTATCGCGTTTTATATAGTAAAAATAGCACAAATATTTAAAAACGACCGAATAATCGTATTATTCGTTCACTCTGAAACAATGCAACACTAATGTAATGTGTGTTATAATATTAAAACAATGTTACAATATAAATAGCAATAAAGAAACAACACTTTTTACCGTGAGAGAGTGAGTTTGCACGCAGTTTAAAAAATATTAATTTTCGGATCCAATTGAGTGAGTCTTTTAAAAATGTTTATTTAATTAATATCAAAATTAATACTAAAAAATTTACAACATTGCCGTCCGTCTGTTTTGTTTATTTAAATAGCGAGTAAAAATAGTTTAACAAGCACTGGGTTTATGCTGTTAAACGTTTTATATTAACACCGAGTTAACAACAGAACAGAGCTTTATGTTAGACACTGAATGTTATCACAATTAGCAATGTTGTTGGTAAAAAATGCACTGGGGTTTTTTTTCTTCTTTTGTCTTTATGCAGATATAAAAAGTAAATAAAAGGTTTAACATTTATTTACTTTTTTTTCTATATTGTAACACTTTTAATTTTAAACACTTTAATCACTTGCCAATTATCACAAATGACTTACCTTTTTTTTTGTTGAAATAGGGGAGGGTAAAATTAATGTTACTAGAAGTTTTAATCAGAGTAATTAGTTGCACCGGCAAGTTAGGCGCCTTCTTCCTTCGGGTATTTTACTGGAAAATAAAATATTTTTAAAGTAAAATATTTCACTGGGGAATGGGTAATCCGGTTCGTATGGACCAAAAAATGTTGTGGTGAAATATTTTCCTCAAAAATAAAAATCGGAAAAAAAAGAAATTTGGGGTTTAGGGCTTTTTAAAAAATGGTTTATTAATTTTTTCGTAAAACACTTACGTTCGGGTAGGGGTTCGTATAAACAATAACATAAGTAAATAGAAAAAAGAACTTCGATATAAACTAAAAAGAAAGATAGGCGCTAGAACACAGAGAGAAAGAAAAGAAAGAAAAAAAGTGTCAAACAGCATAAAGGGTTACTAACTGAACACCTAACTGGGGTATTTCATATGTAAACACCAGTAATGTGAATATTTGCATCAGAACGTTTAATTTTCAATCGATTAACACACTCATTGGTTATAATATTTATTTGTGAACCTGAATCAAGCATTGCGCGAGCACTTTGCAAATTTCCGTATTTATCACGTAATTGAACGACCGCAGTAGCAAGCAAAACCAAGTTATCGGCGGAATTAGTATGCATAGATGATGAAGTATTTTGAATAACGTTTTGAGTAGCATTTTGAGCAGCATTTTTCGAAGTTGATGGGGATTCCGAATTAGTGTTTGTAGGTTGGTTTTGTTGCCTATGCAATAAAGTATGGTGTGGACCTTTACATGTACTGCAGCGCGAGCTATTGCAATGTGCAACAGAGTGACCCTTTTTTAAACAATTTAAGCAAAGAGCATTTGATTTTATAAAATTATATCTCTGTGTAAAATCGGTCGATATGAACATTTTACAGCTGTAAATTTGATGGTCAGGTGCACGGCAGAAAATGCACTTAGGTGTATTAGCTTCTTGAGCGCACGTATATAGCAGATACAGTATCTACGGCTTTACGCAGCAAGATGCATTAGGTTTATTTATTTTTGGAATATCCAAAATTTGCTCTATGTTGTCAAAGAAGATTAAACATTTTTTGTCATATCGCTCTGCCAATCGTTGTAACGCTTAAGAGTAATTATTTTCAGTGATCTGGAATGCTTTTACAGTGCGAAGAGCATCTCCATCCAAACAGGTCAACAGGTGGTTAAATTTTTCAATAGACGTTAACGTTGGCTCATTATAAACTAAATTGTAAAACGAATTAATAAAATTCTTATAGTCTGAATATTTGCCATCAAAAGTCGGCAGCTTCAAATTTGCAAACGATTTAATGGGCGTGCTGACAAAGTGTTATCTAAAAAAGAACTTTCTCTTGGTAGGCGAGAACCAAGTAACGACATAACTTTTGTTTCGGCACTAATGCATAGCTCTTCGATTTCAGGACGACGATCGTCTTGGGGATATATGTTTTCGATTGCAGTTTGACAGCTCATTATGTGCTTGATGTAGGAATTTAAAATGTCAAGCCTACATTCCATTTCAACTGCTGACCGCTCAGTATTACCTATGTTATTCTTGATGCGTGTAATATTACCTTTAGCGATGCTTCTTTGCTGACGTAATGTAGTTAAATTATCTGAAACTGCAGTTGCAGCTTCACTAGAATCTGAATCTGCAGGCATTTTAGTTTCTTTTTAATTTAACTTTGATATGGAATTATGTTAGAGGGCGTCAAAAGTTTGTATTGTGTATGTGTATATCTGCAATAACTTTTTATCAATTCCACTAAAATGTTAGTAATTATTAATGTAGACTTGAATAATGTTTATAAATATATTGATACTGCTATGTTCCTTTTCTATAATGTATTGCGTGATCAGCAACAAACCAAATGCATCCTCAACAAAGTAAACGAAAAGGTTGGGTTCGATTTGGTTTCACAGCAAATATTAAATTTGGAAAAATTTTTTGTTGTTACAAAAAGTTCTAATGAAGAAAATAAATGTCTGAGTAGGTTTGATGCGTTTTCCAATGAACAATGTTTGACCGTATTTTGAGTATATGTACGTACAAATTAGGAGAGTCAGCAGTGTAGCTACAACAAATATTATACACGCTTTCAAATGTAATGAAGATCAATGTTTATAATAGAAAGAACCACTGTAGTGATGGTTGTGAGAATTGGTCTTCTCAGCGACAACAACAACGAACTAGAGTAGCGGTTAATTTCCTATATATTTTTAAAATTTCTTAATACTTTACGAATGTTTGTATGTATATTTGATTGCGAGTGCAATAGACTTAACGTTTTTAAATTTGCTTCTTATGTATGTATATGATATTGACATGTACAGTCAATTTTTATAAACTATCTGCTGTAATTAGTATTGTGGTTATTGAACTGTTAATGGTTTTTAATCCAAATTTAGATATTTTTTAATTAGGCTTAAGTTCATTGAATTTAATTTTCATTAAATTCAAATGCACTTTCAAAATACCTTGATCTTGTATTATAACCTCATTTGCCACCTCTTGTGATTATGACCAATCTATCTGATTACCAGAGAACTATTCATGGAACTTCCCAAATGTATGGAATGATGATGTTAATAGTGGTATCCACCAGCCTCTTTAACCTTTGTTACAACGATTTATTTGACTTTAAGAAACTGCAGTCTCTGCTCGGGCGCCAAAAAATGTTCGATAATAGTTTTTACCGAATATGCAAAAAAACAATAAAGTTAAAAGGGCAAACAACAAAAAAAAGAAAAATTTATTTCTACGTCTTTATGCGCTTAACAAACCAGTGCGACTGCACAGGTTGTTGGTTTTATTCAGTATATCTCTTGCACATTTAAACATATTATAAAATAAGATGCGTTTGATTCTTTACAATATGTACTCTCTTATAAAATAATACTCAACAAGTTAAAGTGCTATATTCGGCTGTGCCGAATCTTTGATACCCTCCACCGACAGGAGTGGGCTCTATATGACAAATACATATATATTTTTAACTAATCTTCACAATAACGAACGTCAGCATTAAAGTTGTTTGCGGTTTAGACTTATATTAAGGTATTGACCGACAATAAGAAAGTTTTATGCGTTTCTTGTTAAAACTTTGAACTGGTTTCAGTAAAATATCATGATTCGTAAAAGTTTTAGCCGAACTAAAATAATTTTTATGAGGGTAATTTGTATTGGACCTATGGTAAATTATGGCCCAATTATCCCAAAATTCTGAAGACTGATTTCAGGTATTACAAAAAATAAATTAGAATAAATTTCAATACAGCAGTGTAATTAGTTTTAGCGTTAACAGTGAATTTCACATAACTGCATGATATTCTTTCTGGCCATATGAATTTAAGTAAGAAATTTTACCGCAATATCTATATCTGTGACGGTTTAAGACGAATTTTATTATTATCCCAAAGTTAGCTTTATTTGGTTTTAGGCGCAATAAACTGTTTTCCGAGAGTAGGGTTTATATGTGACCTAGTGTAAATTATGGACCAATCTTCACGAAATTTGGCAGTGTGATTTCTCATCCTATAAAACTGTGACGTACCGAATTAAAGTATGCTAGCGTTATTTATTGCGGTTTTAGGCGTACTAAACTGTTTTCCGGGAGTAGGGTTTATATGGGGCCTAGTGTATATTATGGACCGATCTTCAAAAAATTTTACAGTATGATTTCTGGTTATATAAAACTGTGACGCACCAAATTTTAATATCATAGCGTTATTTATTACGGTTTTAGGCGTACTAAACTCTTTTTCAGGAGTAGGGTTTATATGGGACCTAGTGTAAATTATGGACCGATCTTCAAAAAATGTTAGTGTTATTTCTGGTCCTATAAAAGTGTGACGTACCAAATTTAAGTATGCTAGCGTTATTTATTGCGGTTTTAGGCGTACTAAACTGTTTTCCGGGAGTAGGGTTTATATGGGGACTAGTGTAAATTATGGACCGATCTTCAAAAAGTTTTACAGTGTGAATTCTGGTCCTATACAACTGTGACGTACCAAAGTTTAGTATGATAGCGTTATTTATTACGGTTTTAAGCGTACTAAGCTGTTTTCCGGGAGTAATGTTTATATGGGACCTAGTGTAAATTATGGACCGATCTTCAAAAAATTTTACAGTGTGATTTCTGGTCCTATAAAACTATGACGTACCAAATGTAAGTATGCTATCGCTTTTTATTGCGGTTTTAGGCGGACTAAACTGTTTTCCGCGAGATGGGCTTATATGGGGCCTATGGTAAATTATGGACCGATCGTCGTTTACCAGTATGATTTGCAGTCATACAAACCAAATTCGAGAAAAATTTTATGTCATTCCGTGCATTATTAAACCATTTATATTAGTTTTTGTATCAAAATTATAAATTTTTTTAGGGAGGTGGTTCCACATTTTGATTCATAGTTCCGATCCTACTGAACCGATTTTGCTGGATTTCAATCCCAAACTGCTTAGGATAACTACAAGCAATTTGAGACCAAGTTTGTTCTTTTCTTTTGCGTTTTTCGAAAGTGAGCGTGTTTTCAACAGACGGACAGACGGACATGGCTAAATCGACTTAGAATTACTCAAGGAGACAAAATATATATACTTTATGGGGTCTTAGATGCAAGGACCGGAAAACGTTTTTGTTTTATGTTTTTTAAAAAATATTTATCATTGGTGTTCGAAAAATATTTTAAACTGTACAATAAACATAAATAGATAAAAATATTTTGTTTAATATTGTTTCTTTAAGTTCAAAATAATAAAGTTCTCAAAAAAAAAGGTATTTAGAAAAATATTTTTTTTTGTACAAAAAATTACGAACCGAAAATTTTATTTTTTCTTATTAAAAATTTAAAACTCATGCGTACAAAATAATTTTTTTTCATCAGTTTAAAAAAATAAAAGCAAACACAAAAAAAAGATATTTATTTTTTCAGTACAATATTATTTTGTGCATGAAAAGAAAAAAAGAACCGAAAACTTAAAATTGAATTTTTTTATTTGACAAAATTAAAAGTCGTACGTACAAAATTATAGTAAAAAATCTATAAAGTTAATTAATAATAAGTAGTTATAACATGATAAAGATTATCCTAGAACTAAATAGTAATTTTATCAATTAGTTTGATGTTGAGTTTGAGCAACAATAAATTTTCTAAATGCTCAGAACTTAAATTCCTTCTATTTTTGGTCATAATAATTGGCAAAGCACTGAAGGCTCTTTCCACAGATACCTGTGTTGCGGGTACAGCTAATGCAACAGCAGCTAGTTTTGACAATAAAGGATCTCTAAAGCTTTTGTTTTTCCAGAATTCCAATACATTAGCACTAAATGGCAACTTTTCCTCGTGTTGCAGTTTTTCTAATGAGTCCTGCACAGACGAACAATTACGGTTTGCTACATTTAGTGAATTTATTTCCAATTTACGGTAACGTTCTACATTACTACCTGTTGTTGACACGCATTTGCTTGTTCTGTCTTCACCTAAGTTATTGTCGCTTATCTCGCCAGTCATTTTTAATTTATTGTAAATTGTAAGGATATGAGACTGAAATATATATATGTATATTTATATTGTTTTATGAAGTTTGGAAAAGAATGCATTTATGCATATAGTACATAAAGTTATAAAAATACTTACAATTGCTGCTTTTTTTTGACTCTCATTTAGGTAAGTTGATCCTATGTAATTAAATCTTTGATCCATATATAAAGCAGCTAAAAATGCTTTATTATCAACCAGAGTTTCTTTTCTTCTCTTTAAAGATTCTTGTAATGACTTAGCAATTGAGTTATTGTTTAAAAACTCGTCAAGCTCAGTTTCACACACGAGCCATTCTCTAAAAAAATCTCCCATAACAAGTTGATTGTACTGCAACAATGTAGTTGCATCTGCAATTGGCTTGAAGCTTTCTTGGAACAGTTTACAAAATTCCCAATCAACTTTTGTAGTACATGTGTTGCTAGATTCAACCCACAGTTTGCATTCCATCAGCGATTTAATCATTTCATATGTAGAGCTCCATCTGGTGGAGTTGTCTAAAACTGGCAATGGGCCGTGTTTCGACTCTCGCATTTTCTTTCTAATAAACTTGACACTTTCCCTACATTTACTCACTTCAATTTTTAAATTTTTTAACACATCCCATGCTACCAATTGCAATGTATGTGCAGCACAGTGTACAACTGATATAAATTCAGAGACGTAATTGGATGTATTATCGAACATCTGATCGTTAAAATCTTCATTAATTTCTACATCGTTTTCAGTTCCATTCCTATTGTGAATACCTCAACTTCAAAATTTTTATTAATTATTTGAATATTAATTCCCATTATACTTCTCTCCATTCTACTTGCAATGTCTAATTTTAAGCAAATATATTTTTGATGCATAATTTCTTTTATTTCTTGGCAAAGAGATTTTGCCATGTCATTTATGGTCACACCAATCGATTTGGAATTATACTTTATTCCAAACCCATCTGTCCACGGTTGCAGAAGGTTCTGAAACGCTTCATTGTCAAAAACGCGGAATGACATATGCATTTCTGTTACCGCTTTAACCACTGATTTAACATATTCACTTCTGTTCATGTTTAGGGAAACTTGTTGAAGTTTTAGTTTCTTTTTTTGCTGTGGCGAATTTGAAGATTCACCTTCTTCTGTAACAATATGCACACTGTGTAATGAGGAATAATGACGCTTAACATTTCCCATATGAGCCTTAAGTTCTTTATTACACAACAAGCACTTTCCTGTACTGTTTTCACCCAGCTCTAAGTAACGCTTCATATTGTAACGTTTTTCACGACCCATTTATGCACACAGTTTAGTATAACGTATTATTAAGAAAACTTTTTTGCAATTACAATTTTAAACACAATTTTATATTATAAATTTAATTAAAATTACACAATACTAATTAAAATTCACAATTTTAACTTCAAAACTGATTTTTTATTGTTAGTTTCTAAAAACATATTTTTCTCAAAAACGTTTTTTTTAAGAATTTTATTATTTTTGAACTTTGAAGAACAAATCAAATAAATTAATTTTTATTTTTTTTTTTTTTGTACAGTTGAAAATATTTTTTGAACACCAATGATAAATGTTTTTCAAAAAAAAAAAAAGAAATAAAAAAAACGTTTTTGTGTATTTTTCAAATTTTGAATTTTTATTTTTTTGTTTCTTTTCATGTACAAAATACATATTGTACTTTAAAAATAAATATCTTTTCTTGTGTTTCCTATTTTTTTTAACTGATAGAAAAAAAAATTTATTTTGTACGCATGAGTTTTGAATTTCTCAAATGAAAAACTTAAATTTTAAGTTTTCGGTTCTTAATTTCTGATGCCTGCTTAGATGTATAATAAAAAAGTTTCACACGGAATGACAAACTTAGTATACCCTCATTCACCACAGTGGTGGTGGAGGGTATAAAAATTAACGAAGAGGAATACACTGAGCGACAAATTTATTTTAACAATTAATTCATTAAATTCAGTTTAACACTTCTTACTTCAAATTACTTGCCCAGTGTATTCTACTATTATTAATATTTAAGAATGTAAATTTAAAAATTGTCTTAATGAATTAGGATTTATTCAGACCAAACATCCCGGCCGCGTTGAAGGCCCACGATAGGCTTCAAATTTCTTTTGGTAACACCGCCAATTTATGAATTGCTCGCTTTAATAAGCCTGACTTGGTCTGCACGTCAGCAACTCTCACCTTTCCATCAGCACCAGCGTTGACATTCACGATACGACCGAGCATCCATCTTAGAGGAGGGAGGTTAATATCGTGCACCAAAACCAAATCGCCAACTTTCAAATTATGTTGAGGTTTCGACCATTTAACGCGTTCTTGTTGTCCAAGCACATAATCGCGTTGAAATATACGCCAAAATTGTGCCTTTAGATGAGAAATTAACTGGTACCGTTTTGTATACGTCACAGAAAGGGTTTCTGCAATCTTTGCAGGAATTGCATTTATTCTTGACCCAATGAGAAGGTGAGCCGGTGTAAGAGCCTCGCCATCATAAGGATCCTCAGATAACGGGGCAATTGGCCGCGAGTTCAGTATGGCCTCTATCTCAATAAGTACAGTTGACAGTTCTTCGAATGTTAGATTCGAGTTTGCAACAGTGCGTACCATCAGGTTCTTTGTAGACTTGACAGCAGCCTCCCAGAGGCCACCAAAATGTGGGGCACGTGGCGGAATGAAGACAAACTCTATGCCACGTTCTGCAACGAAATTCAGCAACTCTGCACGATTTTGATCATTAAAAAATTTTCTTTTTAATTCTTGCAACTCGGAGTTGGCACCAACAAAATTAGTTGCATTGTTACAATACAATTTCTCTGGTAAGCCGCGTCTGCCCATAAACCTTTTTAAACAAGAAATAAATGTAGATAAATCTGAAACCGCTTCTATATGAACTGCTTTGGATTAAAAGCACACAAATATAGCAATATACGTTTTGTATGGCAATTTTCCACGTATACAATAGGTAGTGTAGACGGGACCGCAAAAATCCACACCAGCTATAAGAAAGGAAGCATTATTTTTAGTCGGTCGGCAGGCAAATTTCCCATTATCTGTGTTGCCAATTTGGGCTTATACTTGAAGTAATGCAAGCAGCTTCTCACTATTTTTCGGGCTATTTCACGAGCGTTGTTGACCTATATTCGTTGCCTCATTATACCGATTAGAATTTTTGGCCCACAATGATAATTGGTTAAGTGCAAGTGCTTCATGTACAGGTACGCAAATCTTGTATGCGTTGGCAACAGTAAGGGAAATTTTGCATCGTATGGAATATCTGCATTAAAAAGTCCACCGCCAACGCGTAACAAGCTAATTTTTCGACCATTTTGCTCAATATATTGTACAAATGGTGTAAGCTTCTGATACTTTGAACTCAATAGTTGTGAGTTTTTAATACATTTTATTTCCGCTTCAAATTCTTGTTGTTGTATTGACGCTATGATTTTATGAAAAGACCGTTCCATTTCTATGGCAGTCAACTATTTCGGTTTATTTTTATTTCCAGGCGTGATGAATCTATAAACATATGCGATAGTTCTTAAGACTTTTAAATACGATGAGTATCGACTTATTATTTCGAAAATTAAGTGGTTTTGCAATTGAGAAACAACGCACACAGATCTCAACTTTCTGACATCTGGTAAATTAGCTACCGCATTTGTTTTAAAGTGTGGATTGTCTGGCCAGTATTCTCTACCTTGCTGCATGAAGTCTGGTCCTTCGAACCAAAAAGATGACCATAACTCGGTAACAGTACAGCCCCTTGACACAATATCTGCCGGATTTTTATTGGTTGGAACATGACGCCATTCTGCTTTATTGCTCCATTCTTGTATTTGAGATACACGGTTACCAACAAAAGTGTTGAGGGAAGAAGGTTGCATTTTTAACCAGTGTAATACGATCTCTGTGTCGGTCCAGAATATCAATCTGCAGAATATGGTGAAAGAAGCGCTTCGATTTGCCTCCACAAATTTGCCAGTAAGTGCGCAGCACACAATTTGAGTCGTGGCAGTGTTATTGTTTTAGTAGGAGCAACTTTAGTAGGAGCAACTTTAGATTTCGCTGTTAATAGCCGTGTATATGTTTTTTGATTTTCGGTGACAGTAACATAAAAACAACAACCATATGCACGGATTGAGGCGTCTGAGAACCAGTGAATTATAATTTTGTTTTTGATTGATGTATGAACATAACGGGGAATATAAACTTTTGAAATCCTTTCGATATCTGCTTTGAAATAACGCCATTGTGTATCTAGATTTTGGGGTATAGACTCATCCCAATCTAACTTGTTCATCCACAACTCCTGGAGTAATATCTTCGACTTAGTGATTATTGGACACACCAGCCCTAATGGATTGAACAGCCTCGCAATTGTCGACAATATGTTACGCTTCGTTGACTTTAAGTTTTCTAAATCTTTCGGCATTTAAAATTTTAATACATCAGTACTTGGAGACCATTTGAGTCCCAGGGTTTTAGTAGTTTCGTCACTATTAAAATCTAAAAGTTTTTCCTCCAAATAATCTTTGCTGTACAATTTGTGGTTTGAAAACCATTTTGCAAGTTTGAACCCAGCCGAATCCAAAATGTGTGTTGTTTGTGTACGAATATTTTCCAATTCTTTTATGCTGTCACCACCTGATAGTAAATCGTCGACGTAAAACTCTTCTTTAATCACCCTTGCTCCTTCTGGAAATATATTCCTATATTTTTCTGCTATCTCATGCAAACAACGTATTGCTAAAAAAAAAAGGGGGGAGTGATGTTCCATAATTCCCCGTATTTATTTGGAAGATCTGTATAGGCATGTTTAAGTTTTTTCTCCACAAAATCAGCTGGTACTTTCTATCTTCTTCATGAACTAAAACTTGCCGGTACATTTTAGTGATACCCGCGGTTAACGCATATTTTCTGAGACGAAACTTTAGCAGTATAGTATACAAATCTGGCTGAATAGTAGGACCAACTAATAATGTGTCATTCAACGACAATTGAGACATTTTAGCTGACGCATCAAAAACTACCCGTAGTTTTGTAGTCACACTATCAGGTTTTAAAACAACTTGGTGTGGAATAAAATTGTAACGACTTTATTTTGGGGTATACTCAGCCTTTGTCCAGGTTCGTTACAAGAAAATATGACACGTGTTGATTTTATTTATTTTAACAACAAATTTAATAGGTTTATTAGTAATATTACTATTATTGAATATTTTTACCCAAGAGAGAATGTAGATGTGGGTAGATATGTATGCAAATGGGTGAATGTAGTTATGTGGAAGTAGTTTGTATGATGGAAACCATGTACAAAGGGAATGTAAGTAATAAAAATTAGTGATTATAAGTATGTACGGAAATTTATTGTAGGGAGAGATTACCGATGTTAGATTAAGAGACTGGTTAGGTGACCAGGGAGGACTGAGTGGACTGTATTTATGTGTGTGAATGTGTATATACTTGCGTGTTTAGAGTATGATGTGAGATGTGGGAGGATGATGAAAAAGCTTCCCGTAGATAGAAGTTGAAGAGGCGGCTGGAACAAGGTTGTCCCTTTTCAAGCTAAATCCAGGCTGCGGGAATAAAAGACCAGTGAGCAATTCTAATGTACTTCAAACGATTTATTCAGTAAAGATGATTATAATTTCTATTTTAGGCACTTATAATTTATATAAATTCAAGATTATAATTTACAAGTAAGATTTAAAGCAAAACCAGTAGTTTACACTGCAACGAGACAAAAGTAAGTAAAAATAAATTACGATGGTTCCCAACCACGAAGGGTGGGTAGAGAAAAAAGATGGCTATCTTACGAGGCGGCAAAAGTGACACTTGTAGATGTTAGTTTATCCGCGCGTTAGCATTAGTATAAAGTTTGTTAATGTTACAATTAGTGGCTTTCAAACTGTATAATTAATCAGCAGTAACTTAATGTAAATGACAGTTAGATTTTAAACTCAAATATGTAAAATCACTTTGTGCTAGTTTAAACATGCCGCCACTCCTTGCAGCTTTGCAACTGATGATGTTGAAGGGGTTGCGCATAAGACGGCTGCGAGAGAACGTATTGCCTCAGAGAGGAGCTGTTGGTTCGGTTGAGTGGTGCTTGGTTTAGGTTTCTGCTTCTTGCGTTGTCGTTGCTGGCGTTTACTTTGGTGGTGGAACGTGTTGGCTTCGGGGTTTCGCTGACCAAACCGCTTACGAGCGGGTTCGCTTTGCTGAGGTCTTCGAGGACGTTGCCCTGGATGTAGTAGCGTGTGATGCGGCAGCCCGCATTTACGGCAGTTATCTGGACTGTTGCAGTTGCGGTCGTCATGAGTGCGGGCTATTAGTTGAAACAGTATTTATTTCGTCTCACTACTTGGCTGCGTTTGATGAAATTCATGGCGAGAAACCGAGTGCAGAACCGGAGCGCGTGGTAGCGGAAACACACCTGACACTGATGAATAGTGGGATTCCGTGGAGGTTGCGAACGTGAACTAGAACGAAATGAGACTATAATAAGAAAAAAGACAAAGGAAGTTTCGAGAGGATGAAATGCAAAGTATAAGTATGTTGATGAAATTGTGTAAGGTTTTGAGCAATCTACAGTGGAGAATTTGGATTACTTTCGTAAGGTAGATGACACAGCTTCGTGATTGGGCGAGTTAACATTCCGGCAGAGGTACGCACGTCTACTACACGAACCTGTTGATCAGGTCCCTTGTGAACCTTTTCTATTCGGCCTAATCGCCATTCATTTGGCGGCAGGATGTCATCAATTACAATTACAAGGTCTCCTATTTGTAAATTAGGGACGGATAATTTCCATTTATATCGCTTTTGGAGAGATTTGAGATAGTCGTCTTTCCATCGCACCGCTAGTTGGTGGTGGATGGCTTTTAATTTTTCCCACCGACTTAGAATGGAAAAATTCTCGGCGGATGGCTCAGGAAGCGCCATAATAGGACCTCCTCTGAGAAAATGTCCGGGGGTTAGAGCTGTTAAGTCTGACGGATTCTCAGACAGAGCAGAGATCGGTCTAGAATTTAGAACACCTTCAATTCTGGCTAACACGGTGGTGAATTCCTCGAAACTAAAACGGTAGGCGCCTGCAACTCGCTTTAAATGGAATTTAAAGCTCTTAACGGCTGCCTCCCATAATCCGCCCATATGAGGTGCATGTGGGGGAATAAAGGTCCATTCGAATCCATGGGTTATATATTTTTGAGCAATATCATGGGAAACTGTTTTTACAAAGGTAGAAAATTCTTTACGAAATGCTCGGCTGGCTCCTAAAAAGTTGCGTCCATTGTCGGAAACGACTTTCCGTGGTAGCCCACGACGTCCAACAAACCGAGCAAAAGTGGCTTGGAAAGCAGCAGTGGATAAATTGGAACAGGGTTCCAGGTGAACTGCCTTGGTGGCGAAGCACACAAATACGCAGACGTAAGCTTTAACAGTGGAAGAATTTCGGAGGGTAGAATTTTTCAGTTCGAAAGGCCAAAATCGACGCCGGTCGTGTGGAATGGCGCTGAGAGGGTACATCGATCACTTGGCAGGGCGGCCATAATTTGCGAGCAAGCCTTTCGTTTGTAGATAATGCAATTTTTACAATATCTGATGATTTTGCGAATGCGCACTTTAAGACGTGGTATATAGAACTCTGTTTGCGCCATACGACACATTAACAGACACTCACCATGCACTAAAAAGTTATGTAAATGGGACAGATATAAATTGCAAAATTGAGAACTGCTCGGCAGTATAATGGGATACCGCTCTTTGTAGGGCAATGAAGAATTTGCTAATCTTCCATTGACTCGTAGGACACTATTTTGATCCAAGAAAGGATTTAATGGGAAAAGAGGGCTATCTTTAGGTAAAGGCTCGGATTTGGTTAAGGCAGAATACTCGGTTGTATACCATTTCTTTTGGGCAAGCAATATTAATCTGAGTTTGACTGATTCAATTTCAGTGTGCCGAAGGTCGATCGTGTCGTAGCGTGGGTGAGAGTGAGGGTTAGCGAAAGCAGGCTTAAACCTTCGTATGTAGCGGAAAACATAGGCCAAGACCCGCAATGCTCGGGGGTAAGAAGAGAATCTGGCAAGAATATCGGTAGAAGAGTTGGAATCTAGGCCTCTAGTAGCATTAATTTGTACATCAGTATTTAGGTTTGTGCAGGGTTTCAGAGAGGAAATACGGCAGAGCTTGGTAGTGTTTAGGGAATTGGATTTTGGCCATTCAGAAGCGGGGTTGGTAAGCCACGAAGGCCCATTCCACCAAAGATTGTTGTTAAGCAAGTCTTGAGGTCGACAACCTCTTGACCCTAAATCAGCGGGATTGACATGTGTAGGTACATGACGCCATTTAGCGTTTGGTAGAAGTTGATGTATTTGTGATACACGGTTAGCAACATATATTTCTTTCCATGTTGCTGGAGGCTTTGCAAGCCATCCCAAAACAATAGACGAATCACACCAAAGGATAATTTCATAATTTTGCAAATTTAAAGAAGTTATAGTAAGAGCTGTGAGTTTAGCTAAAAGCAAGGCACCTGATAACTCTAACCTCGGGAGGGTTATGGCTGCTAAAGGAGCAACTTTACTTTTAGAAACCAGTAAATTAGTAAATACAGTAGAAGATGTTTGAACACGAATATATACCGCTGCACAGTATGCCATTTTGGAGGCATCACAGAATCCGTGAACTTGGATTTGATCAGCGGGGGTGAACTGAATCCAGCGTGGAATCTGGATTTTTTCGACGTAGGGCATATCTCTAATAAGTTCGTTCCAGATTCGGAGAGAATCTTCACTTACAGGATCATCCCAATCGCTCTTTTCAAGCCAAAGTTGCTGTATCAGAATTTTACCTTTGATCACTACAGGGGCAAGCCATCCGGCTGGATCAAATAATTTGGCAATGGAAGATAATATTTTACGTTTAGTGACATAAGTAACCTCAGGGATAGGTTCGAACGAGTAGGAAAAGTAATCTGTGAGCGCATTCCAACGAATACCAAGAGTTTTGGTAGCACTGGAATCATGAAATTTTAGCATATTCGAATCGTATAAATCCTCTTTTGGAATGGATTCTAACAATCGAGAGTCGTTAGACGTAAGTGTTAACACATGTTAACACAAAATCTAAAATTTCAAAAGAAATACAAATTTATACAAAAAAAAAAAACCATGACCTACTTATTTAACTTAACTTATTAAAAAAAACACAGAAATGCTTATATGACAGAATTCAGTCATTTACCTTAAAAATGTTTACTGTAAGTCATTTACCTTTAAATGTTTATTAAATTCAGTCAATCAACCCGTAAAAAGGTGTAATATTACCATAAATGCAATTAAAGCATTTATTATAATTGCAATCGCATATTTAAATATTATTGTTATTATTATTATTGTTACTGTTAATTAGACTTAAGAAATTAAATTGTATAAAAGGCAATTAAAAATAAAGAACTTTAGGCAAACTAAGATTAACTCTGATGATTGCTTGATTAGTCTCGGTGCTTCTACCCAGGCTCATTTTTAATATTAACTAGCACATGGTGTTTCTACCTGGGCTAACTCGTAACAATTCAAAAACAAACATCTGAACTCCAAAGGAAACCTTTGGTGTTCAATCGCTTTCATATATTGCGATCAAACATTTTGGTGACCCCGACGGTCCTGTGACAAGAGACAGGATCTCATCAGCAACCGACAGCAGTCAACAGGCACCAATCATTTTGGTGAACCCGACGATCCTGTTACAAAAAACAGGATATCATCAGTAAACGCAACTCAAAGGTCCTATTACAAGAGATAGGATCTCATCAACACAAAGGTCCTGTTGCAAGAAGCAGGATTCTATCATCAATCCAAAGGTCCTATTACAAGAGATAGGATCTCATCAATCCAAAGGTCTTGTTACAAGAGACAAGATCTCATCATCAACCCAAAGATCCTATTACAAGAGATAGGATCTCGTCAACCTATAGGTCCTGTTACAAGAGACAGGATCTCATCATCAATCAAAAGGTTCTGTTACAAGAGACAGGATCTCATCAGAAACCAACGGGCCTGTTACAAGAGACAGGTATCATCAGAATCCAGCGGTCCTAAAACTTTCAGTCCTGAGGTCATAACGGGGCGACATCAACATTTGGTATATACATTTGAGCGTTCCTAACCACAGTTTAGGATCCACAGAACTGTAATCAAGTGACAACATATCATCATCGCATCTAAATCTATTCAGCAATTAAGACCATGGAATCCTTTGAAGAATTGGTAGCTATCCAACAGGAGACGGCGGAAAAAATAAACACAATAATCCGCAACGTCAAAAAGGACCCGGCTACACGAAAAACAAAAGAATATTATTTGGAACGTATAAAACGACTTGACACACAATGGCTAGAGTTTGAGAACATTGACAACAAAATAAGGTGTCTATCAAATCCACCTTTGCATCACCAGTATTTTACTGAGATATACTTACGCATTTCGGATGACACACTTAAATACAAAGCATTGTTTGAATCCGAAGTAAGAAAATTATCGCAACCATCAATAAGAAAATCCATAGATACAGAAGGTGCAAATGGCGGTAAGCAGGGAGAACCAGAACCTGACAAAATCACAAGCAAAATTCTTCGTAATCAACGGGCTCTAATGAGAGCGCTAAGGCGAATGATCGAAGAGGTACAGTCTGAGGAAAATCGAGAGGAGTGGTATTGTCAGAGCAAATTAACGCTCATTGACAAATATATGCACGATTTCTCGTACAACAACGACACCTTATGGCAGTTAGCATCTGAAGAGCAAATTGACGGATATACGTTGGATGAGTTTTACGAAATGCAAGCGGAGGTGCACAACATACAAGGTGTGTTACGACAGAGTGCCAATATCGCCAACGAAGCTACTGCACAAATCGTCAGAAGAAGTGAACATTGTCAACCACAGTTGCCAAAGATCCAAATACCAAAATTCAACGGCAGTTACCTACAATGGGTAGCCTTTAAAGACCTTTACATCCAGCTGATCCACAACGCGACAATGAGCGAAGTGGAAAAAATGTTCTATTTAACTACACACTTGGCAGACGAGCCAAAAAATTTAATAAAACACTTACCGATCACATCAGCAAATTATGAAATCGCATGGAACATCTTGGTGAGCAGATACGATAACAAAAGACTAATTGTGACCACATTATTGAACAATTTATTATCACACCCACAAATTAAAAATGAGACAGCACAAGCACTCAAATGTATCCACGACCTCGCAAAAGAATGCACCCATGGTTTGTCGGCACAAGGCCTCCCAGTGGATCAATGGGACGCCATAATAGTCCATATATTACTGAGGAAACTTGATTCCTCGACCCAAACACTGTTCGAGCAATCTCTTAAGGACAATAAGAACCTTGTAAGTCTAAGCGAGTTACTTAGATTTATAGAGCACCGTTTCCAAGCGTTAGAAACGCGTGGAAAAACTCTAGAAACTGGTGTGAATAGAACAAAATTGATCACAGCAACTACATCAACATCCAATTGTAAGATATGTGGATCAACAGGGCATCCCATATATTATTGTGAAAAATTTAAAAAAATGCCGCCACCTGAAAGATTACAATGGATACAACGAAAAAATCTATGCGTTAACTGTTTCCGATCAGGTCACGTCGCCAAGGCATGCACTTCACGCTCCTGCCTAAAATGCAATAAGAAACACAATACGTTATTGCATTTAGAAACATCAAACGGAAAGCCATCACCATCCTCGGGGGGAAACCCTCAAAAGACCAACGTAGAGTCCTCTCCAAACGGAAATAAAAATGCCCCAGTCGTAGCTTCTGCAAACAAGGAAGATGCTGGTAACAGTTACACAGTCTTAGCCACAGCAAGGGTAAAGGTGTTTGGAACCAATGGCCGCATATGTACATTCCGAGCCCTTCTGGACTCCGGATCACAAGTCAATTTAGTAACAAACAGGTTACTAAATAAACTATCGCTGAAGTCAACGGATTCAGACCTGTGCGTGGAAGGGATAGGACGCAAAATCCACAACGTATCCCAACGAGTAAATCTCGAGCTTCAAGCATGTTCAAGCAACTATACAACAAGGGTCGAAGCATTTGTGCTTCCAAACATAGTGTCACCACAGCCTACAAATTCATTCGATACATCAGAATGGAATATTCCTGAAAATATTAAATTGGCAGACCCATGGTTCAATCGTACGGATAAAATTGACATGCTGATTGGAGCAGAATTTTATCATCAATGGATGCGCCCAGAACAAATAAGAATCAGTCACGAATTACCAATCCTACAAAACACAGTGCTAGGTTGGGTTGTAACAGGCAGATTACAAGGAGGCAGCAGCAACGTAGTTACCTGTGCAGTATTCAGCCCAGAAGAAGAAACAACAAATCAACTAGTTGAGAAGTTCTGGAAGCTTGAAGATACACATGATACTGAACGAACATTGTCTCTAGCTGAGAAACGATGTGAAGAGCACTTCATTCAGAATGTAAGAAGAAATACAGAAGGTAGATTCATTGTTCGCCTTCCATTTTCCGAGAACCCAATCACTCTCGGAACATCAAAATCAATGGCATTCAATCGATTTTTATCACTTGAAAGGCGGCTGAACAACGATGCCCCACTTAGAACAGAGTACAACAAATTCATGCAGGAATATGAAACCTTGGGGCACATGGAAGAAATTCAGGAAGAGGATATTCCGGATTCTCATTACGTTATGCCTCATCACTGTGTCTTGAAGCCCGAAAGCTCTACTACGAAACTACGAGTAGTTTTCGATGCATCGGCCAAGTCATCTAGCAGCACCTCCCTCAACGACATACTACATGCCGGACCAACCGTACAGAGTGAACTATTTTCAATTTTATTACGTTTTCGCATGCACAGATTTGTATTCTCGGCAGATATCGAGAAAATGTATCGGCAAATACAAGTAGCCGATGCTGATCAGATGTTCCAGCTGATCATTTGGAGGTACAACAGACATCAAGATATCCGATACTATCGTCTAAAAACGGTAACCTATGGCACCTCGTCAGCACCATATCTAGCAACAAAGTGCCTTCAACACTTAGCGTCACAAAATATAACAAGATACCCCTTAGCAGCTAAAACACTACGCGATGACTTTTATGTAGACGACTGCCTTAGCGGATCTGATTCTATCCATACTGCATTAGAATCACAACGTCAACTAAACTTATTATTGGGAGAAGCTGGTTTCAAGCTTAGGAAATGGTGTTCAAATCATCCTCAACTACTAAGCGGCATTGCTCCTGAAGATAAAGAGGTCAATCTAGACTTGGACGAAAACTCCAATTGTTCAATTAAAACACTCGGATTGATATGGCTGCCAAGGTCGGATCAGTTATGTGGACGAGCGCAAACCTCAGCAAACACGAGCGTGACGAAAAGAATAGTCAGCTCAGAACTGGCAAAGATTTTTGATCCATTAGGACTTTTTGGACCGGTCATTGTGAAGGCAAAAATATTTTTACAAGAATTATGGCAATTACCAATCTCATGGGACGATGAATTACCCAGAAATCTTCAAAACGAATGGAATAAGTTCCGAAAAAATATAGAAGCAATAAACAACATTAAGATAGACCGATTCGTGCTGAAACATGAAGGAGCGCTATCAGTACAAATTCACACGTTTGTTGATGCCTCTGAACGAGCCTATGGAACGGCAATTTACATACGCTCAGTATACAAAGATAAGACTGTAGTAGTTAGATTGATTTGCTCCAAGTCACGAGTTGCACCAATCAAAAAACAAACTCTACCAAGACTAGAACTATGTGCCGCGGTACTAGGGGTGGAATTAACAAATAGAGTGAAAAAAGATTTAAGTCTACAAAATGCAGCAAACTTCTTCTGGTCAGACTCAAAAATTGTCCTCTCTTGGATAACTTCACCAGCAGCATCTTTTCACACCTTCGTGGCCAACAGGGTAGCAAAAATTCAAATGTCAAGCAGTCCAAGTCAATGGAAACACGTCAGTTCCAAACAAAATCCAGCTGACGCAATTTCCCGAGGACTATCACCAGAAACCTTAACACAACATTCAATGTGGTTTTATGGTCCATTATTTCTCTCTGGATTCGAAGATGGATGGTCAAACCAAGTCTTTCAACCCAATGACATACCTTGCGATGAAGAACGGAAATTGACGAAACGAGTTTTAGCAATAGCAACAACGCATCAGGATGGTGAAGGCATAATCGATCGAATTAATCATCGAAATTCATTGAAAACCCTTCAGCGCACAATCGGCTATATAATACGGTTCATTAAAAATTCAAAAACAACCAATAACCTTCGTTCAACCAACAAGGCGCTCGATGCTCACGAAATGGAAGAAGCTTATACGTTATTATCAAGTTCGCTCAGGCAACAGAATTCGAAGAAGAACTGAAAAACTTGTTACGTAAAACACCTGTTCATAAATCTAGTTCTTTGGCATCATTAAATCCATTTTTAGATGAACATCAGATAATCCGAGTCGGTGGCCGACTAGAACAATCAATGTTAACGTTTAATGCAAAACACCCCGCAATTTTATCTCACAATCACTTCACATCAAAGTTATTAATGCACATGCTACACGTAGAAAATCGTCACTGCGGTCCACAGGCATTATTAGCCGCGTCCAGAGCACAATTCTGGATCACGAATGGAAAGACTTTAGCACGTAGCACAGTCCACAAGTGTATACGATGCACTAAAGCAAGACCAGTATTGTTCAAACAACTGATGGGAAATCTGCCAGCGGCCAGGGTGACACCCGCGCGCCCATTCATAACATCAGGAGTGGACTTTTTTGGGCCTATCTGGATCCACCACAAAATAAGAGGGAAAAGACCAGATAAGGCCTATATCGCAGTTTTCTGCTGTTTCGCCACCAAGGCCGTCCATATGGAGGTCGTGTCCAACCTATCGACAGAAGCCTTCATAGGAGCATTACGACGTTTTATCAGCAGGAGGGGTCACTGTCAAACCCTGTACTGCGATAACGCAACTAATTTCGTAGGAGCAAGCAATAAATTGAGTGAATTAAAGGAATCAATATATTCACAATCAGCACAAGAAAAAATAACACGGATATGCAGCGATCAATCCATAACCTTTAAATTCATTCCACCTAGAGCCCCGCATTTCGGTGGACTTTGGGAAGCGGCAGTCAAATCCGACAAACATCTTTTACTGAGAAGCGTCTCTGCGGCGTCACTTACCTATGAGGAATTAGAAACTATAGTAGTTGAAATAGAAGCCATTCTAAATTCCCGACCATTGACTCCACTTTCGTCAAATGATGATGATCTCCAAGCTCTTACACCGGGTCATTTTCTTGTCGGCGAACCTTTAACATCAGCCGTAGATGCTCAAGCACCAAAATTATCATTAAATGCAAGGTGGAAAATAACCTCAGAAATAAAACACAAATTCTGGGAGGAATGGACACAAAAATATTTACATGAGCTACAGCAAAGGGGGAAATGGAAATCATCTTCACCAAACGTCATTGAAGGCATGCTCGTTATCATCAAAGAAGATAACATTCCAGTATTACAATGGCCATTGGGCAGAATCAACCGAATCTACAAGGGAGAGGATGGACTTATTAGAGTTTGCGACGTCAAAACAGCAAAGGGAACCTTCAAGAGGCCAATTCATAGATTGGCTCCGTTGTTTAACGATTCCCACATTGAATATCCCGAATATGAAACTCCAACGCCACAAAAGAGGCAACACTCATCAGACGGTGATGCTATACAACCAAAACGAAAGACAGTACAATATGCTTCATTGGGAGTTTTCAGTACAATTATCATTTCACTTCTCCTGCTGCCGATAATACTAGCTTCTCCAATAAATGTTACAGAATTTTCTACCGATCCAGGATTGTATTTCGAAGGCGTAGGATCAACAAAGTTAATAACAGCTACCTGGAAATTTATCATATATTACGATTTAGCACCAATTTGGGATAGGAACAAGGTCCTGGAAGCCGGAATAACATCATTTTCAAAGCTCTGCAAGCAATCAATAGCCATTGAATCGTGTGAGACACTCTTCCTACAACTTCAGCACACTTGGGACACCCTTATTCAAGAATCAGACCTCCTTATTCCAAGAAGAAGGCGGAGAGCTCCGTTAGATATCATGGGAAACATAGCTCACGCTTTATTCGGAGTCCTTGACTCGGATTATGCAGAACAAATGGCTCAAACTATAGCCAACGTAAAGGAAAACGAGGAGTATCTGAATCTGTTACTAAAAAACCAAACTTCAGTAATAGACTCGACAATAAATATTCTCAAGCAAACCGAGAACAACACTAAGGTGCGCTTTTCAGATCTGAAGAAAAGCATCTATCATGATTTAAACACAGTCAAAAATGAGAACTCAAACCTACGACAAGTCCAGAATCTAATATCTTTGGCGATTCAATTAAATACACTTGCGTCAGATCTACAAAGAATTGAATCAGAGCTGGTCGCTGCCCTCACACATACGAACCACGGGAATATAAGTCCACTCATCCTCACATCAAAGCAGTTAAAAGCAGAAATTTCTAAAATTAAGGGACATCTTCCCAAGGGTCGCGCATTACCAGTTGAAGATACCGATTTGTTAGAATTATACAACATCATGACTATAAAAGGCACAGTAGCCCAGGGAAGTGTTATGTTCATTATTGAACTGCCTTTAGTAAATCAAGAACATTTTGAACTATTCAAGGTTATTCCTATACCCACCAAGCTAAACAACAACACTATTGCTATAACAACCAACTGTGAATACCTGGCTGCGAACCATCACCGCGATGAATATTTGACACTAAATGCACTTCAATTCAATAAATGTAATTTAGTTAAAAGCAATATATACCTATGCTCTATGTTACCAGTCAGCGTCACTCGAGACTCCAGCAGCGTTTCCTGTGAAATTGCTCTATTCAACAACAAAACATCACCACAATGTAGTTTCGGTCACATCCCGACTAAGGTCTCCTTTGTCGCACTGAACACCATCAATCATTGGCTTTATTCAACAACATATCCACTAGAACTAACTGCAGTCTGCGACTCTGAAATCATACACCTCCATATCAAACATTCTGGTCTCTTGTACATGAACCCGACTTGCATCATAAAGGGAAATATACTGGCTATCCATGGACATGAAACTAGTGTCACTACTCTTCATAATTCATATGCCATGGTTGGCAATATCACGGCAATTGGTAAACCGTCCGAGGTAAGGCGGCTTTTAGCACCAAACATTAATTTAGACACCAAATTGGATGAACTCACGAACATCCAAGGGCAACTAGCAGAGATAAAGAATCTTCCAAGGGATATAAGGTACCCTGCTCTTCATCATCCGTACATCGGCTCTGTGGCTCTACTTCTGTCATTTCTAATCACCGTGGCCCTAATAGGATGGCGACTTAAACGCTGCAAAGGAACATCAATCAACCTGGCTCCAACACCACCACAGCCTACGCCACGCCACGCCAGCGTAACTCTGAAGTTTAAAAATAGCTATTTACATATCCATTACTATTTAATTTACTTTAATTTACTTTTAATTTTACTTTAATAACTCTGAAGTTTAAAAATAGCTATTTACATATCCATTACTATTTAATTTACTTTAATTTATTTAATTTGTTCATTTTTTTTCGCCATTCGCTCAACGCGGCGGAGAATGTTAACACATGTTAACACAAAATCTAAAATTTCAAAAGAAATACAAATTTATACAAAAAAAAAAAAACCATGACCTACTTATTTAACTTAACTTATTAAAAAAAACACAGAAATGCTTATATGACAGAATTCAGTCATTTACCTTAAAAATGTTTACTGTAAGTCATTTACCTTTAAATGTTTATTAAATTCAGTCAATCAACCCGTAAAAAGGTGTAATATTACCATAAATGCAATTAAAGCATTTATTATAATTGCAATCGCATATTTAAATATTATTGTTATTATTATTATTGTTACTGTTAATTAGACTTAAGAAATTAAATTGTATAAAAGGCAATTAAAAATAAAGAACTTTAGGCAAACTAAGATTAACTCTGATGATTGCTTGATTAGTCTCGGTGCTTCTACCCAGGCTCATTTTTAATATTAACTAGCACATGGTGTTTCTACCTGGGCTAACTCGTAACAATTCAAAAACAAACATCTGAACTCCAAAGGAAACCTTTGGTGTTCAATCGCTTTCATATATTGCGATCAAACAGTAATCTTCTTTAAGAGGAATCCTGCTGACTCAAGGGATTGAATCAGCTGTTGCTGAGATTCAGTAGCACTGTTTATCGAGTGACCTCCAGCGAGAATGTCATCTACATATGTTTCTTTTCTTAAAATTGTTGCTGCTTTTGGAAAACTGTCTTCAGTATCCGAGGCCAGTTGTAAAAGGGTTTGGATCGCTAGGAAGGGCGCGCAATTGATTCCAAATGTCACAGTTTTCAATTGATAGTCTTTGACGGCCTCCCGGGGGGACTTTTGGAACAAAATTCTTTGAAAAGGCCTGTCAGAAGGATCTATCAAAATTTGCCTATACATTTTTTGAATGTCACCGCTAAAGACAAATCTGTAGAATCGCCAATTTAGAATGATAGTCATTAAATCGGCTTGTAAAGTGGGACCTGTGTATAATACATCGTTTAGAGAAAAGCCTGATTTTGTTTTGCGGGATGCATTAAAAACTACACGAACTTTTGTAGTTTTATGGTCTGGACGAACGACAGCGTGATGCGGAAGATAAAAAGAATTACACTTATTATCTGAGAAGTATTCCCGAGAGGTAGTTTCCTCCATGTGATCTAAAGTAATATATTCGTTTAGAACCTCATTATATTGCAAGTTAAGAGAGGGATTTTTCATAAGAATTTGTTCCATTCTTGCATATTGGCTAAGGGCCACAAATCTTGATGCTCCAAGATATTTTGTATCAGGAAATTCTTTTTTAAATGGTAATCGTACCATATAACGACGGAAGACGACCGTTCGGAAGACGTTTTGTCGTTTGAGTATAAAATTCTTCGCAATATTGATTTTCGGAAGAAATCGGCTGGGACATTGGAATGTCTTCTTGCTCCCAAAATTTTCGAAGCAGCTTGTCAAGATTTGAAGAATCTTGAGGAGTTACATGAGATGAAAAGGAAAATATTGGCTGCGTTGGAATAGGTCCGCTAAGAACCCAGCCAAATATGGTCTTATAGGCTGACGCAGAGCCACAAACATCTCTTTTTATGCCATCGAGATTTATATGGCGCTCGCTGTCATTGCCTAAAATGAGGTCAATTGAAGCAGAAATATTAAAATAAGGATCGGCGAGCTCAATGTCTGCGAGCCCCGATCTAGAGCTGATCTGGAAAGAAGTAGAGGGTATTTTGTTCGTAACTTTGGGAAGTACTATCGCTGATATTTGAAGCCGGAATTTACTCTGTTGTGATACAAGGGTTATAGCGCATTCCTTATCAGCTGTTTGGCTTTTACCGCCAATTCCAACAATTTGAAAATTTGATCTTCTATATGGAAGATTTAAACGAGATCGTATTTTCTCTGATAGGAACGTTCTTTCTGATCCTGGGTCGATAAGAGCTCTAACAGTGAACAGTTCTCCCCTACTTTCTATTTTTACGAGGGCAGTTCGCAAAAGAATATTTGTATTATTTGTAGCATAATTAGCATGCACTTGGGAGAGTTTTGCAGCCTTGGACGTTGAAGGTTGCATTGAGATTTCCCGAGATTGTGACGTTTGACCTTGGGAAGGTGTACTATAAGTTTGTGAGCTTTGACTGTTGTTATTTTGGGATGTGTTAAAGTTTTTCTTGGAGTGATGATTTGGACGCATGTGTAGCAACGTGTGATGTGCTTTTCCGCAATTTAAACAAGTATTTTTGCTTTTGCAATTGTTTTTGGTGTGAGCCACTGAGAGGCAATTATTGCAGATTTTGTTTTTAAAAACGAAATCTACCCGTTCTTGAATCGAGAAATTGCGGAATTGTGAACATGTTCGAAGATTGTGTTCTTCATTACAAAGCTTGCAGTTTGCATTAAGTTTATCTTGAGATGCGTAGGTGTGAATTCGGTTTTGAGATTCAGCATTATTTAGAAATAGAGTCTTGGTTTGTTTAATTGTCGAAATTCTTTCTACTACTTCGCACCTTTTGAGAAGAAAATTGCTCAATTGGGACCACTTTGGCAAATCTCTACTGGCATTTAGAGATTGTTCCCATTGAGCTAGCGTTTCTTGAGGTAGTTTCGAGTAGACCAAGTTTACTAATATCGGATCCCAACCCTCCGATGAGACCCCAAATGATTGTAACATGGATAAACAATCAGAGACAGAACTATGGATTCTTTGTAGGGATTCGCTGTCTTCGACAATTGCAACAGGAATGTTGAAAAGGTTTCTGATTTTGTTATCTACTAACACCCTTATGTTTTCATATCTAGACTTAAGAGCTTGCCACGCAAGACTGAAATTATCTTCGGTAAGGGGAAACCTATTTACAATTTGTCCAGCTGTCCCTGTTGTTTTATTTCGGAGGTGATATAATTTTTCCGCAAATGTCAATCTTGGGTGAGTGAACATGTCACGAAAAGCAGGCCAATCCTCATAACTTCCCGAGAAAGTTTGAGTGTCGCACGGAGGTAGTTTAAGGGATGTGCTGAATGCTTCTTCTGGCATATTGGGCATAATGGGAGCGGTACTTACACGAGCGTTCATGTTTTCCCTCTGTGGCCTTATATGATCAAGAAGCTTTGAGACAGTAAGGTAATACATCTCAACACATGCGTCATATTGCTCTTGGGCTGTTATTTTATTTTCTTCGCTCTGATCGGAGAGCATCAAATCCTCATATGACTTCTCTACCTTATTCCACCGACCGTCAAGATCTTTCATCTTGAGGTCTAAACGAGCCTCTGATTGGGCTGAAGAATCTTGTGCATCGCTTCGTTTGCAAAATGCTATTAAATTTTTCGAATCGAATGCAAATCTGTCTTGAGGAGAAGCCATTTTGAGAAAAATAGAAATTTGACTTTGTGTAAGCTAACGAACGGTTTGAGATATTTCAACTTATTGAATATTAACGATCCCACGGCGGATTTTTACTAATTTTAACCAACTTCTGGAAACCAGATAAGTTTCGTTTGTGTTTGCTAGGTCGAAATGTGGAATCTTATGCTATTTGCAGTGGAAAGATTCGTTTATACGAAGCTTGTGTAAATTTGGAATCAATAATGTGTATATTTATGGGTGAAAATTATTGCGCAGTGCAATAAATTGTAAATTGAAATGTATAATGGGTTTTTTATGTATCAAATTTATATGGCGTTATTAACAAGAATATAGAGAATTTTCAAAATTGTAGATTGGAACTTTATTTCATTTCTTTTTATGTATTCAAAGAAAATCTTAGCGTTTTACAACAGGTATAGATCGAGTATGTATTAGATTTTCTTTTATGGACGAAAAGAAAATATTTAGCGTTTTGAAAAAATAAAGCTTGAAAATCTTTAATATTTTCTTTTATGAATGAAAAGAAAATAATTAGCGTTTTGAAAAATAAAGATTGGAAATCTTTAATATTTTCTTTTATGAATGAAAAGAAAATATTTAGCGGTTTTGAAAAATAAAGATTGGAAATCTTTAATATTTTCTTTTATGGATGAAAAGAAAATATTTAGCGTTTTTGAAAAATAAAGATTGGAAATCTTTAATATTTTCTTTTATGAATGAAAAGAATATATTTAGCGGTTTTGAAAAAATAAAGATTGGAAATCTTTAATATTTTCTTTTATGGATGAAAGGAAAATATTTAGCGTTTTTGAAAAAATAAAGATTGGAAATCTTTAATATTTTCTTTTATGAATGAAAAGAAAATATTTAGCGGTTTTGAAAAAATAAAGATTGGAAATCTTTAATATTTTCTTTTATGGATGAAAAGAAAATATTTAGCGTTTTTGAAAAAATAAAGATTGGAAATCTTTAATATTTTCTTTTATGAATGAAAAGAAAATATTAAGCGGTTTTGAAAAATAAAGATTGGAAATCTTTAATATTTTCTTTTATGAATGAAAAGAAAATAATTAGCGTTGTAGCGTTAATTTTGTCGAAATGGCTGGAATTTTAATTCCTAAAGCCAGGCTCGGAATTTTTATTCGCTAAAGCCTTTTAATTGTAATATATTAGAGCTTAATTAAACATTATTTGGAATTTTAATTCCTTAAGTTTTTATATTTTTACTTTTATAACTAAGCGTAATTATCTTCAACTATTGGGACCATAAGACCAGTGGACTGTATTTAAATTATTTTCACGAGATATGTATTCTAATTTTTTATCGAATTTGCCATTTAGATGATTTTAATTTAAATTCGATAATCTTTAGAATTTTTGTCCCTGAGTTGCATATGTTGTTAGAATTTTTGGTTAATTATAGTTGCTTTTTCCTTTGGATGTAATTAACCTTGTTAATTTACTTTATTTTGATTAAAAAATTTAATTTAGAATTTTTTTTTTTTTTTTGTGTATTCGTACCCACTGTTTCCTATTTTTTACATGAGATCATAGTATTATAAGTACCAGGTAGGTTCATTAGGAAGAGTTGCCATTATTTACCCCTGATATTTTTTATTAGAATGTGGTATTAAAAAAGCTTTATATTAGGAAAATCTTTTTTTTCGCTTTTTCTTTTTAAAAAATAAAATTAATTTATTTGATTTTTTGACGCTTGTTTAAAAAAAATAGGTATAGGGTAGGTATAAGCAACGATTATTTTCCAATTTATTGCAATTTATATTTTCCCGAACTAATTTAAATATTTTTTATTATTAAAGTTGTTTTTTTTTTCGTAGTTATATACAGAAAACCGTGCTTTATCAATTAAATAAAATGGTTTAAAATGTATTTAAATTTAATACGTGATAATTGAATCAATTATTATTATTTTTTTGTTGTTCTAATTGTTTTGAAATAAATTTTCAATTAAAACTTTAATTAAAATAAACAAAAAATCTTAATTGACTTTCTCCGTTTAAACCAAATAATTTAAATTTAATAATAAAATCCACAACTTGTTTGCTTGATGTTATAAATTTGGAAGAAATTTGGTGATTTAAGAAATTTAATAATTTTTCCTGTGCAGTGTTTATTCGTTTTAATATAAAAAATTAATTTTGTTGATATTTCCTATATAACTACCCCACTGTGTTTTTGCGATAAAGGAAAGAATGTATTATAATATTGTAAGAGATAAATAATATTGTGTGTGTTGTGTTGTGAGCTTATGATTGTGTGTTAAAGAGATTATTAATGTGTGTTAAAGAGATTATTAATGTGTGTTAAAGAGATTTGTTTTGTGCAGTTAAAAAAAAAGGTCTGTGTTGTAACTGCAGCGTTGCCATTTATCCAGCTTTGAGATGCAAAAGAGTTTTTAATTTATATAAATTAATGATAACTTTCTAAACCATATTTAAATTTTAGCACCTTTTATGTTTCTAATAAGTACCTATTTCCTTGTAAACTAATTTATCGGTTAAAATAATTTAATAATTTTTATTTACAAATTTTTTTTTATTTTTAAACCAAATGAATTCCAAAAAACTTGTGTATGTCTTTTTGTATTTAATCTATTTATGTTTTATTTTTAAACAAAATTAATGCATATAACTCTTTGTGTTTTCTCTTTAATTTTGGAATTTTTGTTTTTTTTCCTTAATAAAAATTTTTCTTTCAGATGTTTTTTCGCTTTTTTCTTTTAAATATATATTTGGCAACGCTGACTGTGAAATAGATATGTGTGTATGTATAACAGACTTTGTGGTTGATCAAAAAACAAAGTAATGTACTCCCGTTTCTGCTCGTTGATTTTAGGTCGTTGTCTTTGCTCAGATTATAACGATAACGTACACGTGTATGTACTTGCTTTTTGTTTTGTATTGCCTTTAGTTGCCCTTTTATTCACTTTTGTTGTTTAACCTTGAATATTTTTTCTTGATCTTTTTGGTTTGAATTTTTTGCTGTTTAATTTCAATGACTGTATTGCGCAAAAATTTTGCGCACCAGACACAGCGCAAACTAACGGTACCCGAATTGCCTTTGGTGTTGACCAAAGCTGCAGGTGGATTTTTTTTCTTATGTTGAAAATTTTGTTGTTGCCACGAATTTGTACATGGGTATGTACTTATATTTGCCTAACTAATATAGCTTTTTTTTCTTGTTTTACACAACACTTGACAAGAGGGGGGTAGGAAATATTTAACACAATAAATGTAAGTGTATACAATGCACTGTATGCCTACGTATGTAGGTACCTATGTATGCCCTTTTTTGTTTTGTTGTTTGTTTGTTTTGTTTGATTTTTTGTGGAAGAAATATTCTTAGTATATATATGATGATATTTATATCAAAGTATATTTTTCTGTTTGCTAGCTTTAAGATTTTCACTTTTTAGTTTTGTTCACTTTTTTAATTTTTTGTTTTTTTTTCACTTTTTAGTTTTAAGAATTTTTTCCTTACTCACTCACTTTTTTCTCGCCTTTACCATTTTATTTTGCTTGTTTACGGCTCGCGGTCTTCTTTCAACTGCAGAACCTGTTTGTAAACTCGTTGAGTTGATGTTGTGACTCTCTCGATGTTTAATTTTGGTGGTTGTTTTGTTGAGGTGACCAGCTTTTCGTCGGCGAAGGACCATGAATATTTTTACCCAAGAGAGAATGTAGATGTGGGAAGATATGTATGCAAATGGGTGAATGTAGTTATGTGGAAGTAGTTTGTATGATGGAAACCATGTACAAAGGGAATGTAAGTAATAAAAATTAGTGATTATAAGTATGTACGGAAATTTATTGTAGGGAGAGATTACCGATGTTAGATTAAGAGACTGGTTAGGTGACCAGGGAGGACTGAGTGGACTGTATTTATGTGTGTGAATGTGTATATACTTGCGTGTTTAGAGTATGATGTGAGATGTGGGAGGATGATGAAAAAGCTTCCCGTAGATAGAAGTTGAAGAGGCGGCTGGAACAAGGTTGTCCCTTTTCAAGCTAAATCCAGGCTGCGGGAATAAAAGACCAGTGAGCAATTCTAATGTACTTCAAACGATTTATTCAGTAAAGATGATTATAATTTCTATTTTAGGCACTTATAATTTATATAAATTCAAGATTATAATTTACAAGTAAGATTTAAAGCAAAACCAGTAGTTTACACTGCAACGAGACAAAAGTAAGTAAAAATAAATTACGATGGTTCCCAACCACGAAGGGTGGGTAGAGAAAAAAGATGGCTATCTTACGAGGCGGCAAAAGTGACACTTGTAGATGTTAGTTTATCCGCGCGTTAGCATTAGTATAAAGTTTGTTAATGTTACAATTAGTTGCTTTCAAACTGTATAATTAATCAGCAGTAACTTAATGTAAATGACAGTTAGATTTTAAACTCAAATATGTAAAATCACTTTGTGCTAGTTTAAACAATTATAATTTACAAGTAATAAAAATAATTATGTATAATTGGTTGCGTTGTGTTTCCGCTTATACTGCCTCAGCACTCCTTCCGTGTTATGTCCTTTCTCGTCTTGTTGCTGTAGTAACTTGGCTGCTTACGCTGGTATCAATCTTAGCGTAGGGAAATCTTTGTTGTGCCGCTTGTTACGGGGAATTTGGGGAAAACTCTTCTGGGGTTTTCACTACGGGATATTTCGGGTTGTTCTACAATCTCACTTTCGTGAAATGCTCTACTGGCTATTTTGCTTGGTGTTAGGAAAACTCGCTAGGGAAAAGTTTCTACTGGGTATTTGTTGGTTACTAGGATTTCACTCTGTGTTGGAAAACTACGCGGTGAAATTGTCTACTGGGTTATTTTACTGAAATTTCACTCTGTGTTAGAAAACCACTCGGTGAAATTGTCTACTGGGTTGTTTTACTAGAATTTCACTCTGTGTTAGAAAACCACTCGGTGAAATTGTCTACTGGGTTGTTTTACTAGAATTTCACCCTGTGTTAGAAAACCACGCGGTGAAATTGTCTACTTGGATTGTTTTACTAGAATTTCACCCTGTGTTAGAAAACCACGCGGTGAAATTGTCTACTGGGTTGTTTACTGGAATTTCACTCTGTGTTAGCAAACCACTCGGTGAAATTGTCTACTGGGTTATTTTACTGGAATTTCACTCTGTGTTAGAAAACCACTCGGTGAAATTGTCTACTGGGTTGTTTTACTAGAATCTCACTCTGTGTTAGAAAACCACTCGGTGAAATTGTCTACTGGGTTAATTTACTCGAATTTCACTCTGTGTTAGAAAACCACGCGGTGAAATTGTCTACTGGGTTGTTTTACTAGAATTTCACTCTGTGTTAGAAAACCACTCGGTGAAATTGTCTACTGGGTTATTTTACTGGAATTTCACTCCGTGTTAGAAAACCACTCGGTGTAATTGTATACTGGGTTATTTTACTAGAATTTCACTCTGTGTTAGAAAACCACGCTGTGAAATTGTCTACTGGGTTGTTTTACTAGAATTTCACTCTGTGTTAGAAAACCACTCGGTGAAATTGTCTACTGGGTTGTTTTACTAGAATTTCACTCTGTGTTAGAAAACCACTCGGTGAAATTGTCTACTGGGTTGTTTTACTAGAATTTCACTCTGTGTTAGAAAACCACGCGGTGAAAATTGTCTACTGGATTGCTTAACTAGAATTGCTACTTCGCTTACCTGATGTGTTCTTGAGCTCGGCTCGATAACAAGTGTATTTTACACTAACAATAATCCGTACCTAAAGTTGTTATTGTTATGTCTCTTTACTTGTCCTACGCAGTGTTTAAAAATGCTTGACTATTTTTAATGTTTTTGTAATTGCTTAACTTAACTTAAGAAAAAGAACACAGTAAAAGCAAAAAGCAAAAGCAAACGCAGAAAAAGTGAGAGTAAATAATTTATTTATTCTCACCATGTTTATGTTCTCAGCTTAAAAAGCCAGCCAAGCAACCACTTGAAAAAAAAAATTGCTGTTGCTGTAAGTAATAAGTTTTTGTTTATTTTTTTTTTTGCTTTGGCTTAACTGTAAATTGATGTGCTTAAATTCAGCGAGTATTAACTTCTTTGCTGTTTTTGACTTCATTGCTGTTGCTTGCTGTTGCAGGCGTTAGTTTCATAGAATATATACATAATTACATAACACAAAATAAACAAATTAGTTTAAAAAAACGTGTAGTTTCATTTATGTATGTATGTACCTATTTATTAAAAAAAAACGCAAAATACCAAAAAAATTCGAAACAAATTCGTTCATAATATATTAAGTTCCAGCAACAGCAAAGAAGTTAACTTGCTGACTTTAAGCGCATCAAAAGCAAAAAAAAAACAATCAAAAACTTAATACTTACAGCAACAGAAAATTTGTTTTCTTAAGTGGCTTCTTTGCTGACAGATTTAGCAGAGTACATGCACATAGCGAGTTTAAACAAATTATTTACTCTCTTTGTTTTGCTTTTGCTTTTTTGCTTTTGCTGACTCGTTATCAAAGAGTTAAGTAAACACTTAGACACACAGTTTTTTAATTTGCTGCAAAAAATGTAAACAAAGCAAAAATGTGCGACTGTTGCTATTTTAAAGCAAGCAATTTAAACACTGGTCCTACGTATATTTTGTTGCTTGTTGTTTATGTTAAAACTGCTTGCTTTGTTATTGTTACTTGTTTGTTGTTAGTGTTTCTTGTTTACTTGTCTGTCGCGATTGCTGTGTAGTGTTGTTGGTTGTTATTTTATAACTCACATTCCTGCCCGTTATGTACAGTGTGGTAAAACAGTTTGCGACCACGGGTAGTGATTACAGTGTAAGGCAAGGTACGGTTGATAAAAAAATCTGAGGAGCCTAACAGGATGTGACCGAGTTTTGTCCCACAAAACTTGTCGTCACATTCCTCCGGGGGGAAAAAAAATAATAAGCAACCATATATATATATGTTTTTTTCAGTGGTTTTATTTATTTCTTTTCCCAGTATCTTACGGTAGCGGAACCAAATTTGGAAACTCTTATTCTATATGTTTTTTCTTCGAACTCTTTTAGAAAATTTAACCTTCCCTTACGGTTTGGATCTTGTATAAGATCTATCACATATGTCCATAGCTCCGTCCGTAATGGCTCCCCGGTGTGATTGCCTATGTTGGTTCCAAATTCCAGACCTTGGGACACGTGGCCTACACTGAGTGTCTCAATGGTGACTGCTGTTGGGGATTCAGTTGGGGCTGCTGGAATTTCTCCTACATCACTCCACGTTGTGTCGGTATTGATTGAGATGATGTCGTCTCCATACCATTCTCCCACTGCCTGTTCCAGTTCCGACGTAAGGTCCTCTGGGTGTACGTGAGCGACTGATTGTGAGCAGTCGGTGGGAAAAAGTTCATTCTCGTGGTCCTGGGTGAGGTCGATTACCGGTATCGAGGCGACTTCTTTCTTCTCTTCTTGTCGCGGGTTGGTTGTTTCGTGGGCTCCTTCCGTTTCACTGTCGCTGAGGGCCAGGTCTTTTTCCAGCAAGCTTTTTTGTTCGGCGGATAGCTGCCATTCGGTGCCTTCTGACTTTGTTGTTGCGCGAGTGGACATACGTGTCAGTCTCACCTTAGGGTCGGTAATAAAGATGGCTCGCCGTTTTCTGGTTTCTAGGGTCGTATAGCGCTCTCTTACTTCACGGCGGGTTCTCTCGAACTTTTCATCTAGGGACAATTTGGAGGGTTTTGTATTCATGGTACCTGTAAGGGGTTTGGTAAGGAGACTTGGGTTAGGTGATTCTAGGTGTAAGGGAAATTTGTTAGTAGGACGACACAGGTATTTTACTACGGACAGCACTCAACATTGAAGGGTTTAAGTTCCCCCAGGTGGGCAGTTCTTTTCCGCCCCTGTTTGTCCGTTATTTCTGCGATTACGGGGGAAATGAATCCTCTTATTTCGTATGGGCCGTCATATCTGGGAGCTAGTTTTGCGGCGAAGCCTTCCACTGCTTTTGACAAAGGGTGTTCTTTTACTAGGACTTGGTCCCCTTTCTTAGGTTTCCATTCTCGTCTTCTGAGATTATAATATCTGCGCTGGTCTTGAGCGGCTACTTCTAGATTTCGCTTTACAAGTTGGAAAATTTCCTTAAGCAGTATGGCTCGTTCACTTGGTTCGATGCCTACTCCTCCTGTCCCAGCGGTAACTTCATCGTACAGCATACCTGGTAATCTTGGTTCTCGTCCTTGAACAATGTAACTGGGGCTATAGCCCGTTACCTCTGAAACGCTTGAGTTGACTGCCAGCATAATTTCTGGTAACTGGTCATCCCATGTCCTTTGGTTGTCTTCTGCGTATTGTGCAATCATCGTTTTCACTGTGCGGTTTGCTCGTTCCGTGGGGTTTTCCTGTGGTGTATAGGGGGCTGTTAGTTGGTGTTGTATGCCGTAATCTGATAAAAATTTGACAAATGACCTGCTCGTAAATTGTGTTCCGTTGTCCGTAACCAGACATTTTGGGGTTCCAAAGCGGCTTATTATTCTTTCTCTGAGCCCTTTCTTCGCTATATCACTTGTAGCTTTTCTAGCTGGCATCAGTTCCGTCCATTTTGAAAATTTGTCGAAGAAAACTAACAACATTGTATTGCCGTGTTTTGATCGTGGTAGGGGTCCTACAAAATCTGCGCAAACAATGGCCCAAGGTTCTTCTGGAATTTGTGTTAACATCATTCCTGCTGGTTTTTGTTGGCTGGCCTTGTATCGTTGACACGAAACGCAGTTCCTGGCATATTTTGCTACTTGCCTGAATAGACCAGGCCAATAGTAGCGGTTGCAAACTCGGGCGATGGTCTTCCGTATTCCCATGTGTCCTGCCCCTGGTTGATCGTGATTTTCCTGTAGAACTCGCTGCCGGTGGTGCTTTGGCACACATAGTTTCCAGGGTGTGCAGCCTTCGACCTCTTTCCGACTAGGAATATGCCGGTATAGATTACCGTTCTCTACAATATAATCGGAGAACTTTTCCGGATTTTCTTGAACCTCCCTGAACGGAATAGCCAGGCACATTTTTCATCTCCGGATTCTATAGTTGTGGTACACAGGGTGTCTAATGGCTCCCTTGATAAAGTGTCTGCTACCACATTACTCTTTCCCCGCCGGTATTCCACCTCAAAGGAATATTGTTGCAGTTCCAGCGCCCATCGAGCTATCCTTCCTGTGGGGTTCTCTAGGCTATTTAGCCATTTTAGTGAGAGGTGATCTGTGATAACCCTAAAATGGTAACCTTCTAGGTACGGCCTCATTTTCCGTATTCCCCATACGATTGCCAGGCACTCCTTTTCAGTTGCGGAGTAGTTGCATTCTGCTTTGTTAAATTTTCGACTGGCATATGCAATCACTCGTTCTCCTTCGTCCATTTCCTGTGTAAGGACCGCACCCAGGCCGAAATCACAAGCGTCAGTTTGTAGCGTGAATTGCTTGGAAAAGTCTGGGCAGGCAGGAATTGGTGCTTCTGTCAGATGTTCCTTTAGTTGTTCAAACGCTTATTGCTGTTCTTGTCCCCACTTCCATCTTATGTTTTTTTTTAACAGCCGTGTAATTGGTTCCACTATTTTGGAAAAGTTTGGGACAAATCTGCGGTACCATGAGGCGACTCCTAATACCCTTCTTACGCCTTTCACGTCCTTAGGCGGGGCCATCTCCTTAATTGCCGCAATCTTATCCGGGTCTGTTTGAATACCCTCTTCTCCGATCATATGGCCCAGATACTTAATCTTCTTTTGCATGAACTCACATTTTTCCTTATTTATCTTTAGATTCGCCTTCCGTAGTCTTTGGAAAACTACTCTTAAATTACTCATGTGTTCGGCCAAGGTCTTTCCTGTGACAATAATATCGTCCAAGTAGGCAAACGCATAGGGTTCCATCACAGGGCCTATGACCTGATCTAGTGCACGCTGGAATGTTGCTGGGGCTGAATGTAATCCGAATGGCATTACCTTCCATTGATAAAGCCCTCGGCCGGGTACCACGAACGCCGTATACATTTTGCTTCTTTTTTCCATTGGGATTTGCCAGTAACCATTCTTCAGGTCAATGGTGCTAAAGTACTTGGCCTCCCTTAAGCGCTCCAGAATTGAATTTATTCGGGGTAGCGGATATGCATCTGAGATTGACCTGCTGTTTAGCTGACGAAAGTCGCAACAAAGCCTCCATTTACCATTTTTCTTAGGGGCAAGTACGATTGGCGAACTATAGGGGCTGTGTGATGGCTCAATGCATCCTGTTTCAATTAACTCGTCCACTAGTTCACTTATAATTTTTTGTTTTGCTGGATTTGTAGGCATGTATCTGTGTTTAAAAGGTACGTCATCTTTCATAGTGATACGGTGTTCGGCTATGTTAGATACCCCTTTTATTCCTTTAAACATTTCTAGTTCCTTTTCTAAAAACCTTGTTACTTGTTGTTCCTCCTCGTCTTCTGATAATCCCGTAAGTCGTACCCTCTGGACATTTGTCGTCATTTGGTCTTCGCCCAACTGGATTTCCTCCGTTCCGCATTTTAGTGTTGTGCCCATCGCCGTCAAGAAATCCATTCCCAAAATGATATTATCCAGTATTTTTGGCAGTATTAATAAATCCATTGGCAATCTTTTATTTCCACAAGTTATTGTGACTTTTACACCCTCCTGTACTCTAGTTTGTGATGCATCGGCTAGTCAAACAATCACCTCGCTCAGAAATCGTTCCTTTCCCTTTGTGAGCCTCTCTGCGCATTGCCAACTAATAAAACTTCTAGATGCCCCAGTGTCGATCATCGCTTTCGCTTCCTGCCCATTTATGTTGATTTTTAAAAACATGTGTCCTTCGTGAATATAAAAGGTGCTGAGTTTCGGGCCATACTGATAGGGTTTATCGCCACCGGCCTCATCTACCCTTACTGATGAGGCCCCTGAGAGTTTCCCGCCTGTCTTCTGCAGCATTCTATGTTTTTCACGTTTGGTCGCCCACAGTCCCAACAGAATAATTTTTGCTCGTTTTGGCAATTCCTGTAGACATGCCCTTCTTGACCACATCTTCGGCATACAATACTGGGGTTGACTTGCCTTGCCCTATTTGTGTTTTCCGTGGTGTCTCTTGAAGTGCTTTGCTGGTGATTTCCTCCTGGATTTCTCCTCTGTGGCACTACCGGTTTAGGTTGATTTCGTGCCTGTTCTGACTGTACTTCTTCGTAGTCTTCTGCCAGCCTTGATAATTCCTGCAGGGTATGGAAATCTTGCCGTTTTATATACAGCCTGTATCCAGTCGTGGTATTGCCGTATAGCCTCTCTAGTTTTTGTTCCTCACTATATCCGGCTTGTCTCATCAGATCCTGTAGTTGTACCATATACGTTTTGAACGATTCATTCGGCTGCTGTTTCCTGGCCCGTATCGTGTCTTCTAATTTATTGAGGTAGCCTGACGGTAAGAAAAATGCCAGAAAGTCGTGTCTGAAGTTATTCCATGAGGTCCAGCGCATATTGTTGTTGCGGTACCATGATAGGGCGAAGTCCCTGAGTAACTCTGGCATGGTACGGGGAAGTAAATTCAAGCGTATTTCATATACATCTGACAGTTCCTCCACCCGTTCGATCCATGCGATGGGGTCCTTACTGCCGTCAAACTTAAAAGACCACTTTCTAACTTGTTCAATAGCCTGCAGGTATTCTGCGCGCTCATCCTGCCGTTGTTCGCTGTAAGGTGTCGGTACTTGCTGTTCATTTGGCTGGTTCCTGTACAGGCCACCTGCGGTTTCGGTATCGCTTACCTGAATGTGGGGGATTGTGAACGCGACTCCCGTGCCGCTACTGTCGGTTTTTGTTTCTGGTTTAGCTGGCGATGCTGCTTTCCCATGTTTCTGCTCCAATTCCTCGAGCCGTAGCAGTTCATCAGGTTGGTGTTCACCGCCTTTAATGAATTCAGAAAACCGTCTTCGTATTTCCTCCACTGTGCCACTCGATTCCAATTCGAACTCTTCGGCATAGGCTACCAGTTCTTCTGTTTTCAAACTGTACACCCAGTTGATTTTGACCATCTTGCTTCTTTGTTACTTTCGGTGTTATTTTCCTGTTGAGGTCCCTGCTCGGGCGCCACTTGTAACGACTTTATTTTGGGGTATACTCAGCCTTTGTCCAGGTTCGTTACAAGAAAATATGACACGTGTTGATTTTATTTATTTTAACAACAAATTTAATAGGTTTATTAGTAATATTACTATTATAATTTACAAGTAATAAAAATAATTATGTATAATTGGTTGCGTTGTGTTTCCGCTTATACTGCCTCAGCACTCCTTCCGTATTATGTCCTTTCTCGTCTTGTTGCTGTAGTAACTTGGCTGCTTAAGCTGGTATCAATCTTAGCGTAGGGAAATCTTTGTTGTGCCGCTTGTTACGGGGAATTTGGGGAAAACTCTTCTGGGGTTTTCACTACGGGATATTTCGGGTTGTTCTACAATCTCACTTTCGTGAAATGCTCTACTGGCTATTTTGCTTGGTGTTAGGAAAACACGCTAGGGAAAAGTTTCTACTGGGTATTTGTTGGTTACTAGGATTTCACTCTGTGTTGGAAAACTACGCGGTGAAATTGTCTACTGGGTTATTTTACTGAAATTTCACTCTGTGTTAGAAAACCACTCGGTGAAATTGTCTACTGGGTTGTTTTACTAGAATTTCACTCTGTGTTAGAAAACCACTCGGTGAAATTGTCTACTAGGTTGTTTTACTAGAATTTCACTCTGTGTTAGAAAACCACGCGGTGAAATTGTCTACTTGGATTGTTTTACTAGAATTTCACCCTGTGTTAGAAAACCACGCGGTGAAATTGTCTACTGGGTTGTTTACTGGAATTTCACTCTGTGTTAGCAAACCACTCGGTGAAATTGTCTACTGGGTTATTTTACTGGAATTTCACTCTGTGTTAGAAAACCACTCGGTGAAATTGTCTACTGGGTTGTTTTACTAGAATCTCACTCTGTGTTAGAAAACCACTCGGTGAAATTGTCTACTGGGTTAATTTACTCGAATTTCACTCTGTGTTAGAAAACCACGCGGTGAAATTGTCTACTGGGTTGTTTTACTAGAATTTCACTCTGTGTTTGAAAACCACTCGGTGAAATTGTCAACTGGGTTATTTTACTGGAATTTCACTCCGTGTTAGAAAACCACTCGGTGTAATTGTATACTGGGTTATTTTACTAGAATTTCACTCTGTGTTAGAAAACCACGCGGTGAAATTGTCTACTGGGTTGTTTTACTAGAATTTCACTCTGTGTTAGAAAACCACTCGGTAAAATTGTCTACTGGGTTGTTTTACTAGAATTTCACTCTGTGTTAGAAAACCACTCGGTGAAATTGTCTACTGGGTTGTTTTACTAGAATTTCACTCTGTGTTAGAAATAAGCGGAAACACAACGCAACCAATTATACATAATTATTTTTATTACTTGTAAATTATAATAGTAATATTACTAATAAACCTATTAAATTTGTTGTTAAAATAAATAAAATCAACACGTGTCATATTTTCTTGTAACGAACCTGGACAAAGGCTGAGTATACCCCAAAATAAAGTCGTTACAAAATAGTGTGCATTGAGTGGAATTATATCATCAGTGGGCGTCATATGATTGAGATGCAAGTAATCTGCCATAAATTCATTATACATTTGCTGGATTTCTGGAGTTTTTGAAAGTCTACTTTCGGCGCCTCGCAACATCAAACGAAGAGCCTAGATAAGAAGGATCGGCCTTAAAAGGTAGGCGCACTGGAAAACGACCTTCTGGCAATAATTAAATATTTTCTTTAAAATGATCTTCACAAGCTTGGTGATCTTTAGAAAGTTTTTGATTACAATTTGGTAAATCATCAATTTGCCATAACCTTTTTAACGTACAATCAATGTTGTGCAATACGTCCTCCCCCTGAATCAAGCATTGCGCGAGTACTTTGCAAATTTCCGTATTTATCACGTAATTGAACGACCGCAGTAGCAAGTAAAACCAAGTAATCGGCGGAATTAGTATGCATAGATGAGGAAGTATTTTGAACAACGTTTTGAGTAGCATTTTTCGAAGTTGATGGGGATTCCGAATTAGTGTTTGTAGGTTGGTTTTGTTGCCTATGCAATAAAGTATGGTGTGGACCTTTACATGTACTGCAGCGCGAGCTATTGCAATGTGCAACAGAGTGACCCTTTTTTAAACAATTTAAGCAAAGAGCATTTGATTTTATAAAATTATATCTCTGTGTAAAATCGGTCGATATGAACATTTTACAGTTGTAAATTTGATGGTCAGGTGCACGGCAGAAAATGCACTTAGGTGTATTAGCTTCTTGAGCGCACGTATATAGCAGATACAGTATCTACGGCTTTACGCAGCAACGATGCATTAGGTTTATTTATTTTTGGAATATCCAAAATTTGCTCTATGTTGTCAAAGAAGATTAAACATTTTTTGTCATATCGCTCTGCCAATCGTTGTAACGCTTTAGGTTAATTATTTTCAGTGATCTGGAATGCTTTTACAGTGCGAAGAGCATCTCCATCCAAACAGGTCAACAGGTGGTTAAATTTTTCAATAGACGTTAACGTTGGCTCATTATAAACTAAATTGTAAAACGAATTAATAAAATTCTTATAGTCTGAATATTTGCCATCAAAAGGCGGCAGCTTCAAATTTGGCAAACGATTTAATGGGCGTGCTGACAAAGTGTTATCTAAAAATGAACTTTCTCTTGGTAGGCGAGAACCAAGTAACGACATAACTTTTGTTTCGGCACTAATGCATAGCTCTTCGATTTCAGGACGACGATCGTCTTGGGGATATATGTTTTCGATTGCAGTTTGACAGCTCATTATGTGCTTGATGTAGGAATTTAAAATGTCAAGCCTACATTCCATTTCAACTGCTGACCGCTCAATATTACCTATGTTATTCTTGATGCGTGTAATATTACCTTTAGCGATGCTTCTTTGCTGACGTAATGTAGTTAAATTATCTGAAACTGCAGTTGCAGCTTCACTAGAATCTGAATCTGCAGGCATTTTAGTTTCTTTTTAATTTAACTTTGATATGGAATTATGTTAGAGGGCGTCAAAAGTTTGTCTTGTGTAAGTGTAGATCTGCAATAACCTTTTATCAATTCCACTAAAATGTTAGTAATTATTAATGTAGACTTGAATAATGTTTATAAATATATTGATACTGCTATATTCCTTTTCTATAATGTATTGCGTGATCAGCAACAAACCAAAAGCATCCTCAACAAAGTAAACGAAAAGGTTGGGTTCGATTTGGTTTCACAGCAAATATTAAATTTGGAAAAATTTTTTGTTGTTACAAAAAGTTCTAATGAAGAAAATAAATGTCTGAGTAGGTTTGATGCGTTTTCCAATGAACAATGTTTGACCGTATTTTGAGTATATGTACGTTCAAATTAGGAGAGTAAGCAGTGTAGCTACAACAAATATTATACACGCTTTCAAATGTAATGAAGATCAATGTTTATAATAGCAAGAACCACTGTAGTGATGGTTGTGAGAATTGGTCTTCTCAGCGACAACAACAACGAACTGGAGTAGCGGTTAATTTCCTATATGTTTTTAAAAAACTTTAATACTTTACGAATGTTTGTATGTATATTTGATTGCGAGTGCAATAGACTTAACGTTTTTAAATTTGCTTCTTATGTATGTATATGATATTGACATGTACAGTCAATTTTTATAAACTATCTGCTGTAATTAGTATTGTGGTTATTGAACTGTTAATGGTTTTTAATCCAAATTTAGATATTTCAAAATACCTTGATCTTGTATTATAACCTCATTTGCCACCTCTTGTGATTCTGACCTATCTATCTGATTACCAGAGAACTATTCATGGAACTTCCCAAATGTATGGAATGATGATGTTAATAGTGGTATCCACCAGCCTCTTAAACCTTTGTTACAACGATTTATTTGACTTTAAGAAACTGCAGTCCCTGCTCGGGCGCCAAAAAATGTTCGATAATAGTTTTTACCGAATATGCAAAAAAACAATAAAGTTAAAAAGGCAAACAACAAAAAAAAGAAAAATTTATTTCTACGTCTTTATGCGCTTAACAAACCAGTGCGACTGCACAGGTTGTTGGTTTTATTCAGTATATCTCTTGCACATTTAAACATATTATAAAATAAGATGCGTTTGATTCTTTACAATATGTACTCTCTTATAAAATAATACTCAACAAGTTAAAGTGCTATATTCGGCTGTGCCGAATCTTTGATACCCTCCACCGACAGGAGTGGGCTCTATATGACAAATACATATATATTATTAACTAATCTTCACAATAGCGAACGTCAGCATTAAAGTTGTTTGCGGTTTAGACTTATATTAAGGTATTGACCGACAATAAGAAAGTTTTATGCGTTTCTTGTTAAAACTTTGAACTGCTTTCAGTAAAATATCATGATTCGTAAAAGTTTTAGCCGAACTAAAATAATTTTTATGAGGGTAGTTTGTATTGGACCTATGGTAAATTATGGCCCAATTATCCCAAAATTCTGAAGACTGATTTCAGGTATTACAAAAAATAAATTAGAATAAATTTCAATACAGCAGTGTAATTAGTTTTAGCGTTAACAGTGAATTTCACATAACTGCATGATATTCTTTCTGGCCATATGAATTTAAGTAAGAAATTTTACCGCAATATCTATATCTGTGACGGTTTAAGACGAATTTTATTATTTTCCCAAAGTTAGCTTTATTTGGTTTTAGGCACTGTTTTCCGAGAGTAGGGTTTATATGTGACCTAGGGTAAATTATGGACCAATCTTCACGAAATTTGGCAGTGTGATTTCTCATCCTATAAAACTGTGACGTACCGAATTAAAGTATGCTAGCGTTATTTATTGCGGTTTTAGGCGTACTAAACTGTTTTCCGGGAGTAGGGTTTATATGGGGCCTAGTGTATATTATGGACCGATCTTCAAAAAATGTTACAGTGTTATTTCTGGTCCTATAAAAGTGTGACGTACCAAATTTAAGTATGCTAGCGTTATTTATTGCGGTTTTAGGCGTACTAAACTGTTTTCCGGGATTAGGGTTTATATGGGGCCTAGTGTATATTATGGACCGATCTTCAAAAAATGTTACAGTGTTATTTCTGGTCCTATAAAAGTGTGACGTACCAAAGTTTAGTATGATAGCGTTATTTATTACGGTTTTAAGCGTACTAAGCTGTTTTCCGGGAGTAATGTTTATATGGGACCTAGTGTAAATTATGGAACGAGGGAAATTTTGCATCGTATGGAATATCTGCATTAAAAAGTCGACCGCCAACGCGTAACAAGCTAATTTTTCGACCATTTTGCTCAATATATTGTACAAATGGTGTAAGCTTCTGATACTTTGAACTCAATAGTTGTGAGTTTTTTATACATTTTATTTCCGCTTTAAATTCTTGTTGTTGTATTGACGCTATGATTTTATGAAAAGACCATTCCATTTCTATGGCAGTCAACTATTTCGGTTTATTTTTATTTCCAGGCGTGATGAATCTATAAACATATGCGATAGTTCTTAAGACTTTTAAATACGATGAGTATCGACTTATTATTTCGAAAATTAAGTGGTTTTGCAATTGAGAAACAACGCACACAGATCTCAACTTTCTGACATCTGGTAAATTAGCTACCGCATTTGTTTTAAAGTGTGGATTGTCTGGCCAGTATTCTCTACCTTGCTGCATGAAGTCTGGTCCTTCGAACCAAAAAGATGACCATAACTCGGTAACAGTACAGCCCCTTGACACAATATCTGCCGGATTTTTATTGGTTGGAACATGACGCCATTCTGCTTTATTGCTCCATTCTTGTATTTGAGATACACGGTTACCAACAAAAGTGTTGAGGGAAGAAGGTTGCATTTTTAACCAGTGTAATACGATCTCTGTGTCGGTCCAGAATATCAATCTGCAGAATATGGTGAAAGAAGCGCTTCAATTTGCCTCCACAAATTTGCCAGTAAGTGCGCAGCACACAATTCGAGTCGTGGCAGTGTTATTGTTTTAGTAGGAGCAACTTTAGATTTCGCTGTTAATAGCCGTGTATATGTTTTTTGATTTTCGGTGACAGTAACATAAAAACAACAACCATATGCACGGATTGAGGCGTCTGAGAACCCGTGAATTATAATTTTGTTTTTGATTGATGTATGAACATAACGGGGAATATAAACTTTTGAAATCCTTTCGATATCTGCCTTGAAATAACGCCATTGTGTATCTAGATTTTGGGGTATAGACTCATCCCAATCTAACTTGTTCATCCACAACTCCTGGAGTAATATCTTCGACTTAGTGATTATTGGAGACACCAGCCCTAATGGATTGAACAGCCTCGCAATTGTCGACAATATGTTACGCTTCGTTGACTTTAAGTTTTCTAAATCTTTCGGCATTTAAAATTTTAATACATCAGTACTTGGAGACCATTTGAGTCCCAGGGTTTTAGTAGTTTCGTCACTATTAAAATCTAAAAGTTTTTCCTCCAAATAATCTTTGCTGTACAATTTGTGGTTTGAAAACCATTTTGCAAGTTTGAACCCAGCCGAATCCAAAATGTGTGTTGTTTGTGTACGAATATTTTCCAATTCTTTTATGCTGTCACCACCTGATAGTAAATCGTCGACGTAAAACTCTTCTTTAATCACCCTTGCTCCTTCTGGAAATATATTCCTATATTTTTCTGCTATCTCATGCAAACAACGTATTGCTAAAAAAAAAGGGGCGAGTGATGTTCCATAATTCCCCGTATTTATTTGGAAGATCTGTATAGGCATGTTTAAGTTTTTTCTCCACAAAATCAGCTGGTACTTTCTATCTTCTTCATGAACTAAAACTTGCCGGTACAGTTTAGTGATACCCGCGGTTATCGCATATTTTCTGAGACGAAACTTTAGCAGTATAGTATACAAATCTGGCTGAATAGTAGGACAAACTAATAATGTGTCATTCAACGACAATTGAGACATTTTAGCTGACGCATCAAAAACTACCCGTAGTTTTGTAGTCACACTATCAGGTTTTAAAACAACTTGGTGTGGAATAAAATAGTGTGCATTGAGTGGAATTATATCATCAGTGGGCGTCATATGAGTGAGATGGAAGTAATCTGCCATAAATTCATTATACATTTGCTGGATTTCTGGAGTTTTTGAAAGTCTTCTTTCGGCGCCTCGCAACATCAAACGAAGAGCCTAGATAAGAAGGATCGGTCTTAAAAGGTAGGCGCACTGGAAAACGACCTTCTGGCAATAATTTAATATTTTCTTTAAAATGATCTTCACAAGCTTGGTGATCTTTAGAAAGTTTTTGATTACAATTTGGTAAATCATCAATTTGCCATAACCTTTTTAACGTACAATCAATGTTGTGCAATACGTCCTCCCTTGAACCAAATGGCACGTTTGTTGCGCATGTTGAATTAAATCGCACAGAGACCACCCATCCAAGAAGAGTCTTTTGCAATACTGGCATGGATTCCCCCAATTTTACTTGTCCCACGCACAAAAGGTTAAAAAACACGTCTGCACCCAATAATATATCAACCTTTTGTCGCTTGTGAAACTGAGGATCCGCAAGAACTATATTTTGAGGCAACTTCCAATTCTGCGTTGGAATGTTGACGTTAGGTTGAAACGTTGAAATAGATTTCATGATGTGAAAATCAGCAACGAATTCATAATCATTGAATCTTGACCTTACGACAGCAGAAGTCTGTTGACTTACATTAGCAGTTATTTCACCAATACCAGTAATGTGAATATTTGCATCAGAACGTTTAATTTTCAATCGATTAACACACTCATTGGTTATAATATTTATTTGTGAACCTGAATCAAGCATTGCGCGAGTACTTTGCAAATTTCCGTATTTATCACGTAATTGAACGACCGCAGTAGCAAGTAAATCAAAGTAATCGGCGGAATTAGTATGCATAGATGATGAAGTATTTTGAACAACGTTTTGAGTAGCATTTTTCGAAGTTGATGGGGATTCCGAATTAGTGTTTGTAGGTTGGTTTTGTTGCCTATGCAATAAAGTATGGTGTGGACCTTTACATGTACTGCAGCGCGAGCTATTGCAATGTGCAACAGAGTGACCCTTTTTTAAACAATTTAAGCAAAGAGCATTTGATTTTATAAAATTATATCTCTGTGTAAAATCGGTCGATATGAACATTTTACAGTTGTAAATTTGATGGTCAGGTGCACAGCAGAAAATGCACTTAGGTGTATTAGCTTCTTGAGCGCACGTATATAGCAGATACAGTATCTACGGCTTTACGCAGCAACGATGCATTAGGTTTATTTATTTTTGGAATATCCAAAATTTGCTCTATGTTGTCAAAGAAGATTAAACATTTTTTGTCATATCGCTCTGCCAATCGTTGTAACGCTTTAGGTTAATTATTTTCAGTGATCTGGAATGCTTTTACAGTGCGAAGAGCATCTCCATCCAAACAGGTCAACAGGTGGTTAAATTTTTCAATAGACGTTAACGTTGGCTCATTATAAACTAAATTGTAAAACGAATTAATAAAATTCTTATAGTCTGAATATTTGCCATCAAAAGGCGGCAGCTTCAAATTTGGCAAACGATTTAATGGACGTGCTGACAAAGTGTTATCTAAAAATGAACTTTCTCTTGGTAGGCGAGAACCAAGTAACGACATAACTTTTGTTTCGGCACTAATGCATAGCTCTTCGATTTCAGGACGACGATCGTCTTGGGGATATATGTTTTCGATTGCAGTTTGACAGCTCATTATGTGCTAGATGTAGGAATTTAAAATGTCAAGCCTACATTCCATTTCAACTGCTGACCGCTCAGTATTACCTATGTTATTCTTGATGCGTGTAATATTACCTTTAGCGATGCTTCTTTGCTGACGTAATGTAGTTAAATTATCTGAAACTGCAGTTGCAGCTTCACTAGAATCTGAATCTGCAGGCATTTTAGTTTCTTTTTAATTTAACTTTGATATGGAATTATGTTAGAGGGCGTCAAAAGTTTGTCTTGTGTAAGTGTAGATCTGCAATAACCTTTTATCAATTCCACTAAAATGTTAGTAATTATTAATGTAGACTTGAATAATGTTTATAAATATATTGATACTGCTATATTCCTTTTCTATAATGTATTGCGTGATCAGCAACAAACCAAAAGCATCCGCAACAAAGTAAACGAAAAGGTTGGGTTCGATTTGGTTTCACAGCAAATATTAAATTTGAAAAAATTTTTTGTTGTTACAAAAAGTTCTAATGAAGAAAATAAATGTCTGAGTAGGTTTGATGCGTTTTCCAATGAACAATGTTTGACCGTATTTTGAGTATATGTACGTTCAAATTAGGAAAGTAAGCAGTGTAGCTACAACAAATATTATACACGCTTTCAAATGTAATGAAGATCAATGTTTATAATAGCAAGAACCACTGTAGTGATGGTTGTGAGATTTGGTCTTCTCAGCGACAACAACAACGAACTGGAGTAGCGGTTAATTTCCTATATATTTTTAAAATACTTTAATACTTTACGAATGTTTGTATGTATATTTGATTGCGAGTGCAATAGACTTAACGTTTTTAAATTTGCTTCTTATGTATGTATATGATATTGACATGTACAGTCAATTTTTATAAACTATCTGCTGTAATTAGTATTGTGGTTATTGAACTGTTAATGGTTTTTAATCCAAATTTAGATATTTTTTAATTAGGCTTAAGTTCATTGAATTTAATTTTCATTAAATTCAAATGCACTTTCAAAATACCTTGATCTTGTATTATAACCTCATTTGCCACCTCTTGTGATTATGACCTATCTATCTGATTACCAGAGAACTATTCATGGAACTTCCCAAATGTATGGAATGATGATGTTAATAGTGGTATCCACCAGCCTCTTAAACCTTTGTTACAACGATTTATTTGACTTTAAGAAACTGCAGTCCCTGCTCGGGCGCCAAAAAATGTTTGATAATAGTTTTTACCGAATATGCAAAAAAACAATAAAGTTAAAAAGGCAAACAACAAAAAAAAGAAAAATTTATTTCTACGTCTTTATGCGCTTAACAAACCAGTGCGACTGCACAGGTTGTTGGTTTTATTCAGTATATCTCTTGCACATTTAAACATATTATAAAATAAGATGCGTTTGATTCTTTACAATATGTACTCTCTTATAAAATAATACTCAACAAGTTAAAGTGCTATATTCCGCTGTGCCGAATCTTTGATACCCTCCACCGACAGGAGTGGGCTCTATATGACAAATACATATATATTATTAACTTATCTTCACAATAGCGAACGTCAGCATTAAAGTTGTTTGCGGTTTAGACTTATATTAAGGTATTGACCGACAATAAGAAAGTTTTATGCGTTTCTTGTTAAAACTTTGAACTGGTTTCAGTAAAATATCATGATTCGTAAAAGTTTTAGCCGAACTAAAATAATTTTTATGAGGGTAGTTTGTATTGGACCTATGGTAAATTATGGCCCAATTATCCCAAAATTCTGAAGACTGATTTCAGGTATTACAAAAAATAAATTAGAATAAATTTCAATACAGCAGTGTAATTAGTTTTAGCGTTAACAGTGAATTTCACATAACTGCATGATATTCTTTCTGGCCATATGAATTTAAGTAAGAAATTTTACCGCAATATCTATATCTGTGACGGTTTAAGACGAATTTTATTATTTTCCCAAAGTTAGCTTTATTTGGTTTTAGGCGCAATAAACTGTTTTCCGAGAGTAGGGTTTATATGTGACCTAGGGTAAATTATGGACCAATCTTCACGAAATTTGGCAGTGTGATTTCTCATCCTATAAAACTGTGACGTACCGAATTAAAGTATGCTAGCGTTATTTATTGCGGTTTTAGGCGTACTAAACTGTTTTCCGGGAGTAGGGTTTATATGGGGCCTAGTGTATATTATGGACCGATCTTCAAAAAATTTTACAGTACGATTTCTGGTTATATAAAACTGTGACGCACCAAATTTTAATATCATAGCGTTATTTATTACGGTTTTAGGCGTACTAAACTCTTTTTCAGGAGTAGGGTTTATATGGGACCTAGTGTAAATTATGGACCGATCTTCAAAAAATGTTACAGTGTTATTTCTGGTCCTATAAAAGTGTGACGTACCAAATTTAAGTATGCTAGCGTTATTTATTGCGGTTTTAGGCGTACTAAACTGTTTTCCGGGAGTAGGGTTTATATGGGGACTAGTGTAAATTATGGACCGATCTTCAAAAAGTTTTACAGTGTGAATTCTGGTCCTATACAACTGTGACGTACCAAAGTTTAGTATGATAGCGTTATTTATTACGGTTTTAAGCGTACTAAGCTGTTTTCCGGGAGTAATGTTTATATGGGACATAGTGTAAATTATGGACCGATCTTCAAAAAATTTTACAGTGTGATTTCTGGTCCTATAAAACTATGACGTACCAAATGTAAGTATGCTATCGCTTTTTATTGCGGGTTTAGGCGTACTAAACTGTTTTCCGCGAGATGGGCTTATATGGGGCCTATGGTAAATTATGGACCGATCGTCGTTTACCAGTATGATTTGCAGCCATACAAACCAAATTCGAGAAAAATTTTATGTCATTCCGTGCATTATTAAACCATTTATATTAGTTTTTGTATCAAAATTATCAATTTTTTTAGGGTGGTGGTTCCACATTTTGATTCATAGTTCCGATCCTACTGAACCGATTTAGCTGGATTTCAATCCCAAACTGCTTAGGACTACAAGCAATTTGAGACCAAGTTTGTTCTTTTCTTTTGCGTTTTTCGAAAGTGAGCGTGTTTTCAACAGACGGACAGACGGACATGGCTAAATCGACTTAGAATTACTCAAGGAGACAAAATATATATACTTTATGGGGTCTTAGATGTATAATAAAAAAGTTTCACACGGAATGACAAACTTAGTATACCCTCATTCACCACAGTGGTGGTGGAGGGTATAAAAATTAACGAAGAGGAATACACTGAGCGACAAATTTATTTTAACAATTAATTCATTAAATTCAGTTTAACACTTCTTACTTCAAATTACTTGCCCATTGTATTCTACTATTATTAATATTTAAGAATGTAAATTTAAAAATTGTCTTAATGAATTAGGATTTATTCAGACCAAACATCCCGGCCGCGTTGAAGGCCCACGATAGGCTTCAAATTTCTTTTGGTAACACCGCCAATTTATGAATTGCTCGCTTTAATAAGCCTGACTTGGTCTGCACGTCAGCAACTCTCACCTTTCCATCAGCACCAGCGTTGACATTCACGATACGACCGAGCATCCATCTTAGAGGAGGGAGGTTAATATCGTGCACCAAAACCAAATCGCCAACTTTCAAATTATGTTGAGGTTTCGACCATTTAACGCGTTCTTGTTGTCCAAGCACATAATCGCGTTGAAATATACGCCAAAATTGTGCCTTTAGATGAGAAATTAACTGGTACCGTTTTGTTTTCGTCACAGAAAGGGTTTCTGCAATCTTTTCAGGAATTGTATTTATTGTTGACCCAATGAGAAGGTGAGCCCGTGTAAGAGCCTCGCCATCATAAGGATCCTCAGATAACGGGGCAATTGGCCGCGAGTTCAGTATGGCCTCTATCTCAATAAGTACAGTTGACAGTTCTTCGAATGTTAGATTCGAGTTTGCAACAGTGCGTACCATCAGGTTCTTTGTAGACTTGACAGCAGCCTCCCAGAGGCCACCAAAATGTGGGGCACGTGGCGGAATGAAGACAACCTCTATGCCACGTTCTGCAACGAAATTCAGCAACTCTGCACGATTTTGATCATTAAAAAATTTTCTTTTTAATTCTTGCAACTCGGAGTTGGCACCAACAAAATTAGTTGCATTGTTACAATACAATTTCTCTGGTAAGCCGCGTCTGCCCATAAACCTTTTTAAACAAGAAATAAATGCACTTGTAGATAAATCTGAAACCGCTTCTATATGAACTGCTTTGGATGAAAAGCACACAAATATAGCAATATACGTTTTGTATGGCAATTTTCCACGTATACAATAGGTAGTGTAGACGGGACCGCAAAAATCCACACCAGCTATAAGAAAAGGAAGCATTATTTTTAGTCGGTCGGCAGGCAAATTTCCCATTATCTGTGTTGCCAATTTGGGCTTATACTTGAAGTAATGCAAGCAGCTTCTCACTATTTTTCGGGCTATTTCACGAGCGTTGATGACCTATATTCGTTGCCTCATTATACCGATTAGAATTTTTGGCCCACAATGATAATTGGTTAAGTGCAAGTGCTTCATGTACAGGTACGCAAATCTTGTATGCGTTGGCAACAGTAAGGGAAATTTTGCATCGTATGGAATATCTGCATTAAAAAGTCGACCGCCAACGCGTAACAAGCTAATTTTCCGACCATTTTGCTCAATATATTGTACAAATGGTGTAAGCTTCTGATACTTTGAACTCAATAGTTGTGAGTTTTTTATACATTTTATTTCCGCTTCAAATTCTTGTTGTTGTATTGACGCTATGATTTTATGAAAAGACCATTCCATTTCTATGGCAGTCAACTATTTCGGTTTATTTTTAATTCCAGGCGTGATGAATCTATAAACATATGCGATAGTTCTTAAGACTTTTAAATACGATGAGTATCGACTTATTATTTCGAAAATTAAGTGGTTTTGCAATTGAGAAACAACGCACACAGATCTCAACTTTCTGACATCTGGTAAATTAGCTACCGCATTTGTTTTAAAGTGTGGATTGTCTGGCCAGTATTCTCTACCTTGCTGCATGAAGTCTGGTCCTTCGAACCAAAAAGATGACCATAACTCGGTAACAGTACAGCCCCTTGACACAATATCTGCCGGATTTTTATTGGTTGGAACATGACGCCATTCTGCTTTATTGCTCCATTCTTGTATTTGAGATACACGGTTACCAACAAAAGTGTTGAGGGAAGAAGGTTGCATTTTTAACCAGTGTAATACGATCTCTGTGTCGGTCCAGAATATCAATCTGCAGAATATGGTGAAAGAAGCGCTTTGATTTGCCTCCACAAATTTGCCAGTAAGTGCGCAGCACACAATTTGAGTCGTGGCAGTGTTATTGTTTTAGTAGGAGCAACTTTAGATTTCGCTGTTAATAGCAGTGTATATGTTTTTTGATTTTCGGTGACAGTAACATAAAAACAACAACCATATGCACGGATTGAGGCGTCTGAGAACCCGTGAATTATAATTTTGTTTTTGATTGATGTATGAACATAACGGGGAATATAAACTTTTGAAATCCTTTCGCTATCTGCTTTGAAATAACGGCATTGTGTATCTAGATTTTGGGGTATAGACTCATCCCAATCTAACTTGTTCATCCACAACTCCTGGAGTAATATCTTCGACTTAGTGATTATTGGACACACCAGCCCTAATGGATTGAACAGCCTCGCAATTGTCGACAATATGTTACGCTTCGTTGACTTTAAGTTTTCTAAATCTTTCGGCATTTAAAATTTTAATACATCAGTACTTGAAGACCATTTGAGTCCCAGGGTTTTAGTAGTTTCGTCACTATTAAAATCTAAAAGTTTTTCCTCCAAATAATCTTTGCTGTACAATTTGTGGTTTGAAAACCATTTTGCAAGTTTGAACCCAGCCGAATCCAAAATGTGTGTTGTTTGTGTACGAATATTTTCCAATTCTTTTATGCTGTCACCACCTGATAGTAAATCGTCGACGTAAAACTCTTCTTTAATCACCCTTGCTCCTTCTGGAAATATATTCCTATATTTTTCTGCTATCTCATGCAAACAACGTATTGCTAAAAAAAAAGGGGCGAGTGATGTTCCATAATTCCCCGTATTTATTTGGAAGATCTGTATAGGCATGTTTAAGTTTTTTCCCCACAAAATCAGCTGGTACTTTCTATCTTCTTCATGAACTAAAACTTGCCGGTACATTTTAGTGATACCCGCGGTTATCGCATATTTTCTGAGACGAAACTTTAGCAGTATAGTATACAAATCTGGCTGAATAGTAGGACCAACTAATAATGTGTCATTCAACGACAATTGAGACATTTTAGCTGACGCATCAAAAACTACCCGTAGTTTTGTAGTCACACTATCAGGTTTTAAAACAACTTGGTGTGGAATAAAATAGTGTGCATTGAGTGGAATTATATCGTCAGTGGGCGTCATATGATTGAGATGCAAGTAATCTGCCATAAATTCATTATACATTTGCTGGATTTCTGGAGTTTTTGAAAGTCTTCTTTCGGCGCCTCGCAACATCAAACGAAGAGCCTAGATAAGAAGGATCGGTCTTAAAAGGTAGGCGCACTGGAAAACGACCTTCTGGCAATAATTTAATATTTTCTTTAAAATGATCTTCACAAGCTTGGTGATCTTTAGAAAGTTTTTGATTACAATTTGGTAAATCATCAATTTGCCAAAACCTTTTTAACGTACAATCAATGTTGTGCAATACGTCCTCCCCTTGAACCAAATGGCACGTTTGTTGCGCATGTTGAATTAAATCGCACAGAGACCACCCATCCAAGAAGAGTCTTTTGCAATACTGGCATGGATTCCCCCAATTTTACTTGTCCCACGCACAAAAGGTTAAAAAACACGTCTGCACCCAATAATATATCAACCTTTTGTCGCTTGTGAAACTGAGGATCCGCAAGAACTATATTTTGAGGCAACTTCCAATTCTGCGTTGGAATGTTGACGTTAGGTTGAAACGTTGAAATAGATTTCATGATGTGAAAATCAGCAACGAATTCATAATCATTAAATCTTGACCTTACGACAGCAGAAGTCTGTTGACTTACATTAGCAGTTATTTCACCAATACCAGTAATGTGAATATTTCCATCAGAACGTTTAATTTTCAATCGATTAACACACTCATTGGTTATAATATTTATTTGTGAACCTGAATCAAGCATTGCGCGAGTACTTTGCAAATTTCCGTATTTATCACGTAATTGAACGACCGCAGTAGCAAGTAAAACCAAGTAATCGGCGGAATTAGTATGCATAGATGATGAAGTATTTTGAACAACGTTTTGAGTAGCATTTTGAGCAACATTTTTCGAAGTTGATGGGGATTCCGAATTAGTGTTTGTAGGTTGGTTTTGTTGCCTATGCAATAAAGTATGGTGTGGACCTTTACATGTACTGCAGCGCGAGCTATTGCAATGTGCAACAGAGTGACCCTTTTTTAAACAATTTAAGCAAAGAGCATTTGATTTTATAAAATTATATCTCTGTGTAAAATCGGTCGATATGAACATTTTACAGTTGTAAATTTGATGGTCAGGTGCACGGCAGAAAATGCACTTAGGTGTATTAGCTCCTTGAGCGCACGTATATAGCAGATACAGTATCTACGGCTTTACGCAGCAACGATGCATTAGGTTTATTTATTTTTGGAATATCCAAAATTTGCTCTATGTTGTCAAAGAAGATTAAACATTTTTTGTCATATCGCTCTGCCAATCGTTGTAACGCTTTAGGGTAATTATTTTCAGTGATCTGGAATGATTTTACAGTGCGAAGAGCATCTCCATCCAAACAGGTCAACAGGTGGTTAAATTTTTCAATAGACGTTAACGTTGGCTCATTATGAAAGCGAAAGGCGTCAAAAGGTTGTCTTGTTAAGCTTATGTCTGCAATAACATTTTATTAATTCATTAAAATGTTAGTAATTATTAATGTAGACTTGAATAATGTTTATAAATATGTTGATACTGCTATATTCCTTTTCTATAATGTATTGCGTGATCAGCAATAAACCAAATGAATCCGCAACAAAGTAAACGAAAAGGTTGGGTTCGATTTGGTTTCACAGCAAATATTAAATTTGGAAAATTTTTTTGTTGTTACAACAAGTTCTAAAGAAGAAAATAAATGTCTGAGTAGGTTTGATGCGTTTTCCAATGAACAATGTTTGACCGTATTTTGTGTATATGTACGTTCAAATTAGGAGAGTCAGCAGTGTAGCTACAACAAATATTATACACGCTTTCAAATGTAACGAAGATCAATGTTTATAATAGCAAGAACCACTGTAGTGATGGTTGTGAGAATTGGTCTTCTCAGCGACAACAACAACGAACTAGAGTAGCGGTTAATTTCCTATCAAGGCGAATTCAACTACAGGTGGTGTCGAAACGCCATCTGATTTTGACAGTTCGAGCTACTTTGTTTTGATTTGTTAGTGTTTTGTTAGGAATGGTTGACATTTTGGACAGTAAACACTAACAATGCAATGCAAAAAACCGTGTGTTGTTTCTGTTGTTTTTAGATTGTTGTAGTATCGACACCACCTGTAGTTGAATTCGCCTTGATTTCCTATATATTTTGAAAATTTCTTAATACTTTAAGAATGTTTGTATGTATATTTGATTGCGAGTGCAATAGACTTAACGTTTTTAAATTTGCTTCTTATTTATGTATATGATATTGACATGTACAGTCAATTTTATAAACTTTCTGCTGTAATTAGTATTGAGGTTATTTTATTGAACTGGTAATGGGTTTTAATCCAAATTTAGATATTTTTTAATTAGGCTTAAGTTCGTTGAATTTAATTTTCATTAAATTCAAATGCACTTTCAAAATACCTTGATCTTGTATTATAACCTCATTTGCCACCTCTTGTGATTATGACCAATCTATCTGATTACCAGAGCACTATTCATGGAACTTCCCAAATGTATGGAATGATGATGTCAATAGTGGTATCCACCAGCCTCTTTAACCTTTGTTACAACAATTTATTTGACTTTAAGAAACTGCAGTCTCTGCTTGGGCGCTAAAAAAATGTTCGATAATAGTTTTTACCGAATATGCAAAAAAACAATAAAGTTAAAAACCAAACCAAATCGCCAACTTTCATATTATGTTGAGGTTTCGACCATTTAACACGTTCTTGTTATCCAAGCACATAATCGCGTTGAAATATACGCCAAAATTGTGCCTTTAGATGAGAAATTAACTAATACCGTTTTGTATACGTCACAGAAGGGGTTTCTGCAATCTTTTCAGGAAGTGTATTTAGTGTTGACCCAATGAAAAGGTGAGCCGGTGTAAGAGCCTCGCCATCATAAGGATCCTCAGATAACGGGGCAATTGGCCGCGAGTTCAGTATGGCCTCTATCTCAATAAGTACCGTTGACAGTTCTTCGAATGTTAGATTCGAGTTTGCAACAGTGCGTACCATCAGGTTCTTTGTAGACTTGACTGCAGCCTCCCAGAGGCCACCAAAATGTGGGGCACGTGGCGGAATGAAGACAAACTCTATGCCACGTTCTGCAACGAAATTCAGCAACTCTGCACGATTTTGATCATTAAAAAATTTTCTTTTTAATTCTTGCAACTCGGAGTTGGCACCAACAAAATTAGTTGCATTGTTACAATACAATTTCTCTGGTAAGCCGCGTCTGCCCATAAACCTTTTTAAACAAGAAATAAATGCACTTGTAGATAAATCTGAAACCGCTTCTATATGAACTGCTTTGGATGAAAAGCACACAAATATAGCAATATACGTTTTGTATGGCAATTTTCCACGTATACAATAGGTAGTGTAGACGGGACCGCAAAAATCCACACCAGCTATAAGAAAAGGAAGCATTATTTTTAGTCGGTCGGCAGGCAAATTTCCCATTATCTGTGTTGCCAATTTGGGCTTATACTTGAAGTAATGCAAGCAGCTTCTCACTATTTTTCGGGCTATTTCACGAGCGTTGATGACCTATATTCGTTGCCTCATTATACCGATTAGAATTTTTGGCCCACAATGATAATTGGTTAAGTGCAAGTGCTTCATGTACAGGTACGCAAATCTTGTATGCGTTGGCAACAGTAAGGGAAATTTTGCATCGTATGGAATATCTGCATTAAAAAGTCGACCGCCAACGCGTAACAAGCTAATTTTCCGACCATTTTGCTCAATATATTGTACAAATGGTGTAAGCTTCTGATACTTTGAACTCAATAGTTGTGAGTTTTTTATACATTTTATTTCCGCTTCAAATTCTTGTTGTTGTATTGACGCTATGATTTTATGAAAAGACCATTCCATTTCTATGGCAGTCAACTATTTCGGTTTATTTTTAATTCCAGGCGTGATGAATCTATAAACATATGCGATAGTTCTTAAGACTTTTAAATACGATGAGTATCGACTTATTATTTCGAAAATTAAGTGGTTTTGCAATTGAGAAACAACGCACACAGATCTCAACTTTCTGACATCTGGTAAATTAGCTACCGCATTTGTTTTAAAGTGTGGATTGTCTGGCCAGTATTCTCTACCTTGCTGCATGAAGTCTGGTCCTTCGAACCAAAAAGATGACCATAACTCGGTAACAGTACAGCCCCTTGACACAATATCTGCCGGATTTTTATTGGTTGGAACATGACGCCATTCTGCTTTATTGCTCCATTCTTGTATTTGAGATACACGGTTACCAACAAAAGTGTTGAGGGAAGAAGGTTGCATTTTTAACCAGTGTAATACGATCTCTGTGTCGGTCCAGAATATCAATCTGCAGAATATGGTGAAAGAAGCGCTTTGATTTGCCTCCACAAATTTGCCAGTAAGTGCGCAGCACACAATTTGAGTCGTGGCAGTGTTATTGTTTTAGTAGAAGCAACTTTAGATTTCGCTGTTAATAGCCGTGTATATGTTTTTTGATTTTCGGTGGCAGCAACATAAAAACAACAACCATATTCACGGATTGAAGCGTCTGAGAACCCGTGAATTGTAATTTTGTTTTTGATTGATGTATGAACATAACGGGGAATATAAACTTTTGAAATCCTTTGAAATAACACCATTGTGTATTTAGATTTTGGGGTATAGACTCATCCCAATCTAACTGGTTCATCCACAACTCCTGGAGTAATATCTTCGACTTAGTGATTATTGGACACACCAGCCCTAATGGATGGAACAGCCTCGCAATTGTCGACAATATGTTACGCTTCGTTTTCTAAATCTTTCGGCATTTGAAATTTTAATACATCAGTACTTGGAGACCATTTGAGACCCAGGGTTTTAGTAGTTTCGTCACTATTAAAATCTAAAAGTTTTTCCTCCAAATAATCTTTGCTGTACAATTTGTGGTTTGAAAACCATTATGCAAGTTTGAACCCAGCCGAATCCAAAATGTGTGTTGTTTGTGTACGAATATTTTCCAATTCTTTTATGCTGTCACCACCTGATAGTAAATCGTCGACGTAAAACTCTTCTTAAATCACCCTTGCTCCTTCTAGAAATGTATTCCTATATTTTTCTGCAATCTCATGCAAACAACGTATTGCTAAAAAAGGGGCGAGTGATGTTCCATAATTCACCGTGTTTAATTGGAAGATCTGTATAGGCATGTTTAAGTTTTTTCTCCACAGAATCAGCTGGTACTTTCTATCTTCTTCATGAACTAAAACTTGCCGGTACATTTTAGTGATATCCGCGGTTATCGCATATTTTCTGAGACGAAACTTTAGCAGTATAGTATACAAATCTGGCTGAATAGTAGGACCAACTAATAATGTGTCACTCAACGACAATTGATACGACGTTTTAGCTGTCGCATCAAAAACTACGCGTAGTTTTGTAGTCACACTATCAGGTTTTAAAACAACTTGGTGTGGAATAAAATAGTGTGCATTGAGTGGAATTATATCATCAGTGGGCGTCATATGATTGAGATGCAAGTAATCTGCCATAAATTCATTATACATTTGCTGGATTTCTGGAGTTTTTGAAAGTCTTCTTTCAAGTGCTAAGAAACGGCGCCTCGCAACATCAAACGAAGAGCCTAGATAAGAAGGATCGGTCTTAAAAGGTAGATGCACTTGAAAACGACCTTCTGGCAATAATTTAATATTTTCTTTAAAATGATCTTCACAAGCTTGGTGATCTTTAGAATGTTTTTGATTAAAATTTGGTAAATCATCAATTTGCCAAAACCTTTTTAACGTATAATCAATGTTTGCAATACGTCCTCCCCTTGAACCAAATGGCACGTTTTTTGCGCATGTTGAATTAATGGCGCAAATCGACCAGAGACCACCCATCCAAGAAGAGTCTTTTGCAATACTGGCATGGATTCGCCCAATTTTACTTGTCCCACGCACAAAAGGTTAAAAAACACGTCTGCACCCAATAATATATCAACCTTTTGTCGCTTGTGAACCTGTGGATCCGCAAGAACTATATTTTGAGGCAACTTCCAATTCTGCGTTGGAATGTTGACGTTAGGTTGAAACGTTGAAATAGATTTCATGATGTGAAAATCAGCAACGAATTCATAATCATTGAATCTTGACCTTACGACAGCAGAAGTCTGTTGACTTACATTAGCAGTTATTTCACCAATACCAGTAATGTGAATATTTGCATCAGAACGTTTAATTTTCAATCGATTAACACATTCATTGGTTATAATATTTATTTGTGAACCTGAATCAAGCATTGCGCGAGTACTTTGCAAATTTCCGTATTTATCACGTAATTGAACGACCGCAGTAGCAAGTAAAACCAAGTAATCGGCGGAATTAGTATGCATAGATGATGAAGTATTTTGAACAACGTTTTGAGTAGCATTTTGAGCAGCATTTTTCGAAGTTGATGGGGATTCCGAATTAGTGTTTGTAGGTTGGTTTTGTTGCCTATGCAATAAAGTATGGTGTGGACCTTTACATGTACTGCAGCGCGAGCTATTGCAATGTGCAACAGAGTGACCCTTTTTTAAACAATTTAAGCAAAGAGCATTTGATTTTATAAAATTATATCTCTGTGTAAAATCGGTCGATATGAACATTTTACAGTTGCAAATTTGATGGTCAGGTGCACGGCAGAAAATGCACTTAGGTGTATTAGCTCCTTGAGCGCACGTATATAGCAGATACAGTATCTACGGCTTTACGCAGCAACGATGCATTAGGTTTATTTATTTTTGGAATATCCAAAATTTGCTCAATGTTGTCAAAGAAGATTAAACATTTTTTGTCATATCGCTCTGCCAATCGTTGTAACGCTTTAGGGTAATTATTTTCAGTGATCTGGAATGCTTTTACAGTGCGAAGAGCATCTCCATCCAAACAGGTCAACATTTGGTTAAATTTTTCAATAGACGTTAACGTTGGCTCATTATAAACTAAATTGTAAAACGAATTAATAAAATTCTTATAGTCTGAATATTTGCCATCAAAAGGCGGCAGCTTCAAATTTGGCAAACGATTTAATGGGCGTGCTGACAAAGTGTTATCTAAAAATGAACTTTCTCTTGGTAGGCGAGAACCAAGTAACGACATAACTTTTGTTTCGGCACTAATGCATAGCTCTTCGATTTCAGGACGACGATCGTCTTGGGGATATATGTTTTCGATTGCAGTTTGACAGCTCATTATGTGCTTGATGTAGAAATTTAAAATGTCAAGCCTACATTCCATTTCAACTGCTGACCGCTCAGTATTACCTATGTTATTCTTGATGCGTGTAATATTACCTTTAGCGATGCTTCTTTGCTGACGTAATGTAGTTAAATTATCTGAAACTGCAGTTGCAGCTTCACTAGAATCTGAATCTGCAGGCATTTTAGTTTCTTTTTAATTTAACTTTGATATGGAATTATGTTAGAGGGCGTCAAAAGTTTGTCTTGTGTAAGTGTAGATCTGCAATAACCTTTTATCAATTCCACTAAAATGTTAGTAATTATTAATGTAGACTTGAATAATGTTTATAAATATATTGATACTGCTATATTCCTTTTCTATAATGTATTGCGTGATCAGCAACAAACCAAAAGCATCCGCAACAAAGTAAACGAAAATGTTGGGTTCGATTTGGTATCACAGCAAATATTAAATTTGGAAAAAATTTTTGTTGTTACAAAAAGTTCTAATGAAGAAAATAAATGTCTGAGTAGGTTTGATGCGTTTTCCAATGAACAATGTTTGACCGTATTTTGAGTATATGTACGTTCAAATTAGGAGAGTAAGCAGTGTAGCTACAACAAATATTATACACGCTTTCAAATGTAATGAAGATCAATGTTTATAATAGCAAGAACCACTGTAGTGATGGTTGTGAGAATTGGTCTTCTCAGCGACAACAACAACGAACTGGAGTAGCGGTTAATTTAGTATATATTTTTAAAATACTTTAATACTTTACAAATGTTTGTATGTATATTTGATTGCGAGTGCAATAGACTTAACGTTTTTAAATTTGCTTCTTATGTATGTATATGATATTGACATGTACAGTCAATTTTTATAAACTATCTGCTGTAATTAGTATTGTGGTTATTGAACTGTTAATGGTTTTTAATCCAAATTTAGATATTTTTTAATTTTTTACTATTTAATTAGGCTTAAGTTCATTAAATTTAATTTTCATTAAATTATTTTTATGAAGAAAGGAATTTTTACAACATGGAAGATTAATTAAAATTGTTATTGATAATTTTCATTCTTGACTGACCTGGGATTCGAAGCCAGGCTGGCTGGCGTGTGATTCGAACCCAGGCGGCTGGTTACCCTGACATGTTTCGACCTCAACCACTAGGTCTTCTCAAAGGGATTTGCCGTCTTACACTCGCAGCCATCGATGACTGCTGACGTCAGTAGTCAAACATCAATCCTTAAACCAAATTGTATTTTAACCTTTGGTAGATCGAAATTTGCTTATTGAATGATTATCCATTTTTAATTGATTTCACATGTTTTTCCTTTACTTCTGTTTTTTCCGTACTTTTGTCAAGAATTCTTCTTGAAGTCCAAAGTACATTTTTTGTTTATCATGTTTTTTGTCTTTCTTTATTCTTGTTGACATTTTTCAGCACAACTTGAAGGACAAATGAACACATAGAGCTTGTGCCTTAGCTTTAACAATAATTAGTATTGTGGTTATTTTGTTGAACTATTCATGGTTTTTAATCCAAATTTTTTACTATTTAATTAGGCTTAAGTTCATTAAATTTAATTTTCATTAAATTATTTTTATGAAGAAAGGAATTTTTACAACATGGAAGATTAATTAAAATTGTTATTGATAATTATCATCATTATCAATAACAATTTTAATTAATCTTCCATGTTGTAAAAATTCCTTTCTTCATAAAAATTATTTAATGAAAATTAAATTTAATGAACTTAAGCCTAATTAAATAGTAAAAAAATTTGGATTAAAAACCATGAATAGTTCAACAAAATAACCACAATACTAATTTTTTTTAATTAGGCTTAAGTTCATTGAATTTAATTTTCATTAAATTCAAATGCACTTTCAAAATACCTTGATCTTGTATTATAACCTCATTTGCCACCTCTTGTGATTATGACCTATCTATCTGATTACCAGAGAACTATTCATGGAACTTCCCAAATGTATGGAATGATGATGTTAATAGTGGTATCCACCAGCCTCTTAAGCCTTTGTTACAACGATTTATTTGACTTTAAGAAACTGCAGTCCCTGCTCGGGCGCCAAAAAATGTTCGATAATAGTTTTTACCGAATATGCAAAAAACAATAAAGTTAAAAAGGCAAACAACAAAGAAAGAAAAATTAATGTCTACGTCTTTATGCGCTTAACAAACCAGTGCGACTGCACAGATTGTTGGTTTTATTCAGTATATCTCTTGCATATTTAAACATATTATAAAATAAGATGCGCTTGATTCTTTACAATATGTACTCTCTTATAAAATAATACTCAACAAGTTAAAGTGCTATATTCGGCTGTGCCGAATCTTTGATACCCTCCACCGACAGGAGTGGGCTCTATATGACAAATACATATATATTATTAACTAATCTTCACAATAACGAACGTCAGCATTAAAGTTGTTTGCGGTTTAGACTTATATTAAGGTATTGACCGACAATAAGAAAGTTTTATGCGTTTCTTGTTAAAACTTTCAATTGGCTTCAGTAAAATATCATGATTCGTAAAAGTTTTAGCCGAACTAAAATAATTTTTATGAGGGTAATTTGTATTGGACCTATGGTAAATTATGGCCCAATTATCCCAAAATTCTGAAGACTGATTTCTGGTATTACAAAAAATAAATTAGAATAAATTTCAATACAGCAGTGTAATTAGTTTTAGCGTTAACAGTGAATTTCACATAAGTGCATGATATTCTTTCTGGCCATATGAATTTAAGCAAGAAATTTTACCGCAATATCTATATATGTGATGGTTTAAGACGAATTTTATTATTTTCCCAAAGTGAGCTTTATTTGTTTTTAGGCGCAATAAACTGTTTTCCGAGAGTAGGGTTTATATGTGACCTAGGGTAAATTATGGACCAATCTTTACGAAATTTGGCAGTGTGATTTCTCATCCTATAAAACTGTGACGTACCGAATTAAAGTATGAATTAGTGTATATTATGGACCGATCTTCAAAAAATTTTACAGTATGATTTCTGGTTATATAAAACTGTGACGCACCAAATTTTAATATCATGGCGTTATTTATTACGGTTTTAGGCGTACTAAACTGTTTTTCAGGAGTAGGGTTTATATGGGACCTAGTGTAAATTATGTACCGATCTTCAAAAAATGTTACAGTGTTATTTCTGGTCCTATAAAAGTGTGACGTACCAAATTTAAGTATGCTAGCGTTATATATTGCGGTTTTAGGCGTACTAAACTGTTTTCCGGGAGTAGGGTTTATATGGGGACTATTGTAAATTATGGACCGATCTTCAAAAAGTTTTACAGTGTGAATTCTGGTCCTATAAAACTGTGACGTACCAAAGTTTAGTATGATAGCGTTATTTATTACGGTTTTAACCGTACTAAGCTGTTTTCCGGGAGTAATGTTTATATGGGACCTAGTGTAAATTATGGACCGATCTTCAAAAAAGTTTACAGTGTGATTTCTGGTCCTATAAAACTATGACGTACCAAATGTAAGTATGCTATCGCTTTTTATTGCGGTTTTAGGCGTACTAAACTGTTTTCCGCGAGATGGGCTTATATGGGGCCTATGGTAAATTATGGACCGATCGTCGTTTACCAGTATGATTTGCAGTCATACAAACCAAATTCGAGAAAAATTTTATGTCATTCCGTGCATTATTAAACCATTTATATTAGTTTTTGTATCAAAATTATTATTTTTTTTAGGGTGGTGGTTCCACATTTTGATTCATAGTTCCGATCCTACTGAACCGATTTAGCTGGATTTCAATCCCAAACTGCTTAGGATAACTACAAGCAATTTGAGACCAAGTTTGTTCTTTTCTTTTGAGTTTTTCGAAAGTGAGCGTGTTTTCAACAGACGGACAGACGGACATGGCTAAATCGACTTAGAATTACTCAAGGAGACAAAATATATATACTTTATGGGGTCTTAGATGTATAATAAAAAAGTTTCACACGGAATGACAAACTTAGTATACCCTCATTCACCACAGTGGTGGTGGAGGGTATAAAAATTAACGAAGAGGAATACACTGAGCGACAAATTTATTTTAACAATTAATTCATTAAATTCAGTTTAACACTTCTTACTTCAAATTACTTGCCCAGTGTATTCTACTATTATTAATATTTAAGAATGTAAATTTAAAAATTGTCTTAATGAATTAGGATTTATTCAGACCAAACATCCCGGCCGCGTTGAAGGCCCACGATAGGCTTCAAATTTCTTTTGGTAACACCGCCAATTTATGAATTGCTCGCTTTAATAAGCCTGACTTGGTCTGCACGTCAGCAACTCTCACCTTTCCATCAGCACCAGCGTTGACATTCACGATACGACCGAGCATCCATCTTAGAGGAGGGAGGTTAATATCGTGCACCAAAACCAAATCGCCAACTTTCAAATTATGTTGAGGTTTCGACCATTTAACGCGTTCTTGTTGTCCAAGCACATAATCGCGTTGAAATATACGCCAAAATTGTGCCTTTAGATGAGAAATTAACTGGTACCGTTTTGTAGACGTCACAGAAAGGGTTTCTGCAATCTTTTCAGGAATTGTATTTATTGTTGACCCAATGAGAAGGTGAGCCGGTGTAAGAGCCTCGCCATCATAAGGATCCTCAGATAACGGGGCAATTGGCCGCGAGTTCAGTACGGCCTCTATCTCAATAAGTACAGTTGACAGTTCTTCGAATGTTAGATTCGAGTTTGCAACAGTGCGTACCATCAGGTTCTTTGTAGACTTGACAGCAGCCTCCCAGAGGCCACCAAAATGTGGGGCACGTGGCGGAATGAAGACAAACTCTATGCCACGTTCTGCAACGAAATTCAGCAACTCTGCACGATTTTGATCATTAAAAAATTTTCTTTTTAATTCTTGCAACTCGGAGTTGGCACCAACAAAATTAGTTGCATTGTTACAATACAATTTCTCTGGTAAGCCGCGTCTGCCCATAAACCTTTTTAAACAAGAAATAAATGCACTTGTAGATAAATCTGAAACCGCTTCTATATGAACTGCTTTGGATGAAAAGCACACAAATATAGCAATATACGTTTTGTATGGCAATTTTCCACGTATACAATAGGTAGTGTAGACGGGACCGCAAAAATCCACACTAGCTATAAGAAAAGGAAGCATTATTTTTAGTCGGTCGGCAGGCAAATTTCCCATTATCTGTGTTGCCAATTTGGGCTTATACTTGAAGTAATGCAAGCAGCTTCTCACTATTTTTCGGGCTATTTCACGAGCGTTGATGACCTATATTCGTTGCCTCATTATACCGATTAGAATTTTTGGCCCACAATGATAATTGGTTAAGTGCAAGTGCTTCATGTACAGGTACGCAAATCTTGTATGCGTTGGCAACAGTAAGGGAAATTTTGCATCGTATGGAATATCTGCATTAAAAAGTCGACCGCCAACGCGTAACAAGCTAATTTTCCGACCATTTTGCTCAATATATTGTACAAATGGTGTAAGCTTCTGATACTTTGAACGCAATAGTTGTGAGTTTTTTATACATTTTATTTCCGCTTCAAATTCTTGTTGTTGTATTGACGCTATGATTTTATGAAAAGACCATTCCATTTCTATGGCAGTCAACTATTTCGGTTTATTTTTATTTCCAGGCGTGATGAATCTATAAACATATGCGATAGTTCTTAAGACTTTTAAATACGATGAGTATCGACTTATTATTTCGAAAATTAAGTGGTTTTGCAATTGAGAAACAACGCACACAGATCTCAACTTTCTGACATCTGGTAAATTAGCTACCGCATTTGTTTTAAAGTGTGGATTGTCTGGCCAGTATTCTCTACCTTGCTGCATGAAGTCTGGTCCTTCGAAGTACTAAGCTGTTTTCCGGGAGTAATGTTTATATGGGACCTAGTGTAAATTATGGACCGATCTTCAAAAAATTTTACAGTGTGATTTCTGGTCCTATAAAACTATTACGTACCAAATGTAAGTATGCTATCGCTTTTTATTGCGGTTTTAGGCTTACTAAACTGTTTTCCGCGAGATGGGCTTATATGGGGCCTATGGTAAATTATGGACCGATCGTCGTTTACCAGTATGATTTGCAGTCATACAAACCAAATTCGAGAAAAATTTTATGTCATTCCGTGCATTATTAAACCATTTATAATAGTTTTTGTATCAAAATTATTAATTTTGTTAGGGTGGTGGTTCCACATTTTGATTCATAGTTCCGATCCTACTGAACCGATTAAGCTGGATTTCAATCCCAAACTGCTTAGGATAACTACAAGCAATTTGAGACCAAGTTTGTTCTTTTCTTTTGCGTTTTTCGAAAGTGAGCGTGTTTTCAACAGACGGACAGACGGACATGGCTAAATCGACTTAGAATTACTCAAGGAGACAAAATATATATACTTTATGGGGTCTTAGATGTATAATAAAAAAGTTTCACACGGAATGACAAACTTAGTATACCCTCATTCACCACAGTGGTGGTGGAGGGTATAAAAATTAACGAAGAGGAATACACTGAGCGACAAATTTATTTTAACAATTAATTCATTAAATTCAGTTTAACACTTCTTACTTCAAATTACTTGCCCAGTGTATTCTACTATTATTAATATTTAAGAATGTAAATTTAAAAATTGTCTTAATGAATTAGGATTTATTCAGACCAAACATCCCGGCCGCGTTGAAGGCCCACGATAGGCTTCAAATTTCTTTTGGTAACACCGCCAATTTATGAATTGCTCGCTTTAATAAGCCTGACTTGGTCTGCACGTCAGCAACTCTCACCTTTCCATCAGCACCAGCGTTGACATTCACGATACGACCGAGCATCCATCTTAGAGGAGGGAGGTTAATATCGTGCACCAAAACCAAAGCGCCAACTTTCAAATTATGTTGAGGTTTCGACCATTTAACGCGTTCTTGTTGTCCAAGCACATAATCGCGTTGAAATATACGCCAAAATTGTGCCTTTAGATGAGAAATTAACTGGTACCGTTTTGTATACGTCACAGAAAGGGTTTCTGCAATCTTTTCAGGAATTGTATTTATTGTTGACCCAATGAGAAGGTGAGCCGGTGTAAGAGCCTCGCCATCATAAGGATCCTCAGATAACGGGGCAATTGGCCGCGAGTTCAGTATGGCCTCTATCTCAATAAGTACCGTTGACAGTTCTTCGAATGTTAGATTCGAGTTTGCAACAGTGCGTACCATCAGGTTCTTTGTAGACTTGACTGCAGCCTCCCAGAGGCCACCAAAATGTGGGGCACGTGGCGGAATGAAGACAAACTCTATGCCACGTTCTGCAACGAAATTCAGCAACTCTGCACGATTTTGATCATTAAAAAATTTTCTTTTTAATTCTTGCAACTCGGAGTTGGCACCAACAAAATTAGTTGCATTGTTACAATACAATTTCTCTGGTAAGCCGCGTCTGCCCATAAACCTTTTTAAACAAGAAATAAATGTAGATAAATCTGAAACCGCTTCTATATGAACTGCTTTGGATGAAAAGCACACAAATATAGCAATATACGTTTTGTATGGCAATTTTCCACGTATACAATAGGTAGTGTAGACGGGACCGCAAAAATCCACACTAGCTATAAGAAAAGGAAGCATTATTTTTAGTCGGTCGGCAGGCAAATTTCCCATTATCTGTGTTGCCAATTTGGGCTTATACTTGAAGTAATGCAAGCAGCTTCTCACTATTTTTCGGGCTATTTCACGAGCGTTGATGACCTATATTCGTTGCCTCATTATACCGATTAGAATTTTTGGCCCACAATGATAATTGGTTAAGTGCAAGTGCTTCATGTACAGGTACGCAAATCTTGTATGCGTTGGCAACAGTAAGGGAAATTTTGCATCGTATGGAATATCTGCATTAAAAAGTCGACCGCCAACGCGTAACAAGCTAATTTTCCGACCATTTTGCTCAATATATTGTACAAATGGTGTAAGCTTCTGATACTTTGAACTCAATAGTTGTGAGTTTTTTATACATTTTATTTCCGCTTCAAATTCTTGTTGTTGTATTGACGCTATGATTTTATGAAAAGACCATTCCATTTCTATGGCAGTCAACTATTTCGGTTTATTTTTATTTCCAGGCGTGATGAATCTATAAACATATGCGATAGTTCTTAAGACTTTTAAATACGATGAGTATCGACTTATTATTTCGAAAATTAAGTGGTTTTGCAATTGAGAAACAACGCACACAGATCTCAACTTTCTGACATATGGTAAATTAGCTACCGCATTTGTTTTAAAGTGTGGATTGTCTGGCCAGTATTCTCTACCTTGCTGCATGAAGTCTGGTCCTTCGAACCAAAAAGATGACCATAACTCGGTAACAGTACAGCCCCTTGACACAATATCTGCCGGATTTTTTTTGGTTGGAACATGACGCCATTCTGCTTTATTGCTCCATTCTTGTATTTGAGATACACGGTTACCAACAAAAGTGTTGAGGGAAGAAGGTTGCATTTTTAACCAGTGTAATACGATCTCTGTGTCGGTCCAGAATATCAATCTGCAGAATATGGTGAAAGAAGCGCTTCAATTTGCCTCCACAAATTTGCCAGTAAGTGCGCAGCACACAATTCGAGTCGTGGCAGTGTTATTGTTTTAGTAGGAGCAACTTAAGATTTCGCTGTTAATAGCCGTGTATATGTTTTTTTATTTTCGGTGACAGTAATATAAAAACAACAACCATATGCACGGATTGAGGCGTCTGAGAACCCGTGAATTATAATTTTGTTTTTGATTGATGTATGAACATAACGGGGAATATAAACTTTTGAAATCCTTTCGATATCTGCTTTGAAATAACGCCATTGTGTATCTAGATTTTGGGGTATAGACTCATCCCAATCTAACTTGTTCATCCACAACTCCTGGAGTAATATCTTCGACTTAGTGATTATTGGACACACCAGCCCTAATGGATTGAACAGCCTCGCAATTGTCGACAATATGTTACGCTTCGTTGACTTTAAGTTTTCTAAATCTTTCGGCATTTGAAATTTTAATACATCAGTACTTGGAGACCATTTGAGTCCCAGGGTTTTAGTAGTTTCGTCACTATTAAAATCTAAAAGTTTTTCCTCCAAATAATCTTTGCTGTACAATTTGTGGTTTGAAAACCATTTTGCAAGTTTGAACCCAGCCGAATCCAAAATGTGTGTTGTTTGTGTACGAATATTTTCCAATTCTTTTATGCTGTCACCACCTGATAGTAAATCGTCGACGTAAAACTCTTCTTTAATCACCCTTGCTCCTTCTGGAAATATATTCCTATATTTTTCTGCTATCTCATGCAAACAACGTATTGCTAAAAAAAAGGGGCGAGTGATGTTCCATAATTCCCCGTATTTATTTGGAAGATCTGTATAGGCATGTTTAAGTTTTTTCTCCACAAAATCAGCTGGTACTTTCTATCTTCTTCATGAACTAAAACTTGCCGGTACATTTTAGTGATATCCGCGGTTATCGCATATTTTCTGAGACGAAACTTTAGCAGTATAGTATACAAATCTGGCTGAATAGTAGGACCCACTAATAATGTGTCATTCAACGACAATTGAGACGACATTTTAGCTGACGCATCAAAAACTACCCGTAGTTTTGTAGTCACACTATCAGGTTTTAAAACAACTTGGTGTGGAATAAAATAGTGTGCATTGAGTGGAATTATATCATCAGTGGGCGTCATATGATTGAGATGCAAGTAATCTGCCATAAATTCATCATACATTTGCTGGATTTCTGGAGTTTTTGAAAGTCTTCTTTCAAGGGCTAAGAAACGGCGCCTCGCAACATCAAACGAAGAGCCTAGATAAGAAGGATCGGTCTTAAAATGTAGGCGCACTGGAAAACGACCTTCTGGCAATAATTTAATATTTTCTTTAAAATGATCTTCACAAGCTTGGTGATCTTTAGAAAGTTTTTGATTACAATTTGGTAAATCATCAATTTGCCAAAACCTTTTTAACGTACAATCAATGTTGTGCAATACGTCCTCCCCTTGAACCAAATGGCACGTTTGTTGCGCATGTTGAATTAAATCGCACAGAGACCACCCATCCAGGAAGAGTCTTTTGCAATACTGACATGGATTCCACCAATTTTACTTGTCCCACGCACAAAAGGTTAAAAAACACGTCTTCACCCAATAATATATCAACCTTTTGTCGCTTGTGAAACTGAGGATCCGCAAGAACTATATTTTGAGGCAACTTCCAATTCTGCGTTGGAATGTTGAAGTTAGGTTGAAACGTTGAAATAGATTTCATGATGTGAAAATCAGCAACGAATTCATAATCATTGAATCTTGACTTTACGACAGTTGGCTTCCATTAGCAGTTATTTCACCAATACCAGTAATGTGAATATTTGCATCAGAACGTTTAATTTTAAATCGATTAACACACTCATTGGTATTAATATTTATTTGTGAACCTGAATCAAGCATTGCGCGAGCACTTTGCAAATTTCCGTATTTATCACGTAATTGAACGACCGCAGTAGCAAGTAAAACCAAGTAATCGGCGGAATTAGTATGCATAGATGATGAAGTATTTTGAATAACGTTTTGAGTAGCATTTTGAGCAGCATTTTTCGAAGTTGATGGGGATTCCGAATTAGTGTTTGTAGGTTGGTTTTGTTGCCTATGCAATAAAGTATGGTGTGGACCTTTACATGTACGGCAGCGCGAGCTATTGCAATGTGCAACAGAGTGACCCTTTTTTAAACAATTTAAGCAAAGAGCATTTGATGTTATAAAATTATATCTCTGTGTAAAATCGGTCGATACGAATATTTTACATTTGTAAATTTGATGGTCAGGTGCACGGCAGAAAATGCACTTAGGTGTATTAGCTTCTTGAGCGCACGCAAACGACGATTTACGTCTTACCTTTTCATTACTCCAATCCGGTTTATTATTCAACGAAGCGCTGTCAGTTTTACTTGCCTTATCATCGTTTACCTCTAAGGATTGATAGCGTCTAATCAAAACCTTTGCGCAACTTTCCCATGTAGGTAATGTTGCATAATCAAGTTGTTCGTTCCACTTGGCCCTTGTAACTGCATCAACTTTTGAAAGAACAATGTGAATCAACAGCGCATATGTTTTGTCATCACCAAGCGATAACAACGAATCGTTTATAGCAGATACAGTATCTACGGCTTTACGCAGCAACGATGCATTAGGTTTATTTATTTTTGGAATATCCAAAATTTGCTCTATGTTGTCAAAGAAGATTAAACATTTTTTGTCATATCGCTCTGCCAATCGTTGTAACGCTTTCGGGTAATTATTTTCAGTGATCTGGAATGCTTTTACAGTGCGAAGAGCATCTCCATCCAAACAGGTCAACAGGTGGTTAAATTTCTCAATAGACGTTAACGTTGGCTCAATATGAACCAAATTGTAAAACAAAGTAATAAAATTCTTATAGTCTGAATATTTGCCATCAAAAGTCGGCAGCTTCAAATTTGGCAAACGATTTAATGGGCGTGCTGACAAAGTGTTATCTAAAAATGAACTTTCTCTTGGTAGGCGAGAACCAAGTAACGACATAACTTTTGTTTCGGCACTAATGCATAGCTCTTCGATTTCAGGACGACGATCGTCTTGGGGATATATGTTTTCGATTGCAGTTTGACAGCTCATTATGTGCTTGATGTAGGAATTTAAAATGTCAAGCCTACATTCCATTTCAACTGCTGACCGCTCAGTATTACCTATGTTATTCTTGATGCGTGTAATATTACCTTTAGCGATGCTTCTTTGCTGACGTAATGTAGTTAAATTATCTGAAACTGCAGTTGCAGCTTCACTAGAATCTGAATCTGCAGGCATTTTAGTTTCTTTTTAATTTAACTTTGATATGGAATTATGTTAGAGGGCGTCAAAAGTTTGTCTTGTGTAAGTGTATATCTGCAATAACTTTTTATCAATTCCACTAAAATGTTAGTAATTATTAATGTAGACTTGAATAATGTTTATAAATATATTGATACTGCTATGTTCCTTTTCTATAATGTATTGCGTGGTCAGCAGCAAACCAAATGCATCATCAACAAAGTAAACGAAAAGGTTGGGTTCGATTTGGTTTCACAGCAAATATTAAATTTGGAAAATTTTTTTGTTGTTACAACAAGTTCTAATGAAGAAAATAAATGTCTGAGTAGGTTTTAATACGTTTTCCAATGAACAATGTTTGACCGTATTTTGTGTAGCTACAACAAATATTATACACGCTTTCAAATGTAATGAAGATCAATGCTTATAATAGCAAGAACCACTGTAGTGATGGTTGTGAGAATTGGTCTTCTCAGCTACAACAACAACTAACTAGAGTAGCGGTTAATTTCCTATATATTTTTAAAATTTCTTAATACTTTACGAATGTTTGTATGTATATTTGGTTGCGAGTGCAATAGACTTTATGTTTTTAAATTTGCTTCTTATGTATGTATATGATATTAACATGTACAGTCAATTTTTATAAACTATCTGCTGCACTTTCAATACATATGTACAGTACCTTGATCTTGTATTACAACCTCTTGTGATTATGACCAATCTATCTGATTACCAGAGAACGATTCATGGAACTTCCCAAGTGTATGGAATGATGATGTTAATAGTGGTATCCACCAGCCTCTTTAACCTTTGTTACAACGATTTATTTGACTTTAAGAAACTGCAGTCCCTGCTCGGGCGCCAAAAAATGTTCGATAATAGTTTTTACCGAATATGCAAAAAAACAATAAAGTTTAAAAGGCAAACAACAAAAAAAAGAAAAATTAATTTCTACGTCTTTATGCGCTTAACAAACCAGTGCGACTGCACAGGTTGATGGTTTTATTCAGTATATCTCTTGCACATTTATTTACAATATTTCTTTACAATATGTACTCTCTTATAAAATAATACTCAAAAATTAACGAAGAGGAATACACTGAGCGACAAATTTATTTTAACAATTAATTCAGTATAACACTTCTTACTTCAAATTACTTGCCCAGTGTATTCTACTATTATTAATATTTAAGAATGTAAATTTAAAAATTGTCTTAATGAATTAGGATTTATTCAGACCAAACAGTGCTCCTTATTAAAAATAAATTTTTAGGGACAGAGTGCTTCAAATTCAGCACCTGCGGATCGGAGGCGAGTTCGCTCATGATCCTAAGTTAGGACAATAAAATATTATACTCTTTGTCCTGTTTCGATGTCCAGCAGTACAGAAGAGGTAAAGGCGGTTCCTAAGCGATTGACCATCGAGGACTACAAAAAAAGGAACACACCAACACCAGTGGAAACATCCCTGAAGATACCAAAAGTAAAACCACCAAAACGTCGGGGCGGCTACATTGTAAGAATAAGGAGGGAGTTGGCAAATCTGAAGAGAATAGTTAACTCAAACCCACCACCTCCATGGCAGCACGCTACTAGCTATTGGAAGAGAATTGATGAGCTGGAGAGCATAATAAAAATATAGAAGAATGAAATACGTATTTTTTTTTTTTTTTTTTTTTTTTTTTTTTGTTATTTATTTATTGAATCTTCATATATTTAATATGAACTAACAATAATTTATCAAATCTTAACCTAATACTTTATTTATGTCCTGCCAGTGCCAGACAAAAATTTTCTTCATCACGGGTTCTGTTCACTTATATAGGTGTTTATCTCTCATCTAGTTGGGTAAGTGCTGCAGTGTCTCTTCTCCTTAAGCGAGTGTGGCCGCCATGATTTAAAATATTTCGAGCTAAAGGATTTGGGTGTTGTTCAAGTCTTTTTAAATATTTTACTGCATATTTTGTAATCATAGTTTTTACTAATGGCACGTTGAGATCCTTATGAATGTTTGAGTTTTTAACATACCAGGGGGCGGCTGTGATTATACGAAGAAGTTTATTTTGGCGCCTTTGAATTTTTTCGATATTAGAGGCCGAGGCAGTGCCCCATAGTTGAATACCGTAGCACCAGATATGAAATACGTATTGCTACCAATTTTGATGTTTATTTTTTATAATTTGTATAGTTACGTTTATGTCAAGAATAGAGAGCACAATATGAGGAAAAATAATAGAAATAGCGGAAGAACTGCTAGGAAATATAAAATTACAAATTATGGTTAAGACAAAATAAATCAGACATATATAATGATAACAGAAGTAGTAAAAAATATAATGAAATTTATTTTAATTCTAATATGTACGTTAGTTATTACATTTTGCATAAGAGCATATATATTGGTACAGGAACGAATTACATCAATTAAGCAACTCTTTACATTTTTCTAAAAATTTGACATGAATACAAACGAAAAATATTTTTTATGGTTGAACTGATATATAATTAAAGAAAGAACAGATTGGTATGAAATTACATCCCTAATAGATGGAAAGTATAAATGCAGATTTAAGTAGACGCATAGCAAACGGAAAAAAATCATTAAACAATCCGTACACTAGGGAAACTATTGATAGTAAGAAACAAGAACTTCGTAGTGTAGTGTATTCATACATTTCATTTAATAATACATTCCTTTTAATAATGCATTCTTTCGTTTGTTAATACATTCTTTCATTTATAGACAAAATTATTTTCAAAACATAAACAAATATTATTAAGACAGGTCAGTACCAATATTGAATCATCGTACGTTGTCGCGGTCATAAATTCTTTTTGTGCAATTTGATATTATGAAATAAACAACAGTCAACGTTCGCTTACTTATGTTGACAAGACAAGTTCAACGTACATTTTTACAGTTATGCTGAACTAGCAAATTCTTGACTACACAGCAATACAAATTAATGACTCAAATTGTTCTGCCTGATACAATACTGTATGATTGCATGTAAGTTAATACTAAGTACTAGAATAAGTGATTGAGTGAACTTTTGTAAAGTCACTCAATATTAGGTTAAGTTTTATTCTCATAAGTAGTATTTAAGCAAATAAGTTTTGTGAATAAAATTAATCAATTATTATCCATCAATCAACTCGCTAATGTTTTTCTTCAAAGAATTAAAACACTACATGGCGATCCTGCTCTAAACCGGATAGAACAGCAAAGAAATTTGCTATAGTCTGGTTATAAGAGCACCAGGAAAATAGACCCAGCATACATAGCTTATGCTTAGCTGGAATCTATTAAGAAATTTTTTTTTTAAATATCGTTTCCATATAAAGATAATTTTTTTTTTAATGAACGAGACTTGGGAAGAAATCCTTGAAAATCTAAAGGAAGCCGAGGCACGCTGGGCTCGGTTATTGGAAGAAGGACGTACCAATGAGAAGCCGGAAATCCTCTACGCAGGACCAAAGCCTAAGAAGATAAAACCTCCACAGCAGAATGAAATAGCAGTGCCCATATTCCCGCTGCCGAACATAAAAAATCAAGGGGAGGATTAATAAATAGAAAGAAGGAACTGACGATATTCCAGGACATGATCAAATATGAGAAAAAAAATAAACAACAATTACTTTTAAAAATAGCAAATTTAAAAATTGAACTGAAAGATCTAAAAAAGAAAAAAAATAGAACGTAAATGTTTGAAAGCTTAAAACTTTTTATACTATCATTAATAGCAGCGTATATTTTGCTTAAAATACGTAAAATAATATTAGCAGTAGTACTTACAGTGTCAACTTTAACAACCATAGCATATTCATTTGTACTATGGATAAAAATATATATAACTGATGTAATAGAGTATGAATAGGAAAAATAAGCAGAATTGTTCAAAACCAAAGTGAAAATATTGTAAAGATAAAAGAAATTTTTTTTTCTACCAAAATTTATATGTAAAATCCAAACTTTAATATAATTAAAATAAAATAAAAACAATAAAAAAAAAAAAAAAATTAAATGTATAGAAGAAATAAAATTAAACCAAAAAACCCGGTAAACTGGGATTATCAAGAACCTGCTGATCTAAGTGCAGAAAAGAAAGTAAAATTACTAACAGAAATTTGGAAGAGAATAGGTATAGAAGGAACTCCGACAATAGAAGATTGGTATGATATGAACAAGACTCTTTTGGAAATGAAACTCAGTATAAAGTGGGCAGATAAGCATTATAAGAGCACTTTTGATAAATAAAAATGAAAACATTTTGTGTTACGCTGTTAGTATTAGGATTAGTTGTCACATTGATAGGTTTTTGGATTAAAGTTAGCATTGTTAGTGCAATAAAACGAAATGTACAAGAAATTCAAAATTTTATAGGAAGACAAATAGAAAGAATTTTCTCAATAAAAAATATACTACCGTTCTAAGTTTAAAATAAATAATGAATGTTTTAAAAGAATTGTACAATAGGTATATAGGCTGGATAGTTATATTTGTAATCTAAGCCCCTATAATCGTAGTTTTGGATATGAAAATATTAAAATTTGTGATATTAGTCATAAGAGATTTTTCTAAATGGAATTCATAGAGCAACTGAATCAGATTATAATTAATGCAAGAAAATCAATAGGAAGACCCTATACTGCAGATACTATTAATGAATAAACGCTGGAGATAGAGAAAATTGAAAAAGATTTAAATATCAACATAATAGATGAATTTAGAAAATTAAAAGAAGAAGCACTCAATTTATTAAAAATACATTTAGATAGGATATCTTTAATACAGAAAAGACAAGTCGTAGTCATGGCATCCTTAGATTTAAATGAGCTTTCAACTATCACAAAGTTAATACCAATATTTTCGGGTAAAACTAATGAATTGCAAACATTTTTATCAAATTTGGAAATGGTATTTGCATCTATTTCATCAGATAAGCATATTTCTTTTTTCAATTTTGTTTTCAAATCAAGATTGGGATTAAATGTACAAAACCGAATTAAACAAATACAGGTACCTACAACCATAGAAGAACTAATTAGAATTTTGAAAACAACATATAAATCATTAAAGACCTCAAACACTTTGCTAAATGAAATAACACGGATATCACAAAAGGATAACAACATATTGGGTTTTGCTGCAAAAATAGAGAAACTCATTACAGAATTAAACGAGGTGCAGGTATTAGAACAAGGTGAATCTAGTAGGAGCACTATAGTAATGTAGTGTATCCACATAATTCATTCTTTCTTACAAATAAACAAACAGATAATATTATTAAGTTAGGTCAGTAACATAACTGAATTGTTTTCGTTGTCACAATTATAAATTCTTTTTGTGTAATTCGATATTTTAAATAAACAACGGTCAACGTTCGCTTATTTATTTTGACAACAAAATCGACAACAGTAGTTCAATGTACGTTATTACATTTATGCTGATCTAACAAATTCTTTAGTTATGAATGAATTCCTTAATACACTGGACACCGATATGAGTAATAATTAATGAAAATACAATTTGATAAAGTAATTTAAAGATTTCTGTGTGCCTGATACAATACCGTATCATTTGTATGTAAGTTAATGCTAAGTACTAGAATAAGTGATTGAGTGAACTTATTGTAGTCACTCAATATTAGGTTAAGTTTTATTCTCATAAATAGTATTTAAGCAAACAAAATTTGTAAATAAAAATCAATTATTATCCATCAACCTTCGCTTGTGTTTTACTTTTAGTAATAAAACATTACATGGCGATCCTGCCTGATCCTTAATCTAATTTATATATAGCAAAAGGACCACAAAGCAAACTTGCTTATCCTTGCTTAAAATTAAATTAAGGAAATAGATCCTCGACACACAGAGCTTAAGCTTAGTCGAAGATCTATAGGACCTTGATTACAAAAAAAAAAAAAAATTTTTTTATATACTAAACTCCTAGAGAGAAGGATGTCCCGTCAAGGACTATGAACGAGCTGTGGAGAGATCCTTCAGAAATTGCAAATTGAGGATTACAGTTGTATTTAAAAAAATGGCTAGTGATGATGACAACAGAGATGAATTGTGCTCAGATGACCTGCGAATATTATTTTTATAGATTACATACTTAAAAATTTAAATTTAGTTAAAAAAAAAAAAAACGTTCAATTGCAAAGTATATTACAAAAAATACATGGTTACGCCAATGATTGTGATTAATGATTTACAAATATTAAAATTTTTAAAGTTAGCTGTCAAAGATAGATTGTTGTTCATATATGTATTAAAGAAAATTATTGTCATTGCAATGATTAGGAAGGCCTTAGCTGAAAAGGATACTAAAGCAAAATAAAAATATAAACTTAAGAACAAAATAAAAATTGTAAAAAAAAACAAAAAAAAAAAAAAAAAAAAAAAAAAAAATGAAAAAATTTTGTATTACAGTGTTAGTGTTAGTTGTCACATTGATAGGTTTTTGGGTTAAGGTTAGCATAGTCAACATAATAGAGAGTAATTTACAGGAATTTCGTAGTTTTATTTCAACACAAATAGATAGAATTTTTTCATTAAGAAATATACTACCCTTTTAAGATAGAAGCAAGTAATGGATAATTTAAATAAGTTTTATAATAAATACATAGGCTGGATAGTTCTAACAATAATTTTAACACCTTTGTTTTTAGTTTTGGATTTAAAAATATTAAAATTTGTCAAATTAATTATAAGAGATTTGTATAAATGAAAAAAAAAAGAAATAAAAGCCATTGAATTATTAAAAGTATATATGAAAACACTGATATTACAAAATGTATTAGAGTTAAAAAATGAACGGAGGAAAATAAATGTAAAAATTTTGTTCTAATGGAAAAAATATTTGAAAAAATTAATATACTAATAACCAATGCAAAGAAGTCATTAGGTAAACCTTACACAACAGAGACAATCGAAGCAAAAAGGAAGGAAATTGATGAATTGGAAATAGCTAGTACAAGTATTTTTGATAACAGTGATTGGAAAGTAGAAGAGAAACAATTAAATTTTAACAAATTTAGGGAGTTACGGAAAGACGCACTAAATATTTTGAGACTTCATGAGGATAAGTCTATGCAAACTAATAGTACTGCACCATTTCAAACAAGACAAGACGTAGCCATGGCATCCTTAGATTTAAATGAGCTTTCAACTATCACAAAGTTAATACCAAAATTTTCGGGTAAAACTAATGAATTGCAAACATTTTTATCAAATTTAGAAATGGTCTTTGCATCTATTTCATCAGATAAGCATGTTTCCTTTTTCAATTTCGTTTTTAAATCAAGACTGGAATTATGTGTACAAAACAGAATTAAACAAGAACAAGTACCCACAACCATAGAAGAACTAATATCGATATTAAAAACGACTTACAAATCATTTAAGACATCCAATACTTTGCTGAATGAAATAACACGGATATCACAAAAGGATAACAACATATTGGGTTTTGCTGCAAAAATAGAGAAACTCATTACAGAATTAAACGAGGTGCAGCTATTAGAACAAGGAGAATCTAGTAGGAGCACTATAGTAAACACAAACAATAAAATAGCTTTCAATGCATTTTTGAATGGGTTAACCGACCCACAACTAATATCTACTATCTACGCAAGCCAAGTAACGACATTTTCTGAAGCTTTGAAAATTGCCGAAAGCGCTTCATCTCGTGTAGAACAACAACGGATACTACATTACAACACACAACAGAATCAAAGTTCGTTAAACAGAAACTGTAGAAAATGTGGTAGAAACCATAATGGTAGATGCCCCGCAGATGGAAATAAATGCCATAACTGTGGAAAATTCAACCACTTTGCAAAAATGTGTTTGACCAAAACACCAGGCTACAACAACAGAAATTATAACAACAACGGTAACAATAATAACAGAAATCATAACAGCAACAATAACAATGGTAACATAAATTTTAACAACAGCAATAACAGAGGTAATAACAATAACAGAATTCATAATAACAGAGGCAATAACAACAACCAAAGAAGCCGAAACACAAACAACAGAAGTTATAATATAAATCACATGGAAGATCAGGGAAACTTCCAAATCCCGGAGTCAACCCGCACAGAGACTCCATTGGGAATGAACTAGACACGAAAAGAATCTATAGCATATCATCTAACCTCAGAAATTATGTAAATTTACATATCGCTGGCGTTAAGAACAGCCTTACGTTTTTGATTGATACAGGAGCAGATGTCTCGCTGTGCAAAGAACAATTTTTAGAAAGTTATGAGGAAAATCAAGATGATTATTGCAACTTAACAGGAGTCACAGAAAATGTAATTAAATCACTGGGTTCTACAAAAATAAAAATTAAAATAAATAACGATGTAATTAGTCAAAAAATACAATTAGTAGAAAATAAATTTCCAATAAAAACGGATGGAATTCTTGGCAGAGATTTTTTAATGAGATATAAATGCAATATTGACTATGACAAATATGTGCTAACATTTAACATCAACAACGAAACAGTAATAATCCCGATACATGACAGTACTTACAAAATAAATGAAATTAGAATACCACAAAGAAGTGAAATAGTTTTACCATTCACAATCGAATTAGAAGAAGATGCCGTTATTACAAACAGAGAAGTTACCAAAGGAGTATTTTTGGCAAATGTAATAGTACCCAAATATGGAAATCAACATATAAAATTATTAAACGTTACCGATAAAATAGTAATCATAGAGAATCTGAAGATAGAAACCGTCCCATTAAAATATTACGATATATGTACCATTAATGAAAAGGAGAATGACGAACAAAGTTCGAACAGTCGTTTTACAAAACTTTTAAATACACTTAATCTGGATGAAGTAAACGATGAGAGCAAAAAGCAACTAATAAATATATTAAAGGAATATCAGTCAATATTCCATATTGAAGACGAATACTTAGGTATCAATAATTTTTATAAACAGACAATAAAATTGAACGACAATAGTCCTATATATATAAAAAATTATAGATTACCACAAACTCAGACAGCAGAAATAAATTCGCAAGTGAAGAAACTCTTGGAAAGCAACATTATTGAACCATCTTTAAGCCCATATAACGCACCACTGCTGCTAGTTCCAAAAAAAGGACAAACAGATTTAAAGAAATGGAGATTAGTTGTCGATTTTAGAAAACTGAACGACAAAGTTGTGAACGACAAATTTCCTTTATCTCGTCTAGATGACATTTTGGATAAATTAGGAAGAGCAAAATACTTTTCAACATTAGATATGACAAGTTCATTTCACCAAATTGAACTTGATCAAAAATCTCGCCCGTATACAGCTTTTTCAACACCTGATGGGCATTATCAATATACAAGATTACCATTTGGTCTGAAGATATCTTCCAACAGTTTTCAGCGAATGCTAACAATAGCTTTATCTGGGTTGGAATCCGAAGCTTTTATATACGTAGACGATATAATAGTATTCGGATGCAGTCTAAAACATCATAAAGAAAGTCTTGTAAAAGTATTTGAAAGGTTAAGAAAATACAATTTGAAACTTAATGCTAAAAAATGTTGTTTTTTGAAACCGGAGGTAATATATCTAGGACATTTAATAACTTCAGAAGGAATTAAGCCAGATCCAGAAAAATTTGATGCTATAACTAAATATCCCGTACCCAAGAATGCTGACGATGTAAGAAGATTTGTGGCATTTTGTAATTATTACAGACGATTTATTGAGAACTTTGCTGATATAGCGAATTGTTTAAACAAATTATTGAAAAAAGGTCAAAAATTCGAATGGACTGAAAGATGTCAAAGAGCATTCGATACTCTAAAAAATAAACTTATTAGTCCACCTATTTTGCAATATCCAAATTTCGAAAAACCGTTCGTCCTAACAACGGATGCATCAGAATTTGCTTTAGGCGCTATATTATCGCAAGGAGAAATTGGTGAGGATAGACCAATATCATTCGCAAGTCGCTCACTTAACAAATACGAAAGGAATAAATCGGTAATCGAAAAAGAATTACTGGGAATCTACTGGGGTATACAATTTTTTAGACCTTATTTATACGGCAGAAAATTTATCGTAGTAACAGACCACCGTCCATTAATTGCATTATTCTCACACAAAAACCCAAGCTCAAAATTAACCAGAATCCGATTGGAACTATCTGATTATGATTTCCAAATAGTTTATAAAAAAGGAAAAAATAATACTAACGCAGACGCACTGTCAAGAATACAAATAGACTCACATATATTAAAAACAATGGTACCTCAAACAATTGACGAAAATATAAAGAAAACGCTGGTGATCACAAGAAATATGAAAAAGAAAATGATACAAAATGAAGAAATACAAAATGAGGAAATGAAAAATGAGGAAAATAAAAAGAAAAAGAAACAGAGAAGAGATCGATCCAAAGAAAATGGTAACATAAATCCTGAAGAGTCTGATCAACTCAAAATATGGGATTGTACTTCCATAAAAGATATAAAACTTGCAAGAAAGCTAAAATTCATATTAGAAAAGTCGACCAAAGAATTCGTAGTGGAAAACAATCATGCATTAAATCAAACGGCCGTCAGATGTAGCGATAATCCCTATTATTTAGATAATATGTTGGAGAAACTACCTTCTGTTTTAAGCAGATTGAATTGTGTAAAGTTCGCACTAGAAAAAAGTGACGAGATATTTAAGAAAATAAAAATAGAAAGATTGAAAGAAATCATAAATAAAGGTAAAGAAAAAGACGTCAGAATTCTACTGTATAAAAATCCTCAAAGAATTGAAAATGAAAATAAAAAACATGAATTAATTAAATTGTATCACAGCACACCATGCGGAGGACATTTCGGAGTTAGAAAAACTTTAATAAAATTAAAACAGAAATACATATGGAAGAATATGTTCAAAATGGTAAAAAATTATGTATTAAAATGTGACCTTTGTCAAAGAAATAAACAGGTGAGACACACCAAGGAACCATTATGTATCACAGACACACCAAAGGATAGTTTTTCTACTATAGTCATAGATACAGTTGGACCTCTACGACCATCAGGAAACTACCGGTATATACTAACTATGCAATGTGAACTAACCAAATACATAATAGCCGCACCAATGGAAACCAAGGAAGCAAAGTCAATAGCAAAATGCTTAACAGAAAACTTGATATTAAAATATGGTATATTTAAAACACTAAAATCAGATAGAGGAACAGAATTTGTAAACGAGTTGCTTAAGGAAATATGTAGTCTGTTGAAAATAGAACAAAAATTATCAACACCATACCATCATGAAACTCTTGGTACTGTGGAAAGAAACCACAGAGTTCTGAATGAATATTTCCTATCATTTGTAAAGGATGATAATTGGGAAGAGTGGATTCCTTACTATGCATTCGCATACAACGTAACACCTCATGTAGACACAGAGTACTCACCTTTTGAGCTAGTTTTCGGAAAATTACCAAGTTTGCCAGGGGATGAAGTCATGAATCATCCAAAGGTTTACAATTTAGAAAACTATGCTAATGAATTAAAGACAAGGTTAAAGCATTCTTTAGAAAATGCTAGAAAGTTAATAGAAATAACAAAAAGAAATAGAAGTATAGAATCGTACAATAAAATGAATAGGATAGATCTTAATATAGGAGATTTAGTGTTAGTAAAATTAGAAAATAGAAGAAAAAATGAAGCACCATACATTGGCCCTTATGAGGTAGTGCATATCGATAATGTTAATGTAGAAATAAAAATAAATGGAAAAACAAAAATCGTACATAAGAATTAAGTAAAGAAATATAAACATTGTAAAATGAAACAAAACCAAAAATATTAGAACATAAGAAAAAAAAATTTTTTTTTAGTTATGCCTATTATAAAAAAAAAAAAAATATAAAACTACAAATACTGAAATATAAGAATTACATAAAAATAAATTTTTTTTTTATACAAACAATATATTTAAAAAAAAAAAAAATATTAAACAAAACTTTTGTATACATTTTTATTACAAACTGTAAAATCTATATAAAGCATATGAGTATTGTTCCACGCACACATCACATTACATAATAAATTAAAATTTTAAAATTCCAAACAAAATTATAAAATTTTAACTGAAAGATTGGGGGTGTAGTGTATCCACACAATTCATTCTTTCTTACAAATAAACAAACAGATAATATTATTAAGTTAGGTCAGTAACATAACTGAATTGTTTTCGTTGTCACAATTATAAATTCTTTTTGTGTAATTCGATATTTTAAATAAACAACGGTCAACGTTCGCTTATTTATTTTGACAACAAAATCGACAACAGTAGTTCAATGTACGTTATTACATTTATGCTGATCTAACAAATTCTTTAGTTATGAATGAATTCCTTAATACACTGGACACCGATATGAGTAATAATTAATGAAAATACAATTTGATAAAGTAATTTAAAGATTTCTGTGTGCCTGATACAATACCGTATCATTTGTATGTAAGTTAATGCTAAGTACTAGAATAAGTGATTGAGTGAACTTATTGTAGTCACTCAATATTAGGTTAAGTTTTATTCTCATAAATAGTATTTAAGCAAACAAAATTTGTAAATAAAAATCAATTATTATCCATCAACCTTCGCTTGTGTTTTACTTTTAGTAATAAAACATTACAGTAAGCACAAACAATAAAATAGCTTTCAATGCATTTTTGAATGGGTTAACTGACCCACAATTAATATCTACTATTTATGCAAGCCAAGTAACGACATTTTCTGAAGCTTTGAAAATTGCCGAAAGCGCTTCATCTCGTGTAGAACAACAACGGATACTACATTACAAAACACAACAGAATCGAAATTCGTTAAACAGAAACTGTAGAAAATGTGGAGGAAACCATAATGGTAAATGCCCCGCAGATGGAAATAAATGTCATAATTGTGGAAAATTCAACCATTTTGCAAAAAAGTGTTTGACCAAAACACCAGGCTACAACAACAGAAATTATAACAACAACGGTAACAATAATAACAGAAATCATAACAACAACAGTAACAATGGTAACATAAATTTTAACAACAGCAATAACAGAAGTAATAACAATAACAGAAATCATAATAACAGAGGCAATAACAACAACCAAAGAAGCCAAAACACAAACAACAGAAGTTATAATATAAATCACATGGAAGATCAGGGAAACTTCCAAATCCCGGAGTCAACCCGCACAGAGACTCCATTGGGAATGAACTAGACACGAAAAGAATCTATAGCATATCATCTAACCTCAGAAATTATGTAAATTTACATATCGCTGGCGTTAAGAACAGCCTTACGTTTTTGATTGATACAGGAGCGGATGTCTCGCTGTGCAAAGAACAATTTTTAGAAAGTTATGAGGAAAATCAAGATGATTATTGCAACTTAACAGGAATCACAGAAAATGTAATTAAATCACTGGGTTCCACAAAAATAAAGATTAAAATAAATAACGATGTAATTAGTCAAAAAATATAATTAGTAGAAAGTAAATTTCCAATAAAGACAGATGGAATTCTTGGCAGAGATTTTTTAATAAGATATAAATGCAATATTGACTATGACAAGTCTGTGCTAACATTTAACATCAACAACGAAACAGTAATTATCCCGATACATGACAGTACTTACAAAATAAATGAAATTAGAATACCACAAAGAAGTGAAATAGTTTTACCATTCACAATTGAATTAGAAGAAGATGCCGTTGTTATAAACAGAGAAGTTACCAAAGGGGTATTTTTGCCAAATGTAATAGTACCCAAATATGGAAATCAACATATAAAATTATTAAACGTTACCGATAAAATAGTAATCATAGAGAATCTGAAGATAGAAACCGTCCCATTAAAATATTACGATATATGTACCATTAATGAAAAGGAGAGTGACGAACAAAGTTCAAACAGTCGTTTTACAAAACTTTTAAATACACTTAATCTGGATGAAATAAACGATGAGAACAAGAAGCAACTAATAAATATATTAAGGGAATATCAGTCAATATTCCATACTGAAGACGAATACTTAGGTATCAATAATTTTTATAAACAGACAATAAAATTGAACGACAGTAGTCCTGTATATATAAAAAATTATAGATTACCACAAACTCAGACAGCAGAAATAAATTCGCAAGTGAAGAAACTCTTGGAAAGCAACATTATTGAACCATCTTTAAGCCCATATAACGCACCACTGCTGCTAGTTCCAAAAAAAGGACAAAAAGATTTAAAGAAATGGAGATTAGTTGTCGATTTTAGAAAATTGAACGACAAAGTTGTAAACGACAAATTTCCTTTATCTCGTCTAGATGACATTTTGGATAAATTAGGAAGAGCAAAATACTTTTCAACATTAGATATGACAAGTTCATTTCACCAAGTTGAACTTGATCAAAAATCTCGCCCGTATACAGCTTTTTCAACACCTGATGGGCATTATCAATATACAAGATTACGATTTGGTCTGAAAATATCTTCCAACAGCTTTCAGCGAATGCTAACAATAGCTTTATCTGGGTTGGAATCCGAAGCTTTTATATACGTAGACGATATAATAGTATTCGGATGCAGTTTAAAACATCATAACGAAAGTCTCGTAAAAGTATTTGAAAGGTTAAGAAAATACAATTTGAAACTTAATGCTAAAAAATGTTGTTTTTTGAAACCAAAGGTAATATATCTAGGACATTTAATAACTTCAGAAGGAATTAAGCCAGATCCGGAAAAATTTGATGCTATAACTCAATATTCCGTACCCAAGAATGCTGACGATGTAAGAAGATTTGTGGCATTTTGTAATTATTACAGACGATTTATTGAGAATTTTGCTGATATAGCGAATTGTTTAAACAAATTATTGAAAAAAGGTCAAAAATTCGAATGGACTGAAAGATGTCAAAGAGCATTCGATACTCTAAAAAATAAACTTATTAGTCCACCTATTTTGCAGTATCCAAATTTCGAAAAACCGTTCGTCCTAACAACGGATGCATCAGAATTTGCTTTAGGCGCTATATTATCGCAAGGAGAAATTGGTGAGGATAAACCAATATTATTCGCAAGTCGCTCACTTAACAAATACGAAAGGAATAAATCGTTAATCGAAAAAGAATTACTGGGAATCTATTGGGGTATACAATTTTTTAGACCTTACTTATACGGCAGAAAATTTATCGTAGTAACAGACCACCGTCCATTAATTACATTATTCTCACACAAAAACCCAAGCTCAAAATTAACCAGAATCCGATTGGAACTATCTGATTATGATTTCCAAAAAGTTTATAAAAAAGAAAAAAATAATACTAACGCAGACGCACTGTCAAGAATACAAATAGACTCAGATATATTAAAAACAATGGTACCTCAAACAATTGACGAAAATATAAAGAAAACGCTGGTGATCACAACAAATATGAAAAAGAAAATGATACAAAATGAAGAAATACAAAATGAGGAAAATAAAAAGAAACAGAGAAGAGATCGATCCAAAGAAAATGGTAATATAAATCCTGAAGAGTCTGATCAACTCAAAATATGGGATTGTACATCCATAAAAGATATAAAACTTGCAAGAAAGTTAAAATTTATATTAGAAAAGTGGACCAAAGAATTCGTAGTGGAAAACAATCATGCATTAAATCAAACGGCCGTCAGATGTAGCGATAATCCCTATTATTTAGATAATATGTTGGAGAAACTACCTTCTGTTTTAAGCAGATTGAATTGTGTAAAGTTCGCACTAGAAAAAAGTGACGAGATATTTAAGAAAATAAAAATAGATAGATTGAAAGAAATCATAAATAAAGGTGAAGAAAAAGACGTCAGAATTCTACTGTATAAAAATCCTCAAAGAATTAAAAATGAAAATAAAAAACATGAATTAATTAAATTGTATCACAGCACACCATGCGGAGGACATTTCGGAGTTAGAAAAACTTTAATAAAATTAAAACAGAAATATATATGGAAGAATATGTTCAAAATGGTAAAAAATTATGTATTAAAATGTGACCTTTGTCAAAGAAATAAACAGGTGAGACACACCAAGGAACCATTATGTATCACAGACACACCAAAGGATAGTTTTTCTACTATAGTCATAGATACAGTTGGACCTCTACGACCATCAGGAAACTACCGGTATATACTAACTATGCAATGTGAACTAACCAAATACATAATAGCCGCACCAATGGAAACCAAGGAAGCAAAGTCAATAGCAAAATGCTTAACAGAAAACTGGATATTAAAATATGGTATATTTAAACACTAAAATCAGATAGAGGAACAGAATTTGCAAACGAGTTGCTTAAGGAGATATGTAGTCTGTTGAAAATGGAACAAAAATTATCAACACCATACCATCATGAAACTCTTGGTACTGTGGAAAGAAACCACAGAGTTCTGAATGAATATTTCCTATCATTTGTAAAGGATGATAATTGGGAAGAGTGGATTCCTTACTATGCATTCGCATACAACGTAACACCCCATGTAGACACAGAGTACTCAACTTTTGAGCTAGTTTTCGGAAAATTACCAAGTTTGCCAGGGGATGAAGTCATGAATCATCCAAAGGTTTACAATTTAGAAAACTATGCTAATGAATTAAAGACAAGGTTAAAGCATTCTTTAGAAAATGCTAGAAAGTTAATAGAAATAACAAAAAAATAGAAGTATAGAATCGTACAATAAAATGAATAGGATAGGTCTTAGTATAGGAGATTTAGTGTTAGTAAAATTAGAAAATAGAAGAAAAAATGAAGCACCATACATTGGCCCTTATGAGGTAGTGCATATCGATAATGTTAATGTAGAAATAAGAATTAATGGAAAACCAAAATTGTACATAAAAATTTATTAAAAAAATATGTAACATAAAAAATGTTTCATTGTAATACTTAATAAAACAAAAAAAAAATACTAGGACATAGCAATTACAAAAAAAAATTTAATAAAACATATAAGTATTGTACCACGCAGACAGCACATTAAATACACATAAAATTAAAATTTTAGAATTTCAAACAAAATTGTAAAATTTTAACTGAAAGATTGGGGGTGTAGTGTATTCATACATTTCATTTAATAATACAGTCCATTTAATAATGCATTCTTTCGTTTGTTAATACATTCTTTCATTTATAGACAAAATTATTTTCAAAACATAAACAAATATTATTAAGACAGGTCAGTACCAATATTGAATCATCGTACGTTGTCGCGATCATAAATTCTTTTTGTGCAATTTGATATTATGAAATAAACAACAGTCAGCGTTCGCTTACTTATGTTGACAAGACAAGTTCAACGTACATTTTTACAGTTATGCTGAACTAGCAAATTCTTGACTACACTGCAATACAATATAATGACTCAAATTGTTCTGCCTGATACAATACAGTATGATTGCATGTAAGTTAATACTAAGTAATAGAATAAGTGATTGAGTGCACTTTTGTAAAGTCACTCAATATTAGGTTAAGTTTTATTCTCATAAGTAGTATTTAAGCAAATAAGTTTTGTGAATAAAATTAATCAATTATTATCCCTCAATCAACTCGCTAATGTTTTTCTTCAAAGAATTAAAACACTACAGTAGGATCGAATTAGAAGCCGAGAATATATTTGGAAGTAGGGAAAACTGAGAGTGAAAGTGATAGGACGGCATTTAATAAACTAAGAAAAGAGTATTTAGACGTTCTGAGACAACACGAAGAAAAGAGGAATAAAGAAATACAAAGTAATACTGAACAAAAAGAGAGTCAAGAAGTAGGCGAGCTGGATATAAATGAACTGTCTTCAGTATCAAAGTTAATTCCTAGTTTTAACGGCAAAAAAGAAGAAATAAATTCGTTTCTGGCAGGCTTAGAAATTGTCAACGCTGGTATTGGGACAACAAAAGTTAGTTAGATTTGTGTTTAGTACAAAGTTAGACGATAGGGTCCAGAATAGAGTTAAGCAGATATCAGTACCGACAAATGTTAATGAACTATTGAGTTACTTAAAACAGGCCTACAAGCCAAAGAGAAGTCCAAATATACTCTTGAATGAGTTAACAGGTATGGTTCACTTACAAGACACGATAAAAAAAATTTGCAATTAAAATAGAGACTCTAGTATCAGAATTAAATGAGGTACAGATAGCAGATTTAGGGGAAGAGAGTAGAGAAATAATAACAAAAAGTAATAGTGTAATCGCTTTTAACTCCTTTAAGAATGGATTGAAAGACAGGGAGATAATAAAGACTATAGAAGCTAGTAGGGTAAAAACTTTTGCAGAAGCTGTAACTATAGCAGAGGAAATGTCATCTGCCATGAGTCACAACCAGGTAATGTTCCAAAATGCACATTATGGTAGTAACATAGGTGCTTATAACTATAGACGCTATAGGAATGATGGGAGTTTTAACAATAACTACAACAGAAACAGAAACTACAATAACAATAACAATTACAACAATAACAATGGTAGAAACAATTATAATAATGGCAATAACTACAACAGCGCCAACAGTAGAGGCATGAATAGCCAAAATATTAACAGAAATGGACAGAACTTTAATAGCAACGGGAACAGCACTAGAGGGAATAGTAACAAGGTCAGAGAAATTACAGGGTGAATAACCGTGGCATTGGCGGTAATTACAATAATAAAAGTTATGCAAACACGAACCAACAGATTAACCAAATTCAGGATCAGGGAAACTCAGTAGATCCGAAGACTGGCACGTATGCGGAATCTCCGGAGGAACTCCAATAAACACGAAAAAGATATATAGCATTTCATCCGACCTTAAGAATTTTATTAAATTAGGTGTACAAGGGTCAAGCGGAATATTGACATTTCTTATAGATACAGGAGATGACATTTCCTTATGTAAAAAAGACCTATTGCAGAATCATGAAGAGGACTCGGATGACTATTGCTGCTTAACTGGAATTTCCAAAGAAAGGATAAGATCATTGGGTTCCACCATACTAAAGATACAGTTAGGAAACACAATTCTAGAGCATAAGGTACAACTTGTAGGGTATGATTTTCCAATCAATACGGATGGGATACTTGGGAGAGATTTCCTTCGCAAGTATAATTGCAATATAGACTACGACAAGTATGTAGTAACAGTTAATGTAATGGGTGAGTCGATAACACTTCCCATACACAATGATGCCTACAAGCAGGGCTGCCATAATTGACGATTTATCGTCATTTTGACGATTTTTTGTTCCAAAATTAGCAAAGTGCCGATTTGCTGATTTTTTTCTAAAAAGTGACGATTTTATTCAATTTTCAAAATAAGACAATTTTAAATCTTTTGATGTTTGTTATTAGGCAGCACAGAAAAAAAAACATTTTTGTTCTTTTCCATAAAAAATTTTATGAGCAAAAGCAAAATTTTGAGTCAAGTAAATTTAAGTAAAAACTCGTACCAAAACCTTGATTGAGATTTTTTGAGCTATGGACTGATTTGGCTCATTTTTAACATTTAATACTCTATATATGTATATGAAACATATGTGAAACAAATTTTATCATCCTAGCTTCATGCCAAAACTATAATTTCGTGAAGAAAGAATATTTCAGGTAAAAAAGAAAAAATAATAATAAATTTAAAGAAGATATAAAGAAGTTAAGGTTTACAGGTCAAAATGAGAGATTTATGGATATAAATTACAGGCAGTCGTGGTTTTTTTTTCATAACTTAGGCATTTGTAGACCAATCTGGCTGAAATATAATAGCAAACTATTCCGTACTATATCTAATATAAATGTATAGCAATGTTTATATACGAGTCTTCGGAAATCCCATTTCAACAAACACATGGTTAGATTGACATCGTTAAACCAACTTTGCTATTCATACGGATAATATTAATGTTGTAGCCATTACAAAAGGAATGACAAAATTATATAAGAATATATACCCTCTGTTGTGAACGGTATACAAATTTGAAATTTTTTAAAAAATAGTCCGATTTAAAGTATCTTTTATTCTTAAGACTTTGGAAAAAACCTTAGATTAATATAATATAGTAATTAAAGGTTTACAAAACTAATTTTTTATGAAAATTTTCCTTAAGAAACGTTTGTTAAATTTAACAAAGAACGTTTCCTGATGATCTGGCCTAAGCAACCAGTGAAATGCGCATACACAGAAAAGTGTTTTATCAATTAAAAAAATGGTTTAAAAAGTATTTAAATTTAATTAATGTGATAATTGAATCATTTATTTTTTTTGTTGAATGAAAATTAAAAATTTACTGCCAGACCCACAATGTCGACAAGAACATTTTTTTCGCATTTTTATATTGAAAACAATAATGAAAAACTAATACTTGTTTTTGTTTTCAATATAAATATACGAAAGAAATGTTCTTGTCGACATTGTGGGCCAGGCAGTAAATTTTTATTTAATTAACATATTAGTTGTTTTGAAATAAATTTTCAATTAAAATTTTAATTAAATAACAAAAAGTCTTAATTAACTTTTTTTGTTTAAAATAAAATAATTAAAACATGTAGAATTGTTGTTGGGAATTGTCAATATTTATTTAAATAAATTAACACATTGTTTGAAATGTCAAAGTTTTTGAAAAAAGTTTTTCAAAATTTTAAAATGTTTAGTAATCAATATAATCATTTTGGTAATAGGTGCAAAATCAACAACTTGTTTGCTTAATATTATGAATTTGGAATAAATTTGGTGATTGGAGAAATTTAAAAATTTTTTCTGTGTAGGAACAGCTTATCCTCCAACAATAAATTGCAGTATTTTTATCAATTATTTAAAAAAGGGAATTAAGCACAACAAACAAAATCTTTTAATAAGTAATTGTATTCCCAAAAACAACTTTGATAATTAAACAAACAATTTCATTAACATACGGGGATATATGTGTGTATATAATATGTTTTTGTTTGCTTGTTTTTAAATAAAAATCGAACAAACTTTGTTTAAAATCTAAATTTAAATTATCCGATTTTTTTGACGATTATTTAAACCGAAAAAGACTATTTTTTTTATTTTTTCTCAGGAAATTGACGATTTTTTCACAATTTTTTTTGGCAGCCCTGCCTACAAGGTAAACACCATTAAATTACCTCCGAGAACTAAGATAGTGATACCTTACAATATAAACATATATTCTTAGCCAATGCAATTATTCCAAAAGACGGAAATCGGCATTTGAGATTACTGAATACCCTGGAAAAAACAGCAATTATAAAGAACTTGAGGGCCGTCAGCCAGAAGGAGACACAGGGGGACTTACATGATCTTTGTGATCGTGCCGTATCTGTGTCTCACTTCCGGAAGTGCGAATATACTCTCCACGTGAGGGCGGCTGGAAACAGATCCTTAGCACGGTCATGTCTCTGCTTTGGATGCTGGCTAATGATAGTCGGGCGTAGAGAAGAAAACTCTATTAAAAAAAATTACCCCAATCTACGGTGGAACAGCTTACGCCAATAGATGCATGGCCAAAGGGAAGTTTTGGTCTTTAGTAAGCGGACTCTGGATACCTGTCGACCTCCAGTTTAAATTAAGACTTCCCATGGTACACGGGCTCTGCCATGGGTGACCATCCCCATCCCTACCAGAAATAATAATATATGGAAAAAGATTTTAAAACAAATAATGGAGATGGCGGAGGCGCAGAGCTCCAGTACCAGCATCAGCGGAGCCATTGGGCACGCCGAAGTTAGTACCAAGCTTCAGAAAACAGACACGTGGTCTGCTGATGTAGGAGAAAATAAATCGACCTTAGTGGTCGGAAATCCGCAGAAGGAAACACTGCTTTCCAGCTCGGAGGGAGGTATTAACCTGAGGACGTCGGACATGAGGTCCCCGACTGCGACAATCAGTGTCACGACAGGAACGCCCAGGTTACCACAGCAGGAGATACTGTCTTCTAGCTCAGAGAGCGATACCGCGGAGCAGGACGTTGCGTGCAGCCAGGGCTCGGTGGAGTCAGGCAGCACAGTACGAGACGTCAACCTTCAGGGGCTTAGCCTGAAATCTGGAGTGGGTTTTTTTAAGCTCAACTCTAGGGAACGGCGGCTATTTAAAGCAGCTTTAAAAAAAGGTTTAACGAGGGAAGACGCCCTAAAAGAAGCCACTAGGGCTCCGGCAGCTGCCACACTTAAAAGGGGACGTTCGCAGAACTCTCCCACGGATGGAGCTCCTGCCAAGCGCGCCTGTGCGAAGCAGACAAAGATCCAGACGGTTCAAATGCCAAAGGGCATCAGACTGGGCTTTGTCTCAGCATTGGAGGCTCCGTCACTTACCGCCGACCAGATCGAGAGGGTCAAGAGTGCAATTTTGCAGGCGGTCATCGAGAAGTCAGGAAATTTCAAACCGCAGTTTGAGAGCTGTCTACGGCGCACTGATTGGTTGATGCTTGTGTGCGTCAATAATGAGACGGCGGAGTGGACAAAGGCCAACCTTGGTTTCATCCAAGCCAAATCAGGTGTTGACTGCAAGATAGTCCCTGAGGAAGAATTCCCTCGCACACATTTTGTGCGCGGGTACTTCCCACACAGTCTGGAGCTGCCAAATGAAAAGGTGTTGGCCTTCATAACAGCTCAGAATGACTTGGCTGCTGCACATTGGGCGGTGGTACAAAGGCAGACGTATGGTGAATTCCTTCACCTCCGTCTGGCAGTGGATGGCTGCACCTACCAGAAGCTGGTTACGCTGGGGGGTAAGATCAGCTATTGCTTTGGGCAGGTCAGTCTACATCTCAAGAGCACTGGCTCGAAAGACGTAGCCAACAAACAAGAAAAGCCTGCGGGGGCCAAAACTGAAGGAGTCGAGGAACCACCCCAGAAAAAACAAATACCCACCCCACACGATGGCCCGTCTACCAGCGGAGCGGCGATGGCTCGCGAGAGGAAACGGGCAGATGAGAGGGTGGAAAACAAACGAAAGCCTCAGCCTTCGGCCAATCGCAGCACAAACAACCCTCAGGAAAGGCCGGAAAAACCGACCAAAGGTTCTAGAGGGAAGGGACCCCGACGCAATAGGCTTGGGGATTTGGTGCAGCGATCCATAAAAGATGGAGATGAGCACCATTAGGGTGTTGCAGGCGAACCTACACCACGCCAAAGGGGCGTCGGCCACACTGTGTAGGATATTCGCCGAGGAGAACATCGGTCTTGCGCTTTTGCAAGAGCCGTGGGTCAGTGGTGGCCTGGTCCGGGGACTACAATCCCTCTCAAGTAAGTTGATCTATGATCGGTCAGTGGACAAACCACGCACTGCGTTACTTGTCGACAAGAGTGTTGAAATTATTCCATTGACAAATTTTATTTTCAGAGATCTAGTGGCTGCACAGATCAATATACCCACAGAATGGGGGTCGTCGGAGATCGTCGTAGCGACGGCATACTTCCCCGGCGAAGAAGAATTTGCTCCACCGAAGGAGGTGGTGGACCTGGTACGTCACTGCAGTATGCATGGTAAGCAGATAATTATTGGCTGCGATGCCAACGCTCATCACACCGTTTGGGGTAGCAGTGACATAAACAAAAGAGGTGAGTTATTACTGGACTATCTGGTAGGTACTAACTTAGACATAGCTAACGTCGGCTGCAAGCCGACCTTTATTAATGCAATCAGAGAGGAGGTACTGGACCTCACACTGGTCAGCGGCGCCCTGCGAGACTCAATTCGTAACTGGCGGGTAACGGATGAGGCCTCGCTGTCGGACCGTCAACATATACGGTTCGACATACCGGGTAGGGCGGATCTGCGCAAAGGCGCTCTTAATCCTAGACGAACGGACTGGAAGGAGTTCCAGTCCCTCGTCAGCCGAAAGGCTGGGCTCCTAATGACCGACATCGGGTCAGTCGATGATATTGAGCTAGCAGCCAACCTTGTAGAGGATACACTGATCTCATCCTTTCGGGAGAGCACGAACATACGCAACTTCAGCTCCAGCCGTAGAACTCCATGGTGGAACGATACGCTTGAACTGGAACGGCGACAGGTTAGAAGGTTATTCAACAAGGCAAAGAAGACTAAGAATTGGCAGGAGTACAAATGTGCTCTTACTGATTACAACAGATCCTTACGCAAATCCAAAAGGGATGCATGGAGGAGCTTTTGCAGTGGCATAGCAAACCTCCCTGATGCGGCAAGGCTTCATAGGGTAATGGCCAAAGGACACTCCAATGGAGTGGGCGTAGTGGAGAGAACAGATGGTACCTTCTCTACGAATTGTAGGGAAACTCTGGAAACCCTGCTATAAGTTCATTTCCCAGGCTCTACTGTTATGACGGGCAATGAACACGCGGAGATCGAAGCGGCAATCCCAGGAGCTGGACGAGCCACGGGATTGGCCGGTAGAATTTTCGACAAGGATAGGGTTCGCTGGGCAGTTGCCTCCTTTAGCCCTTATAAGTCACCAGGTGGTGACGGGATTTTCCCGGTATTACTACAGGAAAGTCTTAATATTATAATGGACCCGCTAATTGGTCTGTTTAAGGCTAGCTTCACCTGGGGTCATATTCCGACCGCGTGGAGAGCGGTCAGAGTGGTGTTTATCCCCAAATCTGGCAACAAGCCGCTAGAGAAGCCGAAGTCCTATAGGCCTATTAGCCTCACATCATTTCTGCTTAAAACTGTTGAGCGGCTACTGGACCTGCACATCCGGGACGAGCTGAGAGTCTCCGCGCCATTGCACGGAACGCAGTTCACCTATCAGAAGGGTAGGTCGACGGAAGTAGCATTGCACCATCTGGTTGCGCAAATAGAGAAGGCACATAACAACAAGGATATTGCACTATGTGCTTTTCTTGACGTGGAAGGTGCCTTCGACAACACAAGTTACGACTCTATCAAGGATGCTTTGTCGCAAAAGCGGATAGATGATTATACCATTAATTGGATCGGCGCCATGCTGAGACAACGGAGAATTACCGCCTCTTGGGATGACGCTAGCGTCAGCATTAGTGCTGTTAAAGGTTGTCCACAGGGTGGGGTACTTTCTCCCCTGCTTTGGTGCCTTGTGATTGATGACCTGCTCGTCAGACTTGAGGAATACGGCCTGCGGGCCATTGGTTATGCGGACGACCTGGCCATCATTGTGACCGGAAAATTCGAGAGAACAATCACTGAGGTGATGCAGGGTGCTCTCGACAAGGTTCTCAAATGGTGCCATGAAAGGGGGCTGAACATCAACCCCCAAAAAGCGGTCGTGGTCCCGTTCACGAGAAGATATAAGCACAGATTGGGTAGACTGTCAGTGAATGGGACGGAAATCGAGTACTCCAATGAAGTCAAGTACCTGGGAATTGTCCTGGATAAACGGCTAAATTGGAACTCGCACTTGGATGCGACCCTGAAGAAGGCACTTAGGGCCTTCTGGGCCTGTAAGAGCTTCTTTGGGAAGACCTGGGGCTTTGGCCCTAGCATGATTACGTGGCTTTATTTCATGATGATTAGACCGATAATTACCTATGGATCCCTGGTATGGTGGCCAAAGATCCAGCAGGTGTCGGCGATTCAAAAGTGCGGAAGGCTACAGAGAATGGTCTGTGTAGCTCTGACGGGGGTGATGCGCACATGTCCAACAGCGGCACTTGAAACTATTTTGGGCATCTTGCCATTACACATCCATATAAGGAAGGTCGCAATATCGAGTCTCCTTAGGATCCAACAAACATCCGGACTGGCAGATGGGGTCAACGGACACGCTGGTCTGATGAAATTAGCTCCTAGTCTATCGGTCTGCACAAGGGCGGACATTAAGACCACGGAACTGAGCTTTAACAGAAGGTTTAGCACGATCCTCCCAAATGGGGGAGCTTGGGACAGTGGAAATCCCTGTGATGGTAACCAGGGACTACGCTGGTATACTGATGGATCCAAATCGGAGCACGGGGTGGGTGCTGGGGTATTTGGACCAAACACGCGAATCTCGATAGCCATGGGAAGAACACCAAGTGTATTCCAGGCCGAGATCCACGCCATCGATGTGTGCTGTAGCAACATTCTTAACAAGGGAATGATAGGAAACAACATTGCGATATTCACTGATAGCCAAGCGGCCATTAAGGCACTCTCTTCCTGGAAATTGTCCTCGAAGTTGGTGGCGGAATGCCGGGGAAGGCTACAGGAGCTGGGCTCAAGAAACAGAGTGACACTCTGTTGGGTGCCGGGACACTCAGGGGTTCCGGGTAACGATAGGGCTGATGAACTGGCTAGGGCTGGAGCAAATGCCCAAATGGTGGGCCCCGAGCCCTTTTGTGGGTTAAGCTGGGCCACTACCCAATCCCTATTGGGGGAATGGGCTCTCAGCGAGCACAGAAAATACTGGGTATCGCTACCGGGAATGCGTCAGGCGAAGGAATTTATATTTCCCGGGAGTACACTGGAGACAAAGGGTCTCAACAGACGTGAATTACGGCTGTTGGTGGCTTATTTGACGGGCCACCATACGGTCAAGCACCACCTCTTTCGGATGGGTCTGGCAGAGGACCAGGAATGTAGACTATGCCGTGAAGAGGACGAAACTACAAAGCACCTAATGTGTGACTGCCCCGCGCTGGCATGGGCCAGAAGGAGACACTTGGGGCACGGTACGATGGGCGCGTCCCGAGTCGGTGTAATACCGGCAAAAGACCTTCTTGGGTTTCTCTGGGAAGCAGAGGGTCTTTTGGCCAACTAAAGGGGGGTGGGTACAATAGACCTGGTTTGGTCGCGGTACCGTCTCCGTTGGGAGAAATCTCCCCGCTCTCTCTCGGAAAAAAAAAAAAAAAAGAACTTGAGAGTAGAAACAGTCCCCTTGAAACATTATGACGTTTATAGAACAGATAGTAGTATGGTGAAACATAATAAAGAAAGGTTTGAAAGATTATTAGGTGAACTTAAATTGGACAACACAGATCTTAGGGCTAGACAGGAATTGATCAAGATACTAGAGAAATATCAGTCTATTTTTCATTTAGACGGAGAGAAATTGACAACCAATAATTTATACAAGCAAGTTATCCAATTACAGGATACTAATCCGGTATATATAAAAAATTATCGTCTACCTCAGGCTCAAACAGAAGAGATAAACGATCAAGTGAAAGAATTATTAAAGAACAAGATAATCGAGCCATCGATGAGTCCTTATAATGCTCCACTTTTATTGGTTAGGTTAGACTGATTTAAAAAAATGGAGATTGGTCGTTGATTTTAGAAAACTGAACGACAAGATTGTAAATGACAAGTTTCCGTTGACAAGGTTTGACGATGTTTTAGATAAACTCGGTAGGGCTAAATATTTTTCTACGCTAGACATGACAAGCTTTTTTCATTAGATAGAACTTGAACAAGACTCAAGACCTTGCACGGCATTTTCAACAGTGAATGGTCACTATCAGTACGCAAGGTTGCCATTTGGGCTAAAGATCTCTTCAAATAGTTTTCAACGTATGTTGACTAAAGCGCTTTCTGGTTTGGAGTCCGAGGCATTCCTATACGTGGATGATGTGATAGTTTTTGGATGCAGCTTGAAGCACCATAATGACAGTTTGCTAAAGGTATTTGAACGCTTATCGAAATACAACCTGAAATTAAATGCTAGCAAGTGTTGTTTCCTAAATCCTGAAGTAGTTTACTTGGGACTTTTGATAACTGCGAATGGGGTGAGGCCCGATCCAATCAAATATGAAGTGATTTCGAAGTATCCTATACCAAAGAATGCCAAGGAGGTAAGGAGATTCGTAGATTTCTGTAATTATTACAGAAGGTTTATAAGAACTTTCGCACATATTGCTAGTTGTTTGAATGAATTACTCAAGAAAAATGCGAAGTTCAGTTGGTCTGAGCAATGGCAATCTGCACTTAAAACTCTGAAAGCAAGACTAACTAAACCACCTATACTCCAATATCCAAATTTTGACAGAACTTTTGTACTGACCACGGATGCATCAGATTTTGCACTTGGTGCAGTTCTTTCGCCAGGGGTTATAGGCGAAGATTTACCGATATCATTCGGGCTCTCAATAAACATGAACAAAAAAAGCCGGTTTAATGACATTAAGCGCGCAAGAAAATTTAAATTTTTAATAGACACAAGGCCGAAGGAAGGTAGTTATACATGTACTGTAGAGAATGATGAGAATGAGACACGTGTAGGATGTAGTGATAATCCGCGATACTTAGGTATTATGTTGGAGAAGCTATCATCTTATTTAGGAAGGACGAGGTATAAAGAATTTGCACTCGCTAAGGACGATGCAATATTTAATAAAATTTCTACATGTGAATTTAAGAATGAGTATAATAGATTGAATAAATTGAGTAAAGATGGACTAGTAATATTGCTATATTATAAACCTCAGAACATAACGGATATAAATAAAAATATGAAATTAAAAGAACTGCACCATGACACCCTAAGGAAAACTTTACTAAGGATTAGACAAAAGTACGTTTGGATAGATATGTCAAGAATGGTGAAAGAGTTTATATCGAAGTGTGATTTATGCCAAAGAAACAAACAAGTGAAGCATGCAAAGGAACCATTTAAAATAACAGATACCCCTACACATAGTTTTGATACAGTTGTGATAGACACGGTAGGTCCTCTTAGACCAGCAAAGAATTTCAGGTACATACTGATGATGCAATGCGAGTTGACAAAATATATAGTTGCTAGTCTTATAGAAACAAATGAAGCGAAGTCAATAGCTAAGCATTAATAGAGAATGTGATAATGAAGTACGGGATATTTAGCATCCTTAAGTCAGACAGGGGTACGGAGTTTACGAATGAGCTTATGAATGAGATATGCAAGTGATTGAAGATTGAACAAAGGTTCTCAGCGCCGTATCATCACGAAACTTTACGCACGGTAGAGAAAAACCATAGGATCCTCAACGAATACTTTTTATCTTTTGTGGAAGATGGTAATTGGGATGAATGGATTCTGTTTTGAATTGTACCAATCTTTTTCTTGTGAGAATCTTTAAGCACTTGCTACTTAAAGACAGCCGTCAATAATAAAACACAATTGTTATTATGATTATCAAAAAACGACTTAACTTACTTTATTTTTTACTTTCTTTTATATACAAGTAATTAATGGTAAAAATGGTTAGATTAATAAAAACAACAAAAACAAGTTAAAGTGCTATATTCGGCTGTGCCGAATCTGTGATACCCTCCACCGACTGGAGTGGGCTCTATATGACAAATACATATATATTATTAACTAATCTTTACAATAACGAACGTCAGCATTAAAGTTGTTTGCGGTTTAGACTTATATTAAGTTATTGACCGACAATAAGAAAGTTTTATGCGTTTCTTGTTAAAACTTTGAACTGGCTTCAGTAAAATGTCATGATTCGTAAAAGTTTTAGCCGAACTAAAATAATTTTTATGAGGGTAATTTGCATTGGACCTATGCTAAATTATGGCCCAATCATCCCAAAATTCTGAAGACTGATTTCTGGTATTACAAAAAATAAATTAGAATAACTTTCAATACAGCATTGTAATTAGTTTTAGCGTTAACAGTGAATTTCACAAAATTGCATGATATTCTTTCTGGCCATATGAATTTAAGTAAGAAATTTTACAGCAATATCTATATCTGTGATGGTTTAAGGCGAATTTTATTATTTTCCCAAAGTGAGCTTTATTTGGTTTTAGTCGCAATAAACTGTTTTCCGAGAGTAGGGTTTATATGTGACCTAGGGTAAATTATGGACCAATCTTTACGAAATTTGGCAGTGTGATTTCTCATCCTATAAAACTGTGACGTACCGAATTAAAGTATGAATTAGTGTATATTATGGACCGATCTTCAAAAAATTTTACAGTATGATTTCTGGTTATATAAAACTGTGACGCACCAAATTTTAATATCATAGCGTTATTTATTACGGTTTTAGGCGTACTAAACTGTTTTTCAGGAGTAGGGTTTATATGGGACCTAGTGTAAATTATGTACCGATCTTCAAAAAATGTTACAGTGTTATTTCTGGTCCTATAAAAGTGTGACGTACCAAATTTAAGTATGCTAGCGTTATATATTGCGGTTTTAGGCGTACTAAACTGTTTTCCGGGAGTAGGGTTTATATGGGGACTATTGTAAATTATGGACCGATCTTCAAAAAGTTTTACAGTGTGAATTCTGGTCCTATAAAACTGTGACGTACCAAAGTTTAGTATGATAGCGTTATTTATTACGGTTTTAACCGTACTAAGCTGTTTTCCGGGAGTAATGTTTATATGGGACCTAGTGTAAATTATGGACCGATCTTCAAAAAAGTTTACAGTGTGATTTCTGGTCCTATAAAACTATGACGTACCAAATGTAAGTATGCTATCGCTTTTTATTGCGGTTTTAGGCGTACTAAACTGTTTTCCGCGAGATGGGCTTATATGGGGCCTATGGTAAATTATGGACCGATCGTCGTTTACCAGTATGATTTGCAGTCATACAAACCAAATTCGAGAAAAATTTTATGTCATTCCGTGCATTATTAAACCATTTATATTAGTTTTTGTATCAAAATTATTATTTTTTTTAGGGTGGTGGTTCCACATTTTGATTCATAGTTCCGATCCTACTGAACCGATTTAGCTGGATTTCAATCCCAAACTGCTTAGGATAACTACAAGCAATTTGAGACCAAGGTTGTTCTTTTCTTTTGCGTTTTTCGAAAGTGAGCGTGTTTTCAACAGACGGACAGACAGACGGACATGGCTAAATCGACTTAGAATTACTCAAGGAGCCAGAATATATATACTTTATGGGGTCTTAGATGTATAATAAAAAAGTTTCACACGGAATGACAAACTTAGTATACCCTCATTCACCACAGTGGCGGTGGAGGGTATAAAAATAAAATTGCTTAACTTAACATAAAATCAATGACCTAGTTTATAAATAGTGTAACTGAACTTTATTAGTAAACAAATATTATGTGCAATGGTTAAGTTGCATGTACACGACATGCTTTTTACATCTGACATGTCAAATATCCCACTGCAAAATACATACATGTCGTGTGTTACCTTTAAAACATTGCATCTGTACAAGTCAGACGCAAAGTCATCTGACAAAATTTCAATTAGAGCGTGTTTTATTTTCTTCTGACAAATCATCTGACATCAGCTGTGTCAGAAATCTATGCCGGGAAGAAAACCGCAGCGGCGGTGCATTGTTGACGGAATCATTAGCCGGCTTAAGTTAATATTTTACAATACCGATATATGTATAAACATTTCACCATTGAATAGAAATTATGTACATATATAAATAAAAACGTATCATTATAATATCCTAAACTAGTATATTGGAATTTAAAGAAAAAAAAATGTTTAGATGGCTGAACTTTTTTACGGCGCAAATAAAAATTTTTGTGGCGGTAGCACGCTATTTTGAAACCAAGAACTACTTTGGTTTACTCCATCACTACAGAGAAAAAACATAGACAATGTCAGAAGCAAATTACATGTACGTGTGTGACCAAATATTATAAAGCTTATGTAAAACAGCAATTTTGACAGACATTCACAATTACATGTGACTTGAAAACTTGACAAGTCAGATGTAAAAAACATGTCGTCTACGGGCACCTTTAATGAACTTAAAATGCTGTGTATGCAGTTGACGAAATTAAACAGAAATTAAAATATTGGGTAATAAATTGGTATGAATGTGTGTTCTTAACAGTAAGCAGAAAATAAACAAATGAGTAAATGTATGAATGTATGTTCTTAACATTAAGTAAGTAAGCAAATGGATAAGTGTATGGATGTATGTTCTTAACATTCTCCCCCGCGTTGAACAGTCGTTCAACAAGTAAAATAGGGTGAAAAGGAAAGTTGAATTAAACAAGGCGGATAAAATAAGTACAATGGTAAAATAAAAGGTATAAAATACATTCTAGGTAAGTTATATATCTATAGTAAATTTAGTTTGTTGTCGAGACATCGGTATAGGTCGATGCATCGGTATAGGTGTTGTTGCTTGTGGTCGTGGCATCGGTATAGGTGTTGTTGGAAGCTTAATATCCTCGTTAATTAGTTCATTTGTTTTTGAGCTCTTGAATATTATTAGTGCTATTATTAGCGTGATGAGACTCAAGGAAAAGGCTAGGTAGCTAATGGTATAAGAATGCCTTTGATGAGTACTTAACTTGTTAGGGAGTTCTATGATGTCGTAATCTTTTAGCGCTTTTTGTATTGTTTCAATATATCTTAAATTTTCTGAATATAAACTCTTAAACTTATTAGGCCTTGGTTGGTTGCTGTCTGCAAGATGAGTGTGAGGAATTAAAAATGATACGTTTGAACCTGGGCAAAAGCTTGTGTGCTTGATATCGTTTGTCGACCATTTATAGTGGCAAAGTTGTGTTTTAGGATACATTCTGGACCCAGAGTGAGTAGTCCTGATCCTTTAACTAAGATAGGAATAATTTCTCTGTCACACACTGCGGCGGCCTGTGAAGGTGATGGACTTGCATAAATCCATTGATTCTTGCTGTTTAATGATATCCATCCTTGATCAGTTTTTTCAATGTTGCATATTGGCGAAGTTTTATTGTTGAAAAGCTGTATTTCACATGCCCATATCTCTGATCCGTAGCTATAACGGATTTGAATGTTGGCACACAGAAAGATGTTTTGATTTACTTCTTCGCAAGTCTTCAATTGTGAGGTTGAGAGAAGAATAAATAGCTTTCGGTAAGCGTTGATACCTAAAACGTTGCTGCATGGTTTAATAGCTACCATGGTTTTGTTAACTATTTTAGGAACAGGGGTCAGATGGACTAGTTTAAACTCTTCATGTTCAATCAATGGTAAGGTTTTTTAAAAATAGCATATTGACGCGAGAGTCCACCTTTAACCTTCATCAGCTTAACCCTTTGTATCGTTTCTGACATTTGATTTGCGTATTCAGAATCCAATACGCCAAATAATGCATGTGCAACGTTGCCTACCACGTCTAAAGCTCCCCTTTTAGTACGAAGCAGCCGATTTTCCAGTTGCAAATCACTTTCCATATGCTTAAAATGATCAATGATTCCAATACATGATGAATTTGGTCGCATCAGCTGACACAAAGACTGCAAGCATTGTGTGCCGTCAGTGAGAACTGATGCTTCGGCCCAGTAAGCTTTTAAATCGTAGTAAACAAGTAAATTCCACTCAGTGTTTGAAAGAGTTACTGTACCCAAATGTTCAAAATGAATTCCTAACTGATTACCGAACTTCTTATTTTCGACAGGAGCTCCGAACGCTAGTTGAAACATAATTAGTATCGTTAGTAATGCCAGGCTAAGATGATTTTTTTGGAACCTTTGTTTCTTAGTTTTGGTTCTCCATCTGAGTTGGACGTATCTTCGTTTAGTATTTCATTATTGTTGATTGTGGTAGTGGTTGGTTCGGAATTTTGGTCAATGGGAAGAAGAGCTAATCGGTGAATTGGGCGTTTTAATAGTCCCTTGGATGTTTTGACTTCCACGACCCTAACTATTCCATCATCACCAGGAAATACTTAAGCAACTCTGGCAATTGGCCATTCCATGACGGGCACGTTGTCCTCTTTTATGATTACCATATCTCCCACCTTAAGGTTGGTGCCTTGTTTATTCCATTTATGGCGTTGCTGTAATTCAGTCAAGTATTCCGAAGACCATCGCTTCCAAAATTATTGTTAGAGATGAGATAGTAGCTTCCAATGTGACAGACTCGAAGCTTTGCTTGAGGATGTGGCTCTACTGTCTATTTGTGAAGTAAGGGCTTCGCCTATTAGAAAATGACCAGGGGTCAATGCATTAAGATCGTTTGGATCATTAGATGTTGGAGTCAACGGGCGAGAATTAAGTATTGCCTCGATTTCTATTACGATTGTCTCTAGTTCCTCTTGTGTTAGGGATGCTGTTGAAATGCTGCGTAACAGAAGGTATTTTGCTGATTTTACAGCCGCTACCCAAAGTCCTCCGAAATGTGGTGATCTTGGTGGAATAAAGTGGAAATGTATTCCAATTTTACTGACAGTGGAGATAATCCTTTCCTGACCTTTTTCAGAATAAATAATCTCAGCTAACTCTGATAGCTGGTTCTAAGCGCCTACAAAATTGGTGGCGTTATCTGAATACATGTTTTGACAGCGACCGCGGCGACTAATGAATCGTTTTAATGCACCAATGAATGGCTCTGTTGTTAAATCGGAAACCAATTCAAGATGGAGGGATTTTGTTGCAAAACAGCAGAATACAGCTATATATGCCTTTGTCTGTTTTTTACCTCGGACCTTGTAATGTATCCAAAATGGACCGCAGTAGTCAACTCCAGTATTAATAAAAGGTCGTATTGGAGTGACCCGAGTTTGAGGTAGGTTGCCCATGAGTTGTTGACATAATTGGGGTTGTGCCTTGAGGCATCTAATGCATTTTTGAACTGTAGATCGTGCCATTATTTTTCCTTTTATCGGCCAAAATCGTTGCCGTTTTAAATACAATAGAGTTTGTGGTCCGCAGTGCTTATTTTCTTCATGAACCATGATAAAAAGTAGTTTTATGAGAGGTTCATTATACGGGACTAACATAGGATGTTTTGCATCGTGTGTTGGGCTATCTGTTTTTTGAATCCTTAGGTTTTTAATGAATCGAATAACGTAACCTAGTATTCTTTGTAGTTTCCTGAAGGAATTTCCATGTTGAATTTTGTAAATAAACCCCTCGGAACAGACGATATTGATTGTAATAAGATTTGCTTTCTTCCGCTCTACATCGCAACTTGTTAGTCGAGGAACATTAGATGGCCACATTTCTTCCCTTCCGTGCAGAAACAATGGCCCGTAAAACCATAAATTGCATGTACGAAGTTTGTCTGCTGGTAGACCTTTTGATAGAATGTCGGCGGGGTTGTCCTTTGATGGAACATGGCGCCACTGATCAGTTAGAGTTAGGGATTGAATAGTGGCTATCCGATTCGCTACAAAGGTATGATACAAGGTTGATTGTGTGTTTTTCCAAGATAAAACAATCTCAGAATCGGTCCATAAATAAATTGGTTGATTTCTAATATGAAGATCAGTCTGAATTCTTTTGGACAGTTGAGCTGCTGTGACTGCGGCACAGAGCTCAAGGCGAGGAAGAGTTTGTTGCTTCAATGGAGCAACCCTGGTTTTGGCACAGAGTAAATGTACAATTATTCGGCCATCTCGCAGAATCGCATGATATGCCTTTCGGAGGCATCCGCAAATATGTGTAGTTGAGTACTTGTTGGAAGTTCTCCCTTGAAGATATGTCGCACAATCTCCATGTTGTTTAGATTGTTAAGGTCATCTCTGAATGAACTCCATAAACTGTTGAGATTTTCTGGAAGTGGATCATCCCAATCTATTTTTTGTTGCCACAAATGTTGAATGAATATTTTTGCTCTAACAACAACAGGTGCTAATAGTCCAAGAGGATCGAACACCCTTGCTAGATCAGATGTAGTAGTACGTTTTGTGATTGTCTGGGTAGAACTTAGTTTTGCCTTGACTCGAAGATGATCGGATTTAGGGTGCCAAGAGACCTAGTGTTTTTACTACGTCACAGTTGCTGTTGTTGAAATCAAGGTTTACCTCTTGGTCACCTACTGGAATTCTTTTGAGTAGCTGTGGGTGGTTTGCACACCACTTTTTTAACTGGAATCCATGACGATTTAAGATTGTTATAAGCTCATCCTGTATTTTAATGGCGGTGTTTAAGCTGTCCGCACCTCCTACACCATCGTCTACGTAGAAGTTGTCCTTTAAAAATTGAGAACCGTAAGTATATGGGTAATGAGAGTTTACCGCCACTTCATCCAAAAAGCCATAAAAAGCACCCAAAAGCCATTAAAAAGCGATTAAAATCACCCAAAAGCCATTAAAATCACCCAAAAGCCATTAAAATTTTTCCAAAGCCATTAAAATCCCCCAAAAGCCATTAAAATGAACACGTCTTAAAGTAGGTCAAATGAACAAAAAAAATTTCTAAAACAAAGTAATAAAAAAAAGTCGTTAAATTTTATAGCTGAGATTTAGAAAAATGTTGCACAAGTGTTGGGTGCACTGTTGAAGCCTTTCTTTAGTTTTTTTTATTTTGAATTAGGTGATAAAAAAATAAATTATTGGATGGACAGAAAAAAAAGGGGGAAAAGGAAAGTTAGTGAGACAGACAGACATACAGACAGACTGGCTTCGTAACAGCAAATGGTTTTTCAATTTTATTTGGGGTTGAAGAATTAATTCAAAGTATCTATTAATTATGATTTTATTTAGTTATTAAAAAAAATTGTATAGATGCAATTGGTGTTTCTATTTTTATTTTGGAGTGGATAGGGAAATATGAAACCATTCTTGAAAATTTTTTTAAAAAATTTCAAAAACAAAGTAATAAAAAAAAGTCGTTAAATTTTATAGGATAGCAATGCACAAGTGTTGGGTGCATTGTTGAAGCCTTTCTTTTGTTGTGATCGATAGACAGACAGCCAGACAGACATAGAGATATGTAGATAGATAGACATACAGACCTTGTAGAAACAATTGGAAAATATGGTTGATAATTCTATCTTTTTATTTTGAATTATGTGAAGAAAAAATTTTTGTTGGGGAAACACACATAGCTGATAAGCGCATTTTTTTATTTTTTTTTTATGTGTGATTATGGAGAGCCAGATGCAGGGATGTTGTGGTTGTTGTTGTTTTGCTTGTTGTAATGATCGAGTGTATTCGAAACAACTTGTAGAAGTAATTGGAAAATATTTTTGATAAGGCTTTTTTTTTCTTGAATTAGGTGATGAAAAAAAAAATTATTGGATGGACAGAAAAAAAGGGGGAAAAAACTAATTAAATTGTGAATTTATTAAGTTATTAAAAAAAAAAAAAATTTGTATGTATATGTAATTGATGTTTAAAATTCGGTTACTTAATAATAAATAATTTATGACATACATATACCTTCATAAATATTTTCAGATAAGAAAGTGTATGTCATGGAAAGTTAGTCAGGCAGACAGATAGTATTTATACTAGTTTGCATGGATTTTCCTATGTAAGTATTAAAAGTAAAAAAAAGGCTTAGTGGAGTATACTTCTGAAAACTACTTTTATTTACATTTGAACACTGAAGATTTAAAGAATGAATTCGAGCCTGTTGGAAATTGAATTTGTTGACGAAAATTCCATGGAAGCAGCAGAAGAAGACATTACACAGACGCGTACAAATGCGTTAATCGACGAAGCTATAGCGAATATGCTAAAAACCCCAGGAATTGAAATCCCCAACAACCAGCTGGCATACTATGATTTTTTGTGGGAAATTGTGGATTTTCTGGACGATGAAGAGGGAGATACCATCATTTTGAAGGCAAATGATGGTTTTTATTTGGACGAAGATGGAGATCGTTATATTAGGGATGTAGACTTATGTTTATAGATGTAGTAGTGCTTTTTTTAATTCAAAATATATTTAAGAAATTAATAAATAAATATAAATAATAAAAACTAATAAAATTGAAATTAGAATTTGTTTGTTTTTACAATGGGTGTGGTGGGTAAAATTAAAAAATATTATCGATAATTTTAATGAATTAGAGCAAATAACATATGTTAAAACTAAGTGTAACCAAAAAAAAAAATTTTTTCTATAAATTGTGAATTTATCTAGTAATTTATTACATTTCATTATAAATTATCAAACGATGAATATTAACGCGGAATTAATTGCTTCATTCAACAAATTAAATATAAAACATATTTATTTTAAGTGTTAAAAATATGATAGGTGGAAAGGACTATCCTATTACAGGAGCTGAACGGGTAACTACAAAATATGGAGATGCCATTGTCTTGGAATTGGATGGAGCTATGCTTTATCTTCCTAAAAGGCTTAATGTCTTGACTGAAAACGATGTTGGGAGCCTATCAACTGGCTCATATATAATTTCAAAGATTCCTTTAGATGACGAAAAGGATAGCATTAATTATAAGCTAGAAATTAAGACGGCTGCTCCTATGAAAGGATATTACCCTTATACTCATTTTAATACATTTAAATAAAATAATTTTTTCAATAAAAAAATGATTGAACAATAAAAAAAAAAATAAATTATTATAGATTCTAGTGTTTTTTTTTTTTTTTATTAGTATATATATATAATATAGAATTATTAATATTTTTAATAAGTTGTAAATGAAATCTTAATGTGGAAAGATGGAGGTTATTGAAGCTTTTCTACAAGAATTTGGAAGTGTAATCTTTGAAGAACATTTGGAATTATTATGTACATTCAAAATATACAAATTTTGATGTATATAATATGCCTTGCTCTCACGAAAGTACAAGTGGTGATGTCGTGGGTTTGTGTGGATGCTACTTTTTCTATAAGAGGAAAAAGGAGGTTATAAGAATTATAGAAAATTATAAAAAGATATTAAAATATTTTAGAAGTCTAAATTTATGTACAAGAAAACAAAAATAATTACAGTTAATATATAGCTTTGAAAAAAAAAAAAAAAAAAAAGATAAAAGCATTTTTTTTTTTCTTTAAATAGAGATTTTCAAAGCAAAAATATTATTAGTTTACATTAAAAATTCATCGAGAATGTTCAATCTTGTAAGAAACCCGAAAATACACGACTGTGTATTTGAGTTGGAATATTTTATAAATTTAAAATTAAAGATATCCTGCGGATTTTCCACAGCTCTTGGTTTTAAGCCTATTGTCTGGTTGCATTATAAGGATAGGAACTTCATTGGATTGGACCGGGATGAATGGATAAGCCTTATGAGATATAAGGAATATATTAAGGCAACACTAAATCAATGTGAATTCCTAGATTATATGAATCTAATTTATAAGGATGATAAGAGGGATGTTCAATATACATTTCAGTATAAGAATAGTATTTGCTATCTCATCCTACAACAGGGAAACCATAAAATTAAAATTGATCCTGAGACTTGGAAATCGCTAACCCAAGTCGGAATATTCTTGACAACATTTTTAAGCTGGAATACAATTCTTCGCAAGCAAATTTTATATTTTTATTATGAACATTATATTCCAAATTGCTCTATTTTAAATAAAACAAATGTACAATATTATGAAATTAAAGGTATAAATGAAAGAGATATAGAAATTGATTTAACCAGACTTTGTTATGAGTTTGGAAAAAAAAATGCAAAATAAGATTAAAACAGATGTGAAAATCTATAGATTATTATTAAGAACTAGCGGGCCCGTTGCCTGCTTCGCGCGGCAAAACAAAATAAGAAAATAAACACACTTGTTTTTAATAAAGTTGGTTTTGTTCCCTATTATTCAACTTTTAATTCTAGTTTCTTACAATCTTAGACTATGTATCACTTAAACTATCTTAGAGCTCTTTCGTAGACAACATTTTTGGTTTTGCCATGAGTTGTTGTGTAGATAAAGAGAACTGAAGGCTTGCCAACACGTGAGCACGAAACATATAACTGGCCGTGTGAAAAGCAAGGATATTCTAAATCAATTCCGCACAATTCCAACGATTGCCCTTGCGCTTTATTTATTGTAATAGCAAATGCAAGACTTATTGGAAACTGTAGTCTTTTGAATTCAAAAGGTAAATCTGATGGAATCATTGGAATTCGTGGAATCAATACATCTTCACCTTTAAACTTCCCCTTTAAAATTGTAACTTTGATCAAATTGTTCATGACCTTTTAAGCCAGCAATAGTCAATGATTGGCCTTGTGCTTTGTTGATGGTAATAGCAAAGGCAAGACGCAAAGGGAATTGGAGCCGCTTGAATTCAAATGGTAAATCGTTGGAATCGGTCATGCCGTTCTCCAGTTATGCGCTTAATAGAAAAAGTGGGCGTAAAAGTAGGCGTGGTAAATTTTTCTTTCGATGAAAACTTAAAGTTGATTAATACGAACATTTGAAAGAAAAATTAGTCAACTCGATGGAGCCGTTTTCTGATTTTAGGTAAATCGAAAAAAGTGGGCGTAAAAGTGGGCGGGGCAAAATTTTCTTTCCGTAAAAACTTAAGTTGGACCATGGCGATCATTTTAAAGAAAAAATCGGTCAAGCCGTTCTCAAGTTATGGATTTTGCAACGCCCCTCCGCCCCCAGACCGAAAATTTGAACCAAACTTCATATAAACCATATATGGGCCACTGCCGTAGTGTATAAGTTTGGTTGAAATCGCACGACGCGTTTATGATTAGTTCGGCGACGTACATATACGGACTTATTTTTATATATATAGATGGATAATAAATAAAACAAACAAACAAAAAAAATAATAAAAAAAAAATATAAAAACAAAAAAAACAAAATATTTGAGTTTTTTTATTAATTCTTTATTTTGAAATTTATTAAAAATTTTAAACATAAATGACCACAAATAAAAGTATTAAATTTTTGATATCTTAAATAGTTATATTTAATGTTTTTACCCAAGTATCTTAAAACTTCTATAGGTGGTTGGAGATTACCAAAACTATCAAAGTATTCTACATTATCATTATTTTTATAAAATGCTACCCAATGTGTTCCATATCCTATATTTGAGTCCAAGTCTATAATTCCATTCTCTATTCGGTGTGGAGTTTTAGGAAGTTTATCCCTCATATATACTCCTCTAAAATAAGCAATATACTTCTTCCCGAATGTTCTCAAGTCCACATCTGTTAGCGGTCTATTAGGTAGCTGCTTTAATAGTTTTTTGATGAGGTATAAAATATTCCATAGCCTTTTTTATAGGGTTTAAGATATAGACCTTTACCCATAGCTATTGCCTCTAATGTTTTGTTATGACGCTTACTTTCTTCGAGCTGTTGTCTACCATTTTTAGCTAAAGTAATAGTTTTAGCGATTGCTGACCCACCAGAAGCTATTGCTCCCAATGCTCCAAGTGCTGTTAGAATAGGGACAAGTGGTAGAAAACCGCCAAGTTTAGGTATGTTGATAATTCTAGGAATTTTTACTATAGATTTTTTTCCAAGAAATGAATGTCGGATAGCTTTTCGTGCAGTTTTAATAGCGGTTTTGATGTCATTTGGTTTTTCCTTTTTTAAAATATCGGTTGCTGATTTAACGGCATTCTTAAAAATATTTCGTCTACACTTTTTCTTTTGTTTGTCAGTTTTTACTCCCAAGCCCAATTTAACTTTTGACTTCATTGTGTTAGTGACAAGGTATGCGTTGAGTTTTTCTCCAAATGTACTATCTTTAGCTTTAACTCTACTCCAAGCTTTTTCTGCTAGTTCTTTATCTGCGTAATGTCGTTTATGAATATCAGTGTTCTGGGCATAAGCAATATCATGAATTTTACAAGCTGCATCCAACGGATTGATACCTTTATCACCCCTTTGTAATCGTTTTTCCAATTTAGTTCCTGGTCCACAAAATTGATAACCCGGTAAATGAAGTTCAAGTGGTAGTGAATTAATTAAGCTATTTACAAGTCCTTTTCCAAGGACGAAATGTTTTCTACTAAATTCTTTATTTTTATACACAATCATTTATATATAAAAATTGCTTTTCTGAAAATAAAAAATAAATAAAAAATCTAAAAGTAAATAAAACGCAATATTAAGCAAACGTATGCTTTCAGTTATAAAGATGCGTTTGGTAAAACAACAATCGAATATTTCAGTGAGAAACTTGGATTTAACGGAAAACAGAAATGGTTTTAAACATAGCTGTCTTTTACCTAATTCTATCAGAGCACTAATAGTTGGTCCCTCAAACTGTGGCAAAACAAATATAATGCTTAGTTTAATTGAAAGTCCGAATGGTTTAAAATTTAAAAATATTTATATATACTCAAAATCATTAAATCAACCGAAATATAAATATCTGTCAAGATTAATTTCATCAGTAAAGGGTATGGGACTTTATACGTTTTCAGACAATGAACATGTCATACCACCTGAAAAAGCTAAAGTAAATTCTATTATGATATTTGACGATGTCGCTTGTGAAAAACAAAATAATATAAGATCATATTTCTGTATGGGGAGACATAAGGATATTGATTCTTTTTATTTATGTCAGACTTATACACATATTCCAAAACATTTAGTACGTGATAATGCAAATATGATTATTTTATTCAAGCAAGATGAATTAAATTTAAAGCACATCTACAATGATCATGTTGGCAGTGACATGAGTTTAAATATGTTTCGTTACATTTGCGGAGAATGTTGGAAGGATAAATATGGATTTCTTATAATAAGTAAAGATGATGAAATGAAGCAAGGGCATTATAGAAAAGGCTTTGATCTATTCATTCAGATTTAGTCATATAAATACTACTAACTACGTATACCTATTAATATTAAATACGTTTTTTTTTATACTTGGAGAACTGTCAAAATTATTCCACGAAGCTGTTTAAGGTGCCCGTAGACGACATGTTTTTTACATCTGACTTGTCAAGTTTTCAAGTCACATGTAATTGTAAATGTCTGTCAAAATTGCTGTTTTACATAACGTCCGCCAAGATAGCAACGAAAGTTAGCAACGGCGGAAATAAAAAATCTGGGGACTTAGTGGCAACATCGGAATTGAAAATGAATGTATTTTCTGGATTTAATGTTTTAGAAATTTAGTGGAAAAGGATTAAAAAACATCAACTTTCCAACCTTCCGTTCCATAGAAAAGTGGACGTCTATTTACGTCCGCCAAGATAGCAACGAAAGTTAGCAACGGCGGAAATAAAAAATCTGGGGACTTAGTGGCAACATCGGAATTAAAAATGAATGTATTTTCTGGATTTAATGTTTTAGAAATTTAGTGGAAAAGGATTAAAAAACATCAACTTTCCAACCTTCCGTTCCATAGAAAAGTGGGTTCATCCAAAATGGTCAGTAAAATCGTTGCTGATTTATGCCAGCCAAACTAGGAAGTGTCAGGGCATAAACTCAACGGATTATGGTAGAATACCACCTAAAGATTAAATGACATCAATTTTGGAAAACTTTCCCGAGCCGTTCCAGAGAAAAGTGGGTTCATCCAAAATGGTCAGTAAAAATCGTTGCTGATTTATGCCAGCCAAACTAGGAAGTGTCAGGGTATAAACTCAACGGATTATGGTAGAATACCACCTAAAGATTAAATGACATCAATTTTGGAAAACTTTCCCGAGCCGTTCCAGAGAAAAGTGGGTTCATCCAAAATGGTCAGTAAAAATCGTTGCTGATTTATGCCAGCCAAACTAGGAAGTGTCAGGGCATAAACTCAACGGATTATGGTAGAATACCACCTAAAGATTAAATGACATCAATTTTGGAAAACTTTCCCGAGCCGTTCCAGAGAAAAGTGGGTTCATCCAAAATGGTCAGTAAAAATCGTTGCTGATTTATGCCAGCCAAACTAGGAAGTGTCAGGGCATAAACTCAACGGATTATGGTAGAATACCACCTAAAGATTAAATGACATCAATTTTGGAAAACTTTCCGGAGCCGTTCCAGAGAAAAGTGGGTTCATCCAAAATGGTCAGTAAAAATCGTTGCTGATTTATGCCAGCCAAACTAGGAAGTGTCAGGGCATAAACTCAACGGATTATGGTAGAATACCACCTAAAGATTAAATGACATCAATTTTGGAAAACTTTCCCGAGCCGTTCCAGAGAAAAGTGGGTTCATCCAAAATGGTCAGTAAAAATCGTTGCTGATTTATGCCAGCCAAACTAGGAAGTGTCAGGGCATAAACTCAACGGATTATGGTAGAATACCACCTAAAGATTAAATGACATCAATTTTGGAAAACTTTCCCGAGCCGTTCCAGAGAAAAGTGGGTTCATCCAAAATGGTCAGTAAAAATCGTTGCTGATTTATGCCAGCCAAACTAGGAAGTGTCAGGGCATAAACTCAACGGATTATGGTAGAATACCACCTAAAGATTAAATGACATCAATTTTGGAAAACTTTCCCGAGCCGTTCCAGAGAAAAGTGGGTTCATCCAAAATGGTCAGTAAAAATCGTTGCTGATTTATGCCAGCCAAACTAGGAAGTGTCAGGGCATAAACTCAACGGATTATGGTAGAAAACCACCTAAAGATTAAATGACATCAATTTTGGAAAACTTTCCCGAGCCGTTCCAGAGAAAAGTGGGTTCATCCAAAATGGTCAGTAAAAATCGTTGCTGATTTATGCCAGCCAAACTAGGAAGTGTCAGGGCATAAACTCAACGGATTATGGTAGAATACCACCTAAAGATTAAATGACATCAATTTTGGAAAACTTTCCCGAGCCGTTCCAGAGAAAAGTGGGTTCATCCAAAATGGTCAGTAAAAATCGTTGCTGATTTATGCCAGCCAAACTAGGAAGTGTCAGGGCATAAACTCAACGGATTATGGTAGAATACCACCTAAAGATTAAATGACATCAATTTTGGAAAACTTTCCCGAGCCGTTCCAGAGAAAAGTGGGTTCATCCAAAATGGTCAGTAAAAATCGTTGCTGATTTATGCCAGCCAAACTAGGAAGTGTTAGGGCATAAACTCAACGGATTATGGTAGAATACCACCTAAAGATTAAATGACATCAATTTTGGAAAACTTTCCCGAGCCGTTCCAGAGAAAAGTGGGTTCATCCAAAATGGTCAGTAAAAATCGTTGCTGATTTATGCCAGCCAAACTAGGAAGTGTCAGGGCATAAACTCAACGGATTATGGTAGAATACCACCTAAAGATTAAATGACATCAATTTTGGAAAACTTTCCCGAGCCGTTCCAGAGAAAAGTGGATTCATCCAAAATGGTCAGTAAAAATCGTTGCTGATTTATGCCAGCCAAACTAGGAAGTGTCAGGGCATAAACTCAACGGATTATGGTAGAAAACCACCTAAAGATTAAATGACATCAATTTTGGAAAACTTTCCCGAGCCGTTCCAGAGAAAAGTGGGTTCATCCAAAATGGTCAGTAAAAATCGTTGCTGATTTATGCCAGCCAAACTAGGAAGTGTCAGGGCATAAACTCAACGGATTATGGTAGAATACCACCTAAAGATTAAATGACATCAATTTTGGAAAACTTTCCCGAGCCGTTCCAGAGAAAAGTGGGTTCATCCAAAATGGTCAGTAAAAATCGTTGCTGATTTATGCCAGCCAAACTAGGAAGTGTCAGGGCATAAACTCAACGGATTATGGTAGAATACCACCTAAAGATTAAATGACATCAATTTTGGAAAACTTTCCCGAGCCCTTCCAGAGAAAAGTGGGTTCATCCAAAATGGTCAGTAAAAATCGTTGCTGATTTATGCCAGCCAAACTAGGAAGTGTCAGGGCATAAACTCAACGGATTATGGTAGAATACCACCTAAAGATTAAATGACATCAATTTTGGAAAACTTTCCCGAGCTATTCCAGAGAAAAGTGGGTTCATCCAAAATGGTCAGTAAAAATCGTTGCTGATTTGTGCCAGCCAAACTAGGAAGTGTCAGGGCATAAACTCAACGGATTATGGTAGAATACCACCTAAAGATTAAGTGACATCAATTTTGGAAAACTTTCCCGAGCCGTTCCAGAGAAAAGTGGGTTCATCCAAAATGGTCAGTAAAAATCGTTGCTGATTTATGCCAGCCAAACTAGGAAGTGTCAGGGCATAAACTCAACGGATTGTGGTAGAAAACCACCTAAAGATTAAATGACATCAATTTTGGAAAACTTTCCCAAGCCGTTCCAGAGAAAAGTGGGTTCATCCAAAATGGTCAGTAAAAATCGTTGCTGATTTATGCCAGCCAAACTAGGAAGTGTCAGGGCATAAACTCAACGGATTATGGTAGAATACCACCTAAAGATTAAATGACATCAATTTTGGAAAACTTTCCCGAGCCGTTCCAGAGAAAAGTGGGTTCATCCAAAATGGTCAGTAAAAATCGTTGCTGATTTATGCCAGCCAAACTAGGAAGTGTCAGGGCATAAACTCTACGGATTATGGTAGAATACTACCTAAAGATTAAATGACATCAATTTTGGAAAACTTTCCCGAGCCGTTCCAGAGAAAAGTGGATTCATCCAAAATGGTCAGTAAAAATCGTTGCTGATTTATGCCAGCCAAACTAGGAAGTGTCAGGGCATAAACTCAACGGATTATGGTAGAAAACCACCTAAAGATTAAATGACATCAATTTTGGAAAACTTTCCCGAGCCGTTCCAGAGAAAAGTGGGTTCATCCAAAATGGTCAGTAAAAATCGTTGCTGATTTATGCCAGCCAAACTAGGAAGTGTCAGGGCATAAACTCTACGGATTATGGTAGAATACTACCTAAAGATTAAATGACATCAATTTTGGAAAACTTTCCCGAGCCGTTCCAGAGAAAAGTGGATTCATCCAAAATGGTCAGTAAAAATCGTTGCTGATTTATGCCAGCCAAACTAGGAAGTGTCAGGGCATAAACTCAACGGATTATGGTAGAAAACCACCTAAAGATTAAATGACATCAATTTTGGAAAACTTTCCCGAGCCGTTCCAGAGAAAAGTGGGTTCATCCAAAATGGTCAGTAAAAATCGTTGCTGATTTATGCCAGCCAAACTAGGAAGTGTCAGGGCATAAACTCAACGGATTATGGTAGAATACCACCTAAAGATTAAATGACATTAATTTTGGAAAACTTTCCCGAGCCGTTCCAGAGAAAAGTGGGTTCATCCAAAATGGTCAGTAAAAATCGTTGCTGATTTATGCCAGCCAAACTAGGAAGTGTCAGGGCATAAACTCAACGGATTATGGTAGAATACCACCTAAAGATTAAATGACATTAATTTTGGAAAACTTTCCCGAGCCGTTCCAGAGAAAAGTGGGTTCATCCAAAATGGTCAGTAAAAATCGTTGCTGATTTATGCCAGCCAAACTAGGAAGTGTCAGGGCATAAACTCAACGGATTATGGTAGAATACCACCTAAAGATTAAATGACATCAATTTTGGAAAACTTTCCCGAGCCGTTCCAGAGAAAAGTGGGTTCATCCAAAATGGTCAGTAAAAATCGTTGCTGATTTATGCCAGCCAAACTAGGAAGTGTCAGGGCATAAACTCAACGGATTATGGTAGAATACCACCTAAAGATTAAATGACATCAATTTTGGAAAAATTTCCCGAGCCGTTCCAGAGAAAGGTGGGTTCATCCAAAATGGTCAATAAAAATTGTCTGTAAAAATTATCAGTAAAAAAGCGCTAAATTTGTAGTACTTTTTATCGCTGACACATTATTTGGCGTCATTGTCATAAATGGCGCCTATTAGTTTTCAGCAAATCTGTAAGTCCCAATTTCCACAATGCAAGTCTTATTGATCAGCTTGCTACTTTGTTGGCGAGAGAGACGAGGGGAAAAGAAACGAGTACTCAGCTTGATGTACTTGCCATATACGTTTTGTTTTCTCATTCGCAATGTAAAAAACGCACACATACGTGTGTACTGCATACATAAAACAGTAATATTTTAGCAATAAGATAAGCATTGTGAAAACGCCGAGGCTGATTCAAAGAAGAAAATGTGATAAGTTTATCAATAAGACTTGCATTGTGGAAATTGGGACTAAAAGAGCGCAAAGTATTTGCTGGTTTTAAAGTGGCCATACTATTTTTTTAATTGTGCGTGTTTTTTTGTATGTTGCTGTCGGGGATACAAACTTTCTGCCTACTAATAAAATTTGTTTTTTCTTAATAAATATATATAAATTATTTTTGTAAAATTAATAAGTAATTTGGGTGTAAAAAAATATTTTCATGCATTTTATTGCATGTTGTTTACCCCTGACCACACGGATAATTTTAGATTTCTTAACAAATATTATAACGCCGGAAGATTAACTGTTGTAGGTTGCAAATGTGTAATATATCTGGAAATGGAGAACACGTGCATATCTTAGAACATAATTGAAAAATATGTCAGAGATATTTTTTGTGTTATTATATTCCCAAAAAAAGTTTTAATGTGATTTTAGCGAAATATTTAGTTAATTTTACGAACATAGAACATGCCGATGCAACATAAGTTGAAACATGTATTTATCTTTACCATACACTATGAAACTAAAATTGTACTTTTTATATTTTACATGAATTTGCCTTTAATTTAAGCCTCAATAATGCTCTCCTGTATGAGTGAAGAAAAATACCATACATTTCTTGCAGTTATGAAATTAATTTGTTTTAAAGTTTTGAATAAAAGAAATAAAAATGAATAACTATAATGACGAGGTTGCATATCTAAATTCGTCGAAACTGGACGGATTTTGTTTTCTTTACTTCATGCAAATGCCGATGTTCAGAGAATTTTTTTAATAATAACCGATGCTCGCGCCAAAAAGCGAAACAAATTGAGCCACACAATTTTAAGTTCAAGACAAGAAATAAAATTTCGTAGATAGGTTTATAATCTAACTATATAAAATTGTAACGTTACTGATTGACTGATTCATCATCGCACAGCCTAATTCAGTTCTTTTACCGAGTAAACATGTAAAACCTGTATTTTTGTACTTTGTTGTCACACCATCTTTCTTTTGAATCCATAAACATAGAAATAATGGTTATATCACATTTGAAACTTATCTAAAAAATCCAAATACGAATTTGTTACTTTTTCGAAATTCTGACGTTTAAAGGGTGAAAACCGTAACTATTTTTGGTGCTTTTTTTACAAAACATTTTTCTTTATTCATTGACATATGTATACGTATTAAATTATGGCCCTACAAGAAGACTACCAGTCATTTTACTAGTTAGATGACCAGTAGTGCTCACTGATATATTGGTTATAGTTTCTATTAGTTTATTAAGAGCAAAATTAAAAAACTGACCGAAACTTTGTGTACATATGATTTTGCCTCTCTCTCTTTAACGCATTATGTCTCTCTCTCTTAATTATTAATTAAATGTAAAATAACTTAAAAATAAAATAACTTAATAATGAATGGACATGAAATTTTCTATCGGGTTCAGCATAGGAGAATAAAGTGGTAACATTTTAATGTACATTCACTATTGTCCACCATATGTCATATTACTTGGGATTTATGGATTCTGGCATACTCCATTATTAAAAATGAGTTTCGTAGCATTGGGCTGCTTTTAATTTTATCTAAGAGCTCCCGAAGAAATACTTGGAAACGGGCCGAATTCACAGTGCATACAGAAATTACTTTATGGTAAACAAAGCCATTGTTATCTGTCGTAGCAATTCGAGTATATATTCCTTCTCTTTACGGTTGGCAAAACACCATGAGCTCTTTCACCTTCTTTAGCAAAAAAAAAAAAAAAAAAACTAAATTCCTACAAGATTTTCAAAATGGTTTTATTTATTTGAAAAATGTTTAACTGAATTTGAATAAAGTTTCGTTTAATTTGAATAAAGTTTCGTTTATTTTGAAAAAAGTTTCGTTAATTTTGAATAAAGTTACTTTTGTTTCGAATAAAGTTTCGTTTATTCTGAAAAAGGTTTCTTTTAATTTGAAAAAGGTTTCGTTTTATTTGAAAAATGTTTTATTTAAACTGAAAATGCTATATAATTATTAATTATGGACTTAAAAACAAAGGGGTACAAGTGCCAAATATAAAAAAATGGAGTTACATCCTGGAATCCACACTTAATTCTAATATCTATCCCTCTACAAAAATTCAGGCCTATATGATAATCTCAAAAGACGGTACCTGAAATCAAAAATATTATGTATGAAGTGCATGGGAACAAAAAACAGTTTAAGACCGCTTAGAGAAGTTAATACATAAGTCGAAAAAGTTAACAGCCTTTAGGACATAACGTTTAACTTTTTCGCGACTTTACTGTATATTAGGATTTTTTTATTCAACCCGCCATTAAGATGATATTCTTTATTAGTTCCAAAAACAACAAAATTAAAATATTTCAAATGTTTTTTAATAAATTCATTTGTGTTTACGTTACAAAATGTATCATAAACAAGTTAGAGTGTTATATTGGGCTATGCCGAATCTTTGATACCCTCCACCGACAGGAGTGGGCTCTATATGATAAATACATATATATTATTAACTAAGCTTCACAAAAGCGAACGTCAGCATTAAAATTGGTTGCGGTTTAGACCTGAATTAAATTATTGACCGACAATAAGAAAATTTTATGCGTTTTTTGTTAGAACTTTGAACTGGCTTGAGTAAAATATCATGATTCGTAACAGTTTTAGCCGAACTAAAATGATTTTTAGGAGGGTAATTCGTATTGGACGTATGGTACATTATGGACCAATCATTCCAAAATTCTGAAGACTGCTTTCTGGTATTACAAAAAATAAATTAGAATAAATTTCAATACAGCAGTGTAATTAGTTTTAGCGTTAACAGTAAATTTCACAAATTTGCATGATATTTTTTCTGGCCATATGAATTTAAGTAAAAAATTTCACCCCAATATCTATATCTGTGATGGATTTAGGTGAATATAATTATTTTCCCAATGTGGGATTTATTTGGTTTTAGGCGCAATAAACTGTTTTCCGAGAGTAGGGTTTATATGGGGCCTATAGTAAATTATGGACAAATCTTCACGAAATTAGGCAGTGTGAGTTCTCGTCCTATAAAACTGTTACGTACCGAATTTCAAATTGATAGCATTATTTATTACGGTTTTAGGCTTACTAAACGGTTTTCCGGGAATAGGGTTTATATGGGACCTAGTGTAAATTATGGACCGATCTCCAAAAAAGTTTACAGTTTGATTTCTGGTCCTATAAAACTGCGACATACCAAATTTTAGTGTGCTAGCGTTATTTGTTGCGGTTCTAGGCGTACTAAGCTGTTTTCCGGGAGTAGGGTTTATATGGGGCCTAATATAAATTATGAACCGATCTTCAAAAAATTTTACACTGTGATTTCTGGGCTTATAAACTGTGGCGTACCAAATTTTAGTATGATAGCGTTATTAATTACGGTTTTAGGCGCAATAAAATGTTTTCCGGGAGTAGGGTTTATAGGGGGCCTAGTGTAAATTATGGACCGATCTTCAAAAAATTACACAGTGCGATTTGCAGTCGTATAAAGCGAATTCGTCATTGTCATTCCGTGCATTATTCCACCATTTATGTTAGTTTTTGTATCAAAATTATTAATTTTTTTGGGTAGTGGTTCCACATTTTGATTCATAGTTCTGATCCTACTAAACCGATGTTGCTTAGGATAACTACAAGCAATTTGAGACGAAGTTTGTTCTTTTCTTTTGCGTTTTTCGAAAGTGAGCGTGTTTTCAACAGACGGACAGACAGACGGACATGGCTAAATCGACTTAGAATTACTCAAGGAGCCAGAATATATATACTTTATGGGGTCTTAGATGTATTATAAGAAAGTTTCACACGGAATGACAAACTATCCTCATTCACCACAGTGGTGGTGGAGGGTATAATAAGTATTATTTTTTTTAGGCTTAAATTAAGTTGGTTCAATTTAGTAATATTAAAAATGATAGTGGCACCACTGAAATGTAAATACATAATAAAAAACACAGCTACTAATATTTTTATACCCTCCACCACCACTGTGGTGAATGAGGGTATACTAAGTTTGTCATGCCGTGTGAAACTTTTTTATAATACATCTAAGACCCCATAAAGTATACATATTCATACTGTTAAATTTCGTGAAGATCGGTCCATAATTGACCATAGGCCATATAAACCCTTCTCGCGGAAAACAGTTTAGTACACCTAAAACCGCAATAAATAACGCTGGCATATTAAAATTTGGTACGTCACAGCTTAATAGGACCAGAAATCACACTGTAAAATTTTTTGAAGATCGGTTCACAATATTCAATAGGCCCCATATAAACCCTACTCCCGGAAAACAGTTTAGTACGCCTAAAACCGCAATAAAAACCCTAGCATATTAAAACCTAGCATATAAACCCTACTCCCGGAAAACAGTTTAGTACGCCTAAAACCGCAATGAATAATGCTAGCATACTAAAATTTGGTACGTCACAGTTTTATAGGACCAGAAATCACACTGTAAAATTTTTTGAAGATCGGTCCATAATTTACACTAGGCCCCATATAAACCCTACTTCTGGAAAACAATTTATTGCGCCTAAAACTGTAATTAATAAAGCTATCATAATAAAATTTGGTACGCCACAGTTTATAAGCCCAGAAATCACACTGTAAAATTTTTTGAAGATCGGTCCATAATTTACATTAGGCCCCATATAAACCCTACTCCCGCAAAACAGCTTAGTACGCCTAGAACCGCAACAAATAACGCTAGCATACTAAAATTTGGTACCTCGCAGTTTTATCGGACCAGAAATCATACTGTAGAATTTTTTAAAGATCGGTCCATAATTTACATTAGGCCCCATATAAACCCTACTCCCGGAAAACAGCTTAGTACGCCTAGAACCGCAACAAATAACGCTAGCATACTAAAATTTGGTACCTCGCAGTTTTATCGGACCAGAAATCACACTGTAGAATTTTTTAAAGACCGGTCCATAATTTACACTAGGTCCCATATAAATCCTTCTCCCGGAAAACAGTTTAGTACGCCTAAACCCGTAATAAATAACGCTATAATACCAAAACTTGGTACGTCACAGTTTTATAGGTCTAGAAATCAAACTGTAAAATTTTTTGGAGATCGGTCCATAATTTACACTAGGCCCCATATAAACCCTTCTCGCGGAAAACAGTTTAGTACGCCTAAAACCGCAATAAATAATGCTATCAAATTGAAATTCGGTACGTCACAGTTTTATAGGACGAGAACTCACACTGCCTAATTTCGTGAAGATTTGTCCATATTTTACCATAGGCCCCATATAAACCCTACTCTCGGAAAACAGTTTATTGCGTCTGAAACCAAATAAATCCCACATTGGCAAAGTAATTAAATTCACCTAAAACCATCACAGATATAGATATTGCTGTGAAATTTTTTACTTAAATTCATATGGCCAGAAATTTACTGTTAATTTTGAATTTTGGGATGATTGGTCCATAATTTACCATACGTCCAATACGAATTATACTCCTAAAAATCATTTTAGTTCGGCTAAAACTGTTACGAATCATGATATTTTACTCAAGCCAGCTCAAAGTTCTAACAAGAAACGCATAAAATTTTCTTATTGTCGGTCAATAATTTAATTTAGGTCTAAACCGCAACCAATTTTAATGCTGACGTTCGTTTTTGTGAAGCTTAGTTAATAATATATATGTATTTATCATATAGAGCCCACTCCTGTCGGTGGAGGGTATCAAAGATTCGGCACAGCCGAATATAGCACTCTAACTTGTTTTAATTGTAGCTGTCGCCTTTAAAAAAAATTAGTACCTGACTACGCGACTACAATTGTATTTGTAGTCGTGTGATCGTGTTGCCTGCTATCTCGAATGTGTTGAATGCATACAGATTTTTGTCGTTGCGATTCTTACCTTACCCTGCAGCCAGTTATTGGCTAGAGGGAAAATTAAAATGGATACAAAGTCGAGTGTACTCTTCGATTCGTTTTGTTCATTCATTCGTAGTGTCAAAATATACATATGTATACATAAGAAGTTGTAACGACAAAAATCGTATAATGTAAACATAAGACCGACTTCAAGGAAGAAACGACAATAATCGCAACGAGAAGGTCATGAACGAACTCGTTCAATTGAACGGATCAGTCAGATGAACGATGAACTTGTTCAGTTTCATCGTTCACTTGGGTCCAAGGCGAACTCATTTTTCAGGTGACGTTGAAAGCACACCTGTGCTACTTTTTTTTCTAACCTTTAGAATGAAATGTCAAAAATTGCTTGTGTTTTTGACATATCGATCAACGAAAGCAACAAAAAAGTGCATTGTTGTGTTTTTGGTGTTGTTCTTGTAGTATCGACACCACCAAGGCGAATTCATTTTTCGGGTGGCGTTGAAAGCACAGCTGTGCTACTTTTATTTTCTTACTTAGAGAGAGAAATGTCAAAAGTTGCTTGTGTTTTTGACATATCGATCAACGAAAGCAACAAAAAAACACATTGTTGTGGTTTTGGTGTTGTTAATTGTTGCAGTATCGACACCACCGTATACATAATTAGCCTTGCTTGGGTCTTTTTAATCAGTCGTTCACTTGTTTACTGTACAACTGGAATATTATGCCAGTTAATATACTTATATCATTTACTCATTGCTTTACACACTTTCATAATACAATCATGGGTGTCTAGTTTCTTGGCGACCTAATTTTTAATTTGGCGATTTGGCCATTTTTTTTGGTGGCTTATCAAATATATGGCGATTATAAATTTTATAATAAATAAATTTTATTTAAACATATCAAAATATACCAGAATTTCATTCGATTTTATTAAACTTAGGGCCTATTTCACCAAATCTATTTAAATATAGATTTTCATATTATTTTATTTTTATTCGAAAAACTAATTTTAAACATTAATTGATATTTAAATAGTCTTGGTGAAATAGGCCATTAATAACATAAACATATTAATAAAGGCCCATAATTTTAAAGTATACTTTAGAACAATGGTGTTCATACTATTAAAGCCGGGTTTGGTTTAAGGTATACATTATTTTGACCATGAGTATGGGCCAAAGAATCTGAAATCTAAATTGCTTTTATTTTTATTTTAAAATAAAAACTTGCATTTAATATACATTATTAAAAACAAGGTGAATTCATTACGGGTGATCTTAAAAGCTCTGCTGATAACTTTTTTTAACTTTATAATTGTTGGATGCCAAAATTCTGTTTATCTTTGTTTCTGTTTTTGACATTGTACAATGATTTTACAAAATCAAATTGGTTGTGGCTTTTGAACGAGTTGCAGTTTTTATAATATCGAGATTACGTGTAAAGAATTCGCCTTGATTAAAAATCAAAATACTGAAAACGACATTATTGATTTCAATATCGTTTTCCTTCACATACCTGATTATAAACTTATTCAGGCTGAAGAAAGAAATTTAATTTCCCGTATTTCCCCTTTTTGGTTCTTTTTTCTCTATCAAAAAGTTCAATACTCTATTGGGAGCCAATAATTTAATACGTATATATCAATGAATGTTTTGTAAAAAAAGTACCAATAATTCTGACCCCTGAAACGTTCGAATTTAAATTTTTTTTATAAAGAACTAAAACCAAAATTTTGCGTTTGTTTAAGCTTTATTAAAAATAGTATCACATATAAGAATACAAGTCGATACGTTTGATTTTCACCAACGAAAACTATTTCGAAACCCAAACGATTCAAAATTAACAAAGTCGTTTTTACGATCTAAAAATTTAAACGTTTTCAGTAGAAGCAAAACAATTTTTAATTTTTAATAAAATGCACATGAAAAACAGTTTTTAAACGATCCGTTTCATTACCAAAGATTGACAAGATAGCACGATATTCTTACAGCAGCTAGATATGAATATGACGGGCCGATTTTGTCCAAAAAGTGAAAAGAAAATTTTCTTGGGTTAACACCCTCTTGTTGATCAAGTGAGATATGTGAAATGAACTGTATATTGATTAAAAACCATTTATAAACAAACAAAATTGTAAACCAATTGTGACGTAATATAAGGTTCATAAACAATATTCAGCGGGCTTCGCTAACTACATCTTCTCCACATAGCCGACCTTCTGCCGGGCGCAAGGATTTTCTCCTTTATGGTATAATACTGGCTTTGCTTACTAAATCTTCTGCACATGACCGACCTTCTGCCGGGCGTAAACATTTTCTCCTCTATGGTGTAATAACAATCACTGGCCTTTCTTAATAATTCTCCACATACAGTCTTCGGCCGGGCGTAAAGATTTTCTCCATGGTATTGAAAACACTGGCTATGCTTACTTAAGCTTCTCTGCATAGCCGATCTTATGGCGGGCGCAAAAACAGGCTTAAATCTAGCTTACCGTAGAGTTGTGTCGGTCATAAACGAAACTCGTTCAACTGAACGGATCAGTCAGATGAACGATGAACGGCCGTTCAGTTTCATCGTTCATGTGCTGTTTTCACAACACAAGTGATTGAACGTGTAGTAAAATTTATATGTAAAGCACTCAGTTTTTTGAGTGTTTTTCATATAAATTTTACTACACGTTCAATCACTTGTGTTATAAAAACAGCACTTCAATCTTTCACTTGTGTCTTTGTCCCAATTTACATTATAAAATTTTTGTCGTTACGATTCTTACCTCATAGGCGTGAGGGGAGAGAGGAATAAAAAGTGGTACACAAGCGAGTGTACTGTTCGATTCGTTTTGTTCATTCATTCGTAGTCTCAAAATATTTGTATAAACACGAAGTTGTAACGACAAAAATCGTACAATGTAAACATAAGACCGACTCCAAAGAAGAAACGAAAACAATCGCAACGACAAAAATCGTATAATGCAAATTGGGACTTTTTAATCAGTCGTTCACTTGTTTACCACACAACTGGTTGAAACTAAACAACAATACTAATGTGTTGTATAAGTTATGCCAGTATGATATACTTATTTCTTTTACTCATTGCCACATTGCTTTACACATTTTCATAATACAATCAGGGTTGTCGTTTCTTGGCGACCTAATTTTTTTGATTTGGCGATATGGCGGTTTTTGACAGCTTATAAAATACATGGCGATTTTGTTGGCTATTTGATAAGCTATGACTTTGTTTTGAGACTCGTGGAAAAATTTACCGTTTGCTATTTGGAAAGATTTTTTCAATGATGGTTTCCATCTAATTTAAATCAGTCTTTGCAAAAAGTTTATGGCTATAAGGATACGTCCGGTACGTACTCTTTTAATGAACTTGTATTGACTGTCTTTATATGCAATTGCTAATGTCTGTGTTGAAATATTTATTTTTAATTATAAACTCGACTAAAACTCGCCTTTAAAATGGAGTGCAATACGAACTTCTTGACACTTTGCTACGAAATTATTTATATATGAATGTAAATAGCACTTTTGTACCTTCACACGATTAGAGATGAGCGATCCCGTGATTTTTAAAGATCATCGTGATTAGTGAATGTGATTTAAAAATCACTGCTCCTTTAAACTGTGATTGTGATCACGGTTTATCAGTTTTCTGTTCTTTTAAAGCAATTGCGGCCAAGCTATATGTACAATGCGCGAGCTTTTGTAAGCACTTTACAAAGAAACAACAACAAATTGTAAGAGCTTTCAAATCTGTTTTCTTTCATATACATACATACTTGAACAAATAAATTTTGGCATAAAAAAATTCTAATAAGATAGAAGAGAGAATGAAAGGAACAGCAATATCATTCGACATTTCATTCAAAAAAAGCTATTACCCACACAAACAGTGAAATATCATAAATTTGTATATGTAACAAAATACAAAAAGAACGACTTAGAAAGTACCTGTTACTTGACAAATTTGGTCACAACTGTGATTCGTGATTTTTCAGTAACAGTGATTAAATCACAGGTACAGAAATATCGCTCATCTCTACACACGATATTTTGATTAAATTGAATCGTATACATAGTTTTCAAAAAGAAAAAAACAGTAAGCATTGCCTTGCCGGTGAAGTGTTTTAGATATATATCCAATATTTGTTTAATTCTAACCACAAAAACGTTTTGCTGCTTTAATTAGATAATTGTAAACTATTGTACCTTTTCTTGTACACCAACCATTTTACTTTAATTAAACAAAATATATATCATGGCGACCATTTCCCTTTTTTGGAGAACTCGGAAGAAATTTATTTTTTAGGATTTATAAAAAGTATTTAAAAAAAAATTTTATATAGATTTTATGTTGTCAAAAAAAATGTTTGTACAATTTACATGAGCGCTGCCATTTGTTCTTAACCCATATCATCCTAGTGTTCCATTTTTGGAGCGTTTGCTTTTAGTACTCATAATTTTTTGTATGAATGCAGTTGTAAATATTTTTATGCTGTGGTAGCCCTGAGGTGTTCACCTAACAAGCTCAAAAAATGTCTCGACGAAAAATGTGAGTTATTTTGGTTTGGTCACAATGTAATCGAATATTTTTCTTAAAACTCATATATTTATATTAAATATATAAAATAGTTCTAAAACAAATCAAAATATGATATTTTTTGGCTTAAATGTAGTTAACCGACGTAGCTCCAAATAAAAAGAAGTAGCTAGGGTTATAGAAAATGGAAAAAGAATACGAAAAAATATATAAGAAAGTTGGCGCAAACGCTTACTTTTCGAGTTATGGACGCTTAAAGTTTTCATATAAAAATTAAATTTTCTACTACATTTCCAAACGTATATGGCTAATATGTATATAATTTCAAAGCTTTTAACTAGATCTTTCTGGACATACAGAATTTATTTGAATATTTTTAGTTCATTAAGAAGTGGGACGAGTTTGCAAAAATACAAAAGTTTTTAGTAAGCATAAAAACAAATTATTCATTTTTTCTAATTGTTTAATGTATGTATATTAGACCGACTCAAGTTGTATGGAGCCGAATAAAGTGTTTTTGTTACCCCTCTGAAAATAAAGCTTGATATGTTCTATGATGATTCCCAAAATATTTTGGTTCTAGCGTTGACCATCCGTGAGCTTGACCATTTTTAAAAAAGTAATTTATTTCAGTTTTGCTCCAAGACGACATAAATAATATTTGGTATCATCGAAAAGAGTTTTTGGAGCAGCATCCAATGGTATAAAAACTTACCACTTGCGACCTACTAATTGAGATATTTAACTAAATACATATTTTCGTTTCGGGGTTTCATACAAATTCTACGTATTTTTTTTATTAATTTTATATTTTTTATTGTATTTTTCACATTTTGATAAATTTAAAAATAAAAAAATTTGATACCCATATTGCCTATATATGAAAAAAGGTAAAATATATATCGATTTTCATTAATTACAAAAAAAAAAAATTAATTAATATTGTTGAGGGATGAACTTTAAATTCTTTTTGCACCTCAAGTTAAACACGGTTCACTTTATTTTCTATTAAATAAAAACTCTTTGTTTTAGTTTTGTATAGGTATTTTTTATTTATGTATTTTGTTTATTTAATTTACAATGTTTTTTTTTGTTTAATGTTTTTTTTGTATCACAATTTAAATGTTTTTTTTTGTTACTTTGCTTGTTCACTTTTTAACGATCGAAACTAGAGTAGTTTTAAATTGTTTTTCAATATACAAAAAGGGTCACATATTATAAAAGAATTTTTGTACTAAATATAACGGGATATACTGAGTGCAAATGTAACAACAATTTAACTTTATAATGTTTACATATGAATATGAATATGCAGATTAAAGAAAATAAAATATAACAAGTTGTTGGTAGGCAGGGTCGTCGCTGTTGGTAGGGGTCATCTCTAAACATTCCGCCCCCCATGATATGGTGATATATTCAACTGGGCTCAAGTTCTTCAAGGGGTCCGGAAAATAAACAGCCGCATTATAGCACCTTGTTTTTGGGTTTCATCACGTAGAATGCTGGAGTACAGATGATGTTACCAGGGGGTGAACTGTGTGCCATAGTATTAGATGTGGAGTTGTTGAAAAATAGTAAATTGAGATGAGACCATACGACCAATGCCACAAAGTTATTTGTGTTTTTCTTGGGTGACTTTTACTGGAATTATACAAAATAATTATTAGAAATGTGTATTTAATTATTAAATAACAGTACGAGTTTCGTTATGGGTCTCGTAATAATTCCATTTGTAGTTCGAATATCAGCAACCCTAATGTTGTGATCCGATCCGGAGTAGGTTTTTGTCACGCGACCCAATTTCCATTCATTGGGCGGTAAATTGTTGTCTTTGATAACGACTAGATCATTCACTTTGATATTTTCCTGTGGAAACTTCCACTTGTACCTTCTATGGAGTTCGGCAAGGTATTCTGTTTTCCATCTTTGGCAAAAGGAATTATAGATAATTTTAAGGCGTTTCCAGCGATTGGCAAGTGTCATATTTTCATTTGTTAAGTCTGGTTCTGCTGGGGTCATTAGTGGAGTACCAATTAAAAAGTGTCCTGGGGTCAATGGGGTCAAATCGTTTGGGTCATCGCTAGCAGGGCTTAGGGGTCTAGAATTCAGGCAAGATTCAATACGGGCTAAAATTGTGGATAACTCTTCAAACGTGACTTTCATATTCGGCAATAATTTTTTCAGGTGTGTTTTAAACGACTTTACGCCTGCTTCCCAAAGTCCACCCATGTGTGGAGCCCCGGGAGGAATGAATTTCCAGTTGATGTTTTGATGGCTATATTGTTGAATAAGTTGATTCTGAAGAGTCTTTTGGAATTCTAAACGATCTTTCTTTAGAAGCTCTGCTGCTCCGACGAAGTTTTTCCCATTATCTGAGTACATGACGGCAGGACATCCTCGGCGACCTATAAAGCGAGAAAAGGCCGCCAAAAAAGCTTGGGTTGTTAGGTCGCTTACAGCCTCTAAATGTATGGCTTTAGTGGCGAAGCAGATGAAGAGGCAGACATAACCCTTTGTTATGAGGCAGGCTCGACCCGTGAAGTTGCGTATATCAAAGGGTCCAGCGTTATCAACACCTGTAACTGTAAAAGGGTTGATATTGTTGTGCGCTCAGGTGGCAGGGACGCCATGATCTGACTTTGAGTATGTTTTTTGAAAAGGACACATGTCTTGCAATTATTTATGACGGTTTTAACTAAGGGCTTTAGTCGAAATATCCAAAATTCTGTTCTTATGACTCGGGTCATGAGCTGATTTCCTCCATGCAAGGTAATTTTATGCACAAATTCTGTAATCATTCTGGCCAATTTTGATTCGTATGGCAACAGAATTGGACAGCGTTCATTATACGTTAATGCTGGGGACTGCGCTAAACGCCCATTGGCCCTTATGATCCCATTGCGATCGAGAAATGGCGTAAGGGTTAAGAGTTTACTTCGAGGGGAAATTGGACGCTTGTGAAGTAAAGCAGTATATTCATCAGGAAATAAAGTTTTTTGTGTCCAAATTATGATGCGATTTTTTGCAGATTGTATTTCTTCTGGTGTTGGTTCTATGGATGAGATTGTACTTCTTGGTGTGAGTCTTCCGAAACGTAAAACATAGGCTATGACACGATAGGCACGGGGTAGAGATGAAAATCGGCTTAACGGGTCTTCAGTGTTTGTGGCTGTTAGAATTTTGATTGTCTTGGCTGTTATATTTGTATCCTGAGGAATACGTGGCGATGGCCATTGCTGTTTTGGCAATTTTAACCACGAAGGTCCACTCCACCATAGGCTATGTGATTCTAACTCACTTGGTGAACAACCTCTGCTTGCTAGGTCAGCGGGATTCATTTTTGAGTCAACATGATGCCAGTTTTGAGTCCCGACTTTTTGTATTATTTCCGACACTCGATTTCCAACAAACGTATTCCAGGTACATGGCGGTTTCTTAAGCCACGATAATACTATTGTCGAGTCAGTCCAATAGTGGGTTACTACATTTTGAAATTCATAGGTTTTTAATAGACTTGATGCCAAATTAGCTAGCAATACAGCTCCACAAAGTTCTAAGCGTGGTAGCGATAAGCTTTTGAGGGGGGCTACTCGAGTCTTCGAAACCAAAAGAGTTGTGTGTATAGATGTTTCGTCATTTTGTATTCGAATGTATAATGCAGCAGCATAAGCTTTTTCTGAAGCGTCGCTGAAGCCATGTATTTCGATGTGACTTAAGGGTGTTTATTTTATCCAACGGGGTATTTTTATAATTTTAATATTGGGAAAACTGCTTACGAATCTTTTCCATTTATGTTGAGAAATTGGTTTTAAAATGTCATCCCAGTTTGTCTTATCTAACCATATTTGCTGCATGATTACTTTAGCGTCTATTATTATTGGAGCTATCCATCCACATGGGTCAAACAATTTGGAAATTGTAGACAAAACTTCTCTCTTTGTATACGCCTCTTTAACTTTTATATCTGGGGCTGTGAATGTAAAGGAGTCCGATAAAATGTTCCATTTTATACCTAGAGTCTTGGTCCCGTCATTTTCGGACAGATTTAACCAGTCGAGTGGTAGTAGAGTCTCACTAGGTAAATCCTGAATGACTTGTGGCTCATTAGAGTTCCATTTCATCAGATCGAAGCCTGCTGATTTTAAGACAGAAGTTAATTCTTTTCTAGATTTGATAGCTTCTTCTATAGTGTGACCTCCTGCTAAGACATCATCCACATACATATTTTGTTTAAGAATCGTGGACGCTAAGGGATGAGTCATTTGCACCTCTTCAGCTAATTGAAGAAGCGTTCTGATGGCTAAAAATGGGGCGCAATTAACTCCAAATGTGACGGTGAGAAGCTCGTAATCTTCTATCGGGTCATTTTTGGATTTTCTGAATAATATTCTTTGAAACTTTGTTTGAGTTGGGTCGATTAGTATTTGACGATACATTTTAGTAATGTCGGCGTTGAATACAAAGCGGAAAAATCTCCATTTTGCTATCAGAAGAACAAGATCTGGCTGAAGAATGGGTCCTGGATATAAAATGTCATTAAGACTATTCTTATTTGACGTTGGGCTAGAGGCATTAAAAACCACTCTAAGTTTAGTGGTCAATCGGTCAGGTTTTATTATTGCGTGATGCGGCAGATAATAGTTCGGTGCTTTGTTTATATCAGAGGGTGCGATTTTTCTCATGTGGCCTAACTCAAGATATTCCAAAATGACATTGTCATATAATTGCTTTATTTCGGGTTTCTGGCTGAGTATGCGTTCCATTCGTAGGTACTGAGCCATAGCAATATTGCGAGAAGAGCCTATTTCTTCTGTTTTTTTGAAGGGCAGGGTAACTATATACCTTCCCGTGTCGTTTCTACGTGTTGTTTTCTTGAAATTGTGTTCCACAATGGTGTCCTCCTCTGACCTCAAAATCTGTTTTGGGGTTTCCTCCACCTCCCAAAAGCGTGTGAGGGTTTGGTCAAGGGACGATGTATTTAATAACGAAATTGTTGTTCTGGGTTGAGTAGTTTTTGGTGTTGGTCCCCCCACAATCCAGCCAAATACTGTTTTTTGTGCCAAAAGGGATCCTATAGACCGCATCGGTGTGCCCATGCAATAAATAGAGGGGCCTACGTCGAGGCCTATTAGCAAGTCGATGGGTCTACTTTGATTGAAGTGAGGGTCTGCAAGTTGCAATTTTGCAGTCTCACTGAGCTTTTGCATGTCTAACGTTTGAGGTGGTAAATTAGAGGGAAGGGTCTTGAGAACTGGGGCCCAAACTTCTAACTTAAACGATGTGTCCACCCGTGAGCAAAGGTTAAGCAAACATGCTTTAGTTGAGGTTTCAGAAACTGTTTGACTCAAACCAGAAACGTGAACTATGTTTCTTTTTGTGGGTAATTTTAATCGGTTTTTTAGTTTGTCTGATACAAAGGTTGATTGTGATCCAGGGTCGATGATAGCTCTCGCCTGGTATCTTTGACCTCTAGTTTCTATTTCGACAATAGCAGTGAAAAGCAAGGTTTCTCGGTCGGTTTGATTTGTCGATGTTTGTATGTTTTCGCGCAAGGTCAGGGAAGTAAAGTTAGGAATACTTGATTTTGAAGTGGACTGTATGAATTGGGCTTGAGCTGCGGCACTTGTGCTTGGTTGCTCATCAGCGTTATTTTGTGGCAAGTTTGTAGGCTGGGTCACCGTTGCCTTGTGCAACAAAGTGTTGTGTTTTTGTTTACACAGCCTACAACTGTATTTACTAGGGCACTCCCTGACACTATGATTGATCGACAGACAGTTGTAACATGAATTTGTGACTCTTACGATATGAATTCGATCACTTACATTTTTTTCTAAAAATGTGGGGCATGATCGTAGGGTGTGTGACTCGCTACAATGTTGGCATGTTATGGGGTTATTATTAGCGCTTCTGACGGGTTTATTTTTGTTCTGATTGTGAATTTCAGATTTCGCAATATTCGTTTGAAATGAATTAATGTTCCGTCTATTTTGGTTGTTTTTCGCGACTTCTGACTTGGGCGGTATGGATTTGTCCTTTGATGATTTAATATTGCCTACTGATTCTAGGGTCTTAAATTTGTGGGTCAAAAACTTGTCGAATTCTTGCCATTTGGGTACTTTGGCACAATCTTCACGAGAATTTTCAAATTCTTGAACAAGGGCCCTGGGAAGTTTTTGAGAGCAAATGTAGATTAAAAAGGACTCCCATGTTGAAGTGTCAATTCCTAGTGTGCCTAATGTCTGCCTACAATCATTTATTGTCCTTTGTTATTTTTTAATTGAGGCTCCAGAGTCCATACAGGCATGAGGCAGATCCAAAATAATTTTATATTGCTCATTAACCTGCATCCATTTATTTTCGTACCGGTCAACTAAATTTTTCCAAGCCATGATAAACCCATCGTTTGTTAAAGGGACATGCGAAATTGCGTCTCTGGCTTCTCCCCCGGTTTTTTGGGTCAGATAAAAAAGCCTTTCAACATTGCTAATTTTTGGATTTCTAACGTATATGGCTGTGAAGTCACGAAAACTGGGCCATAATTTATAATCCCCAAAAAAGGTGTCTGTGTCGCAAGGAGGGAGTCTTATTGATGAGACCTCTCTTTCTAACGGAATATTTGACTGGCGTTCAACTGGTTCTATGGCTGTGTCCGTAAGCGCATGGATTTCAGCATTGATGGACGACAAACAATTTTTATAAGCCATTAGAGCAGTTTGGTATCGCTACCGTAATTTTTTTTTGTCAATTGGTTTATCACCATCCTGATCTACGTCCCTACATTCTTCATATGACCTTTTTACCTGGGTCCATATGGAGTCTAATTCTACTCGAATTATTTCTAACGCGTGTACATTATCTTCAGCGCTCGCTTCCGCTTGAATCCGGTTCGAAGGACCAAATGTTGAGGGATGAACTTTAAATTCTTTTTGCACCTCAAGTTAAACACGGTTCACTTTATTTTGTATTAAATAAAAACTCTTTGTTTTAGTTTTAGTTTTGTATAGGTATTTTTTATTTATGTATTTTGTTTATTTAATTTACAATGTTTTTTTTTGTTTAATGTTTTTTTTGTATCACAATTTAAATGTTTTTTTTGTTACTTTGCTTGTTCACTTTTTAACGATCGAAACTAGAGTAGTTTTAAATTGTTTTTCAATATACAAAAAGGGTCACATATTATAAAAGAATTTTTGTACTAAATATAACGGGATATACTGAGTGCAAATGTAACAACAATTTAACTTTATAATGTTTACATATGAATATGAATATGCAGATTAAAGAAAATAAAATATAACAAGTTGTTGGTAGGCAGGGTCGTCGCTGTTGGTAGGGGTCATCTCTAAACAAATATTATTTTAAAACAGATTCAATTTGAAAAGCAGAACATTATTTCCACATACGTAGAATTTGTATGAAAACCCGAAACGAAAATATGTATTTAAACCTTCTTTATGTTTATGTTATACTAATGAGGAGAGAATCCTTTTCCATGGGCAAAGACCGTCTATGCAGATCAGCTTTATTTAGCGAGGCCAGTGCTCGTTATACAATGGAGTAGAAAATCTTTGCAGCGGGCCGAAGGCTGGCTATGCAGAGAAGCTTTAGTTAGCGAAGTCAGTGCTCGTTATACTATGGAGGAGAAAATCGTTGCGCCCGGCCGAAGGCCGGCTATGCAGAGAATCTTTAGTTAGCGAAGCCGGTATTAGTTAAACCATAGGCGGGAAATCCTTGTGCCCGGCCGAAGGCCGGCTATGCAGAGAATATTTAGTTAGCAAAGCCGGTACTAGTTATATCATAGGGGAGAAAATCTTTGCGCCGGCCAAAGGCCGGCTATGCAAGGAAGCTTTAGTAAGCGAAACCGGTGATTGTTATCCTTGCGTCCGGCCAAAGGCTGGCTATGCAAAGAAGTTTTTTTTTTGCGATGCTAGTGTTTGTTATCTTATAAAATTTGTATTACACTTTTATTTAAAAACGACATTCTTTTCTAGTGCACTTCCGTACCATTTCGACGTAAAATGAAAAAAAACTTTAATGTGAACTAAAGAGTTTAAAATTTTGAAAAAAATTATGTATATTCAGAAAAATCTGTTCAAGAGCTTTAAAATTATACTAATATTGGTCTCATATATGTTTAGAATTGTAAAGGAAAATCGCATATTTAAACATCCATAACTCGAAAACTAAGCGTTTGCGCCAACTTTCTTATTTAATTTTTTTCTTCTTATTTTTCCATTTTCTATAACCCCGGCTACTTTTTTTATTTGGAGCTGCGTCGGTAAACTAGATTTATTCCTGTTTTGCTCAAATATTTTATTATTAATTGTTTAGGAGGGTATTAATATTATTGTTTAGGAGGGTATTTACATACCATCTTACAATTTTTATTAAAATCTGATGACTAGAAGATCGCTTGGCATAATATGGGTTAATATAAAACCCGCTAAATGCAAATTTTTTCATTTTAGCAGTAAATTTTGTACATATTTATTTCAGTTATTGTTTTAAATAAGACGTACATATAAATAAATAACCAAATTCGATAATCGACAGCTTTATTTATAAAAGATGCGTCAAGTTTTGAGCACGAAATTAGTATGGAAAAATCACTTTTTATGTATACATTACATTCGTTTATGAATAAGACTGTTAAAATATGAACAAAAAATAATTGTTTATAAGAAACTTCTTAGGCTTGGTTTTTCAGATTTCAGTTAAACTAGGTTAAATTAATCTTCAAACATATTTGTGCTGCAATTAACAAGTTTGTATACAAAATTTGGACGGAACTGCTTAGTTTTGCTTAAAATGTTGGTCTTTAATGCAATAATAATAATAAATAACATATCGCCGGAAAAATCCGAGATTCAGGATAATTTAAACTAAGTTTAAACTTGATCCACATCTTAAAAACCCGGCCTTATTCATTTTAAAAGATTTTTTTTTTCACTTGCAATCGCGTAAAATCTTGCAACTTAATTTTGAAGCAGATACCTCGAACCGATTGAGCTGACTTTTGTTTTAGATGACGATGCATATTTAACTGGGTAACCAGAGCTGAAGTTTTTGGTTATTTCTAACCAAAATTGGTTTTTTTTTTTTTCAATGTGGAGATGTGAATATTTTTTTTCATTTTGGTTAATTTTTTTCTAAAATATAAAATACGTATGAATATGTTTGTCTTAATACACTTATTCGAAGGAAATTATTTACGACTTCGAACAATGTGTTCTTTGCACTACGATTTTCTCATTATTTTATTCAAATAAACGGAAGTTTTTTATACTTTATTGAAAACAACAAATCCCTTTCAATAGAGCTTCCAGACAATTTTTAGGATATTTGCTAAGGAAAAAATTGTCAAATGTGATTTTAATATTAGAAACTGCCATATTCTTAAATTGCAATCAAAAAAAGTTTTTTTGATGGATTTATTTTCCTGATTTTAAGAGTAGTGAAGAAGAACATGACTGAAAAAGTACACAAAAGTAGTTTTAGTGCTTTTAAAAACTTAAATATTAGGAAAATGTTTTAAATTTGCACTATTTCCAGTAGTACATTTTAATATATTAATATACACATGGGCATTCTAATGATTTTGTTCATATATAATCTGTAACTTTGGAACTGGAATTTACTGTAAGAAAACATATAATATGGCAATTTGTTAAATTTATAAAAAAAAAACCTTTGACTGTCAGTCATATACATTTACCCCATTGAATTTACGTTCTAAAATACGAATTTGTTTATATTCGTCATAATATTATACAATGATACACAAAATATTTCAAATATTACAATTTTAAAACAACAATAAAATGGTTTTGCGTTTTCTTTCATTTCGTTAACAATATTGATATTATTTGTAGAAATATATAAACTTCTGTTCCGCAATAAATTACTTCAAAGGGAATGTGATTTTTGTAAAGGGGTACGATAGATTTATAACATTTATCCAAAATATTTTATTCATGAAATTATGTTCTATTTGGCAGAACAAAAGTTAGCCTTTGTAAAAATACATGCATTCGATCATCTTCTGATTGCATTACTAAATTAACCATGTTAATAATATATATAATAAATAAACCATGCATAAATACAAAATGCAATTTAAAAGAAGGATTTTTTTAAATCCTGATGAAAGAAATAATAACTAAAAAAAATAAATGTAATGAAAAGGACTCAATAATTTGTTTGCTATACTAAAAATTCAAAAAGGGGGAACTATGAAAAATTTTTAAATTGTACCAAATGAGTCACGGTAGTACCACGGTACTTTAGAAGGTCAAAATGTACCAAAAAAAAGTACAATTGTGCCAACTTTAACATCCTACAACATCCTTAACAAAATGTTCTATACAAAATGGGAGAATGCTCTTTTACTGACTGATGTTGTAATAAAAATAAAAATTTTCGTTTGAGAGTTTACATTAAAACAACAATAAAAACCCGATATTTTTTTCGTTTTCAGTATAAATTTACTAACGAACATTTTTCTATTTATAACTAAAACAGGCAGTTCTATGCCGAAATTACTTTATTTTGCAACTCGTAACGAACGTTTTTTTTGTATCATCTTTAACGTAACTTGTATTCATTTTCAATAGCAGAAAACAAGAAATTATGACCATTATATATGCAGTTATTTATCTTAAAATATTAAAAACTACATATTCTTCATACATATGTATATTAAAAACGACTAATGTAGAGTAATTCGAACCTTTGTTATTGAAAGTTTTTGAAGTTCGTAAATTTATAATTTTTTTATTGCGATATTAATAAGTCAATTTTTATTTTGAATTACTGAACTGCGACAACTCTTTCAAATAACTTTTAAGAGTCCCCTTTTAGACAGGCAAAGTTTACTTTGACAAAGTCTGTTGAATTCTCTTTTAAACTTTGTTTGGTGCTCAGACACACAAAGTTTAATTTGACAAATTTTTTTTTCTCTTGTTTGAATATAATATATAAACAGCGTTGCCAGAATGATGATTTTTATCATATTTTGAATTATTTATTTTAAACAAAAATATGATTAAAGATTTTTATCTCAAATGATGATTTTTTATTTTTAGAAATTCTGATTTTTACTTTAATTTTGCTTATACAAAATACACGATTATTTACATAGTCACTTTTTAAAACAATGAAGTTTTGCATCAGCTTGGTGCGCATTGGTGCTGCAGACTTTTGTACCCAGTATCTAGAAAACACAAAATTGCATCATTATTTCTGGACATAAAAATATTACAAAAGGCATTATAACCTATTTCCAATGTGCGAAACATTCGAACAACTACATTTAAAACAAAAACAAATTCTAAAAACTTTGTTTTTGTTTTAAATGTATTTGTACGAAGTAAATAATTCTTTCGCACATCGGAAATAGGCAGTTAAAATATTGATAAAAAAAATATTTGTGAAAAGAAAAAAATTTATTTTTATAAAGTTTCATAAACTGACGAATTATATTTTTATGTATTTCAATTTAAATAATAAGAAGTATGTTTTTATAAAAAATTTATAATTCTTACTATTTGCCCTTGTTTTAAAAAATTTAAATTAAGAAAAAAAAAATTAAGATTTTCCTCTTCATAATATGATTTATTTCGCCATATGACAATTTTCATTCCAAAGATTCTGGTAACGCTGTATATAAATATAAAGTTGCGGCCAACTTCAGGTATAATCTACGAACGAAAATCAAAACGAATTTGTGAGTACAGCAAAGTATGAACTCCCCCGCTATGCTCTTTTCCCTTCTCTTCTATAAACTCAAGACTTTGCAAAGTTAACTTTGCTTGTCTGAAAGGGGTCAGACTAATGGTAAAAAACGTTCCAAAAAATTTTTTCAGTGGAATAAGAGAAACAAAATTACGCTCAAAAATAAATAACTGAGAGAAGCATAAAATGTGAATGTATGTGTTTGGCGGACTCTGTTCTAAAATTTAGAATCTAAATATAATGCTTTAAACACATTCGACACAGCAGGCTACCGACTTCAATATGTCAACTTTAGAATACATGTGTGTATATGGAAATGATTATTTTAACGACGACACGGCTACATGGCTGCAGGTTGTTGTCTATGCTAATTTTGTCGTTGTAGTCAAATTACACTAATTTATATTTTTGTACGCTACAAAACAGAAAGAGTGTTGCTAATATAATCAAAAATTAGAAGAATTAGTGCTTAAAACAAAGTAATTTTTTTGTTAAACAGAAAAGAACCGGGTTGAAACAAGAATATAAGCGCGGCTCACCACCAAATCTATATTATTATTACTTTTTAGTATCCTTAACAGAAGTTATATAGGAAGATGTTTGTTACGCCAACTCTCTTAGTTTAAGAGTTATAGGTCGTAAAAGTTTTAAAATACTTGATCCATATATTTTAAGGTATAAACTGATTCTCTTCAGTATGGGTATCATTGAAAAATTTAAAGTGCTTTTCACATCGAGTTTAAAGCCCACCGATTTATATACCCATTAGGAGCCTAGTGCTCATAGTGCTCATACTTCTTGACTGACTTTTTTTACAAATTACTGTTTTTTTTTTAAATTATGTCGATATAAAAATAATTATTTAACAATAATATACACATGTAACCAACGTTATTAGGGCTTCGATTAATCAAGTTTTTCTGTTTTGCGGGTTTTCGGCCTTCCGGAACACTTTTCAAATATTTGCATATTACTATATTTGAATATGTAACAAGTGCATAAACTATTACTACTATATATTTTAACTCAAACTTTTAAATAAATTGTGTAGTTTTCCAAAATAAATTTTTTTTAACCCTAATAACTTTAAAATTTTATATGATGGAGCTTCTAAAAATATAGCATATAAAAACTTGGGGTGTTCTCTATAACATATTATATTTGAGGAAATATTATTATACATATCGACAAAATTTTAAGATAAATCCTCTTAAGGGGTTAATAAATCGATATATTTAATACATCATATGAAATGTGTTTCGAAAGACTTTATTATGATACCAATACTTTAAAGATTCAGATTATATTTTTCTTCCTATACTATTGATAAAGTGCTCTGAAACCTTTACGACCTATAATTCATAAACTTAGTGCGTTGAACCAAAAAATTACAGTAGAATCGCGATAAAGTTATCTTGCGGTCAAGTTAACTAAATTTTAGCGCTTCTGTGCCGCTCTAAACGTTAACTCTAAGTTAACTTTTCAGATCGTATTAGTAAAAGTACTGATTTGTACAAACGATAACAAATTAGATTAAATTTTAAGCTGGAAGTTGAGAGTTTAAACAAAATTGAGAAATACATTAAAGAAAAACTATCGGCGTTGTATTATTGTATATCTGAAGTTGCCATCTCAAAAATAAAAACGAAACGTCACAAAATTTTCGAGGCTTTGAAGAATACATAGGAAAAATCATACAGGAAATCATTACATAGACCAAAATATGCCGATCTTAAAGCAAGTTTTTACAAATGTTTTCTTGAAGCATCGAAAACGTAATTGCGCAATCACTGTTCTAATTTCAATATCAATAGCTAAGCGCGAGTTCGTGTAACTGCAACCTGATAAGACAATAATGTCAGTAATGGATGGCTGGCAAATGTTTAGAAAATACCCAGAATTCGCTATCTGAAAATTTTTGAAGAACTAATTTTCTGACAAACGTCATATGTAGCACCTAACACATAATACATGACTGATTGTATAATTATTAATTATAAATTGTAGCCAGTACAAATTAGATCTAAGTTTCTTTTTTGTACATATGAAAACTAAGTCATTGCAAAAAATATAGGTACATATGTTTATTATTGTATTTTTTTACAATTTAGAAAAGTTAATAAATAAGACGAAAAATTTAACAACCCTTAGGACATTTCAGTTTACTTTTTCGCGATTATACTGTATATTAGGATTTTTTTTATTCAACCTGCCATGAAGATGATATTCTTTATGAGTTCCAAAAACAATAAAATTAAAATATTTTAAATCTTTTTTAATAAATTCATTTGTTTTTACGTTAAATAATTTATCATAAATAAGTATTTATATTTTTGTAGGCTTAAATTAAGTTTGTGTACGAGTCTGCAATTATGCATGTTGTTAAATTAATTAAAATTAAAAATGATAGTGGCACCACTGAAATGTAAATACATAATAAAAAACACAGCTGTTTATATTTTTTTCAATTGTAGCTGTCGTCTTCAAAATAATTCAGTAGCTGATTACGCGACTACAATTGCAACCTGCAGCATTTGTAGTCGTGCCTTCGTGTTGCCTGCTGTCTCGAATGTGTTTAATGCATAAGTATTAATAATATTTCAGTGGTGCCACTATCACTTTAATTTTTAAAAATTTAACGACATGCATAAACACAAACACAATCTTAATTTTAGCATACAAAAATATAAATACTTATTTATGATACATTTTATAACGTGAAAACAAATGAATTTATTAAAAAACATTTAAAATATTTTAAAATGGTTGTTTTTGGAACCCATAAAGAATATCATCTTAACGCCAGGTTGAATAAAAAATTCTAATATACAGTTGATTCGCGAAAAGTTAACCGAAATATCCCCAGGGGTTGTTAACTTTTTCGACTTATGTATTAACTTTTCTAAGCGGTTTTAAATTGTAAAAAATGCATTAAGAAACATGTGCACCTATAACTATTTCAATGACTTAGTTTTCATCATTACAAAAAAGAAACTTAGATCTAATTTTTACCAGCTGGTTTCAAGTTCACAATTGCTCTTGAACTACAATTTACAATTAATAATTATACAATCAGTCATGTATTATAAATTAAAGACGCTACATCTAACATTTGTCAGAAAACTAGTTCTTCAAAAATGTTCAGATAGCGAATTCTGTGTATTTTCTAAGCCATCCATTACTGACATTGTTGTCAGGTTGCAGTTACGCGAACTCGTGCTTAGCTATTGATATTGAAATTGGAACAGTCATTGCGCAATTACGTTTTCGTTGCTTCAAAAAAAAAAAACATTTGTACAAACTTGCTTTAAGATCGGCATATTTCGGTCAATGTAATGTTTTACTTTGTGCTTTTTTCTATGTGTTCTTCAAAGCCTCGAGTATTTTGTGACGTTTTTTTTTTTATTTTTGAGATGGCTACTTCAGATTTACATTAATACAACGCCGATAGTTTTTCTTAATTTTGTTTCAATGCTCAACTTTCGGCTTAAAATCTAATACGGTTTGTTACTGATTTGTTGACTTTTTTTATTAATACGCCCTGAAAAGTCAACCTAGAATTAACGATTTAAAGCGGCACATGGGCGCTAAAATTTGGTTAACTCACCGCAAGATCAACTTTATCGCGATTCTACTGTACATATGTTTTTGGGCCAACGCACTTAGTTCAAGAATTATAGGTCGTAAAAGTTTCAGAGCACTTAATCAATCTCTTTATGCTAAAACTGAATCTTAAAGGTATTGCTAACATAAGAAAGTCTTTCAAAATATATTTCACACGATGTATTAAATATACCGATTTATTAACACCTTAAGAGCCAATTTCAAAAATTAGTATTTCTTGAAAGATTTTTTTACAAAATGGCATCTATCTTAAAATTTTGTCGATATGTTTAATAATATTTATTCAAATATAATATGTTATAGAGAACACTTCAAGTTTTTGTATGCTATATTTTTTGAAACTCCATCATATACAATTTTCAAGTTATTAAGGTTTAAAAAATTTTATTTTGGAAAACTACTCAAGTTATTTATAAGTTTAAGTTAAAATATATGTATATGTGGTATTAGTTTATGCACTTGTTACATATTTAATTAAAGTAATATGTAAGTATTTGAAAAGTGTTCTGGAAGGACGAAACCCCGCAATACAGAAAAAGTTTATTAGACAAAGCCCTAAAAACTTTGGTAACATGTGTATATTATTGTTATATCGACATAATTTAAAGATAAAGCCAATTTTGTAAAAAAGTTAGTCAAGAAGTATGAGTATTTGAAATGGTCAAATAATGGGTTAATAAGTCGGTATGGAACTTTTACGACCTAAAGCTATTAAACATCATCCTACATAACTTATTTTAAGGATACTGAAAAGTAATAATAATATCAATTTGGGGGTGAGCCGAGGGTATATTCTTGTTTCAATCCGGTTCTTTGCTGTTTAACAAATAAAGTATTTTTTTAAGCATTTTTTCTAATTTTTGATAACATAAGCAAGACTTTTTTTGTTGTGTAACGGACAGAAATAGAAATTAGTTTAATTTTACTACAACGACAAAATCAGCATAGACAACAACCTGCAGCCATGTAGCCGTGTCGTCGTTAAAAAATTCATTTCCATATACACACATGTATTCTATTTTTGAAATATTGAAGTCGATAGCCTGCTGTCTCGATTGTGTTTAAAGCATTAGTCCGCCATCTTGTGTGTTTTACCATGTTATGCATTAAACACATTCGAGAAAGCAGGCAACAAGAACACACGACTGTAAATGCTGCAGGCTGCAGGCTGCAATTGTAATCGCGTAATAAGCTACTGATTTATTTTTAAGATGACAGCTACAATTGAAAAAATATAAATAGCTGTGTTTTTATACCCTCCACCACCACTGTGGTGAATGAGGGTATACTATGTTTGTCATTCCGTGTGAAACTATTTTATAATACAAATAAGACCCCGTAAAGTATATATATTCTGGCTCCTTGAGTAAGTCGATTTAGCCATGTCCGTCTGTCTGTCCGTCTGTTGAAAACTCGCTCACTTTCGAAAAACGCAAAAGAAAAGAACAAACTTGGTCTCAAATTGCTTGCAGTTATCCTAAGCAGTTTGGGATTGAAATCCGGCAACATCGGTTTAGTAGGATCAGAACTATGAATCAAAATGTGGAACCACTACGCAAAAAAAAATTGATAATTTTGATACAAAAACTAACATAAGTGGTGGAATTATGCACGGAATGACATAAAATTTTGCACGAATTCACTTTATACGACTGAAATACTGTTAAATTTCGTGAAGATCGGTCCATAATTGACCATAGGCCCCATATAAACCCTTCTCGCGGAAAACAGCTTAGTACACCTACAACCGCCAATAAATAACGCTAGCATATTAAAATTTGGTACGTCACAGTTTAATAGGACCAGAAATCACACTGTAAAATTTTTTGAAGATCGGTCCATAATTTACACTATGCCCCATATAAACCCTACTCCCGGAAAACAGTTTAGTACGCCTAAAACCGTAATAAATAACGCTATCATATTAAAATATGGTACGTCACAGTTTTATAGGACCAGAAATCACACTGTAAAATTTTTTGAAGGTCGGTCCATAATTTACACTATGCCCCATATAAACCCAACTCCCGGAAAACAGTTTAGTACGCCTAAAACAGCAATGAATAATGCTAGCATACTAAAATTTAGTACGTCACAGTTTTATAGGACCAGAAATCACACTGTAAAATTTTTTTAAGATCGGTCCATAATTTACACTAGGCCCCATATAAACCCTACTCCTGGAAAACAGTTTATTGCGCCTAAAACCGTAATTAATAACGCTATCATACTAAAATTTGGTACGCCACAGTTTATAAGCCCAGAAATCACACTGTTAAATTTTTTGAAGATCGGTCCATAATTTACATTAGGCCCCATATAAACCCTACTCCCGGAAAACAGCTTAGTACGCCTAGAACCACAACAAATAACGCTAGCACACTAAAATTTGGTACGTCGCAGTTTTATAGGACCAGAAATCACACTGCAGAATTTTTTAAAGATCGGTCCATAATTTACACTAGGTCCCATATAAATCCTACTCCCGGGAAAACAGTTTAGTACGCCTAAACCCGTAATAAATAACGCTATAATACTAAAACTTGGTACGTCACAGTTTTATAGGTCCAGAAATCAAACTGATTTTTGGAGATCGGTCCATAATTTACACTAGGCCCCATATAAACCCTTCTCGCGGAAAACCGTTTAGTACGCCTAAAACCGCAATAAATAACGCTAGCATACTTAAATTTGGTACGTAACAGTTTCATAGGACCACAAATCACACTGTTCAATTTTTTGAAGATAGGTCCATAATTTACACTAGGTCCCTTTTAAACCCTACTCCCGGAAAACAGTTTAGTACGCCTAAAACCCTAATAAATAATGCTAACAAATTGAAATTCGGTACGTCACAGTTTTATAGGGCGAGAACTTACACTGCCTAATTTCGTCAAGATTTGTCCATAATTTACCATAGGCCCCAAATAAACCCTACTCTCGGAAAACAGTTTATTGCGCCTAAAACCAAATAAATCCCACATTGGGAAAATAAATAAATTCACCTAAAACCATCACAGATATAGATATTGCAGTGAAATTTTTTACTTAAATTCATATGGCCAGAAAAAAAATCATGCAAATTTGTGAAATTTACTGTTAACGCTAAAACTAATTACACTGCTGTATTGAAATTTATTCTAATTTATTTTTTGTAATACCAGAAATCAGTCTTCAGAATTTTGTGATGATTGGTCCATAATTTACCATACGTTCAATACGAATTATCCTCCTACAAATCCTTTTAGTTCGGCTAAAACTGTTACGAATCATGATATTTTACTCAAGCCAGTTCAAAGTTCTTACAAGAAACGCATAAAATTTTCTTATTGTCGGTCAATAATTTAATTCAGGTCTAAACCGCAACCAAGTTTAATGCTGACGTTCGTTTTTGTGAAGCTTAGTTAATAATATATATGTATTTATCATATAGAGCCCACTCCTGTCGGTGGAGGGAATCAAAGATTCGGCACAGCCGAATATAGCGCTCTAACTTGTTTTGTTATGTATTTACATTTTTGTGGTACCACTATCATTTTTAAATTTTATAATTTAACAACAAGCATAATTGCAGACTCGTACACAAACTTAATTTAAGCCTACAAAATTATAAATACTTATTTATGATAAATTTTTTAACGTAAAAACAAATGAATTTATTAAAAAAAATTTAAATATTTTAATTTTGTTGTTTTTGGAATGCATACAGAATATCACCTTCACGGCAGAGTGAATAAAAAAATCCTAACATACAGTAGAATCGCGAACAAGTAAACCGAAATGTCCTAAGGGTACCACCTGCTTTCAAGTTCACAATTGCTCTTGAACTACAATTTATAATTATTAATTATACAATCAGTCATGTATTATGTGCTACATATGACATTTGTCAGAAAATTAGTTTTTCAAAAATTTTTAGATAGCGAATTCTGTGTATTTTCTTAACCTTTGCCAGCCATCCATTACTGACATTATTGTCGTTTCAGGTTGCAGTTACACGAACTCGCGCTTAGCTATTGATATTGAAATTAGAACAGTCATGCATTAAACACATTCGAGACAGCAGGCAACACGAAGGCACGACTACAAATGCTGCAGGTTGCAATTGTAGTCGCGTAATCAGCTACTGAATTATTTTGAAGACGACAGCTACAATTGAAAAAAATATAAACAGCTGTGTTTTTTATTATGTATTTACATTTCAGTGGTGCCACTATCATTTTTAATTTTAATTAATTTAACAACATGCATAATTGCAGACTCGTACACAAACTTAATTTAAGCCTACAAAAATATAAATACTTATTTATGATAAATTATTTAACGTAAAAACAAATGAATTTATTAAAAAAGATTTAAAATATTTTAATTTTATTGTTTTTGGAACTCATAAAGAATATCATCTTCATGGCAGGTTGAATAAAAAAAATCCTAATATACAGTATAATCGCGAAAAAGTAAACTGAAATGTCCTAAGGGTTGTTAAATTTTTCGTCTTATTTATTAACTTTTCTAAATTGTAAAAAAATACAATAATAAACATATGTACCTATATTTTTTGCAATGACTTAGTTTTCATATGTACAAAAAAGAAACTTAGATCTAATTTGTACTGGCTACAATTTATAATTAATAATTATACAATCAGTCATGTATTATGTGTTAGGTGCTACATATGACGTTTGTCAGAAAATTAGTTCTTCAAAAATTTTCAGATAGCGAATTCTGGGTATTTTCTAAACATTTGCCAGCCATCCATTACTGACATTGTTGTCTTATCAGGTTGCAGTTACACGAACTCGCGCTTAGCTATTGATATTGAAATTAGAACAGTGATTGCGCAAATACGTTTTCGATGCTTCAAGAAAACATTTGTAAAAACTTGCTTTAAGATCGGCATATTTTGGTCTATGTAATGATTTCCTGTATGATTTTTCCTATGTATTCTTCAAAGCCTCGAAAATTTTGTGACGTTTCGTTTTTATTTTTGAGATGGCAACTTCAGATATACAATAATACAACGCCGATAGTTTTTCTTTAATGTATTTCTCAATTTTGTTTAAACTCTCAACTTTCAGCTTAAAATTTAATCTAATTTGTTATCGTTTGTACAAATCAGTACTTTTACTAATACGATCTGAAAAGTTAACTTAGAGTTAACGTTTAGAGCGGCACAGAAGCGCTAAAATTTAGTTAACTTGACCGCAAGATAACTTTATCGCGATTCTACTGTAATTTTTTGGTTCAACGCACTAAGTTTATGAATTATAGGTCGTAAAGGTTTCAGAGCACTTTATCAATAGTATAGGAAGAAAAATATAATCTGAATCTTTAAAGTATTGGTATCATAATAAAGTCTTTCGAAACACATTTCATATGATGTATTAAATATATCGATTTATTAACCCCTTAAGAGGATTTATCTTAAAATTTTGTCGATATGTATAATAATATTTCCTCAAATATAATATGTTATAGAGAACACCCCAAGTTTTTATATGCTATATTTTTAGAAGCTCCATCATATAAAATTTTAAAGTTATTAGGCTTAAAAAAATTTTATTTTGGAAAACTTCACAATTTATTTATAAGTTTGAGTTAAAATATATAGTGGTAATAGTTTATGCACTTGTTACATATTGAAATATGTAAATATTTGAAAAGTGTGCCGGAAGGCTAAAAACTTGCAATACAGAAAAACTTTATTAATCAAAGTTCTAATAACTTTGGTAACATGTGTATATTATTGTTAAATAATTACACTGTGCACGAAATTTACACTTTTTTTTCGTGACAAGCTGGGCACCTGGCGTTTTAACATAATTCGGGTACGCTAAATCTAGTGGTGCCCGCGGTTTTTTAAGATTGGCTCTGGTTTTCGAGATATACCGTTATTTCAAAAATGGAGGATGTTGCACAACATATGTTCGTGTAACTCAAAATGCTTTAGCTTATTGAAAAAACTTAAAAAACCGAAATTCCTTTAAGAAAGGTAAAACTTTTTTCTAATATCCGCAGTCGTTTTAGAAACATAATTTTTTTTTTGGAAAATAAAATAATTTTTTTAACAAAATTTCGAAATTTTTGTTTTTTAAAAATTCATAAAAAATTGGAAAATGCAGCTCTGCTTGCAGACGTATAAAAAACGAAATTCCAAACAAAACAAGCCATAAATGATTAAAATCTGTTTGCAACTTTTGATTTTATTCACAAAAGTCGACAAATTTTAATTATGTTTCTAAAACGACTGCGGATATTGGAAAGAAGTTTTACCTTTCTTAAAGGAAATTTTATTGCGGAATTTCGGGGTTTTAAGTTTTTTCAATAAGCTAAAGCGTTTTTGAGTTACACGAACATATGTTGTGCAACCTCCTCCATTTTTGAAATAACGGTATATCTCGAAAACCAGAGCCAATCTTAAAAAACCGCGGGCACCACTGGATTCAGCGTACCCGAATTATGTTAAAACGCCATGTGCCCGGCTTGTCTGTTTTTTCAACTAGCATAGTGTTATTATTATATCGACATAATTTAAAGATAAAGCAAATTTAGTAAAAAAGTCAGTCAAGAAGTATGAGCATTTGAAATGGGCTCTTAATGGGTTAATAAATCGGTGTGCTTTAAGCACCATGTGAAAAGCACTTTCAATTTTTCAATGATACCCATACTGCTAAAACTAAGAGCGTTGGCGTGACAAACATCTTCCTATATAACTTCTTTTAAGGATACTAAAAAGTAATAATAATATAGTTTTGGTGGTGAGCCGCGCTTATATTCTTGTTTCAATCCGGTTCTTTGCTGTTTAACCAAAAAATTATTATTATATATTATAAGCACTAATTCTTCTAATTTTTGATTATATTAGCAGCACTTTTAAAGCTTTTGCATAATGCTTTACACTGCAGCCACACGATCAAGTTGTTCTTGATAGTCTTTTACATATACAGTTTGTCAAAATTTCCAAAAACTGGAAGCTGTGACGTAGGCTGCACGCAATTTTGAAGCAATTTACTTTCAAGATGTCATCAAGAGAACAATTTATAAAGACAAACGAAAAAATTTCTCACCAAACTTGTAATCAGCTGTTTTCTTGAACGTAAATTGATACACTCACTTGTAAGAGAATTTTAAAGGCAAGTTCGCTTCAATTTTTAAAAGTATGAGTGTATTGGTAAAAAAGTGAGAGTGTATTAAAACTTGATAGACAAAACTTGATCGTGTAACCCTCAAGTTAAACACATTCGAGACAGCAGACTACCGACTTCAATATGTCAACAATAGAACACATGTGTGTATATGGAAATGATTGTTTTAACGACGACACGACTAAATGGCTGCAGGTTGTTGTCTATGCTAATTTTGTCGTTGTAGTCAAATTAAACTAATTTCTATTTTTGTACGCTACAAAACAGAAAAAGTGCTGCTAATATAAACAAAAATTAGAAGAATTAGTGCTTATAATATATAATAAAATTTTTTTGGTTAAACAGCAAAGAACCGCTCTTAGTTTTAGCAATATGGGTATCATTGAAAAATTTAAAGTGCTTTTGACATGGTGTTTAAAGCACACTGATTTATTAACCCATTAAGAGCCCATTTCAAATGCTCATACTTCTTGACTGACTTTTTTACTAAATTTGCTTTATCTTTAAATTATGTCGATATAATAATAATTATTTAACAATAATATACACAAGTTACCAAAGTTATTAGAACTTTGATTAATAAAGTTTTTCTGTATTGCAGGTTTTCAGCCTTCCTGCACACTTTTCAAATATTTACATATTTCAATATGTAACAAGTGCATAAACTATTACCACTGCAGCATTTGTAGTCGTGCCTTCGTGTCGCCTGCTGTCTCGAATGTGTTTAATGCATTATGCTTTAAACACATTCGAGACAGCAGACTACCAACTTCAATATGTCAACAATAGAATACATGTGTGTATATGGAAATGATTATTTTAACGACGACACGGCTAAATGGCTGCAGGTTGTTGTCTATGCTAATTTTGTCGTTGTAGTCAAATTAAACTAATTTCTATTTTTGTACGCTACAAAACAGAAAAAGTGCTGCTAATATAATCAAAAATTAGAAGAATTAGTGCTTATAATATATAATAATAATTTTTTGGTTAAACAGCAAAGAACCGGATTGAAACAAGAATATAAGCGCGGCTCACAACCAAATCTATATTATTATTACTTTTTAGTATCCTTAAAAGAAGTTATATAGGAAGATGTTTGTCACGCCAACGCTCTTAGTTTTAGCAGTATGGGTATCATTGAAAGTGCTTTTTACATGGTGTTTAAAGCACACCGATTTATTAACCTATTAAGAGCCCATTTCAAATGCTCATACTTCTTGACTGACTTTTTTACTAAATTTGCTTTATCTTTAAATTATGTCGATATAATAATAATTATTTAGCAATAATATACACATGTTACCAAAGTTATTAATAAATAACTTAAAAAAATAAATAAATTTGTAACAAGTGCATAAACTATTACCACTATATATTTTAACTCAAACTTATAAATAAATTGTGAAGTTTTCCAAAATAAAATTTTTTTAACCCTAATAACTTTAAAATTTTATATGATGGAGTTTCTAAAAATATAGCATACAAAAACTTGGGGTGTTCTCTATAACATATTATATTTCAGGAAATATTATTATACATATCGACAAAATTTTAAGATAAATCCTCTTAAGAGGTTAATAAATCGGTATACTTAATACATCATATGAAATGTGTTTCGAAAGACTTTATAATGATACCAATACTTTAAAGATTCAGATTATATTTTTCTTCCTATACTATTGATAAAGTGCTCTGAAACCTTTACGACCTATAATTCATAAACTTAGTGCGTTGAACCAAAAAATTACAGTAGAATCGCGATACAGTAAGCTTGCGGTCAAGTTAACCAAATTTTAGCGCTTCTGTGCCGCTCTTAACGTTAACTCTAAGTTAACTTTTCATATCGTATTAGTAAAAGTACTGATTTGTACAAACGATAACAAATTAGAATAAATTTTAAGCTGAAAGTTGAGAGTTTAAACAAAATTGAGAAATACATTAAAGAAAAACTATCGGCGTTGTATTATTGTATATCTGCAACTTCAGATCTCAAAAATAAAAACGAAACGTCACAAAATTTTCGAGGCTTTGAAGAATACATAGGAAAAAGCATACAGGAAAACATTACATAGACCAAAATATGCCGATCTTAAAGCAAGTTTTTACAAATGTTTTCTTGAAGCATCGAAAACGTAATTGCGCAAGCACTGTTTTAATTTCAATATCAATAGCTAAGCGCGAGTTCGTGTAACTGCAACCTGATAAGACAATAATGTCAGTAATGGATGGCTGGCAAATGTTTAGAAAATACCCAGAATTCGCTATCTGAAAATTTTTGAAGAACTAATTTTCTGACAAACGTCATATGTAGCACCTAACACATAATACATGACTGATTGTATAATTATTAATTATAAATTGTAGCCGGTACAAATTAGATCTAAGTTTCTTTTTTGTACAGATGAAAACTAAGTCATTGAAAAATATATAGGTCTGCTGTCGTCTTCAAAATAATTCAGTAGCTGATAACGCGACTACAATTGCAGCCTGCAGCATTTGTAGTCGTGCCTTCGTGTTGCCTGCTGTCTCGAATGTGTTTAATGCATTAATAAAAAAACCAGCTGTTTATGTTTTTTCAATTGTAGCTGTCGTCTTTAAAATAATTCAGCAGCAAAAGCGTGTTTTTAAAAAAGGTTTTTTAATTTTTATAAAATAAAAAATAAAATTCATATTATCATATCTTTTGAAAAAATAAAACATATGTATGTATAACACATGAATAATAATAAATGCTATTGCTATTTGTTCATTGTTTTAATATTCTTTTGATAGCTAAGAGTTTGTGTAATCGCTATTATTTTTATATGAATTTTTTTTTCTTACATAATTTTTGTTTAAATTAATTTCTGAAGAATTGCGATCTTACTTTGAATGAAAAATGAAATTTTTGTTCTTTCTATTAAAATGGAGTAATGTAAGAAAATATAAAATAAGACCACCAAACAAGTTTTAAAATCGCCATGTTTGGCGAGAAAAATTTGATTTTCAATCAAGTAAAGTAAAGTAAGGCCCTTATCATGTACAACGCAGCGCAACGCCAAAGAATAACATTGAAAGCACAAACAATGTCATAAATATTTTGTAATTTTGTTGTTGCTTTCTACAGAAATTCACATTGCGTCTTAAAATTTCAAACGCTCCATTGCTTGTGTCGTTGAAAATTTTAAAACGGTACATGAATTTCTGCTGAAAGCAACAACAAAATTACAAAATATTTATGACATTGTTTGTGCTTTCAATGTTATTGTTTGGCGTTGCGCTGCGTTGTACATGATTAGGGCCTAAATCTTTATTGAGTCTTTTGAAACATATGTTTAGATACAAAGCGACAGTATCACAAAAGTTTATGCTCTTGGAACTATATTCGTATTGTTCTAATATACAATGAAAGATATAAGCTACGCGCTAAACAGGAATAGGTTGTGTATAAAAGTACAGTACTTTTCGCTTATAGTCACATCCCTTAGTTGCACGCAATTTTGTGACTATATAGCTAATGTGATTATAAGCCTATTTTTTTATATACCACAATATGGCATATAAACAAAATCGGATATAAGCAATTTATGTGATTATAAAAAAGAAAAAAAATTTATTTCATTTATATATGTATAGCATGTTTGTATACGTATTGTATACGTTATAAACAAATACATAAATACTTTGTACGTTAAAAGGTAAAATTATAAAAAGTTAAATATTTAATAGTATAATAAAAATAATTCATAAAAAATAGCAAAGTTTTCAATTAAAAAAATCTATTATTTTAGTTTGGCTTAATTTCAACGAATTTTTTAGAGCGTTTTCTTCTATTTTGTCAAACAAAAAAATTGCACTCCAATTCATTTTCCATACAATACATTCTCAAAACATCTGCGAAGTTTAAAATATCATTTATTGTGGGTGGATCTTTTTCAACAATAAACATTTCGTCAACCTGGCGCATAATTGCTTTTTTACTATAATCTGCCAATATTGATAATGTATAATGCCCTGGTCTAACGGCTGTATTAGTGCAGTGGTATTTGGTGGTAAAAATTTGCCAGTGATATTTGACAGTGATGTGGTTACCTTGTGACAAGAGGCGTTATCAATAAGTAAAATTATTTTTTTGTTCTCCTTAACCATTTCATTGTCTTTCGTAGAAAGTATTTGATTCCATATTAAACTCGGAATATTCGACTGGTATGTTTTTGTTTTTAAAACATTTCGGCTTTTTTGGTTTCCCAATACAAAACACTCGTTTATATGAACCAGTTGAATTACATATAAATAAGAGTGTAAGTCGAGATTTTAGTTTTATACCCCTTGGGCTGATCTCCTTTAATGAAATAAGTTGTATTGGGTAATGCTTTGTAGTATAGATCGTTTTCGTCAGCATTAAAAACACAATCGGCAGAATATTCTTTGAGCAAATGGGGTAAAACACTAGTCTTAAAATCTTCCGCCGCCGATTCGTCTTTGTCGTTAGATTCTCCATGAATCTTTCCAAAGTTTATGTTTGAGCGCTTTCTCCATCGGAATTACCAACTTAAATCTGGCTCAAATTCTTCTTCCAGTTGAACAGCAAATTCTTTAGCTTTGTTCATAAGCATTAAACTACATACAACAGCGTTTTTGCTACGCATATCATTGAACCAAATAGTAAGAACTCTTTCAATATTGGGATGATCGCCTTTTCGTTGTCTTTTAGACTTTAAGTTAGATGAATTTGCCAGATCACGAATCTTTTTCTCGTTTTTTATAATTTTGGAAACAGTAGACACATCGACTTTTTATTTGGAGCCCAATTCTTTTCTTGTTATAGAATTATGTTTATAATCATTTAACAAACATTTGTTATAGATAAATTCACTCGTTTACTCATTTTTTCTGTTTTATTTATTTTTTTAGTTTGACAGGTTTTTCAAAGCACTATTGATTAAATATCGTTAAAAAAACAAAAATGTCAAAATAAACAAACGGGTGTATTTTACCATTTGATTTTTATGTAGTACATTTTATTGGTTTATGGCATAAATAGCTAATTTTATCTAAATGTATGTGACAATATCCTAAATAATTTGCATGTAAGTAAGTTTAAGTAACCACACATAGGTAGCATATATGTCAAATGTGATTATATCGCTAATGGACTATATTGTTAATATTTTGTATGAATTTGACTTATAGAGGGCTGTAAAAACGTATATTTTGGACTATATCGCTAAATGGACTATAAGCGACGTGACTATAAGCGAAAAGTACTGTATATCATATTGTAAAAGTATTTAACAGTAATGTTTGCTCGCGACATTAACAGTGACTGGCAGAGTCAAATCTGTTAAAAATAAATAAACACTTTAAAACTAATTAACAATTATACTAACTAACAAGACACTATCTGATAGTGTGTTACTATAAGAACATCACAGATTAACCGAGTATGTCGACATGTATTAAAAAATACATGTAAGCATTTACAAATATAGTATACATATAATTATAAAATATATATGTAAATTACATGTCAATAAAAACAATTAAAAACAGGTTCAAAATATCACATGCGTATTTTCAGCCTCTATGTGAGCCAGGAGTGGACTCGGTAAAAATTCAGGTAGATGTATTGCGGTTGTGGGAGCCTCGTGCAGGATACCAATAGGAGATAAATAGCCAGAAGAGGTCCAATTAACATTCTTTTCATACTCAAATATACCGTTTAAGAGGTTGTTGTCATGGGATTCAAGATTATCCACAAATCGCCTTTGTAAAGAAAGCGCATATGAACAAAATGGGATCACTGAAGACCTGCTGTAGATTGTAGCATTTGAATGTCGTTTGTTGTATGATGAGAAATTCATATTGATACATTTCCTTATTATCGTCCTCCCAAAAACTTCAAATTCCCTAGCCACAGTAGGAGAAATGGTAAACCATATTGGGAAAGCATACGTCAAAATTGATCTGATGGCTACCTTGTACAGTAGTAATTTTGTATTTTTTGGAAGGTGTCTGCTTTTTAATAAACTGGAAAGCATACCCGCAATTTGTTTAGCCTTGGTTAGGAGCATCCTGCCATGGTTGTTAAATTTAAATAACTTGTCAAAGGTGATTCCCAAATATTTGATGTTGTTTTTAAATGGAATAGTAATACCGTCAAGGGCTAGAAGAAGTCGCTTGCTTTCTGGTACCACAAACCTCGGACATTTTCCCGAGGCATTCCTAATGCATATTGCATCCGATTTAGCAGCATTGATTTTGATGCCCCAGGTTTACGAATACGTATTAATAATTTGAAGATGATGGGCTGACTTTTGTAAAGCACTTGTAGGCGATTTATCGTGGGAAAAGATTAGACAATGATATGCGTATAAAATTGCCGTTGAATCAGTCATTTCGTGTGGAAAATCGTTTAAGAAAAGGTTGAATAAGATTGGAGCTAAAACGCTGCCTTGTGGGACCCCACTTTTTACAGATCCAAAATCAGAAAAGGAGTTGTTGATTTGTATACCAAATTCACGTTGGCAAAAGTAGCTATTCAATAATTTTAGAAGAAATGGATCAATACCAATTTCCACTAGTTTATATAGAATACCTTTATGCCAAGCATTGTCAAACGCTTTTTGAATATCCAATGAAATTGCTACGGTAGATGTTGGATTTCTTAGGTTTCTTGTGATGTCGTTGTGGAATTTTAATAAGGCATGTACTGTAGAATGGCATTGCCTGAAGCCAAATTGATATGAAGATAAAGGATCCACCGTAAATTCTGCATCGAGTTTTTGTTTAACAATATGTTCTAATATTTTACCCAAATTAGAGAGTAAAGAAATAGGGCGAAATTCTTCAAGTAATTTGCTATCCCTCTTTTTCTTAATTGGGAGTATCTTTGCTTTTTTCCAATCAGAAGGAAAATAACCATTGTTTATGCAGTTATTGTAAATTATTGTCAGGAATTGCAGGACTATGTGTGGAAACTTTTTTATTATGTAATTTGAAATTCCATCTAAGCCAGATGATTTTTTGTTATTAATTTTAGCTATAATTTCTTTAAGTGTATCAATCTTTACAAAGTGATAAGTGTCACTGTTCTCAAGTGAGCTGAAATTGTTTTCAAAAGAGTATATAGCATTGAACGCATTAGTTATGGCGCTGCTGGTGCGTTCATTAAGATTTTCAACTGGGGTTGAAGGGAGTTTCTCTTCATAGATGGATGTAAAATAGTTTCTAAATAATTCACATTTCTGGACATCGTCTGTGATTTCAATATTATCTTTAACTATTTTGTCGCAGAAAGGTGAGTTTTTCTAATCTACAATTTCATATATTTTTTTAAATGCAGTAGGACCAGGTATAATCTTTTCTAGGCGATGGTTAAGATTCTGGGCTTGTTCCAAATTAATAAGTTCCTTCAGAATAATCTAAAGTAATTGGATTTGTTTTGAAAGAATATTATAATCGGAACATAGCCTATTGCCAGTTCTATGGTAGATTTTTTTAAGCTCTTTTTGCCATTGATGTTTTGTTTTCAAAAATTTTTTTAGTTTCTCTGAAATGTATATTTGATTTGTCTTAAGTTCTATTTTAGTAGAGATTTTCAATCAAATGGACGAAAAACAACTGCTAATTTGGTTTGCGCTTATTGGTTTCTATTCTTGGGTACACTCAAAAAAGTTTTACAGTATCTGAATGTAATATATTAAAATCGCTTTCCATATTTATGAAAATTTTGTTATATTAAAATCAAACTAATTTAACTATTTCTATATAATGTTCCAAAAACAAACTACAAAAAATAATAAGGGTTTTCATGATATCGCCTAAAATTTCCATTTGTGCAAAAGGGCAAACTTAGACCCTTTTTAATTTTTGTGTAATTTTAAACAATTTATGTCATTTCAAACTGAAACGTCAATACAAAAATAAGTTAAAAAATAATAAAAAATTTTAAAATATAAGTTGAAATTTTTGAATGAAAAGTGAAATTTAAACAAGCACAAAGAAAGCAAAAAGTTGTTTGTGATTTTATTAACACTTGAATATTTCATTGAAAGCGGCGGTAAGCATTAAACAAATTTATTTGTGTAAATGCACAAGTGAACAGCGCAAGTTTAAGAGTCACGCTTGTTGAACAAATTTACGAATATTGTGTAAATTAATTCTCATACATTTTTTGGCAGTTCATTTGCGAAGGCGTAAAAATGCAGTTTGCACAGATTGCGAGACCTTTAAGTGATATCATGAAAACTCTTACTGATTTTTATTTCTGTTAATATGTTCAGTTATTTTTTTATGCCTAAAATAACCCTGAAATACATGTGTAAAAAACAAAAAATATTTGGCTCATTTGGTAGGTCATAATGAAAAATACTGCTTTAGCTGGCTTAAGGCATGTATTCACATACTCGTACGATTCATTCACACGAAAATCTGACGGAATTCTATCCGACATAAAAAAATGTCTGCAAAATCTGCTGTCAATGCCAAACTATCCCACAAAACAGATGCAAACTCAAATGACTCATCTACTTTACAAGAAAATGCAACTCTGATCGCATATAATCTATCATTTTATGAAAATTTTCATAAACATTTGCAAGTCGGACAGCCTTGTCAAAAAATCTGTCACTCAATTCATTTTTAAGTCACACTGTCATACATTATGAGCACACATGATTTTTTGACATATCGCGCGACTAAATAGGATAGTGAATACCGGCCATTAGTACGTAATTTAAATGTAGTTAAAATTAAATGAAAAAGCCTTTGAATATATTTTTTGTAGTTTGTATATTTTTTAATTTAACATTTAGAGAAAAGTTAATTAATTTTTAATGAATTTCTTCTTTATAAAATTAACATTAAAAAATAGCCTTAGAACTGCTTTATTTAAAATGAAATCACCCGTTTTCTAATTACATTTTCAGTTTTTTAAACTTAATATTCTTTTGAATTTGAAGATAATATTGATCATAATATTTTGAGTGTGCAAACTGTTGTAAAAATTAACTTTTAAGCTTATCGCAACATTAGTAAATAATATTTTAGTAAGTAAATAACATTATAAAACAGAACAATATTACTAAATACTTTTTATTTGCACAAAATAAAACGTTTGTTGAACAAATGCTTTTGCTAAACGTGGTTTGTGTTTTGTTATTTTTGTCTTGATCACGCAATTTGTGCTATTTGTAGCGGCCTGTTTTTACACATTGCCACTTCACTAGCAAAAAAAAAAAAAAAACGTTTTCTGACCCTTTCTTCGAAAGCTGCCTACGCAACTGATTTGGGCCATTTTCACACGTCACTTTTTACATATCTGTGTGTAATCTGTGCCCAAGGCTAATCGCAACGACAAAAATCGTATAATGTAAATTGGGACAAAAAAAATTGAGTTAATAAACTCCAAGGCCTATCAAATAGGTCTGCGTAAAGAGTTGTTTATTTTTTTTTTATATTTTGCTTATACATGTTTACTTTTGTTTACATGCATACAAAACACGTTTTTCCATTTGTTTTCCCTATGTAGTAGTAAAATTTTGACAACCGTGAGGAATTTTATACAAACAATATGCAGACCTATTGGATAGGCCTTGATCCATTCCAAAGAAATGATAAGCTTTGTGGGTATTTGTTTTTTTTTAAATTGTACCAAAAAAAATATGAATCGTACTACTGTACCAATAAAGTTGCGGTTGCACCAAATTTGGTAAAACTGTACCATAAATCCCATCAGTGATGTGTAATAATCCTTTAGTTACCTACAGACGAGGCAACACTTGTCGAAACATGGGCATATTTCATTAAATGTTGCTACGTGGGTGCGGATGTTTTTGGTTGAAATTCTTGTTACCTTTCTAGTTTCTCATATATCACAAATTTTTTGACATTTTATGTTTCCTAACACAATAATTCATCGTCTGTGGCGATGATGACTGCTTTTTCTTTTTGTTGAGAGCAGTTGTTGAGTAGGGTGCTTTTGCAAATCTCAAAAAAATATGAAGTAAGAAATCTGAAAATGCAAAAATTGCAAATTGTGAGAATTGAAAACAATTATAATTGCATAAAAATGTTTTCCAAATTTATGGGACATAAAATAGGATAGGAATAAACACTTTTTGTTGTTTTGTAGTAGCATATTTAAAAAACACGCGATACTAATGTTTCGTTTTTATTGTCATCGTCTGTGGTAAAAACTGAAACATAAGTAGTAACATGTGTTTCGACAATTATTGCATCGTCTGTGGGTACCTTTAAAAGTGTAATTTGGGACAACATCGTCTGTAATTTCATTATTCATTGGCAACACTGAACTTACTAAAATCAGTTTCTATTTCTTGTTGTAGAACACCGTTGTTTAAAACATTTGCTGGAATGAATACAGAATTTAAAAAACAACCAAAGGGATTCGCTACAAAGGCTATTCATGTTGGCCAGAATCCTGAGCAATGGCGAAGTATGTGCGTAATACCACCAATTTGCATGAGTACAACATATAAACAAGATGGTCCCGGGGAACATAGGGTAAGAAATTAATTCTAATATCGAACGTAAAATTATAAAATAAGTACAACGTAAGCACTTTAAAGCTTATCAAAAATTCTTATTTTTTATTCTGGTATGAACCAGAATAGTAAATTAGGTAATTTAAAAAATGTGCACATAAAAACGTGATATTTAGGAAAAATTTAGATTTTGGGCCGCAACAAATAAAAAAACATTTTTGAAATTGAGTAGAAAAATAAAAATTAAATCTGCATAGTTTCCGAGTTTTGATATTGTTTGGTAATAGATTAAAATGAACGTGAAATTATTTACTTTAATCTATTACCAAACTGGGCAAAAATGCAGTTTACGGGGCGGGGTGCACGAAAAAAAAATAAAAAAAAAAAATTGAAACAGCTCTGAAATTAAAAAAGAAAAAATTAAAATTTAAGGGGGCTGAAACCCGTGGGCCTCCTGGAGCCAAAAAACCGGGCCGCCCACTAAGTGGTAAGTGCGGGTACTCAAACTAAAGGTAATTGTGTAAGGAAAACGAAAATAAAAAAGTTAGGGCAGACGGGGCTTCTGGGTCCCTCTGGGGCAAAAAAGTGTACCCACCCTTACATATATTTTTTTGTGTGCGTACTCAAAGTAACGCTAATAGCCGGCTTCGCTAACTAAAGCTTCTCTACATAGCCGGCCTTTGGCCAGGAGCATGGATTTTTTCCTCTATGGTATAACAAACACCGGCTTCGCTAACTTAAACTTCTCTCCATAGTAATTATTATGCTTACTAGGAAACCAGGGCTGTGGAGTCGTCAGAAAAAAGTACTCCGACTCCAAAACCTGAAAATTTTAAAGTGCGACTCCGACTCCAACTCTAACATTGATGCTAAATGTATATGAGACCGGTCCTTATTTGGCTTTAAACTTTTTTTATACCTCCACCACTATTGGTAAAACAGGGTACACTAAGTTTGTCATTCCGTGTGAAACTTTTTTATTATGCATCTAAGACACAAAACGTATGTATTAAACCTCTGCACAAATGCATTTAAAAGCCGTTTCAAGACATTCGTTTGATTTTTAAATACTGATTGTCGCTCAGTCTTTGCTAACGAATCAAATACTATGTTGTGCAAAACACATATAACAACAAATAAATAAAAACACACAATTGTAAATGAATTTGAATTAGTGTGTTATAAACGACCAAATACGAAGTGTAAAGAGTACGGAATTTACTCCAAACAGCAACAAAGCAAAACAAATCACACTAACAGCCTGTTTAGCGATTTCGAACGTTAACGTTCGCATAGAAAATTACATTTGAAACAAAAACAAAATTCGACAATTTGTTTTTGTTTTAAATGTTATTTTCTATGCGAACGTTAACGTTCGAAATCGTTGAACAGGCTGTAAGTAAACCAAATCACACGAAAGAACAGTAGCAAAATAGGTGATATGAATTATCTTGTTTGTTTTAATTATTAGGTATGACTAGCTAAATTTGTATGAAGCAAAAAACAATTAAAGATGAAAAATATTTTTATAGAATATTTTTAGTTTTAATTTTAAATTATTTTATTATTACAAAAAACATATTATGAAATATTTAGTTAAAAGTAAAAAAAAAATTAAAAGGTAATTCTATTATTTGCAAGATTAATATAAAAAAAAAAAACATACAACGAACAAAATTGTTTAGTATAAAAATTAATTTGTACATTTTAAAAGTTCATTTTGTAATTCAGTTGCTTCTATATTTGAATGGAGAAAGATTATGGCATTTATAGAATCACCGTTTGAAGCAATGCTGCATCTTTTCTCCGAAATCAAATTCCGTACTACGGAAAAAACTCGCTCTGAAGCTGCATTATAAGAACCGAATCCATATACGTATGTAAAATAAAACCTATAATAAATGTGACTATCAGCTTCTTCCACATAGGACTGTTAGACATTTTGAAATTTTTTATCTGAAATATTAAAAATTGCTTTTAAATTTCAAATAATTACCATTTTCCAAAGTTCTTTGCTTTGCATGTAAACTTATGAAATGTTACATTATTCTACATTTAAGTCTTAAAATTTAAACTCTAAATAAAAATTGCACGCAAGGCATTGGATGTTACCAAAAGCATTTTTGACCGCACAATATTTTTTGATTGTTAGCTGAAACAAAATAATATAGCATCCGCTAGACATGTACACTTGTCGAAGTCACATCGACGACTGAATTGAAGAGTATAAAAATATGTGTTTGTAGTGGTGTACACAATTGTGCAAAGAAATGGAAATCCCTGTTATAGACCAGGGGTGTCAGCGTCATGCACAATTGTGTCAGCAAAACTCACATGTACGCTTACGCTCTTTTATTTTGCGAGCGTAAAATATAATTTTTTACTGCAAAACACTCTCATTCAGCGGGAAATATCGAAATATCGCACGGCCTGTTTTAAGGCCTCTAAACAGAAATAATATATTTATTATTTATTATCTTTGTTTATGTTTTGTTTTATTTCTGTTTTTGACATTGTACAATGATTGACAAATAATATCTACATTGTTTTGCATTTAAGCTAACGATATGTGTTTTGTTTGTGAAAAAAATTCTTTGTTGCCTTTTAAAGGGTCCCTTTTTCTTTCGTTAAAAAGACGTACCTAAATGCAGAAATTATTAAGAAAAAAATAGCCACAAGAATTTGTTGGTATTTTGTGCTTGTGCTTTCTGTACCAATCGCGTCAATGGGTTTTTTTTTCCTTTGAAAACACTTTTCTCAAGTAAGTAAAAATATTTAAAAAAGTCTTGTTTTCCTACAATTTATGTGTAAACCTATACACATAAAAGCAAATGTGACAGCAGGTAAAATTTTTGGGTAAGAAGATGTGTATTATTAATGTATTAATGAAACTTTATTGTTTAACGTCCACAAACCTAAAAAATGTTTTGTTGTTTCGAAACTGCAATTTAAATTTAGAAGATAATTTTGGTAAATAAAAGTATATTTTTATAGGCTAGTAAAATCTTCTCTTTTTATAATGGTGGTTAATAATTATAGAATATTTTTAAACTTAATGGAGTTATTATTTGCATTAGCATGTGCAAATGAATTTTCATTGTTGGCATTTGCAAAGGTATGTTGAGCACCAAATTAAAAATATTAGAAAGAATTTAATAAGGTAGTAAAATGACTTCAAATATTGTCAAATGCTCAATTTTTCCAAAAAATAAGCAAAGTTTCTGCGAAATGCAGGTTCCAAATTAAATTTATTTAAATAATAACTGAGTGTGTCTGTCCATAACTCAATATTTTTCTGTTATAGACCAGTGGTGTCAATTATGATTGTATTGGTGCGAATACTCTTGTCTCTTTCATTCTCAGCGGGAGGAATCTGCGGTTGCGAGGCCTATTACGAGGCCTAATTAACATAGATATTTTGCTATGAAGACTTTAGAGCAATTAATAATAATACAATTATCTAAAAATGTTGAGTTATGGACAGACACACTCAGTTATTATTTAAATAAATTTAATTTGGAACCTGCATTTCGCAGAAACTTTGCTTATTTTTTGGAAAAATTGAGCATTTGACAATATTTGAAGTCATTTTACTACCTTATTAAATTCTTTCTATTTTTAATTTGGTGCTCAACATACCTTTGCAAATGCCAACAATGAAAATTCATTTGCACATGCTAATGCAAATAATAACTCCATTAAGTTTAAAAATATTCTATAATTATTAAAGGCCGGTATTCACTATCCTACATAATCGTACGATTCATTCACACGAAAATCTGACGGAATTCTATCCGACATAAAAAAAATGTCTGCAAAATCTGCTGTCAATGCCACACTATCCCACAAAAAAGAAGCAAACTCAAATGACTCATCTACTTTGCAAGAAAATGCAACTCTGATCGCATATAATCTATCATTTTATGAAAATTTTTAAAACATTTCCAAGTCGGACAGACTTGTCAAAAAAATCTGTCACTCAATTCATTTTTAAGCCACACTGTCATACATTATGAGCACACACGATTTTTTTGACATATCGTGCGACTAAATAGGATAGTGAATACAGGCCTTAACCACCATTATAAAAAGAGAAGATTTTACTAGCCTATAAAAATATACTTTTATTTACCAATAATATCTTCTAAATTTAAATTGCAGTTTCGAAACAACAAAACATTTTTTAGATTTGTGGACGTTAAACAATAAAGTTTCATTAATACATTAATAATACACATCTTCTTACCCAAAAATTTTACCTGCTGTCACATTTGCTTATATGTGTATAGGTTTACACATAAATTGTAGGAAAACAAGACTTTTTTAAATATTTTTACTTACTTGAGAAAAGTGTTTTCAAAGAAAAAAAAAAACCCATTGACGCGATTGGTACAGAAAGAAAAATATTTTTACAAGCACAAAATACCAACAAATTCTTGTGGCTATTTTTTTCTTAATAATTTCTGCATTTAGGTACGTCTTTTTAACGAAAGAAAAAGGGACCCTTTAAAAGGCAACAAAGAATTTTTTTCACAAACAAAACACATATCGTTAGCTTAAATGCAAAACAATGTAGATATTATTTGTCAATCATTGTACAATGTCAAAAACAGAAATAAAACAAAACATAAACAAAGATAATAAATAATAAATATATTATTTCTGTTTAGAGGCCTCAAAACAGGCCGTGCGATATTTCGATATTTCCCGCTGAATGAGAGTGTTTTGCAGTAAAAAATTATATTTTACGCTCGCAAAATAAAAGAGCGTAAGCGTACATGTGAGTTTTGCTGACACAATTGTGCATGACGCTGACACCCCTGTTATAGACACACAATTGTTGTGTGTTGTTTTTTCGTTCAAATCAAATTATGGATTGAGTTGGTTTGCTTAAATCAGGGATTTCCCAAAATTTTTTGGTTGTGTAGTAGTGAGTACCAGAGAGTAAAAAAAATTGAGAGAATGCATTCATTTACAGCCGAAATAAAATGTTAGTAATATATTTTATAAGTTGTATAACACAAAGGTACAAAATTAAAAATTTTTTGTGTTGATAAAAAATTTGTAGCAATTCTTTACCAATTCAATGTCGCTGATTTTCAAACTGCACTTTTTTTCATTCGAAAGCTTTTTGACTCTAAATCAGTTTCAAATATCTTATCAAACAATTGTAAAAAAAATAAAGATTTTTATGTTTTAAAACTTCATAAAAAATAAACATTGCACGCAAATCACACGTTTAAACATATTCCGTTCCTTCCTTAAATGTTGCATAGCATATAAGGCATTGGATGTTACCAAAAGCTTTTTTGACCGCACAATATTTTTTAAGTGCCATCATAAAGTTTTTTCTGTTAACCTGAAACAAAACTATGTATAAGTAGTGGTATACACAATTGTGCATAGAAATGGATTTCCCTGGTCTATTTATTCAAAAATAAAATAAATTACATGAGAATTATAACGTGAAAAAGTTATTTTAGTAAAAAGTTAGGGTATTCATAGTGGTAAGTAAAATAGAAAGGGTATTCACGTTGTTGGGTTACTCATACTTAAAACATCTGTGCATACATTTTAATTCTAGCTAATGGTATATCATAACATTTTACAAAATACCAAATGCGCACCTGTGTTTGCCTGCAAAATGTATAAAGTCATTATAACAGGTCAAATAAATACCATAAATTAGTAAGGTTAACTCTTTGGACTCGGTCATTTAATTGTAGCATAAAAAATTAATACATCAATAAAACACATCTTCTTACCCAAAAATTTTACCTGCTGTCACATTTGATTTTACGTGTATAGGTTGGTTTACACATAAATTGTAGGAAAACAAGACTTTTTTAACTTGATTTTTAAATATTTTACTTATTTAAGAAAAGTGTTTTCAAAGAAAAAAAAAACCCACCGACGCGATTGGTACAGAAACAAAAATATTTTTACAAGCACAAAATACCAACAAATTCTTGTGGCTATTTTTTTTTCTTAATAATTTCTGCTTTTAGGTACGTTTTTTTAACGAAAGAAAACGGGAACCTTTAACAGGCATCAAAGAATTTTTTTCACAAACAAAACACATATCGTTAGCTTAAATGCAAAACAATTGGGGGATTCACAAGGTGTCGTAAAGTCATATGCCTTAAAATAATAACATGAAAAAATACGACTGTTGTGAGCAACCCCTCATAAATTAATGTGCTATTAATTACGACAGCACAATAAACATAGTAAGCAACGTTCTATTTATTTAAGACACTTTTTGTTTACAAACCAACAACAATATTTTTAAACCATTGTAAAATGTTAGAACATTATGACAATAAACCATGATAGCACACCTTGTGAATACCCCAAATGTAGATATTATTTGAAAATTTGAAATTTTTGTTGATTAGGATTCACGTTACATATGTATTTTTATATAATTTTAAGTTATTTACAAAATTAAAAATGTCATTAAAAATACATATATAATTTTTTTTAATAGCTTAATGTATGTAATTTTTTTAATTCTTTTTATAAGAACACATTAATATTTTTAAACAAAAAAACTGGGTAATCTGTTTTATAACTTTTACCACGGTGTTAGTGGAATTAGTGATCAGATAATAATTTATAATAATAATTTTTAGTATTGCATAAGAAAAAATAAAAAAGTGCTGTAAAATTATAAGAACCGAATCCATTTACGTATGTAAAATAAAACCTATAATAAAAGTGACTATCAGCTTCTTCCACATAGGACAGTTAGACATTTTGAAATTGTTTATCTGAAATATTAAAAATTGCTTTTAAATCTCAAATAATTACCATTTTACAAAGTTCTTTGCTTTGCATGTAAACTTATGAAATGTTACATTATTCTACATTTAAGTCTTAAAATTTAAACTCTAATAGCCTATTTCTAATGTGCGAAAGAATTCTTTCTTTCGTATAACTACATTGAAAACAAAAACAAATTTTTAGAATTTGTTTTTGTTTTCAATGTTTTTATTCGAACGAAAGAATTCTTTCGCACATCGGAAATAGGCTATAAATAAAAATTGCACGCAATGCATGTTACCAAAAGCATTTTTGACCGCACAATATTTTTTGAGTGTAAGCTGAAACAAAATAATATAGCATCCGCTAGACATGCATGCTTGTCGAAGTCACATCGACGACTGAATTGAAGAGTATTAAAATATGTGTTAGTAGTGGTGTGCACAATTGTGCAAAGAAATGGAAACCTCTGGTTTAAATCAAACTACTGCTTAACACTGATTTGCTTGAAACGAACTACTGTTTAACATTGATTTGGTTTTTCATAATGGATCATTCGAGCTGATTTGAAAAAAAAATTACAGTAGTTGATACAACAATAATTTGGTGTGGACAACTGTGTACAAGAAACAAATGCATTCGTGCAGGGGTTTAGTATGTATATATTCTGGCACTTTGAGTAATTCGACTTAGCGATGTCCGTCTGTCTGGCCGCCTGTTGAGCGCACTTCGAAAAACTCAGAAGATAAGAACAATGTTGGTGCCAAATTGCTTGTAGTTTACCTTAGGGGTTTGAAATTGAAATCCAGCAAAATCCGAACAGTATGAACAGAGTTATGAATAAAAATGGGTTTTAATACAAATTTTTAATATAAAATTTAATGACCCTTAAGCCTGAATAAAATTTTAAAAATTTGGATTAAAAACCATAAACAGTTCAACAAAATAACCACAATACTAATTGTTAAACAGCTAAGGCACAAGCTCTATGATTATATTTGTCCTTCAAGTTGTATTGATAAAAAGGCCAACGAGAAAAAAGAAAGATAAAAACATGAAAAAACAGAAAAAGATACTTTGGAATTTAAGAAGAATTCTTGACAAAAAGTATGAAAAACAGAAGTAAGGATCAACATGTAAATCAATTAAAATAGATAATCATTCAAAAAACAAATTTCCATCTACAAATTTGGTTTAAAGATTGATGTTTGGCTATTGACTGCCAGCTGCTATCGATGGCCGTAAGTGTTAAACGGCAAACCCATCTGAAGAGATTGTGTGGTTACAATTGAAACATGTCAGGGCAACCTGTCCGTGAAAACCTTGATTAAATTCCCTGCTCAGTCAAGAATGAAAAATCTATCTATATATATAAAAGTGAATGTATGTATGTTTGTATATATATATATATATATATATATATATATATATATATATATATATATATATAGTGTTGGAAAAAATAATAGGGATACTCTAATTTTTCAATATATTCTTACTTTTTTATTTACTATTTCATAAATATTAAAAAGTATATACATAAAATTAAATAACTTCAAATATTTTAACTTATAAAGCAAAAATAAGGAACTGTTCTGCCAAAACATATGTTTTTTTTTAAAAAGGCCTGTAACAAATAATAGGGACACTTAATGTTTTGAAAAAAATATTTATTTTATTTAACATTACCATCATTTCCAAATACTTTTTCAATACTTCGTTGAAGATCCTTTCATTTTTATAACCTACTGACAACGGCGATTCATAGATCACACAAGATTCGCTCATACCTCGGGCGGAATTGAGTACCATGTTTCTTGAATTTTTTCCCACAACTCTTGTTTGTTTTTCGATTTAAAGCTACCAATTTTATTTTTGAGGACTCCCCAGAGATGCTCAATGGGGTTTAAGTCCGGTGATTGAGACGGCCACTCCATTACAAGCACCTCATTCTGCTGAAACCACGATTTGACGCTTCTAGCGGAATGCTTGGGATCATTATCCTGCATGAATTCCCATTTTAGTGGCATTTCATCCTCAGCAAATGGAAGCATTTTATTCTGGAGAACTTCTGTATAGTCAGCAGCATTCATTTTCCCTGAATCCAAACTATTGGACCAACTACAGAGGCCGAAAAACATCCCCATAGCATTATAGAACCACCACCGTGTTTGACGGTTTTTTTTGGTATATTTTGGATCAAATGCAGCATTTGCAGGACGACGTACAAATGATTTTCCGTCAGATCCAAATAAATTGACTTTTGTTTCGTCATAGTACGTTGTTCCAGTTTTTACGGCACAGGTGTCGCCTGGTAAATTCCAACCTTTTTTGTATGTTTTTCTTGCTCAACAGTGGTACTCTTCTTGGACTGCGTCCCATTAATCTGACTTCCTGCAGCCTATTTCTTATTGTTCGACTTGTCACTGAAGCACACAATTCATTTTTAAGGCTACTTGATGACATAAAGGGGTTATTTTTGGAAAGTCGAACTAAACGTTGGTCAAAACGCGCTGACGTTTTACGCTTTCTACCTCTAGTTTCATGACTTTTCGAATGAATGGCATTGAATACTTTAGTTTTGGAACACTTTATTATCTGTGCAATTTTTCTAATTGATAACCCGTCCGAATTTAATTTAAGAATAACATTTTTTTCAGATTCAGTACAATGAACACCACGACCCATTTTGAAATTTATTTACCGAAGACATAAATCATAAACACGAAACAAATAAGATTACATTAATCACATAAACTTTGCTTTACGGATTTTTAATATGTTTATGTTAAAAATAATAATTTTTTTGGACTAATGTTAATTTTTTGTAATGCGTCCCTATTATTTTTTCCAATTGAAATTACAACTTCACTGATTTTTTTGCAAATAAATATAAAATAAAAGCTCAAAAGAGGAACAGTTAGATAGCGGGACCCCCTAAGAAAAACTTAATATAAAGAAGCATCTGTTTGCGAAAGTAAGGATCGTCCCTATTATTTTTTCCAACACTTTATATTTGTGCCTTATAGGAGGCCAAACCACTTGACCGATCATCTTGAAATTTTCACAGAATATAACTGTGACCCTGGAAGAGACATTAGGATATATAAAGTTGATATTGGACAAAGCGGCGATGCCACGCCCATACAACTCAAAATTTAAAATCGTTACATCTTAGGCATTTTTTGGCATAGGATGATGATATTTAGTACATATGGTGTTAGGTTAGGTTAGGTTAGAAAGGCTGGTGTGAAGCAAACTTCACACCCTCACCCAGAGACCATTATGGTCCATTGTGATGCCTTTATTTAGTGAAACAAAGAAAGAAAGAAGAGAAAGATATCTAGTGTGACAGAGTAGGAGAAGTTAATGGTGAAAGCACAGGGAAGGAAGATAGTGGAAGATAAGAAATCGGACAGAACAAGCAAAACACAACCCTACCAAACAGGAAAAACTGCCCTACATGTTTCCCAGCCTCCTGCCGCGCAACCAGGTCATTCCCATTACGAATCCCGTCAGATTCTCGAGCCCGCAGCCCGAGACATCTCCCAATTCGTGCAGGAATCTGCTACCTAGCCACCTCAGCCTGCTGTTCTGTAGCCTGGGACAGTGGCACAGAAAGTGCTCAACTGTCTCCAGCTCCTCTGGGTCCTCACACAGCCTACATATATCCGATAAGCCAGACCCCATTCTCACCGCCATTCTGCCTATCATACAGTGGCCCGTGATAATACCTATCATGGTCCTGACGCAGGCCCTACTCTTACCCAGCAGCGCGTCCGAATTTGACCTACTAAGCATCGGCCACAGCGTGCGTGATACTCGGCAGTCCGTTCGGCCCCGCCAAGCCCCATTAGTCCTGTTCAGAATCCATTCCCTAATTCTCCCAAAATAGAAGCCCATTGGAGGCCTGACCACTTGCAAACTGTCAGGATCTTCCATTTCCGAGCCCAGTCTTGCCAACTCATCAGCTATCTCATTTCCGGTGATGTTGCAGTGACCCGGTACCCAGCAGAGCCTCACAACATAATTCCCTAAGATTACTCCTAGAGCCCTCCTACAATCGTCCACTAGCCTGGAGTTCACATAACAGCCCTTCAAGGCCCTAAGAGCCGCCTGGCTGTCCACATATAGTGACCTCCGAGCCCTTGGCAATGTTAGCTCCTAGCAATTCCACGGCCCTGAGAACCCCCAGAACCTCCGCCTGAAATACACTGCAGTCGTCGGGAAGTCTATATGACTTTCTGATGTCCAGATCCTCAATGTAGACCCCCGCACCCGTGCCCTTCATCTTCGAGCCATCAGTGAAAATAGCAAATCCCCTATACAATCTGCCCTGCCCTGACCAGCTCTCCCTAGAAGGCAATATCACCTCTGGCAAACGCCCAAAATCGACCCTAGTGACCAAATAATCCGTAGAGCCGGGCGAGCCTAGGTGATAACCACTAGTACTAATTTCACTCAAGATCCGCGAGTGACCCTCCGTGAAATTTCCTAACAGTCCTAGCTCCCTCAGCCTAAGAATGCTCCTTGCTGCCATTTCCCTCACATACTGCTCTATAGGCAGAAGATGAAGAATAACATCCAGAGCCGCCTGAGGGGTACTTCTCAAGGCACCTGTCATGCCGATCAAAGCACACCTCTGAGCCTTAGACAGAAGGTCCCTCCGACTAGCTAGTTTCAATGCCTCCCACCAAACACAGCATCCATACGTAAGAATGGGTCTAACCACCGAAGTGTACAGCCATCCCACAACTGACGGCCGGAGTCCCCAACTCCTACCTATCGACGATCTGCAAGCATAGAAAGCATTGAGACCCCTCTTTAGTCTCTCCTGAGTATTCCTCCTCCAGGACAGCTTACTGTCCAGAAAAACTCCTAGATACTTAGCACTATCAGATAGTCTAAGCTCTACTCCCCCTAGTACCGGCAGCCTAAAATTCTCCACCTTGTACCTCCTAGTGAAAAGAACTAATTCTGCCTTCTCCGGATTAACTCCTAACCCCTTATCAGTCGCCCATGCTGACAGTTCGCCCAGCGCCCCTTGCATGACATCGCTAATTGTCGGCAGAAACTTGCCCGATACCAATATAACTACATCATCCATGTAGGCGACGACCTTCTACCTATCCTGTCGAAACGTCCCAGAACGACATTGACAACCAAGAGCCACAATAAGGGAGAGAGAACTCCCCCTGTCGGCTTCTCTAGTGACGAGTTTTCTTAAGCGCTCGTTTCCCCAGTCCGAGTGAATAACTCTGCTGCTAAGCATACTAAGCATCAGAGTTATCCATTCGACCAAGCATAATGAGACCACTAAATCACTCAGTGCCTGCCTTATGGCCTCTACTTTCACATTGTTAAAGGCCCCCTGTATATGCAGGAATGCCGCCAAGGTGTATTCCTTGTCTCGCAATCCCCGTTCTATATAACCCACCACATTATGAAGCGCATTCTCAACAGACCTACCCTTAAGATAGGCATGCTGAGCGCCGCTGATGATGCCGGCGTCCATCTTCGTCCTCAGATGTAGATCAATCAGTCTTTCTAATGTCTTCACAAGAAAAGACGATAGGCTGATAGGTCTAAAATCCTTGGGTTTAGAGTGACCGGTTCTACCTGCCTTAGGTATGAAGATAACCCTGACCTCTCTCCACCCTCTAGGAATGTAGCCATTTAGCAGACATACCCTAAATAGTTCCACCAGCAATAGGAGTGATGATCCCTGGATATTCTGTAGCATAGCCGGAAATATACCATCTGGTCCTGCCGATTTGTAAGACCCAAAAGTATTAACCGCCCATGTAACCTTATCCAAGGTGATGATATCCCCCACCGCCTCTCTTATCTCACCCCCCGAGCCTGATCCAGAAAAGGGGTTACCACACCCCACCTGTTCCCCCGTTCCCGGATCCACACAACCCGGGAAGTGAGTCTCCATAAGCAAACAGAGAGATTCGGAGCTAGATTCCGTCCATGAGTCGTCCGGTCTCTGAATAAATCCCGGGACCACAGGGTCCTTGGATAAAATCCTTCTGAACCTGGACATCTCATTTACAGATTCAACTGACTCGCTAAATTTGATCCACGAGTCCCTTTTAGCCCTTCTAATATCTCCCTTGTACCTATTATAACTTATCCTAAAGTTACTCCAGTCCTCATCCCTACGCGTATGCTTCGCTCTATTGAATAACCTTCTGACAGTGGTCCTTTGAGTCCTCAACTCACCTGTCCACCATCTCGGTTGCGAGCGCCTACCCGGAAAATTTAACGGACAAGATCGCTCATAGCTACTGGTTAACACCTCCGTAAAGGTACCCACCAGGTGCTCCACGCCGGCCGAAGTCGACCCCCAATCGTGTGTAACTCTAAGGTTACTATTCACCAATCCCGAGAAGGAATCCCAATTCGTCCTCCTTGGATTCCTATAAGGACGCCTTTTTGACTTTTCGAAGTTTAGATTAAAGGATATACGACCATGGTCAGAGAAGGAAAATTCCAAAGCCACCCTCCAATCATCTACTAAGTCTCTATAGTTCGTCAATGTTACATCTATTACTGCCTCCCTATCTCTAGTTCTGAATGTTGGCGTATTCCCCCTATTACAGATGTAAAGATTGCTAGCAATAATAAAATCAAACATAGACTCACCCCTTTTGTTGATGTCGGTACTTCCCCATTGGGTATGGTGTGCATTAGCGTCACAACCTAGTACCAGTCTCGAGCCACTTCCGCTCGAGTGCTCCACCAACTCACGTACTTTCACACCAGGTGGATCGGTAGCCTCATATGGCAAGTATACCGATGCCAGTGCTAGGACCGTTTTGTCCATAGCTTCACCTGTAACAACCGTGAGGTCTCCATTGCTGAAAGAACGAGACAACATAAATTTGAGCTCATTTCTTGCCATTATACAAGTCCGAACCTTCTCATCCGTGTGGGGTACGAACAGTGTATATCCCGTGGCCTTTAATCCAACTACCCGGTTGCTGTTGATCCAGGGCTCTTGGATTAAGGCTACGTCCACGCTGTTATCGATGAGGTGAGTTACTAATTCGGTTGAGGCTGCTTCACAGTGATGCAGGTTTATCTGCACCACATTCAGCCTCTTAGGGTCCATAATTTTTGGGAAACCTAAAACTGATAGACCCCAACCCAAATATCGCAACCCCACTCATCGACTTCAACTTCCTGAGAGACTCTTGGTCCACTGTGGGTAATTCGTCCATAGGCCTAGCTCCCTTAACCGTGACCAATCTGTCACCATTAAGAGGGCTGGGTGGTGAACTCTTACCCTCCTTCCTTCTATCTTCCTTGTAAGAGGATACGCCAGCAGAATCTGGTGAGGATCCTTTGTCTTTACTGACAACTTTTGATTCCTCAGCAGCCTCTGCTGTATACCCCGCAGGATAGGGAAGCCCTAGGATGACATCGAAAGAACCGTGGATTCTTTCGAATCCAGCAGTGTTCTTCCGGTGCATCCTCAGCAAATGCCTATCCCGCCCATCGTGCAGTGAAGAGTCTTTCTTAGCTATCTTTTCTAGAAAGGCCACCACTCTTGGCTTTTCCTAGATTCGATCGGCTCTCCGATGTGACCTGTTCTGTCACATCCTGCCGAACAATGGATTTCGATGTACTCGCCAATTTGCTCTCTGTCTCGAATGTGACCACAAAAGTCGATGGCTCAACCCTCTGGTCCTGACCATGAGCCGAAATCATAGCTATTTCGTGCTCATCATCAGAGTCCAAGGTCAAATCACCGAGTCTTTCCGAGGCCCCAGAGCGTGTCAGTGAGTCCATTGTCGAGCCCATCCAGTTGGTCTCTGTCAGTTCTGTCATTAACTGACTTTCTTGCAGCAGAATATCCCTGTGAACACCCAGCAGATCCGAGTCTGAATCTGACAACGGGCCTGTTGAGTTGTCAGTGATACTCCCCGCACCAACTTCTGTCACTATGTCCTTATTTTGTTTCATCTTGAAATCGTCCAGTTTCCAATCCCACGAGTATGCACGTATACAAAGGACCATCTCGCGCAGTGACGGCTTGCACGGACTAGGCTAGAATTACAACTGACCTTTGCCATCAGCGTCAGAGGGAAGCTGTTCGCGACTAGTTTCTTTAACCACTAACTAGTCATCCAGGTCCTCGGCACTGCTATCAACCACCTTGACCTTAAAAGTGGGGGGAAGTGGGAATAACAAGGGGGGGGGGGGGGGGAAGGAATGTAGGTGAAGGGAATAGGATGAGGAATGGATAACCCTTGGTCATGCTGGCCTTAAAGCGTCTGCCTTTAAACTTGTTCCGACTCAACTGTCCGGATTCAAGTTCCAAGACAGACACTACAGCCGACACTTAAGCCACCACATCGCGGCAAGATAGTTATCCAGGTGGTATTCATACTAACACATATGGTGTTAGTATGAATATAAATAAGCTCCATGAAAAAAGAGGGCGGAGCCACGCCCCTTTATAAAAAAAGTAAAAACCACCATATCTAATAAACTACTGAGCCGATCGTCATCAATTTTCCACAGTAGGCGACTGCCTTGAGTTAATGAACTTTAAGCTATATAAAGATGTGGTTGAAAAAGGGGCGGTGTCACGCCCCTACAACCCAAAACATAAAATCCTCATATCTTAGCCACTATTTGGCGTAGGATGATGATATTTGGAATATATGTATGGTATTGTTATCAATGCATAAAAGAAGTGGAAGTGGCCACGCCCCTTTATGTCGATTATATCTAATTAACTACTGAACCGATCTTCATCAAATTCTCACAGTAGGCTATTGTTATGAATTAATGAGCCCTAGGCTATGTAAAGTTGTGGTTGGACAAAGGGGCGGTGGCACTCCTAATCAACACTAAATTTATAATCCTCTTATCTGCGATACTGTTTCACGTATGTAGGTGTTGGGAGAAGTAAGATAGCGGCAGGGGAAGTGCTACCCCCATAGGACGCTAATGTTTAATATCGCATATCGTAAGAACTGTTATAGTGAGAATGTTCAAACTTGGTATTAGTCACTCTCATGGAAAACTACACCTTTAAAAATATAAATAAAGTGGGTAGGCGCAGGGCGAGTAATACCTTACCTTGGTTTACTTTTGCAAGAAACTCATCTAGGATGGATGCTTTCTGGTTCTCAAAAACAGAGCAGAGAATCCAAAATTATTTCTGCAAATCTTTGCTCGATTGATAATCAACTTCGCTTATTTTGGGAGCAAGAAGAGATTCTAGATAAGAGCCCGTGGTCAAAAGAAGAGCAACTTTGTGAAGAACTATTTAAAGCAACTCGCACTCGTGATGAAACGGGGAGGTATATGGTTCATTTACCGTTTAAAAAACTTCTTCAAGGTGAAGAGTTGCCAAAGTTTTCCTACACGGACTACAACTCCTTAAAAAGATTTAAGCAATTGGAATTGTCTTTTAAACAGAAGCCTTATTTCGCTGTAGAATACAAAAAAATTATGATGGAGTATGAATCTCTCAATCATATGGTAAATCTCGGTGAGTACCCAAAAGCTATACCTCAGAACGTTTATTTTTTCCCGCACCATGGCGTGCTTAAAGAAAGTAGTACAACCACAAAATTAAGAGTGGTTTTTGATGGAGGACACCGTAGACTACCACAAACTTCTTTAAATGAAGAATTATCAGCAGGTCCTGCTTTACAAAATGATTTGGCTGCAATTATTACCCGCTGGAGAAAACACTACATTGGTTTCACTGCAGACTTGGAAAAAATGTTCAGGCAAATAATGGTGTCTCCTGAACAGCAGCTCTTTCAATGCATTTTGTCGGAAAATGCTACAGAAAAACTTTGTGTATATGCACTTCGTACTGTGACATATGGCACTACATCCGCTCCTTACCTCGCAATCAGAGTTCTCCAGCAACTGGCAGAAGATGAAGAAGATAGATTTCCAAACGCTTGCCAAATAATACGAACAGACACTTATGTAGACGATGTCATTTCAGGTACAGACAACATACAAGAAGCTTTGTCGTTATACGAGGAACCTTCAACGCTTGTGAAATCATGAGGATTTCACCTAAGAAAATGGAATTCAAATTCGAATTAACTAATGAAAAATATTCCAGTAGAAGATTGCGAAGTCCAAGACTCATTTTCTATATACGAACCTAAAATTTCCAAGGCGCTTGGAATTAATTGGGATACTCAAAATGTTTATTTTTGCTTTTCAATAAATTTTACATTCTCTGATAAAATAACTAAAAGTAATCTGCTTTCAGATGCATATAAATTATTTGATCCTTTAGGGTGGTTGCAAAAATAATATTTCAAAAGCTGTGGAAACTTAAGCTCGATTGGAAGGATATTCTACCAGAGAAAGTTCAGCGAGAATGGGTGCACTTTCGGACAAAATTAAAGGTGCTCGAAGCAATTAAAATAACCCGTTGGATAGGCTTTAGGCCATCTAATTGCAGAGTTGACCTTCATGGCTTCAGTGACGCTTCAAAAGTAGCTTATGCAGCTGTTGTTTATGCTCGAGTTGAAACAGAGTCTGGAGACATACTGGTAAATTTAATTCAACAAGACAAAACAAAAGTCGTTTCGTTAAAAGGTGATACTATTCCACGGCTGGAATTAAATGCTGCAACACTTATGGCAAAGTTGGTTGCCAATATAAGGGCCAGCATAGATTTCCACATTGAAAATATATTTTACTGGATTGATAGTACTATTGTTCTTGCGTGGTTAAAAAACAAATCATCACGGTTGGAAGTCTACGTGGCTAACAGAGTTGATAAAATTCGACATATAACGAATCTTCACGATTGGCGCTACATTCCTTCTAAGGAAAATTGATTCGCGTGACGTCATACATTCTACGATTCTACAAAAATACTTAGGTAGAACGCGACAAAAGAGAATTAGGTTTTCTTAAAACTTACGAATTAAAAGCAGCACGGCTAAAACTTATAAAAATAACACAAGCTGTATAATTTCACGAAGACATGGAGAAGCTGAAATCAGGAAACAGGGTTTCCAATCAAAGCAGCATTTTAAAACTTTCTCCATTTTTAGACGAAGAAGGAATTTTAAGAGTCGGTGGAAGACTTTCAAATTTTACAATTCCCTTCAACACTTAGCATCCGATATTATTATCGAAGCGCAATCCGCTGTCTTTTCTTATATTTTCAGATGCTCATATTAAAACATTTCATGGTAGCCTGCAGCTGATGCAGTCCTATGTTTCTCGGTCTTATTGGGAAATTTCAGCAAGAAATATAGCAAAAAGGGTTCAACGTGAGTGTACAACCTGCTTCAAGTACAAAACTCAATCCTGTCAACAACTGATGGGAAATTTACCAGCAGTGCGGCTGCAACCTACACGGGCATTCAAGCACAGTGGTTTTGACTACGCCGGACCCATTAATATAAAAACTTCATCGTTGAGGACAGCATCAACTTCCAAGGCTTACATTTGCCTCTTCATATGCATGTGCACTAAGGCAATACATTTGGAGGCCGTTACAAGTTTAAGCGTTGACGCATTCTTAGCTGCTTTTCGCCGCTTCACAGCTCGCAGAGGATTGTGCACAGACTTATATTCAGACTACGGTACGAATTTTGTTGGTGCAAACAAAGAACTGCGAGTTCTTTATCAGCGTAACAAATCTTCGCTTCCAGACCATCTTGTGGAGACGCTAGCGAACCAAGGCACGAAATGGCACTTCATTCCACCTGTTACTCCTCATTTCGGCGGCCTCTAGGAGGCCGGGGTTAAATCCATAAAATATCATTTGAGCCGTATAATGAAAGATCGCATATTGACTTATGAAGAACTCAGCAACCTACTGGCACAAATTGAAAGTTGTCTCAATTCCAGGCCTTTGTGTCCACTCAACTGATCCAACGGACACTGATGTCCTAACGCCTTCACATTTTCTTATTGGTGAACCTTCTAACTGCATTCCCGATGATGACTTGCTTGATGAAAATATAGACCGTCTTAGTCGCTGGAAATTAGTCGAACGCCTGAAGCAAAATTTCTGGGATCGCTGGAACAAAGAATATTTATGCCGACTTCAAGCTGGACCAAAATGGAACAAAGTCGAAAGAAACATCAAAGCTGTTGACATTGTTCTTCTTCTTCACGAACGAAGTGTACCTAGTCAGTGGCCCCTTGCTAAAGTCGAAACATTACATCCCGGTCAAGATGGTTTAGCACGTGTTGTTACACTATTCATCAATGGTAAATACATCAAGCGACCAATTACAAAAATATGTCTCTTACCCACAAATGACGCATACAATCAAAATTAATAAGAACAATGTTCTTCGTGGGGGAGAATGTTTGGGATTCTTCCCAAACTATTAAAAAATAAACTAATTATTAAGTGAGCCTTACTAATGTTCTATGATCTCAACATTCAAATTATGTTATCTTCTTATTTTCTTTTAATTTATCATTTGCTTACAAATTAAAGTTAAATTTCTAACCGATCTTTTTATTAAAATATTAAAGCATTGATTTGTTGTTGTTAAAAAGAATTTTGCAAGATCAGCTTTGTATGCATATGCATGTACAAACATAAAAGTAACTAACAATACAAATACCGAAAAAAAGAGCATTTATAAAATCATACGATTTTGGCTGCTTGTTTAAACTTCTAGTTTTATAAATAAGTTGAGTTGTTCTTTAAACACTGCAAGTGGCAGTTCGGCTTGTTAAAAAAGAATTATAACTAAAAACTAAATATTATAAAATTAACAAACATGAATTAAAATAAATTTGAATTATAAAGTTAAAGAGTTCTGCAATAAATATAATAAAACTATTTATTCGCATATTTTTATTCCTGAACTGATCATGAGGATCAGTATTCTTTGAAGAAAAAATCTCCTACACTGCCATTCCCATCACATGCTGCTCTATAGGCAGAAGAAGAATAACATCCAGAGCCGCCTGAGGGGTACTTCTCAAGGCACCTGTCATGTCGATCGCAGCACACCTCTGAGCCTTAGACAGAAGGTCCCTCCGACTAGCTAGTTTCAATGTCTCCTACCAAACACAGCATACATACGTAAGAATGGGTCTAACCACCGAAGTGTACAGCCAACCCACAACTGACGGCCGGAGTCCCCAACTCCTACCTATCGACGCATAGCATAGTCTCTCCTGAGTATTCCTCCTCCAGGACAGCTTACTGTCCAGAAAAACTCCTAGATACTAAGCACTATCAGATAGTCTAAGCTCTACTCCCCCTAGTACCGGCAGCCTAAAATTCTCCACCTTGTACCTCCTAGTGAAAAGAACTAATTCTGCCTTCTCCGGATTAACTCCTAACCCCTTATCAGTCGCCCATGCTGACAGTTCGCCCAGCGCCCCTTGCATGACATCGCTAATTGTCGGCAGAAACTTGCCCGATACCAATATAACTACATCATCCATGTAGGCGACGACCTTCTACCTATCCTGTCGAAACGTCCCAGAACGACATTGACAACCAAGAGCCACAATAAGGGAGAGAGAACTCCCCCTGTCGGCTTCTCTAGTGACGAGTTTTCTTAAGCGCTCGTTTCCCCAGTCCGAGTGAATAACTCTGCTGCTAAGCATACTAAGCATCAGAGTTATCCATTCGACCAAGCATAATGAGACCACTAAATCACTCAGTGCCTGCCTTATGGCCTCTACTTTCACATTGTTAAAGGCCCCCTGTATATGCAGGAATGCCGCCAAGGTGTATTCCTTGTCTCGCAATCCCCGTTCTATATAACCCACCACATTATGAAGCGCATTCTCAACAGACCTACCCTTAAGATAGGCATGCTGAGCGCCGCTGATGATGCCGGCGTCCATCTTCGTCCTCAGATGTAGATCAATCAGTATTTCTAATGTCTTCAAAAGAAAAGACGATAGGCTGATATGACTAAAATCCTTGGGTTTAGAGTGACCGGTTCTACCTGCCATAGGTATGAAAATAACCCTGACCTCTCTCCACCCTCTAGGAATGTAGACATTTAGCAGACATACCCTTAATAGTCCCACCAGCAATAGGAGTGATGATCCCTGGATATTCTGCAGCATAGCCGGAAATATACCATCTGGTCCTGCCGATTTGTAAGACCCAAAAGTATTAACCGCCCATGTAACCTTATCCAAGGTGATGATATCCCCCACCGCCTCCCTTATCTTACCTCCCGAACCCGATCCAGAAAAGGGGTTACCACACCCCACCTGTTCCCCCGTCCCAGGATCCACACAACCCTGGAAGTAGTCTCTATAAGAAAACAGATTCGGCGCAAGATTCCGTCCATGAGTCGTCCGGTCTCTGAATTAATCCCGGGACTACAGGGTCCTTGGATAAAACAACCCACAACGTTTTTTGTTTCTCATGTAAACTGTGACGTTATATTATTCTGCATTTAAGAGTACGATTTTTTTTTTCAATAATATTTGGCTCAAAAAAAAAAAAAACTGGTTCACCGGCCAAGAAATAATTTTACAAAAACAAAACACACAAAGGCTAATCGTGCTGTTCAGCGGGAAAAATTGCAGGCGATTCACTTTTTAGGCCTTAAAGGTTACCTATTGAATTTTTAGTAAACTTTTACTTATTCCACTCTGCCTTCTTTGAAAAGGTCTTTTAGAATGGTTTTTATTAAATATTTTACAAATTAAAATATTCTATTCTAAGATAAGGCCTGTCGAAATCGTTTTATTGGTAGTAATGTTGGAACGTGTAGCAAGTTTAGTTATTAATTTACTCACTTCGCATTATTAGCAACAACAATTAAACTAGGATAAAGCTTTATTCTTACCTCTTCCAGAAGCCTTTAAAATAGATGCAAGAAGGCAAGGCGTTGGTCTCCAATCACACACCTTGTTAATTAGTAATAAATTTGGAATACGGCTGGAGATCATACGTCTGCAAAAAGGCCTTCTATAAGGCCCCTTAATGACTGAAAAATGAGCGAGCGTTTCGGTACTCTGTATTATACATTGAAACATGACCTATGTCCAAATGCTTCGTTTGTGATGTTTGCTGTATAAACTTAAATAATGTAATTTCGTATATGAAATGCCATAAAATTTAAGTCTTTTAGTCTTTGTACTGTTTTTTCTTGATTGTACTGTTTTTGTATTCAAAAATGTAAAGAGAGATGTTACAAAAAGCCACGTCATCTTTAACATATCTATTCCGCTATATGATCCGGAAACATTCGAACTTCTTAAACCACGCACAATTCCTGTTCTAATCACTATAAGTTCATGCGGTGATTTCCTATCCTTATATGCTCACATAGATCAGTATTTCATCTTGACAGAAAAACAGTGGACCACATGTACATGTCACGAAGCGCATAGAAAAAATGGAGTTGGAATATTACTTTCTCCAGAAGCTAGCTGCGCTTTATTGGAATACAATGCTATCTCTGAACGTATTATCACTGCTAGGATAAACTCTAAGTTTCGCAAGATTTCCATTGTTCAATGATACGCTCCAACAGAACCTGATGACGACAGTGTAAAAGATACTTTTTATGATCAATTAGATTCAGCTATTAGCAAGATTCCTACTGGGGATATAAAGGTTTTCATTGGGGACTTTAACGCGAAAGTTGGAAATAAAAACAACAACCTGCAGTCCGTTATGGGTAGGCATGGTCTGGGAACGGTGAGGAACAACAACGGCGACAGGCTGGTTGACTTTTGTGCTCGAAACCGATTATTTATCGGTGGTACGAAATTCCCCCACAAGGACATACACAAGTATACATGGGTGTGCCCTTCTGGCCGCACACACAATCAAATTGACCACGTTCTGATGAGTAAATTGTTTTTGGGATCCTTAATGGATGTCAAAACCCGTCGGCGAGCGGATATTGATAGTGACCACCGTTTACTCGTGCCAACGTTTCGTTTTAGACCTGCTGCAATTAAACCTAGGGATAGGCCCGTCAAATTTAACACAACACGACTTCTTGATAGTAATATTGCACATATGTATAACGAAAAGTTAAGGACAGTCTTGTTCGAAAACCAACATCAGAACACATGGGCAGTCGTATCGTCTGTTTGCAAGGAAACTGCCAGATCGGTGATTGGAACACAAAACTGCAAGGTTAAGCCGTGGATCAGCGATGAATCTTGGATTGAGATCCAAAACCGTAAACGACTGCACAGCGAACGTATAAACGCAAAAACTCAAGCACAAAAAGAACAAGCAAGATCGCAATATCGACAGTCTTCTCGTCGAGTTCGTAACTTGGTACGCGCGGATCGTGAAAAATATTATAATAGCATTGCTGAACAGGCGGAAAAAGCCGCAAATACAGGCTACTTGCGTGGCGTGTATACGGCCATAAAACAACTAAGTGGAAATAATATTAGAGGTACCATGATTCTAAAAGCAGCCGATGGAACTGAATTAACATCACCCGAACAACAACTTGAGCGATAGCGCGATTTCTTTTCTTTGCAAGCTTCAACAAACCACAACGACCATCAGGAAGATGATACCCTTTTTCTTACAACTCGTCGTAACCCAAAAAGGGACATATCTACAGAGCCACCGTCATGCTCAGAAGTTATTGATGCTTTAAATAGGATGAAAAACAACAAAGCAGCTGGTACGGACAACATTCCTGCTGAACTTTTAAAATATGGAGCTAGTTCTTTAGCACAGTTTCTCACTCCTATCATTCAAGAAGCATGGGCATCGGAATATACATATACCAGATGCATGGAAGGAGGGTATAGTGGTCGCATTACCCAAGAAAGGGGATTTAACGCAATGCAAAAATTGGCGCGGTATAACCATTCTAAACGCCATTGGCAACCCTCATTCTTCATAGAATCCCCTATTGTGGATCAGATATTGCGCGGTGAGCAGGCTGGTTTTAGACAAGGTCGATCGTGTGCTGACCACATTAATACCTTGCGCATTATAATTGAACAGTCCGTTGAGTATAACACCCCTCTTTATTTACTTTTCGTCGATTTTGAACGTGCATTCGACACTATATCCCGAAACTATGTGGTCTGCATTAACCTACAAGGGAATTCCTGATAAAATAGTAACCATGATACGCGAGCTATATAGGGACGCTCAATGTAGGGTACGTTTCAATGGAAATGAGAGCCGGTCATTTGTTCCAGGCACAGGTGTGCGTCAAGGCTGTGTCCTGTCTCCAACGTTGTTTTTGCTACTGCTCGATTGCGTATTGGAACAAACCAACAGAGATGCACCATTCGGTATTCGTTGGACATTGTCTGATTTTTTATATGACATAGACTATGCCGATGACATATGTCTAATGGCCCATCGCTTCTCGGATATAGAAGCTAAACTTACAAGTCTGTCTGTAAACGCCAAAAAAGTTGGTTTAAAAATTAACATAAGTAAAACAAAACTTATGCGCATAGGTACAGATATCGTTACCCCATTAATAATAAATGACCAGCGTATTGAAGATGTGGATGCTTTTTGTTATCTTGGTAGCAAGATAACTAAGGATGGTGGTTCAAATGCTGACGTTACCGATCGCATTAATAAAGCTCGAGTAGCCTTCTTTTCCTTATCTAAAATTTGGCGAAGAAATAATATTTCTCGGAAAACCAAAATCCGCATTTTTAACTGCAGTGTGAAGTCAGTATTACTTTACGGCTGCACCACATGGAGCTTAACGCAAGCCACCATGAGAAAAATTCAAACTTTCATCAACAAATGTCTAAGACAGATCTTTAACATCCACTGGCCAGATCGTATTTCAAATTTGATGTCACTTTCATCAAAATATCTTGGAAAATATTCAATGCCTGTTTTTTTTTTTTTTTTTTTTTTTTTTTTGTTGAAAGATAACAAAATTACCAAAACAACCACAAGTCGTTTGTAAATATGGGTCAAGAAATAACTGACTTACAGTGGACCAAATTTAAAATTTCACAAAAATTTTATTGATTTTTTGGAATTTAGCTTTTTTCAACTTCTTTTTTTTTTAAACCAAACAATGAATTTTCTTAAGTGTTATGACTTATTACGTTAGTTTATTTCAATACGAACATTTTTTGCGACATAGGATCTAGATCGGTGCAAAAATGGCAAAGTTACAGTAGATTAATTGCATTATCCCACTTTTTGATTTTTATCAAATAAAAAATAAAAAAACATTACAGTAAATATACAAAGCTAATGGTGGTAACAATTAATATTAAAAATGGCTTAAAACTGTTGAATGGTTTTGCCTATTGTGATTATTTTCTGGCTCTCGCACAAGGAACCAATAATAGTCGCCCAACATCGCCTCATCATACGCCCCTTGATACCGAAGCTCCATTTCTGGTATTTATTGTTGAAAGCGCTCACCATGCCCGTCACTTTCATCGCCAAGGTTATATAGGAAGAAATTTAAGTGGGAATGCAGAAGGTAAAGATAAATTTGTTCCTTTTTAAGTAAGATATAAAAATTAATATTAATTTAATTCAGGCATATGAGGAGTTGGTTTTGTGAATGATCTGCATATTGAACAGACTTATGACGTCCATTTTGCTTTACCTTGGCTAAGCAAAAATAACAGTCAATGTCGTAGTTCGTAGGTTTACGCCAAATTGTAGAATAATCAAATGGCATATACCGACTGTGGTATAGGAAATTAACATGAGATTCTGAAGGCAAATTGTTTAAACAAAAAATTAAGAAATGCATAGTTTATCAGTTTTCATTTCTTTTATAGCAATTGCGGCCAAGTTATATGCACAGTGCTCGAGCTTTCGCAAGAGCTTTTGTAAGTACTTTGCAAAGAAACAACAACAAATTGTAAGAGCTTTAAAATCTGTTTACATGCATATACATACGTACTTGAACAAATAAACTTTGGCTTAAAAAAATACTAATAAGATAGAAGAGAGAATGAAAAGAACAGCAATATTATTCGCCATTTCATTCAAAAAACGCTATTACCCACACAAACAGTGAAATATCGTAAATTTGTTTATTTAACAATATACAAAAAGATCGACTTAGAAAGTACCTGTTACTTGACAAATTTGGTCACAACTGTGATTCCTGATTTTTCAGTAACAGGGAAATGTCGCTCATCTCTAAACCACATAGTTAAATGAGTTTTGAATGAATTGCATAAAATATTTGGGGTCCAAGATTTCGAAATATTTTCCGGATTGTCTTTAAAATACAGCCAAAATGCATTTTGTAATTGCCTTGAAAAATGTGAAGGCTGCGCAAAACTATAAACTCCACAAGCATAACCAAATAATTTGCAATTGTAAGCTGTCCATAAAAACAATGTCAGCAAAAACAGCAGTGTCGCCAAAAATCTTTAATGAATGGAGCTTTTCACCCTTTTCCATTCTTAGAAATATTTTCTCGCGCATTATTTATATTAGATAGGTAGGTAGGTAGAAAGGCTGGTGTGAAGTCTCCTTCACACCCTCACCCAGAGACCAATATGGTCCATTGTGATGCCTTGTTTATAGATAAATAGCTGAAAAAGAAGGTGAAGAGAAACAGCAAAAGCATTAGAAAAGATAAGGATAGATAAGAAAAGGAAGATCTGACCAAACCCGAGAGAAAAGCCTCACTCAACACAAAACCAATCCGCCCTATGTGCGGGTAGCTCCCAGTCTCCTGCTGCGCAGACAGGCCATCCCCATTACGAATCCTATTAGACTCTTGAGCCCACAGCCCGGGACGTCCCCTAATTCGCCTAGGAATCTGCTGCCCAGCCACCTCAGCCTGCTGCACTGTAGCCTGGGACAGCGGCACAAAATGTGTTCAACCGTCTCCAGCACAACCCGCACATGTCCGACACGTCGGATCCCAACCTCATCCCCATCCTGCCTATCATGCAATGACCCGTGATGATTCCTATTATGGTCCTCACGGAGACCCTACTTCTGCCCAGCAACAACTCCGAGTCGGACTTCCTAAGCACCGGCCACAGCGTCCGTGATACCCGGCAGTCCGTTCGGTTCCCCCAGGCCTTATTGGTCGCGTCCAGAATCCATTCCCTATTATTTTTATTAACATAAGCTTTTTTAGTGATTATATTTACAAAATTCAATGTTTCTAATATTTACAGCTTTCGTTTTTCAAATTCTGCGTTTTTACTTCCTTTACGTTTTGGATTCGATAAAAAGCGAAAAGTGGGTTAATTCACTAAATCTTCTGTAGCTTTGACATTTTTGCACAGAACTTAGGCTCGTTGGGCCCAAAATGTCCGTATCAAAATAAACGAATATCCCATGTAATAAAACATTATACTTTTTATTTGTTTGGTTAAAAAAAAAAAAATAAATTCAAAATTGTTTTTTTTTAATTAATTTTTTTTGCAAAAAATCATAACATTTTTCATAAATTTTGTCCACTGTAACTCTGTCATTTCTTGACCAATGTTTACAAGCGACCCGTGCTTATTTTAGCAATTTTATTGTCTTTCATAAAAACTAAATACATACATAATCCGTTTAACTGTTTTGAAAATATTTCGAAAACTGTTCTACTTTTGGCAATTCTGACTTCATATTCGGATTCAGCGGACAATTTTACATAAAGATTAGGTATCAGATTCATTTGGTCAAAAAACTGTCACGTAGTGTAATTAGAGAGGATGAATTTCTATGGCAAGACATGCAACCAAATTCCATTCAACGCTGACAAATGTTTATGCGAGATTTCACTTATAACGATAACATACAGAAGGGTTGTAACATTGCTGCTGTGGCTGACAGCACGTAAGTGGGCAAAAAAAACTCACAGCTAAACTTAAAAGGATCTGGCCTCCAAAAAAAATCTCCAGATTGTTAACTTAAATTCAACACAATCATTATTAAAGGTCATCAAACATTCTCCACATCTCTTCGGACATCCTACACAGCAATGAGCAACATCAGTGACATCATTTATCCAGAGGAGGTTCAGTTTAAAAGTAGTCACAACAAGGGGTATGATAACCAAATTAAAAATATTTCCGAGATAATTTGACTGATTTGCCATAACAACTAACATATACAATATTACGTTGTAAAGGAATTAAATCAAATCAACAAACTCCACGTCCAGCAGTACGTCAACATACTTCAACTCTAGAATTTGAAGTGTCCATAACTTAAGTTTTTACTTCTAAGATATATAAATAAAACAAATGTAAGGTTGTCACATTTGTAATTTTGTTGAGCATGGCTCAACATGTCCAAACCCTCAAAGAATTTGTTTCAACTGTAATTTCTATTAATATTTTATAATTTTGTTGTTATTAGTATTTTAGTGCAATGTTGTTATTAATTAGTATATAAGAATCACTTTATTCAATAAAGATAGAAATAATAAATCAATTAACTTGAAACGCTGTTTCTCTGCAATAAATCCACAGTAACCAAGTTCCAAGTGCTTGTGTTACTCCTTAGATTATCCTGGCCTTATAACCTTGTTAATCAAAATTTCTTAAAGGTTGAGCAAACTAGGTTTACCTTATTCAGTATTTAATGAATGAAACAACTTACATGTGCCGCACATTTTTAATCCACAAAAATGTTTGATTATATTTATTTTCAACTTAAGTGTAATATGTCTAGCCATGACACTAAACTAATCGAACGATAATGGGAGGAACAAGTTGAGATCGGAACATTTGTTCAAGATGACGAATGATGGTGAGCTTTTAACGCTGTACAGTCTTATGGCAAAATTTCAACTACGCAAATTGATGGTAGAAGTTAGATGTTGACTAGTATGAAAAGGCCATTGTTGATATTGCCACCATTAGAAATTTACTTCAAGTATTCTTAGGTAATGCAAATGTCAACAAAAACGGACAATTCCCAAATTCGAGTACGAAATCAAATATTCGCCCCATTCCTTATATGGGGTGATTCATCGTGAGGTTTGATTGTTAATGTGCTTTTTTACAGATCACGCGTGAATCATATCAAATTGATTTGTCATTTTGTTGCAGTATCGTTTGACAAATCATCATGGAAAGACTCAAACCACACCAGCATCTCCAAATTGTTCAGCTCTATTACGAAAATCAGCGTTCTGTGAGAAATGTTTTTCGTGCGATTTAAGGAACTTACAGTTTTTTATTGCCAACACCATTCGCATATTTGAGTCACAGGCTACATTAGTGGATGATACTCGACCGGTTAGACGTCATCCAGCTCGTAGTGATGTGAATATAGCAGCTGAAGCTGAGAGTGTACGCAAAGACCGTGACGAATCGATTCGTCGTCGTTCTCAGCAGCTTGGCTTTTCTTATTCCACAACTTGGCGTATTTTACGTAAGGATCTCGACCTTAAAGCCCTCTGGGAGGTATACTCTCTATTGCGTTGCGAGTACAATTTCGATGCGAAAGCTAAATGACAACTTTCGCAACATTGTTTGAAAATTAAGCAATACTGGTAATAAAAATCAAAGCTTTTTTATCTGGGGATATGTAAGGTCTGAGATCTTCAGGATTAAGCCAGCTACTATTGACGCTTTGGAAGCCAACATTACTCTTGTTATTCGCGAAGTACCAGTCGTTATGCTCGAACGAGTCGCCCAAAATTGGACCTACCGAATGGGCCACCTCAGACGTATTCATGGCCAACATTTGCATGATATAATTTTCAAACAGTTAATGCCATAAATTATTCTTTTAACCAAAAATAAAAATTTTAAGTTCACTTTGAAATTTATGTGTTTTATTTTACATTATAGATCAAACCTCACGATGAATCACCCAATATATAAAGGCTAAATTGGGGCTGCTGAGCACGAATATGACACTCATTTATTTTTCTCAAAAATCGGTTTCGAGATATTCGCGAAAATTGTGTTTTCTGCATTTGTTTTAGTTTATTTCGAAAAATCTCGACAATTTTTATCGGGATTGCACAAGATTTAAACATTTGCATATATATGTCTCTTCTCTTTAAGCCCATTTCTATACTTTATCGCTCGGATAAAAATTTACTACGCTGCAGGACTTTAAACTTGAAAAAAGGTATTTTAAGTCTTAAACTGTATCTTAAATAATATTTTGTTTCAAATGTAATTTAAAAAATAACGACATATTTAATGAAAACATCCAAATTTAAATTTTAATAAAAACTTCTTATTCAACGCTTCTATTGTATTTATGTTTAATGGAGTATGCTTTCACTTATCGGTCTATTTTAAAATACTGGATGATTTTATAAATGCAGTCACTAAAAACGAATGTCAAGAATAACCTTTTTGCCGTTTAAATAAAGGAACACAATTTATTAAAATATTATTCAATTATTTATTATTTCATTTATTATCTTAATGAATGTACACAACCGTGGCACGACCTTTTCGTTTTACTTCTACGCGCTGACTAACTCTCGCAGTACAGAGTCTGCAGCATGTTGAGAAGATAATACACATTCATTGCGAATGTGTGCGTGACAGCTCGGCCGTTCCTGACAATGGTTCGTCCTCGGGCCATTCTTCATCGTCCAATACAGGGGAGTTTTGGCACCAGCGCCGCATTTTATCAGAGGTATATACCGAACAGAATTTCCGAGAGGAAACCTGCATACCTGGTATGTCTTCTATCAGGTATCTATCGTTGCCAAGGGGTCGGGTGACCACATACGGTCCCTTATACTTTGGCTCAAGCTTCCTTGACTCGCCCGTGGCTGGTGCTTCATTCGCCAAAACAATCAGATCACCTTCACTATACTCAGTTGGTTTGGCATGTCGTTCGTCAAATCTTATCTTCCATTTTTGTTTCTCGCCAGCGGTGTTAGACCTGGCTTCAATGCGTTTTTCACCGGTTCGGACGTCATCATCGGCGTTTGGTAGGTCATCGTGTATAGCAGCAACTATTTTATTCTGGACAACGTCAATCAATTTGAATTCGAAAACTAGTTCGTTTGGGGTGAAACCAGATGTGGTATTCCGCTGAGAGTTAACAGTCCATTGGAGTTCTCTCAGCCTTACGTCCCAATCCTTATCGTTAGTGGTGGATGTTCGCAGATAATTAAGAACTATCTGATTTGCCCTTTCCACCTGACCATTTGCACGTGGTGTTCGTACTGCTGTACTGACGTGGTGGATGTTGTTCTGTTGACAGTATTCCCCAAACATTTTCGACGAGAATGCCGTTCCTCGGTCACTGATGATCATTTTAGGCAGTCCAAAATAGCTCGTGACCTCGTTCAACGTATTGATGACAGGTTGTGACTTTGTTGTTCTAACCGCCCTTACTATCAGGTATTTGCTAAAAGCATCCGAAATGGCTAGGACATAACTGTTTCCCCGTTTGCTCCTAATAAATGGGCCCAGATGGTCAATATGTATTCTTCGAAACGGTATTGGTTCAGGATCACTCACGTACAGGCAACCTTCGGACTTGCCACCTTTTGCCTTATTGTAACAGCAATCTATACATGCTGCTAGGTATTCTTTCACGTATTTACGAGTCCTCGGGAACCAGAAATGTTGATTAATTCGTTGAATCGTCTTCTCGAGACCAAAGTGACCCATATCATCGTGACAAAGTTTCACTATGCGCCATCTTACCGATTTTGGTACAACAAAACGTGGTCCTTTTTCGCTTTTTCGATACAGTCGGTTGTTTAGTAGGATGTACTCAGACCTTATTTGATTTGATTGGGGTGTCGACTGTTCATTAGTTAGAACAGCGACAATTCCCCTTAGAGTGGCGTCCTGCAACTGCATCGTTAACAACCAATCTTCGTTGTCGAGAGTAACCTTCATAATATTATCGTTGAGTTCGTATGGAGGGGTTGTCTCGTCTGGTGATCGACTTAGCGCGTCGACATGAGACATTCGGGATCCCTGACGGTGAACTATTTCGCAATCATAGTCCAAGATTTTCAGAAACCATCTGGCAACTTTTGGTATCAGCTCCTTTTTCACGTTGGCCTTTGCAATGGCCGAACAATCAGTTACCAATTTAAAATGCTTTCCTAAGATATAAACTCGAAATCGTTCCGTTGACTCAACCACGGCTAGCATTTCCAGCTCGTAACTGTGGTACATGGACTCTGCTGGTGTACATTGCCTGCTATAGTAGAATACCGGTCTCCAATTTTTACCATCCGTTGACTGAAGTAAGATACCCGCTATACCAACAGCACTGGCATCCGTATGCACTTGGTGATCAGCGTTTACATCATACAAAGCCAAGACAGGTTTGCTAACCAAAATAGTTATCAGTTGATCAAAGGATTTTTGCTGGGCCTCCTCCCACATAAATTGTTGATTATTCCTCAGCAGCATTGTGAGCGGCTTCGAGATAAGTGAATAATCCTTCACAAACTTTCGAAAAAAACCCGTTAAGCCCAGAAATCTTCGGAGTTCCGTCAGATTGACAGGACGTTCAAAGTTGCGTATAGCGTTCACCTTTTCATCGCCTGGTGTAATGCCATGTTCATTCACAATATGGCCCAGATGAGATATTTCGTTCATCAGGAACCTGCACTTGTCCAATCGTAGCGTGAGGCCATTATCCCTCAAGACTTTTAAAAATTTGTCAAGTTTTTGGACACCCTCATTGAATGTTTTGCTGGGAATAATTACGTCATCAAGATATGCGAGAACCTCTCCAGGCTCCATACATGCTATTAGTTGGTTCATGAGCCTCTGAAAAACTGCGGGGGCATTCACAAGACCAAAGGGCATTCGGTTGTACTCATAGTGCCCATCTGTGGTTACAAAAGCCGTATACTGTCTAGACCTTTCGGACATTTCTATTTGATGGTAACCCATTCTGAGGTCCAGGGACGTGAAAAATTTATTTCCTGCTAGCTGTGCGAATTGTTCATCGAGGTTGGGCATAGGAAAAGGCGTTTTCCTGGTCAAGCGATTTAGAGCGCGATAGTCAACACAAAGTCGGTACTCGCCGCTTTTCTTCTGTGCCAGCACTATGCCAGAAGCATATGGTGACGTTGATGGACGTATAACACCGCCCTCCAATAATTCACCAACCAATTTTTCGACCATGGGTCTTCTGGCAAAAGGTATACGGTATGGTCTTACGTTAATAGGTTCGTCGGATGTGAGTTCCATATCCATCTGAACAACGTTGCATTTTCCCAGTTCGTTCGTTGATTCCGCAAAACATTGAGAATGTGTTGAAATTAAAGCCTGTAGTTGATCTCGACAATCACGAGATATATCTTCTTCCGTCGTTATGGAATAAACGTTCTCAAACCAGCAATCGTTATCTTCAATGACAAATCTTCTTCCCTCGTGACACAAGACGTCACGACCGAGAAGTACATTCTGTGAAATTAATTCATCGGGCACCACCAGCAAATCGACGTTAATATTGTATCCATCCATGAACAGATTTGTATTTACCTTCTCATCGCAGCGAAGTTTGCCGCCGGCGAATCCCTTAAGCACTGCCAAACACTGGCCAAGTTCACCGACATCATTAGCGAATGACTTGCGTATTAGGGAGCGACTGCTACCTGGATCGACAAAAGCGTTTGTAAATAATGTGCCCATTTTAATTGTCTTAATAAGGTCAGAGGAGCGTTTACACTGCTGGGTATCATCCACCTTATTAACTGCTACATTACGAGCGTCAGATTTCCCCTGGGGACAGCTTCCCGTTTGATGGGTGGTACGTTTGCAAATCTCACATCGACTTTTACGTTGTGGCTCCGGGCATTTGTTTGCATAATGCCCCATTTTGTTACAATTAAAGCATTTCAAATTGACCTTGTCTGTCTTAGATGACGTTGTAGGTATCGTTGGTGGTTTTCCTTTTGTCGTGGTTTTGTTGTACTTGGTAACGTTGGGGACACTTCTAGAAATATCGTTGTGTAAACAAAATATCGTTATATCCTGTAGAAGTTCATTACAACATATATAATTGTTAGAAACCTTCATTCTAAGATCACTGTTGTTGATACCGTTTATTATATGTCTGCATATAGCTGGTTCAGAAACATAGCCACGTTTGCCATAAGCCAGCATCCTATAATAATAGTCCCGTGGGGATTCATCGTCGTCCCGTTTCATTCGTGACATGCTAACGTGAACATCTGCTTCATTTAATGCACTTGGAAAATCATTTAAAAATCTGTCGACAAAATCGGACCACGAAACAAAAACTTCCTGAAGCGAGTCTATCCAATATTTAGCTGCACCTTGCATCTTCTGTTGTACTGCGAAAATTACCATTCGGTCACTCCACTGATAAGAACTTTTAAGCAGCTCGACCCGCTGGATAAATTGTCTAGCTCCCAATGACCTCTCAGACGACGGATCAAAATTTGGAAGCAACAAAACAATATCTCGCATATTCGAAAAATTATTACCATCATTACCAAAATGTTGATTCGCGGTCGAGCGCGTTGTCTGGAAACCAGAGACCTCAGGCTGTGTCGAGAAAGTAACATGACGTTGTGGGGTATTATGCAAATATTGCCGAGCACCATAATTCATATTCACTCCATTAAGATTCTGCTGTTTCACGTTGCCATATTGATTGTAATGTCCATTCTGCAACATTGGATCAACATACTGAAGATTCTCATTTCCATTTAACATTGTACTTGAATGGTTTGGTTGTTGAAAAACACTAAAATACGTTGTACCATTCGAAACATTTGATGGTCGGCTGCGATTCTCATAAACATTGTTGCAATTTGATGTTGCCACAGAATTCTGATGGTTAAAAACATTTGATGTCGTCGTTGGTTGTTGTAGCACACTAGTAGGTGCATACATATGAGAGTTCGTATAAACATGTTGCGACGTAGTATGTTGATTTGTCTGCAGCGACGGCAAATTGTATGTTGCCGAAGAGATGACCGTTGGTTGTGTTCGTTGACAGTAATATTCGTGCTCGTTGAGAGACTCAATATTCAAGCCATTATTTCTGTCGAAAGTGTGTAACTGTTGTCGCACCATGTTCTCAGCATGCGTCGGATTCATCGCCGACTGCGTATTTTGCACACTCAAACTTCTGCCAGCAGCACCACACTCGTTACCGTTTATGTGTCTTTCTGCACACCCATCGTTGTATGTGTGGCCTGTAGCTGTTGATACACATGCATTACCTTGCTGTTGAGACGTTGAAAAGTACGTTACATTTTGAGAGACTGGCGTCGTCTTGTTTGCCATGCACGATTCTGCGTGATTTTGTTGTATTGCATCATCTAATACAATACTTTGTTGTGGTGAAGACATCGTTGTGGGAGTGAATCTTGACTTTCGGGTATCGTCCAGTGCCTTTTCCAGCAGTTCAATCCTTTTATACAGACTCGATTCAGGTACCTCCTGAAAGCTCTGGAACTGCTCTTCGTTGCACTGATCATTTAATCGTGCGATTAAGTCCTTCCGTTTTCCCGAAGTTGACAAACCGGCCTTTCTGCACTTTTCACGTAGTGCATCAAGCTTCATACCGTTCAAATTAGGCATTATTGTTAGATTCATACACGACGTAGACGTTTCTCGATTTAGGTAATATCCCACTTCTGAAAATGTCAAGAATAACCTTTTTGCCGTTTAAATAAAGGAACACAATTTATTAAAATATTATTCAATTATTTATTATTTCATTTATTATCTTAATGAATGTACACAACCGTGGCACGACCTTTTCGTTTTACTTCTACGCGCTGACTAACTCTCGCAGTACAGAGTCTGCAGCATGTTGAGAAGATAATACACATTCATTGCGAATGTGTGCGTGACACGAATGCGTTGACAAAGCATCACAAATAAAAACAATGCACAAATTTTGCAACGGTTGTTCAGTGACTGCGGTTGCTACCATGCAATAATCAACTCAAGGTATGGTTGACAGAAGACTAGACGAGACAGCTCAGTCTATCAATTCTATTCCTTTCAATGTTGCGTTACAACACTGAGTTTATGATGTCAGCCACTGTCCCGCTTTTGTTATTTTAATAACGTTTGAAATTTCTAAATAGTATTTAAATATGTAACTATTCACTGGATAACTCTTGGTTTGCTTGTGGTGTGTCGAAATTTATAAAAAAGTGTCCGAAGAAAGATGACCAAAAAGTTTTTTGAGTCTTATAAATTTAACTTTCGGTTCTAAGCCAGACTTGCCAACAAGTCATGGACTCCAAACGTGTTTTGTAAAATTAACTCAATTGCTATTTCCGCATTACCAAAGTGCAAGTCGGAAAAAATGGCTACGTTATTTATCGAGATATAAAATCAATTCCCAAAGCGAAAAGCTCCAGTAACATCAGATAATGAAAACGAAAATTTAAATCTGAGTTTTAATTCTACAGGTGATTCAAATATTTAACTATGAGTCGAAGCGCACTTACAGCCGTATTCATAACAAAAAGTTAGCCACAGTTTGTACACTACGTACAACGAGCTGCTAACTAGAATGCCGATTAAGCTTAGCAGCTTGTTAGCACAGAGTTTATTAATAACAAATTTTATCCGTCTGCTAACTTTTAATAAATCAACTCTGATTATTAATGATGCCACATTATAATACTGAAAAATGCAACACATTTTGCATTAATCATCGCTGGTTTTGCCTTTTCATTTAATTTTTTTTTTTATTTTCCCTCTTTATATAAAAATTTTAAATGTTTTTATATTAAAATATATTTAAAAAAGGACTCTAAACTAAAAAAAAACAGTGTATTAAAAAAAAAACAAACAAAATTATTCAACATAAAACAGCTGTTTATCACAAGTTGGAAAACGTTTGGCAGCTTGTTGACAAGAGTTTAGCAAATCGTTAGCCAGAGTTTGGTAAGTGTATTATGAATAAACTTTGTGCTAACTTCATGCCAAATTTTCGTTATGAATACGGCTGTTAATGTTTTTTTTTATATAAATTTATTTAATCCAATTATTTATGCTTATAAACTATAAATAACCAAAATAGTCTAAATGATGTTTATTATTATACATAGTCCCATATTCGGGCACTCGAGTACAATGTATATATGAATTAATAACATATTTTCTAATTGGGTATTATTTTTGATATGAAAAATATTTTTATATAATTTATGTAAAGAAAAATTTGTTTTTGACAAAAAAAACCTTACTTTTATATAAAACTAACATCCAGTTCATCGATTTCGAACGTTAACGTTCGCATAGAAAATTACATTTAAAGCAGCAACAACATTTTAAAATTTGTTTTTGTTTTAAATGTTATTTTCTATGCGAACGTTAACGTTCGAAATCGTTGAACAGGCAGTAAGACTAAAAGTGTTATAGCGCACTTAATGATTTACGGCGTGACTAACTTGTTAAAAGAGAATTCAGAATTGCTGGCTTTACGTTTGAAAGAAACAGCGAACTAATTACAAATATGATGAAAGACTTTTATGCCATATGTGTACACACCTTCAAGTTGATGTTTCAGAGTTCTCCTCAACACTATCTCCTGAACGCGTTGAATATTTGCTTCAATAATTACAGAACGTCGTCTTCCGCTTCGTGGAAGATCCCCCACTGAGCCTTGTTCCTGAAAACTTATCACTAAGCGTCGAATCATTGATTCGGAGGGTAAATTCCGCACATTTAAATGAGGGCGATAGGCTCGTTGAGTTTGAATTATTGATCGATGATGTTCAAAATAAAGTTCTATGATTTTGGTTCGCTGGATAACGTAACCTTCCATAATTAATCTTACAGATTTATTTTACAAGTCCTAAAAAGAAAAAAAAGTTATTAATTTTTCAAATCCCCTTGCGACTTTTGCGCCACCCTGTATATTTTTGTAACAAGGTAGAATTTGCGTGATTCAAAAATCAGTTCTTCACATTATTAGATATAGCCTTATAAATTGCAAAAAACGCGTATATCTCAAAAACGCTTCCTGAAAAATAAATGAATGCCATATTCGTGCTTATATTAGAAATCATCTAATTTTTGAGGTTATGGCAAAAAATTAAAACTGTGAACCAGTGTTATCGGCGCAAACAATTGCGTTCAAGATTGATTTCAGTTTAATAATTTAATTAATATAAAACTTCATATTTATTTAAAAATTATTATTTATTATTATCAAAGTTGTTTGTGGGAATACTATTATTTATTAAAAGATTTTGTTTGTTGTGCTTAATTCCCTTTTTAAATAATTGATAAAAATATACTGAAATTTATTGTTGGAGGATAAGCTGTTCCTATGCGCATTTCACTGGTTGCTTAGGCCAGATCATCAGGAAACCATCTCCTAAATAATTTTAGAAAAGCCAAAGCTATCAGCAAACAAAACTACAGAGGGAATGAGAATTACCTACAAACACTCAAAAAGTCTTGTTTGCAACGATATCAAAGCTTAAACAAAATACCAAACAATAAATCAGTGTTGAGTTTTTATCTTTTTTACATTTCCCGCTACAATTAGTTAGAATTCTCCCAACATTAATTGTAGTTGTAAATGGGTAAAGAAAAAACATATTAAAAACAAAAACAAAGTGCTTTTATTGTTTTCGCAAGAAATCAAAATAAAAACAATTTGCCAGTTCAGTTTTTTATGCACGTGCACTTGCTAAAATTTATTATCAAAGTTGTTTGTGGGAATACTATTATTTATTAAAAGATTTTGTTTGTTGTGCTTAATTCCCTTTTTAAATAATTGATAAAAATATACTGAAATTTATTGTTGGAGGATAAGCTGTTCCTATGCGCATTTCACTGGTTGCTTAGGCCAGATCATCAGGAAACCATCTCCTAAATAATTTTAGAAAAGCCAAAGCTATCAGCAAACAAAACTACAGAGGGAATGAGAATTACCTACAAACACTCAAAAAGTCTTGTTTGCAACGATATCAAAGCTTAAACAAAATACCAAACAATAAATCAGTGTTGAGTTTTTATCTTTTTTACATTTCCCGCTACAATTAGTTAGAATTCTCCCAACATTAATTGTAGTTGTAAATGGGTAAAGAAAAAACATATTAAAAACAAAAACAAAGTGCTTTTATTGTTTTCGCAAGAAATCAAAATAAAAACAATTTGCCAGTTCAGTTTTTTATGCACGTGCACTTGCTAAAATTTATTATCAAAGTTGTTTGTGGGAATACTATTATATATTAAAAGATTTTGTTTGTTGTGCTTAATTCCCTTTTTAAATAATTGATAAAAATATACTGAAATTTATTGTTGGAGGATAAGCTGTTCCTATGCGCATTTCACTGGTTACTTAGGCCAGATCATCAGGAAACCATCTCCTAAATAATTTTAGAAAAGCCAAAGCTATCAGCAAACAAAACTACAGAGGGAATGAGAATTACCTACAAACACTCAAAAAGTCTTGTTTGCAACGATATCAAAGCTTAAACAAAATACCAAACAATAAATCAGTGTTGAGTTTTTATCTTTTTTACATTTCCCGCTACAATTAGTTAGAATTCTCCCAACATTAATTGTAGTTGTAAATGGGTAAAGAAAAAACATATTAAAAACAAAAACAAAGTGTTTGCTGATAGCTTTGGCTTTTCTAAAATTATTTAGGAGATGGTTTCCTGATGATCTGGCCTAAGCAACCAGTGAAATGCGCATAGGAACAGCTTATCCTCCAACAATAAATTTCAGTATATTTTTATCAATTATTTAAAAAGGGAATTAAGCACAACAAACAAAATCTTTTAATAAATAATAGTATTCCCACAAACAACTTTGATAATAAATTTTAGCAAGTGCACGTGCATAAAAAACTGAACTGGCAAATTGTTTTTATTTTGATTTCTTGCGAAAACAATAAAAGCACTTTGTTTTTGTTTTTAATATGTTTTTTCTTTACCCATTTACAACTACAATTAATGTTGGGAGAATTCTAACTAATTGTAGCGGGAAATGTAAAAAAGATAAAAACTCAACACTGATTTATTGTTTGGTATTTTGTTTAAGCTTTGATATCGTTGCAAACAAGACTTTTTGAGTGTTTGTAGGTAATTCTCATTCCCTCTGTAGTTTTGTTTGCTGATAGCTTTGGCTTTTCTAAAATTATTTAGGAGATGGTTTCCTGATGATCTGGCCTAAGCAACCAGTGAAATGCGCATAGGAACAGCTTATCCTCCAACAATAAATTTCAGTATATTTTTATCAATTATTTAAAAAGGGAATTAAGCACAACAAACAAAATCTTTTAATAAATAATAGTATTCCCACAAACAACTTTGATAATAAATTTTAGCAAGTGCACGTGCATAAAAAACTGAACTGGCAAATTGTTTTTATTTTGATTTCTTGCGAAAACAATAAAAGCACTTTGTTTTTGTTTTTAATATGTTTTTTCTTTACCCATTTACAACTACAATTAATGTTGGGAGAATTCTAACTAATTGTAGCGGGAAATGTAAAAAAGATAAAAACTCAACACTGATTTATTGTTTGGTATTTTGTTTAAGCTTTGATATCGTTGCAAACAAGACTTTTTGAGTGTTTGTAGGTAATTCTCATTCCCTCTGTAGTTTTGTTTGCTGATAGCTTTGGCTTTTCTAAAATTATTTAGGAGATGGTTTCCTGATGATCTGGCCTAAGCAACCAGTGAAATGCGCATAGGAACAGCTTATCCTCCAACAATAAATTTCAGTATATTTTTATCAATTATTTAAAAAGGGAATTAAGCACAACAAACAAAATCTTTTAATAAATAATAGTATTCCCACAAACAACTTTGATAATAAATTTTAGCAAGTGCACGTGCATAAAAAACTGAACTGGCAAATTGTTTTTATTTTGATTTCTTGCGAAAACAATAAAAGCACTTTGTTTTTGTTTTTAATATGTTTTTTCTTTACCCATTTACAACTACAATTAATGTTGGGAGAATTCTAACTAATTGTAGCGGGAAATGTAAAAAAGATAAAAACTCAACACTGATTTATTGTTTGGTATTTTGTTTAAGCTTTGATATCGTTGCAAACAAGACTTTTTGAGTGTTTGTAGGTAATTCTCATTCCCTCTGTAGTTTTGTTTGCTGATAGCTTTGGCTTTTCTAAAATTATTTAGGAGATGGTTTCCTGATGATCTGGCCTAAGCAACCAGTGAAATGCGCATAGGAACAGCTTATCCTCCAACAATAAATTTCAGTATATTTTTATCAATTATTTAAAAAGGGAATTAAGCACAACAAACAAAATCTTTTAATAAATTATTATTTATTTTTAAAAATTTAAGGGATTTGAATATTCTCGAAGTGGAAACCCAACTCGTAATGTACTGGAAGAGTGTTTGGCTTCATTAGACAATGGTAAATTTGGACTAACTTTTTCATCTGGGTTAGGGGCGTCAAGTGCTGTTTTAACAATGCTTTCTTCTGGTGATCATATTGTCGTTGGTGATGATGTATATGGTGGTACAAATCGTTTGATAAGGTAATTTATATAATTTTGCACAATTTAAAACATCAGTTTTTTTAAGAGGACATTAATTTGAAATTAAAAATATAATTACTAAAAATTTATTTTTTTTATGAAAAAAGAAACTTTTTTTATGAAAAAAGAAACTTTTTTTGGTTTTATACTACCAAGCCAATACAAAAGTATTTTCATATTTACCTTATACATAAATATATTGGGCGTTAAAAAAACACTAAAATTATTTCAGTATAGCAAACAAATGCATTAGATTTCCTTTTGGTCAACAAGAAATAATATGAAGGTGTTGAACCAAAAAACATATGTTAAAATACCAAAAAGAACCGTAAATTTCTTTGTGCAACAAGCCAAATTTACACAGACTTTTAACCCTCTACTGCATATGCAGCCATATATGGCTTTTCAATTTTAAATGTACATTCTCAACAAAAATTAACAGTTACGAAAAATAAAAGTTTTTGAAAAACATAAGTACCCTTTGTGATTATGAGACGGATGTTGTTTTCTCTGTTATTTACTTAGGTGCATAGAAAACCTCAGTCTTGTTTATTAGTACGCGTGGTCACTTCGTATAATGAAAATATATAAAAGAAAACACATATTTTTTAAATTACAAGTAAGTTGGTATGCTTATATAATTTTTTTTTATAGAATAAATAGCTTTGTGAATAGTGTTTATGTGAATATTTTTCAATTGTGCATGTAGAACTCGTAAAATCACGCATTTTTTAAAACAGCCAAATATGGCCTCTCATGCATTCACAGATAAATTCGTCCAAATTTTCCGTGCCATATTTGGCTTCTCATGCATTTACAGCTAAACATTACGGTACCTGCTTCCCCCCACCTTAATTATGCCATTTAAAAAAATAATTTAAAAATAAAAAAATTAATTGGTAGCTGGATCATAATGCATGCAGTAGAGGATTAATTTTTTTAAAAATGAATGCTGCAAAAAATAAAATCAAAATTCAAAAAATATAAAAAATAGACGGATTGCAAAATTCAAAAAATAATAGATTATTTAGCAGATAATCGAAAATAAACTCTAATGAAAGTGTCTGTTATTTTGCGTCTGTGATTATGCACTTGTTGGTAAAATGTATGTTCACGTCAACTAGTGCAAAACTTCGCATTTTCACATTTTTTCAAGACTAATAATTGTGACGTGAATTATATAATATTAAATAGTATTTTGTGCGACTTAATTTTCTAGAAACAATAAAAACAAAATTAATTCCAACATCTACTGGAAAAATATTTAAATAGAACTCTTTATTTAGTTTAAGCACAACGTAAATTTTTCAACATACAGCGGTTGCGAGGCCTATTACGAGGCCTAATTAACATATGTCAAGAATAACCTTTTTGCCGTTTAAATAAAGGAACACAATTTATTAGAATATTAGTCAATTATTTATTATTTCATTTATTATATCTTTAATGAATGTACGCGACCGTGGCACGACCTTTTCGCTTTACTTCCACGCGCTGACTGCCTCTCACAGTACAGAGTCTGCAGCATGTTGAGAAGATAATATACATTCATTGCGAATGTGTGCGTGACAGTTCGGCCGCTCCTGACAATGGTTCGTCCTCGGGCCATTCTTCATCGTCCAATACAGGGGAGTTTTGGCACCAGCGCCGCATTTTATCAGAGGTATATACTGAACAGAATTTCCGAGAGGAAACCTGCATACCTGGTATGTCTTCTATCAGGTATTTATCGTTGCAAAGGGGTCGGGTGACCACATACGGTCCCTTATACTTTGGTTCAAGCTTCCGTGACTCGCCCGTGGCTGGTGCTTCATTCGCCAAAACAATCAGATCACCTTCATTATATTCAGTTGGTTTGGCATGTCGTTCGTCAAATCTTATCTTCCATTTTCGTTTCTCGCCAGCGGTGTTAGACTTGGCTTTAATGCGTTTTTCACCGATTCGGACGTCAGCATCGGCGTTGGGTAGGTCATCGTGTATAGCACCAACTATTTTATTCTGGAAAACGTCAATCAATTTGAATTCGAAAACTAGTTCATTTGGGGTGAAACCAGATGTGGTATTTCGCTGAGAGTTAACAGTCCATTGGAGTTCTCTCAGCTTTAGGTCCCAATCCTTATCGTTAGTGGTGGATGTTCGCAGATAATTAAGAACTATCTGATTTGCCCTTTCCACCTGACCATTTGCACGTGGTGTACGTACTGCTGTACTGACGTGGTGGATGTTGTTCCGTTGACAGTATTCCTCAAACATTTTCGACGATAATGCGGTTCCTCGGTCACTGATGATCATTTTAGGCAGTCCAAAATAGCTCGTGACCTCGTTTAACGTATTGATGACAGGTTGTAACTTTGTTCTAACCGCCCTTACTATCAGGTATTTGCTAAAAGCATCCGAAATGGCTAGGACATAACTGTTCCCCCGTTTGCTCTTAATAAATGGGCCCAGATGGTCAATATGAATTCTTCGGAACGGTATTGGTTCAGGATCACTCACGTACAGGCAACCATCGGACTTGCCACCCTTTGCCTTATTGTAACAGCAATCTATACATGCTGCTAGGTATTCTTTCACGTATTTACGAGTCCTCGGGAACCAGAAATGTTGATTTATTCGTTGAATCGTCTTCTCGAGACCAAAGTGACCCGTGTCATCGTGACAAAGTTTCACTATGCGCCATCTTACCGATTTTGGTACAACAAAACGTGGTCCTTTTTCGCATTTTCGATACAGTCGGTTGTTTAGTAGGATGTACTCAGACCTTATTTGATTTGATTGCGGTGTCGACTGTTCATTAGTTAAAACAGCGACAATTCCCCTTAGAGTGGCGTCCTGCAACTGCATCGTTAACAACCAATCTTCGTTGTCGAGAGTAACCTTCATAATATTATCGTTGAGTTCGTATGTAGGGGTTGTGTTATCTGGTGATCGACTTAGCGCGTCGACATGAGACATTCGAGATCCCTGACGGTGAACTATTTCGCAATCATAGTCCAAGATTTTCAGAAACCATCTGGCAACTTTTGGTATCAGCTCCTTTTTCACGTTGGCCTTTGCAATGGCCGAACAATCAGTTGCCAATTTAAAATGCTTTCCTAAGATATAAACTCGAAATCGTTCCGTTGACTCAACCACGGCTAGCATTTCCAGCTCGTAACTGTGGTACGTGGACTCTGCTGGTGTACATTGCCTGCTATAGTAGAATACCGGTCTCCAATTTTCACCATCTGTTGACTGAAGTAAGATACCTGCTATACCAACAGCACTGGCATCCGTATGCACTTGGTGATCGGCGTTTACATCATACAAAGCCAAAACAGGTTTGCTAACCAAAATAGTATCAGTTGATCAAAGGATTTTTGCTGGGCTTCCTCCCACATAAATTGTTGATTATTCTTCAGCAGCATTGTGAGCGGCTTCGAGATAAGTGAATAATCCTTCACAAACTTTCGAAAAAAACCCCGTTAGGCTCAGAAATCTTCGGAGTTCCGCCAGATTGACAGGACGTTAAAAGTTGCGTATAGCGTTCACCTTTTCATCGCCTGGTGTTCATTCACAATATGGCCCAGATGAGATATTTCGTTCATCAGGAACTTGCACTTATCCAATCGTAGCGTGAGGCCATTCTCCCTCAAGACTTAAAATTTTGTCAAGTTTTTGGACACCCTCATTGAATGTTTTGCTGGGAATAATTACGTCATCAAGATATGCGAGAACTTCTCCAGGTGCCATACATGCTATTAGTTGGTTCATGAGCCTTTGAAAAACTGCGGGGGCATTCACAAGACCAAAGGGCATTCGGTTGTACTCATAGTGCCCATCTGTGGTTACAAAAGCCGTATAATGTCTAGACCTTTCGGACATTTCTATTTGATGGTAACCCATTCTGAGGTCCAGGGACGTGAAAAATTTATTTCCCGCTAGCTGTGCGAATTGCTCATCGAGGTTTGGCATAGGAAAAGGCGTTTTCCTGGTCAAGCGATTTAAAGCGCGATAGTCAACACAAAGTCGGTACTCGCCGCTTTTCCTCTGTGCCAGCACTATGCCAGAAGCATATGGTGACGTTGATGGACGTATAATATCGCTCTCCAATAATTCACCAACCAATTTTTCGACCATGGGTCTTCTAGCAAAAGGAATACGGTATGGTCTTACGTTAAAAGGTTCGTCGGATGTGAGTTCCACATCCATCTGAACAACGTTGCATTTTCCCAGTTCGTTCGTTGATTCCGCAAAACATTGAGAATGCGTTGAAATTAAAGCCTGTAGTTGATCTCGACAATCACGAATAAATGTTCTCAAACCAGCAATCGTTATCTTCAATAACAAATCTTCTTCCCTCATGACACAAGACGTCACGACCGAGAAGTACGTTCTGTGAAATTAATTCATCGGGCACCACCAGCAAATCGACGTTAATATTGTATCCATCTATGAACAGATTTGTATTTACCTTCTCATCGCAGCGAAGTTTGCCGCCGGCGAATCCATTAAGCACTGCCAAACACTGGCCAAGTTCACCGACATCCTTAGCGAATGACTTGCGTATTAGGGAGCGACTGCTACCTGGATCGACAAAAGCGTTTGTAAATAATGTGCCTATTTTAATTGTCTTAAAAAGGTCAGAGGAGCGTTTACACTGCTGGGTATCATCCACCTTATTAACTGCTACATTACGAGCGGCAGCTTTCCCCTGGGGACAGTTTCCCGTTTGATGGGTGGTACGTTTGCAAATCTCACATCGACTTTTACGTTGTGGCTCCGAGCATTTGTTTGCATAATGCCCCATTTTATTACAATTAAAGCATTTCAAAATGATCTTGTCGTTCTTAGATGACGTTGTAGGTATCGTTGGGGGTTTTCCTTTTGTCGTGGTTTTGTTGTACTTAGTAACGTTGGGGACACTTCTAGAAATATCGTTGTGTAAACAAAATATCGTTATATCTTGTAGAAGTTCATTACAACATATATAATTGTTAGAAACCTTCATTCTAAGATCACTGTTGTTGATACCGTTTATTATATGTCTGCATATAGCTGGTTCATATAGCCACGTTTGCCATAAGTTAGCATCCTATAATAATAATCCTGTGGGGATTCATCGTCGTCCCGTTTCATTCGTGACATGCTAACGTGAACATCTGCTTCATTTAATGCACTTGGAAAATCATTTAAAAATCTGTCGACAAAATCGGGTCACGAAATAAAAACCTCTTGAAGCGAGTCTATCCAATATTTAGCTGCACCTTGCATCTTTTGTTGTACTGCGAAAATTACCATTCGGTCACTCCACTGATAAGAACTTTTAAGCAGCTCGACCCGCTGGATAAATTGTTTATCCTAATGACCTCAGACGACGGATCAACATTTGGAAGCAACAAAACAATATCTCGCATATTCGAAAAATTATTACCATCATTACCAAATTGTTGATTCGCGGTCGAGCGCGTTGTCTGGAAACTAGAGACCTCAGGCTGTGTCGAGAAAGCAACATGACGTTGTGGGGTATTATGCAAATATTGCTGAGCGCCATAATTCATATTCACTCCATTAAGATTCCGCTGTTTCACGTTGCCATATTGATTGTAATGTCCATTCTGCAACATTGGATCAACATACTGAAGATTCTCATTCCCACTTAACATTGTACTTTGTAATATCGCAAATATTTTTTTTTGTTTATTAAAAGGAGTTTGTTCTTATTCGCTAGCAAAAGTTATAATTCTTTGCAACTTTCGTGCATATTTACATTATTGGTACTTTCTTCATAATAATGTCCATTAGGGAGATCTTATTTCATTTACTTTTACCCAACACTGTCGAATTTTCTCACATTCATTTTGATCATACATATATTATTATCACTCAGTTCTTCTTTATTACGGAGATAATGCATTTTTTTCGGATATCATGTAAGTTCATGCACATGATAACATACATGATAACAAGAGTAATTGAAAACAGTTTTTTTTTACACGTACTCTGGTTCAAGTTTTTTTGAGTTTTTTTTTTTTTTGTTAAAAGTCAATAATTAATGCGCAAAAGAAGGGAAAAACAAGTAATATCAATCACTAAATCAAGTCTTTCTAAATGTGGTCATTGAACAGTAAAGATTAACTAGTGGAAAAAAAAATTTTTTTTAGAAAATAATCGAAGAAGAATTAAAATATATTTAAGAAAACGTGTTACACAATTAAAGTTTCCAGAAGCGTATTACGGTTTAATAAAACCTTGTATTAAACTTTAAAAAAAAAAAACAACATACATCCAGTAAAGTCTTGATTGGAGTTATTAAGTCTTAAGAAAATTTCATATATTTTAATTACTAAAATAAACCAGCTGCAATTACATACGAAGGTAAATATTAATTTCTATAGAATTTTCTAGTCAAATTTATAAGTGTATTTTGTGCATAGGATTTCAAACACTCGAGGTGGTTTCTCTTAGGACTGGTGGTCGAACCACTTGTCCATGTCACAACTCTCGAGAGGTATAACGAGAGCTATAACCATGTAATAAAACCTCTGATAGTTTGACAGCGTAGTTATTTCAACCACCGAACTTCCGAAATATTATGTAATAATTGGGCACATGGTTTGGGACGAGTGTACACAGAGCGTAAAAATAACGAAAGCCTAATTATCCTTCAGTGAAAACAGTGGAAATATACCAAATCTAGTTAAGAGCATTGCCTAACTAAATTTAACCCCAAATTATCAACCAATACCCAAAATTTCCTAATCAAGTTAAATCTAATCTAACAAAAATTTCCTAAATTTAATACCACAATAATGCCTTACCCTTATAAATTAATTTCGTTTAATATATAAATCTATGAACGAACACATTTTTCCGTATAACAAATATTAACACAATTTTAGTAATCAACCCCCTAAATAACTATATTACCATTATTAACTCCATAACGTTTTATTTCCTATTTCATGAATTATATTAATATAGATTCCTAACTAAAAACTACAACAATTAAATAAAAAAAAAAATGTCTACTTCCTATTTTAAAAATATTCAAAAATATAACAGTTTAAATCTTATAAGATTTTAATTTTTATTTACTAATATAACATTTAATTCCCTAATCACAAGCTCTTAACATTACCTCTTACATATAAATATTCACGTAAACATTTATCATTAACATACTTGGTTTACATAGTTGTTGTCAACATCAATTCCACCAAAAGCAGAAGGCCTTCGGCAGCGATGGAATCAAACCAAAAATAAAAATTCTGTAAGTTGTACATATTTTCTTTTCTTTTTGACTTACATTTTATATGCTATGTACGTATATTTATTTGTAATGTACTTTCGAGTTTCGTTTCTTAATATTAGCACTCAGAAAGCTTTAACTATTTTTTTTAATAGAATAACAATAACAAAGACATTATATAGCATTATACTTACTTGAATAAAGAGAAATATGAATTGATCAAACTCTTAATAAGAGCCGAATGGACTCATCAATACAAAAAGCTTAAAATTTCTTTGTTATTTGTTCTTGCTATTTTTTTTTATAATTACTAAGATTTATATACATACATTTTTTTTTGTTAATGATCGTTAGGATTAAAAATTGTTTCTAAATAAATATACTGAAACTAAAAGAATGAGAAAATAAATCTTTTGATGTGATACTTCAGGGTCGTAGGTAAGAGTAGGTGTGTTAGGGGTTTTTCATAATTATTTAAGCCTGGAAAGACTATGAGAGGGTTAAGGGGCAGCAGCATTTTCATCTGTCTGCATAATAGAGAACAAAACACTAATGTTTGGTGGAAGGAAGTTAATAGTTTTATTTCTTGTGTTTTTGTCAAGGGCATTCAAACGCACGTATTTTTTTTGTAACTTGATTTTAAGGCTGAACCAAGAACCCCGCCCAAAACTACTGAACAGGCTAGTCTGCAAGACTTGCGTGAAGTTCAAAGCCAAGATCCACTTAATAATTTTCTTTTCGACAGAACCTATTTCTATCTAAGTATACTCGGGAAAACAGACAATTGTGACACCAAGTCGAAAATCAAAAAAAAAGTTGTAACAAAGAATGGCGCCCAACGTGGGGCCCAAGGTCATCTGAAATTTTAATTTGTTGTAAGACAAATGTTTAAAATAACATCTTAGTTTTTTTTTTATGGCTGATTTTGGGACTCATATATATTTGAAAACATCTTATTTAACCAATAAATTTTAACCAGGAAATTAAAGATTTATTACTTAAGAAGTAATTTTCAGGAATTATATTGCATAGTGTATCGTGTAATTTGGCTTAGCCAAGAATGTAAAAACTTAGTGTGCATGGATGGAATCATTGTATATATGGAATTGATATTATTCTTGTACAATCCACTATGAATTTTAAGTTTTTTCATTCCTTAATGTTAGTGAGATAGTTTCTTAGAATGTACTTCAGGGGTGATTAATCTATTAGGGAATTGTCAGATTGGTTTGAAGGCTAAAAGTTCGGAATTACGTATTTGATGTGGGAACTAATAACTCAAAACGTCCACTTTTAAAATTCAAAATTTGTCTGTCCATTTCATATTAGATTATTAAAACCGAAACGTCTACTTCTCATTAGTTTTGTTTTGTTATAATTTCATAAAACACACATAACCTTACTGAAAACTCAATGAAGTATCACACGTAATAATAGAGAGCTTAGAAAAAAACTTAGAGTATTATTTTAAAATGTCGCTCGTTCATAGCAATGAAAATTTAACATCTGTAGTAGAAGGGGATAGGAATCAAACATGTTCCATTTGTGGAAAAGATTACGAGATTGACGATGTCATTGTGTCAACTCCATGTGATCACATTTTCCATAAAGACTGTATAATCAATGTCCTTAAGACAACTCAAGCTTGTAGTATTTGTGGCAAAGCCTGTAGACAGACAAAGCTTAAATCGCACAATATTTTGTCAGGTACGGAAAGTCACAAATTACCGAATAGTGACAATAATGAGAGTCGTGGGGCTATACCAAAAGTCCCTCATCAATCTCAAGTTAAGGGGTTTAAGCCCATACGTAATTTAAATTTTAATCAGCAAACGCCTAGAGTAGACAATATTCCTAATCGGAGAATGTCGGTGGATAATTTATTAAATATTTCGCAAGGTAATGTGAGTAACCAAAATGCTCCGTTCAATGTTAGTAATCAAAATATTAGTGATAATACCCTACAAGCCCTTATAAACGAGGCAGTTAGAATACAATTGGCTTCAATTAATCTAGGTTCGAATACAAATTTCAGGCCAGGTAATGGTAATATTAACCAAGTCAACCCTAATCGTGATTTTCAGAATGATGACAATAGGTCTAATCATAGCAGAAACTTTTCGCTCCGAATTAACCCTAATCGCCATAATTTTAGTAGACAAAACCAGTATCAACACTTTGAGAATTCTACGGAAAAGATATCGAACATTATGTCTGGTTGGCATATTAAGTTTAGTGGACAAGATGAAGAGGGATTGTCAATTGATAATTTTATATACAGGGTACAGTCACTCACGAATCAAAGCTTGCGGGGAGACTTTGATGTGTTGTGTAGACATATACACTTGCTTTTCTCTGGCAAAGCTATGGACTGGTTCTGGCGCTTTCACAGGACAGCTCAAAGGTTTGATTGGGACACACTGTGTACTGAACTTAGAAATCAGTTTCGTGACCGACGTACTGATTTTGACCTAAGGGAGCAAATCAGACGTAGGAAACAGAAAATTGGTGAGAAATTCGATTCATTTTATGATTCCATTTTGCAAATAACGGACAGGTTACAGACACCTATTTCGGATTTTGAATTAATCGAAATCTTGAAACGTAATTTAAATACTGAGGTCAGGAAGGAACTTTTACATTTCGAAATTGTTTCAATATCTCAATTAAGAGAGTATGTATGAAAACATGAAATTCTAGAGGAAGAGCTAGATAATCGCAAATTCAATAGAAATTTTATGGCGCGAAAGGTTGTGTCAGAAATTGATTCCGAATCTGTTTTGGAAAACACGCCAAATTTAATTGAGGAAATAAGTGAAGTTAGCTGCTGGAACTGTGCGCAAAAAGGTCATCGTTTTGAAGAGTGCTTAGGAGACAGGAAAATATTTTGTTATGGGTGTGGAGCACCAAACATTTTTAAACCAAATTGTCCAAAATGTAATAAGTTTTCAAAAAACTACTCAGCGCAGTACCAACCCAAGCAATACCAATCGAAAGCAACTCAGATGTAAAATCGACTGCATGTCAAACTTATTCAGATTCTTAATTGATCGAATCAAACAATATTTCCAGACATTTTAAACCGTACCATATTAGATTACGGGAATACCAAAAAGTTAGATCTAGAATTTTTAATGAGGAACTTTCCATAACGGCTAATGATAAGAAAACTAGAAGAAGTACTTTAAGATTGCGAGAATTTTGGAAGAAAATTATTAGAAATCGTAAACACATATGCTCTGCCATTATATCACGGGAACACCATTGTGATATAAGACCTTTTACCACAGTACGTATTTTCGATAAAGATGTTGTGGGTATGATTGATACCGGGGCAACTGTCTCAGTATTTGCATCCGACTACGCTACTGAGTTCTTAAGGAAAAATGAACATCCTTTTCGTAGATTTCAACTTTGTTTAAGAACTGCTGATGGCGCTCAACACCCTACAGTAGGTAGTGTTACTACAAATGTCACTTTTAGGGGCGTATCCAAACCACTAACATTCGTTATTATTCCCAATTTAAAACAAAATGTATACTTAGGCGTAGACTTCGTCAGATTATTTGGCCTGGCAAAAGACTTATTTTTAGATACAACAACCCTTAGCGAGAACTCAGAAATAGACAATACTGATTTTAATGATAATGTACATAGTGTGAACCCTGAGCAAAGAGTCAGGCTTAATGATGCCATAAACGCGTTTCCTTCATATTCAAAAGAAGGCCTTGGACGAACAACACTTGTAACTCATGTTATAGATACGGCTGACAATAAGCCAATCAAGCAGCGCTATTTTGCCGTTTCGCCCGCCATTCAAAATTTACTTTCCGCTGAAATTGATCGTATGCTCAAACTAGGGGTCATTGAAGAATCCCAGAGTCCTTGGTCATCTCCTGTGGCCCTAGTGCAAAAGCCAGGGAAGGTGCGACTGTGTTTAGATGCCCGCAAGGTAAACAGTGTCACGGTGAAAGATGCTTATCCTTTGCCGTTAATCGATGGAATACTCAGTAGACTCCCTAAGGCCAGATTCATTACCAGTCTTGACCTTAAGGACGCCTTCTGGCAGATTCCATTGGATGAACGGTCAAAGGAAAAGACAGCTTTTACTGTGCCCAGGCACCTTTATACCAGTTCGTTACCATGCCCTTCGGCTTGTGTAACGCGCCACAGACGATGTCCAGACTCATGGATAGGGTCATACCGGAAAATCTACGTTCGAGGGTATTCGTATATTTAGACGACCTCCTACTAATGACGGAAACATTTGAGGAACACATTTTACTTTTACATGAAGTTGCTCTTAATATAAGGAAGGCTAATCTTACTATTACTATAGAGAAGAGTAAATTTTTACTCAAATCTGTTAAATATTTAGGCCACATAATCGGCCATGGAATAATCACAACAGATCCGGACAAAGTACATGCTATTCAGAACTTTCCGCTACCGACGTCCGTCCGTCAATTACGAAGGTTCTTAGGGATATGTGGGTGGTACAGACGTTTTGTCCGCAATTTCGCTTCTTTAACAGCTCCTCTTACTGACATGTTAAAGAAATCTAGAAAGTTTATTTGGTCCGAGGACTCCAAAAATTCATTTAATGAATTAAAAAAGGCACTTTCGTCAGCTCCTGTGTTGCACAATCCGGACTTTTCACGTCCATTTTCAATACAGTGCGATGCCAGTAAATACGGGGTTGGGGCAGTACTCGCACAAAGGACAGATAGCCAGGAGGAAGTACCAATAGCTTTCATGAGCCATAAATTGACAACTGCACAGGCAAATTATTCAGTGTCGGAACAAGAATGTCTCGCTGCCGTACTGGCAGTTAAAAAGTTTCGTGCGTACGTAGAAGGCCAAGAATTCGAGATAATTACTGACCACGCCTCCTTGAAATGGCTCATGGAGCAGACTGACCTGCACGGACGATTGGCGCGGTGGGCCTTAAAACTACAAGGTTTTATTTTTAAGATTTGTCACCGTAAGGGAAGTCAAAATATTGTGCCTGATTCCTTATCAAGGATGTATTCCGAAAATAATGATGAATTGAAGATGTTGAAATGTAATGATTTTGTTACAGCGGAATTGGAAAGTACCCTCGAAATAGATTTGGAATCGAATGAATATTTATTACTAATAGATAAACTTAAATCAAATTTAGATCGCTTCCCCGATATTAAAATAGTAGATGGTTTTGTGTACAGAAGATGTGAACACGCTTCGGGGCAAGAGTTACAAGAACAATTATCATGGAAATTGTGGATACCAACCGCGTTGACACAGGATCTTATACATAGAGCACATGATCATCCATTAAGTGCACATGGAGGTTTAGGTAAAACTTTAAATAGACTAAAACTATTTTTCTACTGGCCAAAAATGACAAAACAAGTGGCTAATTACATTAGGTCTTGTGAAACTTGCAAGCAGACCAAGGTTCCTAACCAGTGTTTAAGGCCTCCGATGGGACAGCAATCCACGTCAGAGCGCGTCTTTCAAAGACTGTATGTGGATTTACTGGGACCTTATCCAAGATCTTCTGCGGGAAATATAGGAATCGTTATCGTATTGGACCATATGTCTAAATTTTGTTTTTTAGAGCCCATAAGAAAATTTACATCCAATGTGATAGTTGAGTTTTTAGAAAAACGTATCTTTCACGTATTTGGAGTGCCCGAATCTGTGAGAACCGATAACGGAGTCCAATTCAAATCCAATATGTTCAAGGCCTTGTTGCAAACGTATGGAGTTTTCCACAACTTGACAGCAATCTATGCTCCTCAGGCAAACGCTAGTGAGCGTGTTAATCGCTCTGTTCTAGCAGCAATAAGAGCCTATATAAAACCATCTCAAAGAGACTGGGATGAAAAATTGTCTGCGATTTGTTGTGCTCTTAGAAGTGCAGTACACGTAAGTACGGGCTTCTCACCATATTACCTGCTTTTTGGACAAAATATGTTGACCAACGGGAAATCTTATGCCCTATTACGAAACACCCAATTGTTAGAAGACCCTACAGTAAATTTAAAGGCTGATGAAAAAACAGAATTGATAAGGGAAAAAGCTAGAGAAAATCTCCGTAAATCATATGAAAGGAATCTTAAAACATACAATCTAAGGTCTCGACCCGTAAATTATGAAATTGGACAGATCGTTTATAGAAGAAATTTCTCTCAATCCAAGGCCATAGACCATTTCAATAGTAAGTTGGCAAGCCAATTCGAAAAGGCAAAAATAATAGCAAAATTTGGTTCAAGTTATTATCAATTACAGGATATGAATGGCAAAAATATCGGCAAATTCCATGCTAAAGATTTACGAACGTAATATTTAATGTATTACTAGCAGTCGTATAACTTAGTTTAAAATATTTAATGAAAGATCACCAACAAAAGTCTTCAGCTTTTGTTTCACTGATCAATTCAGTCAAACACAACCTGTTTTGTAATATCGCAAATATTTTTTTTTTTGTTTATTAAAAGGAGTTTGTTCTTATTCGCTAGCAAAAGTTATAATTCTTTGCAACTTTCGTGCATATTTACATTATTGGTACTTTCTTCATAATAATGTCCATTAGGGAGATCTTATTTCATTTACTTTTACCCAACACTGTCGAATTTTCTCACATTCATTTTGATCATACATAAATTATTATCACTCAGTTCTTCTTTATTACGGAGATAATGCATTTTTTTCGGATATCATGTAAGTTCATGCACATGATAACATACATGATAACAAGAGTAATTGAAAACAGGTTTTTTTACACGTACTCTGGTTCAAGTTTTTTTGAGTTTTTTTTTTTGTTAAAAGTCAATAATTAATGCGCAAAAGAAGGGAAAAACAAGTAATATCAATCACTAAATCAAGTCTTTCTAAATGTGGTCATTGAACAGTAAAGATTAACTAGTGGAAAAAAAAATTTTTTTTAGAAAATAATCGAAGAAGAATTAAAATATATTTAAGAAAACGTGTTACACAATTAAAGTTTCCAGAAGCGTATTACGGTTTAATAAAACCTTGTATTAAACTTAAAAAAAAAAAAAACTGAACATACATCCAGTAAAGTCTTGATTGGAGTTATTAAGTCTTAAGAAAATTTCATATATTTTAATTACTAAAATAAACCAGCTGCAATTACATACGAAGGTAAATATTAATTTCTATAGAATTTTCTAGTCAAATTTATAAGTGTATTTTGTGCATAGGATTTCAAACACTCGAGGTGGTTTCTCTTAGGACTGGTGGTCGAACCACTTGTCCATGTCACAACTCTCGAGAGGTATAACGAGAGCTATAACCATGTAATAAAACCTCTGATAGTTTGACAGCGTAGTTATTTCAACCACCGAACTTCCGAAATATTATGTAATAATTGGGCACATGGTTTGGGACGAGTGTACACAGAGCGTAAAAATAACGAAAGCCTAATTATCCTTCAGTGAAAACAGTGTAAATATACCAAATCTAGTTAAGAGCATTGCCTAACTAAATTTAACCCCAAATTATCAACCAATACCCAAAATTTCCTAATCAAGTTAAATCTAATCTAACAAAAATTTCCTAAATTTAATACCACAATAATGCCTTACCCTTATAAATTAATTTCGTTTAATATATAAATCTATGAACGAACACATTTTTCCGTATAACAAATATTAACACAATTTTAGTAATCAACCCCCTAAATAACTATATTACCATTATTAACTCCATAACGTTTTATTTCCTATTTCATGAATTATATTAATATAGATTCCTAACTAAAAACTACAACAATTAAATAAAAAAAAAAATGTCTACTTCCTATTTTAAAAATATTCAAATCTTAAAGATTTTAAATCTTATAAGATTTTAATTTTTATTTACTAATATAACATTTAATTCCCTAATCACAAGCTCTTAACATTACCTCTTACATATAAATATTCACGTAAACATTTATCATTAACATACTTGGTTTACATAGTTGTTGTCAATATCAATTCCACCAAAAGCAGAAGGCCTTCGGCAGCGATGGAATCAAACCAAAAATAAAAATTCTGTAAGTTGTACATATTTTCTTTTCTTTTTGACTTACATTTTATATGCTATGTACGTATATTTATTTGTAATGTACTTTCGAGTTTCGTTTCTTAATATTAGCACTCAGAAAGCTTTAACTATTTTTTTTTTAATAGAATAACAATATCAAAGACATTATATAGCATTATACTTACTTGAATAAAGAGAAATATGAATTGATCAAACTCTTAATAAGAGCCGAATGGACTCATCAATACAAAAAGCTTAAAATTTCTTTGTTATTTGTTCTTGCTATTTTTTTTTATAATTACTAAGATTTATATACATACATTTTTTTTTGTTAATGATCGTTAGGATTAAAAATTGTTTCTAAATAAATATACTGAAACTAAAAGAATGAGAAAATAAATCTTTTGATGTGATACTTCAGGGTCGTAGGTAAGAGTAGGTGTGTTAGGGGTTTTTCATAATTATTTAAGCCTGGAAAGACTATGGCTGGGAGGGTTAAGGGGCAGCAGCATTTTCATCTGTCTGCATAATAGAGAACAAAACACTAATGTTTGGTGGAAGGAAGTTAATAGTTTAATTTCTTGTGTTTTTGTCAAGGGCATTCAAACGCACGTATTTTTTTTGTAACTTGATTTTAAGGCTGAACCAAGAACCCCGCCCAAAACTACTGAACAGGCTAGTCTGCAAGACGTGCGTGAAGTTCAAAGCCAAGATCCACTTAATAATTTTCTTTTCGACAGAACCTATTTCTATCTAAGTATACTCGGGAAAACAGACAATTGTGACACCAAGTCGAAAATCAAAAAAAAAAAGTTGTTACAACTTGAATGGTTTGGTTGTTGAAAAACACTAAAATACGTTGTACCATTTGAAACATTCGATGGTCGGCTGCGACTCTCATAAACATTGTTGCAATTTGATGTTGACACCGAATTCTGATGGTTAAAAACATTTGATGTCATCGTTGGTAGTTGTAGCACACTAGTAGGTGTATACATATGAGAGTTCGTATAAACATGTTGCGACGTAGTTTGTTGATTTGTCTGCAGCGACGGCAAATTGTATGTTGCCGATGAGATGACCGTTGGTTGTGTTCGTTGACAAGAATATGCGTGCTCGTTGAGAGACTCAATATTCAAACCATTATTTCTGTCGAAATCGTGTAACTGTTGTCGCACCATGTTCTCAGCATGCGTCGAATTAATCGCCGACTGCGTATTTTGCACACTCACACTTCTGCCAGCAGCACCACACTCGTTACCGTTTAGGTGTCTTTCTGCACACTCATCGTTGTATGTGTGGCCTGTAGCTGTTGATATACAAGCAGTACCTTGCTGTTGAGACGTTGAAAAGTACGTTAAGTTTTGAGAGACTGGCGTCGTCTTGTTTGCCATGCACGATTCTGCCTGATTTTGTTGTATTGCATCATCTAATACAATACTTTGTTGTGGTGAAGACATCGTTGTGGGGGTGAATCTTGACTTTCGGGTATCGTCCAGTGCCTTTTCCAGCAGTTCAATCCTTCTATACAGACTCGATTCAGGTACCTCCTGAAAGCTCTGGAACTGCTCTTCGTTGCACTGATCATTTAATCGTGCGATTAAGTCCTTCCGTTTTCCCGACGTTGACAAACCGGCCTTTCTGCACCTTTCACGTAGTGCATCAAGCTTCATACCGTTCAAATTAGGCATTGTCGTTCGATTCACACACGACGTAGACGTTTTTGGATTTAGGTATAATCCCACTTCTGAAAATGTCAAGAATAACCTTTTTGCCGTTAAAATAAAGGTACACAATTTATTAGAATATTAGTCAATTATTTATTATATCTTTAATGAATGTACGCGACCGTGGCACGACCTTTTCGCTTTACTTCTACGCGCTGACTGCCTCTCACAGTACAGAGTCTGCAGTATGTTGAGAAGATAATACACATTCATTGCGAATGTGTGCGTGACACATACATATTTTGCTATGAAGACTTTAGAGCAGGCCCTCCAAGCAATTGGTAGAGTGTTTTTCGATTGTCTACGAATTTTAACTACTTCGTCACATTTGGTAGTTAAACAGTAGATTTTTCGGAATTAAACAACAACAAAATACGGTAGAATCGCATTATGAGTTCTTAAATTATACTTTTTCGTCACTTTAGTGAGTTGTTCAGATAATTGTAACAGTTATACAACTGCAACAATAGCACAATTGAATATTTCACATATTATATTGACTTCTTCGCAACGATTTGCTGTTTAATAGTGAATATTACAAAAGCAAAATACGTAAAAGAGCACAGTTTGTATATAAGTTGCCATGTGATCGGTGCTACGTGCGTGTAAAATAATATTAATATATAAAATTATGTAAAATAGAGTGAAATTTTTAATATTTGAAAATAGAAATAGTTATAGTATTGTACTTAAAATTGGGACTCCGCGGAATCCAAATGTTACCGAAAAAAAATGTTCACGTATAAATGAGTGCACAAAACTGCCCAAACTTATTCTTCGGTTAGATTGGTTAAAGTTTTAATAATTTCTCATGCATATTTTTTTTCGAGCAAATGAAAATGAAATTAAAAATAATAATTTGATAATTATCTTTTTTAAAGGATATTAGTGATTTTTTTAAACTGTCTGTTTATTTAATGACTTTAAAAATTTTAGTGTGCAAATTAGTGTTTTTGTTAAATTTTTCTAGTGAAGATCAACAATAACTTTGAGTGAAGAAAATTTGTAAATAAAAATTGGCAATAAAAAGATATGCTAGTTATAATATGATGAAAGTTTACAAAGTTAGTGTTTGAACAAATTTGTGATTTTGTGTAGTTTTTTTTAACAAAATTTGTCCACATTAGGTTCTTAACTTTAAAACATTAACAGTTATTATGATTAAATGTAACGTAGATTTTTTAATATTTGTTTAACTTTAAGCTCATTTTTTTATATTTTACTTAGATTTTCCTTACAAAATCAAGATAAACAGTAAAATTACCCACTTTTTTATTATAAAGAACAATAAGAAAAAATTTAACTTCAAAAGAGTGCTTTTTGGAGCCAACAGCGATACTACTAAATTTAATTGATATTAAACTTCCAAAGCGCTCTAATTCGTCATATAATATAGACACTAAGTGGATTCTTAAAGTAAATATTACCATAGTGGGACACTTCTTCCCGAACGATGTAACTACATCAATAAGAATTGAATAGCAAAAGCGATAGGTTTTTGCTAAATGGGGAAACTATTTAGATTATTTTTCGATCGAAATTGTTTGCAGGGGGGATTTCCAAAAATTTTTTGGTTGTGTAGTAGTGAGTACCAGAGAGTAAACAAATTGAGAGAATGCATTCATTTACAGCCGAAATAAAATGTTAGTAATATATTTTATAAGTTGTATAACACAAAGGTACAAAACTAAAAATTTTTTGTGTTGATAAAAAATTTGTAGCAATTCTTTACCAATTCAATGTCGCTGATTTTAAAACTGCACTTTTTTTTTATTCGGAAGCTTTTTGACTCTAAATCAGTTTCAAATATCTTATCAAACAATTGTAAAAAAAATTAAAGGTTTTTATGTTTTAAAAATTCAAAAAAATAAATATTGCACGCAAATCACAGCTGATAGAAAAAAGTGCAGTTTTAAAATCAGCGACATTGAATTGGTAAAGAACTGCAACAAATTTTCTATCAACACAAAAAATGTTTAATTTTTTCCCCTTGTGTTATACAACTTATAAATAAAATCTTCTAAATTTATTCTTTTATGGCAGTTTCGTATGCTTTTCAAATGGGATGAACTTAATTTATTACGTTTCTTGGAACCAATAAATTTTAAATCCGAAAAAATTTGTTCGCATAGGTAAGTAGTGCCGAATAAAGAGAGTCACTTAAATGAAAAAAAGTAAGCAATAAAAATAGTGCCAAACAATAAAGTTTCATTAATACATCAATAAAACACATCTTCTTACCCAAAAATTTTACCTGCTGTCACATTTGCTTTTATGTGTATAGGTTTACACATAAATTGTAGGAAAACAAGACTTTTTTAACTTGTTTTTTAAATATTTTTACTTACTTAAGAAAAGAAAAGAAAAAAAACCTACCGACGCGATTGGTACAGAAACAAAAATATTTTTACAAGCACAAAATACCAACAAATTCTTGTGGCTATTTTTTTCTTAATAATTTCTGCATTTAGGTACGTCTTTTTAACGAAAGAAAAAGGGACCCTTTTACAGGCATCAAAGAATTTTTTCACAAACGAAACACATATCGTTAGCTTAAATGCAAAACAATGTAGATATTATTTGAAAATTTTAAATTTGTGTTGATTACGATTCACGTTACATATGTATTTTTATATAATTTTAAGTTATTTACAGAATTAAAAATGATATCATCAAATAAATATATAATTATTTTTAACAGCATAATGTATAATCACACTCAATAAAAAAATTAGCAGAGTTTTTAATTCTTTTTATAAGAACACATTAATATTTTTAAACAAAAAAAACTGAGTAATCTGTTTTATAACTATTACCACGGTGTTAGTGGAATTAGTGATCAGATAATAATTTATAATAATAATTTTTAGTATTGCATAAGAAAAAATAAAAAAGTGCTGTAAAATTATAAGAACCGAATCCATATACGAATGTAAAATAAAACCTATAATAAATGTGACTATCAGCTCTTCCACATAGTACTGTTAGACATTTTGAAATTTTTTATCTGAAATATTAAAAATTGCTTTTAAATCTAAAATAATTACCATTTACAAAGTTCTTTGCTTTGCATGTAAACTTATGAAATGTTACATTATTCTACATTTAAGTCTTAAAATTTAAACTCTAAATAAAAATTGCACGCAAGGCCTTGGATGTTACCAAAAGCATTTTTGACCGCACAGTATTTTTTGAGTGTAAGCTGAAACAAAATAATATAGCATCCGCTAGACATGCACACTTGTCGAAGTCACATCGACGACTGAATTGAAGAGTATAAAAATATGTGTTAGTAGTAGTGTGCACAATTGTGCAAAGAAATGGAAACCCCTGCTTTAGAGCAATTAATAATAATACAATTATCGAAAAATGTTGAGTTATGGACAAACACAATTAGTTATTATTTAAATAAATTTAATTTGGAACCTGCATTTCGCAGAAACTTTGCTTATTTTTTGGCAAAATTTTTACAACCTTATACAATTCTTTCCAATATTTTTAATTTTGTGCTCAACATACCTTTGCGAATGCCAACAATGAAAATTCATTTGCACATACTAATGCAAATAATAACCCCATTAAGTTTAAAAAGAGAATATTTTACTAGCCTATAAAAATATACTAATATAAAACATAAGAGGCATTGAAAATCATTAAATTCATTTTTTAATATAAAATATTTTTTATATGGCATCATTCATCTTTTTTTTAATAAACTCATCCGCTTGCATGCTCGTTATCGCTGTCTACAAGACTACGTAATAAAATTCAAATTTGAAGTTTACAGAAGCTCAATAAACACAACATCAAGGCGAATTCATCACAGTTATTCTTGATACTACAACAAGTACACCTGGTACAAAAACCACAAGCAATTTGTTTTTTTTTAAATCATTGTACATTGTTAAAAACAGAAATAAAACAAAACAGAAACACAGATAATAAATAATAAATATATTATTTCTGTTCAGAGGCCTCAAAACAGGCCGTACGATATTTCCCGCTGAATGAGAGTGTTTTGCAGTAAACAATTATATTTTACGCTCGCAAAATAAAAGAGCGTAAGCGTACATGTGAGTTTTGCTTACACAATTGTGTATGACGCTGACATTCCTGATTTATAAAAATGTAAATCAGCAAAACAAAAAAGGAAAATGGACAAAAAAAGGAAAGTGATTTTATTATTTTTAATATTTAGCCAAAAAAACAATTGTTGTAATATGAATGCCAAAGCACTATATGATGTGGCAGCTCAATTTAACTTTTATGTACAAATAGAAAAAAAGTGGCATCGCAGTTCATTTTGTTCTGAACAAGAATTAAAATTAAACAATTAATTTTTCAATTAAAGCCAATAAAAATATAAATAAAAATTGTTTTACATTCGGAACTTATCCAAAAAATACAAATTTGTTTAAGGGGTGAATATTTTACCTATTTTTGGTATTTTCTTAACAAAACATTTTTCTCCAGTCTTTGCAATATACGTTCTCAATAATGGGCTTCCACTACAATATTTTTTTTTTTTTCAGTATTTGTTTATTGAATCTTCATATATTAAATATGAACTAAAAATAATTAATCAAATCTTATCCTAATATTTACTTTATGACCTGCCAGTGCTAGACAAAAAAGATTTAGTCATCACGGTTTCTGTTCACATGTGTAGGTGTTTATCGCCCATCTGATTGGGTGAGTGCTGCAATGTCTCTTCTTCTTAAGCGAGTGTGGCCGCCATAATTTAAAATATTTTTAGCTAATGGATTTGGGTGCAGTTCCAGCCTTTTTAAATATTTTACTGTATATTTCGTTATCATAGTTTTTACTAATGGCACATTGAGATCCTTGTGGATATTTGAGTTTTTGACGATGTTAGAAGCCGAGGCAGTGCCCCATAACTGAATACCGTAGCACCAAATTGGCTTTAAGATAGAGTTGTAAAGTAGAAGTTTGCAATCGAGACTAAGAACAGAATTTCTTCCAATAAGCCAATTAATTTGGATTGCTTTTAGTTTCATTTGAGTTAATTGAGCTTCTATATTCCATTTCCACGTTAAACGCCGATCTAGATGTATACCGAGGTATTTTACATGCGAGTGTTAGGGTATTATTTGATTATTGATTTTAATAGGGGGGCATGTTTCCCGACGCAATGTGAATGTTATATGTGAGCATTTTTGCTCATTGATCTTTATCCTCCATTTTTTAACCACCTTTCCAGTTCAAATATATGATCCTGTATGTAACGAGATTCTTCTTGACAGTTTGCGTGTACGCTTAGAAAAGCTGTATCGTCCGCAAATGTTGAGGTATGGGTGTAGCTGTTTGTAGGCAAGTCCGAAGTATAAATTAAGTATAATAGAGGGCCCATGATGCTGCCTTGTAGGACTCCAGCTTTAATTGGCTGAGGAGAACTTAAAAAATCGCCTTCTTTAATAATAAATAAACGACCGGCTAAGTAGCTTTCTAACAGCTTGTGTATGTTTGCTGGTAAGTTTTGCTGCAATTTCAGTAGTAAACCTTCATGCCAGACTTTATCAAAAGCTTGAGACACATCGATGAAGAGTGCTGAGCAATATTTTTTTTCTTCAAAGGCTTTTCTTATGACATTTACTATTCGATGAGTTTGTTCAATTGTGCTGTGTTTTCTTCTAAAACCGAATTGATGATTGGGAATACATCTGTTTTCATTTAAAATCGGCGTTAATTTTGACACTAGTAGTTTCTCAAATAGCTTTGATATATTAGACAATAAGCTTATAGGTCTATATGACTAAACTTTTGTGGGATCCTTTCCTGGTTTAGGTATCATGGTAACTAAGGATACTTTCCACTCTTGTGGGTAGTATTCAAGGCGTAAAATAGCATTAAAAATTAGTAGAATAATTTTCTTTGCTATGCTGGGTAGCTCCAAAAGCATTTTGTTACTGATATTATCAAAACCAGGGGCTTTCTTGGGGTTTAAATCATGAATAGCCTTTCTCTTATCTCAAATCTTAGTGGAACAGCTGATCCAACAGCAACAGGTGATAACTCGACCGCAGTATCGAAAGATGTATGAGGAGTAAATACGGTTTTAAAATTATTAACAAAAATATTTCCTTTTTCTATGTCATTTCGTGCCCAACTTCCATTTAAGTTTCTTAATGGCGGTTTAGTGATAACTGGTCTTTTAAGATTTCTAGCTGCACGACATAATGAGTAGTCAGGTTGAGGAGTTGCATCAAGTTCCTTAAGATATTTTTCCAGAGAAGCCGTCTTTTGAGACTGCAGTAAGTTTCTTAGCCTTTTTGTGCACTCTTTTAGTAAATTTTTAAGTTGAGGGGATCTGTGCAATTGCCGCTCTCTTCGAACTCTCCTTTTTTCAGTCAAGAGACGCTCGACATTTGTAGAATATATTTTACTATTTTTGATATTTTTGCGGGCTATGCTAGAATGTTGAACAGCTAGTTTGAGATAATTGTCAAAATTTACAATAGAAAGATTCACATTCTCCGGTGTTCTAAGCGGAATATTTTCAGTGCAGTGGGTACTGAGATATTTTTTATATTTTAACCAATTTATTTGTGTGGTCACTAGGTAACCAGACGGAGATACAATTCTATTAGGGTTTGATATGGTAAGAATTGTAGGTGTGTGATCAGAAGATAATTCTAAAGACGCTTCAACATGAATCGTTTCTGCGGAGATGTTTTAACCACGCCAAAATCGATGACATCTGGAATTTTTTGCTGATCAGTAGGCCAATAAGTTGGTTGTCCACTCGCGACTACATTTGGCTTTCTGATATTGAAAATCTAGGTGGAGAGTATAAAGATGAAAGTACTAAGTTTCGATTTAGCTCTTCAACACAAATGTTCGTTGCTTGCAGATAATCTTCACGATGATCACACATTAAGTAGTGTTTGATTCGGGCTTTTATCAAAATAGCAGAACCTCCCCAAGCTCTATCTTGAGGGTCCTTGGTATCATATAATATATAACCATTAATTTTAAAAGTATTTCTTGAGGTCAAATGAGTTTCAGAAACCATCATTACATCAATTTGTTTACTTTTAAGAAAGTATTCTAGTTAATTTTTATGTTGGCGAATGCCGTTTGCGTTCCAAAAACAAATTCTTAAATAATTCATGGCTTGTTAAGTACAGCTTGCAATAATATCGATTTCATTCTTAACATTTCCTGCATCATATTACCCATTGTGTTCGTGAAGATAGTTACTATTTGCACTAGTGTTTCCATGGTCTTTTCTAGACGACTTAAATTAGAAACTGGAGTCTCATCATTATTTGGCAAATCACCTTGCATAGGATGTTCTGTTATTACTAGGCTGCGGTACCTGAATGTCATTAGTGTTAACTTGATGTGTTACCTGAATTTGAGGGGGATTAGGTTTCGGTCCAACCGAGCGCTTGACGATAGAGTATACAGGGCATCCTCTATAGTTGGCAGTGTGATTTCCACCACAGTTGCTGCATTTTTTACATTAGGGTCGTTTTTACACTTATCGCAGAGAGCTGTACCATGCAATTCTCCACATACAACTCAAACAGGGGTTAAATGGCAGTATGCCTTAAGTGTGACCAAATTCTTGGCAGTTTAAACATTGCACGGGACCGTTCCTTTTGTGCTGCTCCTCTATCGTTATTTTTCTATACAGGATATATTTCAGATTGTAAATGGGGTGCGTTTCGTTCTATTTAAGCTTAATGTCGCCGGGTTCTAGCTCCACTCTAAATAGTGGCTGGGGATTTTTTTCTCTATTTTTAATGTTTATTACATTTTTTATGTTGAAGCCCTTCTCTTCTAAAAACGTTTTTATCTCACCTGGGTCCACGCATGAGTCAATGCCCTTAATCACTACCTCAAGACTTTTAGTGCTCTTCAGTGATATGTATAAAAATTCTTATTAAGTGCTTCAAATTTTGTTATTACCTTACGAAAATCATCTTCACGATTAACTTGTATTTTTGTCTCATTAATACTACCCCGTTTTATTGCAGCTACATAAACAGAATTTTCACCTATTACCGAGATCAAATTCTTTATTAATTCATTTGAGTTTTGCTCTCTAAGATATATCGGCGGTGGCTTAGAAGTTTTGATAACGTTTTGTGCTTCCGGGGATTCCTCATCCAGAATTGCAAAACCCTTTTGTGAACTTGTTCTATCAGCTGTATCATCTTTTAAGACTTTTGAGACCGAAGCAACTGCTGAAGAGGTTGGGCTGCGACCCCGTTTAAGCACTGTTATGTACCTATCAATACCTACTTGTACTGGGGGCTTTTGACCACTTTTTACTTGTGGAGCTGAGTTTTCCATCATGCCTGATTTGGGGGTAATATTTTCATCACTTATTGAAATCGTTTTTACCGCTGAGGCACCGCTTGCAGGTTCTATATTTTTTATTGTATTAGAATCAACCGTATTATTAGACACCGAAGGTGATACTGAGTTTTCTATTATGCCTGATTGAGGGTTAATATTTTCATCACTTATTAAAATTGTTTTTGCCGTTGAGGCAACGGTTGAAGGCATAGTATACAACTAGTATGCCGACTCTTTGACAGGTACATAACTCAACTGTCAGTGGTACATTTTTATGTTTGTATTAGTAAGATTTTTTTCAAATGTATTGGTGTATAAAACTATTTCCACCACTAAACATAGTTGCATAAAATCGTATAGAATGTGGCAACAATTTTTTTTTCCAAAATAAAATTTTCTTAGTTCAATAAATTTTCAATTTATTGAATGCTGGCTGCATTTATAAACTTTTAAAAGCCATGTTTGCTAAATTTTTATTCTGCAATATCGGGTAATATATAAATAATTAATGATTTCAAATATTATTTTTATACCACAAAATGCTACTCTGCTGGCTTTAATAATATTAACAACAGAAAAAATTTAGTGTCAAAAAAATTTATTTAAAAATTTTTAGTTTGTGAAAAATAAAAACATTTTGTAAAAGCAAATTAGCAAAATGTATTGAAAAAAATTATTAATTATGTGTTTAAGTCATAAAATTAAACATGAACTGTTATATTGTGAAAAATTTTAAATTAAAAAATTTCAAATTTTGTCTTGATTTTGTTGTTCTTAAGTGTGTTGAATTCACACAGAACCTATATGTGTGATGAGAGTTATAAAAAAAAGAGAACGTTCTCAGCAGTCGGCATACTAGTTATATACTATGGTTGAAGGTTTTATATTTGTTAGTGTATCTACCGTATTATTAAATACTTAAGGTGAGAGGGATCGCGTGCGAGTAATAGGTTTAGCCGTTAGGTATTTGCTATCATCGATTCTTTTTTTTATTTCTGCATTTGTTTCGTTAACACTCACTGTGATATATGCAGTTCTACTGTTTGAACTCATAAGAGTTTTTTTTTTTTTTTTACTGTTTACAGTTGGGCTCTTCTTATTTGTTATTGTTTATCAACACCGAGAATAAAAAATGTGTGTTTATGTATGTACATACATGTATATTTTTCTTTATCTTTTTCTTGTATTTACTTTTTTTAATACTTTATTTGTTCACGTTTTTTATATAAAAAAAAAAATAAACCGTATGCCGAGCTTAGAAAACACGTCTATCTTCAACGAGCGCGACAGACAGAATGATGTAATAAATCAGTGGTGTCAGTTATGATTGTGTTGGTGCGAATACTCTTGTCTCTTACATTCCCAGCGGGAGGAATCTGCGGTTGCGAGGCCTATTACGAGGCCTAATTAACATACATATTTTGCTATGAAGACTTTAGAGCAATTTAATAATAATACAATTATCGAAAAATGTTGAGTTATGGACAAACACAATCAGTTATTATTTAAATAAATTTAATTTGGAACCTGCATTTCGCAGAAACATTGCCTATTTTTTGAAAAAATTGAGCATTTGACAATATTTGAAGTCTTTTAACAACCTTATACAATTCTTTCCAAAATTTTTAATTTGGTGCTCAACATATCTTTGCGAATGACAACAATGAAAATTCATTTCCACATACTAATGCAAATAATAATCCCATTAAGTTTAAAAATATTTTATAATTATTAACCACCATTATAAAAAGATAAGATTTTACTAGCCTATAAAAATATACTTTTATTTACCAATAATATCTTCTAAATTTATATTGCAGTTTCGAAACAACAAAACATTTTTTAGGTTTGCGGACGTTAATTTATTGCGTTGTTTTGAGCAAATGTATTTCAAATCGGAAAATATTTGTTCGCAAAGATATATTGAGGAAAAAAAGCGACAAACATTTGAAGGAATTTTTTTTAATACAGGATATAGTGCCCCGTCTAAATTTTTTAAGAACTCAATAATATTTTCCCTATCTGGATGATTAAATTTTTAATAAACCATCCGCTTGTATACTCGTTATCGCTGTGTTTTATGTGTTTTATTTATTTTCATCATTAAAATTCTTTCCCTTCAAAAAAAAAAAAAAATAATACACATACTTGCGTACATAGATACATAATTTGTGCTCCATTTTTTTAAATTTTATTTTTCTCGCATCAATTTTAAATGTAACTTATTTTGACAGTTCTTGTGAGAAACTTCTAGCAAAATATTAATACAGAAACACTTTTTCTCACATCCTTCCAATAAATGCTGGAAAATTATTTAAATGACAGATAATTCTCCCAAAGTAAATATACAGAAACACTTATGTGAGAAAAACCATTTTTTGTTTCATATTGCACTGTTTTTGTTATAATTCACTTGTTTCGTGCGGGAAATTTTACGATGCGAGAAATACAGAAACGGGCTACAGGATATATTTCAGACTGTAAATGGGATGAGTTTCGTTCTTTTTTTAAGCTTAACGTCGCCGGGTTCTAACTCCACTCGAAATAGTGGCTGGGGATTTTTTTCTCTATTTTTAATGTTTATTACATTTTTTATTTTAAAGCCCTTCTCTTCTAAAAACGTTTTTATCTCACCTGGGTCTACGCATGAATCAATGCCCTTTATCACTACCTGAAGACCTTTACTGCTCTTCAGTTGGTATGTATAAAAGTTTTTTTTTAGTGCTTCTAATTAAGTTATTACTTTACGAAAATCATCTTTACGATTAACTTGTATTTTTGTTTCATTTATACTATCACGTTTTATTGCAGCTACATAAAAAGAATTTTCACCTATTATCGAGATCAAATTATTTATTTAATCACTTGAGTTTTGCTCTCTAAGATATATTGGGGGTGGCTTAGAAAATTTGGTAACGTTTTGTGCTTCCGAGGATTCCTCTTCCAAAAATGCAAACCGATTTTGAGAACTTATTCTATCAGATGTACCCTTTTTAAAAACTTTTGGGACCGAAGCAACTGCAGAAGAGGTTGGGCTGCGACCCCGTTTTAGCACTGTTATGCACCTATCCATTCGAACTTGTACTTGAGGCTTTTGACCACTTTTTACCTGTGATACTTCCATCATGCCTGATTTGGGGGTAATCTTTTCATCACTTGCCAAAATCGTTCCCGCCACTCAGGCACCGCTTGCAGGTTTTATATTTTTTATTGTATTAAAATCAACCGTATTATTAGACACAGAAGGTGATACTGAGTTTTCTATTATGCCTGATTTGGGATTAATATTTTTATCACTTGTTAAAATTGTTTTTGCCGCTAAGGCATCGCTTGCAGGTTTAATATTTTTATTGTATTCAAATTAACCGTATTATTAGACACAGAAGGTTATACTGAGTTTTCTATTATGCCCGATTTGGGGTTAATATTTTCATCACTTATTAAAATTGCTTTTGCCGTTGAGGCAACGACTGCAGGTTAAAAAAAAATAAAAACAAACCGTATGCCGAGCTTAGAAAACACGTCTATCTTCAACGAGCGCGACACACAGACTACAATAATGAATTTTTTTTTAATATTTTAATGGAGAGAAAAAATATATAAAATAATGAAATGCGGGATATTAAATATCTTTGTTTTACTGTTGCGTTCTACAAGTGGTACCTTTTTAATTTGCTATAGTAGATATTAGAAACATAAAATTATATCGAGCCTTTGCTGCAATAAAGTCATAACTCAAAAAACCTAATTTTCGAGCTTTACATTTAATTCTTTATTTCCCAGAGGAACATAGGGCCGCCTACTAGCGAATAATGTGGAGTTAATCGCCATATCGTTTCTTTGTATTGTGTAAAAATTTCATAGAAATATCTTATAGGCAGGCTCAACTCTAAAGAGAGGAATTAAATTTAAAGACGCTGGAAAATTAAAATTTGAGTTATGACTCTATTGCAGCAAAGGCTCGATATGTGCAGGGTCCCGAGCGCATGAGCAGAACCTATAACGTTGGTAATTTTTTTTAAAACTAAGAAACATAACTTTGGCATTTAAATATGACCACGAAAGAAAAGTAACGTGGTAGCGGGTTAAATTAGAGTTAATTATAAAATAATTTTAGATATTCTCATTATCTACTTTATGGCTTTTTATTTCACCTATTACCGAGATCAAATTCTTTATTAATTCATTTGAGTTTTGCTCTCTAAGATATATCGGCGGTGGCTTAGAAGTTTTGATAACGTTTTGTGCTTCCGGGGATTCCTCATCCAGAATTGCAAAACCATTTTGTGAACTTGTTCTATCAGCTGTACCATCTTTTAAGACTTTTGAGACCGAAGCAACTGCTGAAGAGGTTGGGCTGCGACCCCGTTTAAGCACTGTTATGTACCTATCAATACCTACTTGTACTGGGGGCTTTTGACCACTTTTTACTTGTGGAGCTGAGTTTTCCATCATGCCTGATTTGGGGGTAATATTTTCATCACTTATTGAAATCGTTTTTACCGCTGAGGCACCGCTTGCAGGTTCTATATTTTTTATTGTATTAGAATCAACCGTATTATTAGACACCGAAGGTGATACTGAGTTTTCTATTATGCCTGATTGAGGGTTAATATTTTCATCACTTATTAAAATTGCTTTTGCCGTTGAGGCAACGACTGCAGGTTTAAAAAAAAAAAAACAAACCGTATGCCGAGCTTAGAAAACACGTCTATCTTCAACGAGCGCGACAGACAGACTACAATAATGAATTTTTTTTTAATATTTTAATGGAGAGAAAAAATATATAAAATAATGAAATGCGGGATATTAAATATCTTTGTTTTACTGTTGCGTTCTACAAGTGGTACCTTTTTAATTTGCTATAGTAGATATTAGAAACATAAAATTATATCGAGCCTTTGCTGCAATAAAGTCATAACTCAAAAAACCTAAGTTTCGAGCTTTACATTTAATTCTTTATTTCCCAGAGGAACATAGGGCCGCCTACTAGCGAATAATGTGGAGTTAATCGCCATATCGTTTCTTTGTATTGTGTAAAAATTTCATAGAAATATCTTATAGGCTCAACTCTAAAGAGAGGAATTAAATTTAAAGACGCTGGAAAATTAAAATTTGAGTTATGACTCTATTGCAGCAAAGGCTCGATATGTGCAGGGTCCCGAGCGCATGAGCAGAACCTATAACGTTGGTAATTTTTTTTAAAACTTAGAAACATAACTTTGGCATTTAAATATGACCACGAAAAAGAAGTAACGAGGTAGCGGGTTAAATTAGAGTTAATTATAAAATAATTTTAGATATTCTCATTATCTACTTTATGGCTTTTTATTTGGTCCAAATGCATTTCTTTGAAGTTTGCTTCATAATAAACAAGACGGTCATAAAGTAAACAATGAGAATATCTCAAATTATTGTATAATTAACTAGCATTTAACCCGCTACTTCGTTAGCATCTGCTTTTCTTTCGTGGACATATTTTTACGCCAAAGTTTATGTTTCTAGGTTTTAACCCGCTACTTTGTAATTTCGAAACGTATCAAATTTGTATTTTTTAGATAAGTTATGAATGTGATATATTTTTTATTTTAATGTTTATTGGTTTAAAAGATACATGGCATAGCAAAACAGTTTTAAGATACAGATACGCTTACTTCCCAAAAAGGCCGAATTTCAAAAAAGTACCACTCACCTGTTTGCTTATTTTTTTTTATTGAACAACAATAAGTACTAAATTTTTGAATAAAAAAAAAATGTTTTGTAAAAAAGTACCAAAAATAGTTACGGTTTTTACCCCTTAAATGTCCGAATTTCGAAAAAGTACCAAATTCGTATTTGGATTTTTTAGATAAGTTTCAAATGTGATATAACCCTTATTTCTATGTTTATGGGTTTAAAAGATAGATGGGGTGACAAAAAAGTACCAAAATACAGATTTTACCCGTTTACTCCCTATTTCCCCTTTTTGGTACTTTTTTCTCCCCATTGCAGCATAAAAATTTCAATATTGTAGTGGTAGCCTATAATTTAAAACGTTTATGTCAATAAATAAAAAAAATTGTTTTGTAGAAAAGTACCAAAAATAGTTATGGTTTTTACCCCTTAAATGTCCGAATTTCGAAAAAGTACCAAATTCGTATTTGGATTTTTTAGATAAGTTTCAAACGTGATACCAAAATACAGGTTTTACCCGTTTACTCCGTTAAAGGGCTGAATTTCCAAAAAGTACCAGACACCTGTCCGCTTATTTTTCTAGAGAACAACGATAAGTATTCAATTTTTTTTTGTATCTTTTAGTTTTAGAGATATAAGGTTACCGAATTTTCCCGTTTTTACCCTTTTTACCCCCTAAACATTCGAATTTCCAAAAATCCCGTCTTAGTGGATCGATTTGGGGAGAGACCAAGCCCTGGTCCAAATTTCAAGTTTTTACCTTCGGCGTTTAGGCTGTGCGGTGATGAATCAGTGAGTGAGTCAGTAACGTTACAATTTTATATACAATATATAGATAAGAATCTTTAATTTTGGAAATAATTTAATTTGCAAACAAATTTATTATAAAGGTATTTTACTGCAATAGTGTAAAGTATCGGGTATCTAGGTAACCATTATACTCAACGTGCGCCAAGATATCGTCGATAGTTATCCACGAAAACGCAAAATTGAATTGGTGCTTTTGGGGTTGAATTGAAAATGTGAATTTAATGCTTTTAGGAATTAAAATGATAATGGGAGTTTTGATTTTGGGAATTTAAAATTTGCGAATTTAAAAAATTAGGGCGTTCGAATAAAAATGAGAATTTGTAATTTAAAGCAAATAATTACGCAAAAATGAAATAAAATAAGTAATAAACAATAATAAAAATATAATATATACAAAAAAAGTATTAAAATAATTAAAAGAAATGTATTTATAATGAAAATAAATTTATTAGTAATTAAAAGGAATGTATTTATAATAACAAAAACATTTTTAATTATTATAAAAAAGACTTTTGTTATAAAAAGACAAATCGTAAACATTTTACAAAAAAAAAAAAAAAAAAAAAGATTAATAAAATTATGAAGTATCTACACATTAAAATTATTAAAACCGAATTTGGTCTATTATTTTTTCGGGGTTTAGAGGTAACGTCAAGGAAAAAACTTAATAGATAATGCAAGTAGACGTTCCATAGAATATAAAGAGCTTTCCATGCAAAAAATCTAACGAGCAGTTTTCCAGAAATCTGGTTTTATCGAAATTGGTCAGTAAAATCTGGGATTAATTTTTTTTTGGGAGTTAAGAGGTAACGTCAAGGAAAAAACTTATTAGATTATGAAAGTAGACGTTCCATAGAATATAAAAAGCTTTCCGTGCAAAAAATCTAACTTGCAGTTTTCTATAAATCTGGTTTCATCCAAATTGGTCAGTAAAATCTGGGATTAATTTTTTTTTGGGGGTTTAGAGGTAACGTCAAGGAAAAAACGTAATAGATTATGAAAGTAGACGTCCCATAGAATATAAAGAGCTTTCCGTGCAAAAAATCTAACGAGCAGTTTTCCAGAAATCTGGTTTCATCCAAATTGGTCAATAAAATCTGGGATTAACTTTTTTGGCGGTTTAGAGGTAACGTCAAGGAAAAAACTTAATAGTTTATGAAAGTAGACGTTCCAAAGAATATTAAAAGCTTTCCGTGCAAAAAATCTAACGAGCAGTTTTCCAGAAATCTGGTTTCATCCAAATTGGTCAGTAAAATCTGGGATTATTTTTTTTTTTGGGTGTTTAGAGGTAACGTCAAGCAAAAACTTAATAGATTATGAAAGTAGACGTTCCATAGAATATAAAAAGCTTTCCTTGCAAAAAATCTAACGAGCAGTTTTCCAGAAATCTGGTTTCATCGAAATTGGTCAGTATAATCTGGGATTAATTTTTTTGGGGGGTTTAGAGGTAACGTCAAGGAAAAAACTAAATAGATTATGAAAGTAGACGTTCTATAGAATATAAAGAGCTTTCCGTGCAAAAAATCTCACGAGCAGTTTTCCAGAAAAGTTTTGCAAAAAACTTAATATATTATGAAAGTAGACGTTCCATAGAATATAAAAAGCTTTCCGTGCAAAAAATCTAACGAGCATTTTTCCAGAAATCTGGTTTCATCCAAATTGGTCAGTAAAATCTTGGATTAATTTTTTTTGGGGGTTTAGAGGTAACGTCAAGGAAAAAACTTAATAGATAATGAAAGTAGACGTTCCATAGAATATAAAAAGCTTTCCGTGCTAAAAATCTAACGAGCATTTTTCCAAAAATCTGGTTTCATTTTTTTGGGGGCTTAGAGGTAACGTCAAGGAAAAAAATTAATAGATTATGAAAGTGGACGTTCCATGGAATATAAAAAGCTTTCCATGCAAAAAATCTAACGAGCAGTTTTCCAGAAATCTGGTTTCGTCCAAATTGGTCAGTAAAATCTGGGATTAATTTTTTTTGGGGGCTTAGAGGTAACGTCAAGGAAAAAACTTAATAGATAATGAAAATCTGGCAACGCCATGGAAAAAGTCGAAACGTGAAAAAAAGAAATTGCTAAGACAAATTAATAAGTAAAAATAATAAATGGAAATATAAAAGTAGTTTAAATCTTAGAAATTAACTATTACCTGCTTCATTAATTTTTTTTTGTTAAAAATTATTTGAGTTGCAATTGCTGTTTCCTTAAATAAGTTTATTATTAACAAACAAGTTTTTGCGGCTTACAACTTTAGGGTGAAGAATAATAAAGAAGCTGGTGCCGCCATTTATTTATTGAAATAAAAAAACAAAATTGTTTGGGAACAGAAATGCCGGCTGAAGTGCACTTTATGGGGCGTACGAAAAAAAATATAAAAAATATGCCACCCGATCCAGAATAAAAAAAAAAAAAATACCAAAATGAATATTTAAGGGGGCTGAGGCCCGTGGGGACCCCTGGGTCCAAAAAACCGCACCGTCTACTGAATGGTATGTGTGGGTACTCAAATCCTTGCTCCCGGCTGAAGGCCGGCTATACAAAAAAGCTTTATTAAAAGATTTTGTTTGTTGTGCTTAATTCCCTTTTTTAATAATTGATAAAAATACTGAAATTTATTGTTGGAGGATAAGCTGTTCCTATGCGCATTTCACTGGTTGCTTAGGCCAGATCGTCAGGAAACGTTCTCCTAAATAATTTTAGAAAAGCCAAAGCTATCAGCAAACAAAACTACAGAAGGAATGAGAATTACCTACAATACCCTCAAAAAGTTTTATTTGCAACGATATCAAAGCTTAAACAAAATACCAAACAATAAAACAGTGATGAGTTTTTATCTTTTCTTACATTTCCCACTACAATTAGTTAGAATTCTCCCAACATTAATTGTAGCTGTAAGTGGGTAAAGAAAAAACATATTAAAAACAAAAACAAAGTACTTTTATTGTTTTCGTAAGAAATTAAAATTTGAGTTATGACTCTATTGCAGCAAAGGCTCGATATGTGCAGGGTCCCGAGCGCATGAGCAGAACCTATAACGTTGGTTATTTTTTTTTAAACTTAGAAACATAACTTTGGCATTTAAATATGACCACGAAAGAAAAGTAACGAGGTAGCGGGTTAAATTAGAGTTAATTATAAAATAATTTTAGATATTCTCATTATCTACTTTATGGCTTTTTATTTGGTCCAAATGCATTTCTTTGATGTTTGCTTCATAATAAACAAGACGGTCATAAAGTAAACAATGAGAATATCTCAAATTATTGTATAATTAACTAGCATTTAACCCGCTACTTCGTTAGCATCTGCTTTTCTTTCGTGGACATATTTTTACGCCAAAGTTTATGTTTCTAGGTTTTAACCCGCTACTTTGTAATAGGTACGATTTTCACCTCTTAAACGTTCGAATATCGAAAATGATTTAGATACGTTACGAATGTGATATTTTTTTATTTCAATGTGAATTGGTTTAAAAGATAGATTGCGTGGCAAAAAAGTTATAAAATACAGGTTTTACCCGTTTACTCCCCAAAAGGGTCGAATTTCAAAAAAGTACCAGACACCTATCCGCTTATTTTTTTGATGAACATGAGGTTATGGAATTTACCTCTAAACCATAAAAATTTTCAAAACTCCCATCCTAGGGAATCGATTTAGCGAGAGGCCAACCTCCCGGTCAAATTTCAACATTTTAGCTTCAGGCGTTTAGGACGTGCAATGATGAATCAGTCTTTACATTTTTATAATATATAGGTAGATGAAGAAAAATGTTTTGAAAAAAAAAAAAAAATAACAGAATTAGGTACGATTACACCTCTTAAACGTTCGAATTTCGAAACGTATCAAATTTGTATTTTTTAGATAAGTTATGAATGTGATATATTTTTTATTTTAATGTTTATTGGTTTAAAAGATAGATGGCATAGCAAAACAGTTTTAAGATACAGATACGCTTACTTCCCAAAAAGGCCGAATTTCAAAAAAGTACCACTCACCTGTTTGCTTATTTTTTTTATTGAACAACAATAAGTACTAAATTTTTGAATAAAAAAAAAATGTTTTGTAAAAAAGTACCAAAAATAGTTACGGTTTTTACCCCTTAAATGTCCGAATTTCGAAAAAGTACCAAATTCGTATTTGGATTTTTTAGATAAGTTTCAAATGTGATATAACCCTTATTTCTATGTTTATGGGTTTAAAAGATAGATGGGGTGACAAAAAAGTACCAAAATACAGATTTTACCCGTTTACTCCCTATTTCCCCTTTTTTGTACTTTTTTCTCCCCATTGCAGCATAAAAATTTCAATATTGTAGTGGTAGCCTATAATTTAAAACGTTTATGTCAATAAATAAAAAAAATTGTTTTGTAGAAAAGTACCAAAAATAGTTATGGTTTTTACCCCTTAAATGTCCGAATTTCGAAAAAGTACCAAATTCGTATTTGGATTTTTTAGATAAGTTTCAAACGTGATACCAAAATACAGGTTTTACCCGTTTACTCCGTTAAAGGGCTGAATTTCCAAAAAGTACCAGACACCTGTCCGCTTATTTTTCTAGAGAACAACGATAAGTATTCAATTTTTTTTTGTATCTTTTAGTTTTAGAGATATAAGGTTACCGAATTTTCCCGTTTTTACCCTTTTTACCCCCTAAACATTCGAATTTCCAAAAATCCCGTCTTAGTGGATCGATTTGGGGAGAGACCAAGCCCTGGTCCAAATTTCAAGTTTTTACCTTCGGCGTTTAGGCTGTGCGGTGATAAATCAGTGAGTGAGTCAGTAACGTTACAATTTTATATACAATATATAGATAAGAATCTTTAATTTTGGAAATAATTTAATTTGCAAACAAATTTATTATAAAGGTATTTTACTGCAATAGTGTAAAGTATCGGGTATCTAGGTAACCATTATACTCAACGTGCGCCAAGATATCGTCGATAGTTATCCACGAAAACGCAAAATTGAATTGGTGCTTTTGGGGTTGAATTGAAAATGTGAATTTAATGCTTTTAGGAATTAAAATGATAATGGGAGTTTTGATTTTGGGAATTTAAAATTTGCGAATTTAAAAAATTAGGGCGTTCGAATAAAAATGAGAATTTGTAATTTAAAGCAAATAATTACGCAAAAATGAAATAAAATAAGTAATAAACAATAATAAAAATATAATATATACAAAAAAAGTATTAAAATAATTAAAAGAAATGTATTTATAATGAAAATAAATTTATTAGTAATTAAAAGGAATGTATTTATAATAACAAAAACATTTTTAATTATTATAAAAAAGACTTTTGTTATAAAAAGACAAATCGTAAACATTTTACAAAAAAAAAAAAAAAAAAAAGATTAATAAAATTATGAAGTATCTACACATTAAAATTATTAAAACCGAATTTGGTCTATTATTTTTTCGGGGTTTAGAGGTAACGTCAAGGAAAAACTTAATAGATTATGCAAGTAGACGTTCCATAGAATATAAAGAGCTTTCCATGCAAAAAATCTAACGAGCAGTTTTCCAGAAATCTGGTTTTATCGAAATTGGTCAGTAAAATCTGGGATTAATTTTTTTTTGGGAGTTTAGAGGTAACGTCAAGGAAAAAACTTATTAGATTATGAAAGTAGACGTTCCATAGAATATAAAAAGCTTTCCGTGCAAAAAATCTAACTTGCAGTTTTCTATAAATCTGGTTTCATCCAAATTGGTCAGTAAAATCTGGGATTAATTTTTTTTTTGGGGGTTTAGAGGTAACGTCAAGGAAAAAACGTAATAGATTATGAAAGTAGACGTCCCATAGAATATAAAGAGCTTTCCGTGCAAAAAATCTAACGAGCAGTTTTCCAGAAATCTGGTTTCATCCAAATAGGTCAATAAAATCTGGGATTAACTTTTTTGGCGGTTTAGAGGTAACGTCAAGGAAAAAACTTAATAGTTTATGAAAGTAGACGTTCCAAATAATATTAAAAGCTTTCCGTGCAAAAAATCTAACGAGCAGTTTTCCAGAAATCTGGTTTCATCCAAATTGGTCAGTAAAATCTGGGATTATTTTTTTTTTGGGTGTTTAGAGGTAACGTCAAGCAAAAACTTAATAGATTATGAAAGTAGACGTTCCATAGAATATAAAAAGCTTTCCGTGCAAAAAATCTAACGAGCAGTTTTCCAGAAATCTGGTTTCATCGAAATTGGTCAGTATAATCTGGGATTAATTTTTTTGGGGGGTTTAGAGGTAACGTCAAGGAAAAAACTAAATAGATTATGAAAGTAGACGTTCTATAGAATATAAAGAGCTTTCCGTGCAAAAAATCTCACGAGCAGTTTTCCAGAAAAGTTTTGCAAAAAACTTAATATATTATGAAAGTAGACGTTCCATAGAATATAAAAAGCTTTCCGTGCAAAAAAATCTAACGAGCATTTTTCCAGAAATCTGGTTTCATCCAAATTGGTCAGTAAAATCTTGGATTAATTTTTTTTGGGGGTTTAGAGGTAACGTCAAGGAAAAAACTTAATAGATAATGAAAGTAGACGTTCCATAGAATATAAAAAGCTTTTCGTGCAAAAAATCTAACGAGCATTTTTCCAAAAATCTGGTTTCATTTTTTTGGGGGCTTAGAGGTAACGTCAAGGAAAAAAATTAATAGATTATGAAAGTGGACGTTCCATAGAATATAAAAAGCTTTCCATGCAAAAAATCTAACGAGCAGTTTTCCAGAAATCTGGTTTCGTCCAAATTGGTCAGTAAAATCTGGGATTAATTTTTTTTGGGGGCTTAGAGGTAACGTCAAGGAAAAAACTTAATAGATAATGAAAATCTGGCAACGCCATGGAAAAAGTCGAAACGTGAAAAAAAGAAATTGCTAAGACAAATTAATAAGTAAAAATAATAAATGGAAATATAAAAGTAGTTTAAATCTTAGAAATTAACTATTACCTGCTTCATTAATTTTTTTTTGTTAAAAATTATTTGAGTTGCAATTGCTGTTTCCTTAAATAAGTTTATTATTCACAAACAAGTTTTTGCGGCTTACAACTTTAGGGTGAAGAATAATAAAGAAGCTGGTGCCGCCATTTATTTATTGAAATAAAAAAACAAAATTGTTTGGGAACAGAAATGCCGGCTGAAGTGCACTTTATGGGGCGTACGAAAAAAAAATATAAAAAATATGCCACCCGATCCAGAATAAAAAAAAAAAATACCAAAATGAATATTTAAGGGGGCTGAGGCCCGTGGGGACCCCTGGGTCCAAAAAACCGCACCGCCCACTGAATGGTATGTGTGGGTACTCAAATCCTTGCTCCCGGCTGAAGGCCGGCTATACAAAAAAGCTTTATTAAAAGATTTTGTTTGTTGTGCTTAATTCCCTTTTTTAATAATTGATAAAAATACTGAAATTTATTGTTGGAGGATAAGCTGTTCCTATGCGCATTTCACTGGTTGCTTAGGCCAGATCGTCAGGAAACGTTCTCCTAAATAATTTTAGAAAAGCCAAAGCTATCAGCAAACAAAACTACAGAAGGAATGAGAATTACCTACAATACCCTCAAAAAGTTTTATTTGCAACGATATCAAAGCTTAAACAAAATACCAAACAATAAAACAGTGATGAGTTTTTATCTTTTCTTACATTTCCCACTACAATTAGTTAGAATTCTCCCAACATTAATTGTAGCTGTAAGTGGGTAAAGAAAAAACATATTAAAAACAAAAACAAAGTACTTTTATTGTTTTCGTAAGAAATTAAAATTTGAGTTATGACTCTATTGCAGCAAAGGCTCGATATGTGCAGGGTCCCGAGCGCATGAGCAGAACCTATAACGTTGGTAATTTTTTTTTAAACTTAGAAACATAACTTTGGCATTTAAATATGACCACGAAAGAAAAGTAACGAGGTAGCGGGTTAAATTAGAGTTAATTATAAAATAATTTTAGATATTCTCATTATCTACTTTATGGCTTTTTATTTGGTCCAAATGCATTTCTTTGATGTTTGCTTCATAATAAACAAGACGGTCATAAAGTAAACAATGAGAATATCTCAAATTATTGTATAATTAACTAGCATTTAACCCGCTACTTCGTTAGCATCTGCTTTTCTTTCGTGGACATATTTTTACGCCAAAGTTTATGTTTCTAGGTTTTAACCCGCTACTTTGTAATAGGTACGATTTTCACCTCTTAAACGTTCGAATATCGAAAATGATTTAGATACGTTACGAATGTGATATTTTTTTATTTCAATGTGAATTGGTTTAAAAGATAGATTGCGTGGCAAAAAAGTTATAAAATACAGGTTTTACCCGTTTACTCCCCAAAAGGGTCGAATTTCAAAAAAGTACCAGACACCTATCCGCTTATTTTTTTGATGAACATGAGGTTATGGAATTTACCTCTAAACCATAAAAATTTTCAAAACTCCCATCCTAGGGAATCGATTTAGCGAGAGGCCAACCTCCCGGTCAAATTTCAACATTTTAGCTTCAGGCGTTTAGGACGTGCAATGATGAATCAGTCTTTACATTTTTATAATATATAGGTAGATGAAGAAAAATGTTTTGAAAAAAAAAAAAAAAAAATAACAGAATTAGGTACGATTACACCTCTTAAACGTTCGAATTTCGAAACGTATCAAATTTGTATTTTTTAGATAAGTTATGAATGTGATATATTTTTTATTTTAATGTTTATTGGTTTAAAAGATAGATGGCATAGCAAAACAGTTTTAAGATACAGATACGCTTACTTCCCAAAAAGGCCGAATTTCAAAAAAGTACCACTCACCTGTTTGCTTATTTTTTTTATTGAACAACAATAAGTACTAAATTTTTGAATAAAAAAAAAATGTTTTGTAAAAAACTACCAAAAATAGTTACGGTTTTTACCCCTTAAATGTCCGAATTTCGAAAAAGTACCAAATTCGTATTTGGATTTTTTAGATAAGTTTCAAATGTGATATAACCCTTATTTCTATGTTTATGGGTTTAAAAGATAGATGGGGTGACAAAAAAGTACCAAAATACAGATTTTACCCGTTTACTCCCTATTTCCCCTTTTTGGTACTTTTTTCTCCCCATTGCAGCATAAAAATTTCAATATTGTAGTGGTAGCCTATAATTTAAAACGTTTATGTCAATAAATAAAAAAAATTGTTTTGTAGAAAAGTACCAAAAATAGTTATGGTTTTTACCCCTTAAATGTCCGAATTTCGAAAAAGTACCAAATTCGTATTTGGATTTTTTAGATAAGTTTCAAACGTGATACCAAAATACAGGTTTTACCCGTTTACTCCGTTAAAGGGCTGAATTTCCAAAAAGTACCAGACACCTGTCCGCTTATTTTTCTAGAGAACAACGATAAGTATTCAATTTTTTTTTGTATCTTTTAGTTTTAGAGATATAAGGTTACCGAATTTTCCCGTTTTTACCCTTTTTACCCCCTAAACATTCGAATTTCCAAAAATCCCGTCTTAGTGGATCGATTTGGGGAGAGACCAAGCCCTGGTCCAAATTTCAAGTTTTTACCTTCGGCGTTTAGGCTGTGCGGTGATGAATCAGTGAGTGAGTCAGTAACGTTACAATTTTATATACAATATATAGATAAGAATCTTTAATTTTGGAAATAATTTAATTTGCAAACAAATTTATTATAAAGGTATTTTACTGCAATAGTGTAAAGTATCGGGTATCTAGGTAACCATTATACTCAACGTGCGCCAAGATATCGTCGATAGTTATCCACGAAAACGCAAAATTGAATTGGTGCTTTTGGGGTTGAATTGAAAATGTGAATTTAATGCTTTTAGGAATTAAAATGATAATGGGAGTTTTGATTTTGGGAATTTAAAATTTGCGAATTTAAAAAATTAGGGCGTTCGAATAAAAATGAGAATTTGTAATTTAAAGCAAATAATTACGCAAAAATGAAATAAAATAAGTAATAAACAATAATAAAAATATAATATATACAAAAAAAGTATTAAAATAATTAAAAGAAATGTATTTATAATGAAAATAAATTTATTAGTAATTAAAAGGAATGTATTTATAATAACAAAAACATTTTTAATTATTATAAAAAAGACTTTTGTTATAAAAAGACAAATCGTAAACATTTTACAAAAAAAAAAAAAAAAAAAAGATTAATAAAATTATGAAGTATCTACACATTAAAATTATTAAAACCGAATTTGGTCTATTATTTTTTCGGGGTTTAGAGGTAACGTCAAGGAAAAACTTAATAGATTATGCAAGTAGACGTTCCATAGAATATAAAGAGCTTTCCATGCAAAAAATCTAACGAGCAGTTTTCCAGAAATCTGGTTTTATCGAAATTGGTCAGTAAAATCTGGGATTAATTTTTTTTTGGGAGTTTAGAGGTAACGTCAAGGAAAAAACTTATTAGATTATGAAAGTAGACGTTCCATAGAATATAAAAAGCTTTCCGTGCAAAAAATCTAACTTGCAGTTTTCTATAAATCTGGTTTCATCCAAATTGGTCAGTAAAATCTGGGATTAATTTTTTTTTTGGGGGTTAAGAGGTAACGTCAAGGAAAAAACGTAATAGATTATGAAAGTAGACGTCCCATAGAATATAAAGAGCTTTCCGTGCAAAAAATCTAACGAGCAGTTTTCCAGAAATCTGGTTTCATCCAAATTGGTCAATAAAATCTGGGATTAACTTTTTTGGCGGTTTAGAGGTAACGTCAAGGAAAAAACTTAATAGTTTATGAAAGTAGACGTTCCAAATAATATTAAAAGCTTTCCGTGCAAAAAATCTAACGAGCAGTTTTCCAGAAATCTGGTTTCATCCAAATTGGTCAGTAAAATCTGGGATTATTTTTTTTTTGGGTGTTTAGAGGTAACGTCAAGCAAAAACTTAATAGATTATGAAAGTAGACGTTCCATAGAATATAAAAAGCTTTCCGTGCAAAAAATCTAACGAGCAGTTTTCCAGAAATCTGGTTTCATCGAAATTGGTCAGTATAATCTGGGATTAATTTTTTTGGGGGGTTTAGAGGTAACGTCAAGGAAAAAACTAAATAGATTATGAAAGTAGACGTTCTATAGAATATAAAGAGCTTTCCGTGCAAAAAATCTCACGAGCAGTTTTCCAGAAAAGTTTTGCAAAAAACTTAATATATTATGAAAGTAGACGTTCCATAGAATATAAAAAGCTTTCCGTGCAAAAAAATCTAACGAGCATTTTTCCAGAAATCTGGTTTCATCCAAATTGGTCAGTAAAATCTTGGATTAATTTTTTTGGGGGGTTTAGAGGTAACGTCAAGGAAAAAACTTAATAGATAATGAAAGTAGACGTTCCATAGAATATAAAAAGCTTTCCGTGCAAAAAATCTAACGAGCATTTTTCCAAAAATCTGGTTTCATTTTTTTGGGGGCTTAGAGGTAACGTCAAGGAAAAAAATTAATAGATTATGAAAGTGGACGTTCCATAGAATATAAAAAGCTTTCCATGCAAAAAATCTAACGAGCAGTTTTCCAGAAATCTGGTTTCGTCCAAATTGGTCAGTAAAATCTGGGATTAATTTTTTTTGGGGGCTTAGAGGTAACGTCAAGGAAAAAACTTAATAGATAATGAAAATCTGGCAACGCCATGGAAAAAGTCGAAACGTGAAAAAAAGAAATTGCTAAGACAAATTAATAAGTAAAAATAATAAATGGAAATATAAAAGTAGTTTAAATCTTAGAAATTAACTATTACCTGCTTCATTAATTTTTTTTTGTTAAAAATTATTTGAGTTGCAATTGCTGTTTCCTTAAATAAGTTTATTATTCACAAACAAGTTTTTGCGGCTTACAACTTTAGGGTGAAGAATAATAAAGAAGCTGGTGCCGCCATTTATTTATTGAAATAAAAAAACAAAATTGTTTGGGAACAGAAATGCCGGCTGAAGTGCACTTTATGGGGCGTACGAAAAAAAAATATAAAAAATATGCCACCCGATCCAGAATAAAAAAAAAAAATACCAAAATGAATATTTAAGGGGGCTGAGGCCCGTGGGGACCCCTGGGTCCAAAAAACCGCACCGCCCACTGAATGGTATGTGTGGGTACTCAAATCCTTGCTCCCGGCTGAAGGCCGGCTATACAAAAAAGCTTTATTAAAAGATTTTGTTTGTTGTGCTTAATTCCCTTTTTTAATAATTGATAAAAATACTGAAATTTATTGTTGGAGGATAAGCTGTTCCTATGCGCATTTCACTGGTTGCTTAGGCCAGATCGTCAGGAAACGTTCTCCTAAATAATTTTAGAAAAGCCAAAGCTATCAGCAAACAAAACTACAGAAGGAATGAGAATTACCTACAATACCCTCAAAAAGTTTTATTTGCAACGATATCAAAGCTTAAACAAAATACCAAACAATAAAACAGTGATGAGTTTTTATCTTTTCTTATATTTCCCACTACAATTAGTTAGAATTCTCCCAACATTAATTGTAGCTGTAAGTGGGTAAAGAAAAAACATATTAAAAACAAAAACAAAGTACTTTTATTGTTTTCGTAAGAAAACAAAATAAAAACAATTTGTCCGTTCAGTTTTTTATGCACGTGCACTTGCAAAAATTTATTATCAAAGTTGTTTTTGGGAATACAAATATTTATTAAAAGATTTTGTTTGTTGTGCTTAATTCCCTTTTTTAATAATTGATTTAATAAGCACAACAAGCAAAATCTTTTAATAAATATTTGTATTCCCAAAAACAACTTTGATAATAAATTTTTGCAAGTGCACGTGCATAAAAAACTGAACGGACAAATTGTTTTTATTTTGTTTTCTTACGAAAACAATAAAAGTACTTTGTTTTTGTTTTTAATATGTTTTTTCTTTACCCACTTACAGCTACAATTAATGTTGGGAGAATTCTAACTAATTGTAGTGGGAAATATAAGAAAAGATAAAAACTCATCACTGTTTTATTGTTTGGTATTTTGTTTAAGCTTTGATATCGTTGCAAATAAAACTTTTTGAGGGTATTGTAGGTAATTCTCATTCCTTCTGTAGTTTTGTTTGCTGATAGCTTTGGCTTTTCTAAAATTATTTAGGAGAACGTTGGGAATACAAATATTTATTAAAAGATTTTGCTTGTTGTGCTTATTAAATCAATTATTAAAAAAGGGAATTAAGCAGAACAAACAAAATCTTTTAATAAATATTTGTATTCCCAAAAACAACTTTGATAATAAATTTTTGCAAGTGCACGTGCATAAAAAACTGAACGGACAAATTGTTTTTATTTTGTTTTCTTACGAAAACAATAAAAGTACTTTGTTTTTGTTTTTAATATGTTTTTTCTTTACCCACTTACAGCTACAATTAATGTTGGGAGAATTCTAACTAATTGTAGTGGGAAATGTAAGAAAAGATAAAAACTCATCACTGTTTTATTGTTTGGTATTTTGTTTAAGCTTTGATATCGTTGCAAATAAAACTTTTTGAGGGTATTGTAGGTAATTCTCATTCCTTCTGTAGTTTTGTTTGCTGATAGCTTTGGCTTTTCTAAAATTATTTAGGAGAACGTTTCCTGACGATCTGGCCTAAGCAACCAGTGAAATGCGCATAGGAACAGCTTATCCTCCAACAATAAATTTCAGTATTTTTATCAATTATTAAAAAAGGGAATTAAGCACAACAAACAAAATCTTTTAATAAATATTTGTATTCCCAAAAACAACTTTGATAATAAATTTTTGCAAGTGCACGTGCATAAAAAACTGAACGGACAAATTGTTTTTATTTTGTTTTCTTACGAAAACAATAAAAGTACTTTGTTTTTGTTTTTAATATGTTTTTTCTTTACCCACTTACAGCTACAATTAATGTTGGGAGAATTCTAACTAATTGTAGTGGGAAATGTAAGAAAAGATAAAAACTCATCACTGTTTTATTGTTTGGTATTTTGTTTAAGCTTTGATATCGTTGCAAATAAAACTTTTTGAGGGTATTGTAGGTAATTCTCATTCCTTCTGTAGTTTTGTTTGCTGATAGCTTTGGCTTTTCTAAAATTATTTAGGAGAACGTTTCCTGACGATCTGGCCTAAGCAACCAGTGAAATGCGCATAGGAACAGCTTATCCTCCAACAATAAATTTCAGTATTTTTATCAATTATTAAAAAAGGGAATTAAGCACAACAAACAAAATCTTTTAATAAATATTTGTAGTCCCAAAAACAACTTTGATAATAAATTTTTGCAAGTGCACGTGCATAAAAAACTGAACGGACAAATTGTTTTTATTTTGTTTTCTTACGAAAACAATAAAAGTACTTTGTTTTTGTTTTTAACATGTTTTTTCTTTACCCACTTACAGCTACAATTAATGTTGGGAGAATTCTAACTAATTGTAGTGGGAAATGTAAGAAAAGATAAAAACTCATCACTGTTTTATTGTTTGGTATTTTGTTTAAGCTTTGATATCGTTGCAAATAAAACTTTTTGAGGGTATTGTAGGTTATTCTCATTCCTTCTGTAGTTTTGTTTGCTGATAGCTTTGGCTTTTCTAAAATTATTTAGGAGAACGTTTCCTGACGATCTGGCCTAAGCAACCAGTGAAATGCGCATAGGAACAGCTTATCCTCCAACAATAAATTTCAGTATTTTTATCAATTATTAAAAAAGGGAATTAAGCACAACAAACAAAATCTTTTAATAAATATTTGTATTCCCAAAAACAACTTTGATAATAAAAAAGCTTTAGTTACAAAAAAATAAAAAAAATCCCGCGATTTGTATAACAAATTGTTTGTCTACGGCATATAGGTATAATATTAAAAAAGCAAAATGAAAACAAAATATTTACAATCGTAAGCAAAATACCTTTCATTCGAGTACCCACACATAGTTATAAGGGTGGGAGGGGCAATTTTTTACCCCCAGAGAGACCCAGAAGTCCCGCTTGACCTAAATTTTATTAATTTCGTATTTTTTACACAATTACCTTTAATTTGAGTACCCACACATACCACTAAGTGGGCGGGCCGCTTTTTTTGATCCATGGGGTCCCAGGGGCCTCAGCCCCCTTAAATTTTAATTTTGGTTTTTTTCTTTTTTTATTCCAGAGGGGGTCCAATTTTTTTTTTTTTTTCGTACGCCCCGTAAAGTGCACTTTTGCCGAAATGCCTACTAGGAAAAGAGAACCATCCAAATGTACTTGCAGTAAAAATATTACAAAAACACAGAAGAATGTTGGTTGTGTGGTATGTGGCTTGTATTTCCACATAGAATGTGCCGATGTTTCTGAGGATCAGTATAGCCTGTTTTCTATATATATAAAATAGGATGTGTGTATGTATGTATGTAAAGTATGGACTCCAAAACGGCTGGGCCGATTTTGATGAAATTTTCAGGGAATCTTCAGAATATTCAGGCGGGTGACACTGTGAAGTCTGATTTCTGATTTTCGGTCTGGGGGCGGAGGGGCGTGGCAAAATCCATAACTTGAGAACGGCTTGACCCATTTGAACGATTTTTTCTTTAAAATGATAGCCATGGTCTAACTTAGGTTTTGCGGAAAGAAAATGTTGCCCCGCCCACTTTTACGCTCACTTTTTTCGTAAGATTCACAGCATATATATACATACATACAACCATATGTATTTTCAAATCAAATGTAAATCAAACATACATATGTATATGAACAACATTATAATTTATAATATTATAATGAAACAGAACTGGGGATGAACGATGTTTTACATGCAGTTTGACATGAAATTTTGCCAGAGAATGCGGTTTCATGGATTTTTATTTAAAGGCCGTAAATTTCGTTTAAAGATCAATTTAAATCGTCTGGTAATACAACACTAATGTTTGCTTAGGGCCAGCAACGCGGACCGGGTCAGCGGGTTACGGGTTGTGCTAGTGTATGTCCTAGTAGGTTCACCGGCGCTAATAAACGCCACTGGTGTTAAGTTTATGGGGCAGGTTGATATGCCCTTGTTTTCTTTGAATTTTACTGGCAGTTCAATATGCCATAAATAAATAAAATTGCCAGGTTTAAAGGCAGATCTTAAGTGATCCTTTATTAAAATTCTTTTCTCTTATATACAAGAATAACGGTATCCTAAAGCTACAATTGTTACAGAAATAGTTGTTGCATGCAAACTACACTTCTACTACATTTCAAATATTCAATAATACATTAGGGAAGTGTAGATTTGCATGAGCGAAAAAATACATAAAAATAAAGTAAATTAATTACAATGTTTACTTATTAAAACAATATAAATTATGTTACACTACACCCTAACCCTTAAGAAAAATTTTACATTTTAGAAAATAATTTATAAAATAAAAAAAATTTTTCCTCTATAAATACATATGTATCTTAATCAGTGTTTAAAAATGCTTGACTATTTTTAATGTTTTTGTAATTGCTTAACTTAACTTAAGAAAAAGAACACAGCAAAAGCAAAAAGCAAAAGCAAACGCAGAAAAAGTTAGAGTAAATAATTTATTTATTCTCACCATGTTTATGTTCTCAGCTTAAAAAGCCAGCCAAGCAACCACTTGAAAAAAAAAATTGCTGTTGCTGTAAGTAATAAGTTTTTGTTTATTTTTTTTTTTGCTTTGGCTTAACTGTAAATTGATGTGCTTAAATTCAGCGAGTATTAACTTCTTTGCTGTTTTTGACTTCATTGCTGTTGCTTGCTGTTGCAGGCGTTAGTTTCATAGAATAGGTATATACATAATTACATAACACAAAATAAACAAATTAGTTTAAAAAAACGTGTAGTTTCATTTATGTATGTATGTACCTATTTATTAAAAAAAAAACGCAAAATACCAAAAAAATTCGAAACAAATTCGTTCATAATATATTAAGTTCCAGCAACAGCAAAGTAGTTAACTTGCTGACTTTAAGCGCATCAAAAGCAAAAAAAAAACAATCAAAAACTTAATACTTACAGCAACAGAAAATTTGTTTTCTTAAGTGGCTTCTTTGCTGACAGATTTAGCAGAGTACATGCACATAGCGAGTTTAAACAAATTATTTACTCTCTTTGTTTTGCTTTTGCTTTTTTGCTTTTGCTGACTCGTTATCAAAGAGTTAAGTAAACACTTAGACACACAGTTTTTTAATTTGCTGAAAAAAATGTAAACAAAGCAAAAATGTGCGACTGTTGCTATTTTAAAGCAAGCAATTTAAACACTGATCTTAATCTTGTATTACATATTTTTTTAAATTGTTATTATGAAATTCTTTACTTGTATATCCTAAATCCAGGACAGAGTTTACTCCTCTCGTTTCAATTACTCTATACGGTCCATGGTATGGTGGTTGGTTTTTTTTTCGATTAAAATTTCGGACAAGAGCCATATCACCCTTCTCTAATTTTAGAGGATTAATGTCTGTACATTGATCTACTCTTTTCTTTTTTGAATTTTCTAAATATTCCTTTGCTTTATCTAAAGAGAACCGCAACCGCGCCTTTAGTTCTTGAGCATAATTGTCAGTATTGTAAATAGGTTTTGAATCGAAAACATTGTCATCGGGAAGGCTTGGCAATCTCCCAAACAACAGTTCGTACGGCGTATAATTCGTATCTATATGAGGTGTGGTGTTATAAGCAAAACAGAAGTATGGTACCCATTGGTCCCATTCATCGTTCTTGCAAAAATTCAACATAAATTCGTTTAACACCCTATGGTTTCTCTCAATCGAGCCGAGCGTTTCATGATGATAGGGCGTGCTAAAAACCTGGTCAATCTTCAGTAAAATGCATATCTCAGACATTAAAGCGTTCAAAAACTCCGTACCCCTGTCTGATTTGAGTATTTTAAAATGGCCGTATACCAAAATTAGATTATTAACTATAGCCTTTGCAACCGTTTTGGCATCTTTGGACCCCAGAGGACATGCCACAATGTACTTGGTAAGGTCATCCTGCATAGTTAGGATGTACCTAAACTGGTTTGAATACCTAAGTGGGCCTACTGTGTCTATCGAAATCACCTCAAAACTATTCCCTGGCGTATCAGTGACAACTAATTTTTCCTTCGTGTGTTTGGTTTGTTTGTTGATTCTACATTCCCTGCACCTTGATACGTGCGCCTTAATCATTCTACCCATACCCTTCCATACGTACCTCTGCTTCAGTTTCAGAGTGGTTTTCCTCACACCTAAGTGACCGCCTATAGCTGAATCATGATACTCAGCTATTAACTCGTTCTGCAATTTCTTGTCAGTTATGCGTATTGGTGCTCTGTATAGCAAGATTCTCAAATTCTCACCTTCCTTTCTGTATATCTTATTAAAAATGTTTTTAAATTCTTCAACACTCATTGTTTCAAAAATAGCATCAGTCGTGCTTAAAGCAAGTTCCTGTACATTTTGGGATAGCGTTATCGGTAGAAGTTTCTCCAGAGACAGCTGAGTGTTCACTGGATTATCGCAGCACCTTATTACTACCTCCATGTCAGTAACCATTATATAAGGCTCCCTCAATTCATTATTCATTTCAAACCTTAGCTTCATCACATTTTTTATATCCGAAATTGACGTGCATTCCCATACGAAAAGCTCACGAAGACTTCCGCCAGAAATACATCCGCCACCCTTGTCAACCTGTTGGTTTAACTTACTTTTCATACCACGGGTTATAGCCAATATACCCTGTTTGCCGGGTTCTGCTCCAGTGGGGATCATAGTCTTCAATGCGTCGGTGTCTATAACAATCCTCGACAATGCATCAGCATTGGTGTTCATTTTGCCCTTTTTGTACGATATCTCGAAATCATAATCACATAGATCAAGCCTAATCCTAGTCATCTTGGACGACGGATTCTTATGTGTAAACAATGACACCAACGGTCTGTGATCTGTAACCACGTAAAATTTCCTACCGTAAAGATAAGGACGAAAGAAGTTAATCGCCCAATGTATGGCCAGAAGCTCCTTCTCAATGACTGATTTATTCAAATCATGCTTCGACAACGACTTGCTTGCATATGATATGGGTAAATCTGAGCCAATCTCTCCCTGTGAGAGGACTGCCCCCAGTGCAAAATTAGATGCGTCCGTGGTTAAAATAAAGGGCTTTTCAAAGTCCGGGTATTGTAGAATCGGAGGGTTCAACAGTTTTGATTTCAGCGTCTCAAATGATCTATTGCAATCTTCATCCCACACAAAAGGTTTATCCTTCTTTAATAACTGATTTAAATTCCTCGCTATCCGCGCAAAGTCCTTAACAAAACGCCTGTAGTAATTGCAGAATGCAATGAACCGCCGGACCTCATCCGCATTCTTTGGTACTGGATAATTCCTTATCACACTGTCCTTGTCTGGATCAGTACGTATCCCCTTATCGGTTATAAGGTGACCTAAATAAACCACCTCGGTTTTCAAAAAACAACACTTGCTAGTGTTCAACTTCAGGTTATACTGTTTCAAACGCTGAAAGACCTTTATTAAATTATCATGGTGATGTGGCACACTACACCCGAACACAATTATGTCGTCGACATATATAAATGCCTCCGCGCCTAGGCCACTCAACGCTATCGTCAGCATGCGCTGGAAACTGTTAGACGATATTTTAAGACCAAAGGGTAATCGTGTGAACTGAAAGTGACCATTTCTAGTAGAGAATGATGTTAAAGGTCTAGAATCCTCGTCCAGATTGATCTGGTGGAACGAACTGCTCATATCCAGCGTAGAGAAATATTTCGCTCTCCCTAATTTATCAAGCACATCCTCTATCCTCGTCAAAGGGAACTTGTCGTTCACTATCTTCTCGTTTAACCTGCGAAAATCTATAACCAGACGCCATTTGCGCCCACCATCAGCCGACTTTTTCGGCACTACTAACAGTGGTGAATTGTGGGGGCTCACCGACCGTTCAACGATCCCATCTTCCAACATTTTGTCCACCTGATCATTTATCTCCTTCATCTGTGATTCTGGTAATCTGTAAGGCTTAATGTAAACCGGCGTATCATCTGTTGTCTGTATATGCTGCGTATAAAAATTATTAACAGTGAGTTTCTCACCCTCTACATGAAAAATCTCATTATATTCAGCGATTATACTCAATAATGACTGTTTCGCCACGGGTTCTATCGATTCAACATCCAGCTCTTCCAAGACCCTACTTAGCCTATCCACATTCTCCGTGGTACCACACCCTCCATAGCCATATACTTGGTAATCATCCAAGTCCTTTCTGTCCAAGTCTAGATTGCTTACGTGGACATCTTTATTAGTGGTGTTCAAAACTTTTATATGCTGCGCCCCTACCGCCGGTATAATGCAACTTGCAACAAAAACCCCCGGAGTTATTTCCTTATTTAGAATTATGCTCTCCTTATCCGTACGTATGCTTATGGGTATAATTGATTCTGAACGTGCCGGTATACAAACGTTAGCATGGTAGACGCACTTCGGTGTAATTGGTATTACCAACTCCTCATCTGACAAATTGAAAGTTGTTGTATAGGTTTCAAAGTCTATCTTGCATCTGAACTTCTCCAAAATATCCCTACCAATGATCCCATCAGTTGGTATCGGTAAGTCATCAGGGACCATATGAAACCTATGCCTTATATGACGATTCTCAAAGTGCAAATCTAAATCTGTAGTGCCAATGCTTTCGATTGTATCCAAAGTAATACCACTTAACGTTGAAATGTTTGTTCTATCTGTTATGCTAATCTCCCCTTTTTTGCAGATGGATATGTCCGCCCCTGTATCTATCAAAAAGCTTAGGTCCCCCTTCATACCCTTACACGTTATGGTAAGTGGGTTGTTACTACTAGCGCAAAAAGTGTACAATTTAGGCCTCGGACAACAGTTTCTGTTATCCAGCCCTATTAGTTTCCCTGTCTACTTCTACTAGCATCAACATCCGTGGTACTAGCGACATTATTTCTATTGCGGTTGAAATTATCCCCACCTTCTCTATACCTATCATTCCTGTAACTGCTACTATTACCGTGGGCATTGTTACTATTACCGCTGTTGTGGAACCTATTACCGTTTTGGTTATAACTACGCTGGTTGTTTTCTCGGCTATCATGCGTGTGGCCTCGATAACCGCGGTTATTGTTATCATACTGACCCCGATAATCACGGTTACTGTAACGATTGTTGCGTGGGTTGTAGTCTCTACTCTCGTTATTGTAATCCCGATAATTGCTGTCTCTATCATCGTTATTGTAACCTCGATAATTACGATAACCATGCGTGTTACTACCACGGCTATTGCCCCTAACGCTCGGATTTCCAACCCTAAAAATACTATTGGAAACTTTGTTTCTTTCGGAAGTTACGCATTTTTCCACTGCTTCATTTAATGTTTTTGGGCTGCTTGCTACTAAAAGGTCCTGAAACTCTTGATTTACCCCTTTCATGAAAACGTTGAGGGCCATACTCTCACTCATCTTATATACAACATCCTTTTCCCTTTGTGTAGGGTTTTCAAGTGATTGTATTTCAAATGAACTTAACTGGTCTGATAAAAGAGATATTTTTTCCCTAAATGTAGATATGTCGGCGTCGCCCTGCCGCAAAGTACCAAATTCTGACAAAACCTGTTTCAAACTATTAGGGTTCGGATACGCTGCAGTCAACACATCCTTTAAATTAGAAAAAGTTACAGGCCTATTAGCACGTCCTACAACGCTCCTAACCTGTGCCGTCAATTTAAAATTAAACACATATTTAACGTACGTTTCTCTATCCTCAGCCCTTAAAAGATCGTGTAAAAGCTCAGTTTGCACCAAAAAATCTTCTAGCGCCTCATACGACCCCTTAAAAACCTGTAGATTCTTGCCTACCACCGTTATGTCGAAATGCGCCATATTGCCTGCCACCAGACAAGCCTCCGTATCCTTGACCTGTTCCTTATTATCCCTTATATTCAAACTGTGCACCAACACAATGGCGTTATCATACAGTTTTCGTAACTCAAGAACTAACGAATTGCCTTCCTCGTTTTCCAAAGCTCCAGAATATTTTTCCAATTCCTCTCTTACTAATTCCAACCTAACCAACTTATCCGTCTTGTATTGCGAAGTGTAAACTCTGTTTTTCTGTTTCTTTACATTCACATCGAATTTTCGCAACTCATCAATAAATTCTACTATTTTTTCCATAAGCGCAAAATATGTAAACTCCTTCTTGTTAGTGTACAATATTACAATACAGTAATTATATTATTAAATTAGTTAACTAACTCATCAAACGCAAAATTTAAAATTATACAAAAAATTTGTTGTGTAAAATATCACGATCTGGCAACTCTAAACAGGTACTACCTTTTTCTTCAAATAACAGCTGTGTGTTGCAGCACTAATCATACACACACTTGGCAGCACTAATTAAATTTTGACATTTCATTTTCTTATACACATACTTTCGTAACCAAAACTAAAATCTTATTAATAAATGTGCTATCGTGTAATTCTTTTTTTTTTATACCAAAATTAATTCATTTCTTTTGTTTTATTCACACGGGTCCTCAAAAAAATAAATAAAAATACAATAAATAAAACAATTTATATCTTAAGTGCGTGACTTATTTTTATATTGCTCCATTTGAGCTTCCAGAGCCTCAATCTGCTGCCAAACCTCGGACGCTGTCTGCCAGGATGGTGGAGGGTCAGCATTCACTACCTCTCTGAGTGCGGCCAACTTCCGACGCAACTTCACCAACCTTCCGCCTCTTCGATGCCGTGGTAGGTGTACCTTGGGAATCTTGGTAAGTTCCTCCTCCTTACTCTTCGACAGCCTCTGCCGATACTCTGTAATAGTAATCGGCTGTGGTCCTTCTTTCATATGCGCCGGCGCTCTATGTACCTCAGGTACGTTTTTCTTTATCTCTGCTTCAGAAATGTTTGGCAGGATCGCCATGTAAAGGTTACGGGTTGTGCTAGTGTATGTCCTAGTAGGTTCACCGGCGCTAATAAACGCCACTGGTGTTAAGTTTATGGGGCAGGTTGATATGCCCTTGTTTTCTTTGAATTTTACTGGCAGTTCAATATGCCATAAATAAATAAAATTGCCAGGTTTAAAGGCAGATCTTAAGTGATCCTTTATTAAAATTCTTTTCTCTTATATACAAGAATAACGGTATCCTAAAGCTACAATTGTTACAGAAATAGTTGTTGCATGCAAACTACACTTCTACTACATTTCAAATATTCAATAATACATTAGGGAAGTGTAGATTTGCATGAGCGAAAAAATACATAAAAATAAAGTAAATTAATTACAATGTTTACTTATTAAAACAATATAAATTATGTTACACTACATATGCAAATATAAATGTATTTTTCTTTTTATGTCAGACGTGTATTCATGATATTAACAGCAAACAATCTAATGTTGGAAATAAATCACATCAGGATTTAAATCAAAGTTTACGTGATTTAACAGGCGAACTTGAGAGACAATTTGAAGAGCAGAGCCGCACTTTTGAGATGCAGGTTACTTCTAGTATTACAGCCTTTGAGGCCAAGATGTTAGAGTTATTTAATAATTTTCGGGAGGAAAGAAAAAAAGCGATTGATAATCTGCACACAGATGTTGCTTATAACCGTAATTTAATAAAGCAGGTGGACACAGCGGTATACGTGTCTTGGAAATGCAGAATTGTATATTGGAAAGAAGAATGAATAGGTCAAATATAGTTATTAAGGGGATGCCTGCAAGTATTAAAGACCTTAAAAACACATTTTTGCGAATTGCATCGCGATGCAATACGGTTTTAGCAGCTAACGATATACAACACATAACATATTTTAGTGGAGGTAAGGCTGTTTTGGTCAAACTTAATTCAGTTCAGACTCGTGATGAAATCATGATTGAATTTTCGAAAATGAAATTTCTTCTTTTAAAGGACATAGTTGGTGGTAACTCAGAATCGAAAATATATCTTCGTGATCATTTTACACCTGCAGGAGCTAAGCTTGTATCTATTTGTTGGAAGTTGCGCAATAAAAATAAAATTTTGAGTTACAACTTCGTTAATACTGATGTTCCCAGAGTTAAGGTTTTTTTTTTTTGCCGAATAATGGCCAGGAGGTTTTTGATACGGACCAGTGTTTACGGTTGCTTGATGAAGATTGGAACAGCTCTCTAGTAATGCCTTAAGTATTAATCATGAAATTATTTGCCTTGTAGGCGTTCTCTTGATGTTGTAGATTTAGAGAAAAGTTGAATTATATTTGTTTTTTGCTTAGTTTTTCTTTTACTGATAAAATATTTACTCATCTGTCAGATTCTTTTTGATTTTGTTGTAGGTAGGTAGGTAGAAAGGCTGGTGTGAAGTCTCCTTCACACCCTCACCCAGAGACCACTACGGTCCATTGTGATGCCTTGTTTATAGATAAGAAGCTGAAAAAGAAGGTGAAGAGAAACAGCTAAAGCATTAGAAAAGATAAGAATAGATAAGAATAGATAAGAAAAGGAAGTTCTGGCCAAACCCGAGAGAAAAGCCTCACTCAACACAACACCAATCCGCCCTATGTGCGGTTAGCTCCCAGTCTCCTGCTGCGCAGCCAGGCCATCCCCATTACGAATCCTATTAGACTCGAGCCCACAGCTCGGGACGTCCCCTAATTCGCCTAGGAATCTGCTGCCCAGCCACCTCAGCCTGCTGCACTGTAGCCTGGGACAGCGGCACAAAATGTGTTCAACCGTCTCCAGCTCCTCCGGGTCCTCACACAACCCTCACATATCCGACACGTCGGATCCCAACCTCATCGCCATCCTGCCTATCATGCAATGACCCGTGATGATTCCTATTATGGTCCTCACGCAGACCCTGCTTCTGCCCAGCAACAACCCCGAGTCGGACTTCCTAAGCACCGGCCACATCGTCCGTGATACCCGGCAGTCCGTTCGGTTCCCCAGGCCCTATTGGTCGCGTCCAGAATCCATTCCCTAATCTTCCCAAAGTAGAATCCTATTGGAGGCCTAACCGCCTCTATGTGATTAGGATCCTCCATCTCTGAGCCCTGTCTCGCCAACTCATCAGCAATCTCGTTGCCGTTTATGTTGCAGTGACCCGGCACCCAGCACAATCTCAACATATACTCTCCTAAGGCTCCCTCCAGAGCCCTCCTGCAACCGTCAACTAGCTTGGGTTCACGTAACAGCCCCTTACGGCCATAAGGGCCGCCTGGCTGTCAACGTATATAGTGACCTCCGAGCCCCTATCAATGTTGTCCCTCATCAGTTCCACGGCCCTCAAGACCCCCAGAACCTCCGCCTGAAAAACACTGCAGTCGTCAGGAAGCCTATATGACATTCTGATGTCCAGATCCTCAATGTAGACCCCCGCACCCGTGCCTCTCATCTTCGAGCCGTCAGTGAAAATAGCAAATCCACTAAATAATCTGCTCCTACCTGACCAACTCTCCCTAGAAGGCGTTACCACCTCCGGCAACCGTCCGAAATCCACCCTGGTGCCCCCGAAATCCGTGGAGCCGGGTACCAGGCAGTAACCTCCAGCTTCGATCTCACCCAAGATCCGTGAGTGACCCTGCGTGAAATTCCTAATCAATCCTAGTTCCCTCAATCTAAGAATGCTTCTGGCTGCCATTCCCATAACATACTGCTCAATGGGCAGAAGATGTAGAATGACATCCAGTGCCGCTTGAGGTGTACTTCTCATGGCACCTGTCATGCCGATTGAAGCACACCTCTGAGCCTTAGACAGAAGGTTCATTCGACAAGCCACTCTCAATGACTCCCACCAAACACAGCATCCATACGTAAGAATGGGTCTAACCACCGAAGTGTACAGCCATCCCACTACTGACGGCCGGAGTCCCCAGCTCCTATTATCGATGATCTGCAAGCATAGTAGGCATTGAGACCTCTCTTAAGTCTCTCCTGAGTATTCCTTCCCCACGACAGCTTGCTGTCCAGAAAAACTCCTAGATACTTAGCGCTATCAGATAGTCTAAGCTCCATTAATAAAGTAATGGTTGAATTCGTTGATCGGCTAGAAATTTTGGGAGTAATAGTTGATGATAAATGAAGTTTTGAATCGCATATTTCACACCTGGTATCTACAGTCAATTTTTCTTTAAGGAGGCTGTATAATAATAATTTGTATCTGCCATTACGTGTTAAGCAGAAGGTTGTGAATAGTTTATTGATGCCCTCATTTCTTTACTGTATAGAAGTATACGCGGGGACGAGAGTCAACAATATGAATAGGCTTTACATGTTGTTTAAGCGAGTGATGCGGTTCCTATATTCTTTGCGGTTGCATTGTCATGTGTCGCAGTATGTGGAACGCTTTTTAGGGACATCTTCTCATAACTGTGTAAAAATTCGTCTGCTATTGCATTTTTACAAAGTTTTTAAAAATGGGAGTCCCACGTTTTTATTAAACCTTTTTACATTTACTAGATCTACTAGATCTAACCAATTAATTGTACCTCGTAATTCATCCTGGCTGGAACGCTAATATCAGATGCGAGTTATACGCTCTTTTAATTCTTTGCCCGAAACTTTAAGACACTTCACTGAAAGTCATCAAGTTTATCGTGATAAACTCATCAAGCATAGTTGTTTTAAACACAATTTATGAAAATACGTGAATTGGGATAGCAATGAGGAAAATATTTTTATTGCTTTTAAACAGTTAAAATTTTATAATTGTTAATTTTTATAAATATATTTTGGTCGAGCCTTTATTTTTATTTGTGATTATTTAATTACACTGTGCAAGAAATCGACACTTTTTTTTCGTGACAAGCTGGGCACCTGGCGTTTTAACATAATTCGGGTACGTTGAATCCAGTGGTGCCCGCGGTTTTTTAAGATTGGCTCTGGTTTTCGAGATATACCGTTATTTCGAAAATGGAGGAGTTCGCACAACATATGTTCGCATAACTCAAAAAGGCTTTAGCTTATTGAAAAAACTTAAAAACCGAAATTTCCTTTAAGAAAAGTTAAACCTCTTTCTAATATCCGCAGTCGTTTTAGAAACATAATTTTTTTTTTGGAAAAAAAATAATTTTTTTAACAAAATTTCGAATTTTTTTTTTTTTTTAAATTCATAAAAAATTGGAAAATGCAGCTATGCTTCTAATTTTTTGCAGAAAAATTATGTATCTAAAACGACTGCGGATATTAGAAAGAGATTTTACTTTTCTTAAAGGAAATTTTATTGCGGTTTTTTAAGTTTTTTCAATAAGCTAAAGCGTTTTTGAGTTACGCGAACATATGTTGTGCAACCTCCTCCATTTTCGAAATAACGGTAAATCTCGAAACCAGAGCCAATCTTAAAAACCCGCGGGCACCACTGGATTCAGCGTACCCGAATTATGTTAAAACGCTATGTGCCCGGCTTGTCTGTTTTTTCAACTAGCATAGTGTTATTAATTATGCATTTATATTAATTTTCTTCTTCTTTTTTTTTTTTTTTTTATTTATTATTTTCTGTACAACTAAGTTTAGTAGAATGTTTGTAATTTATTTATTGGCCAATAAGGCTTTCAAATTACAAGTGAGAAATAAATTGAAATTGAAATTGAAATAAAGTAGACGTTCCATAGAATATGAAAAGCTTTCCGTGCAAAAAATCTAACGAACAGTTTTCCAGAAATCTGGCTTTATCCAAATTGGTCAGTATAATCTGGGATTCATTTTTTTTGGGGGTTAAGAGGTAACTTCAAAGAAAAAACTTAATAGATTATGAAAGAAGACGTTCCATAGAATATAAAAAACTTTCCGTGCAAAAAATCTAACGAGCAGTTTTCCATACATCTGGTTTCATCCAAATTGGTCAGTAAAATCTGAGATTAATTTTTTTGGGGGTTTAGAGGTAAAGTTAAGGAAAAAAAGTAATTGGTTATGAAAGTAGACGTTCCATAGAATTAAAAGAGTTTTCCGTGCAAAAAATCTAACCAGCAGTTTTCCAGAAATCTGGTAACGTCAAGGAAAAAAATTAATAGATTATGAAAGTGGACGTTCCATAGAATATAAAAAGCTTTCCGTGCAAAAAATCTAACGAGCAGTTTTCCAGAAATCTGGTTTCGTCCAAATTGGTCAGTAAAATCTGGGATTAATTTTTTTTGGGGGCTTAGTACCTCTAGGAAAAAATCTGGCAACGCCATGGAAAAAGTCGAAACGTGAAAAAAAGAAATTGCTAAGACAAATTAATAAGTAAAAATAATAAATGGAAATATAAAAGTAGTTTAAATCTTAGAAGTAACTATTACATGCTTCATTAATTTTTTTTTGTTAAAAATTATTTGAGTTGCAATTGCTGTTTCCTTAAATAAGTTTATTATTAACAAACAAGTTTTTGCGGCTTACAACTTTAGGTTGAAGAATATTAAAGAAGCTGGTGCCGCCATTTATTTATTGAAAAAAAAAAAAAAAAAAAAAACAAAATTGTTTGGGAAAAGAAATGCCGGCTGAAGTGCACTTTACGGGGCGTACGAAAAAAAAAATATAAAAAATATGCCACCCGATCCAGAATAAAAAAAAAAAAAAACCAAAATTAATATTTAAGGGAGCTGAGGGCCGTGGGACCCCTGGGTCCAAAAAACCGCACCGCCCACTGAATGGTATGTATGGGTACCCAAATTAAAGGTAATTGTGCAACAAAAACGAAAATAATAAAATTTTGGGTGGGCGGCACTTCTAGGGCCCTCTGGGGCAAAAAAAGTGCCCCCCATAACACTTATGTATATCTGTGTGGGTACTCAACCGGCTTCGCTAACTAAAACTTCTCTGCATACCTATAAAAGATACATAAATTAACCTAGAGAGGAAAATATTAAACGAATACAAAAACAAAATACATATTTACAATCGTAAGCAAAATACCTTTCATTCGAGTACCCACACATAGTTATAAGGGTGGGAGGGGCAATTTTTTACCCCCAGAGGGACCCAGAAGTCCCGCTCGACCTAAATTTTATTAATTTCGTATTTTTTACATAATTACCTTTAATTTGAGTACCCACACATACCACTAAGTGGGCGGGCCGCTTTTTTTGATCCATGGGGTCCCAGGGGCCTCAGCCTCCTTAAATTTTAATTTTGGTTTTTTTCTTTTTTTATTCCAGAGGGGGTCCAATTTTTTTTTTCGTACGCCCCGTAAAGTGCACTTTTGCCGAAATGCCTACTAGGAAAAGAGAACCATCCAAATGTACTTGCAGTAAAAATATTACAAAAACACAGAAGAATGTTGGTTGTGTGGTATGTGGCTTGTATTTCCACATAGAATGTGCCGATGTTTCTGAGGATCAGTATAGCCTGTTATCTATATATTTAAAATAGGATGTGTGTATGTATGTATGTAAAGTATGGAATCCAAAACGGCTGGGCCGATTTTGATGAAATTTTCAGGGAATCTTCAGAATATTCAGGCGGGTGACACTGTGAAGTCTGATTTCTGATTTTCGGTCTGGGGGCGGAGGGGCGTGGAAAAATCCATAACTTGAGAACGGCTTGACCCATTTGAACAATTTTTTCTTTAAAATGTTAGCCATGGTCTAACTTAGGTTTTGCGGAAAGAAAATGTTGCCCCGCCCACTTTTACGCTCACTTTTTTCGTAAGATTCACAGCATATATATACATACATACAACCATATGTATTTTCAAATCAAATGTAAATCAAACATACATATGTATATGAACAACATTATAATTTATAATATTATAATATTATAATGAAACAGAACTGGGGATGAACGATGTTTTACATGCAGTTTGACATGAAATTTTGCCAGAGAATGCGGTTTCATGGATTTTTATTTAAAGGCCGTAAATTTCGTTTAAAGATCAATTTAAATCGTCTGGTAATACAACACTAATGTTTGCTTAGGGCCAGCAACGCGGACCGGGTCAGCTAGTATGCAAATATAAATGTATTTTTCTTTTTATGTCAGACGTGTATTCATGATATTAACAGCAAACAATCTAATGTTGGAAATAAATCACATCAGGATTTAAATCAAAGTTTACGTGATTTAACAGGCGAACTTGAGAGACAATTTGAAGAGCAGAGCCGCACTTTTGAGATGCAGGTTACTTCTAGTATTACAGCCTTTGAGGCCAAGATGTTAGAGTTATTTAATAATTTTCGGGAGGAAAGAAAAAAAGCGATTGATAATCTGCACACAGATGTTGCTTATAACCGTAATTTAATAAAGCAGGTGGACACAGCGGTATACGTGTCTTGGAAATGCAGAATTGTATATTGGAAAGAAGAATGAATAGGTCAAATATAGTTATTAAGGGGATGCCTGCAAGTATTAAAGACATTAAAAACACATTTTTGCGAATTGCATCGCGATGCAATACGGTTTTAGCAGCTAACGATATACAACACATAACATATTTTAGTGGAGGTAAGGCTGTTTTGGTCAAACTTAATTCAGTTCAGACTCGTGATGAAATCATGATTGAATTTTCGAAAATGAAATTTCTTCTTTTAAACGACATAGTTGGTGGTAACTCAGAATCGAAAATATATCTTCGTGACCATTTTACACCTGCAGGAGCTAAGCTTGTATCTATTTGTTGGAAGTTGCGCAATAAAAATAAAATTTTGAGTTACAACTTCGTTAATACTGATGTTCCCAGAGTTAAGGTTTTTTTTTTTTGCCGAATAATGGCCAGGAGGTTTTTGATACGGACCAGTGTTTACGGTTGCTTGATGAAGATTGGAACAGCTCTCTAGTAATGCCTTAAGTATTAATCATGAAATTATTTGCCTTGTAGGCGTTCTCTTGATGTTGTAGATTTAGAGAAAAGTTGAATTATATTTGTTTTTTGCTTAGTTTTTCTTTTACTGATAAAATATTTACTCATCTGTCAGATTCTTTTTGATTTTGTTGTAGGTAGGTAGGTAGAAAGGCTGGTGTGAAGTCTCCTTCACACCCTCACCCAGAGACCACTACGGTCCATTGTGATGCCTTGTTTATAGATAAGAAGCTGAAAAAGAAGGTGAAGAGAAACAGCTAAAGCATTAGAAAAGATAAGAATAGATAAGAATAGATAAGAAAAGGAAGTTCTGGCCAAACCCGAGAGAAAAGCCTCACTCAACACAACACCAATCCGCCCTATGTGCGGTTAGCTCCCAGTCTCCTGCTGCGCAGCCAGGCCATCCCCATTACGAATCCTATTAGACTCGAGCCCACAGCTCGGGACGTCCCCTAATTCGCCTAGGAATCTGCTGCCCAGCCACCTCAGCCTGCTGCACTGTAGCCTGGGACAGCGGCACAAAATGTGTTCAACCGTCTCCAGCTCCTCCGGGTCCTCACACAACCCTCACATATCCGACACGTCGGATCCCAACCTCATCGCCATCCTGCCTATCATGCAATGACCCGTGATGATTCCTATTATGGTCCTCACGCAGACCCTGCTTCTGCCCAGCAACAACTCCGAGTCGGACTTCCTAAGCACCGGCCACATCGTCCGTGATACCCGGCAGTCCGTTCGGTTCCCCAGGCCCTATTGGTCGCGTCCAGAATCCATTCCCTAATCTTCCCAAAGTAGAATCCTATTGGAGGCCTAACCGCCTCTATGTGATTAGGATCCTCCATCTCTGAGCCCTGTCTCGCCAACTCATCAGCAATCTCGTTGCCGTTTATGTTGCAGTGACCCGGCACCCAGCACAATCTCAACATATACTCTCCTAAGGCTCCCTCCAGAGCCCTCCTGCAACCGTCAACTAGCTTGGGTTCACGTAACAGCCCCTTACGGCCATAAGGGCCGCCTGGCTGTCAACGTATATAGTGACCTCCGAGCCCCTATCAATGTTGTCCCTCATCAGTTCCACGGCCCTCAAGACCCCCAGAACCTCCGCCTGAAAAACACTGCAGTCGTCAGGAAGCCTATATGACATTCTGATGTCCAGATCCTCAATGTAGACCCCCGCACCCGTGCCTCTCATCTTCGAGCCGTCAGTGAAAATAGCAAATCCACTAAATAATCTGCTCCTACCTGACCAACTCTCCCTAGAAGGCGTTACCACCTCCGGCAACCGTCCGAAATCCACCCTGGTGCCCCCGAAATCCGTGGAGCCGGGTACCAGGCAGTAACCTCCAGCTTCGATCTCACCCAAGATCCGTGAGTGACCCTGCGTGAAATTCCTAATCAATCCTAGTTCCCTCAATCTAAGAATGCTTCTGGCTGCCATTCCCATAACATACTGCTCAATGGGCAGAAGATGTAGAATGACATCCAGTGCCGCTTGAGGTGTACTTCTCATGGCACCTGTCATGCCGATTGAAGCACACCTCTGAGCCTTAGACAGAAGGTTCATTCGACAAGCCACTCTCAATGACTCCCACCAAACACAGCATCCATACGTAAGAATGGGTCTAACCACCGAAGTGTACAGCCATCCCACTACTGACGGCCGGAGTCCCCAGCTCCTATTATCGATGATCTGCAAGCATAGTAGGCATTGAGACCTCTCTTAAGTCTCTCCTGAGTATTCCTTCCCCACGACAGCTTGCTGTCCAGAAAAACTCCTAGATACTTAGCGCTATCAGATAGTCTAAGCTCCATTAATAAAGTAATGGTTGAATTCGTTGATCGGCTAGAAATTTTGGGAGTAATAGTTGATGATAAATGAAGTTTTGAATCGCATATTTCACACCTGGTATCTACAGTCAATTTTTCTTTAAGGAGGCTGTATAATAATAATTTGTATCTGCCATTACGTGTTAAGCAGAAGGTTGTGAATAGTTTATTGATGCCCTCATTTCTTTACTGTATAGAAGTATACGCGGGGACGAGAGTCAACAATATGAATAGGCTTTACATGTTGTTTAAGCGAGTGATGCGGTTCCTATATTCTTTGCGGTTGCATTGTCATGTGTCGCAGTATGTGGAACGCTTTTTAGGGACATCTTCTCATAACTGTGTAAAAATTCGTCTGCTATTGCATTTTTACAAAGTTTTTAAAAATGGGAGTCCCACGTTTTTATTAAACCTTTTTACATTTACTAGATCTACTAGATCTAACCAATTAATTGTACCTCGTAATTCATCCTGGCTGGAACGCTAATATCAGATGCGAGTTATACGCTCTTTTAATTCTTTGCCCGAAACTTTAAGACACTTCACTGAAAGTCATCAAGTTTATCGTGATAAACTCATCAAGCATAGTTGTTTTAAACACAATTTATGAAAATACGTGAATTGGGATAGCAATGAGGAAAATATTTTTATTGCTTTTAAACAGTTAAAATTTTATAATTGTTAATTTTTATAAATATATTTTGGTCGAGCCTTTATTTTTATTTGTGATTATTTAATTACACTGTGCAAGAAATCGACACTTTTTTTTCGTGACAAGCTGGGCACCTGGCGTTTTAACATAATTCGGGTACGTTGAATCCAGTGGTGCCCGCGGTTTTTTAAGATTGGCTCTGGTTTTCGAGATATACCGTTATTTCGAAAATGGAGGAGTTCGCACAACATATGTTCGCATAACTCAAAAAGGCTTTAGCTTATTGAAAAAACTTAAAAACCGAAATTTCCTTTAAGAAAAGTTAAACCTCTTTCTAATATCCGCAGTCGTTTTAGAAACATAATTTTTTTTTTGGAAAAAAAATAATTTTTTTAACAAAATTTCGAATTTTTTTTTTTTTTTAAATTCATAAAAAATTGGAAAATGCAGCTATGCTTCTAATTTTTTGCAGAAAAATTATGTATCTAAAACGACTGCGGATATTAGAAAGAGATTTTACTTTTCTTAAAGGAAATTTTATTGCGGTTTTTTAAGTTTTTTCAATAAGCTAAAGCGTTTTTGAGTTACGCGAACATATGTTGTGCAACCTCCTCCATTTTCGAAATAACGGTAAATCTCGAAACCAGAGCCAATCTTAAAAACCCGCGGGCACCACTGGATTCAGCGTACCCGAATTATGTTAAAACGCTATGTGCCCGGCTTGTCTGTTTTTTCAACTAGCATAGTGTTATTAATTATGCATTTATATTAATTTTCTTCTTCTTTTTTTTTTTTTTTTTATTTATTATTTTCTGTACAACTAAGTTTAGTAGAATGTTTGTAATTTATTTATTGGCCAATAAGGCTTTCAAATTACAAGTGAGAAATAAATTGAAATTGAAATTGAAATTGAAATAAAGTAGACGTTCCATAGAATATGAAAAGCTTTCCGTGCAAAAAATCTAACGAACAGTTTTCCAGAAATCTGGCTTTATCCAAATTGGTCAGTATAATCTGGGATTCATTTTTTTTGGGGGTTAAGAGGTAACTTCAAAGAAAAAACTTAATAGATTATGAAAGAAGACGTTCCATAGAATATAAAAAACTTTCCGTGCAAAAAATCTAACGAGCAGTTTTCCATACATCTGGTTTCATCCAAATTGGTCAGTAAAATCTGAGATTAATTTTTTTGGGGGTTTAGAGGTAAAGTTAAGGAAAAAAAGTAATTGGTTATGAAAGTAGACGTTCCATAGAATTAAAAGAGTTTTCCGTGCAAAAAATCTAACCAGCAGTTTTCCAGAAATCTGGTAACGTCAAGGAAAAAAATTAATAGATTATGAAAGTGGACGTTCCATAGAATATAAAAAGCTTTCCGTGCAAAAAATCTAACGAGCAGTTTTCCAGAAATCTGGTTTCGTCCAAATTGGTCAGTAAAATCTGGGATTAATTTTTTTTGGGGGCTTAGTACCTCTAGGAAAAAATCTGGCAACGCCATGGAAAAAGTCGAAACGTGAAAAAAAGAAATTGCTAAGACAAATGAATAAGTAAAAATAATAAATGGAAATATAAAAGTAGTTTAAATCTTAGAAGTAACTATTACATGCTTCATTAATTTTTTTTTGTTAAAAATTATTTGAGTTGCAATTGCTGTTTCCTTAAATAAGTTTATTATTAACAAACAAGTTTTTGCGGCTTACAACTTTAGGTTGAAGAATATTAAAGAAGCTGGTGCCGCCATTTATTTATTGAAAAAAAAAAAAAAAAAAAAAACAAAATTGTTTGGGAAAAGAAATGCCGGCTGAAGTGCACTTTACGGGGCGTACGAAAAAAAAATATAAAAAATATGCCACCCGATCCAGAATAAAAAAAAAAAAAAACCAAAATTAATATTTAAGGGAGCTGAGGGCCGTGGGACCCCTGGGTCCAAAAAACCGCACCGCCCACTGAATGGTATGTATGGGTACCCAAATTAAAGGTAATTGTGCAACAAAAACGAAAATAATAAAATTTTGGGTGGGCGGCACTTCTAGGGCCCTCTGGGGCAAAAAAAGTGCCCCCCATAACACTTATGTATATCTGTGTGGGTACTCAACCGGCTTCGCTAACTAAAACTTCTCTGCATACCTATAAAAGATACATAAATTAACCTAGAGAGGAAAATATTAAACGAATACAAAAACAAAATACATATTTACAATCGTAAGCAAAATACCTTTCATTCGAGTACCCACACATAGTTATAAGGGTGGGAGGGGCAATTTTTTACCCCCAGAGGGACCCAGAAGTCCCGCTCGACCTAAATTTTATTAATTTCGTATTTTTTACATAATTACCTTTAATTTGAGTACCCACACATACCACTAAGTGGGCGGGCCGCTTTTTTTGATCCATGGGGTCCCAGGGGCCTCAGCCTCCTTAAATTTTAATTTTGGTTTTTTTCTTTTTTTATTCCAGAGGGGGTCCAATTTTTTTTTTTCGTACGCCCCGTAAAGTGCACTTTTGCCGAAATGCCTACTAGGAAAAGAGAACCATCCAAATGTACTTGCAGTAAAAATATTACAAAAACACAGAAGAATGTTGGTTGTGTGGTATGTGGCTTGTATTTCCACATAGAATGTGCCGATGTTTCTGAGGATCAGTATAGCCTGTTATCTATATATTTAAAATAGGATGTGTGTATGTATGTATGTAAAGTATGGACTCCAAAACGGCTGGGCCGATTTTGATGAAATTTTCAGGGAATCTTCAGAATATTCAGGCGGGTGACACTGTGAAGTCTGATTTCTGATTTTCGGTCTGGGGGCGGAGGGGCGTGGAAAAATCCATAACTTGAGAACGGCTTGACCCATTTGAACAATTTTTTCTTTAAAATGTTAGCCATGGTCTAACTTAGGTTTTGCGGAAAGAAAATGTTGCCCCGCCCACTTTTACGCTCACTTTTTTCGTAAGATTCACAGCATATATATACATACATACAACCATATGTATTTTCAAATCAAATGTAAATCAAACATACATATGTATATGAACAACATTATAATTTATAATATTATAATATTATAATGAAACAGAACTGGGGATGAACGATGTTTTACATGCAGTTTGACATGAAATTTTGCCAGAGAATGCGGTTTCATGGATTTTTATTTAAAGGCCGTAAATTTCGTTTAAAGATCAATTTAAATCGTCTGGTAATACAACACTAATGTTTGCTTAGGGCCAGCAACGCGGACCGGGTCAGCTAGTATGCAAATATAAATGTATTTTTCTTTTTATGTCAGACGTGTATTCATGATATTAACAGCAAACAATCTAATGTTGGAAATAAATCACATCAGGATTTAAATCAAAGTTTACGTGATTTAACAGGCGAACTTGAGAGACAATTTGAAGAGCAGAGCCGCACTTTTGAGATGCAGGTTACTTCTAGTATTACAGCCTTTGAGGCCAAGATGTTAGAGTTATTTAATAATTTTCGGGAGGAAAGAAAAAAAGCGATTGATAATCTGCACACAGATGTTGCTTATAACCGTAATTTAATAAAGCAGGTGGACACAGCGGTATACGTGTCTTGGAAATGCAGAATTGTATATTGGAAAGAAGAATGAATAGGTCAAATATAGTTATTAAGGGGATGCCTGCAAGTATTAAAGACATTAAAAACACATTTTTGCGAATTGCATCGCGATGCAATACGGTTTTAGCAGCTAACGATATACAACACATAACATATTTTAGTGGAGGTAAGGCTGTTTTGGTCAAACTTAATTCAGTTCAGACTCGTGATGAAATCATGATTGAATTTTCGAAAATGAAATTTCTTCTTTTAAACGACATAGTTGGTGGTAACTCAGAATCGAAAATATATCTTCGTGACCATTTTACACCTGCAGGAGCTAAGCTTGTATCTATTTGTTGGAAGTTGCGCAATAAAAATAAAATTTTGAGTTACAACTTCGTTAATACTGATGTTCCCAGAGTTAAGGTTTTTTTTTTTTGCCGAATAATGGCCAGGAGGTTTTTGATACGGACCAGTGTTTACGGTTGCTTGATGAAGATTGGAACAGCTCTCTAGTAATGCCTTAAGTATTAATCATGAAATTATTTGCCTTGTAGGCGTTCTCTTGATGTTGTAGATTTAGAGAAAAGTTGAATTATATTTGTTTTTTGCTTAGTTTTTCTTTTACTGATAAAATATTTACTCATCTGTCAGATTCTTTTTTATTTTGTGGTAGGTAGGTAGGTAGAAAGGCTGGTGTGAAGTCTCCTTCACACCCTCACCCAGAGACCACTACGGTCCATTGTGATGCCTTGTTTATAGATAAGAAGCTGAAAAAGAAGGTGAAGAGAAACAGCTAAAGCATTAGAAAAGATAAGAATAGATAAGAATAGATAAGAAAAGGAAGTTCTGACCAAACCAGCTATTAAGTGTACACTTTACACCACCGACCTTTAAGTGTAAAAATTATTAAGTTGAGAAAATTTTATGAATTTTTAAGAATTTAATGATTTTCAGATTATAGGAGAATTTTCTTAGTGTACTATATTGATATGGTATATTTATATATTATTATATGTATATTTATTATTTCTAAAGTAATTTTATATTTGAATATGATATTTTTACACATTTTTTTTTTTTTGTATTTATGAATGAAAATTAGTTTATATTATTATTATTTTTATAGTATCATTATTATGTCTTATAATATTTTTGTAGTAAAAATTATTTTTCTTAATTTTGTTTATATTTCTTAAGGCTATTATTATGATAAATTTTTGGTTTGCCTCTAACGTCTAGTATTGAATTTATTCCTTTGCGTTCTATAATTTTATATGGTCCGTGATAGGGACTTTGGCTCTTTTTCCTACTTTCTAGTCTTATAAAAACTAAATCACCTACTTCTAAGTTTTCTATATTAGTATGTTTGTCATAGTGTGTTTTAGTTTTTTGTTTGGTTATTTGTAGTTGTTCTTTTGCTTTTGTGATTGAATGTTTGAGTCGGATTTTTAGCTCGTTGGCATAGTTGTCGAGATTGTAAATTGGTGTACTGTCTTTAACAATGTCTGTTGGTAAGTATGGTAGTTTTCCGAAAATTAATTCATACGGTGAGAAATGAGTTGAGTCATTTGGTACTGTATTGTATGCGAATGCAAAGTAATTAATCCATTTTGGCCATTCGTTGTCTTCTACGAAATTTAGCAAAAATTCGTTGAGTACACGATGGTTTCGTTCTAGTGCACCTATCGATTGGTGGTGATACGGTGCTGAGACTTTTTGTTCAATTTTCATTATTTTACATATGTTTTTCATAAGCTCGTTGGCAAATTCGGAACCCCTGTCTGATTTTAAAATTTTGAAAAATCCATATTTTAAAATAAATTGTTCGACTAATGTTTTTGCTATATTTATAGCTTCTTTGGTTTCTATGGGTTGCAGTACGACATATTTAGTTAGTTCACATTGTATAGTTAGTATATATCTATAGCCATTGGATATTCTTAATGGTCCAACAGTGTCGATTGACACAGTTTCAAAATAAGTATTTGGAGTGTCTGTTATATTCATTTTTTCTTTGTTATATTTAGTTTGTTTGTTTTGTGTGCAACTTTTGCAATTTGATATATGATTTTTTATTAATTTTCGCATATTTTTCCATACATATCGCTGTTTAAGTTTAAGTAAGGTCTTTCTGACTCCTAGGTGACCTCCTAATGGGGTGTTATGGTATTCTTCAATCAGTTTTTGCATTTCTATCTTATCTGTTATTTGTTTCGGGTTTGTATATAGTATTATTTTCAAGGGTGTTAAGTTGTTCTCAGATCTTTCAGTTTGCATTTTATTAAATATTTTTTTAAATTTCTCAATATGCATGCCTCTCCATGCGTAATTTTCATATTCTAGGCCTAGTATATTAATTTTTTCTTTAGTCATTCTAGATGATAGCTTCTCCATGGCTGAAACGTATTTCGCAGGATTGTCGCTACACCTGACTATTACCCAATTTTTATTTATTTCAATTCTGGTACCAGTTATATATTCATTTAAAATTTTAAGCTTTTTTATATTTTTGACGTCATTCATGGACGTGCTGTCCCAAATGTGAAGATGATCAGGCTTCTCTTGAGATCTACAGTTCTCCTTGTCTGCTATTTTTTTGGCAGACATTCCCCTTGTTATTGCAAACATATTTTTGGAGTCTTCTTGATTTTTCGGTATCATACTCTTGAGTATGTCCGAGTCTAATTTTATTCTAGATAATGCATCTGCGTTCGTATTTATTTTCCCCTGTTTAAATATAATATCAAAATCGTAGTCTGATAGGTCTAAGCGTATTCTAGTCATTTTAGACGATGGGTTTTTGTGCGTAAAAAGTGAAACTAAGGGTCTGTGGTCGGTAACTACTGTGAATTTCCTTCCATATAGGTATGGCCTAAAAAAATTTATGCCCCAATGTATGGCTAGTAGTTCTTTTTCGATTATGGGCTTGTTCAAATCGTGTTTTGATAAAGTTTTGCTGGCGTATGATATCGGTAGATCCTTGCCTACTTCTCCTTGACTCAAAATCGCGCCTAGAGCATAGTTTGAACTGTCACAAGTAATGATAAATTTTTCTGTAAAACGGGGGTATTGTAAAATTGGCGGATTAATGAGTTTACTTTTTAACAGTTCGAAAGCTTTTTGACATTCTTCGTTCCATTCAAAAGTTTGGCCTTTCTTTACTAAATTATTTAGACATTTAGTAATTTGGGCGAAATCTCTTATGAATCGCCTATATACTTCATCGCTGTCTTTGGGTACGGGGTATTTTTCTATGGCCTCATATTTTGAGGGATCAGTTTTTATGCCTTCATTTGTTATGAGGTGTCCCAGGTATACTACTTCTGATTTGAGAAATACGCACTTGCTGGCGTTCAGTTTGAGATTATATTTTCTTAGCCTTTCAAATACTTGTATTAAATTGCTGTTATGATGTTTTAGACTGCAACCAAATACTATGATGTCGTCGACATAAAGAAAAGCTTGACTGTCTAAACAGCTTAAAGCAATTGTCAACATTCTTTGAAAGCTGTTTGAAGAAATTTTTAATCCAAATGGTAGTCTTTTGAATTGAAAATGTCCTTTGTTCGTTGAGAACGCTGTTAAAGGTCTTGACTCTTTGTCCAAGGGTATTTGGTGGAATGAACTTGTCATGTCCAACGTTGAAAAATATTTTGACCTTCCGATACGATCTAATAGTCAAAGGGAACTTGTCGTTTACGAGTTTTTTATTAAGTTGTCTGTAATCCACGACCAATCTCCATTTTTTTTTATTATTGCTCCCCTTTTTTGGTACAACAAGCAAAGGTGAATTGTAAGGGCTAACTGAAGGTTCTATGATATTAGTAAAAATTAAATTGTCGACTTGCTCGTCTATTTCCTCATATTGTGTCTGCGGTAGTCGGTAATTTTTTATATACACGGGATTTGTATCATTGACATTCAAATGTTGCCTATAAAAATTATTTGTTGAGAGTGATTCGCCCTCAAGATGAAAAATATCTTGATATTCTTTGAAAATTTCAAATAGTGCGTCATTGGCTAATGTATCTTTGGAATCTATATTCATTACTTTAAGTAGTTCTTGAAAGCGTTTGTTTCCTAAATGTTTCTTGTTTTGTGATATTACGTGATAATTACTTAAAGGTTCTGTTTCCAAATTTAAGTTTTTTACTCTAACCTCTTTATTGTTTGCGTTTAAAATTCGTATGTGCGCATAACCTTCTTTAGGTACTATTGAATTCCCCACAAATACTCCATTTAGTATTTCTTTGTTGAATACTACACTGTCCTCTGTTAATTTTAGTTTTACTCTGTGCAATATTTCAGATCTCCCTGGTATTATTATGTTTGATGCTTCTTCTATTTTTGAATGTATTGGTAGTGTGACCTCTTCATTTTCTACTACGAATGTTATAAGACAAGTTTCAAGGTCTATTTTGCATAGGTATTTTTTTAAAAAATCTTGCCCTAATATCCCGTCAGTTTGAATTGGAAATTTTTCATCCACTATGTTGAAATTATGATTTATTACTTTCTCCCCTATGTCCAAATTTATATGTACTACTCCTTGTGAGTGTATTACATTGTCTGTTATGCCTGTCAGTTTACATTTTATATTATAGTCGTGATACAAATTATTTTTTAAGTTTTCATTTTTAATGACTGATACGTCGGCGCCTGTGTCTACGATAAAAGTTAAATTGCTTGTTGCGTCGCTACTTCTTGAACTAACCAAATTTGTCGAATTACCTGATATTCTGAAAATATTTAATTTGTTATCCCGGGGGATGGGTTCTAATGCTGTACCTCGCCTTCCTCCGGGTCTGAGCAGTTTTCCTCATTTATTACATTTATTCTGTTGCCGCGCGTTGAGTTTCTATTATTGCCATGTCGGCTTCTGTTAAAATTATTATTATGCCGATTACTTTGGCCTCTGTATGAATTATTTTGCATTTGCATATTACTGCTGTTGTTCCTAACGTCCTGTGTCTGTGTGCGATTGAAATTATTGTTGTAATTACCGCGAGCATTGTTCCCACGATACACGTTAGAATTGTTACCACGATTGTAATTATTATTATTGTAATTATTGTTATGTGTGTTTGTGTTTTGACGATTTGTTCGTGAGTAATTATAATTTTGTTTGCTGGTGTTGTAGTGGCCTCTATTGTTGTTATATCGACCTCTGTTATAAAACATAACTTGACCTTGAGATGGTGTTGATCTCTCAAGTTCCTTAGCTAGGCTTATAGCGTCCGCGAGTGTTTTTGGTTGTGCCCCACATATTGGCTGTCTGAAAATGTCGTTCAGGTTGTTTTTAAAAATTGTTAGTGCGTATTTTTGATCATTTGTTATGACGTCATTTCTCCTTTTAGTAGTTATAGTGCCTTCTAATTCTGAGATTCTGAGGGAACTTAGTTCAGCTGTTAGGCTTAAAATTGTGTCACTGTAACTTGTGACGTTTTGGATTCTTTGAGTAAATGAATTTAGCTTACTGTATATGTCCGGTATGGTCATAGGACTCTTGCATATTTTACTCAGTTCGGTTTTTAGTATTTCAAACGTCGTAATCGGTTCTAAGACTCCTAAGAGAGTTTTAATTTTGTTCGAGAGTTTTACTTCTCTAACAAATTCTATGAATTGAATGTCTTTTTGGCTTCAGTACTAAGACTTTGGTTTATCAATTCTATTATTTTAAGAAATGATGCCAATTCTTTGTAGTTGCCAGAAAATTCGGGTACTACCTTGAGTGAAGTGTTTATGTCAAACTCTGCCATTTTTGTTTATTTGTTTTCTTCAGTATTTTGAGAACTAGTTTGTTCGTTCAGGTCTTTTGTGTTTTGTATTATTTCGTTTCTCAATTCCGTCAATCTTGAGTTTGTAGTTTAAAATAAAGTCTTGAATTTTGATTTTATTTCGCCTAATTTGATATAATCGATATTTGCCTCTGTCTTTTCTAAAACTCCTAGTTTTTCTTTAAATTCTTTAATTTCATTGAGCTTTTTATCAATTGTTTCTAATTTATATGTTTTTTGTCCTAGTTTCTTTAAATTTTCTGATAAAACAGAAATACTATCTAAAATTTCTATAAATTTTTCCATTAAATTTTGTTTAAGTTTTATATATTTTTAATTGTTTAATTTTATTGAAATTTGAGAGATACAATTTAAAATTTATTTTGAATTTTTGTAATTAATCATTTTAGACTATTTGAAATTGTGAGAAATAAAATTTAAATTATATTTATTTTAAGTTTTTGCAATTAATTATTTTTAAACTATTTCCCTACTCCTGCTGATGTGCTTGTGCACATAATTTTTATAATGTCTATCTAGATTGTAGATGAGGAAAAATATGGCCGCAATGAGGAGTACGATGATTACTACATCTGTTGAAATTTTTGTCACTGTTCTGGGCTGATCTATTTTTGCTCCATTTGCAGCTTGATTCACGATTATTTCTTCAGAACTCCACCAACCCATTTTAGTCCCAACTTTGTTGAATATTAGTGTTTTCTTGGGTTCTTTTTTCTGCTTCTAGTTGAGCTTGTTGTTTGGCCGCTTTTACTAAGGCTTTGTTCTTTTCAATGGTCTCTTCTGCCTGATTGATTGCGTCCCAAATTCTTTGACCAATATTTCCTCGGTTCAACTCTGATTTTATGAGGTCAACTATTTCTGATACATAAGGTATTCAGCAAAATACCACTGGTTATAGGTGATCTTTTCACTGATGTGTCTTTTGATGATGTTTTTGAAGAACGTCAATTTGATTTTTAACTTCCGCTTGTTTCCACCTCGGGTTTTCAGTAACAGTTTTTGTTCTGGGATGACGACACGGAAAGTGTCCTTATTCGCTTCCTGTCTTCTTTGTAGCTCCTCTCGTTGTAGTGGTTGTGGGCCTACTTTATACTCTTCCATGTATAAGTTTTTGTTTATTCCTGGACATCTAATTTTTGTAGTTCGACTGGCCTAGGATCGCCATATAAAGTTTATGTTATATGAAGTGGCAGGATCGCCATATAAAGTTTATGAAAATGTGTATTCCGCCTTACTCGAACTGTACAAAGACCTGTTAGAGTCCCAGAGCATACCTGTCTCCTGGTTTTTGTGTACAGTGAGTTTTCCTCTTTATATAAAAAAAATGAAAATAAAGACTTTTCCCTTTTTTTATAAATTTTTATTTGTGCTGTCTGCAATTAGCTGCTAGACCTTGCTCAAATTAATGATCTTGATCCAGCGCTAATGCTCTGCTTTTATATATTTCTTTTATTAACAAAAGTTGTAATTTGATCTAATACTAAAATTAATAATTCTAAAACAATTTCTGAAATCAATATACTCTTGAAAAACCATTTATGCTTTGCTTGCATTTTTTTTCAAGGCCATGCATTATACACATGACACCCAAAAAGAATAATAATAATAAAAAAAAGGTATTTCATTATTAAGCATTACTCATAATTTATTTGTGTGCGGCGTGTGGTGGTGTTACACAGTGAAAAATTAATTGAAATATCAAAGTGACATTAAGTGTACACTTTACACCACACTCGCTTAAGAAGAAGAGACACTGCAGCACTCACCCAATCAGATGAGCGATAAACACCTACATATGTGAACAGAAACCGTGATGACGAAATCTTTTTCGTCTGGCACTGGAAGAACATAAAGAAAATATTAGGATAAGATTTGATTAATTATTGTTAGTTCATATTTAATATATAAAGATTCAATAAATAAATACAAACAAAAAAAAAAAAATGTTTGTGCTGTGTGAAATTACCACATTTTTGACAACGTAAAATTTTGACATAAAGCGAAGAACATTTCCTAACAGAAGTCAAAGTCGGCAAGTTTTTGGCGGTGGCGGTTTTATGTAATTCAAATTCTAATAAGCTGATTATGGGAATAATGATCAAACGAAGCTTATTTATCCTGTTTTTTTATTTAGATTCCCTCTCAATCGAATATATTTCAATGTTATTGTGATTAGGTTAGGTTAGGTTCCATGGGCAGCCATCGAGAGACAGCTCACTTGGGTCCTTCAGCGGTCCCTTTGTGATACCCAGCGCCAATGCCCATCGCAAAGAGCAGTTACCCGGATGGCGTCACTGCAGAGTTGAGCCAATTCGTCCTCCTAATGAAGAGAAGAAGCAATCTTAGTTCTATATTAGATAGATCCTCCAAGAAGAGGAAGCCCGGCTTTCTCAGGTATTTTTCCCTAATGCCCCGTAGCCCAGGGCATTGACAGAGAAAGTGAAGCACAGTCTCCTCTTCCTCCTCATCATGACAACTTCTGCAGTAGTCATTGAATTCCAGACCCATTCTCCTAGCATGAGTCCCAACAGGCCAGTGTCCAGTCATGACCGACACCACAGTCCTGATTTGGTCCTTATTGAACCTAAGTTGAGATTTAGTTCTCCGTTCATCATAGCCAGGCCATTCGAAAAATGAAAAATGTTGAATATAATAAAGTTGCTTATGAAAAAGAAATAATTCCCAATATCTATTTGTTAAAATAGTTGAGTTAAATACATTCAATTTATAAAGTATCACTATCCAGTGTGACACAAAGAATGCTGACGAAGGCCGTAGCGGGCCAGAAAATGCATTACATTCTGCTGGTGTCTAATAATTGTAAATTTTTCTGTACATAAATATACTTCATTGCTATCCAACGGAAAGCTAAGGTAAAATGTAACAAGAAAATACAATATAATAGTCTGGTAGAGTATAAAGTAATTTCTAAAATAAAATTTAAGGAATAGAGCTATTACAAAAAGCTTTATAAAAATACATAACTGAAATTTAACTCATAGAATAAATTCGAAAAATGAAAAATGTTGAATTTTAATTAATATCATGTTGTAAAAATTCCTGTCTTCGTAAAAATAATTTAATGAAAATTAAATTCAATGAACTTAATTAAGCCTAAATAAAAATATCTAAATTTGGATTAAAAACCATTAACAGTTCAATAAAATAACCACAATACTAATATTGTTAACAGCTAAGGCACGAGCTTTGTTTCCATTTGTCCTTCAAGTTGTGCTGAAAAAGGTCAACAAGAAAAAAGAAAGACAAAAACATGAAAAACTGCGATGACTTTTGGAAATTTAGCAATATTGTAAAAATCTTCCTTGCACTTGCGAAGCTTTTGATGTGACTTTGGAAATACCATAAATTGTTCCCTCAAGAGTGCACACCTTTGTCACGACTTTTGAAATAGTTGAATTCACTACTCCATTCAGATCTGCAATTGTCATTAACATTCCACCAGTAGCATATAACCTTAACGTTATTAACAACATTTGTTCTTCAGATAATGCATTATTCCTAAATAATGATTAATTAGCACAGTTTAAGTAAATACAAATGCCTACCAGTTCGTTGGATGTTTTATATGTGATCCAATTAATTCTAAAGCCATATAAGCTGAGTGCTTGAACAATCGAAAGCGTTGGAAAAATTCCATATCCGTATATAAATGGTATGGTCGAGTTCTAAAGGTTTTAGGCTTTTGTATAATTTTTTTATTTAAATTTACATATTATACTTCAGAATCACAGAAATCTTCATTAACTGAAGAATAATTCATAATTTTTTATTATAGTTTATTTTTAAAGAAAATAGTTACTGCCTATTTCACTAAATGCGAACGAACGCTTTCTTTCGCACAACTACATGTAAAACAAAAACAAATTCTTAAAAATTTGTTTTTGCTTCATATGTATTTGTGCGAAAGAACGCGTTCTTTCGAAATCGTGAAATTGGCAGTTAATTTACGAAACAGCTGTAGTGGCACTTGACATCAGCTGTGTATATTTTGACATTTGTAAGTTAAGTTTAACTGAGCCAGTTTGGCCAATTAAAACAAAATAAACTAGACCTAAAAACAACATGTAAAGTTTAAACCACGGTGAACCAATAAACAAAGATCAACTTTGGGTGTGTGTGAAACGGTAGCAAAGATCTATGGTGAAATAAAATTTGTCTTAAAGCCAATTTGGTGCTACGGTATTCAGTTATGGGGCACTGCCTCGGCTTCTAACATCGAAAAAATTCAATGGCGCCAAAATAAACTTCTTCGAATAATTACAGCCGCCCCCTGGTACGTCAAAAACTCAAATATCCACAAGGATCTCAATGTGCCATTAGTAAAAACTATGATAACGAAATATGCAGTAAAATATTTAAAAAGGCTGGAACTGCACCCAAATCCATTTGCTCGAAATATTTTAAATTATGGCGGCCACTATAAAGTTTATGTTATATGAAGTGGCAGGATCGCCATATAAAGTTTATGAAAATGTGTTGTTTGAATGGGATAGAAATTATTCCGCCTTACTCGAACTGTACAAAGACCTGTTAGAGACCCAGAGCATACCTGCCTACTGGTTTTTGTGTACAGTGAGTTTTCCTCTTTATATAAAAAAAATGAAAATAAAGACTTTTTCCCTTTTTTTATAAATTTTTATTTGTGCTGTCTGCAATTAGCTGCTCGACCTTGCTCAAATTAATGATCTTGATCCAGCGCTAATGCTCTGCTTTTATATATTTCTTTTATTTACAAAAGTTGTAATTTGATCTAATACTAAAATTAATAATTCTAAAACAATTTCTGAAATCAATAAACTCTTGAAAAACCATTTATGCTTTGCTTGCATTTTTTTTTCAAGGCCATGCATTATACACATGACACCCAAAAAGAATAATAATAATTAAAAAAAGGTATTTCATTATTAAGCATTACTCATAATTTATTTGTGTGCGGCGTGTGGTGGTGTTACACAGTGAAAAATTAATTGAAATATAAAAGTGACATTAGGTGCGTTTGAGTACTTTTACAGTAAAATGCAGTAGGTAGGTAGGTAGAAAGGCTGGTGTGAAGTCTCCTTCACACCCTCACCCAGAGACCAATACGGTCCATTGTGATGCCTTGTTTATATTTAAGAAGCTGAAAAAAGAAGGTGAAGAGAAACAGCAAAAGAATCAGAAAAGATAAGAACAGATAAGAATAGATGAGAAAAGGATGTTCTGACCAAACCCGAGAGAAAAGCCTCACACAACACCAATCCGCCCTATGTGCGGCTAGCTCCCAGTCTCCTGCTGCGCAGCCAGGCCATCCCCATTACGAATCCTATCAGACTCTCGAGCCCACAGCCCGGGACGTCCCCTAATTCGCCTAGGAATCTGTTGCCCAGCCACCTCAGCCTGCTGCCCTGTAGCCTGGGACAGCGGCACAAAATGTGCTCAACCGTCTCCAGCTCCTCCGGGTCCTCACACAACCCGCACATATCCGACACGTCGGATCCTAACCTCATCGCCATCCTGCCTATCATGCAATGACCCGTGATGATTCCTATTATGGTCCTCACGCAGACCCTGCTTCTGCCCAGCAACAACTCCGAGTCGGACTTCCTGAGCACCGGCCACATCGTCCGTGATACCCGGCAGTCCGTTCGGTTCCCCCAGGCCCTATTGGTCGCGCCCAGAATCCATTCCCTAATCTTCCCAAAGTAGAATCCTATTGGAGGCCTAATTGCCTCTATGTGATTAGGATCCTCCATCTCTGAGCCCTGTCTCGCCAACTCATCAGCAATCTCGTTGCCGCTTATGTTGCAGTGACCAGGCACCCAGCACAATCTCAACATATACTCTCCTAAGGCTCCCTCCAGAGCCCTCCTGCAACCGTCAACTAGCTTGGATTTCACGTAACAGCCCCTTACGGCCATAAGGGCCGCCTGGCTGTCGACATATATAGTGACCTCGAGCCCCTATCAATGTTGTCCCTCATCAGTTCCACGGCCCTCAAGACCCCCAGAACTTCCGCCTGAAAAACACTGCAGTCGTCCGGAAGCCTATATGACATTCTGATATCCAGATCCTCAATGTAGACCCCCGCACCCGTGCCTCTCATCTTCGAGCCGTCAGTGAAAATAGCAAATCCATTAAATAATCTGCTCCTACCTGACCATCTCTCCCTAGAAGGCGTTACCACCTCCGGCAACCGTCCGAAATCCACCCTGGTGCCCACGAAATCCGTGGAGCCGGGTGATCCCAGGCAGTAACCTCCAGCTTCGATCTCACTCAAGATCCGTGAGTGACCCTGCGTGAAATCCCTAATCAATCCTAGTTCCCTCAGTCTAAGAATGCTTCTGGCTGCCATTCCCATAACATACTGCTCAATGGGCAGAAGATGTAGAATGACATCCAGTGCCGCTTGAGGTGTACTTCTCATGGCACCTGTCATGCCGATTGAAGCACACCTCTGAGCCTTAGACAGAAGGTTCCTTCGACAAGCCACTCTCAATGACTCCCACCAAACACAGCATCCATATGTAAGAATGGGTCTAACCACCGAAGTGTACAGCCATCCCACTACTGACGGCCGGAGTCCCCAACTCTTACCTATCGATGATCTGCAAGCATAGTAGGCATTGAGGCCTCTCTTAAGTCTCTCCTGAGTATTCCTTCCCCACGACAGCTTGCTGTCCAGAAAAACTCCTAGATACTTAGCGCTATCAGATAGTCTAAGCTCTACTCCTCCTAGTACCGGCAGCCTAAAATTCTCTACCCTGTACCTCCTAGTAAAAAGAACCAACTCGGTCTTCTCCGGATTGACTCCCAAACCCTTATCACTCGCCCATGCTGACAGTTCGCCCAGCGCCCCTTGCATGACTTCGCTTATTGTCGGCAGAAACTTGCCCGATACCAATATCACTACATCATCCGCGTAGGCCACAACTTTCCGACCCAATCTGTCAAAAAGTCCCAGAACGACGTTGACAGCTAAGAGCCATAATAAGGGAGAGAGAACTCCCCCCTGTGGGGTTCCCCTAGTCACCAGTTTCTTTAAGCGCTCGTTTCCCCAGTCCGAGTGAATAACTCTGCTGCTGAGCATCAGAGTTATCCATTCGACCAGGAACAGAGGAACGCCTAGATCCACCAATGCCTGCCTGATAGCCTCTATCTTCAAATTATTAAAAGCGCCCTCTATATCCAGGAATGCCGCCAAGGTGTATTCCTTGTTTCGCAATCCCCGCTCTACATAACCCACCACATCATGAAGCGCACTCTCAACAGATCTACCCTTAAGATAGGCGTGTTGAGCGCCGCTGATGATGCCGGCGTCAATCTTCGTCCTCAGATGTAGATCAATCAGTCTTTCCAACGTCTTCAAAAGAAAAGACGATAAGCTGATTGGTCTAAAATCCTTGGGTTTAGAGTGACCGGTTCTTCCCGCCTTGGGTATGAAAACCACCCTGACCTCCCTCCACCCTTTAGGAATGTACCCGTTCAGCACACAGACCCTAAACAGTTCCACCAACAGCAGGAGTGATGATCTCCCGATATTCTGTAACATCGCCGGAAAGATACCGTCTGGTCCTGCCGATTTGTAAGACCCAAAGGTATTGACCGCCCATGTTACTTTTTCCAAGGTGATCATGTCCCCCACCGTCTCCCTCTCCTCACCGCCCGCTTCTGACCCAGAGAAGGGGTTACCACATTCAATCTGTTCCCCCGTCCCAGGATCCACACATCCCGGAAAGTGAGTTTCCATTAGCAGACATAGAGATGCAGAGCTAGATTCCGTCCATGAGTTGTCCGGTCTCTGAATAAATCCAGGGACTACAGGGTCCTTGGATAAAATTCTCCTGAACCTGGACATCTCATTTACAGATTCCACTGACTCGCTAAACTTGACCCACGAGTCCCTTTTCGCCCTCCTAATGTCTCCTTTATATCTATTGTAACTCAATCTGAAGTTACTCCAATCTTCTTCCCTACGCGTATACTTCGCTCTATTAAACAACCTTCTGACAGTGGACCTTTGAGTCCTCAACTCGTCTGTCCACCATCTTGGTTGTGTGCGCTTGCCCGGAAAGTTCAAAGGACAGGAACGCTCATAACTACTAGTCAGTACCCCCGTAAAGGTGCCCACCAGTTGCTCTACACCGGTCGAAGTCGACCCCCAGTCGCGTGTAACTCTAAGGTTACTTTGCACCAATCTCGAAAAGTAATCCCAATCCGTCCTTCTCGGATTCCTATACGGACACCTTTTCGACCTCTCAAACATTAGATTAAAGGACAGGCGACTATGGTCAGAGAAGGAAAACCCCAGGTCCACCCTCCATTCCTCCACTAATTCCCTACAGTTCGTCAATGTCATGTCTATCACTGCCTCTCTATACCTAGTTCTGAACGTAGGTGTATTCCCCCTGTTACAGATATAAAGATTGCTGGCAATAATAAAATCAAACATAGACTCACCTCTTTTGTTGATGTCGGCACTTCCCCATTGGGTATGGTGTGCATTGGCGTCACCAACTCTCGCACTTTTTCACCAGGTGGATCGGTAGCCTCGTATGGCAAGTATACCTATGCTAATGCCAGGACCGTTCTGTCCTTGGCTTCTCCTGTCACAACCGTGAGGTCTCCATTACTGTAAGAATGAGAAAACATAAGTTTATGCTCAGTTCTCGCCAAAATACAAGTTCGTACCTTCTCATCTATGTGGGGTACGAACAATGTATACCCCGTGACCCTTAATCCAACTACCCGGTTTTTATTAATCCAGGGCTCTTGGATTAAGGCCACGTCCACGTTGTTATCGATGAGGTGGGTTACTAATTCGGTTGAGGCTGCTTCACAGTGGTGCAGGTTTATCTGCACCACTTTCAACCTCTGAGGGTCTATCATTTTTAGGAAACCTAAATTTGATAGACCCCAACCCGAATATTGCAACCCCTCCTATCGATTCCAGGTCCACTGCGAACCTGAAGTCTCTTCCCTGGTTCTCTTTACAACCCAGTGAAGCTACCAACATCCACTGGCTTTTATTGAGTCCCTTGTTCTGGTTGGCCAGTACCTCCAGTATGACCTCCACCGGTTTTATAGGTGGAGGTATCCATACCGTGACTACCGGCCTTAATGGCAACTCAGACGCTATTATAACGTCCAGACTAGCTTCAGGACAGGAGCTGCCACACTTACCAATTGCAGCCTTTAAAAACTCAAAGGTTTTCTGATTGCCGCAACTCACAGTTTTGACACCTCTTGCCCAGTCAGCCCCTTTGAACGATACTTCGTCCGGCCTTCCTTTGGCACTAAAGATTTCGTCGAGTAGTTTGTTCTCTAGCACCTGCCATCTCTCGACACTGATCCTTCCATCGGGATCCCTACGATCAATGACAGCCGCTAGAATACCGTCCTTACTCGACGACTCCTTTAGTTTTTTTGACGTGGAGGGGTGGTCCTCTCTGGAGCCAGTCCTCTTATTGATCTCCTTATGGGGATCTTTAAGAGAACTGACCACAGTCTGACCAGTCCTCTTAGCCGCAGGGGATTTCTGGTCATCACCAGACCTCACTCGCTTAAGTACCCCCTTTTTGGGGCCCTTAGCAGAGCTCTGTCGATGATCACCCGATTTCCTTGCAGATGTTGACTGGTCAGTCCCAGCAACCCTTCCTGTAGTGACTCCTTTTTGGGAGTGACTATCGGAAATTACCGAGACATTTCCAGCCCTCATCGCGCGACTAGTAGTGGGTAAATCGTTCTCAGGCCTAGCTCCCTTAACTGTGACCATACTGTCACGATTAAGAGGGCCAGTCGTTGAACCTTTACCCTCCTTTTTCCTATCTTCTGCTTTATTCGAAGATTCATCAACAGGGGGTGCTGGGGATTTGCTGTCTTTACTGACAACATTTGTATCCACAGCAGCCCTTGCTGTGTATCCCGCAGGATAGGGAAGCCCTAGGATGGCACCGACAGAGCCGTGGATTCGTTCGAATCTAGCAACGTTCTTTCGGTGCTTCCTCAGCAGATGCCTATCCCGCCCATCGTGCAGTGAGGAGTCTTTCTTAGCTATCTTTTCCAGAAAGGCTAAGGAGGCTCTCACACCACTCTTGGCTTTTTCGTAGCTCGTTCGGCTATCTGACGTGACCTGTTCTGTCGCATCTTGCCGAACAACGAGTTTTGATACGAGTTTTATTTTATGGTTACTTCGAATTGTTTATTATTGATTATTTTATTTATCTGTTTTTTTTTATATGATATTTAAACTTGATTTGATAAACAAACGCTTACAGTTTTTTTTTTTTTTTTTTTTTTTTTTTTTTTTTTTTTAAAATGAACATTAATATTAATTTAGGATCAGTTTCTACTGATAATTCAATATTGCGATCCCAATACAGTCGTAACAAGAATGCCAAGGGCAATTTAAGTTTTGGTCATCTTAATTGTGGCAGTTTTAATATAAAACCAAATTCAACAAAATTGGAGGAAATTAAAAACATTTTTGAAGGTAGTGGACTGGACGTGAGTGGTATATCTGAGACCTGGTTGCAACCAGGTATATTGACTAATGTTGTTAATTTTGGTGGCTATAATTGTTGTCGTAATGATCGTCCTAAGGGTGTGCGAGGGGGAGGTGTTGCATTATATATTTCCAAGGAGATAGATTTTAAAGTTGTATTTTCCAGCAAACTGTATAATATTGGAGAGTCATTGTTTGTTGAACTTAATTGTGGTAACAGTCCGTTTTTGGTTGGAGTTGTATATCTTCCTCGGAGAGAGAAAAAGAATTTGTTGGCATTTGAAAAATCAATAAGTGACGTACTTGTAAAATACTCAAATGTTGCACTAATGGGTGACATGAATTACAATATGTTTGATATTAACAAATCTTTCGTGGTCCGAGATGTTTGTAAAAGAATGAGAGTTTCGTGTTTTCATAATTCGCTACATACTCACTTTGATATAAAAAGTAAAACGACGCACAGTGGGGCCAAATGCATGAAAAGTGGCGATTAATTCATAGAAGTCGTAATTAAAAAAAAAAATATTTTTTATTAATGGATATTTATAAATACATAAAAAAACAACATTTAAAAAAAAACAGAGTGAAAAAACACATTTTTTAACCCTTTATGGGCCATTTTGTGTTCTGTAAAAAATCCTCTTTTTTCACATTTTTTGCTGTAACTTTGGAACGGTGCGCTATAAATTATTTATTTAAATTGCAAATTAAAGCATACTAAATGTACTTTAAGAAAAATAAGTAATATTTTTAAAAATAATAAGGAATAAATATTTTATATGTATTTCTATTAGAAAATTTTTAAATTAAAATCATACCTTTTTTCTCGAAATTTTAAAATTTTGCTCAAAAATGAAACATTTGAAAATCTAATTGTTTTTTTATTGATAAATAACCATAAACACACTATTTAAAAAAAATTTAATTAAATTCGGTTATTCTATTTTTTTTTGAAAACAACAATTTTTTATTATAATCATTATTACCTTCAATGTTAGTATTTACTTCACATTCAATTTCATAATCATAAATTAATTCGTTACAATAATCTTAATCTCCATCTTCATCTCCATCTTCATCATTGCTATTTTGATTGCTGGGAAGTACAAGCAACTCCAATGCATATTTTGGCATTAGCTCTTTTTTCTTTTTAGAACTATTGTTCATGCTTGTTATAAACGGATCTGAACTTAAGAGAAATCTATTAAAGATATCTTCCATTGTTTTTTCTCGACTGCATTTACGGGCAAAATTCTCCCTATAACTTTTAAAATCTTTATTTCTGGCTTCCTGAGACTTCGGTTAGCTGACCAATTGGCAATGGCGATAATGATATAATTTCAGGCCCACGAATAAAATATTTGTGAAGAGTAGGAGGCATATAGTACCATGGATATTTTTTCACAAATAGCCTGGCAGTGTTATTAGCGAAGTTTGTAAATTTTTCAATGTTGACCTCAATACCACTAGAAACTACAATTAATATTGTGTGCATATTTTTGATCAACTCTAAATCAATATTAGTAATTTCAGCAGATACTTCTGCATTCTTAAAAAAACGTCTTGCAGTATTCCCGTCATTAGAGTTACCAAAACCAGGTTTTGGTTGATCAATGATCAATCCCGTTCTCTTTTTAAATTCGCGTTGAATACGACTTTTAGTTTCAGCAATAATTTTTTTTTTCTTCGTCACTTCTTGCCTGCCATTTTTGAATTGGAAGTTTATATGCCAAGTGAATAAGACATTCAAAAAATCCGTGCAAAAAATCTAACGCGCAGTTTTCCAGAAATCTAGTTTCATCTAAATTGGTCAGTATAATCTGGGATTAATTTTTTTTGGGGGTTTAGAGGTAACGTCAAGGATAAAACTTAATAGATTATAAAGAGCTTTCCGTGCAAAAAATCTAACGAGCAGTTTTCCAGAAATCTGTAGCTCGTTTCTGTATTTCTCGCATCGCAAATTTTCTCATATTAAGTGTGAAACAAAAAATTCCATCGTTTCTCGATTTGTGAGAAAAAAGTGTTTCTGTATTTAAATGCGAGAACAGACAACACAGATTCAGTTTTAACTGGAATACTTCCAGTAATTAAGTGTCAAATGCAAGCGAAACGTCAACGAAAGAAATATATATAATAAAAATAAGGCTGCCAGATTTAAAGATTTATCGACATTTTGACGATTTTTTTTTGTTCCTAAATTGGCAAAGTGAAAATTTGCGGATTTTTTTCTAGTGACGATACAGTCTTTGAAATAAAACAATTTTAAATAGTTTTATATGTTTGTGTATTAGGCACCACAGAAAACCGATATCTTTAAAAACAAGGCAGATTAAAAAATGTATCGGCAAAAGCAAAATTTCGAACGGAAACTGTTTAATTTTTATTTGCTTGGATTATTTAATACATTTGTTTGTGTGATCAAAAGATTAAACTATTACCCCATTTTTCAGTCAATGCACTTTAGAAAATTTTTGCCTTTTACTTTGTCCAAAAGTGTTTATTTTATTTCAATATGATATTTTGTCACTCCTTTGTGTGATTTCTGCAGGAAAAATAACAATCTGAAATTTTAAACTCTTATCGGATTAAGGAAAATAAAATAAATAATTTTATTTAAATAGACCTCAAGCTTATGTATGTATAAAATATGTATTTTACCCATGAACTTAATGTTTTTTTTTTTTTTGATTATGTGTTTTTATGATAAAAATTTGTGATTATATGATAACAATCGAAAAAAAATTCGTCAAAATTAATTTTAAATTGTCCGAAAAAAATAGACGATTTTTTTATTTTTTCTTAGGATATTGACGTTTTTTTTCACAAATTTATCTGGCAGCCATGCATAAAACAAACACAATGAAAGGCCAAAAAAATTTAAATAACAAAATATAACAATTGTGTTTTATATACTTATTTTCATCATTTAAATTCTTTCTTTTAAAATAAAATAAAATAATACACATTCTTGTGTACATACATACATAATTTGGGCTCCATTTTTTTAAATTTTTTTTTCTCGCATCAATTTCAAATATGACTTATTTTGACAGTTCTTGTGAGAAAATTTTTGCAAAATATTGTTACAGAAACACTTGTTCTCACATCCTTCCAATAATTGCTGGAAAATTATTTAAATGACAGATAATTCTCGCAAAGTAAAAGTACAGAAACACTTATGTGAGAAAAACCATTTTTTGTTTTATATTGCACTGTTTTTGTCATAATTCACTTGTTTCATGCGGGAAATTTTACGATGCGAGAAATACAGAAACGGGCTACTGGTTTCATCCAAATTGGTCAGTAAAATCTGGGATTATTTTTTTTTTTGGTGTTTAGAGGTAACGTCAGGGAAAAACTTAATAGATTATGAAAGTAGACGTTCCATAGAATATAAAAAGCTTTGCGTGCAAAAATACAAATTGGTCAGTAAAATCTGGGATTAATTTTTTGGGGGGCTTAGAGGTAACAACAAGGAAAAAACGTAATAGATAATGAAAGTAGACGTTCCATAGAATATAAAAAGCTTTGCGTGCAAAAATACAAATTGGTCAGTAAAATCTGGGATTAATTTTTTGGGGGGCTTAGAGGTAACGTCAAGGAAAAAACTTAATAGATTATGAAAGTAGACGTTCTATAGAATATAAAGAGCTTTCCGTGCAAAAACTCTAACGAGCAGTTTTCCAGAAATCTGGTTTCATCCAAATTGGTCAGTAAAATCTGGGATTAATTTTTTTGGGGGTTTAGAGGTAACAACAAGGAAAAAACGTAATAGATAATGAAAGTAGACGTTCCATAGAATATAAAAAGCTTTGCGTGCAAAAATACAAATTGGTCAGTAAAATCTGGGATTAATTTTTTGGGGGGCTTAGAGGTAACGTCAAGGATAAAACTTAATAGATTATAAAGAGCTTTCCGTGCAAAAAATCTAACGAGCAGTTTTCCAGAAATCTGGTTTCATCCAAATTGGTCAGTAAAATCTGGGATTATTTTTTTTTGGGTGTTTAGAGGTAACGTCAGGGAAAAACTTAATAGATTATGAATGTAGACGTTCCATAGAATATAAAAAGCTTTCCGTGCAAAAAATCTAACGCGCAGTTTTCCAGAAATCTGGTTTCATCGAAATTGGTCAGTATAATCTGGGATTAATTTTTTTGGGGGGTTTAGAGGAAACGTCAAGGAAAAAACTTAATAGATTATGAAAGTAGACGTTCTATAGAATATAAAGAGCTTTCCGTGCAAAAACTCTAACGAGCAGTTTGCCAGAAATCTGGTTTCATCCAAATTGGTCAGTAAAATCTGGGATTAATTTTTTTGGGGGTTTAGTGGTAACGTCAAGGAAAAAACGTAATAGATAATGAAAGTAGACGTTCCATAGAATATAAAAAGCTTTCCGTGCAAAAATACAAATTGGTCAGTTAAATCTGGGATTAATTTTTTGGGGGGTTTAGAGGTAACGTCAAGGATAAAACTTAATAGATTATAAAGAGCTTTCCGTGCAAAAAATCTAACGAGCAGTTTTCCAGAAATCTGGTTTCATCCAAATTGGTCAGTAAAATCTGGGATTATTTTTTTTTTTTGGTGTTTAGAGGTAACGTCAGGGAAAAACTTAATAGATTATGAAAGTAGACGTTCCATAGAATATAAAAAGCTTTCGGTGCAAAAAATCTAACGCGCAGTTTTCCAGAAATCTGGTTTCATCGAAATTGGTCAGTATAATCTGGGATTAATTTTTTTGGGGGGTTTAGAGGAAACGTCAAGGAAAAAACTTAATAGATTATGAAAGTAGACGTTCTATAGAATATAAAGAGCTTTCCGTGCAAAAACTCTAACGAGCAGTTTTCCAGAAATCTGGTTTCATCCAAATTGGTCAGTAAAATCTGGGATTAATTTTTTTGGGGGTTTAGAGGTAACGTCAAGGAAAAAACGTAATAGATAATGAAAGTAGACGTTCCATAGAATATAAAAAGCTTTGCGTGCAAAAATACAAATTGGTCAGTAAAATCTGGGATTAATTTTTTGGGGGGCTTAGAGGTAACGTCAAGGATAAAACTTAATAGATTATAAAGAGCTTTCCGTGCAAAAAATCTAACGAGCAGTTTTCCAGAAATCTGGTTTCATCCAAATTGGTCAGTAAAATCTGGGATTATTTTTTTTTGGGTGTTTAGAGGTAACGTCAGGGAAAACCTTAATAGATTATGAAAGTAGACGTTCCATAGAATATAAAAAGCTTTCCGTGCAAAAAATCTAACGCGCAGTTTTCCAGAAATCTGGTTTCATCGAAATTGGTCAGTATAATCTGGGATTAATTTTTTTGGGGGGTTTAGAGGAAACGTCAAGGAAAAAACTTAATAGATTATGAAAGTAGACGTTCTATAGAATATAAAGAGCTTTCCGTGCAAAAACTCTAACGAGCAGTTTTCCAGAAATCTGGTTTCATCCAAATTGGTCAGTAAAATCTGGGACTAATTTTTTTTTGGTGTTTAGAGGTAACGTCAGGGAAAAAACTTAATAGATTATGAAAGTAGACGTTCCATAATATATAAAAAGCTTTCCGTGCAAAAAATCTAACGCGCAGTTTTCCAGAAATCTGGTTTCATCTAAATTGGTCAGTATAATCTGGGATTAATTTTTTTTGGGGGTTTAGAGGTAACACCAAGGAAAAAACTTAATATATTATGAAAGTAGACTTTCTATAGAGTATAAAGAGCTTTCCGTGCAAAAAATCTAACGAGTAGTTTTCCAGAAATCTAGTTTTATCCAAATTGGTCAGTAAAATCTGGTATTAATTTTTTTGGGGGTTTAGAGGTAACGTCAAGAAAAAACTTAATAATTATGAAAGTAGACGTTCCATAGAATATAAAGAGCTTTCCGTGCAAAAACTCTAACGAGCAGTTTTCCAGAAATCTGGTTTCATCCAAATTGGTCATTAAAATCTGGGATTAATTTTTTTGGGGGTTTAGAGGTAAGGTCAAGGAAAAAACGTAATAGATTTTGAAAGTAGACGTTCCATAGAATATAAAAAGCTTTTCGTGCAAAAACTCTAACGAGCAGTTTTCCAGAAATCTGGTTTCATCCAAATTGGTCAGTAATATCTGGGATTAATTTTTTTGTGGTTTTAGAAGTAACGTCAAGGAAAAAATGTAATAGATTATGAAAGTAGACGTTCCATAGAATATAAAAAGCTTTCCGTGCAAAAAATCTAACTAGCAGTTTTCCAGAAATTTGGTTTCATCCAAATTGGTCAGTAAAATCTGGTATTCATTTTTTTGGGGGTTTAGAGGTAACGTCAAGAAAAAAACTTAATAATTATGAAAGTAGACGTTCCATAGAATATAAAGAGCTTTCCGTGCAAAAATTCTAACGAGCAGCTTTCCAGAAATCTGCTTTCATCCAAATTGGTCAGTAAAATCTGGGATTAATTTTTTTGGGGGCTTAGAGGTAAGGTCAAGGAAAAAACGCAATAGATTATGAAAAAAGACGCTCCATAGAATATAAAAAGGTTTCCGTGCAAAAACTCTAACGAGCAGTTTTCCAGAAATCTGGTTTCATCTAAATTGGTCAGTAAAATCTGGGATTATTTTTTTTTTTGGGTGTTTAGAGGCAACGTCAGGGAAAAAACTTAATAGATTATGAAAGTAGACGTTCCATAGAATATAAAAAGCTTTCCGTGCAAAAAATCTAACGCGCAGTTTTCCAGAAATCTGGTTTCATCTAAATTGGTCAGTATAATCTGGGATTAATTTTTTTTGGGGGTTTACAGGTAACGCCAAGGAAAAAACTTAATATATTATGAAAGTAGATGTTCTATAGAATATAAAGAGCTTTCCGTGCAAAAAATCTAACGAGCAGTTTTCCAGAAATCTAGTTTCATCCAAATTGGTCAGTAAAATCTGGTATTAATTTTTTTGGGGGTTTAGAGGTAACGTCAAGGAAAAAACTTAATAATTATGAAAGTAGACGTTCCATAGAATATAAAGAGCTTTCGGTACAAAAACTCTAACGAGCAGTTTTCCAGAAATCTGGTTTCATCCAAATTGGTCAGTAAAATCTGGGATTAATTTTTTTGGGGGTTTAGAGGTAAGGTCAAGGAAAAAACGTAATAGATTATGAAAGTAGACGTTCCATAGAATATAAAAAGCTTTTCGTGCAAAAACTCTAACGAGCAGTTTTCCAGAAATCTGGTTTCATCCAAATTGGTCAGTAAAATCTGGGATTAATTTTTTTGTGGTTTTAGAGGTGACGTCAAGGAAAAAACGTAATAGATTATGAAAGTAGGCGTTTCATAGAATATAAAAAGCTCTCCGTTCAAAAAATCTAACACGCAGTTTTCCAGAAATCTGGTTTCATCGAAATTGGTCAGTAAAATCTGGGATTAATTTTTTTGGGGGCTTAGAGGTAACGTCAAGGAAAAAGCTTAATAGATTATGAAAGTAGACGTTCTATAGAATATAAAGAGCAGTTTTCCAGAAATCTGGTTTCATCCAAATTGGTCAGTAAAATCTGGGATTAATTTTTTTGTGGTTTTAGAGGTGACGTCAAGGAAAAAACGTAATAGATTATGAAAGTAGGCGTTTCATAGAATATAAAAAGCTCTCCGTTCAAAAAATCTAACACGCAGTTTTCCAGAAATCTGGTTTCATCGAAATTGGTCAGTAAAATCTGGGATTATTTTTTTTTGGGGGCTTAGTGGTAACGGCAAGGAAAAAGCTTAATAGATTATGAAAGTAGACGTTCTATAGAATATAAAGAGCAGTTTTCCAGAAATCTGGTTTCATCCAAATTGGTCAGTAAAATCTGGGATTAATTTTTTTGGGGGCTTAGAGGTAACGTCAAGGATAAAACTTAATAGATTATAAAGAGCTTTCCGTGCAAAAAATCTAACGAGCGGTTTTCCAGAAATCTGGTTTCATCCATATTGGTCAGTAAAATCTGGGATTATTTTTTTTTTGGGTGTTTAGAGGTAACGTCAAGGAAAAAACGTAATAGATTATGAAAGTAGACGTTCTATAGAATATAAAGAGCTTTCCGTGCAAAAAATCTAACGAGCTGTTTTCCGGAAATTTGGTTTCATCCAAATTGGTCAGTAAAATCTGCTATTAATTTTTTTGGGGGTTTTGAGGTAACGTCAAGAAAAAACGCAATAGATTATGAAAGAAGACGTTCCATAGAATATAAAAAGGTTTCCGTGCAAAAACTCTAACGAGTAGTTTTCCAGAAATCTGGTTTCATCTAAATTGGTCAGTAAAATCTGGGATTATTTTTTTTTTTGGGTGTTTAGAGGCAACGTCAGGGAAAAAACTTAATAGATTATGAAAGTAGACGTTCCATAGAATATAAAAAGCTTTCCGTGCAAAAAATCTAACGCGCAGTTTTCCAGAAATCTGGTTTCATCTAAATTGGTCAGTATAATCTGGGATTAATTTTTTTTGGGGGTTTAGAGGTAACGCCAAGGAAAAAACTTAATATATTATGAAAGTAGACGTTCTATAGAATATAAAGAGCTTTCCGTGCAAAAAATCTAACGAGCAGTTTTCCAGAAATCTAGTTTCATCCAAATTGGTCAGTAAAATCTGGTATTAATTTTTTTGGGGGTTTAGAGGTAACGTCAAGAAAAAACTTAATAATTATGAAAGTAGACGTTCCATAGAATATAAAGAGCTTTCCGTATAAAAACTCTAACGAGCAGTTTTCCAGAAATCTGGTTTCATCCAAATTGGTCAGTAAAATCTGGGATTAATTTTTTTGGGGGTTTAGAGGTAAGGTCAAGGAAAAAACGCAATAGATTATGAAAGTAGACGTTCCATAGAATATAAAAAGCTTTTCGTGCAAAAACTCTAACGAGCAGTTTTCCAGAAATCTGGTTTCATCCAAATTGGTCAGTAAAATCTGGGATTAATTTTTTTGTGGTTTTAGAGGTAACGTCAAGGAAAAAACGTAATAGATTATGAAAGTAGACGTTCCATAGAAAATAAAGAACTTTCCGTGCAAAAAATCTAACGAGCAGTTTTCTAGAAATCTGGTTTCATCCAAATTGGTCAGTAAAATCTGGGATTAATTTTTTTGGGGGCTTAGAGGTAACGTCAGGGAAAAAACTTAATAGATTATGAAAGTAGGAGTTTCATAGAATATAAAGAGCTTTCCGTACAAAAACTAACGAGCAGTTTTCCAGAAAGCTGGTTTCATCCAAATTGGTCAGTAAAATCTGTGATTAATTTTTTTGGGGGTTTAGAGGTAAGGTCAAGGAAAAAACGCAATAGATTATGAAAGTAGACGTTCCATAGAATATAAAAAGCTTTCCGTGCAAAAACTCTAACCAGCAGTTTTCCAGAAATCTGGTTTCATCTAAATTGGTCAGTATAATCTGAGATTAATTTTTTTTGGGGGTTTAGAGGTAACGCTAAGGAAAAAACTTAATATATTATGAAAGTAGACGTTCTATAGAATATAAAGAGCTTTCCGTGCAAAAAATCTAACGAGCAGTTTTCCAGAAATCTAGTTTCATCCAAATTGGTCAGTAAAATCTGGTATTAATTTTTTTGGGGGTTTAGAGGTAACGTCAAGGAAAAAACTTAATAATTATGAAAGTAGACGTTCCATAGAATATAAAGAGCTTTCCGTACAAAAACTCTAACGAGCAGTTTTCCAGAAAGCTGGTTTCATCCAAATTGGTCAGTAAAATCTGGGATTATTTTTTTTTTTGGGTGTTTAGAGATAACGTCAGGGAAAAAAACTTAATAGATTATTAAAGTAGACGTTCCATAGAATATAAAAAGCTTTCCTTGCAAAAAATCTAACGTGCAGTTTTCCAGAAATCTGGTTTCATCCAAATTGGTCAGTAAAATCTGGGATTAATTTTTTTGGGGGTTTAGAGGTAACGTCAAGGAAAAAACGTAATTGATTATGAAAGTAGACGTTCCATAGAATATAAAGAGCTTTCCGTGCAAAAAATCTAACGAGCAGTTTTCCAGAAATCTGGTTTCATCCAAATTGGTCAGTAAAATCTGGGATTAATTTTTTTTGGGGGATTAGAGGTAACGTCAAGGATAAAACTTAATAGATTATAAAGAGCTTTCCGTGCAAAAAATCTAACGAGCAGTTTTCCAGAAATCTGGTTTCATCCAAATTGGTCAGTAAAATCTGGTATTAATTTTTTTGGGGGTTTAGAGGTAACTTCAAGGAAAAAACTTAATAATTATGAAAGTAGACGTTCCATAGAATATAAAAAGCTTTCCGTGCAAAAACTCTAACGAGCAGTTTTCCAGAAATCTGGTTTTATCAAAATTGGTCAATAAAATCTGGGATTATTTTTTTTTTTTTTGTGTTTAGAGGTAACGTCAAGGAAAAACCTTTATAGATTAAGAAAGTATACGTTCCATAGAATATTAAAAGCTTTCCGTGCAAAAAATTCTAACAAGCAGTTTTCATAAATCTGGTTTCATCCAAATTGGTCAGTAAAATCTGGTATTAATTTTTTTGGGGGTTTAGAGGTAACGTCAAGAAAAAACTTAATAATTATGAAAGTAGACGTTCCATAGAATATAAAGAGCTTTCCGTGCAAAAACTCTAACGAGCAGTTTTCCAGAAATCTGGTTTCATCCAAATTGGTCAGTAAAATCTGGGATTAATATTTTTGGGGGCTTAGAGGTAACGTCAAGGAAAAAACTTAATAGATTATGAAAGTAGACGTTCTATAGAATATAAAGAGCTTTCCGTGCAAAAAATCTAACTAGCAGTTTTCCAGAAATTTGGTTTCATCCAAATTGGTCAGTAAAATCTGGTATTAATTTTTTTGGGGGTTTAGAGGTAACGTCAAGAAAAAAACTGAATAATTATGAAAGTAGACGTTCTATAGAATATAAAGAGCTTTCCGTGCAAAAATTCTAACGAGCAGTTTTCCAGAAATCTGCTTTCATCCAAATTGGTCAGTAAAATCTGGGATTAATTTTTTTGGGGGCTTAGAGGTAAGGTCAAGGAAAAAACGCAATAGATTATGAAAGAAGACGTTCCATAGAATATAAAAAGGTTTCCGTGCAAAAACTCTAACGAGCAGTTTTCCAGAAATCTGGTTTCATCTAAATTGGTCAGTATAATCTGGGATTAATTTTTTTTTTGGGGCTTAGAGGTAACGGCAAGGAAAAAGCTTAATAGATTATGAAAGTAGACGTTCTATAGAATATTAAGAGCAGTTTTCCAGAAATCTGGTTTCATCCAAATTGGTCAGTAAAATCTGGGATTAATTTTTTTGGGGGCTTAGAGGTAACGTCAAGGATAAAACTTAATAGATTATAAAGAGCTTTCCGTGCAAAAAATCTAACGAGCGTTTTTCCAGAAATCTGGTTTCATCCATATTGGTCAGTAAAATCTGGGATTATTTTTTTTTTTTGGGTGTTTAGAGGTAAGGTCAAGGAAAAAACGTAATAGATTATGAAAGTAGACGTTCTATAGAATATAAAGAGCTTTCCGTGCAAAAAATCTAACGAGCTGTTTTCCGGAAATTTGGTTTCATCCAAATTGGTCAGTAAAATCTGCTATTAATTTTTTTGGGGGTTTTGAGGTAACGTCAAGAAAAAACTTAATAATTATGAAAGTAGACGTTCCATAGAATATAAAGAGCTTTCCGTGCAAAAACTCTAACGAGCAGTTTTCCAGAAATCTGGTTTCATCCAAATTGGTCAGTAAAATCTGGGATTAATTTTTTTGGGGGTTTAGAGGTAAGGTCAAGGAAAAAACGTAATAGATTATGAAAGTAGACGTTCCATAGAATATAAAAAGCTTTTCGTGCAAAAACTCTAACGAGCAGTTTTCCTAAAATCTGGTTTCATCCAAATTGGTCAGTAAAATTTGGGATTAATTTTTTTGGGGGTTTAGAGGTAACGTCAAGGAAAAAACGTAATTGGTTATGAAAGTAGACGTTCCATAGAATTAAAAGAGCTTTCCGTGCAAAATATCTAACGAGCAGTTTTCCAGAAATCTGCTTTCATCCAAATTGGTCAGTAAAATCTGGGATTAATTTTTTTGGGGGCTTAGAGGTAAGGTCAAGGAAAAAACGCAATAGATTATGAAAGAAGACGTTCCATAGAATTTAAAAAGGTTTCCGTGCAATAACTCTAACGAGCAGTTTTCCAGAAATCTGGTTTCATCTAAATTGGTCAGTAAAATCTGGGATTATTTTTTTTTTGGGTGTTTAGAGGCAACGTCAGGGAAAAAACTTAATAGATTATGAAAGTAGACGTTCCATAGAATATAAAAAGTTTACCGTGCAAAAAATCTAACGCGCAGTATTCCAGAAATCTGGTTTCATCTCAATTGGTCAGTATAATCTGGGATTAATTTTTTTTGGGGGTTTAGAGGTAACGCCAAGGAAAAAACTTAATATATTATGAAAGTAGACGTTCTATAGAATATAAAGAGCTTTCCGTGCAAAAAATCTAACGAGCAGTTTTCCAGAAATCTAGTTTCATCCAAATTGGTCAGTAAAATCTGGTATTAATTTTTTTGGGGGTTTAGAGGTAACGTCAAGGAAAAAACTTAATAATTATGAAAGTAGACGTTCCATAGAATATAAAGAGCTTTCCGTACAAAAACTCTAACCAGCAGTTTTCCAGAAATCTGGTTTCATCCAAATTCGTCAGTTAAATCTGGGATTAATTTTTTTGGGGGCTTAGAGGTAAGGTCAAGGAAAAAACGTAATAGATTATGAAAGTAGACGTTCCATAGAATATAAAAAGCTTTTCGTGCAAAAACTCTAACAAGCAGTTTTCCAGAAATCTAGTTTCATCCAAATTGGTCAGTAAAATCTGGTATTAATTTTTTGGTGGCTTAGAGGTAACGTCAAGGAAAAAACTTAATAATTATGAAAGTAGGCGTTTCATAGAATATAAAGAGCTTTCCGTGCAAAAACTCTAACGAGCAGTTTTCCAGAAATCTGGTTTCATCCAAATTGGTCAGTAAAATCTGGGATTAATTTTTTTGGGGGTTTAGAGGTAAGGTCAAGGAAAAAACGTAATAGATTATGAAAGTAGGCGTTTCATAGAATATAAAAAGCTCTCCGTTCAAAAAATCTAACACGCAGTTTTCCAGAAATCTGGTTTCATCGAAATTGGTCAGTAAAATCTGGGATTAATTTTTTTGGGGGCTTAGAGGTAACGTCAAGGATAAAACTTAATAGATTATAAAGAGCTTTCCGTGCAAAAAATCTAACGAGCGGTTTTACAGAAATCTGGTTTCATCCATATTGGTCAGTAAAATCTGGTATTAATTTTTTTGGGGGTTTAGAGGTAACGTCAAGGAAAAAACTTAATAATTATGAAAGTAGACGTTCCATAGAATATAAAGAGCTTTCCGTACAAAAACTCTAACGAGCAGTTTTCCAGAAAGCTGGTTTCATCCAAATTGGTCAGTAAAATCTGTGATTAATTTTTTTGGGGGTTTAGAGGTAAGGTCAAGGCAAAAACGCAATAGATTATTAAAGTAGACGTTCCATAGAATATAAAAAGCTTTCCGTGCAAAAACTCTAACGAGCAGTTTTCCAGAAATCTGGTTTCATCAAAATTGGTCAGTAAAATCTGGGATTAATTTTTTTGGGGGCTTAGAGGTAAGGTCAAGGAAAAAACGCAATAGATTATGAAAGAAGACGTTCCATAGAATATAAAAAGGTTTCCGTGCAAAAACTCTAACGAGTAGTTTTCCAGAAATCTGGTTTCATCTAAATTGGTCAGTAAAATCTGGGATTATTTTTTTTTTTGGGTGTTTAGAGGCAACGTCAGGGAAAAAACTTAATAGATTATGAAAGTAGACGTTCCATAGAATATAAAAAGCTTTCCGTGCAAAAAATCTAACGCGCAGTTTTCCAGAAATCTGGTTTCATCTAAATTGGTCAGTATAATCTGGGATTAATTTTTTTTGGGGGTTTAGAGGTAACGCCAAGGAAAAAACTTAATATATTATGAAAGTAGACGTTCTATAGAATATAAAGAGCTTTCGTTGCAAAAAATCTAACGAGCAGTTTTCCAGAAATCTAGTTTCATCCAAATTGGTCAGTAAAATCTGGTATTATTTTTTTTTTGGGTGTTTAGAGGCAACGTCAGGGAAAAAACTTAATATATTATGAAAGTAGACGTTCTATAGAATATAAAGAGCTTTCCGTGCAAAAAATCTAACGAGCTGTTTTCCGGAAATTTGGTTTCATCCAAATTGGTCAGTAAAATCTGCTATTAATTTTTTTGGGGGTTTTGAGGTAACGTCAAGGAAAAAACGCAATAGATTATGAAAGTAGACGTTCCATAGAATATAAAAAGCTTTTCGTGCAAAAACTCTAACGAGCAGTTTTCCAGAAATCTGGTTTCATCCAAATTGGTCAGTAAAATCTGGGATTAATTTTTTTGTGGTTTTAGAGGTAACGTCAAGGAAAAAACGTAATAGATTATGAAAGTAGACGTTCCATAGAAAATAAAGAACTTTCCGTGCAAAAAATCTAACGAGCAGTTTTCTAGAAATCTGGTTTCATCCAAATTGGTCAGTAAAATCTGGGATTAATTTTTTTGGGGGCTTAGAGGTAACGTCAGGGAAAAAACTTAATAGATTATGAAAGTAGGAGTTTCATAGAATATAAAGAGCTTTCCGTACAAAAACTAACGAGCAGTTTTCCAGAAAGCTGGTTTCATCCAAATTGGTCAGTAAAATCTGTGATTAATTTTTTTGGGGGTTTAGAGGTAAGGTCAAGGAAAAAACGCAATAGATTATGAAAGTAGACGTTCCATAGAATATAAAAAGCTTTCCGTGCAAAAACTCTAACCAGCAGTTTTCCAGAAATCTGGTTTCATCTAAATTGGTCAGTATAATCTGAGATTAATTTTTTTTGGGGGTTTAGAGGTAACGCCAAGGAAAAAACTTAATATATTATGAAAGTAGACGTTCTATAGAATATAAAGAGCTTTCCGTGCAAAAAATCTAACGAGCAGTTTTCCAGAAATCTAGTTTCATCCAAATTGGTCAGTAAAATCTGGTATTAATTTTTTTGGGGGTTTAGAGGTAACGTCAAGGAAAAAACTTAATAATTATGAAAGTAGACGTTCCATAGAATATAAAGAGCTTTCCGTACAAAAACTCTAACGAGCAGTTTTCCAGAAAGCTGGTTTCATCCAAATTGGTCAGTAAAATCTGGGATTATTTTTTTTTTTGGGTGTTTAGAGATAACGTCAGGGAAAAAAACTTAATAGATTATTAAAGTAGACGTTCCATAGAATATAAAAAGCTTTCCTTGCAAAAAATCTAACGTGCAGTTTTCCAGAAATCTGGTTTCATCCAAATTGGTCAGTAAAATCTGGGATTAATTTTTTTGGGGGTTTAGAGGTAACGTCAAGGAAAAAACGTAATTGATTATGAAAGTAGACGTTCCATAGAATATAAAGAGCTTTCCGTGCAAAAAATCTAACGAGCAGTTTTCCAGAAATCTGGTTTCATCCAAATTGGTCAGTAAAATCTGGGATTAATTTTTTTTGGGGGATTAGAGGTAACGTCAAGGATAAAACTTAATAGATTATAAAGAGCTTTCCGTGCAAAAAATCTAACGAGCAGTTTTCCAGAAATCTGGTTTCATCCAAATTGGTCAGTAAAATCTGGTATTAATTTTTTTGGGGGTTTAGAGGTAACTTCAAGGAAAAAACTTAATAATTATGAAAGTAGACGTTCCATAGAATATAAAAAGCTTTCCGTGCAAAAACTCTAACGAGCAGTTTTCCAGAAATCTGGTTTTATCAAAATTGGTCAATAAAATCTGGGATTATTTTTTTTTTTTTTGTGTTTAGAGGTAACGTCAAGGAAAAACCTTTATAGATTAAGAAAGTATACGTTCCATAGAATATTAAAAGCTTTCCGTGCAAAAAATTCTAACAAGCAGTTTTCATAAATCTGGTTTCATCCAAATTGGTCAGTAAAATCTGGTATTAATTTTTTTGGGGGTTTAGAGGTAACGTCAAGAAAAAACTTAATAATTATGAAAGTAGACGTTCCATAGAATATAAAGAGCTTTCCGTGCAAAAACTCTAACGAGCAGTTTTCCAGAAATCTGGTTTCATCCAAATTGGTCAGTAAAATCTGGGATTAATATTTTTGGGGGCTTAGAGGTAACGTCAAGGAAAAAACTTAATAGATTATGAAAGTAGACGTTCTATAGAATATAAAGAGCTTTCCGTGCAAAAAATCTAACTAGCAGTTTTCCAGAAATTTGGTTTCATCCAAATTGGTCAGTAAAATCTGGTATTAATTTTTTTGGGGGTTTAGAGGTAACGTCAAGAAAAAAACTGAATAATTATGAAAGTAGACGTTCTATAGAATATAAAGAGCTTTCCGTGCAAAAATTCTAACGAGCAGTTTTCCAGAAATCTGCTTTCATCCAAATTGGTCAGTAAAATCTGGGATTAATTTTTTTGGGGGCTTAGAGGTAAGGTCAAGGAAAAAACGCAATAGATTATGAAAGAAGACGTTCCATAGAATATAAAAAGGTTTCCGTGCAAAAACTCTAACGAGCAGTTTTCCAGAAATCTGGTTTCATCTAAATTGGTCAGTATAATCTGGGATTAATTTTTTTTTTGGGGCTTAGAGGTAACGGCAAGGAAAAAGCTTAATAGATTATGAAAGTAGACGTTCTATAGAATATTAAGAGCAGTTTTCCAGAAATCTGGTTTCATCCAAATTGGTCAGTAAAATCTGGGATTAATTTTTTTGGGGGCTTAGAGGTAACGTCAAGGATAAAACTTAATAGATTATAAAGAGCTTTCCGTGCAAAAAATCTAACGAGCGTTTTTCCAGAAATCTGGTTTCATCCATATTGGTCAGTAAAATCTGGGATTATTTTTTTTTTTTGGGTGTTTAGAGGTAAGGTCAAGGAAAAAACGTAATAGATTATGAAAGTAGACGTTCTATAGAATATAAAGAGCTTTCCGTGCAAAAAATCTAACGAGCTGTTTTCCGGAAATTTGGTTTCATCCAAATTGGTCAGTAAAATCTGCTATTAATTTTTTTGGGGGTTTTGAGGTAACGTCAAGAAAAAACTTAATAATTATGAAAGTAGACGTTCCATAGAATATAAAGAGCTTTCCGTGCAAAAACTCTAACGAGCAGTTTTCCAGAAATCTGGTTTCATCCAAATTGGTCAGTAAAATCTGGGATTAATTTTTTTGGGGGTTTAGAGGTAAGGTCAAGGAAAAAACGTAATAGATTATGAAAGTAGACGTTCCATAGAATATAAAAAGCTTTTCGTGCAAAAACTCTAACGAGCAGTTTTCCTAAAATCTGGTTTCATCCAAATTGGTCAGTAAAATTTGGGATTAATTTTTTTGGGGGTTTAGAGGTAACGTCAAGGAAAAAACGTAATTGGTTATGAAAGTAGACGTTCCATAGAATTAAAAGAGCTTTCCGTGCAAAATATCTAACGAGCAGTTTTCCAGAAATCTGCTTTCATCCAAATTGGTCAGTAAAATCTGGGATTAATTTTTTTGGGGGCTTAGAAGTAAGGTCAAGGAAAAAACGCAATAGATTATGAAAGAAGACGTTCCATAGAATTTAAAAAGGTTTCCGTGCAATAACTCTAACGAGCAGTTTTCCAGAAATCTGGTTTCATCTAAATTGGTCAGTAAAATCTGGGATTATTTTTTTTTTGGGTGTTTAGAGGCAACGTCAGGGAAAAAACTTAATAGATTATGAAAGTAGACGTTCCATAGAATATAAAAAGTTTTCCGTGCAAAAAATCTAACGCGCAGTATTCCAGAAATCTGGTTTCATCTCAATTGGTCAGTATAATCTGGGATTAATTTTTTTTGGGGGTTTAGAGGTAACGCCAAGGAAAAAACTTAATATATTATGAAAGTAGACGTTCTATAGAATATAAAGAGCTTTCCGTGCAAAAAATCTAACGAGCAGTTTTCCAGAAATCTAGTTTCATCCAAATTGGTCAGTAAAATCTGGTATTAATTTTTTTGGGGGTTTAGAGGTAACGTCAAGGAAAAAACTTAATAATTATGAAAGTAGACGTTCCATAGAATATAAAGAGCTTTCCGTACAAAAACTCTAACCAGCAGTTTTCCAGAAATCTGGTTTCATCCAAATTCGTCAGTTAAATCTGGGATTAATTTTTTTGGGGGCTTAGAGGTAAGGTCAAGGAAAAAACGTAATAGATTATGAAAGTAGACGTTCCATAGAATATAAAAAGCTTATCGTGCAAAAACTCTAACAAGCAGTTTTCCAGAAATCTAGTTTCATCCAAATTGGTCAGTAAAATCTGGTATTAATTTTTTGGTGGCTTAGAGGTAACGTCAAGGAAAAAACTTAATAATTATGAAAGTAGGCGTTTCATAGAATATAAAGAGCTTTCCGTGCAAAAACTCTAACGAGCAGTTTTCCAGAAATCTGGTTTCATCCAAATTGGTCAGTAAAATCTGGGATTAATTTTTTTGGGGGTTTAGAGGTAAGGTCAAGGAAAAAACGTAATAGATTATGAAAGTAGGCGTTTCATAGAATATAAAAAGCTCTCCGTTCAAAAAATCTAACACGCAGTTTTCCAGAAATCTGGTTTCATCGAAATTGGTCAGTAAAATCTGGGATTAATTTTTTTGGGGGCTTAGAGGTAACGTCAAGGATAAAACTTAATAGATTATAAAGAGCTTTCCGTGCAAAAAATCTAACGAGCGGTTTTACAGAAATCTGGTTTCATCCATATTGGTCAGTAAAATCTGGTATTAATTTTTTTGGGGGTTTAGAGGTAACGTCAAGGAAAAAACTTAATAATTATGAAAGTAGACGTTCCATAGAATATAAAGAGCTTTCCGTACAAAAACTCTAACGAGCAGTTTTCCAGAAAGCTGGTTTCATCCAAATTGGTCAGTAAAATCTGTGATTAATTTTTTTGGGGGTTTAGAGGTAAGGTCAAGGCAAAAACGCAATAGATTATTAAAGTAGACGTTCCATAGAATATAAAAAGCTTTCCGTGCAAAAACTCTAACGAGCAGTTTTCCAGAAATCTGGTTTCATCAAAATTGGTCAGTAAAATCTGGGATTAATTTTTTTGGGGGCTTAGAGGTAAGGTCAAGGAAAAAACGCAATAGATTATGAAAGAAGACGTTCCATAGAATATAAAAAGGTTTCCGTGCAAAAACTCTAACGAGTAGTTTTCCAGAAATCTGGTTTCATCTAAATTGGTCAGTAAAATCTGGGATTATTTTTTTTTTGGGTGTTTAGAGGCAACGTCAGGGAAAAAACTTAATAGATTATGAAAGTAGACGTTCCATAGAATATAAAAAGCTTTCCGTGCAAAAAATCTAACGCGCAGTTTTCCAGAAATCTGGTTTCATCTAAATTGGTCAGTATAATCTGGGATTAATTTTTTTTTGGGGGTTTAGAGGTAACGCCAAGGAAAAAACTTAATATATTATGAAAGTAGACGTTCTATAGAATATAAAGAGCTTTCGTTGCAAAAAATCTAACGAGCAGTTTTCCAGAAATCTAGTTTCATCCAAATTGGTCAGTAAAATCTGGTATTAATTTTTTTGGGGGTTTAGAGGTAACGTCAAGAAAAAACTTAATAATTATGAAAGTAGACGTTCCATAGAATATAAAGAGCTTTCCGTACAAAAACTCTAACGAGCAGTTTTCCAGAAATCTGGTTTCATCCAAATTGGTCAGTAAAATCTGGGATTAATTTTTTTGGGGGTTTAGAGGTAAGGTCAAGGAAAAAACGCAATAGATTATGAAAGTAGACGTTCCATAGAATATAAAAAGCTTTTCGTGCAAAAACTCTAACGAGCAGTTTTCCAGAAATCTGGTTTCATCCAAATTGGTCAGTAAAATCTGGGATTAATTTTTTTGGGGGCTTAGAGGTAACGTCAGGGAAAAAACTTAATAGATTATGAAAGTAGGCGTTTCATAGAATATAAAGAGCTTTCCGTGCAAAAAATCTAACGAGCAGTTTTCCAGAAATCTAGTTTCATCCAAATTGGTCAGTAAAATCTGGTATTAATTTTTTTAGGGGGTTTAGAGGTAACGTCAAGGAAAAAACTTAATAATTATGAAAGTAGACGTTCCATAGAATATAAAGAGCTTTCCGTACAAAAACTAACGAGCAGTTTTCCAGAAAGCTGGTTTCATCCAAATTGGTCAGTAAAATCTGTGATTAATTTTTTTGGGGGTTTAGAGGTAAGGTCAAGGAAAAAACGCAATAGATTATGAAAGTTGACGTTCCATAGAATATAAAAAGCTTTCCGTGCAAAAACTCTAACCAGCAGTTTTCCAGAAATCTGGTTTCATCTAAATTGGTCAGTATAATCTGAGATTAATTTTTTTTGGGGGTTTAGAGGTAACGCCAAGGAAAAAACTTAATATATTATGAAAGTAGACGTTCTATAGAATATAAAGAGCTTTCCGTGCAAAAAATCTAACGAGCAGTTTTCCAGAAATCTGGTTTCATCCAAATTGGTCAGTAAAATCTGGGATTAATATTTTTGGGGGCTTAGAGGTAACGTCAAGGAAAAAACTTAATAGATTATGAAAGTAGACGTTCTATAGAATATAAAGAGCTTTCCGTGCAAAAAATCTAACTAGCAGTTTTCCAGAAATCTGGTTTCATCCAAATTGGTCAGTAAAATCTGGGATTAATATTTTTGGGGGCTTAGAGGTAACGTCAAGGAAAAAACTTAATAGATTATGAAAGTAGACGTTCCATAGAATATAAAGAGCTTTCCGTGCAAAAATTCTAACGAGCAGTTTTCCAGAAATCTGCTTTCATCCAAATTGGTCAGTAAAATCTGGGACTAATTTTTTTGGGGGCTTAGAGGTAAGGTCAAGGAAAAAACGCAATAGATTATGAAAGAAGACGTTCCATAGAATATAAAAAGGTTTCCGTGCAAAAACTCTAACGAGCAGTTTTCCAGAAATCTGGTTTCATCTAAATTGGTCAGTAAAATCTGGGATTATTTTTTTTTTTTGGGTGTTTAGAGGCAACGTCAGGGAAAAAACTTAATAGATTATGAAAGTAGACGTTCCATAGATTATAAAAAGCTTTCCGTGCAAACAATCTAACGCGCAGTTTTCCAGAAATCTGGTTTCATCTAAATTGGTCAGTATAATCTGGGATTAATTTTTTTTGGGGGTTTAGAGGTAACGCCAAGGAAAAAACTTAATATATTATGAAAGTAGACGTTCTATAGAATATAAAGAGCTTTCCGTGCAAAAAATCTAACGAGCAGTTTTCCAGAAATCTAGTTTCATCCAAATTGGTCAGTAAAATCTGGTATTAATTTTTTTGGGGGTTAAGAGGTAACGTCAAGGAAAAAACTTAATAATTATGAAAGTAGACGTTCCATAGAATATAAAGAGCTTTCCGTACAAAAACTCTAACGAGCAGTTTTCCAGAAATCTGGTTTTATCCAAATTGGTCAGTAAAATCTGCGATTAATTTTTTTGGGGGTTTAGAGGTAAGGTCAAGGAAAAAACGTAATAGATTATGAAAGTAGACGTTCCATAGAATATAAAAAGCTTTTCGTGCAAAAACTCTAACGAGCAGTTTTCCAGAAATCTGGTTTCATCCAAATTGGTCAGTAAAATCTGGGATTAATTTTTTTGTGGTTTTAGAGGTAACGTCAAGGAAAAAACGTAATAGATTATGAAAGTAGACGTTCCACAGAAAATAAAGAGCTTTCCGTCCAAAAAATCTAACGAGCAGTTTTCTAGAAATCTGGTTTTATCCAAATTGGTCAGTAAAATCTGGGAATAATTTTTTTGGGGGCTTAGAGGTAACGTCAGGGAAAAAACTTAATAGATTATGAAAGTAGGCGTTTCATAGAATATAAAAAGCTCTCCGTTCAAAAAATCTAACACGCAGTTTTCCAGAAATCTGGTTTCATCGAAATTGGTCAGTATAATCTGGGATTAATTTTTTTTTGGGGGCTTAGAGGTAACGGCAAGGAAAAAGCTTAATAGATTATGAAAGTAGACGTTCTATAGAATATTAAGAGCAGTTTTCCAGAAATCTGGTTTCATCCAAATTGGTCAGTAAAATCTGGGATTATTTTTTTTGGGGGCTTAGAGGTAACGTCAAGGATAAAACTTAATAGATTATAAAGAGCTTTCCGTGCAAAAAATCTAACGAGCGGTTTTCCAGAAATCTGGTTTCATCCATATTGGTCAGTAAAATCTGGGATTATTTTTTTTTTGGGTGTTTAGAGGTAAGGTCAAGGAAAAAACGTAATAGATTATGAAAGTAGACGTTCTATAGAATATAAAGAGCTTTCCGTGCAAAAAATCTAACGAGCTGTTTTCCGGAAATTTGGTTTCATCCAAATTGGTCAGTAAAATCTGCTATTAATTTTTTTGGGGGTATTGAGGTAACGTCAAGAAAAAACTTAATAATTATGAAAGTAGACGTTCCATAGAATATAAAGAGCTTTCCGTGCAAAAACTCTAACGAGCAGTTTTCCAGAAATCTGGTTTCATCCAAATTGGTCAGTAAAATCTGGGATTAATTTTTTTGGGGGTTTAGAGGTAAGGTCAAGGAAAAAACGTAATAGATTATGAAAGTAGACGTTCCGTAGAATATAAAAAGCTTTTCGTGCAAAAACTCTAACGAGCAGTTTTCCTGAAATCTGGTTTCATCCAAATTGGTCAGTAAAATTTGGGATTAATTTTTTTGGGGGTTTAGAGGTAACGTCAAGGAAAAAACGTAATTGGTTATGAAAGTAGACGTTCCATAGAATTAAAAGAGCTTTCCGTGCAAAATATCTAACGAGCAGTTTTCCAGAAATCTGCTTTCATCCAAATTGGTCAGTAAAATCTGGGATTAATTTTTTTGGGGGCTTAGAGGTAAGGTCAAGGAAAAAACGCAATAGATTATAAAGAGCTTTCCGTGCAAAAAATCTAACGAGCGGTTTTACAGAAATCTGGTTTCATCCATATTGGTCAGTAAAATCTGGGATTATTTTTTTTTTTTGGGTGTTTAGAGGTAACGTCAAGGAAAAAACGTAATAGATTATGAAAGTAGACGTTCTATAGAATATAAAGAGCTTTCCGTGCAAAAAATCTAACGAGCTGTTTTCCGGAAATTTGGTTTCATCCAAATTGGTCAGTAAAATCTGCTATTAATTTTTTTGGGGGTTTTGAGGTAACGTCAAGAAAAAACTTAATAATTATGAAAGTAGACGTTCCATAGAATATAAAGAGCTTTCCGTGCAAAAACTCTAACGAGCAGTTTTCCAGAAATCTGGTTTCATCCAAATTGGTCAGTAAAATCTGGGATTAATTTTTTTGGGGGTTTAGAGGTAAGGTCAAGGAAAAAACGTAATAGATTATGAAAGTAGACGTTCCATAGAATATAAAAAGCTTTCCGTGCAAAAACTCTAACGAGCAGTTTTCCTGAAATCTGGTTTCATCCAAATTGGTCAGAAAAATTTGGGATTAATTTTTTTGGGGGTTTAGAGGTAACGTCAAGGAAAAAACGTAATTGGTTATGAAAGTAGACGTTCCATAGAATTAAAAGAGCTTTCCGTGCAAAATATCTAACGAGCAGTTTTCCAGAAATCTGCTTTCATCCAAATTGGTCAGTAAAATCTGGGATTAATTTTTTTGGGGGCTTAGAGGTAAGGTCAAGGAAAAAACGCAATACATTATGAAAGAAGACGTTCCATAGAATATAAAAAGGTTTCCGTGCAAAAACTCTAACGAGCAGTTTTCCAGAAAGCTGGTTTCATCCAAATTGGTCAGTAAAATCTGGGATTATTTTTTTTTTGGGTGTTTAGAGATAACGTCAGGGAAAAAAACTTAATAGATTATTAAAGTAGACGTTCCATAGAATATAAAAAGCTTTCCTTTCAAAAAATCTAACGTGCAGTTTTCCAGAAATCTGGTTTCATCCAAATTGGTCAGTAAAATCTGGGATTAATTTTTTTGGGGGTTTAGAGGTAAGGTCAAGGCAAAAACGCAATAGATTATTAAAGTAGACGTTCCATAGAATATAAAAAGCTTTCCGTGCAAAAACTCTAACGAGCAGTTTTCCAGAAATCTGGTTTCATCAAAATTGGTCAGTAAAATCTGGGATTAATTTTTTTGGGGGCTTAGAGGTAAGGTCAAGGAAAAAACGCAATAGATTATGAAAGAAGACGTTCCATAGAATATAAAAAGGTTTCCGTGCAAAAACTCTAACGAGTAGTTTTCCAGAAATCTGGTTTCATCTAAATTGGTCAGTAAAATCTGGGATTATTTTTTTTTTGGAAGTTTAGAGGCAACGTCAGGGAAAAAACTTAATAGATTATGAAAGTAGACGTTCCATAGAATATAAAAAGCTTTCCGTGCAAAAAATCTAACGCGCAGTTTTCCAGAAATCTGGTTTCATCTAAATTGGTCAGTATAATCTGGGATTAATTTTTTTTGGGGGTTTAGAGGTAACGCCAAGGAAAAAACTTAATATATTATGAAAGTAGACGTTCTATAGAATATAAAGAGCTTTCGTTGCAAAAAATCTAACGAGCAGTTTTCCAGAAATCTAGTTTCATCCAAATTGGTCAGTAAAATCTGGTATTAATTTTTTTGGGGGTTTAGAGGTAACGTCAAGAAAAAACTTAATAATTATGAAAGTAGACGTTCCATAGAATATAAAGAGCTTTCCGTACAAAAACTCTAACGAGCAGTTTTCCAGAAATCTGGTTTCATCCAAATTGGTCAGTAAAATCTGGGATTAATTTTTTTGGGGGTTTAGAGGTAAGGTCAAGGAAAAAACGCAATAGATTATGAAAGTAGACGTTCCATAGAATATAAAAAGCTTTTCGTGCAAAAACTCTAACGAGCAGTTTTCCAGAAATCTGGTTTCATCCAAATTGGTCAGTAAAATCTGGGATTAATTTTTTTTGGGGCTTAGAGGTAACGTCAGGGAAAAAACTTAATAGATTATGAAAGTAGGCGTTTCATAGAATATAAAGAGCTTTCCGTGCAAAAAATCTAACGAGCAGTTTTCCAGAAATCTAGTTTCATCCAAATTGGTCAGTAAAATCTGGTATTAATTTTTTTAGGGGGTTTAGAGGTAACGTCAAGGAAAAAACTTAATAATTATGAAAGTAGACGTTCCATAGAATATAAAGAGCTTTCCGTACAAAAACTAACGAGCAGTTTTCCAGAAAGCTGGTTTCATCCAAATTGGTCAGTAAAATCTGTGATTAATTTTTTTGGGGGTTTAGAGGTAAGGTCAAGGAAAAAACGCAATAGATTATGAAAGTTGACGTTCCATAGAATATAAAAAGCTTTCCGTGCAAAAACTCTAACCAGCAGTTTTCCAGAAATCTGGTTTCATCTAAATTGGTCAGTATAATCTGAGATTAATTTTTTTTGGGGGTTTAGAGGTAACGCCAAGGAAAAAACTTAATATATTATGAAAGTAGACGTTCTATAGAATATAAAGAGCTTTCCGTGCAAAAAATCTAACGAGCAGTTTTCCAGAAATCTGGTTTCATCCAAATTGGTCAGTAAAATCTGGGATTAATATTTTTGGGGGCTTAGAGGTAACGTCAAGGAAAAAACTTAATAGATTATGAAAGTAGACGTTCTATAGAATATAAAGAGCTTTCCGTGCAAAAAATCTAACTAGCAGTTTTCCAGAAATCTGGTTTCATCCAAATTGGTCAGTAAAATCTGGGATTAATATTTTTGGGGGCTTAGAGGTAACGTCAAGGAAAAAACTTAATAGATTATGAAAGTAGACGTTCCATAGAATATAAAGAGCTTTCCGTGCAAAAATTCTAACGAGCAGTTTTCCAGAAATCTGCTTTCATCCAAATTGGTCAGTAAAATCTGGGACTAATTTTTTTGGGGGCTTAGAGGTAAGGTCAAGGAAAAAACGCAATAGATTATGAAAGAAGACGTTCCATAGAATATAAAAAGGTTTCCGTGCAAAAACTCTAACGAGCAGTTTTCCAGAAATCTGGTTTCATCTAAATTGGTCAGTAAAATCTGGGATTATTTTTTTTTTTTGGGTGTTTAGAGGCAACGTCAGGGAAAAAACTTAATAGATTATGAAAGTAGACGTTCCATAGATTATAAAAAGCTTTCCGTGCAAACAATCTAACGCGCAGTTTTCCAGAAATCTGGTTTCATCTAAATTGGTCAGTATAATCTGGGATTAATTTTTTTTGGGGGTTTAGAGGTAACGCCAAGGAAAAAACTTAATATATTATGAAAGTAGACGTTCTATAGAATATAAAGAGCTTTCCGTGCAAAAAATCTAACGAGCAGTTTTCCAGAAATCTAGTTTCATCCAAATTGGTCAGTAAAATCTGGTATTAATTTTTTTGGGGGTTAAGAGGTAACGTCAAGGAAAAAACTTAATAATTATGAAAGTAGACGTTCCATAGAATATAAAGAGCTTTCCGTACAAAAACTCTAACGAGCAGTTTTCCAGAAATCTGGTTTTATCCAAATTGGTCAGTAAAATCTGCGATTAATTTTTTTGGGGGTTTAGAGGTAAGGTCAAGGAAAAAACGTAATAGATTATGAAAGTAGACGTTCCATAGAATATAAAAAGCTTTTCGTGCAAAAACTCTAACGAGCAGTTTTCCAGAAATCTGGTTTCATCCAAATTGGTCAGTAAAATCTGGGATTAATTTTTTTGTGGTTTTAGAGGTAACGTCAAGGAAAAAACGTAATAGATTATGAAAGTAGACGTTCCACAGAAAATAAAGAGCTTTCCGTCCAAAAAATCTAACGAGCAGTTTTCTAGAAATCTGGTTTTATCCAAATTGGTCAGTAAAATCTGGGAATAATTTTTTTGGGGGCTTAGAGGTAACGTCAGGGAAAAAACTTAATAGATTATGAAAGTAGGCGTTTCATAGAATATAAAAAGCTCTCCGTTCAAAAAATCTAACACGCAGTTTTCCAGAAATCTGGTTTCATCGAAATTGGTCAGTATAATCTGGGATTAATTTTTTTTTGGGGGCTTAGAGGTAACGGCAAGGAAAAAGCTTAATAGATTATGAAAGTAGACGTTCTATAGAATATTAAGAGCAGTTTTCCAGAAATCTGGTTTCATCCAAATTGGTCAGTAAAATCTGGGATTATTTTTTTTGGGGGCTTAGAGGTAACGTCAAGGATAAAACTTAATAGATTATAAAGAGCTTTCCGTGCAAAAAATCTAACGAGCGGTTTTCCAGAAATCTGGTTTCATCCATATTGGTCAGTAAAATCTGGGATTATTTTTTTTTTGGGTGTTTAGAGGTAAGGTCAAGGAAAAAACGTAATAGATTATGAAAGTAGACGTTCTATAGAATATAAAGAGCTTTCCGTGCAAAAAATCTAACGAGCTGTTTTCCGGAAATTTGGTTTCATCCAAATTGGTCAGTAAAATCTGCTATTAATTTTTTTGGGGGTATTGAGGTAACGTCAAGAAAAAACTTAATAATTATGAAAGTAGACGTTCCATAGAATATAAAGAGCTTTCCGTGCAAAAACTCTAACGAGCAGTTTTCCAGAAATCTGGTTTCATCCAAATTGGTCAGTAAAATCTGGGATTAATTTTTTTGGGGGTTTAGAGGTAAGGTCAAGGAAAAAACGTAATAGATTATGAAAGTAGACGTTCCGTAGAATATAAAAAGCTTTTCGTGCAAAAACTCTAACGAGCAGTTTTCCTGAAATCTGGTTTCATCCAAATTGGTCAGTAAAATTTGGGATTAATTTTTTTGGGGGTTTAGAGGTAACGTCAAGGAAAAAACGTAATTGGTTATGAAAGTAGACGTTCCATAGAATTAAAAGAGCTTTCCGTGCAAAATATCTAACGAGCAGTTTTCCAGAAATCTGCTTTCATCCAAATTGGTCAGTAAAATCTGGGATTAATTTTTTTGGGGGCTTAGAGGTAAGGTCAAGGAAAAAACGCAATAGATTATAAAGAGCTTTCCGTGCAAAAAATCTAACGAGCGGTTTTACAGAAATCTGGTTTCATCCATATTGGTCAGTAAAATCTGGGATTATTTTTTTTTTTTGGGTGTTTAGAGGTAACGTCAAGGAAAAAACGTAATAGATTATGAAAGTAGACGTTCTATAGAATATAAAGAGCTTTCCGTGCAAAAAATCTAACGAGCTGTTTTCCGGAAATTTGGTTTCATCCAAATTGGTCAGTAAAATCTGCTATTAATTTTTTTGGGGGTTTTGAGGTAACGTCAAGAAAAAACTTAATAATTATGAAAGTAGACGTTCCATAGAATATAAAGAGCTTTCCGTGCAAAAACTCTAACGAGCAGTTTTCCAGAAATCTGGTTTCATCCAAATTGGTCAGTAAAATCTGGGATTAATTTTTTTGGGGGTTTAGAGGTAAGGTCAAGGAAAAAACGTAATAGATTATGAAAGTAGACGTTCCATAGAATATAAAAAGCTTTCCGTGCAAAAACTCTAACGAGCAGTTTTCCTGAAATCTGGTTTCATCCAAATTGGTCAGAAAAATTTGGGATTAATTTTTTTGGGGGTTTAGAGGTAACGTCAAGGAAAAAACGTAATTGGTTATGAAAGTAGACGTTCCATAGAATTAAAAGAGCTTTCCGTGCAAAATATCTAACGAGCAGTTTTCCAGAAATCTGCTTTCATCCAAATTGGTCAGTAAAATCTGGGATTAATTTTTTTGGGGGCTTAGAGGTAAGGTCAAGGAAAAAACGCAATAGATTATGAAAGAAGACGTTCCATAGAATATAAAAAGGTTTCCGTGCAAAAACTCTAACGAGCAGTTTTCCAGAAAGCTGGTTTCATCCAAATTGGTCAGTAAAATCTGGGATTATTTTTTTTTTGGGTGTTTAGAGATAACGTCAGGGAAAAAAACTTAATAGATTATTAAAGTAGACGTTCCATAGAATATAAAAAGCTTTCCTTTCAAAAAATCTAACGTGCAGTTTTCCAGAAATCTGGTTTCATCCAAATTGGTCAGTAAAATCTGGGATTAATTTTTTTGGGGGTTTAGAGGTAACGTCAAGGAAAAAACGTAATAGATTATGAAAGTAGACGTTCCATAGAATATAAAGAGCTTTCCGTGCAAAAAATCTAACGAGCAGTTTTCCAGAAATCTGGTTTCATCGAAATTGGTCAGTAAAATCTGGGATTAATTTTTTTGGGGGCTTAGAGGTAACGTCAAGGATAAAACTTAATAGATTATAAAGAGCTTTCCGTGCAAAAAATCTAACGAGCGGTTTTACAGAAATCTGGTTTCATCCATATTGGTCAGTAAAATCTGGGATTATTTTTTTTTTGGGTGTTTAGAGGTAACGTCAAGGAAAAAACGTAATAGATTATGAAAGTAGACGTTCTATAGAATATAAAGAGCTTTCCGTGCAAAAAAATCTAACGAGCTGTTTTCCGGAAATTTGGTTTCATCCAAATTGGTCAGTAAAATCTGCTATTAATTTTTTTGGGGGTTTTGAGGTAACATCAAGAAAAAACTTAATAATTATGAAAGTAGACGTTCCATAGAATATAAAGAGCTTTCCGTGCAAAAACTCTAACGAGCAGTTTTCCAGAAATCTGGTTTCATCCAAATTGGTCAGTAAAATCTGGGATTAATTTTTTTGGGGGTTTAGAGGTAAGGTCAAGGAAAAAATGTAATAGATTATGAAAGTAGACGTTCCATAGAATATAAAAAGCTTTCCGTGCAAAAACTCTAACGAGCAGTTTTCCTGAAATCTGGTTTCATCCAAATTGGTCAGTAAAATTTGGGATTAATTTTTTTGGGGGTTTAGAGGTAACGTCAAGGAAAAAACGTAATTGGTTATGAAAGTAGACGTTCCATAGAATTAAAAGAGCTTTCCGTGCAAAATATCTAACGAGCAGTTTTCCAGAAATCTGCTTTCATCCAAATTGGTCAGTAAAATCTGGGATTAATTTTTTTGGGGGCTTAGAGGTAAGGTCAAGGAAAAAACGCAATAGATTATGAAAGAAGACGTTCCATAGAATATAAAAAGGTTTCCGTGCAAAAACTCTAACGAGCAGTTTTCCAGAAATCTGGTTTCATCTAAATTGGTCAGTAAAATCTGGGATTATTTTTTTTTTGGGTGTTTAGAGGCAACGTCAGGGAAAAAACTTAATAGATTATGAAAGTAGACGTTCCATAGAATATAAAAAGCTTTCCGTGCAAAAAATCTAACGCGCAGTATTCCAGAAATCTGGTTTCATCTCAATTGGTCAGAATAATCTGGGATTAATTTTTTTGGGGGCTTAGAGGTAAGGTCAAGGAAAAAACGCAATAGATTATGAAAGAAGACGTTCCATAGAATATAAAAAGCTTTTCGTGCAAAAACTCTAACGAGCAGTTTTCCAGAAATCTAGTTTCATCCAAATTGGTCAGTAAAATCTGGTATTAATTTTTTGGGGGTTTAGAGGTAACGTCAAGGAAAAAACTTAATAATTATGAAAGTAGGCGTTTCATAGAATATAAAGAGCTTTCCGTGCAAAAACTCTAACGAGCAGTTTTCCAGAAATCTGGTTTCATCCAAATTGGTCAGTAAAATCTGGGATTAATTTTTTTGGGGGTTTAGAGGTAAGGTCAAGGAAAAAACGTAATAGATTATGAAAGTAGGCGTTTCATAGAATATAAAAAGCTCTCCGTTCAAAAAATCTAACACGCAGTTTTCCAGAAATCTGGTTTCATCGAAATTGGTCAGTAAAATCTGGGATTAATTTTTTTGGGGGCTTAGAGGTAACGTCAAGGATAAAACTTAATTGATTATAAAGAGCTTTCCGTGCAAAAAATCTAACGAGCGGTTTTACAGAAATCTGGTTTCATCCATATTGGTCAGTAAAATCTGGTATTAATTTTTTTGGGGGTAGAGGTAACGTCAAGGAAAAAACTTAATAATTATGAAAGTAGACGTTCCATAGAATATAAAGAGCTTTCCGTACAAAAACTCTAACGAGCAGTTTTCCAGAAAGCTGGTTTCATCTAAATTGGTCAATATAATCTGAGATTAATTTTGTTTGGGGGTTTAGAGGTAACGCCAAGGAAAAAACTTAATATATTATGAAAGTAGACGTTCTATAGAATATAAAGAGCTTTCCGTGCAAAAAATCTAACGAGCAGTTTTCCAGAAATCTAGTTTCATCTAAATTGGTCAGTAAAATCTGGTATTAATTTTTTTGGGGGTTTAGAGGTAACGTCAAGGAAAAAACTTAATAATTATGAAAGTAGACGTTCCATAGAATATAAAGAGCTTTCCGTACAAAAACTCTAACGAGCAGTTTTCCAGAAAGCTGGTTTCATCCAAATTGGTCAGTAAAATCTGGGATTATTTTTTTTTTTTGGTGTTAAGAGATAACGTCAGGGAAAAAAACTTAATAGATTATTAAAGTAGACGTTCCATAGAATATAAAAAGGTTTCCTTGCAAAAAATCTAACGTGCAGTTTTCCAGAAATCTGGTTTCATCCAAATTGGTCAGTAAAATCTGGGATTAATTTTTTTGGGGGTTTAGAGGTAACGTCAAGGAAAAAACGTAATAGATTATGAAAGTAGACGTTCCATAGAATATAAAGAGCTTTCCGTGCAAAAAATCTAACGAGCAGTTTTCCAGAAATCTGGTTTCATCGAAATTGGTCAGTAAAATCTGGGATTAATTTTTTTGGGGGCTTAGAGGTAACGTCAAGGATAAAACTTAATAGATTATAAAGAGCTTTCCGTGCAAAAAATCTAACGAGCGGTTTTACAGAAATCTGGTTTCATCCATATTGGTCAGTAAAATCTGGGACTATTTTTTTTTTGGGTGTTTAGAGGTAACGTCAAGGAAAAAACGTAATAGATTATGAAAGTAGACGTTCTATAGAATATAAAGAGCTTTCCGTGCAAAAAATCTAACGAGCTGTTTTCCGGAAATTTGGTTTCATCCAAATTGGTCAGTAAAATCTGCTATTAATTTTTTTGGGGGTTTTGAGGTAACGTCAAGAAAAAACTTAATAATTATGAAAGTAGACGTTCCATAGAATATAAAGAGCTTTCCGTGCAAAAACTCTAACGAGCAGTTTTCCAGAAATCTGGTTTCATCCAAATTGGTCAGTTAAATCTGGGATTAATTTTTTTGGGGGTTTAGAGGTAAGGTCAAGGAAAAAACGTAATAGATTATGAAAGTAGACGTTCCATAGAATATAAAAAGCTTTCCGTGCAAAAACTCTAACGAGCAGTTTTCCTGAAATCTGGTTTCATCCAAATTGGTCAGTAAAATTTGGGATTAATTTTTTTGGGGGTTTAGAGGTAACGTCAAGGAAAAAACGTAATTGGTTATGAAAGTAGACGTTCCATAGAATTAAAAGAGCTTTCCGTGCAAAATATCTAACGAGCAGTTTTCCAGAAATCTGCTTTCATCCAAATTGGTCAGTAAAATCTGGGATTAATTTTTTTGGGGGCTTAGAGGTAAGGTCAAGGAAAAAACGCAATAGATTATGAAAGAAGACGTTCCATAGAATATAAAAAGGTTTCCGTGCAAAAACTCTAACGAGCAGTTTTCCAGAAATCTGGTTTCATCTAAATTGGTCAGTAAAATCTGGGATTATTTTTTTTTGGGTGTTTAGAGGCAACGTCGGGGAAAAACTTAATAGATTATGAAAGAAGACGTTCCATAGAATATAAAAAGTTTTCCGTGCAAAAAATCTAACGCGCAGTATTCCAGAAATCTGGTTTCATCTCAATTGGTCAGTATAATCTGGGATTAATTTTTTTTGGGGGTTTAGAGGTAACGCCAAGGAAAAAACTTAATATATTATGAAAGTAGACGTTCTATAGAATATAAAGAGCTTTCCGTGCAAAAAATCTAACGAGCAGTTTTCCAGAAATCTAGTTTCATCCAAATTGGTCAGTAAAATCTGGTATTAATTTTTTTGGGGGTTTAGAGGTAACGTCAAAGAAAAAACTTAATAATTATGAAAGTAGACGTTCCATAGAATATAAAGAGCTTTCCATACAAAAACTCTAACGAGCAGTTTTCCAGAAATCTGGTTTCATCCAAATTCGTCAGTAAAATCTGGGATTAATTTTTTTGGGGGCTTAGAGGTAAGGTCAAGGAAAAAACGTAATAGATTATGAAAGTAGACGTTCCATAGAATATAAAAAGCTTTTCGTGCAAAAACTCTAACGAGCAGTTTTCCAGAAATCTAGTTTCATCCAAATTGGTCAGTAAAATCTGGTATTAATTTTTTTGGGGGTTTAGAGGTAACGTCAAGTAAAAAACTTAATAATTATGAAAGTAGGCGTTTCATAGAATATAAAGAGCTTTCCGTGCAAAAACTCTAACGAGCAGTTTTCCAGAAATCTGGTTTCATCCAAATTGGTCAGTAAAATCTGGGATTAATTTTTTTGGGGGTTTAGAGGTAAGGTCAAGGAAAAAACGTAATAGATTATGAAAGTAGGCGTTTCATAGAATATAAAAAGCTCTCCGTTCAAAAAATCTAACACGCAGATTTCCAGAAATCTGGTTTCATCGAAATTGGTCAGTAAAATCTGGGATTAATTTTTTTGGGGGCTTAGAGGTAACGTCAAGGATAAAACTTAATAGATTATAAAGAGCTTTCCGTACAAAAAATCTAACGAGCGGTTTTACAGAAATCTGGTTTCATCCATATTGGTCAGTAAAATCTGGTATTAATTTTTTTGTCAAATGTCAAACGCCAAGGAAAAAACTTAATATATTATGAAAGTAGACGTTCTATAGAATATAAAGAGCTTTCCGTGCAAAAAATCTAACGAGCAGTTTTCCAGAAATCTAGTTTCATCCAAATTGGTCAGTAAAATCTGGTATTAATTTTTTTGGGGGTTTAGAGGTAACGTCAAGGAAAAAACTTAATAATTATGAAAGTAGACGTTCCATAGAATATAAAGAGCTTTCCGTACAAAAACTCTAACGAGCAGTTTTCCAGAAAGCTGGTTTCATCCAAATTGGTCAGTAAAATCTGGGATTATTTTTTTTTTGGGTGTTTAGAGGTAACGTCAAGGAAAAAACGTAATAGATTATGAAAGTAGACGTTCTATAGAATATAAAGAGCTTTCCGTGCAAAAAATCTAACGAGCTGTTTTCCGGAAATTTGGTTTCATCCAAATTGGTCAGTAAAATCTGCTATTAATTTTTTTGGGGGTTTTGAGGTAACGTCAAGAAAAAACTTAATAATTATGAAAGTAGACGTTCCATAGAATATAAAGAGCTTTCCGTGCAAAATATCTAACGAGCAGTTTTCCAGAAATCTGGTTTAATCCAAATTGGTCAGTAAAATCTGGGATTAATTTTTTTGGGGGTTTAGAGGTAAGGTCAAGGAAAAAACGTAATAGATTATGAAAGTAGACGTTCCATAGAATATAAAAAGCTTTCCGTGCAAAAACTCTAACGAGCAGTTTTCCTGAAATCTGGTTTCATCCAAATTGGTCAGTAAAATCTGGGATTAATTTTTTTGGGGGCTTAGAGGTAAGGTCAAGGAAAAAACGCAATAGATTATGAAAGAAGACGTTCCATAGAATATAAAAAGCTTTCCGTGCAAAAAATCTAACGCGCAGTATTCCAGAAATCTGGTTTCATCTCAATTGGTCAGTATAATCTGGGATTAATTTTTTTTGGGGGTTTAGAGGTAACGCCAAGGAAAAAACTTAATATATTATGAAAGTAGACGTTCTATAGAATATAAAGAGCTTTCCGTGCAAAAAATCTAACGAGCAGTTTTCCAGAAATCTAGTTTCATCCAAATTGGTCAGTAAAATCTGGTATTAATTTTTTTGGGGGTTTAGAGGTAACGTCAAAGAAAAAACTTAATAATTATGAAAGTAGACGTTCCATAGAATATAAAGAGCTTTCCATACAAAAACTCTAACGAGCAGTTTTCCAGAAATCTGGTTTCATCCAAATTCGTCAGTAAAATCTGGGATTAATTTTTTTGGGGGCTTAGAGGTAAGGTCAAGGAAAAAACGTAATAGATTATGAAAGTAGACGTTCCATAGAATATAAAAAGCTTTTCGTGCAAAAACTCTAACGAGCAGTTTTCCAGAAATCTAGTTTCATCCAAATTGGTCAGTAAAATCTGGTATTAATTTTTTTGGGGGTTTAGAGGTAACGTCAAGTAAAAAACTTAATAATTATGAAAGTAGGCGTTTCATAGAATATAAAGAGCTTTCCGTGCAAAAACTCTAACGAGCAGTTTTCCAGAAATCTGGTTTCATCCAAATTGGTCAGTAAAATCTGGGATTAATTTTTTTGGGGGTTTAGAGGTAAGGTCAAGGAAAAAACGTAATAGATTATGAAAGTAGGCGTTTCATAGAATATAAAAAGCTCTCCGTTCAAAAAATCTAACACGCAGTTTTCCAGAAATCTGGTTTCATCGAAATTGGTCAGTAAAATCTGGGATTAATTTTTTTGGGGGCTTAGAGGTAACGTCAAGGATAAAACTTAATAGATTATAAAGAGCTTTCCGTACAAAAAATCTAACGAGCGGTTTTACAGAAATCTGGTTTCATCCATATTGGTCAGTAAAATCTGGTATTAATTTTTTTGTCAAATGTCAAACGCCAAGGAAAAAACTTAATATATTATGAAAGTAGACGTTCTATAGAATATAAAGAGCTTTCCGTGCAAAAAATCTAACGAGCAGTTTTCCAGAAATCTAGTTTCATCCAAATTGGTCAGTAAAATCTGGTATTAATTTTTTTGGGGGTTTAGAGGTAACGTCAAGGAAAAAACTTAATAATTATGAAAGTAGACGTTCCATAGAATATAAAGAGCTTTCCGTACAAAAACTCTAACGAGCAGTTTTCCAGAAAGCTGGTTTCATCCAAATTGGTCAGTAAAATCTGGGATTATTTTTTTTTTGGGTGTTTAGAGATAACGTCAGGGAAAAAAACTTAATAGATTATTAAAGTAGACGTTCCATAGAATATAAAAAGCTTTCCTTGCAAAAAATCTAACGTGCAGTTTTCCAGAAATCTGGTTTCATCCAAATTGGTCAGTAAAATCTGGGATTAATTTTTTTGGGGGTTTAGAGGTAACGTCAAGGAAAAAACGTAATAGATTATGAAAGTAGACGTTCCATAGAATATAAAGAGCTTTCCGTGCAAAAAATCTAACGAGCAGTTTTCCAGAAATCTGGTTTCATCCAAATTGGTCAGTAAAATCTGGGATTAATTTTTTTTTGGGGATTAGAGGTATCGTCAAGAAAAAAACTTAATAATTATGAAAGTAGACGGTCCATAGAATATAAAGAGCTTTCCGTGCAAAAATTCTAACGAGCAGTTTTCCAGAAATCTGCTTTCATCCAAATTGGTCAGTAAAATCTGGGATTAATTTTTTTGGGGGCTTAGAGGTAACGTCAAGGATAAAACTTAATAGATTATAAAGAGCTTTCCGTGCAAAAAATCTAACGAGCGGTTTTCCAGAAATCTGGTTTCATCCATATTGGTCAGTAAAATCTGGGATTATTTTTTTTTTGGGTGTTTAGAGGTAACGTCAAGGAAAAAACGTAATAGATTACGAAAGTAGACGTTCTATAGAATATAAAGAGCTTTCCCTGCAAAAAATCTAACGAGCTGTTTTCCGGAAATTTGGTTTCATCCAAATTGGTCAGTAAAATCTGCTATTAATTTTTTTGGGGGTTTTGAGGTAACGTCAAGAAAAAACTTAATAATTATGAAAGTAGACGTTCCATAGAATATAAAGAGCTTTCCGTGCAAAAACTCTAACGAGCAGTTTTCCAGAAATCTGGTTTCATCCAAATTGGTCAGTAAAATCTGGGATTAATTTTTTTGGGGGTTTAGAGGTAAGGTCAAGGAAAAAACGTAATAGATTATGAAAGTAGACGTTCCATAGAATATAAAAAGCTTTCCGTGCAAAAACTCTAACGAGCAGTTTTCCTGAAATCTGGTTTCATCCAAATTGGTCAGTAAAATTTGGGATTAATTTTTTTGGGGGTTTAGAGGTAACGTCAAGGAAAAAACGTAATTGGTTATGAAAGTAGACGTTCCATAGAATTAAAAGAGCTTTCCGTGCAAAATATCTAACGAGCAGTTTTCCAGAAATCTGCTTTCATCCAAATTGGTCAGTAAAATCTGGGATTAATTTTTTTGGGGGCTTAGAGGTAAGGTCAAGGAAAAAACGCAATAGATTATGAAAGAAGACGTTCCATAGAATATAAAAAGGTTTCCGTGCAAAAACTCTAACGAGCAGTTTTCCAGAAATCTGGTTTCATCTAAATTGGTCAGTAAAATCTGGGATTATTTTTTTTTGGGTGTTTAGAGGCAACGTCGGGGAAAAAACTTAATAGATTATGAAAGTAGACGTTCCATAGAATATAAAAAGCTTTCCGTGCAAAAAATCTAACGCGCAGTATTCCAGAAATCTGGTTTCATCTCAATTGGTCAGTATAATCTGGGATTAATTTTTTTTGGGGGTTTAGAGGTAACGCCAAGGAAAAAACTTAATATATTATGAAAGTAGACGTTCTATAGAATATAAAGAGCTTTCCGTGCAAAAAATCTAACGAGCAGTTTTCCAGAAATCTAGTTTCATCCAAATTGGTCAGTAAAATCTGGTATTAATTTTTTTGGGGGTTTAGAGGTAACGTCAAAGAAAAAACTTAATAATTATGAAAGTAGACGTTCCATAGAATATAAAGAGCTTTCCATACAAAAACTCTAACGAGCAGTTTTCCAGAAATCTGGTTTCATCCAAATTCGTCAGTAAAATCTGGGATTAATTTTTTTGGGGGCTTAGAGGTAAGGTCAAGGAAAAAACGTAATAGATTATGAAAGTAGACGTTCCATAGAATATAAAAAGCTTTTCGTGCAAAAACTCTAACGAGCAGTTTTCCAGAAATCTAGTTTCATCCAAATTGGTCAGTAAAATCTGGTATTAATTTTTTTGGGGGTTTAGAGGTAACGTCAACTAAAAAACTTAATAATTATGAAAGTAGGCGTTTCATAGAATATAAAGAGCTTTCCGTGCAAAAACTCTAACGAGCAGTTTTCCAGAAATCTGGTTTCATCCAAATTGGTCAGTAAAATCTGGGATTAATTTTTTTGGGGGTTTAGAGGTAAGGTCAAGGAAAAAACGTAATAGATTATGAAAGTAGGCGTTTCATAGAATATAAAAAGCTCTCCGTTCAAAAAATCTAACACGCAGTTTTCCAGAAATCTGGTTTCATCGAAATTGGTCAGTAAAATCTGGGATTAATTTTTTTGGGGGCTTAGAGGTAACGTCAAGGATAAAACTTAATAGATTATAAAGAGCTTTCCGTGCAAAAAATCTAACGAGCGGTTTTACAGAAATCTGGTTTCATCCATATTGGTCAGTAAAATCTGGTATTAATTTTTTTGTCAAATGTCAAACGCCAAGGAAAAAACTTAATATATTATGAAAGTAGACGTTCTATAGAATATAAAGAGCTTTCCGTGCAAAAAATCTAACGAGCAGTTTTCCAGAAATCTAGTTTCATCCAAATTGGTCAGTAAAATCTGGTATTAATTTTTTTGGGGGTTTAGAGGTAACGTCAAGGAAAAAACTTAATAATTATGAAAGTAGACGTTCCATAGAATATAAAGAGCTTTCCGTACAAAAACTCTAACGAGCAGTTTTCCAGAAAGCTGGTTTCATCCAAATTGGTCAGTAAAATCTGGGATTATTTTTTTTTTGGGTGTTTAGAGATAACGTCAGGGAAAAAAACTTATTTATTTATTTTTATTTATTTTATTTATTTATTTATTTCATTTTCATTTCCTGTACAACAAGACAGTGTCTTATAATTACAGTACAGGAACGTAAAATGTTACAAGAATATTTAAGTACATATAATTATTACAAAATGGTTCATAGTATTAAAAGAAACAAAAAATACAATTATTAAAAAAGAATAAATCATATAAAACATTTGCAATCAAGAAACAAAAACAATTATGAAAAAAAGTTATATAAAAACATTTTGAAACTGTTAGCATTACGATTTAGTTGTTGATTTAGTGGAAGAAGGTTCCAAAGACGAGCGGCATGAATAAAAAACTGCCATTCGGAGACTAAGGTTTGATGCCGTGGAATAATAATATTATGGTTCCTTTGAGATTGAAAAAAACGTATCTTCTCAAATAAATATTTGGGGGTTTTAGTGTTTATCACTCTGTGTAAAAAAGTAAGTGTTCGGATTTTCAAAAGATTTTCGAAAGAGACTCCATACAGACTTTTTGAAACAGATGAAACATGATCGAAACGCCTTAGACCGTACACATATCTCAAAATATTGTTGAATAAAGTATTTAATTTTCTTTTGCTAATTGAATCACAGTTTGCAAACAGTTCACATCCATAAATTAAACTAGGAATCAGATATGTTTTGGCAAGTAAAAGTCTTATCCTCAAAGGGGTAAAGTATTGTGTCAACCATAGGGCCCGTAACTTAATATAGGACTGACCAACTAAATAGTTCACATGATCGTTCCAAGTGAGACTATTGTTAAAAATTATTCCCAAATTTTTCGCTGCTTTCACAATCTCAATCTTCTCACCATTTATGACAATGTTATCAGCAATGGTGGGAACAATGGTATGAGCAATACTTTTTCTACATATAACAATGCACTTAGATTTCCGAGGATTCAAACAGAGCCCGTTTGCAGAAGCCCACAGGTATATTTTGTTCATTTCAGTATTTACAGATGATATACCCACAGCAATACTATTCACAGGGCTACTTAAATAAAGTTGCACATCATCCGCATACAAGTGGACTTTGCAATTGGATAATTGTTCAGGTAAATCATTTACATATATCGAAAAAAGAAGTGGCCCCAGAATAGAGCCCTGTGGCACTCCTTTAATTAGAGATAAAGAGTTTGACCAAGAGTCGTTCAAAAATACCGATTGTGTGCGCGCCGAAAGGTAAGAAAAAATGAGATTAGTAGATGTATTGGCAAATCGAAAAAAGTGTCTCAGTTTACTAATGAGCATCTGATGATCCACTGTGTCAAATGCCTTCGAATGATCAAGAAGCACTAAAAAGTTAATGTCACCATTATCGAGTCTCTGTCGTATATTCTCACATACCTCCGCAAGAGCTGTAATACAGCTATGACCCCGGCGAAACCCAGATTGCATATTATAAAGCAAATTATGTTCATTAATATATCCCAACATTTGACTATACAATAGTTTTTCCAAAACTTTAGATAGATAGCACAAGATGGCTATTGGTCGGTATTCACCATTTGACTTAGGTAATGGAATAACTTTCGCATGTTTCCATCTTAACGGATACGTGCTAGACATTATAATAGTATTAAACAAATGAGTAATATAAGGTAAAATCAAAGGCAAAATTATCTTTACAAATTTTGGGTGCATATTATCAAATCCCACTGCGTTGGATTTCATCAAATGGATGGTCGAGATAACATCATATTGAGAAACATAGGAAAATCTGAAAAACTGGTTATCAATATTAATATTCGACGAATGTGAGGAAAAATCGTAGAAGTCGAGGTTCGCTTGTATCGAAGGAGTGCTTGTAAAAGATTCATTAAGAGTATTTGCATCAATTTGGCAATCATTATTCATGTCAGTTTTGCCAATACCTATTTCACGGATAGCTTTCCAAGTTTGCTTAGAGTCTATTGCCGAGCTAAACCGTTGGGAATAATATTCGGTTTTGGCATGTTTAATTCGTCTATTGACAACATTTCTCGCTAGAGAAAACTGAAGTTTTAGTTCCGGAGTTCTAAATTTTTTCCACCTTGCATAAGCCACATCTCTTATGCGTATGGCATCCCTGACAGCTTCCGTACACCAGGGTTTTTGTTTTTGAGTATTTTTTTTATATTTAAGTGGTACAGTTACGCTGTAAAGGTACTGAATATTGTGCTCCAAGAAAGAAGATTGATCATCGACTGAAGGCATATAATAAATATCACACCAGGGGATGTGTGAAAAATGTTCGTACAAAAGATTATAGTCAATACTATTAAAGTCACGAAAACTAAAACACCGATTAACTGGTAGCACCCGAAAGTTGTAGGTCAAGAATATCAAATCATGTTTAGAAAAACAAGGAGCCGATATCTGTTCATAACACATTATATTAGAAATGTTGGACACAAAAAAAAGGTCAATCAAAGTACTTGTTGTAGCGGTATGATGTGTTGGACTTGCCGTGTTGACTGAAAAAAGACCAAGGGATAACATATTATCAGGAAGTGTGGCATCTACTAAAATATTTGAATTGAAATCACCAGTTATTACTATGTCATTATAAAAAATCTAACACGCAGTTACTTAATAGATTATTAAAGTAGACGTTCCATAGAATATAAAAAGCTTTCCTTGCAAAAAATCTAACGTGCAGTTTTCCAGAAATCTGGTTTCATCCAAATTGGTCAGTAAAATCTGGGATTAATTTTTTTGGAGGTTTAGAGGTAACGTCAAGGAAAAAACGTAATAGATTATGAAAGTAGACGTTCCATAGAATATAAAGAGCTTTCCGTGCAAAAAATCTAACGAGCAGTTTTCCAGAAATCTGGTTTCATCCAAATTGGTCAGTAAAATCTGGGATTAATTTTTTTTGGGGGATTAGAGGTAACGTCAAGAAAAAAACTTAATAATTATGAAAGTAGACGTTCCATAGAATATAAAGAGCTTTCCGTGCAAAAATTCTAACGAGCAGTTTTCCAGAAATCTGCTTTCATCCAAATTGGTCAGTAAAATCTGGGATTAATTTTTTTGGGGGCTTAGAGGTAAGGTCAAGGAAAAAACGCAATAGATTATGAAAGAAGACGTTCCATAGAATATAAAAAGGTTTCCGTGCAAAAACTCTAACGAGCAGTTTTCCAGAAATCTGGTTTCATCTAAATTGGTCAGTAAAATCTGGGATTATTTTTTTTTTTGGGTGTTTAGAGGCAACGTCAGGGAAAAAACTTAATAGATTATGAAAGTAGACGTTCCATAGAATATAAAAAGCTTTCCGTGCAAAAACTCTAACGAGCAGTTTTCCAGAAATCTGGTTTCATCCAAATTGGTCAGTAAAATCTGGGATTAATTTTTTTGGGGGTTTAGAGGTAAGGTCAAGGAAAAAACGTAATAGATTATGAAAGTAGGCGTTTCATAGAATATAAAAAGCTCTCCGTTCAAAAAATCTAACACGCAGTTTTCCAGAAATCTGGTTTCATCGAAATTGGTCAGTAAAATCTGGGATTAATTTTTTTGGGGGGTTTAAAGGTAACGTCAAGGATAAAACTTAATAGATTATGAAAGTAGACGTTCCATAGAATATAAAAAGCTTTCCGTGCAAAAAATCTAACGAGCGGTTTTACAGAAATCTGGTTTCATCCATATTGGTCAGTAAAATCTGGTATTAATTTTTTTGTCAAATGTCAAACGCCAAGGAAAAAACTTAATATATTATGAAAGTAGACGTTCTATAGAATATAAAGAGCTTTCCGTGCAAAAAATCTAACGAGCAGTTTTTCAGAAATCTAGTTTCATCCAAATTGGTCAGTAAAATCTGGTATTAATTTTTTTGGGGGTTTAGAGGTAACGTCAAGGAAAAAACTTAATAATTATGAAAGTAGACGTTCCATAGAATATAAGGAGCTTTCCGTACAAAAACTCTAACGAGCAGTTTTCCAGAAAGCTGGTTTCATCCAAATTGGTCAGTAAAATCTGGGATTATTTTTTTTTTGGGTGTTTAGAGATAACGTCAGGGAAAAAAACTTAATAGATTATTAAAGTAGACGTTCCATAGAATATAAAAAGCTTTCCTTGCAAAAAATCTAACGTGCAGTTTTCCAGAAATCTGGTTTCATCCAAATTGGTCAGTAAAATCTGGGATTAATTTTTTTGGGGGTTTAGAGGTAACGTCAAGGAAAAAACGTAATAGATTATGAAAGTAGACGTTCCATAGAATATAAAGAGCTTTCCGTGCAAAAAATCTAACGAGCAGTTTTCCAGAAATCTGGTTTCATCCAAATTGGTCAGTAAAATCTGGGATTAATTTTTTTTGGGGGATTAGAGGTAACGTCAAGAAAAAAACTTAATAATTATGAAAGTAGACGTTCCATAGAATATAAAGAGCTTTCCGTGCAAAAATTCTAACGAGCAGTTTTCCAGAAATCTGCTTTCATCCAAATTGGTCAGTAAAATCTGGGATTAATTTTTTTGGGGGCTTAGAGGTAAGGTCAAGGAAAAAACGCAATAGATTATGAAAGAAGACGTTCCATAGAATATAAAAAGGTTTCCGTGCAAAAACTCTAACGAGCAGTTTTCCAGAAATCTGGTTTCATCTAAATTGGTCAGTAAAATCTGGGATTATTTTTTTTTTTGGGTGTTTAGAGGCAACGTCAGGGAAAAAACTTAATAGATTATGAAAGTAGACGTTCCATAGAATATAAAAAGCTTTCCGTGCAAAAAATCTAATGCGCAGTATTCCAGAAATCTGGTTTCATCTCAATTGGTCAGTATAATCTGGGATTAATTTTTTTTGGGGGTTTAGAGGTAACGCCAAGGAAAAAACTTAATATATTATGAAAGTAGGCGTTTCATAGAATATAAAGAGCTTTCCGTGCAAAAACTCTAACGAGCAGTTTTCCAGAAATCTGGTTTCATCCAAATTGGTCAGTAAAATCTGGGATTAATTTTTTTGGGGGTTTAGAGGTAACGTCAAGGAAAAAACTTAATAGATTATGAAAGTAGACGTTCCATAGAATATAAAAAGCTTTCCGTGCAAAAAATCTAACGAGCAGTTTTCCAGAAATCTAGTTTCATCCAAATTGGTCAGTAAAATCTGGGATTAATTTTTTTGGGGGTTTAGAGGTAACGTCAAGGAAAAAACGTAATAGATTATGAAAGTAGACGTTCCATAGAATATAAAGAGCTTTCCGTGCAAAAAATCTAACGAGCAGTTTTCCAGAAATCTGGTTTCATCCAATTGGTCAGTAAAATCTGTTATTAATTTTTTTTGGGGGATTAGAGGTAACGTCAAGGATAAAACTTAATAGATTATAAAGAGCTTTCCGTGCAAAAAATCTAACGAGCAGTTTTCCAGAAATCTGGTTTCATCCAAATTGGTCAGTAAAATCTGGTATTAATTTTTTTGGGGGTTTAGAGGTAACTTCAAGGAAAAAACTTAATAATTATGAAAGTAGACGTTCCATAGAATATAAAAAGCTTTCCGTGCAAAAACTCTAACGAGCAGTTTTCCAGAAATCTGGTTTTATCCAAATTGGTCAATAAAATCTGGGATTATTTTTTTTTTTGTGTTTAGAGGTAACGTCAAGGAAAAACCTTTATAGATTAAGAAAGTATACGTTCCATAGAATATTAAAAGCTTTCCGTGCAAAAAATTCTAACAAGCAGTTTTCATAAATCTGGTTTCATCCAAATTGGTCAGTAAAATCTGGTATTAATTTTTTTGGTGGTTTAGAGGTAACGTCAAGAAAAAACTTAATAATTATGAAAGTAGACGTTCCATAGAATATAAAGATCTTTCCGTGCAAAAACTCTAACGAGCAGTTTTCCAGAAATCTGGTTTCATCCAAATTCGTCAGTAAAATCTGGGATTAATTTTTTTGGGGGCTTAGAGGTAAGGTCAAGGAAAAAACGTAATAGATTATGAAAGTAGACGTTCCATAGAATATAAAAAGCTTTTCGTGCAAAAACTCTAACGAGCAGTTTTCCAGAAATCTAGTTTCATCCAAATTGGTCAGTAAAATCTGGTATTAATTTTTTTGGGGGTTTAGAGGTAACGTCAACTAAAAAACTTAATAATTATGAAAGTAGGCGTTTCATAGAATATAAAGAGCTTTCCGTGCAAAAACTCTAACGAGCAGTTTTCCAGAAATCTGGTTTCATCCAAATTGGTCAGTAAAATCTGGGATTAATTTTTTTGGGGGTTTAGAGGTAAGGTCAAGGAAAAAACGTAATAGATTATGAAAGTAGGCGTTTCATAGAATATAAAAAGCTCTCCGTTCAAAAAATCTAACACGCAGTTTTCCAGAAATCTGGTTTCATCGAAATTGGTCAGTAAAATCTGGGATTAATTTTTTTGGGGGCTTAGAGGTAACGTCAAGGATAAAACTTAATAGATTATAAAGAGCTTTCCGTGCAAAAAATCTAACGAGCGGTTTTACAGAAATCTGGTTTCATCCATATTGGTCAGTAAAATCTGGTATTAATTTTTTTGTCAAATGTCAAACGCCAAGGAAAAAACTTAATATATTATGAAAGTAGACGTTCTATAGAATATAAAGAGCTTTCCGTGCAAAAAATCTAACGAGCAGTTTTCCAGAAATCTAGTTTCATCCAAATTGGTCAGTAAAATCTGGTATTAATTTTTTTGGGGGTTTAGAGGTAACGTGAAGGAAAAAACTTAATAATTATGAAAGTAGACGTTCCATAGAATATAAAGAGCTTTCCGTACAAAAACTCTAACGAGCAGTTTTCCAGAAAGCTGGTTTCATCCAAATTGGTCAGTAAAATCTGGGATTATTTTTTTTTTGGGTGTTTAGAGATAACGTCAGGGAAAAAAACTTAATAGATTATTAAAGTAGACGTTCCATAGAATATAAAAAGCTTTCCTTGCAAAAAATCTAACGTGCAGTTTTCCAGAAATCTGGTTTCATCCAAATTGGTCAGTAAAATCTGGGATTAATTTTTTTGGAGGTTTAGAGGTAACGTCAAGGAAAAAACGTAATAGATTATGAAAGTAGACGTTCCATAGAATATAAAGAGCTTTCCGTGCAAAAAATCTAACGAGCAGTTTTCCAGAAATCTGGTTTCATCCAAATTGGTCAGTAAAATCTGGGATTAATTTTTTTTGGGGATTAGAGGTAACGTCAAGAAAAAAACTTAATAATTATGAAAGTAGACGTTCCATAGAATATAAAGAGCTTTCCGTGCAAAAATTCTAACGAGCAGTTTTCCAGAAATCTGCTTTCATCCAAATTGGTCAGTAAAATCTGGGATTAATTTTTTTGGGGGCTTAGAGGTAAGGTCAAGGAAAAAACGCAATAGATTATGAAAGAAGACGTTCCATAGAATATAAAAAGGTTTCCGTGCAAAAACTCTAACGAGCAGTTTTCCAGAAATCTGGTTTCATCTAAATTGGTCAGTAAAATCTGGGATTATTTTTTTTTTTGGGTGTTTAGAGGCAACGTCAGGGAAAAAACTTAATAGATTATGAAAGTAGACGTTCCATAGAATATAAAAAGCTTTCCGTGCAAAAACTCTAACGAGCAGTTTTCCAGAAATCTGGTTTCATCCAAATTGGTCAGTAAAATCTGGGATTAATTTTTTTGGGGGTTTAGAGGTAAGGTCAAGGAAAAAACGTAATAGATTATGAAAGTAGGCGTTTCATAGAATATAAAAAGCTCTCCGTTCAAAAAATCTAACACGCAGTTTTCCAGAAATCTGGTTTCATCGAAATTGGTCAGTAAAATCTGGGATTAATTTTTTTGGGGGGTTTAAAGGTAACGTCAAGGATAAAACTTAATAGATTATGAAAGTAGACGTTCCATAGAATATAAAAAGCTTTCCGTGCAAAAAATCTAACGAGCGGTTTTACAGAAATCTGGTTTCATCCATATTGGTCAGTAAAATCTGGTATTAATTTTTTTGTCAAATGTCAAACGCCAAGGAAAAAACTTAATATATTATGAAAGTAGACGTTCTATAGAATATAAAGAGCTTTCCGTGCAAAAAATCTAACGAGCAGTTTTTCAGAAATCTAGTTTCATCCAAATTGGTCAGTAAAATCTGGTATTAATTTTTCTGGGGGTTTAGAGGTAACGTCAAGGAAAAAACTTAATAATTATGAAAGTAGACGTTCCATAGAATATAAAGTGCTTTCCGTACAAAAACTCTAACGAGCAGTTTTCCAGAAAGCTGGTTTCATCCAAATTGGTCAGTAAAATCTGGGATTATTTTTTTTTTGGGTGTTTAGAGATAACGTCAGGGAAAAAAACTTAATAGATTATTAAAGTAGACGTTCCATAGAATATAAAAAGCTTTCCTTGCAAAAAATCTAACGTGCAGTTTTCCAGAAATCTGGTTTCATCCAAATTGGTCAGTAAAATCTGGGATTAATTTTTTTGGGGGTTTAGAGGTAACGTCAAGGAAAAAACGTAATAGATTATGAAAGTAGACGTTCCATAGAATATAAAGAGCTTTCCGTGCAAAAAATCTAACGAGCAGTTTTCCAGAAATCTGGTTTCATCCAAATTGGTCAGTAAAATCTGGGATTAATTTTTTTTGGGGGATTAGAGGTAACGTCAAGAAAAAAACTTAATAATTATGAAAGTAGACGTTCCATAGAATATAAAGAGCTTTCCGTGCAAAAATTCTAACGAGCAGTTTTCCAGAAATCTGCTTTCATCCAAATTGGTCAGTAAAATCTGGGATTAATTTTTTTGGGGGCTTAGAGGTAAGGTCAAGGAAAAAACGCAATAGATTATGAAAGAAGACGTTCCATAGAATATAAAAAGGTTTCCGTGCAAAAACTCTAACGAGCAGTTTTCCAGAAATCTGGTTTCATCTAAATTGGTCAGTAAAATCTGGGATTATTTTTTTTTTTGGGTGTTTAGAGGCAACGTCAGGGAAAAAACTTAATAGATTATGAAAGTAGACGTTCCATAGAATATAAAAAGCTTTCCGTGCAAAAAATCTAATGCGCAGTATTCCAGAAATCTGGTTTCATCTCAATTGGTCAGTATAATCTGGGATTAATTTTTTTTGGGGGTTTAGAGGTAACGCCAAGGAAAAAACTTAATATATTATGAAAGTAGGCGTTTCATAGAATATAAAGAGCTTTCCGTGCAAAAACTCTAACGAGCAGTTTTCCAGAAATCTGGTTTCATCCAAATTGGTCAGTAAAATCTGGTATTAATTTTTTTGGGGGTTTAGAGGTAACGTCAAGGAAAAAACTTAATAGATTATGAAAGTAGACGTTCCATAGAATATAAAAAGCTTTCCGTGCAAAAAATCTAACGAGCAGTTTTCCAGAAATCTAGTTTCATCCAAATTGGTCAGTAAAATCTGGGATTAATTTTTTTGGGGGTTTAGAGGTAACGTCAAGGAAAAAACGTAATAGATTATGAAAGTAGACGTTCCATAGAATATAAAGAGCTTTCCGTGCAAAAAATCTAACGAGCAGTTTTCCAGAAATCTGGTTTCATCCAATTGGTCAGTAAAATCTGTTATTAATTTTTTTTGGGGGATTAGAGGTAACGTCAAGGATAAAACTTAATAGATTATAAAGAGCTTTCCGTGCAAAAAATCTAACGAGCAGTTTTCCAGAAATCTGGTTTCATCCAAATTGGTCAGTAAAATCTGGTATTAATTTTTTTGGGGGTTTAGAGGTAACTTCAAGGAAAAAACTTAATAATTATGAAAGTAGACGTTCCATAGAATATAAAAAGCTTTCCGTGCAAAAACTCTAACGAGCAGTTTTCCAGAAATCTGGTTTTATCCAAATTGGTCAATAAAATCTGGGATTATTTTTTTTTTTGTGTTTAGAGGTAACGTCAAGGAAAAACCTTTATAGATTAAGAAAGTATACGTTCCATAGAATATTAAAAGCTTTCCGTGCAAAAAATTCTAACAAGCAGTTTTCATAAATCTGGTTTCATCCAAATTGGTCAGTAAAATCTGGTATTAATTTTTTTGGGGGTTTAGAGGTAACGTCAAGAAAAAACTTAATAATTATGAAAGTAGACGTTCCATAGAATATAAAGATCTTTCCGTGCAAAAACTCTAACGAGCAGTTTTCCAGAAATCTGGTTTCATCCAAATTGGTCAGTAAAATCTGGGATTAATATTTTTGGGGGCTTAGAGGTAACGTCAAGGAAAAAACTTAATAGATTATGAAAGTAGACGTTCTATAGAATATAAAGAGCTTTCCGTGCAAAAAATCTAACGAGCAATTTTCCAGAAATCTAGTTTCATCCAAATTGGTCAGTAAAATCTGGTATTAATTTTTTTGGGGGTTTAGAGGTAATGTCAAGGAAAAAACTTAATAATTATGAAAGTAGACGTTCCATAGAATATAAAGAGCTTTCCGTACAAAAACTCTAACGAGCAGTTTTCCAGAAATCTGGTTTCATCCAAATTCGTCAGTAATATCTGGGATTAATTTTTTTGGGGGCTTAGATGTAAGGTCAAGGAAAAAACGTAATAGATTATGAAAGTAGACGTTCCATAGAATATAAAAAGCTTTTCGTGCAAAAACTCTAACGAGCAGTTTTCCAGAAATCTAGTTTCATCCAAATTGGTCAGTAAAATCTGGTATTAATTTTTTTGGGGGTTTAGAGGTAACGTCAAGGAAAAAACTTAATAGATTATGAAAGTAGACGTTCCATAGAATATAAAAAGCTTTCCGTGCAAAAAATCTAACGCGCAGTATTCCAGAAATCTGGTTTCATCTCAATTGGTCAGTATAATCTGGGATTAATTTTTTTTGGGGGTTTAGAGGTAACGCCAAGGAAAAAACTTAATATATTATGAAAGTAGGCGTTTCATAGAATATAAAGAGCTTTCCGTGCAAAAACTCTAACGAGCAGTTTTCCAGAAATCTGGTTTCATCCAAATTGGTCAGTAAAATCTGGGATTAATTTTTTTGGGGGTTTAGAGGTAAGGTCAAGGAAAAAACGTAATAGATTATGAAAGTAGGCGTTTCATAGAATATAAAAAGCTCTCCGTTCAAAAAATCTAACACGCAGTTTTCCAGAAATCTGGTTTCATCGAAATTGGTCAGTAAAATCTGGGATTAATTTTTTTGGGGGCTTAGAGGTAACGTCAAGGATAAAACTTAATAGATTATAAAGAGCTTTCAGTGCAAAAAATCTAACGAGCGGTTTTACAGAAATCTGGTTTCATCCATATTGGTCAGTAAAATCTGGTATTAATTTTTTTGGGGGTTTAGAGGTAACGTCAAGGAAAAAACTTAATAATTATGAAAGTAGACGTTCCATAGAATATAAAGAGCTTTCCGTACAAAAACTCTAACGAGCAGTTTTCCAGAAAGCTGGTTTCATCCAAATTGGTCAGTAAAATCTGTGATTAATGTTTTTGGGGGTTTAGAGGTAAGGTCAAGGAAAAAACGCAATAGATTATGAAAGTAGACGTTCCATAGAATATAAAAAGCTTTCCGTGCAAAAACTCTAACGAGCAGTTTTCCAGAAATCTGGTTTCATCTAAATTGGTCAGTATAATCTGAGATTAATTTTTTTTGGGGGTTTAGAGGTAACGCCAAGGAAAAAACTTAATATATTATGAAAGTAGACGTTCTATAGAATATAAAGAGCTTTCCGTGCAAAAAATCTAACGAGCAGTTTTCCAGAAATCTAGTTTCATCCAAATTGGTCAGTAAAATCTGGTATTCATTTTTTTGGGGGTTTAGAGGTAACGTCAAGGAAAAAACTTAATAATTATGAAAGTAGACGTTCCATAGAATATAAAGAGCTTTCCGTACAAAAACTCTAACGAGCAGTTTTCCAGAAAGCAGGTTTCATCCAAATTGGTCAGTAAAATATGGGATTATTTTTTTTTTGGGTGTTTAGAGATAACGTCAGGGAAAAAAACTTAATAGATTATTAAAGTAGACGTTCCATAGAATATAAAAAGCTTTCCTTGCAAAAAATCTAACGTGCAGTTTTCCAGAAATCTGGTTTCATCCAAATTGGTCAGTAAAATCTGGGATTAATTTTTTTGGGGGTTTAGAGGTAACGTCAAGGAAAAAACGTAATAGATTATGAAAGTAGACGTTCCATAGAATATAAAGAGCTTTCCGTGCAAAAAATCTAACGAGCAGTTTTCCAGAAATCTGGTTTCATCCAATTGGTCAGTAAAATCTGGGATTAATTTTTTTTGGGGGATTAGAGGTAACGTCAAGGATAAAACTTAATAGATTATAAAGAGCTTTCCGTACAAAAACTCTAACGAGCAGTTTTCCAGAAAGCTGGTTTCATCCAAATTGGTCAGTAAAATCTGTGATTAATTTTTTTGGGGGTTTAGAGGTAAGGTCAAGGAAAAAACGCAATAGATTATGAAAGTAGACGTTCCATAGAATATAAAAAGCTTTCCGTGCAAAAACTCTAACGAGCAGTTTTCCAGAAATCTGGTTTCATCTAAATTGGTCAGTATAATCTGAGATTAATTTTTTTTGGGGGTTTAGAGGTAACGCCAAGGAAAAAACTTAATATATTATGAAAGTAGACGTTCTATAGAATATAAAGAGCTTTCCGTGCAAAAAATCTAACGAGCAGTTTTCCAGAAATCTAGTTTCATCCAAATTGGTCAGTAAAATCTGTGATTAATTTTTTTGGGGGTTTAGAGGTAAGGTCAAGGAAAAAACGCAATAGATTATGAAAGTAGACGTTCCATAGAATATAAAGAGCTTTCCGTGCAAAAAATCTAACGAGCGGTTTTACAGAAATCTGGTTTCATCCATATTGGTCAGTAAAATCTGGTATTAATTTTTTTGGGGGTTTAGAGGTAACGTCAAGGAAAAAACTTAATAATTATGAAAGTAGACGTTCCATAGAATATAAAGAGCTTTCCGTACAAAAACTCTAACGAGCAGTTTTCCAGAAAGCTGGTTTCATCCAAATTGGTCAGTAAAATCTGTGATTAATTTTTTTGGGGGTTTAGAGGTAAGGTCAAGGAAAAAACGCAATAGATTATGAAAGTAGACGTTCCATAGAATATAAAAAGCTTTCCGTGCAAAAACTCTAACGAGCAGTTTTCCAGAAATCTGGTTTCATCCAAATTGGTCAGTAAAATCTGTGATTAATTTTTTTGGGGGCTTAGAGGTAACGTCAAGGAAAAAACTTAATAATTATGAAAGTAGACGTTCCATAGAATATAAAGAGCTTTCCGTACAAAAACTCTAACGAGCAGTTTTCCAGAAAGCTGGTTTCATCCAAATTGGTCAGTAAAATCTGGGATTATTTTTTTTTTGGGTGTTTAGAGATAACGTCAGTGAAAAAAACTTAATAGATTATTAAAGTAGACGTTCCATAGAATATAAAAAGCTTTCCTTGCAAAAAATCTAACGTGCAGTTTTCCAGAAATCTGGTTTCATCCAAATTGGTCAGTAAAATCTGGGATTAATTTTTTTGGGGGTTTAGAGGTAACGTCAAGGAAAAAACGTAATAGATTATGAAAGTAGACGTTCCATAGAATATAAAGAGCTTTCCGTGCAAAAAATCTAACGAGCAGTTTTCCAGAAATCTGGTTTCATCGAAATTGGTCAGTAAAATCTGGGATTAATTTTTTTGGGGGCTTAGAGGTAACGTCAAGGATAAAACTTAATAGATTATAAAGAGCTTTCCGTGCAAAAAATCTAACGAGCGGTTTTACAGAAATCTGGTTTCATCCATATTGGTCAGTAAAATCTGGGATTATTTTTTTTTTGGGTGTTTAGAGGTAACGTCAAGGAAAAAACGTAATAGATTATGAAAGTAGACGTTCTATAGAATATTTTTTTTTTTTTTTTTTTTTATATATTTATTTGCAATCTATTTAAAAACAATTAAATAATGGGCAAATTTCATAAAAATTTAAAAATTACAGAAGTGTTAAGTTCCATTGAGCTTAACCAGTATTTAATATTACGTGTCTAGCTACTTAAGTTGTTCTATTTCAATGATTAGAATAAGTTTGCAATTAATAATAACCAGAAATATAATGATAATAGATCAATATTGCATATATAACATTACAAATTTTGATAAGGGTAGGAAAGGAAGATCTAATATATGTCGTCTTTTTAACCGTCTAACTTCGTTAGTATCGTCAAGGAGAGTTATGGCAAGGATATTTTCATGGTAACTGAGTCTGTTCATATAATTGCTGCTATATCTTTTAATTTCTTCTTTGACTTTGGGAATGTCAAGGTCGCTATGAATGTTGTTATTTCTAACGAACCAAGGTGCTTTTGTTATGAGTCTTAAAGTTTTAGACTGATATTTTTGGATAATGTCAATATTAGAGTATGACGCAGTTCCCCATAACTGAATGCCATACGTCCAGATAGGCTTCAAAACCGTTTTATATATTATTAATTTGTTATTTAAACTCAATTCTGAGTTTGGACCTAATAGCCAATACATCTTTTTTGTTTTTATATCAAGCTGTTTTCTTTTCAACTGCAAATGCTTTTTCCAATTTAAACGTCTATCAATATTTAGACCTAGATATTTTACATGATTTGATTTAGGAATCAGGGCGCCGTCTAGATAAACAGGAGGGCAGTCACCTTGTTTAAGTGTATAAGTAACATGCGTTGACTTATCAGCATTGACTTTTATGTTCCATTTTTTTAGCCATTTGTTTATTAAGTCTAGCTGCGATTGAACAAGTGATGAAGCTTCAGATGCCGATTCACTAGTTGCAATTATTGCAGTGTCATCCGCATATGAGGCTGTCATGACATCACTTCTTGTTGGTAAGTCTGCAGTGTAAATAGTAAAGAGAATTGGACCTAGTACACTTCCTTGTGGAACACCTGATTTTACTGATCCGATTTCTGAGTTTTCATCGTTGACATTGACATAAAAACTACGATCATTCAAGTAAGATTTGAGTAAAACGTAAAGTGGAGTTGGAAATATCTGTTTTAATTTGTATAACAGACCATTATGCCAGACTCTGTCAAAAGCTTGCTTGACGTCAAGAAATACTGCTGAGCTGTATTGTTTTTTCTCTAATGCATCTCTTATGACTCTTACAACTCTGTGACACTGTTCGGGGGTCCCATGATTATTTCGAAATCCAAATTGATGATCGGGTAAAATTTGCAGTGATTCAAGAATCGGAGAGAGTCGTTTTTTAATTAGTCTTTCAAACAATTTAGAAATTATTGGCAACAGGCTAATAGGCCTATAAGATTCAGCAGAATGTTCTGGCTTATTCGGTTTTAAAATCATTATTATTTTTGCGTGCTTCCATTGTGTGGGAAAGTACGAAAGTCTTAATACAGCATTGAATAAAGTTGTCATATATACCAGAGCTTTCTGCGGTAGGGCTTTAAGGACTTTAGAATCTATAAGGTCATACCCAGGGGATTTGTTCGTATTAAGCTTTTTAACTTCCGCCAGTACCTCTTTAAGCCTGAAAGGTTTTATAGGTCGACTCATTTGGCATGGAACGTCAATAAAGTTACTTATTTCGTTTGCTTCTTGGGCCGAGCAGAAAGAAAAAGGTTTGAAAATGCTTTCGAGAAAAGTTTTAAAGGTTTCCGCTTTACTTTTGTCTGACCTGCACCAAACGTTGTTGTTATTTTTTATTGGAATGTTGCGGGTCTGGGATCGTTTAAGATATTTTGTAGCTCTCCATAAATTGTGTTCATTGTTGTTTGCAGGATCTAGTTTTATTAGAAACTTGCGTACTGAATTATTTTTTAGCTCTTTAAGTTTCTTCTTCACATGACTAACTGCTCGATTAAAATTACGTTTATCAGAAGGATGTCTGGTTCTTTTCCAAATATTTCGCAGTTGCCTTTTCATATTAATTAGTTGCCTGACTTCCATTGAAATTTGTAATCTTGAAGCACAGTCATTTGTTTTTTGAGGAGTAGAAATCGATGCAGCTTCGTGGATGATTTGAGAAAAATTTTCAACCGCCTGTTCGATTTCAAGCCCAGTTTTGAGTGAGACGTTCAAATCAATTTTAGTTTCAATAAGGTGTTTGAAAAGGGTGACATCATTTTTCGAAGAAAAGAGTTTAACATTGCTTAGACGAGTTTTTACGTTGGTAGTGAAATTGACAATAATAGGACTATGGTCGGAACTTAAGTCATCGCTCGATACAATCTCTAGAGCAGTTTCGGGAATTCCTTTGTATATGAAAAAATCCAAGAGGTCAGGGATTTTAGAACTGTCACTTGGCCAATATGTAGGTGTGCCTGTCGATAGAGAGTTGTATTGGTTTCTGGATACACATTTAAAAAGTTCTTTTCCTTTCGGATTAGATAAACGTGATCCCCACCAAGTATGCTTTGCATTAAAGTCGCCACCTACCAAAAATCTGTGTCCAAGATTTTTGAAAAAGTTTTCATATTGCTCACATAAAATGTTGTATCTAGGTGGAAAGTAGACGGAATAAATTGCTACATTATTGTTATTGCAAGTTATCTTAACTCCAGCTGCCTGCATATATAATTCGGTTACAGACTCGAGGACCTCGTACTTAATTGTAGATTTTATTAAAACAGCAGCACCAGCATGTGCTCTGTCATTTGGTTGATTAGCTGTTATTGCATCATAACCTCTTATTCGTAAAAAAGATTTGCTAGTAAGATGTGATTCTGATATTAATAGAATATCTATAAAATTATTTTTGAGAAAAATTTCAACTTCATTTAAATGATTTAGAATACCATTAGCATTCCATTCTGCAATATTAAGATCTATTTGCATAGTTTGGAAATAAGCATTGACATCATGTTCATTAAAGTACTAGTGAGCTCTATTTGTTTCTCCAGCATTGACTCTATTTTCTGAAGTACATTATTTACTCCGTCATTTGTACCAGCAACTTGAGCATATGTTAAACGATCATTCTGGGTTGGAGGTGTGAAAAAATAATTGTTATTATAGTTTTGTGGTTCTGGTACATTTCTGAAAATTCTATGTTCTTTTTTATTAATGAGCTTTTGGTAAACTTCGCACCCTTTGTAGCTCGCTGTATGATTTTTTAAGCAGTGTACACATTGAGGTGGGGTGTTGGGAAGCTTTGAGCATTCAGCGGTTGAGTGTGTTAGACCACATTTTACACACCTAAACGGTTTTCTGCAATACGTTTTCGTATGTCCGAATTCTTGACATCTAAAACATTGAACAATGTCGTTGAATTTTTTCGGAGCTTCGACTTGAATGATTGCATTTTCAAATTCTCGCAAGTTGTAAATATCTTTATTGTTAGAATTGGGATCTAAGTCCACAAAAAACATTGGCTATAGAATATAAAGAGCTTTCCGTGCAAAAAAATCTAACGAGCTGTTTTCCGGAAATTTGGTTTCATCCAAATTGGTCAGTAAAATCTGCTATTAATTTTTTGGGGGGTTTTGAGGTAACGTCAAGGAAAAAACTTAATAATTATGAAAGTAGACGTTCCATAGAATATAAAAAGCTTTCCGTGCAAAAACTTTAACGAGCAGTTTTCCAGAAATCTGGTTTTATCCAAATTGGTCAATAAAATCTGGGATAAATTTTTTTTTTGTGTTTAGAGGTAACGTCAAGGAAAAACCTTTATAGATTAAGAAAGTATACGTTCCATAGAATATTAAAAGCTTTCCGTGCAAAAAATTCTAACAAGCAGTTTTCATAAATCTGGTTTCATCCAAATTGGTCAGTAAAATCTGGTATTAATTTTTTTGGGGGTTTAGAGGTAACGTCAAGAAAAAACTTAATAATTATGAAAGTAGACGTTCCATAGAATATAAAGAGCTTTCCGTGCAAAAACTCTAACGAGCAGTTTTCCAGAAATCTGGTTTCATCCAAATTGGTCAGTAAAATCTGGGATTAATATTTTTGGGGGCTTAGAGGTAACGTCAAGGAAAAAACTTAATAGATTATGAAAGTAGACGTTCTATAGAATATAAAGAGCTTTCCGTGCAAAAAATCTAACGAGCAGTTTTCCAGAAATCTAGTTTCATCCAAATTGGTCAGTAAAATCTGGTATTAATTTTTTTGGGGGTTTAGAGGTAACGTCAAGGAAAAAACTTAATAATTATGAAAGTAGACGTTCCATAGAATATAAAGAGCTTTCCGTACAAAAACTCTAACGAGCAGTTTTCCAGAAATCTGGTTTCATCCAAATTCGTCAGTAATATCTGGGATTAATTTTTTTGGGGGCTTAGAGGTAAGGTCAAGGAAAAAACGTAATAGATTATGAAAGTAGACGTTCCATAGAATATAAAAAGCTTTTCGTGCAAAAACTCTAACGAGCAGTTTTCCAGAAATCTAGTTTCATCCAAATTGGTCAGTAAAATCTGGTATTAATTTTTTTGGGGGTTTAGAGGTAACGTCAAGGAAAAAACTTAATAATTATGAAAGTAGGCGTTTCATAGAATATAAAGAGCTTTCCGTGCAAAAACTCTAACGAGCAGTTTTCCAGAAATCTGGTTTCATCCAAATTGGTCAGTAAAATCTGGGATTAATTTTTTTGGGGGTTTAGAGGTAAGGTCAAGGAAAAAACGTAATAGATTATGAAAGTAGGCGTTTCATAGAATATAAAAAGCTCTCCGTTCAAAAAATCTAACACGCAGTTTTCCAGAAATCTGGTTTCATCGAAATTGGTCAGTAAAATCTGGGATTAATTTTTTTGGGGGCTTAGAGGTAACGTCAAGGATAAAACTTAATAGATTATAAAGAGCTTTCCGTGCAAAAAATCTAACGAGCGGTTTTACAGAAATCTGGTTTCATCCATATTGGTCAGTAAAATCTGGTATTAATTTTTTTGGGGGTTTAGAGGTAACGTCAAGGAAAAAACTTAATAATTGTGAAAGTAGACGTTCCATAGAATATAAAGAGCTTTCCGTACAAAAACTCTAACGAGCAGTTTTCCAGAAAGCTGGTTTCATCCAAATTGGTCAGTAAAATCTGTGATTAATTTTTTTGGGGGTTTAGAGGTAAAGTCAAGGAAAAAACGCAATAGATTATGAAAGTAGACGTTCCATAGAATATAAAAAGCTTTCCGTGCAAAAACTCTAACGAGCAGTTTTCCAGAAATCTGGTTTCATCTAAATTGGTCAGTATAATCTGAGATTAATTTTTTTTGGGGGTTTAGAGGTAACGCCAAGGAAAAAACTTAATATATTATGAAAGTAGACGTTCTATAGAATATAAAGAGCTTTCCGTGCAAAAAATCTAACGAGCAGTTTTCCAGAAATCTAGTTTCATCCAAATTGGTCAGTAAAATCTGTGATTAATTTTTTTGGGGGTTTAGAGGTAAGGTCAAGGAAAAAACGCAATAGATTATGAAAGTAGACGTTCCATAGAATATAAAGAGCTTTCCGTGCAAAAAATCTAACGAGCGGTTTTACAGAAATCTGGTTTCATCCATATTGGTCAGTAAAATCTGGTATTAATTTTTTTGGGGGTTTAGAGGTAACGTCAAGGAAAAAACTTAATAATTATGAAAGTAGACGTTCCATAGAATATAAAGAGCTTTCCGTACAAAAACTCTAACGAGCAGTTTTCCAGAAAGCTGGTTTCATCCAAATTGGTCAGTAAAATCTGTGATTAATTTTTTTGGGGGTTTAGAGGTAAGGTCAAGGAAAAAACGCAATAGATTATGAAAGTAGACGTTCCATAGAATATAAAAAGCTTTCCGTGCAAAAACTCTAACGAGCAGTTTTCCAGAAATCTGGTTTCATCCAAATTGGTCAGTAAAATCTGTGATTAATTTTTTTGGGGGTTTAGAGGTAACGTCAAGGAAAAAACTTAATAATTATGAAAGTAGACGTTCCATAGAATATAAAGAGCTTTCCGTACAAAAACTCTAACGAGCAGTTTTCCAGAAAGCTGGTTTCATCCAAATTGGTCAGTAAAATCTGGGATTATTTTTTTTTTGGGTGTTTAGAGATAACGTCAGGGAAAAAAACTTAATAGATTATTAAAGTAGACGTTCCATAGAATATAAAAAGCTTTCCTTGCAAAAAATCTAACGTGCAGTTTTCCAGAAATCTGGTTTCATCCAAATTGGTCAGTAAAATCTGGGATTAATTTTTTTGGGGGTTTAGAGGTAACGTCAAGGAAAAAACGTAATAGATTATGAAAGTAGACGTTCCATAGAATATAAAGAGCTTTCCGTGCAAAAAATCTAACGAGCAGTTTTCCAGAAATCTGGTTTCATCGAAATTGGTCAGTAAAATCTGGGATTAATTTTTTTGGGGGCTTAGAGGTAACGTCAAGGATAAAACTTAATAGATTATAAAGAGCTTTCCGTGCAAAAAATCTAACGAGCGGTTTTACAGAAATCTGGTTTCATCCATATTGGTCAGTAAAATCTGGGATTATTTTTTTTTTGGGTGTTTAGAGGTAACGTCAAGGAAAAAACGTAATAGATTATGAAAGTAGACGTTCTATAGAATATAAAGAGCTTTCCGTGCAAAAAAATCTAACGAGCTGTTTTCCGGAAATTTGGTTTCATCCAAATTGGTCAGTAAAATCTGCTATTAATTTTTTGGGGGGTTTTGAGGTAACGTCAAGAAAAAACTTAATAATTATGAAAGTAGACGTTCCATAGAATATAAAGAGCTTTCCGTGCAAAAACTCTAACGAGCAGTTTTCCAGAAATCTGGTTTCATCCAAATTGGTCAGTAAAATCTGGGATTCATTTTTTTGGGGGTTTAGAGGTAAGGTCAAGGAAAAAACGTAATAGATTATGAAAGTAGACGTTCCATAGAATATAAAAAGCTTTCCGTGCAAAAACTAACGAGCAGTTTTCCTGAAATCTGGTTTCATCCAAATTGGTCAGTAAAATTTGGGATTAATTTTTTTGGGGGTTTAGAGGTAACGTCAAGGAAAAAACGTAATTGGTTATGAAAGTAGACGTTCCATAGAATTAAAAGAGCTTTCCGTGCAAAATATCTAACGAGCAGTTTTCCAGAAATCTGCTTTCATCCAAATTGGTCAGTAAAATCTGGGATTAATTTTTTTGGGGGCTTAGAGGTAAGGTCAAGGAAAAAACGCAATAGATTATGAAAGAAGACGTTCCATAGAATATAAAAAGGTTTCCGTGCAAAAACTCTAACGAGCAGTTTTCCAGAAATCTGGTTTCATCTAAATTGGTCAGTAAAATCTGGGATTATTTTTTTTTTGGGTGTTTAGAGGCAACGTCAGGGAAAAAACTTAATAGATTATGAAAGTAGACGTTCCATAGAATATAAAAAGCTTTCCGTGCAAAAAATCTAACGCGCAGTATTCCAGAAATCTGGTTTCATCTCAATTGGTCAGTATAATCTGGGATTAATTTTTTTTGGGGGTTTAGAGGTAACGCCAAGGAAAAAACTTAATATATTATGAAAGTAGACGTTCTATAGAATATAAAGAGCTTTCCGTGCAAAAAATCTAACGAGCAGTTTTTCAGAAATCTAGTTTCATCCAAATTGGTCAGTAAAATCTGGTATTAATTTTTTGGGGGGTTTAGAGGTAACGTGAAGGAAAAAACTTAATAATTATGAAAGTAGACGTTCTATAGAATATAAAGAGCTTTCCGTGTAAAAATTCTAACGAGCAGTTTTCCAGAAATCTGCTTTCATCCAAATTGGTCAGTAAAATCTGGGATTAATTTTTTTGGGGGCTTAGAGGTAAGGTCAAGGAAAAAACGCAATAGATTATGAAAGAAGACGTTCCATAGAATATAAAAAGGTTTCCGTGCAAAAACTCTAACGAGCAGTTTTCCAGAAATCTGGTTTCATCTAAATTGGTCAGTAAAATCTGGGATTATTTTTTTTTTGGGTGTTTAGAGGCAACGTCAGGGAAAAAACTTAATAGATTATGAAAGTAGACGTTCCATAGATTATAAAAAGCTTTCCGTGCAAAAAATCTAACGCGCAGTTTTCCAGAAATCTGGTTTCATCTAAATTGGTCAGTATAATCTGGGATTAATTTTTTTTGGGGGTTTAGAGGTAACGCCAAGGAAAAAACTTAATATATTATGAAAGTAGACGTTCTATAGAATATAAAGAGCTTTCCGTGCAAAAAATCTAACGAGCAGTTTTCCAGAAATCTAGTTTCATCCAAATTGGTCAGTAAAATCTGGTATTAATTTTTTTGGGGGTTAAGAGGTAACGTCAAGGAAAAAACTTAATAATTATAAAAGTAGACGTTCCATAGAATATAAAGAGCTTTCCGTACAAAAACTCTAACGAGCAGTTTTCCAGAAATCTGGTTTCATCCAAATTGGTCAGTAAAATCTGCGATTAATTTTTTTGGGGGTTTAGAGGTAAGGTCAAGGAAAAAACGTAATAGATTATGAAAGTAGACGTTCCATAGAATATAAAAAGCTTTTCGTGCAAAAACTCTAACGAGCAGTTTTCCAGAAATCTGGTTTCATCCAAATTGGTCAGTAAAATCTGGGATTAATTTTTTTGTGGTTTTAGAGGTAACGTCAAGGAAAAAACGTAATAGATTATGAAAGTAGACGTTCCATAGAAAATAAAGAGCTTTCCGTGCAAAAAATCTAACGAGCAGTTTTCTAGAAATCTGGTTTTATCCAAATTGGTCAGTAAAATCTGGGAATAATTTTTTTGGGGGCTTAGAGGTAACGTCAGGGAAAAAACTTAATAGATTATGAAAGTAGGCGTTTCATAGAATATAAAAAGCTCTCCGTTCAAAAAATCTAACACGCAGTTTTCCAGAAATCTGGTTTCATCGAAATTGGTCAGTATAATCTGGGATTAATTTTTGTTTGGGGGCTTAGAGGTAACGGCAAGGAAAAAGCTTAATAGATTATGAAAGTAGACGTTCTATAGAATATTAAGAGCAGTTTTCCAGAAATCTGGTTTCATCCAAATTGGTCAGTAAAATCTGGGATTAATTTTTTTGGGGGCTTAGAGGTAACGTCAAGGATAAAACTTAATAGATTATAAAGAGCTTTCCGTGCAAAAAATCTAACGAGCGGTTTTCCAGAAATCTGGTTTCATCCATATTGGTCAGTAAAATCTGGGATTATTTTTTTTTTGGGTGTTTAGAGGTAACGTCAAGGAAAAAACGTAATAGATTACGAAAGTAGACGTTCTATAGAATATAAAGAGCTTTCCCTGCAAAAAATCTAACGAGCTGTTTTCCGGAAATTTGGTTTCATCCAAATTGGTCAGTAAAATCTGCTATTAATTTTTTTGGGGGTTTTGAGGTAACGTCAAGAAAAAACTTAATAATTATGAAAGTAGACGTTCCATAGAATATAAAGAGCTTTCCGTGCAAAAACTCTAACGAGCAGTTTTCCAGAAATCTGGTTTCATCCAAATTGGTCAGTAAAATCTGGGATTAATTTTTTTGGGGGTTTAGAGGTAAGGTCAAGGAAAAAACGTAATAGATTATGAAAGTAGACGTTCCATAGAATATAAAAAGCTTTCCGTGCAAAAACTCTAACGAGCAGTTTTCCTGAAATCTGGTTTCATCCAAATTGGTCAGTAAAATTTGGGATTAATTTTTTTGGGGGTTTAGAGGTAACGTCAAGGAAAAAACGTAATTGGTTATGAAAGTAGACGTTCCATAGAATTAAAAGAGCTTTCCGTGCAAAATATCTAACGAGCAGTTTTCCAGAAATCTGCTTTCATCCAAATTGGTCAGTAAAATCTGGGATTAATTTTTTTGGGGGCTTAGAGGTAAGGTCAAGGAAAAAACGCAATAGATTATGAAAGAACACGTTCCATAGAATATAAAAAGGTTTCCGTGCAAAAACTCTAACGAGCAGTTTTCCAGAAATCTGGTTTCATCTAAATTGGTCAGTAAAATCTGGGATTATTTTTTTTTTGGGTGTTTAGAGGCAACGTCAGGGAAAAAACTTAATAGATTATGAAAGTAGACGTTCCATAGAATATAAAAAGCTTTCCGTGCAAAAAATCTAACGCGCAGTATTCCAGAAATCTGGTTTCATCTCAATTGGTCAGTATAATCTGGGATTAATTTTTTTTGGGGGTTTAGAGGTAACGCCAAGGAAAACCCTTAATATATTATGAAAGTAGACGTTCTATAGAATATAAAGAGCTTTCCGTGCAAAAAATCTAACGAGCAGTTTTCCAGAAATCTAGTTTCATCCAAATTGGTCAGTAAAATCTGGTATTAATTTTTTTGGGGGTTTAGAGGTAACGTCAAGGAAAAAACTTAATAATTATGAAAGTAGACGTTCCATAGAATATAAAGAGCTTTCCGTACAAAAACTCTAACGAGCAGTTTTCCAGAAATCTGGTTTCATCCAAATTCGTCAGTAAAATCTGGGATTAATTTTTTTGGGGGCTTAGAGGTAAGGTCAAGGAAAAAACGTAATAGATTATGAAAGTAGACGTTCCATAGAATATAAAAAGCTTTTCGTGCAAAAACTCTAACGAGCAGTTTTCCAGAAATCTAGTTTCATCCAAATTGGTCAGTAAAATCTGGTATTAATTTTTTTGGGGGTTTAGAGGTAACGCAAGGAAAAAACTTAATAATTATGAAAGTAGGCGTTTCATAGAATATAAAGAGCTTTCCGTGCAAAAACTCTAACGAGCAGTTTTCCAGAAATCTGATTTCATCCAAATTCGTCAGTAAAATCTGGGATTAATTTTTTTGGGGGCTTAGAGGTAAGGTCAAGGAAAAAACGCAATAGATTATGAAAGAAGACGTTCCATAGAATATAAAAAGGTTTCCGTGCAAAAACTCTAACGAGCAGTTTTCCAGAAATCTGGTTTCATCTAAATTGGTCAGTAAAATCTGGGATTATTTTTTTTTTTGGGTGTTTAGAGGCAACGTCAGCGAAAAAACTTAATAGATTATGAAAGTAGACGTTCCATAGATTATAAAAAGCTTTCCGTGCAAAAAATCTAACGCGCAGTTTTCCAGAAATCTGGTTTCATCTAAATTGGTCAGTATAATCTGGGATTAATTTTTTTTGGGGGTTTAGAGGTAACGCCAAGGAAAAAACTTAATATATTATGAAAGTAGACGTTCTATAGAATATAAAGAGCTTTCCGTGCAAAAAATCTAACGAGCATTTTTCCAGAAATCTAGTTTCATCCAAATTGGTCAGTAAAATCTGGTATTAATTTTTTTGGGGGTTAAGAGGTAACGTCAAGGAAAAAACTTAATAATTATGAAAGTAGACGTTCCATAGAATATAAAGAGCTTTCCGTACAAAAACTCTAACGAGCAGTTTTCCAGAAATCTGGTTTCATCCAAATTGGTCAGTAAAATCTGCGATTAATTTTTTTGGGGGTTTAGAGGTAAGGTCAAGGAAAAAACGTAATAGATTATGAAAGTAGACGTTCCATAGAATATAAAAAGCTTTTCGTGCAAAAACTCTAACGAGCAGTTTTCCAGAAATCTGGTTTCATCCAAATTGGTCAGTAAAATCTGGGATTAATTTTTTTGTGGTTTTAGAGGTAACGTCAAGGAAAAAACGTAATAGATTATGAAAGTAGACGTTCCATAGAAAATAAAGAGCTTTCCGTGCAAAAAATCTAACGAGCAGTTTTCTAGAAATCTGGTTTTATCCAAATTGGTCAGTAAAATCTGGGAATAATTTTTTTGGGGGCTTAGAGGTAACGTCAGGGAAAAAACTTAATAGATTATGAAAGTAGGCGTTTCATAGAATATAAAAAGCTCTCCGTTCAAAAAATCTAACACGCAGTTTTCCAGAAATCTGGTTTCATCGAAATTGGTCAGTATAATCTGGGATTAATTTTTTTTTTGGGGGCTTAGAGGTAACGGCAAGGAAAAAGCTTAATAGATTATGAAAGTAGACGTTCTATAGAATATTAAGAGCAGTTTTCCAGAAATCTGGTTTCATCCAAATTGGTCAGTAAAATCTGGGATTAATTTTTTTGGGGGCTTAGAGGTAACGTCAAGGATAAAACTTAATAGATTATAAAGAGCTTTCCGTGCAAAAAATCTAACGAGCGGTTTTCCAGAAATCTGGTTTCATCCATATTGGTCAGTAAAATCTGGGATTATTTTTTTTTTTTTGGTGTTTAGAGGTAACGTCAAGGAAAAAACGTAATAGATTACGAAAGTAGACGTTCTATAGAATATAAAGAGCTTTCCGTGCAAAAAATCTAACGAGCTGTTTTCCGGAAATTTGGTTTCATCCAAATTGGTCAGTAAAATCTGCTATTAATTTTTTTGGGGGTTTTGAGGTAACGTCAAGAAAAAACTTAATAATTATGAAAGTAGACGTTCCATAGAATATAAAGAGCTTTCCGTGCAAAAACTCTAACGAGCAGTTTTCCAGAAATCTGGTTTCATCCAAATTGGTCAGTAAAATCTGGGATTAATTTTTTTGGGGGTTTAGAGGTAAGGTCAAGGAAAAAACGTAATAGATTATGAAAGTAGACGTTCCATAGAATATAAAAAGCTTTCCGTGCAAAAACTCTAACGAGCAGTTTTCCTGAAATCTGGTTTCATCCAAATTGGTCAGTAAAATTTGGGATTAATTTTTTTGGGGGTTTAGAGGTAACGTCAAGGAAAAAACGTAATTGGTTATGAAAGTAGACGTTCCATAGAATTAAAAGAGCTTTCCGTGCAAAATATCTAACGAGCAGTTTTCCAGAAATCTGCTTTCATCCAAATTGGTCAGTAAAATCTGGGATTAATTTTTTTGGGGGCTTAGAGGTAAGGTCAAGGAAAAAACGCAATAGATTATGAAAGAAGACGTTCCATAGAATATAAAAAGGTTTCCGTGCAAAAACTCTAACGAGCAGTTTTCAGGAAATCTGGTTTCATCTAAATTGGTCAGTAAAATCTGGGATTATTTTTTTTTTGGGTGTTTAGAGGCAACGTCAGGGAAAAAACTTAATAGATTATGAAAGTAGACGTTCCATAGAATATAAAAAGCTTTCCGTGCAAAAAATCTAACGCGCAGTATTCCAGAAATCTGGTTTCATCTCAATTGGTCAGTATAATCTGGGATTAATTTTTTTTGGGGGTTTAGAGGTAACGCCAAGGAAAAAACTTAATATATTATGAAAGTAGACGTTCCATAGAATATAAAGAGCTTTCCGTACAAAAACTCTAACGAGCAGTTTTCCAGAAATCTGGTTTCATCCAAATTCGTCAGTAAAATCTGGGATTAATTTTTTTGGGGGCTTAGAGGTAAGGTCAAGGAAAAAACGTAATAGATTATGAAAGTAGACGTTCCATAGAATATAAAAAGCTTTTCGTGCAAAAACTCTAACGAGCAGTTTTCCAGAAATCTAGTTTCATCCAAATTGGTCAGTAAAATCTGGTATTAATTTTTTTGGGGGTTTAGAGGTAACGTCAAGGAAAAAACTTAATAATTATGAAAGTAGGCGTTTCATAGCATATAAAGAGCTTTCCGTGCAAAAACTCTAACGAGCAGTTTTCCAGAAATCTGGTTTCATCCAAATTGGTCAGTAAAATCTGGGATAAATTTTTTTGGGTGTTTAGAGGTAAGGTCAAGGAAAAAACGTAATAGATTATGAAAGTAGGCGTTTCATAGAATATAAAAAGCTCTCCGTTCAAAAAATCTAACACGCAGTTTTCCATAAATCTGGTTTCATCGAAATTGGTCAGTAAAATCTGGGATTAATTTTTTTGGGGGCTTAGAGGTAACGTCAAGGATAAAACTTAATAGATTATAAAGAGCTTTCCGTGCAAAAAATCTAACGAGCGGTTTTACAGAAATCTGGTTTCATCCATATTGGTCAGTAAAATCTGGTATTAATTTTTTTGGGGGTTTAGAGGTAACGTCAAGGAAAAAACTTAATAATTATGAAAGTAGACGTTCCATAGAATATAAAGAGCTTTCCGTACAAAAACTCTAACGAGCAGTTTTCCAGAAAGCTGGTTTCATCCAAATTGGTCAGTAAAATCTGTGATTAATTTTTTTGGGGGTTTAGAGGTAAGGTCAAGGAAAAAACGCAATAGATTATGAAAGTAGACGTTCCATAGAATATAAAAAGCTTTCCGTGCAAAAACTCTAACGAGCAGTTTTCCAGAAATCTGGTTTCATCTAAATTGGTCAGTATAATCTGAGATTAATTTTTTTTGGGGGTTTAGAGGTAACGCCAAGGAAAAAACTTAATATATTATGAAAGTAGACGTTCTATAGAATATAAAGAGCTTTCCGTGCAAAAAATCTAACGAGCAGTTTTCCAGAAATCTAGTTTCATCCAAATTGGTCAGTAAAATCTGGTATTAATTTTTTTGGGGGTTTAGAGGTAACGTCAAGGAAAAAACTTAATAATTATGAAAGTAGACGTTCCATAGAATATAAAGAGCTTTCCGTACAAAAACTCTAACGAGCAGTTTTCCAGAAATCTGGTTTCATCCAAATTGGTCAGTAAAATCTGCGATTAATTTTTTTGGGGGTTTAGAGGTAAGGTCAAGGAAAAAACGTAATAGATTATGAAAGTAGACGTTCCATAGAATATAAAAAGCTTTTCGTGCAAAAACTCTAACGAGCAGTTTTCCAGAAATCTGGTTTCATCCAAATTGGTCAGTAAAATCTGGGATTAATTTTTTTGTGGTTTTAGAGGTAACGTCAAGGAAAAAACTTAATAGATTATGAAAGTAGACGTTCCATAGAAAATAAAGAGCCTTCCGTGCAAAAAATCTAACGAGCAGTTTTCTAGAAATCTGGTTTTATCCAAATTGGTCAGTAAAATCTGGGAATAATTTTTTTGGGGGCTTAGAGGTAACGTCAGGGAAAAAACTTAATAGATTATGAAAGTAGGCGTTTCATAGAATATAAAAAGCTCTCCGTTCAAAAAATCTAACACGCAGTTATCCAGAAATCTGGTTTCATCGAAATTGGTCAGTATAATCTGGGATTAATTTTTTTTTGGGGGCTTAGAGGTAACGGCAAGGAAAAAGCTTAATAGATTATGAAAGTAGACGTTCTATAGAATATTAAGAGCAGTTTTCCAGAAATCTGGTTTCATCCAAATTGGTCAGTAAAATCTGGGATTAATTTTTTTGGGGGCTTAGAGGTAACGTCAAGGATAAAACTTAATAGATTATAAAGAGCTTTCCGTGCAAAAAATCTAACGAGCGGTTTTCCAGAAATCTGGTTTCATCCATATTGGTCAGTAAAATCTGGGATTATTTTTTTTTTGGGTGTTTAGAGGTAACGTCAAGGAAAAAAACGTAATAGATTATGAAAGTAGACGTTCTATAGAATATAAAGAGCTTTCCGTGCAAAAAATCTAACGAGCTGTTTTCCGGAAATTTGGTTTCATCCAAATTGGTCAGTAAAATCTGCTATTAATTTTTTTAGGGGTTTTGAGGTAACGTCAAGAAAAAACTTAATAATTATGAAAGTAGACGTTCCATAGAATATAAAGAGCTTTCCGTGCAAAAACTCTAACGAGCAGTTTTCCAGAAATCTGGTTTCATCCAAATTGGTCAGTAAAATCTGGGATTAATTTTTTTGGGGGTTTAGAGGTAAGGTCAAGGAAAAAACGTAATAGATTATGAAAGTAGACGTTCCATAGAATATAAAAAGCTTTCCGTGCAAAAACTCTAACGAGCAGTTTTCCTGAAATCTGGTTTCATCCAAATTGGTCAGTAAAATTTGGGATTAATTTTTTTGGGGGTTTAGAGGTAACGTCAAGGAAAAAACGTAATTGGTTATGAAAGTAGACGTTCCATAGAATTAAAAGAGCTTTCCGTGCAAAATATCTAACGAGCAGTTTTCCAGAAATCTGCTTTCATCCAAATTGGTCAGTAAAATCTGGGATTAATTTTTTTGGGGGCTTAGAGGTAAGGTCAAGGAAAAAACGCAATAGATTATGAAAGAAGACGTTCCATAGAATATAAAAAGGTTTCCGTGCAAAAACTCTAACGAGCAGTTTTCCAGAAATCTGGTTTCATCTAAATTGGTCAGTAAAATCTGGGATTATTTTTTTTTTTGAGTGTTTAGAGGCAACGTCAGGGAAAAAACTTAATAGATTATGAAAGTAGACGTTCCATAGAATATAAAAAGCTTTCCGTGCAAAAAATCTAACGCGCAGTATTCCAGAAATCTGGTTTCATCTCAATTGGTCAGTATAATCTGGAATTAATTTTTTTTGGGGGTTTAGAGGTAACGCCAAGGAAAAACCTTAATATATTATGAAAGTAGACGTTCTATAGAATATAAAGAGCTTTCCGTGCAAAAAATCTAACGAGCAGTTTTCCATAAATCTAGTTTCATCCAAATTGGTCAGTAAAATCTGGTATTAATTTTTTTGGGGGTTTAGAGGTAACGTCAAGGAAAAAACTTAATAATTATGAAAGTAGACGTTCCATAGAATATAAAGAGCTTTCCGTACAAAAACTCTAACGAGCAGTTTTCCAGAAATCTGGTTTCATCCAAATTCGTCAGTAAAATCTGGGATTAATTTTTTTGGGGGCTTAGAGGTAAGGTCAAGGAAAAAACGTAATAGATTATGAAAGTAGACGTTCCATAGAATATAAAAAGCTTTTCGTGCAAAAACTCTAACGAGCAGTTTTCCAGAAATCTAGTTTCATCCAAATTGGTCAGTAAAATCTGGTATTAATTTTTTTGGGGGTTTAGAGGTAACGTCAAGGAAAAAACTTAATAATTATGAAAGTAGGCGTTTCATAGAATATAAAGAGCTTTCCGTGCAAAAACTCTAACGAGCAGTTTTCCAGAAATCTGGTTTCATCCAAATTGGTCAGTAAAATCTGGGATAAATTTTTTTGGGTGTTTAGAGGTAAGGTCAAGGAAAAAACGTAATAGATTATGAAAGTAGGCGTTTCATAGAATATAAAAAGCTCTCCGTTCAAAAAATCTAACACGCAGTTTTCCATAAATCTGGTTTCATCGAAATTGGTCAGTAAAATCTGGGATTAATTTTTTTGGGGGCTTAGAGGTAACGTCAAGGATAAAACTTAATAGATTATAAAGAGCTTTCCGTGCAAAAAATCTAACGAGCGGTTTTACAGAAATCTGGTTTCATCCATATTGGTCAGTAAAATCTGGTATTAATTTTTTTGGGGGTTTAGAGGTAACGTCAAGGAAAAAACTTAATAATTATGAAAGTAGACGTTCCATAGAATATAAAGAGCTTTCCGTTCAAAAACTCTAACGAGCAGTTTTCCAGAAAGCTGGTTTCATCCAAATTGGTCAGTAAAATCTGTGATTAATTTTTTTGGGGGTTTAGAGGTAAGGTCAAGGAAAAAACGCAATAGATTATGAAAGTAGACGTTCCATAGAACATAAAAAGCTTTCCGTGCAAAAACTCTAACGAGCAGTTTTCCAGAAATCTGGTTTCATCTAAATTGGTCAGTATAATCTGAGATTAATTTTTTTTGGGGGTTTAGAGGTAACGCCAAGGAAAAAACTTAATATATTATGAAAGTAGACGTTCCATAGAATATAAAAAGCTTTCCGTGCAAAAAATCTAACGCGCAGTATTCCAGAAATCTGGTTTCATCTCAATTAGTCAGTATAATCTGGGATTAATTTTTTTTGGGGGTTTAGAGGTAACGCCAAGGAAAAACCTTAATATATTATGAAAGTAGACGTTCTATAGAATATAAAGAGCTTTCCGTGCAAAAAATCTAACGAGCAGTTTTCCAGAAATCTAGTTTCATCCAAATTGGTCAGTAAAATCTGGTATTAATTTTTTTGGGGGTTTAGAGGTAACGTCAAGGAAAAAACTTAATAATTATGAAAGTAGACGTTCCATAGAATATAAAGAGCTTTCCGTACAAAAACTCTAACGAGCAGTTTTCCAGAAATCTGGTTTCATCCAAATTGGTCAGTAAAATCTGGGATTAATTTTTTTGTGGTTTTAGAGGTAACGTCAAGGAAAAAACGTAATAGATTATGAAAGTAGACGTTCCATAGAAAATAAAGAGCTTTCCGTGCAAAAAATCTAACGAGCAGTTTTCTAGAAATCTGGTTTTATCCAAATTGGTCAGTAAAATCTGGGAATAATTTTTTTGGGGGCTTAGAGGTAACGTCAGGGAAAAAACTTAATAGATTATGAAAGTAGGCGTTTCATAGAATATAAAAAGCTCTCCGTTCAAAAAATCTAACACGCAGTTTTCCAGAAATCTGGTTTCATCGAAATTGGTCAGTATAATCTGGGATTAATTTTTTTTTGGGGGCTTAGAGGTAACGGCAAGGAAAAAGCTTAATAGATTATGAAAGTAGACGTTCTATAGAATATTAAGAGCAGTTTTCCAGAAATCTGGTTTCATCCAAATTGGTCAGTAAAATCTGGGATTAATTTTTTTGGGGGCTTAGAGGTAACGTCAAGGATAAAACTTAATAGATTATAAAGAGCTTTCCGTGCAAAAAATCTAACGAGCGGTTTTCCAGAAATCTGGTTTCATCCATATTGGTCAGTAAAATCTGGGATTATTTTTTTTTTGGGTGTTTAGAGGTAACGTCAAGGAAAAAACGTAATAGATTATGAAAGTAGACGTTCTACAGAATATAAAGAGCTTTCCGTGCAAAAAATCTAACGAGCTGTTTTCCGGAAATTTGGTTTCATCCAAATTGGTCAGTAAAATCTGCTATTAATTTTTTTAGGGGTTTTGAGGTAACGTCAAGAAAAAACTTAATAATTATGAAAGTAGACGTTCCATAGAATATAAAGAGCTTTCCGTGCAAAAACTCTAACGAGCAGTTTTCCAGAAATCTGGTTTCATCCAAATTGGTCAGTAAAATCTGGGATTAATTTTTTTGGGGGTTTAGAGGTAAGGTCAAGGAAAAAACGTAATAGATTATGAAAGTAGACGTTCCATAGAATATAAAAAGCTTTCCGTGCAAAAACTCTAACGAGCAGTTTTCCAGAAATCTGGTTTCATCCAAATTGGTCAGTAAAATTTGGGATTAATTTTTTTGGGGGTTTAGAGGTAACGTCAAGGAAAAAACGTAATTGGTTATGAAAGTAGACGTTCCATAGAATTAAAAGAGCTTTCCGTGCAAAATATCTAACGAGCAGTTTTCCAGAAATCTGCTTTCATCCAAATTGGTCAGTAAAATCTGGGATTAATTTTTTTGGGGGCTTAGAGGTAAGGTCAAGGAAAAAACGCAATAGATTATGAAAGAAGACGTTCCATAGAATATAAAAAGGTTTCCGTGCAAAAACTCTAACGAGCAGTTTTCCAGAAATCTGGTTTCATCTAAATTAGTCAGTAAAATCTGGGATTATTTTTTTTTTGGGTGTTTAGAGGCAACGTCAGGGAAAAAACTTAATAGATTATGAAAGTAGACGTTCCATAGAATATAAAAAGCTTTCCGTGCAAAAAATCTAACGCGCAGTATTCCAGAAATCTGGTTTCATCTCAATTGGTCAGTATAATCTGGGATTAATTTTTTTTGGGGGTTTAGAGGTAACGCCAAGGAAAAACCTTAATATATTATGAAAGTAGACGTTCTATAGAATATAAAGAGCTTTCCGTGCAAAAAATCTAACGAGCAGTTTTCCAGAAATCTAGTTTCATCCAAATTGGTCAGTAAAATCTGCTATTAATTTTTTTAGGGGTTTTGAGGTAACGTCAAGAAAAAACTTAATAATTATGAAAGTAGACGTTCCATAGAATATAAAGAGCTTTCCGTGCAAAAATTCTAACGAGCAGTTTTCCAGAAATCTGGTTTCATCCAAATTAGTCAGTAAAATCTGGGATTAATTTTTTTGGGGGTTTAGAGGTAAGGTCAAGGAAAAAACGTAATAGATTATGAAAGTAGACGTTCCATAGAATATAAAAAGCTTTCCGTGCAAAAACTCTAACGAGCAGTTTTCCTGAAATCTGGTTTCATCCAAATTGGTCAGTAAAATTTGGGATTAATTTTTTTGGGGGCTTAGAGGTAACGTCAAGGAAAAAACGTAATTGGTTATGAAAGTAGACGTTCCATAGAATTAAAAGAGCTTTCCGTGCAAAATATCTAACGAGCAGTTTTCCAGAAATCTGCTTTCATCCAAATTGGTCAGTAAAATCTGGGATTAATTTTTTTGGGGGCTTAGAGGTAAGGTCAAGGAAAAAACGCAATAGATTATGAAAGAAGACGTTCCATAGAATATAAAAAGGTTTCCGTGCAAAAACTCTAACGAGCAGTTTTCCAGAAATCTGGTTTCATCTAAATTGGTCAGTAAAATCTGGGATTATTTTTTTTTTGGGTGTTTAGAGGCAACGTCAGGGAAAAAACTTAATAGATTATGAAAGTAGACGTTCCATAGAATATAAAAAGCTTTCCGTGCAAAAAATCTAACGCGCAGTATTCCAGAAATCTGGTTTCATCTCAATTAGTCAGTATAATCTGGGATTAATTTTTTTTGGGGGTTTAGAGGTAAGGCCAAGGAAAAACCTTAATATATTATGAAAGTAGACGTTCTATAGAATATAAAGAGCTTTCCGTGCAAAAAATCTAACGAGCAGTTTTCCAGAAATCTAGTTTCATCCAAATTGGTCAGTAAAATCTGGTATTAATTTTTTTGGGGGTTTAGAGGTAACGTCAAGGAAAAAACTTAATAATTATGAAAGTAGACGTTCCATAGAATATAAAGAGCTTTCCGTACAAAAACTCTAACGAGCAGTTTTCCAGAAATCTGGTTTCATCCAAATTCGTCAGTAAAATCTGGGATTAATTTTTTTGGGGGCTTAGAGGTAAGGTCAAGGAAAAAACGTAATAGATTATGAAAGTAGACGTTCCATAGAATATAAAAAGCTTTTCGTGCAAAAACTCTAACGAGCAGTTTTCCAGAAATCTAGTTTCATCCAAATTGGTCAGTAAAATCTGGTATTAATTTTTTTGGGGGTTTAGAGGTAACGTCAAGGAAAAAACTTAATAATTATGAAAGTAGGCGTTTCATAGAATATAAAGAGCTTTCCGTGCAAAAACTCTAACGAGCAGTTTTCCAGAAATCTGGTTTCATCCAAATTGGTCAGTAAAATCTGGGATTAATTTTTTTGGGGGTTTAGAGGTAAGGTCAAGGAAAAAACGTAATAGATTATGAAAGTAGGCGTTTCATAGAATATAAAAAGCTCTCCGTTCAAAAAATCTAACACGCAGTTTTCCATAAATCTGGTTTCATCGAAATTGGTCAGTAAAATCTGGGATTAATTTTTTTGGGGGCTTAGAGGTAACGTCAAGGATAAAACTTAATAGATTATAAAGAGCTTTCCGTGCAAAAAATCTAACGAGCGGTTTTACAGAAATCTGGTTTCATCCATATTGGTCAGTAAAATCTGGTATTAATTTTTTTGGGGGTTTAGAGGTAACGTCAAGGAAAAAACTTAATAATTATGAAAGTAGACGTTCCATAGAATATAAAGAGCTTTCCGTACAAAAACTCTAACGAGCAGTTTTCCAGAAAGCTGGTTTCATCCTAATTGGTCAGTAAAATCTGTGATTAATTTTTTTGGGGGTTTAGAGGTAAGGTCAAGGAAAAAACGCAATAGATTATGAAAGTAGACGTTCCATAGAATATAAAAAGCTTTCCGTGCAAAAACTCTAACGAGCAGTTTTCCAGAAATCTGGTTTCATCTAAATTGGTCAGTATAATCTGAGATTAATTTTTTTTGGGGGTTTAGAGGTAACGCCAAGGAAAAAACTTAATATATTATGAAAGTAGACGTTCTATAGAATATAAAGAGCTTTCCGTGCAAAAAATCTAACGAGCAGTTTTCCAGAAATCTAGTTTCATCCAAATTGGTCAGTAAAATCTGGTATTAATTTTTTTGGGGGTTTAGAGGTAACGTCAAGGAAAAAACTTAATAATTATGAAAGTAGACGTTCCATAGAATATAAAGAGCTTTCCGTACAAAAACTCTAACGAGCAGTTTTCCAGAAAGCTGGTTTCATCCAAATTGGTCCGTAAAATCTGGGATTATTTTTTTTTTGGGTGTTTAGAGATAACGTCAGGAAAAAAAACTTAATAGATTATTAAAGTAGACGTTCCATAGAATATAAAAAGCTTTCCTTGCAAAAAATCTAACGTGCAGTTTTCCAGAAATCTGGTTTCATCCAAATTGGTCAGTAAAAAGCTTTCCGTGCAAAAACTCTAACGAGCAGTTTTCCAGAAATCTGGTTTCATCTAAATTGGTCAGTATAATCTGAGATTAATTTTTTTTGGGGGTTTAGAGGTAACGCCAAGGAAAAAACTTAATATATTATGAAAGTAGACGTTCTATAGAATATAAAGAGCTTTCCGTGCAAAAAATCTAACGAGCAGTTTTCCAGAAATCTAGTTTCATCCAAATTGGTCAGTAAAATCTGGTATTAATTTTTTTGGGGGTTTAGAGGTAACGTCAAGGAAAAAACTTAATAATTATGAAAGTAGACGTTCCATAGAATATAAAGAGCTTTCCGTACAAAAACTCTAACGAGCAGTTTTCCAGAAAGCTGGTTTCATCCAAATTGGTCAGTAAAATCTGGGATTATTTTTTTTTTGGGTGTTTAGAGATAACGTCAGGGAAAAAAACTTAATAGATTATTAAAGTAGACGTTCCATAGAATATAAAAAGCTTTCCTTGCAAAAAATCTAACGTGCAGTTTTCCAGAAATCTGGTTTCATCCAAATTGGTCAGTAAAATCTGGGATTAATTTTTTTGGGGGTTTAGAGGTAACGTCAAGGAAAAAACGTAATAGATTATGAAAGTAGACGTTCCATAGAATATAAAGAGCTTTCCGTGCAAAAAATCTAACGAGCAGTTTTCCAGAAATCTGGTTTCATCCAAATTGGTCAGTAAAATCTGGGATTAATTTTTTTTGGGGGATTAGAGGTAACTTCAAGGAAAAAACTTAATAATTATGAAAGTAGACGTTCCATAGAATATAAAAAGCTTTCCGTGCAAAAACTCTAACGAGCAGTTTTCCAGAAATCTGGTTTTATCCAAATTGGTCAATAAAATCTGGGATTATTTTTTTTTTTTTTGTGTTTAGAGGTAACGTCAAGGAAAAACCTTTATAGATTAAGAAAGTATACGTTCCATAGAATATTAAAAGCTTTCCGTGCAAAAAATTCTAACAAGCAGTTTTCATAAATCTGGTTTCATCCAAATTGGTCAGTAGAATCTGGTATTAATTTTTTTGGGGGTTTAGAGGTAACGTCAAGAAAAAACTTAATAATTATGAAAGTAGACGTTCCATAGAATATAAAGAGCTTTCCGTGCAAAAACTCTAACGAGCAGTTTTCCAGAAATTTGGTTTCATCCAAATTGGTCAGTAAAATCTGGTATTAATTTTTTTGGGGGTTTAGAGGTAACGTCAAGAAAAAAACTTAATAATTATGAACGTAGACGTTCCATAGAATATAAAGAGCTTTCCGTGCAAAAATTCTAACGAGCAGTTTTCCAGAAATCTGGTTTCATCCAAATTGGTCAGTAAAATCTGGGATTAATTTTTTTGGGGGCTTAGAGGTCAGGTCAAGGAAAAAACGCAATAGATTATGAAAGAAGACGTTCCATAGAATATAAAAAGGTTTCCGTGCAAAAACTCTTAACGAGCAGTTTTCCAGAAATCTGGTTTCATCTAAATTGGTCAGTAAAATCTGGGATTATTTTTTTTTGGGTGTTTAGAGGCAACGTCAGGGAAAAAACTTAATAGATTATGAAAGTAGACGTTCTATAGAATATAAAGAGCTTTCCGTGCAAAAACTCTAACGAGCAGTTTTCCAGAAATCTAGTTTCATCCAAATTGGTCAGTAAAATCTGGTATTAATTTTTTTGGGGGTTTAGAGGTAACGTCAAGGAAAAAACTTAATAATTATGAAAGTAGGCGTTTCATAGAATATAAAGAGCTTTCCGTGCAAAAACTCTAACGAGCAGTTTTCCAGAAATCTGGTTTCATCCAAATTGGTCAGTAAAATCTGGGATTAATTTTTTTGGGGGTTTAGAGGTCAAGGAAAAAACGTAATAGATTATGAAAGTAGGCGTTTCATAGAATATAAAAAGCTCTCCGTTCAAAAAATCTAACACGCAGTTTTCCATAAATCTGGTTTCATCGAAATTGGTCAGTAAAATCTGGGATTAATTTTTTTGGGGGCTTAGAGGTAACGTCAAGGATAAAACTTAATAGATTATAAAGAGCTTTCCGTGCAAAAAATCTAACGAGCGGTTTTACAGAAATCTGGTTTCATCCATATTGGTCAGTAAAATCTGGTATTAATTTTTTTGGGGGTTTAGAGGTAACGTCAAGGAAAAAACTTAATAATTATGAAAGTAGACGTTCCATAGAATATAAAGAGCTTTCCGTACAAAAACTCTAACGAGCAGTTTTCCAGAAAGCTGGTTTCATCCAAATTGGTCAGTAAAATCTGTGATTAATTTTTTTGGGGGTTTAGAGGTAAGGTCAAGGAAAAAACGCAATAGATTATGAAAGTAGACGTTCCATAGAATATAAAAAGCTTTCCGTGCAAAAACTCTAACGAGCAGTTTTCCAGAAATCTGGTTTCATCTAAATTGGTCAGTATAATCTGAGATTAATTTTTTTTGGGGGTTTAGAGGTAACGCCAAGGAAAAAACTTAATATATTATGAAAGTAGACGTTCTATAGAATATAAAGAGCTTTCCGTGCAAAAAATCTAACGAGCAGTTTTCCAGAAATCTAGTTTCATCCAAATTGGTCAGTAAAATCTGGTATTAATTTTTTTGGGGGTTTAGAGGTAACGTCAAGGAAAAAACTTAATAATTATGAAAGTAGACGTTCCATAGAATATAAAGAGCTTTCCGTACAAAAACTCTAACGAGCAGTTTTCCAGAAAGCTGGTTTCATCCAAATTGGTCAGTAAAATCTGGGATTATTTTTTTTTTGGGTGTTTAGAGATAACGTCAGGAAAAAAAACTTAATAGATTATTAAAGTAGACGTTCCATAGAATATAAAAAGCTTTCCTTGCAAAAAATCTAACGTGCAGTTTTCCAGAAATCTGGTTTCATCCAAATTGGTCAGTAAAAAGCTTTCCGTGCAAAAACTCTAACGAGCAGTTTTCCAGAAATCTGGTTTCATCTAAATTGGTCAGTATAATCTGAGATTAATTTTTTTTTGGGGGTTTAGAGGTAACGCCAAGGAAAAAACTTAATATATTATGAAAGTAGACGTTCTATAGAATATAAAGAGCTTTCCGTGCAAAAAATCTAACGAGCAGTTTTCCAGAAATCTAGTTTCATCCAAATTGGTCAGTAAAATCTGGTATTAATTTTTTTGGGGGTTTAGAGGTAACGTCAAGAAAAAAACTTAATAATTATGAACGTAGACGTTCCATAGAATATAAAGAGCTTTCCGTGCAAAAATTCTAACGAGCAGTTTTCCAGAAATCTGCTTTCATCCAAATTGGTCAGTAAAATCTGGGATTAATTTTTTTGGGGGCTTAGAGGTCAGGTCAAGGAAAAAACGCAATAGATTATGAAAGAAGACGTTCCATAGAATATAAAAAGGTTTCCGTGCAAAAACTCTTAACGAGCAGTTTTCCAGAAATCTGGTTTCATCTAAATTGGTCAGTAAAATCTGGGATTATTTTTTTTTGGGTGTTTAGAGGCAACGTCAGGGAAAAAACTTAATAGATTATGAAAGTAGACGTTCTATAGAATATAAAGAGCTTTCCGTGCAAAAACTCTAACGAGCAGTTTTCCAGAAATCTAGTTTCATCCAAATTGGTCAGTAAAATCTGGTATTAATTTTTTTGGGGGTTTAGAGGTAACGTCAAGGAAAAAACTTAATAATTATGAAAGTAGGCGTTTCATAGAATATAAAGAGCTTTCCGTGCAAAAACTCTAACGAGCAGTTTTCCAGAAATCTGGTTTCATCCAAATTGGTCAGTAAAATCTGGGATTAATTTTTTTGGGGGTTTAGAGGTAAGGTCAAGGAAAAAACGTAATAGATTATGAAAGTAGGCGTTTCATAGAATATAAAAAGCTCTCCGTTCAAAAAATCTAACACGCAGTTTTCCATAAATCTGGTTTCATCGAAATTGGTCAGTAAAATCTGGGATTAATTTTTTTGGGGGCTTAGAGGTAACGTCAAGGATAAAACTTAATAGATTATAAAGAGCTTTCCGTGCAAAAAATCTAACGAGCGGTTTTACAGAAATCTGGTTTCATCCATATTGGTCAGTAAAATCTGGTATTAATTTTTTTGGGGGTTTAGAGGTAACGTCAAGGAAAAAACTTAATAATTATGAAAGTAGACGTTCCATAGAATATAAAGAGCTTTCCGTACAAAAACTCTAACGAGCAGTTTTCCAGAAAGCTGGTTTCATCCAAATTGGTCAGTAAAATCTGTGATTAATTTTTTTGGGGGTTTAGAGGTAAGGTCAAGGAAAAAACGCAATAGATTATGAAAGTAGACGTTCCATAGAATATAAAAAGCTTTCCGTGCAAAAACTCTAACGAGCAGTTTTCCAGAAATCTGGTTTCATCTAAATTGGTCAGTATAATCTGAGATTAATTTTTTTTGGGGGTTTAGAGGTAACGCCAAGGAAAAAACTTAATATATTATGAAAGTAGACGTTCTATAGAATATAAAGAGCTTTCCGTGCAAAAAATCTAACGAGCAGTTTTCCAGAAATCTAGTTTCATCCAAATTGGTCAGTAAAATCTGGTATTAATTTTTTTGGGGGTTTAGAGGTAACGTCAAGGAAAAAACTTAATAATTATGAAAGTAGACGTTCCATAGAATATAAAGAGCTTTCCGTACAAAAACTCTAACGAGCAGTTTTCCAGAAAGCTGGTTTCATCCAAATTGGTCAGTAAAATCTGGGATTATTTTTTTTTTGGGTGTTTAGAGATAACGTCAGGAAAAAAAACTTAATAGATTATTAAAGTAGACGTTCCATAGAATATAAAAAGCTTTCCTTGCAAAAAATCTAACGTGCAGTTTTCCAGAAATCTGGTTTCATCCAAATTGGTCAGTAAAAAGCTTTCCGTGCAAAAACTCTAACGAGCAGTTTTCCAGAAATCTGGTTTCATCTAAATTGGTCAGTATAATCTGAGATTAATTTTTTTTTGGGGGTTTAGAGGTAACGCCAAGGAAAAAACTTAATATATTATGAAAGTAGACGTTCTATAGAATATAAAGAGCTTTCCGTGCAAAAAATCTAACGAGCAGTTTTCCAGAAATCTAGTTTCATCCAAATTGGTCAGTAAAATCTGGTATTAATTTTTTTGGGAGTTTAGAGGTAACGTCAAGGAAAAAACTTAATAATTATGAAAGTAGACGTTCCATAGAATATAAAGAGCTTTCCGTACAAAAACTCTAACGAGCAGTTTTCCAGAAATCTGGTTTCATCCAAATTCGTCAGTAAAATCTGGGATTAATTTTTTTGGGGGCTTAGAGGTAAGGTCAAGGAAAAAACGTAATAGATTATGAAAGTAGACGTTCCATAGAATATAAAAAGCTTTTCGTGCAAAAACTCTAACGAGCAGTTTTCCAGAAATCTAGTTTCATCCAAATTGGTCAGTAAAATCTGGTATTAATTTTTTTGGGGGTTTAGAGGTAACGTCAAGGAAAAAACTTAATAATTATGAAAGTAGGCGTTTCATAGAATATAAAGAGCTTTCCGTGCAAAAACTCTAACGAGCAGTTTTCCAGAAATCTGGTTTCATCCAAATTGGTCAGTAAAATCTGCTATTCAGCCATGTCACAGAGTACAATTCCGTTCGGAATGATTCCGTTCGGAATTGAAGGAAACATATTTGTTTATTGATAGAAAGTATATTTTGATAGTTTTTTGGTCCTTGAGATACAGAAAACTCCCATACTGTTCATTAAAACAAAAATGGTTTCATTCCGCAAAGTTTTTTCGTAATTTTCTAAAGCACCAAAATACGGAATGAATTCCGTTTCCGAACGGAATTGTACTCTGTGACATGGCTGATTAATTTTTTTAGGGGTTTTGAGGTAACGTCAAGAAAAAACTTAATAATTATGAAAGTAGACGTTCCATAGAATATAAAGAGCTTTCCGTGCAAAAACTCTAACGAGCAGTTTTCCAGAAATCTGGTTTCATCCAAATTAGTCAGTAAAATCTGGGATTAATTTTTTTGGGGGTTTAGAGGTAAGGTCAAGGAAAAAACGTAATAGATTATGAAAGTAGACGTTCCATAGAATATAAAAAGCTTTCCGTGCAAAAACTCTAACGAGCAGTTTTCCTGAAATCTGGTTTCATCCAAATTGGTCAGTAAAATTTGGGATTAATTTTTTTGGGGGTTTAGAGGTAACGTCAAGGAAAAAACGTAATTGGTTATGAAAGTAGACGTTCCATAGAATTAAAAGAGCTTTCCGTGCAAAATATCTAACGAGCAGTTTTCCAGAAATCTGCTTTCATCCAAATTGGTCAGTAAAATCTGGGATTAATTTTTTTGGGGGCTTAGAGGTAAGGTCAAGGAAAAAACGCAATAGATTATGAAAGAAGACGTTCCATAGAATATAAAAAGGTTTCCGTGCAAAAACTCTAACGAGCAGTTTTCCAGAAATCTGGTTTCATCTAAATTGGTCAGTAAAATCTGGGACTATTTTTTTTTTTGGGTGTTTAGAGGCAACGTCAGGGAAAAAACTTAATAGATTATGAAAGTAGACGTTCCATAGAATATAAAAAGCTTTCCGTGCAAAAAATCTAACGCGCAGTATTCCAGAAATCTGGTTTCATCTCAATTGGTCAGTATAATCTGGAATTAATTTTTTTTGGGGGTTTAGAGGTAACGCCAAGGAAAAACCTTAATATATTATGAAAGTAGACGTTCTATAGAATATAAAGAGCTTTCCGTGCAAAAAATCTAACGAGCAGTTTTCCAGAAATCTAGTTTCATCCAAATTGGTCAGTAAAATCTGGTATTAATTTTTTTGGGGGTTTAGAGGTAACGTCAAGGAAAAAACTTAATAATTATGAAAGTAGACGTTCCATAGAATATAAAGAGCTTTCCGTACAAAAACTCTAACGAGCAGTTTTCCAGAAATCTGGTTTCATCCAAATTCGTCAGTAAAATCTGGGATTAATTTTTTTGGGGGCTTAGAGGTAAGGTCAAGGAAAAAACGTAATAGATTATGAAAGTAGACGTTCCATAGAATATAAAGAGCTTTCCGTACAAAAACTCTAACGAGCAGTTTTCCAGAAATCTAGTTTCATCCAAATTGGTCAGTAAAATCTGGTATTAATTTTTTTGGGGGTTTAGAGGTAACGTCAAGAAAAAAACTTAATAATTATGAACGTAGACGTTCCATAGAATATAAAGAGCTTTCCGTGCAAAAATTCTAACGAGCAGTTTTCCAGAAATCTGCTTTCATCCAAATTGGTCAGTAAAATCTGGGATTAATTTTTTTGGGGGCTTAGAGGTCAGGTCAAGGAAAAAACGCAATAGATTATGAAAGAAGACGTTCCATAGAATATAAAAAGGTTTCCGTGCAAAAACTCTTAACGAGCAGTTTTCCAGAAATCTGGTTTCATCTAAATTGGTCAGTAAAATCTGGGATTATTTTTTTTTGGGTGTTTAGAGGCAACGTCAGGGAAAAAACTTAATAGATTATGAAAGTAGACGTTCTATAGAATATAAAGAGCTTTCCGTGCAAAAACTCTAACGAGCAGTTTTCCAGAAATCTAGTTTCATCCAAATTGGTCAGTAAAATCTGGTATTAATTTTTTTGGGGGTTTAGAGGTAACGTCAAGGAAAAAACTTAATAATTATGAAAGTAGGCGTTTCATAGAATATAAAGAGCTTTCCGTGCAAAAACTCTAACGAGCAGTTTTCCAGAAATCTGGTTTCATCCAAATTGGTCAGTAAAATCTGGGATTAATTTTTTTGGGGGTTTAGAGGTAAGGTCAAGGAAAAAACGTAATAGATTATGAAAGTAGGCGTTTCATAGAATATAAAAAGCTCTCCGTTCAAAAAATCTAACACGCAGTTTTCCATAAATCTAGTTTCATCGAAATTGGTCAGTAAAATCTGGGATTAATTTTTTTGGGGGCTTAGAGGTAACGTCAAGGATAAAACTTAATAGATTATAAAGAGCTTTCCGTGCAAAAAATCTAACGAGCGGTTTTACAGAAATCTGGTTTCATCCATATTGGTCAGTAAAATCTGGTATTAATTTTTTTGGGGGTTTAGAGGTAACGTCAAGGAAAAAACTTAATAATTATGAAAGTAGACGTTCCATAGAATATAAAGAGCTTTCCGTACAAAAACTCTAACGAGCAGTTTTCCAGAAAGCTGGTTTCATCCAAATTGGTCAGTAAAATCTGTGATTAATTTTTTTGGGGGTTTAGAGGTAAGGTCAAGGAAAAAACGCAATAGATTATGAAAGTAGACGTTCCATAGAATATAAAAAGCTTTCCGTGCAAAAACTCTAACGAGCAGTTTTCCAGAAATCTGGTTTCATCTAAATTGGTCAGTATAATCTGAGATTAATTTTTTTTGGGGGTTTAGAGGTAACGCCAAGGAAAAAACTTAATATATTATGAAAGTAGACGTTCTATAGAATATAAAGAGCTTTCCGTGCAAAAAATCTAACGAGCAGTTTTCCAGAAATCTAGTTTCATCCAAATTGGTCAGTAAAATCTGGTATTAATTTTTTTGGGGGTTTAGAGGTAACGTCAAGGAAAAAACTTAATAATTATGAAAGTAGACGTTCCATAGAATATAAAGAGCTTTCCGTACAAAAACTCTAACGAGCAGTTTTCCAGAAATCTGGTTTCATCCAAATTGGTCAGTAAAATCTGGGATTATTTTTTTTTTGGGTGTTTAGAGATAACGTCAGGAAAAAAAACTTAATAGATTATTAAAGTAGACGTTCCATAGAATATAAAAAGCTTTCCTTGCAAAAAATCTAACGTGCAGTTTTCCAGAAATCTGGTTTCATCCAAATTGGTCAGTAAAAAGCTTTCCGTGCAAAAACTCTAACGAGCAGTTTTCCAGAAATCTGGTTTCATCTAAATTGGTCAGTATAATCTGAGATTAATTTTTTTTTGGGGGTTTAGAGGTAACGCCAAGGAAAAAACTTAATATATTATGAAAGTAGACGTTCTATAGAATATAAAGAGCTTTCCGTGCAAAAAATCTAACGAGCAGTTTTCCAGAAATCTAGTTTCATCCAAATTGGTCAGTAAAATCTGGTATTAATTTTTTTGGGAGTTTAGAGGTAACGTCAAGGAAAAAACTTAATAATTATGAAAGTAGACGTTCCATAGAATATAAAGAGCTTTCCGTACAAAAACTCTAACGAGCAGTTTTCCAGAAATCTGGTTTCATCCAAATTCGTCAGTAAAATCTGGGATTAATTTTTTTGGGGGCTTAGAGGTAAGGTCAAGGAAAAAACGTAATAGATTATGAAAGTAGACGTTCCATAGAATATAAAAAGCTTTTCGTGCAAAAACTCTAACGAGCAGTTTTCCAGAAATCTAGTTTCATCCAAATTGGTCAGTAAAATCTGGTATTAATTTTTTTGGGGGTTTAGAGGTAACGTCAAGGAAAAAACTTAATAATTATGAAAGTAGGCGTTTCATAGAATATAAAGAGCTTTCCGTGCAAAAACTCTAACGAGCAGTTTTCCAGAAATCTGGTTTCATCCAAATTGGTCAGTAAAATCTGCTATTCAGCCATGTCACAGAGTACAATTCCGTTCGGAATGATTCCGTTCGGAATTGAAGGAAACATATTTGTTTATTGATAGAAAGTATATTTTGATAGTTTTTTGGTCCTTGAGATACAGAAAACTCCCATACTGTTCATTAAAACAAAAATGGTTTCATTCCGCAAAGTTTTTTCGTAATTTTCTAAAGCACCAAAATACGGAATGAATTCCGTTTCCGAACGGAATTGTACTCTGTGACATGGCTGATTAATTTTTTTAGGGGTTTTGAGGTAACGTCAAGAAAAAACTTAATAATTATGAAAGTAGACGTTCCATAGAATATAAAGAGCTTTCCGTGCAAAAACTCTAACGAGCAGTTTTCCAGAAATCTGGTTTCATCCAAATTAGTCAGTAAAATCTGGGATTAATTTTTTTGGGGGTTTAGAGGTAAGGTCAAGGAAAAAACGTAATAGATTATGAAAGTAGACGTTCCATAGAATATAAAAAGCTTTCCGTGCAAAAACTCTAACGAGCAGTTTTCCTGAAATCTGGTTTCATCCAAATTGGTCAGTAAAATTTGGGATTAATTTTTTTGGGGGTTTAGAGGTAACGTCAAGGAAAAAACGTAATTGGTTATGAAAGTAGACGTTCCATAGAATTAAAAGAGCTTTCCGTGCAAAATATCTAACGAGCAGTTTTCCAGAAATCTGCTTTCATCCAAATTGGTCAGTAAAATCTGGGATTAATTTTTTTGGGGGCTTAGAGGTAAGGTCAAGGAAAAAACGCAATAGATTATGAAAGAAGACGTTCCATAGAATATAAAAAGGTTTCCGTGCAAAAACTCTAACGAGCAGTTTTCCAGAAATCTGGTTTCATCTAAATTGGTCAGTAAAATCTGGGACTATTTTTTTTTTTGGGTGTTTAGAGGCAACGTCAGGGAAAAAACTTAATAGATTATGAAAGTAGACGTTCCATAGAATATAAAAAGCTTTCCGTGCAAAAAATCTAACGCGCAGTATTCCAGAAATCTGGTTTCATCTCAATTGGTCAGTATAATCTGGAATTAATTTTTTTTGGGGGTTTAGAGGTAACGCCAAGGAAAAACCTTAATATATTATGAAAGTAGACGTTCTATAGAATATAAAGAGCTTTCCGTGCAAAAAATCTAACGAGCAGTTTTCCAGAAATCTAGTTTCATCCAAATTGGTCAGTAAAATCTGGTATTAATTTTTTTGGGGGTTTAGAGGTAACGTCAAGGAAAAAACTTAATAATTATGAAAGTAGACGTTCCATAGAATATAAAGAGCTTTCCGTACAAAAACTCTAACGAGCAGTTTTCCAGAAATCTGGTTTCATCCAAATTCGTCAGTAAAATCTGGGATTAATTTTTTTGGGGGCTTAGAGGTAAGGTCAAGGAAAAAACGTAATAGATTATGAAAGTAGACGTTCCATAGAATATAAAAAGCTTTTCGTGCAAAAACTCTAACGAGCAGTTTTCCAGAAATCTAGTTTCATCCAAATTGGTCAGTAAAATCTGGTATTAATTTTTTTGGGGGTTTAGAGGTAACGTCAAGGAAAAAACTTAATAATTATGAAAGTAGGCGTTTCATAGAATATAAAGAGCTTTCCGTGCAAAAACTCTAACGAGCAGTTTTCCAGAAATCTGGTTTCATCCAAATTGGTCAGTAAAATCTGGGATTAATTTTTTTGGGGGTTTAGAGGTAAGGTCAAGGAAAAAACGTAATAGATTATGAAAGTAGGCGTTTCATAGAATATAAAAAGCTCTCCGTTCAAAAAATCTAACACGCAGTTTTCCATAAATCTGGTTTCATCGAAATTGGTCAGTAAAATCTGGGATTAATTTTTTTGGGGGCTTAGAGGTAACGTCAAGGATAAAACTTAATAGATTATAAAGAGCTTTCCGTGCAAAAAATCTAACGAGCGGTTTTACAGAAATCTGGTTTCATCCATATTGGTCAGTAAAATCTGGTATTAATTTTTTTGGGGGTTTAGAGGTAACGTCAAGGAAAAAAACTTAATAATTATGAAAGTAGACGTTCCATAGAATATAAAGAGCTTTCCGTACAAAAACTCTAACGAGCAGTTTTCCAGAAAGCTGGTTTCATCCAAATTGGTCAGTAAAATCTGTGATTAATTTTTTTGGGGGTTTTGAGGTAAGGTCAAGGAAAAAACGCAATAGATTATGAAAGTAGACGTTCCATAGAATATAAAAAGCTTTCCGTGCAAAAACTCTAACGAGCAGTTTTCCAGAAATCTGGTTTCATCTAAATTGGTCAGTATAATCTGAGATTAATTTTTTTTGGGGGTTTAGAGGTAACGCCAAGGAAAAAACTTAATATATTATGAAAGTAGACGTTCTATAGAATATAAAGAGCTTTCCGTGCAAAAAATCTAACGAGCAGTTTTCCAGAAATCTAGTTTCATCCAAATTGGTCAGTAAAATCTGGTATTAATTTTTTTGGGGGTTTAGAGGTAACGTCAAGGAAAAAACTTAATAATTATGAAAGTAGACGTTCCATAGAATATAAAGAGCTTTCCGTACAAAAACTCTAACGAGCAGTTTTCCAGAAAGCTGGTTTCATCCAAATTGGTCAGTAAAATCTGGGATTATTTTTTTTTTGGGTGTTTAGAGATAACGTCAGGAAAAAAAACTTAATAGATTATTAAAGTAGACGTTCCATAGAATATAAAAAGCTTTCCTTGCAAAAAATCTAACGTGCAGTTTTCCAGAAATCTGGTTTCATCCAAATTGGTCAGTAAAAAGCTTTCCGTGCAAAAACTCTAACGAGCAGTTTTCCAGAAATCTGGTTTCATCTAAATTGGTCAGTATAATCTGAGATTAATTTTTTTTGGGGGTTTAGAGGTAACGCCAAGGAAAAAACTTAATATATTATGAAAGTAGACGTTCTATAGAATATAAAGAGCTTTCCGTGCAAAAAATCTAACGAGCAGTTTTCCAGAAATCTAGTTTCATCCAAATTGGTCAGTAAAATCTGGTATTAATTTTTTTGGGGGTTTAGAGGTAACGTCAAGGAAAAAACTTAATAATTATGAAAGTAGACGTTCCATAGAATATAAAGAGCTTTCCGTACAAAAACTCTAACGAGCAGTTTTCCAGAAAGCTGGTTTCATCCAAATTGGTCAGTAAAATCTGGGATTATTTTTTTTTTGGGTGTTTAGAGATAACGTCAGGGAAAAAAACTTAATAGATTATTAAAGTAGACGTTCCATAGAATATAAAAAGCTTTCCTTGCAAAAAATCTAACGTGCAGTTTTCCAGAAATCTGGTTTCATCCAAATTGGTCAGTAAAATCTGGGATTAATTTTTTTGGGGGTTTAGAGGTAACGTCAAGGAAAAAACGTAATAGATTATGAAAGTAGACGTTCCATAGAATATAAAGAGCTTTCCGTGCAAAAAATCTAACGAGCAGTTTTCCAGAAATCTGGTTTCATCCAAATTGGTCAGTAAAATCTGGGATTAATTTTTTTTGGGGGATTAGAGGTAACTTCAAGGAAAAAACTTAATAATTATGAAAGTAGACGTTCCATAGAATATAAAAAGCTTTCCGTGCAAAAACTCTAACGAGCAGTTTTCCAGAAATCTGGTTTTATCCAAATTGGTCAATAAAATCTGGGATTATTTTTTTTTTTTTGTGTTTAGAGGTAACGTCAAGGAAAAACCTTTATAGATTAAGAAAGTATACGTTCCATAGAATATTAAAAGCTTTCCGTGCAAATAATTCTAACAAGCAGTTTTCATAAATCTGGTTTCATCCAAATTGGTCAGTAGAATCTGGTATTAATTTTTTTGGGGGTTTAGAGGTAACGTCAAGAAAAAACTTAATAATTATGAAAGTAGACGTTCCATAGAATATAAAGAGCTTTCCGTGCAAAAACTCTAACGAGCAGTTTTCCAGAAATTTGGTTTCATCCAAATTGGTCAGTAAAATCTGGTATTAATTTTTTTGGGGGTTTAGAGGTAACGTCAAGAAAAAAACTTAATAATTATGAACGTAGACGTTCCATAGAATATAAAGAGCTTTCCGTGCAAAAATTCTAACGAGCAGTTTTCCAGAAATCTGCTTTCATCCAAATTGGTCAGTAAAATCTGGGATTAATTTTTTTGGGGGCTTAGAGGTCAGGTCAAGGAAAAAACGCAATAGATTATGAAAGAAGACGTTCCATAGAATATAAAAAGGTTTCCGTGCAAAAACTCTTAACGAGCAGTTTTCCAGAAATCTGGTTTCATCTAAATTGGTCAGTAAAATCTGGGATTATTTTTTTTTGGGTGTTTAGAGGCAACGTCAGGGAAAAAACTTAATAGATTATGAAAGTAGACGTTCCATAGATTATAAAAAGTTTTCCGTGCAAAAAATCTAACGCGCAGTTTTCCAGAAATCTGGTTTCATCTAAATTGGTCAGTATAATCTGGGATTAATTTTTTTTGGGGGTTTAGAGGTAACGCCAAGGAAAAAACTTAATATATTATGAAAGTAGACGTTCTATAGAATATAAAGAGCTTTACGTGCAAAAAATCTAACGAGCAGTTTTCCAGAAATCTAGTTTCATCCAAATTGGTCAGTAAAATCTGGTATTAATTTTTTTGGGGGTTAAGAGGTAACGTCAAGGAAAAAACTTAATAATTATGAAAGTAGACGTTCCATAGAATATAAAGAGCTTTCCGTACAAAAACTCTAACGAGCAGTTTTCCAGAAATCTGGTTTCATCCAAATTGGTCAGTAAAATCTGGTATTAATTTTTTTGTGGTTTTAGAGGTAACGTCAAGGAAAAAACGTAATAGATTATGAAAGTAGACGTTCCATAGAAAATAAAGAGCTTTCCGTGCAAAAAATCTAACGAGCAGTTTTCTAGAAATCTGGTTTTATCCAAATTGGTCAGTAAAATCTGGGATTAATTTTTTTGGGGGCTTAGAGGTAACGTCAGGGAAAAAACTTAATAGATTATGAAAGTAGGCGTTTCGTAGAATATAAAAAGCGCTCCGTTCAAAAAATCTAACACGCAGTTTTCCAGAAATCTGGTTTCATCGAAATTGGTCAGTAAAATCTGGGATTAATTTTTTTGGGGGCTTAGAGGTAACGTCAAGGATAAAACTTAATAGATTATAAAGAGCTTTCCGTGCAAAAAATCTAACGAGCGGTTATACAGAAATCTGGTTTCATCCATATTGGTCAGTAAAATCTGGTATTAATTTTTTTTGGGGGTTTAGAGGTAACGTCAAGGAAAAAACTTAATAATTATGAAAGTAGACGTTCCATAGAATATAAAGAGCTTTCCGTGCAAAAAATCTAACGAGCAGTTTTCCAGAAATCTAGTTTCATCCAAATTGGTCAGTAAAATCTGGTATTAATTTTTTTGGGGGTTTAGAGGTAACGTCAAGGAAAAAACTTAATAATTATGAAAGTAGACGTTCCATAGAATATAAAGAGCTTTCCGTACAAAAACTCTAACGAGCAGTTTTCCAGAAAGCTGGTTTCATCCAAATTGGTCAGTAAAATCTGGGATTATTTTTTTTTTGGGTGTTTAGAGATAACGTCAGGGAAAAAAACTTAATAGATTATTAAAGTAGACGTTCCATAGAATATAAAAAGCTTTCCTTGCAAAAAATCTAACGTGCAGTTTTCCAGAAATCTGGTTTCATCCAAATTGGTCAGTAAAATCTGGGATTAATTTTTTTGGGGGTTTAGAGGTAACGTCAAGGAAAAAACGTAATAGATTATGAAAGTAGACGTTCCATAGAATATAAAGAGCTTTCCGTGCAAAAAATCTAACGAGCAGTTTTCCAGAAATCTGGTTTCATCCAAATTGGTCAGTAAAATCTGGGATTAATTTTTTTTGGGGGATTAGAGGTAACTTCAAGGAAAAAACTTAATAATTATGAAAGTAGACGTTCCTTAGAATATAAAAAGCTTTCCGTGCAAAAACTCTAACGAGCAGTTTTCCAGAAATCTGGTTTTATCCAAATTGGTCAATAAAATCTGGGATTATTTTTTTTTTTTTGTGTTTAGAGGTAACGTCAAGGAAAAACCTTTATAGATTAAGAAAGTATACGTTCCATAGAATATTAAAAGCTTTCCGTGCAAATAATTCTAACAAGCAGTTTTCATAAATCTGGTTTCATCCAAATTGGTCAGTAGAATCTGGTATTAATTTTTTTGGGGGTTTAGAGGTAACGTCAAGAAAAAACTTAATAATTATGAAAGTAGACGTTCCATAGAATATAAAGAGCTTTCCGTGCAAAAACTCTAACGAGCAGTTTTCCAGAAATTTGGTTTCATCCAAATTGGTCAGTAAAATCTGGTATTAATTTTTTTGGGGGTTTAGAGGTAACGTCAAGAAAAAAACTTAATAATTATGAACGTAGACGTTCCATAGAATATAAAGAGCTTTCCGTGCAAAAATTCTAACGAGCAGTTTTCCAGAAATCTGCTTTCATCCAAATTGGTCAGTAAAATCTGGGATTAATTTTTTTGGGGGCTTAGAGGTCAGGTCAAGGAAAAAACGCAATAGATTATGAAAGAAGACGTTCCATAGAATATAAAAAGGTTTCCGTGCAAAAACTCTTAACGAGCAGTTTTCCAGAAATCTGGTTTCATCTAAATTGGTCAGTAAAATCTGGGATTATTTTTTTTTGGGTGTTTAGAGGCAACGTCAGGGAAAAAACTTAATAGATTATGAAAGTAGACGTTCCATAGATTATAAAAAGTTTTCCGTGCAAAAAATCTAACGCGCAGTTTTCCAGAAATCTGGTTTCATCTAAATTGGTCAGTATAATCTGGGATTAATTTTTTTTGGGGGTTTAGAGGTAACGCCAAGGAAAAAACTTAATATATTATGAAAGTAGACGTTCTATAGAATATAAAGAGCTTTACGTGCAAAAAATCTAACGAGCAGTTTTCCAGAAATCTAGTTTCATCCAAATTGGTCAGTAAAATCTGGTATTAATTTTTTTGGGGGTTAAGAGGTAACGTCAAGGAAAAAACTTAATAATTATGAAAGTAGACGTTCCATAGAATATAAAGAGCTTTCCGTACAAAAACTCTAACGAGCAGTTTTCCAGAAATCTGGTTTCATCCAAATTGGTCAGTAAAATCTGGTATTAATTTTTTTGTGGTTTTAGAGGTAACGTCAAGGAAAAAACGTAATAGATTATGAAAGTAGACGTTCCATAGAAAATAAAGAGCTTTCCGTGCAAAAAATCTAACGAGCAGTTTTCTAGAAATCTGGTTTTATCCAAATTGGTCAGTAAAATCTGGGATTAATTTTTTTGGGGGCTTAGAGGTAACGTCAGGGAAAAAACTTAATAGATTATGAAAGTAGGCGTTTCGTAGAATATAAAAAGCGCTCCGTTCAAAAAATCTAACACGCAGTTTTCCAGAAATCTGGTTTCATCGAAATTGGTCAGTAAAATCTGGGATTAATTTTTTTGGGGGCTTAGAGGTAACGTCAAGGATAAAACTTAATAGATTATAAAGAGCTTTCCGTGCAAAAAATCTAACGAGCGGTTATACAGAAATCTGGTTTCATCCATATTGGTCAGTAAAATCTGGTATTAATTTTTTTTGGGGGTTTAGAGGTAACGTCAAGGAAAAAACTTTATAATTATGAAAGTAGACGTTCCATAGAATATAAAGAGCTTTCCGTACAAAAACTCTAACGAGCAGTTTTCCAGAAAGCTGGTTTCATCCAAATTGGTCAGTAAAATCTGGGATTAATTTTTTTGTGGTTTTAGAGGTAACGTCAAGGAAAAAACGTAATAGATTATAAAAGTAGACGTTCCATAGAAAATAAAGAGCTTTCCGTGCAAAAAATCTAACGAGTAGTTTTCCAGAAATCTGGTTTCATCCAAATTGGTCAGTAAAATCTGGGATTAATTTTTTTGGGGGTTTAGAGGTAAGGTCAAGGAAAAAACGTAATAGATTATTAAAGTAGACGTTCCATAGAATATAAAAAGCTTTCCTTGCAAAAAATCTAACGTGCAGTTTTCCAGAAATCTGGTTTCATCCAAATTGGTCAGTAAAAAGCTTTCCGTGCAAAAACTCTAACGAGCAGTTTTCCAGAAATCTGGTTTCATCTAAATTGGTCAGTATAATCTGAGATTAATTTTTTTTGGGGGTTTAGAGGTAACGCCAAGGAAAAAACTTAATATATTATGAAAGTAGACGTTCTATAGAATATAAAGAGCTTTCCGTGCAAAAAATCTAACGAGCAGTTTTCCAGAAATCTAGTTTCATCCAAATTGGTCAGTAAAATCTGGTATTAATTTTTTTGGGGGTTTAGAGGTAACGTCAAGGAAAAAACTTAATAATTATGAAAGTAGACGTTCCATAGAATATAAAGAGCTTTCCGTACAAAAACTCTAACGAGCAGTTTTCCAGAAAGCTGGTTTCATCCAAATTGGTCAGTAAAATCTGGGATTATTTTTTTTTTGGGTGTTTAGAGATAACGTCAGGGAAAAAAACTTAATAGATTATTAAAGTAGACGTTCCATAGAATATAAAAAGCTTTCCTTGCAAAAAATCTAACGTGCAGTTTTCCAGAAATCTGGTTTCATCCAAATTGGTCAGTAAAATCTGGGATTAATTTTTTTGGGGGTTTAGAGGTAACGTCAAGGAAAAAACGTAATAGATTATGAAAGTAGACGTTCCATAGAATATAAAGAGCTTTCCGTGCAAAAAATCTAACGAGCAGTTTTCCAGAAATCTGGTTTCATCCAAATTGGTCAGTAAAATCTGGGATTAATTTTTTTTGGGGGATTAGAGGTAACTTCAAGGAAAAAACTTAATAATTATGAAAGTAGACGTTCCATAGAATATAAAAAGCTTTCCGTGCAAAAACTCTAACGAGCAGTTTTCCAGAAATCTGGTTTTATCCAAATTGGTCAATAAAATCTGGGATTATTTTTTTTTTTTTGTGTTTAGAGGTAACGTCAAGGAAAAACCTTTATAGATTAAGAAAGTATACGTTCCATAGAATATTAAAAGCTTTCCGTGCAAATAATTCTAACAAGCAGTTTTCATAAATCTGGTTTCATCCAAATTGGTCAGTAGAATCTGGTATTAATTTTTTTGGGGGTTTAGAGGTAACGTCAAGAAAAAACTTAATAATTATGAAAGTAGACGTTCCATAGAATATAAAGAGCTTTCCGTGCAAAAACTCTAACGAGCAGTTTTCCAGAAATTTGGTTTCATCCAAATTGGTCAGTAAAATCTGGTATTAATTTTTTTGGGGGTTTAGAGGTAACGTCAAGAAAAAAACTTAATAATTATGAACGTAGACGTTCCATAGAATATAAAGAGCTTTCCGTGCAAAAATTCTAACGAGCAGTTTTCCAGAAATCTGCTTTCATCCAAATTGGTCAGTAAAATCTGGGATTAATTTTTTTGGGGGCTTAGAGGTCAGGTCAAGGAAAAAACGCAATAGATTATGAAAGAAGACGTTCCATAGAATATAAAAAGGTTTCCGTGCAAAAACTCTTAACGAGCAGTTTTCCAGAAATCTGGTTTCATCTAAATTGGTCAGTAAAATCTGGGATTATTTTTTTTTGGGTGTTTAGAGGCAACGTCAGGGAAAAAACTTAATAGATTATGAAAGTAGACGTTCCATAGATTATAAAAAGTTTTCCGTGCAAAAAATCTAACGCGCAGTTTTCCAGAAATCTGGTTTCATCTAAATTGGTCAGTATAATCTGGGATTAATTTTTTTTGGGGGTTTAGAGGTAACGCCAAGGAAAAAACTTAATATATTATGAAAGTAGACGTTCTATAGAATATAAAGAGCTTTACGTGCAAAAAATCTAACGAGCAGTTTTCCAGAAATCTAGTTTCATCCAAATTGGTCAGTAAAATCTGGTATTAATTTTTTTGGGGGTTAAGAGGTAACGTCAAGGAAAAAACTTAATAATTATGAAAGTAGACGTTCCATAGAATATAAAGAGCTTTCCGTACAAAAACTCTAACGAGCAGTTTTCCAGAAATCTGGTTTCATCCAAATTGGTCAGTAAAATCTGGTATTAATTTTTTTGTGGTTTTAGAGGTAACGTCAAGGAAAAAACGTAATAGATTATGAAAGTAGACGTTCCATAGAAAATAAAGAGCTTTCCGTGCAAAAAATCTAACGAGCAGTTTTCTAGAAATCTGGTTTTATCCAAATTGGTCAGTAAAATCTGGGATTAATTTTTTTGGGGGCTTAGAGGTAACGTCAGGGAAAAAACTTAATAGATTATGAAAGTAGGCGTTTCGTAGAATATAAAAAGCGCTCCGTTCAAAAAATCTAACACGCAGTTTTCCAGAAATCTGGTTTCATCGAAATTGGTCAGTAAAATCTGGGATTAATTTTTTTGGGGGCTTAGAGGTAACGTCAAGGATAAAACTTAATAGATTATAAAGAGCTTTCCGTGCAAAAAATCTAACGAGCGGTTATACAGAAATCTGGTTTCATCCATATTGGTCAGTAAAATCTGGTATTAATTTTTTTTGGGGGTTTAGAGGTAACGTCAAGGAAAAAACTTTATAATTATGAAAGTAGACGTTCCATAGAATATAAAGAGCTTTCCGTACAAAAACTCTAACGAGCAGTTTTCCAGAAAGCTGGTTTCATCCAAATTGGTCAGTAAAATCTGGGATTAATTTTTTTGTGGTTTTAGAGGTAACGTCAAGGAAAAAACGTAATAGATTATAAAAGTAGACGTTCCATAGAAAATAAAGAGCTTTCCGTGCAAAAAATCTAACGAGTAGTTTTCCAGAAATCTGGTTTCATCCAAATTGGTCAGTAAAATCTGGGATTAATTTTTTTGGGGGTTTAGAGGTAAGGTCAAGGAAAAAACGTAATAGATTATGAAAGTAGACGTTCCATAGAATATAAAAAGCTTTCCGTGCAAAAACTCTAACGAGCAGTTTTCCAGAAATCTGGTTTCATCTAAATTGGTCAGTATAATCTGAGATTAATTTTTTTTGGGGGTTTAGAGGTAACGCCAAGGAAAAAACTTAATATATTATGAAAGTAGACGTTCTATAGAATATAAAGAGCTTTCCGTGCAAAAAATCTAACGAGCAGTTTTCCAGAAATCTAGTTTCATCCAAATTGGTCAGTAAAATCTGGTATTAATTTTTTTTGGGGGTTTAGAGGTAACGTCAAGGAAAAAACTTAATAATTATGAAAGTAGACGTTCCATAGAATATAAAGAGCTTTCCGTACAAAAACTCTAACGAGCAGTTTTCCAGAAAGCTGGTTTCATCCAAATTGGTCAGTAAAATCTGGGATTATTTTTTTTTTTGGGTGTTTAGAGATAACGTCAGGAAAAAAAACTTAATAGATTATTAAAGTAGACGTTCCATAGAATATAAAAAGCTTTCCTTGCAAAAAATCTAACGTGCAGTTTTCCAGAAATCTGGTTTCATCCAAATTGGTCAGTAAAAAGCTTTCCGTGCAAAAACTCTAACGAGCAGTTTTCCAGAAATCTGGTTTCATCTAAATTGGTCAGCATAATCTGAGATTAATTTTTTTTTGGGGTTTAGAGGTAACGCCAAGGAAAAAACTTAATATATTATGAAAGTAGACGTTCTATAGAATATAAAGAGCTTTCCGTGCAAAAAATCTAACGAGCAGTTTTCCAGAAATCTAGTTTCATCCAAATTGGTCAGTAAAATCTGGTATTAATTTTTTTGGGGGTTTAGAGGTAACGTCAAGGAAAAAACTTAATAATTATGAAAGTAGACGTTCCATAGAATATAAAGAGCTTTCCGTACAAAAACTCTAACGAGCAGTTTTCCAGAAATCTGGTTTCATCCAAATTCGTCAGTAAAATCTGGGATTAATTTTTTTGGGGGCTTAGAGGTAAGGTCAAGGAAAAAACGTAATAGATTATGAAAGTAGACGTTCCATAGAATATAAAAAGTTTTTCGTGCAAAAACTCTAACGAGCAGTTTTCCAGAAATCTAGTTTCATCCAAATTGGTCAGTAAAATCTGGTATTAATTTTTTTGGGGGTTTAGAGGTAACGTCAAGGAAAAAACTTAATAATTATGAAAGTAGGCGTTTCATAGAATATAAAGAGCTTTCCGTGCAAAAACTCTAACGAGCAGTTTTCCAGAAATCTGGTTTCATCCAAATTGGTCAGTAAAATCTGCTATTAATTTTTTTAGGGGTTTTGAGGTAACGTCAAGAAAAAACTTAATAATTATGAAAGTAGACGTTCCATAGAATATAAAGAGCATTCCGTGCAAAAACTCTAACGAGCAGTTTTCCAGAAATCTGGTTTCATCCAAATTAGTCAGTAAAATCTGGGATTAATTTTTTTGGGGGTTTAGAGGTAAGGTCAAGGAAAAAACGTAATAGATTATGAAAGTAGACGTTCCATAGAATATAAAAAGCTTTCCGTGCAAAAACTCTAACGAGCAGTTTTCCTGAAATCTGGTTTCATCCAAATTGGTCAGTAAAATTTGGGATTAATTTTTTTGGGGGTTTAGAGGTAACGTCAAGGAAAAAACGTAATTGGTTATGAAAGTAGACGTTCCATAGAATTAAAAGAGCTTTCCGTGCAAAATATCTAACGAGCAGTTTTCCAGAAATCTGCTTTCATCCAAATTGGTCAGTAAAATCTGGGATTAATTTTTTTGGGGGCTTAGAGGTACGGTCAAGGAAAAAACGCAATAGATTATGAAAGAAGACGTTCCATAGAATATAAAAAGGTTTCCGTGCAAAAACTCTAACGAGCAGTTTTCCAGAAATCTGGTTTCATCTAAATTGGTCAGTAAAATCTGGGATTATTTTTTTTTTTTGGGTGTTTAGAGGCAACGTCAGGGAAAAAACTTAATAGATTATGAAAGTAGACGTTCCATAGAATTAAAAGAGCTTTCCGTGCAAAATATCTAACGAGCAGTTTTCCAGAAATCTAGTTTCATCCAAATTCGTCAGTAAAATCTGGGATTAATTTTTTTGGGGGCTTAGAGGTACGGTCAAGGAAAAAACGCAATAGATTATGAAAGAAGACGTTCCATAGAATATAAAAAGGTTTCCGTGCAAAAACTCTAACGAGCAGTTTTCCAGAAATCTGGTTTCATCCAAATTAGTCAGTAAAATCTGGGATTAATTTTTTTGGGGGTTTAGAGGTAAGGTCAAGGAAAAAACGTAATAGATTATGAAAGTAGACGTTCCATAGAATTAAAAGAGCTTTCCGTGCAAAATATCTAACGAGCAGTTTTCCAGAAATCTAGTTTCATCCAAATTGGTCAGTAAAATCTGGTATTAATTTTTTTTGGGGGTTTAGAGGTAACGTCAAGGAAAAAACTTAATAATTATGAAAGTAGACGTTCCATAGAATATAAAGAGCTTTCCGTACAAAAACTCTAACGAGCAGTTTTCCAGAAAGCTGGTTTCATCCAAATTGGTCAGTAAAATCTGGGATTATTTTTTTTTTTGGGTGTTTAGAGATAACGTCAGGAAAAAAAACTTAATAGATTATTAAAGTAGACGTTCCATAGAATATAAAAAGCTTTCCTTGCAAAAAATCTAACGTGCAGTTTTCCAGAAATCTGGTTTCATCCAAATTGGTCAGTAAAAAGCTTTCCGTGCAAAAACTCTAACGAGCAGTTTTCCAGAAATCTGGTTTCATCTAAATTGGTCAGCATAATCTGAGATTAATTTTTTTTTGGGGTTTAGAGGTAACGCCAAGGAAAAAACTTAATATATTATGAAAGTAGACGTTCTATAGAATATAAAGAGCTTTCCGTGCAAAAAATCTAACGAGCAGTTTTCCAGAAATCTAGTTTCATCCAAATTGGTCAGTAAAATCTGGTATTAATTTTTTTGGGGGTTTAGAGGTAACGTCAAGGAAAAAACTTAATAATTATGAAAGTAGACGTTCCATAGAATATAAAGAGCTTTCCGTACAAAAACTCTAACGAGCAGTTTTCCAGAAATCTGGTTTCATCCAAATTCGTCAGTAAAATCTGGGATTAATTTTTTTGGGGGCTTAGAGGTAAGGTCAAGGAAAAAACGTAATAGATTATGAAAGTAGACGTTCCATAGAATATAAAAAGCTTTTCGTGCAAAAACTCTAACGAGCAGTTTTCCATAAATCTGGTTTCATCCAAATTGGTCAGTAAAATCTGGGATTAATTTTTTTGGGGGCTTAGAGGTAACGTCAAGAAAAAAACTTAATAATTATGAACGTAGACGTTCCATAGAATATAAAGAGCTTTCCGTGCAAAAATTCTAACGAGCAGTTTTCCAGAAATCTGCTTTCATCCAAATTGGTCAGTAAAATCTGGGATTAATTTTTTTGGGGGCTTAGAGGTCAGGTCAAGGAAAAAACGCAATAGATTATGAAAGAAGACGTTCCATAGAATATAAAAAGGTTTCCGTGCAAAAACTCTTAACGAGCAGTTTTCCAGAAATCTGGTTTCATCTAAATTGGTCAGTAAAATCTGGGATTATTTTTTTTTGGGTGTTTAGAGGCAACGTCAGGGAAAAAACTTAATAGATTATGAAAGTAGACGTTCCATAGATTATAAAAAGTTTTCCGTGCAAAAAATCTAACGCGCAGTTTTCCAGAAATCTGGTTTCATCTAAATTGGTCAGTATAATCTGGGATTAATTTTTTTTGGGGGTTTAGAGGTAACGCCAAGGAAAAAACTTAATATATTATGAAAGTAGACGTTCTATAGAATATAAAGAGCTTTACGTGCAAAAAATCTAACGAGCAGTTTTCCAGAAATCTAGTTTCATCCAAATTGGTCAGTAAAATCTGGTATTAATTTTTTTGGGGGTTAAGAGGTAACGTCAAGGAAAAAACTTAATAATTATGAAAGTAGACGTTCCATAGAATATAAAGAGCTTTCCGTACAAAAACTCTAACGAGCAGTTTTCCAGAAATCTGGTTTCATCCAAATTGGTCAGTAAAATCTGGTATTAATTTTTTTGTGGTTTTAGAGGTAACGTCAAGGAAAAAACGTAATAGATTATGAAAGTAGACGTTCCATAGAAAATAAAGAGCTTTCCGTGCAAAAAATCTAACGAGCAGTTTTCTAGAAATCTGGTTTTATCCAAATTGGTCAGTAAAATCTGGGATTAATTTTTTTGGGGGCTTAGAGGTAACGTCAGGGAAAAAACTTAATAGATTATGAAAGTAGGCGTTTCGTAGAATATAAAAAGCGCTCCGTTCAAAAAATCTAACACGCAGTTTTCCAGAAATCTGGTTTCATCGAAATTGGTCAGTAAAATCTGGGATTAATTTTTTTGGGGGCTTAGAGGTAACGTCAAGGATAAAACTTAATAGATTATAAAGAGCTTTCCGTGCAAAAAATCTAACGAGCGGTTATACAGAAATCTGGTTTCATCCATATTGGTCAGTAAAATCTGGTATTAATTTTTTTTGGGGGTTTAGAGGTAACGTCAAGGAAAAAACTTTATAATTATGAAAGTAGACGTTCCATAGAATATAAAGAGCTTTCCGTACAAAAACTCTAACGAGCAGTTTTCCAGAAAGCTGGTTTCATCCAAATTGGTCAGTAAAATCTGGGATTAATTTTTTTGTGGTTTTAGAGGTAACGTCAAGGAAAAAACGTAATAGATTATAAAAGTAGACGTTCCATAGAAAATAAAGAGCTTTCCGTGCAAAAAATCTAACGAGTAGTTTTCCAGAAATCTGGTTTCATCCAAATTGGTCAGTAAAATCTGGGATTAATTTTTTTGGGGGTTTAGAGGTAAGGTCAAGGAAAAAACGTAATAGATTATGAAAGTAGACGTTCCATAGAATATAAAAAGCTTTCCGTGCAAAAACTCTAACGAGCAGTTTTCCAGAAATCTGGTTTCATCTAAATTGGTCAGTATAATCTGAGATTAATTTTTTTTGGGGGTTTAGAGGTAACGCCAAGGAAAAAACTTAATATATTATGAAAGTAGACGTTCTATAGAATATAAAGAGCTTTCCGTGCAAAAAATCTAACGAGCAGTTTTCCAGAAATCTAGTTTCATCCAAATTGGTCAGTAAAATCTGGTATTAATTTTTTTTGGGGGTTTAGAGGTAACGTCAAGGAAAAAACTTAATAATTATGAAAGTAGACGTTCCATAGAATATAAAGAGCTTTCCGTACAAAAACTCTAACGAGCAGTTTTCCAGAAAGCTGGTTTCATCCAAATTGGTCAGTAAAATCTGGGATTATTTTTTTTTTTGGGTGTTTAGAGATAACGTCAGGAAAAAAAACTTAATAGATTATTAAAGTAGACGTTCCATAGAATATAAAAAGCTTTCCTTGCAAAAAATCTAACGTGCAGTTTTCCAGAAATCTGGTTTCATCCAAATTGGTCAGTAAAAAGCTTTCCGTGCAAAAACTCTAACGAGCAGTTTTCCAGAAATCTGGTTTCATCTAAATTGGTCAGCATAATCTGAGATTAATTTTTTTTTGGGGTTTAGAGGTAACGCCAAGGAAAAAACTTAATATATTATGAAAGTAGACGTTCTATAGAATATAAAGAGCTTTCCGTGCAAAAAATCTAACGAGCAGTTTTCCAGAAATCTAGTTTCATCCAAATTGGTCAGTAAAATCTGGTATTAATTTTTTTGGGGGTTTAGAGGTAACGTCAAGGAAAAAACTTAATAATTATGAAAGTAGACGTTCCATAGAATATAAAGAGCTTTCCGTACAAAAACTCTAACGAGCAGTTTTCCAGAAATCTGGTTTCATCCAAATTCGTCAGTAAAATCTGGGATTAATTTTTTTGGGGGCTTAGAGGTAAGGTCAAGGAAAAAACGTAATAGATTATGAAAGTAGACGTTCCATAGAATATAAAAAGCTTTTCGTGCAAAAACTCTAACGAGCAGTTTTCCAGAAATCTAGTTTCATCCAAATTGGTCAGTAAAATCTGGTATTAATTTTTTTGGGGGTTTAGAGGTAACGTCAAGGAAAAAACTTAATAATTATGAAAGTAGGCGTTTCATAGAATATAAAGAGCTTTCCGTGCAAAAACTCTAACGAGCAGTTTTCCAGAAATCTGGTTTCATCCAAATTGGTCAGTAAAATCTGCTATTAATTTTTTTAGGGGTTTTGAGGTAACGTCAAGAAAAAACTTAATAATTATGAAAGTAGACGTTCCATAGAATATAAAGAGCATTCCGTGCAAAAACTCTAACGAGCAGTTTTCCAGAAATCTGGTTTCATCCAAATTAGTCAGTAAAATCTGGGATTAATTTTTTTGGGGGTTTAGAGGTAAGGTCAAGGAAAAAACGTAATAGATTATGAAAGTAGACGTTCCATAGAATATAAAAAGCTTTCCGTGCAAAAACTCTAACGAGCAGTTTTCCTGAAATCTGGTTTCATCCAAATTGGTCAGTAAAATTTGGGATTAATTTTTTTGGGGGTTTAGAGGTAACGTCAAGGAAAAAACGTAATTGGTTATGAAAGTAGACGTTCCATAGAATTAAAAGAGCTTTCCGTGCAAAATATCTAACGAGCAGTTTTCCAGAAATCTGCTTTCATCCAAATTGGTCAGTAAAATCTGGGATTAATTTTTTTGGGGGCTTAGAGGTACGGTCAAGGAAAAAACGCAATAGATTATGAAAGAAGACGTTCCATAGAATATAAAAAGGTTTCCGTGCAAAAACTCTAACGAGCAGTTTTCCAGAAATCTGGTTTCATCTAAATTGGTCAGTAAAATCTGGGATTATTTTTTTTTTTTGGGTGTTTAGAGGCAACGTCAGGGAAAAAACTTAATAGATTATGAAAGTAGACGTTCCATAGAATATAAAAAGCTTTCCGTGCAAAAAATCTAACGCGCAGTATTCCAGAAATCTGGTTTCATCTCAATTGGTCAGTATAATCTGGGATTAATTTTTTTTGGGGGTTTAGAGGTAACGCCAAGGAAAAACCTTAATATATTATGAAAGTAGACGTTCCATAGAATATAAAGAGCTTTCCGTACAAAAACTCTAACGAGCAGTTTTCCAGAAATCTGGTTTCATCCAAATTCGTCAGTAAAATCTGGGATTAATTTTTTTGGGGGCTTAGAGGTAAGGTCAAGGAAAAAACGTAATAGATTATGAAAGTAGACGTTCCATAGAATATAAAAAGCTTTTCGTGCAAAAACTCTAACGAGCAGTTTTCCAGAAATCTAGTTTCATCCAAATTGGTCAGTAAAATCTGGTATTAATTTTTTTGGGGGTTTAGAGGTAACGTCAAGGAAAAAACTTAATAATTATGAAAGTAGGCGTTTCATAGAATATAAAGAGCTTTCCGTGCAAAAACTCTAACGAGCAGTTTTCCAGAAATCTGGTTTCATCCAAATTGGTCAGTAAAATCTGGGATTAATTTTTTTGGGGGTTTAGAGGTAAGGTCAAGGAAAAAACGTAATAGATTATGAAAGTAGGCGTTTCATAGAATATAAAAAGCTCTCCGTTCAAAAAATCTAACACGCAGTTTTCCATAAATCTGGTTTCATCGAAATTGGTCAGTAAAATCTGGGATTAATTTTTTTGGGGGCTTAGAGGTAACGTCAAGGATAAAACTTAATAGATTATAAAGAGCTTTCCGTGCAAAAAATCTAACGAGCGGTTTTACAGAAATCTGGTTTCATCCATATTGGTCAGTAAAATCTGGTATTAATTTTTTTGGGGGTTTAGAGGTAACGTCAAGGAAAAAACTTAATAATTATGAAAGTAGACGTTCCATAGAATATAAAGAGCTTTCCGTACAAAAACTCTAACGAGCAGTTTTCCAGAAAGCTGGTTTCATCCAAATTGGTCAGTAAAATCTGTGATTAATTTTTTTGGGGGTTTAGAGGTAAGGTCAAGGAAAAAACGCAATAGATTATGAAAGTAGACGTTCCATAGAATATAAAAAGCTTTCCGTGCAAAAACTCTAACGAGCAGTTTTCCAGAAATCTGGTTTCATCTAAATTGGTCAGTATAATCTGAGATTAATTTTTTTTGGGGGTTTAGAGGTAACGCCAAGGAAAAAACTTAATATATTATGAAAGTAGACGTTCTATAGAATATAAAGAGCTTTCCGTGCAAAAAATCTAACGAGCAGTTTTCCAGAAATCTAGTTTCATCCAAATTGGTCAGTAAAATCTGGTATTAATTTTTTTGGGGGTTTAGAGGTAACGTCAAGGAAAAAACTTAATAATTATGAAAGTAGACGTTCCATAGAATATAAAGAGCTTTCCGTACAAAAACTCTAACGAGCAGTTTTCCAGAAAGCTGGTTTCATCCAAATTGGTCAGTAAAATCTGGGATTATTTTTTTTTTGGGTGTTTAGAGATAACGTCAGGAAAAAAAACTTAATAGATTATTAAAGTAGACGTTCCATAGAATATAAAAAGCTTTCCTTGCAAAAAATCTAACGTGCAGTTTTCCAGAAATCTGGTTTCATCCAAATTGGTCAGTAAAAAGCTTTCCGTGCAAAAACTCTAACGAGCAGTTTTCCAGAAATCTGGTTTCATCTAAATTGGTCAGTATAATCTGAGATTAATTTTTTTTGGGGGTTTAGAGGTAACGCCAAGGAAAAAACTTAATATATTATGAAAGTAGACGTTCTATAGAATATAAAGAGCTTTCCGTGCAAAAAATCTAACGAGCAGTTTTCCAGAAATCTAGTTTCATCCAAATTGGTCAGTTAAATCTGGTATTAATTTTTTTGGGGGTTTAGAGGTAACGTCAAGGAAAAAACTTAATAATTATGAAAGTAGACGTTCCATAGAATATAAAGAGCTTTCCGTACAAAAACTCTAACGAGCAGTTTTCCAGAAAGCTGGTTTCATCCAAATTGGTCAGTAAAATCTGGGATTATTTTTTTTTTGGGTGTTTAGAGATAACGTCAGGGAAAAAAACTTAATAGATTATTAAAGTAGACGTTCCATAGAATATAAAAAGCTTTCCTTGCAAAAAATCTAACGTGCAGTTTTCCAGAAATCTGCTTTCATCCAAATTGGTCAGTAAAATCTGAGATTAATTTTTTTTGGGGGTTTAGAGGTAACGTCAAGGAAAAAACTTAATAATTATGAAAGTAGGCGTTTCATAGAATATAAAGAGCTTTCCGTGCAAAAACTCTAACGAGCAGTTTTCCAGAAATCTGGTTTCATCCAAATTGGTCAGTAAAATCTGGGATTAATTTTTTTGGGGGTTTAGAGGTAAGGTCAAGGAAAAAACGTAATAGATTATGAAAGTAGGCGTTTCATAGAATATAAAAAGCTCTCCGTTCAAAAAATCTAACACGCAGTTTTCCATAAATCTGGTTTCATCGAAATTGGTCAGTAAAATCTGGGATTAATTTTTTTGGGGGCTTAGAGGTAACGTCAAGGATAAAACTTAATAGATTATAAAGAGCTTTCCGTGCAAAAAATCTAACGAGCGGTTTTACAGAAATCTGGTTTCATCCATATTGGTCAGTAAAATCTGGTATTAATTTTTTTGGGGGTTTAGAGGTAACGTCAAGGAAAAAACTTAATAATTATGAAAGTAGACGTTCCATAGAATATAAAGAGCTTTCCGTACAAAAACTCTAACGAGCAGTTTTCCAGAAAGCTGGTTTCATCCAAATTGGTCAGTAAAATCTGTGATTAATTTTTTTGGGGGTTTTGAGGTAAGGTCAAGGAAAAAACGCAATAGATTATGAAAGTAGACGTTCCATAGAATATAAAAAGCTTTCCGTGCAAAAACTCTAACGAGCAGTTTTCCAGAAATCTGGTTTCATCTAAATTGGTCAGTATAATCTGAGATTAATTTTTTTTGGGGGTTTAGAGGTAACGCCAAGGAAAAAACTTAATATATTATGAAAGTAGACGTTCTATAGAATATAAAGAGCTTTCCGTGCAAAAAATCTAACGAGCAGTTTTCCAGAAATCTAGTTTCATCCAAATTGGTCAGTAAAATCTGGTATTAATTTTTTTGGGGGTTTAGAGGTAACGTCAATGAAAAAACTTAATAATTATGAAAGTAGACGTTCCATAGAATATAAAGAGCTTTCCGTACAAAAACTCTAACGAGCAGTTTTCCAGAAAGCTGGTTTCATCCAAATTGGTCAGTAAAATCTGGGATTATTTTTTTTTTTGGGTGTTTAGAGATAACGTCAGGAAAAAAAACTTAATAGATTATTAAAGTAGACGTTCCATAGAATATAAAAAGCTTTCCTTGCAAAAAATCTAACGTGCAGTTTTCCAGAAATCTGGTTTCATCCAAATTGGTCAGTAAAAAGCTTTCCGTGCAAAAACTCTAACGAGCAGTTTTCCAGAAATCTGGTTTCATCTAAATTGGTCAGTATAATCTGAGATTAATTTTTTTTGGGGGTTTAGAGGTAACGCCAAGGAAAAAACTTAATATATTATGAAAGTAGACGTTCTATAGAATATAAAGAGCTTTCCGTGCAAAAAATCTAACGAGCAGTTTTCCAGAAATCTAGTTTCATCCAAATTGGTCAGTAAAATCTGGTATTAATTTTTTTGGGGGTTTAGAGGTAACGTCAAGGAAAAAACTTAATAATTATGAAAGTAGACGTTCCATAGAATATAAAGAGCTTTCCGTACAAAAACTCTAACGAGCAGTTTTCCAGAAAGCTGGTTTCATCCAAATTGGTCAGTAAAATCTGGGATTATTTTTTTTTTGGGTGTTTAGAGATAACGTCAGGGAAAAAAACTTAATAGATTATTAAAGTAGACGTTCCATAGAATATAAAAAGCTTTCCTTGCAAAAAATCTAACGTGCAGTTTTCCAGAAATCTGGTTTCATCCAAATTGGTCAGTAAAATCTGGGATTAATTTTTTTGGGGGTTTAGAGGTAACGTCAAGGAAAAAACGTAATATATTATGAAAGTAGACGTTCCATAGAATATAAAGAGCTTTCCGTGCAAAAAATCTAACGAGCAGTTTTCCAGAAATCTGGTTTCATCCAAATTGGTCAGTAAAATCTGGGATTAATTTTTTTTGGGGGATTAGAGGTAACTTCAAGGAAAAAACTTAATAATTATGAAAGTAGACGTTCCATAGAATATAAAAAGCTTTCCGTGCAAAAACTCTAACGAGCAGTTTTCCAGAAATCTGGTTTTATCCAAATTGGTCAATAAAATCTGGGATTATTTTTTTTTTTTTTGTGTTTAGAGGTAACGTCAAGGAAAAACCTTTATAGATTAAGAAAGTATACGTTCCATAGAATATTAAAAGCTTTCCGTGCAAAAAATTCTAACAAGCAGTTTTCATAAATCTGGTTTCATCCAAATTGGTCAGTAGAATCTGGTATTAATTTTTTTGGGGGTTTAGAGGTAACGTCAAGAAAAAACTTAATAATTATGAAAGTAGACGTTCCATAGAATATAAAGAGCTTTCCGTGCAAAAACTCTAACGAGCAGTTTTCCAGAAATTTGGTTTCATCCAAATTGGTCAGTAAAATCTGGTATTAATTTTTTTGGGGGCTTAGAGGTAACGTCAAGAAAAAAACTTAATAATTATGAACGTAGACGTTCCATAGAATATAAAGAGCTTTCCGTGCAAAAATTCTAACGAGCAGTTTTCCAGAAATCTGCTTTCATCCAAATTGGTCAGTAAAATCTGGGATTAATTTTTTTGGGGGCTTAGAGGTCAGGTCAAGGAAAAAACGCAATAGATTATGAAAGAAGACGTTCCATAGAATATAAAAAGGTTTCCGTGCAAAAACTCTTAACGAGCAGTTTTCCAGAAATCTGGTTTCATCTAAATTGGTCAGTAAAATCTGGGATTATTTTTTTTGGGTGTTTAGAGGCAACGTCAGGGAAAAAACTTAATAGATTATGAAAGTAGACGTTCCATAGATTATAAAAAGTTTTCCGTGCAAAAAATCTAACGCGCAGTTTTCCAGAAATCTGGTTTCATCTAAATTGGTCAGTATAATCTGGGATTAATTTTTTTTGGGGGTTTAGAGGTAACGCCAAGGAAAAAACTTAATATATTATGAAAGTAGACGTTCTATAGAATATAAAGAGCTTTACGTGCAAAAAATCTAACGAGCAGTTTTCCAGAAATCTAGTTTCATCCAAATTGGTCAGTAAAATCTGGTATTAATTTTTTTGGGGGTTAAGAGGTAACGTCAAGGAAAAAACTTAATAATTATGAAAGTAGACGTTCCATAGAATATAAAGAGCTTTCCGTACAAAAACTCTAACGAGCAGTTTTCCAGAAATCTGGTTTCATCCAAATTGGTCAGTAAAATCTGGTATTAATTTTTTTGTGGTTTTAGAGGTAACGTCAAGGAAAAAACGTAATAGATTATGAAAGTAGACGTTCCATAGAAAATAAAGAGCTTTCCGTGCAAAAAATCTAACGAGCAGTTTTCTAGAAATCTGGTTTTATCCAAATTGGTCAGTAAAATCTGGGATTAATTTTTTTGGGGGCTTAGAGGTAACGTCAGGGAAAAAACTTAATAGATTATGAAAGTAGGCGTTTCGTAGAATATAAAAAGCGCTCCGTTCAAAAAATCTAACACGCAGTTTTCCAGAAATCTGGTTTCATCGAAATTGGTCAGTAAAATCTGGGATTAATTTTTTTGGGGGCTTAGAGGTAACGTCAAGGATAAAACTTAATAGATTATAAAGAGCTTTCCGTGCAAAAAATCTAACGAGCGGTTATACAGAAATCTGGTTTCATCCATATTGGTCAGTAAAATCTGGTATTAATTTTTTTTGGGGGTTTAGAGGTAACGTCAAGGAAAAAACTTTATAATTATGAAAGTAGACGTTCCATAGAATATAAAGAGCTTTCCGTACAAAAACTCTAACGAGCAGTTTTCCAGAAAGCTGGTTTCATCCAAATTGGTCAGTAAAATCTGGGATTAATTTTTTTGTGGTTTTAGAGGTAACGTCAAGGAAAAAACGTAATAGATTATAAAAGTAGACGTTCCATAGAAAATAAAGAGCTTTCCGTGCAAAAACTCTAACGAGCAGTTTTCCAGAAATCTGGTTTCATCCAAATTGGTCAGTAAAATCTGGGATTAATTTTTTTGGGGGTTTAGAGGTAAGGTCAAGGAAAAAACGTAATAGATTATGAAAGTAGACGTTCCATAGAATATAAAAAGCTTTCCGTGCAAAAACTCTAACGAGCAGTTTTCCAGAAATCTGGTTTCATCTAAATTGGTCAGTATAATCTGAGATTAATTTTTTTTGGGGGTTTAGAGGTAACGCCAAGGAAAAAACTTAATATATTATGAAAGTAGACGTTCTATAGAATATAAAGAGCTTTCCGTGCAAAAAATCTAACGAGCAGTTTTCCAGAAATCTAGTTTCATCCAAATTGGTCAGTAAAATCTGGTATTAATTTTTTTGGGGGTTTAGAGGTAACGTCAAGGAAAAAACTTAATAATTATGAAAGTAGACGTTCCATAGAATATAAAGAGCTTTCCGTACAAAAACTCTAACGAGCAGTTTTCCAGAAAGCTGGTTTCATCCAAATTGGTCAGTAAAATCTGGGATTATTTTTTTTTTTGGGTGTTTAGAGATAACGTCAGGAAAAAAAACTTAATAGATTATTAAAGTAGACGTTCCATAGAATATAAAAAGCTTTCCTTGCAAAAAATCTAACGTGCAGTTTTCCAGAAATCTGGTTTCATCCAAATTGGTCAGTAAAAAGCTTTCCGTGCAAAAACTCTAACGAGCAGTTTTCCAGAAATCTGGTTTCATCTAAATTGGTCAGTATAATCTGAGATTAATTTTTTTTTGGGGTTTAGAGGTAACGCCAAGGAAAAAACTTAATATATTATGAAAGTAGACGTTCTATAGAATATAAAGAGCTTTCCGTGCAAAAAATCTAACGAGCAGTTTTCCAGAAATCTAGTTTCATCCAAATTGGTCAGTAAAATCTGGTATTAATTTTTTTGGGGGTTTAGAGGTAACGTCAAGGAAAAAACTTAATAATTATGAAAGTAGACGTTCCATAGAATATAAAGAGCTTTCCGTACAAAAACTCTAACGAGCAGTTTTCCAGAAATCTGGTTTCATCCAAATTCGTCAGTAAAATCTGGGATTAATTTTTTTGGGGGCTTAGAGGTAAGGTCAAGGAAAAAACGTAATAGATTATGAAAGTAGACGTTCCATAGAATATAAAAAGCTTTTCGTGCAAAAACTCTAACGAGCAGTTTTCCAGAAATCTAGTTTCATCCAAATTGGTCAGTAAAATCTGGTATTAATTTTTTTGGGGGTTTAGAGGTAACGTCAAGGAAAAAACTTAATAATTATGAAAGTAGGCGTTTCATAGAATATGAAGAGCTTTCCGTGCAAAAACTCTAACGAGCAGTTTTCCAGAAATCTGGTTTCATCCAAATTGGTCAGTAAAATCTGCTATTAATTTTTTTAGGGGTTTTGAGGTAACGTCAAGAAAAAACTTAATAATTATGAAAGTAGACGTTCCATAGAATATAAAGAGCTTTCCGTGCAAAAACTCTAACGAGCAGTTTTCCAGAAATCTGGTTTCATCCAAATTAGTCAGTAAAATCTGGGATTAATTTTTTTGGGGGTTTAGAGGTAAGGTCAAGGAAAAAACGTAATAGATTATGAAAGTAGACGTTCCATAGAATATAAAAAGCTTTCCGTGCAAAAACTCTAACGAGCAGTTTTCCTGAAATCTGGTTTCATCCAAATTGGTCAGTAAAATTTGGGATTAATTTTTTTGGGGGTTTAGAGGTAACGTCAAGGAAAAAACGTAATTGGTTATGAAAGTAGACGTTCCATAGAATTAAAAGAGCTTTCCGTGCAAAATATCTAACGAGCAGTTTTCCAGAAATCTGCTTTCATCCAAATTGGTCAGTAAAATCTGGGATTAATTTTTTTGGGGGCTTAGAGGTACGGTCAAGGAAAAAACGCAATAGATTATGAAAGAAGACGTTCCATAGAATATAAAAAGGTTTCCGTGCAAAAACTCTAACGAGCAGTTTTCCAGAAATCTGGTTTCATCTAAATTGGTCAGTAAAATCTGGGATTATTTTTTTTTTTTGGGTGTTTAGAGGCAACGTCAGGGAAAAAACTTAATAGATTATGAAAGTAGACGTTCCATAGAATATAAAAAGCTTTCCGTGCAAAAAATCTAACGCGCAGTATTCCAGAAATCTGGTTTCATCTCAATTGGTCAGTATAATCTGGGATTAATTTTTTTTGGGGGTTTAGAGGTAACGCCAAGGAAAAACCTTAATATATTATGAAAGTAGACGTTCCATAGAATATAAAGAGCTTTCCGTACAAAAACTCTAACGAGCAGTTTTCCAGAAATCTGGTTTCATCCAAATTCGTCAGTAAAATCTGGGATTAATTTTTTTGGGGGCTTAGAGGTAAGGTCAAGGAAAAAACGTAATAGATTATGAAAGTAGACGTTCCATAGAATATAAAAAGCTTTTCGTGCAAAAACTCTAACGAGCAGTTTTCCAGAAATCTAGTTTCATCCAAATTGGTCAGTAAAATCTGGTATTAATTTTTTTGGGGGTTTAGAGGTAACGTCAAGGAAAAAACTTAATAATTATGAAAGTAGGCGTTTCATAGAATATAAAGAGCTTTCCGTGCAAAAACTCTAACGAGCAGTTTTCCAGAAATCTGGTTTCATCCAAATTGGTCAGTAAAATCTGGGATTAATTTTTTTGGGGGTTTAGAGGTAAGGTCAAGGAAAAAACGTAATAGATTATGAAAGTAGGCGTTTCATAGAATATAAAAAGCTCTCCGTTCAAAAAATCTAACACGCAGTTTTCCATAAATCTGGTTTCATCGAAATTGGTCAGTAAAATCTGGGATTAATTTTTTTGGGGGCTTAGAGGTAACGTCAAGGATAAAACTTAATAGATTATAAAGAGCTTTCCGTGCAAAAAATCTAACGAGCGGTTTTACAGAAATCTGGTTTCATCCATATTGGTCAGTAAAATCTGGTATTAATTTTTTTGGGGGTTTAGAGGTAACGTCAAGGAAAAAACTTAATAATTATGAAAGTAGACGTTCCATAGAATATAAAGAGCTTTCCGTACAAAAACTCTAACGAGCAGTTTTCCAGAAAGCTGGTTTCATCCAAATTGGTCAGTAAAATCTGTGATTAATTTTTTTGGGGGTTTAGAGGTAAGGTCAAGGAAAAAACGCAATAGATTATGAAAGTAGACGTTCCATAGAATATAAAAAGCTTTCCGTGCAAAAACTCTAACGAGCAGTTTTCCAGAAATCTGGTTTCATCTAAATTGGTCAGTATAATCTGAGATTAATTTTTTTTGGGGGTTTAGAGGTAACGCCAAGGAAAAAACTTAATATATTATGAAAGTAGACGTTCTATAGAATATAAAGAGCTTTCCGTACAAAAAATCTAACGAGCAGTTTTCCAGAAATCTAGTTTCATCCAAATTGGTCAGTAAAATCTGGTATTAATTTTTTTGGGGGTTTAGAGGTAACGTCAAGGAAAAAACTTAATAATTATGAAAGTAGACGTTCCATAGAATATAAAGAGCTTTCCGTACAAAAACTCTAACGAGCAGTTTTCCAGAAAGCTGGTTTCATCCAAATTGGTCAGTAAAATCTGGGATTATTTTTTTTTTGGGTGTTTAGAGATAACGTCAGGAAAAAAAACTTAATAGATTATTAAAGTAGACGTTCCATAGAATATAAAAAGCTTTCCTTGCAAAAAATCTAACGTGCAGTTTTCCAGAAATCTGGTTTCATCCAAATTGGTCAGTAAAAAGCTTTCCGTGCAAAAACTCTAACGAGCAGTTTTCCAGAAATCTGGTTTCATCTAAATTGGTCAGTATAATCTGAGATTAATTTTTTTTGGGGGTTTAGAGGTAACGCCAAGGAAAAAACTTAATATATTATGAAAGTAGACGTTCTATAGAATATAAAGAGCTTTCCGTGCAAAAAATCTAACGAGCAGTTTTCCAGAAATCTAGTTTCATCCAAATTGGTCAGTTAAATCTGGTATTAATTTTTTTGGGGGTTTAGAGGTAACGTCAAGGAAAAAACTTAATAATTATGAAAGTAGACGTTCCATAGAATATAAAGAGCTTTCCGTACAAAAACTCTAACGAGCAGTTTTCCAGAAAGCTGGTTTCATCCAAATTGGTCAGTAAAATCTGGGATTATTTTTTTTTTGGGTGTTTAGAGATAACGTCAGGGAAAAAAACTTAATAGATTATTAAAGTAGACGTTCCATAGAATATAAAAAGCTTTCCTTGCAAAAAATCTAACGTGCAGTTTTCCAGAAATCTGGTTTCATCCAAATTGGTCAGTAAAATCTGGGATTAATTTTTTTGGGGGTTTAGAGGTAACGTCAAGGAAAAAACGTAATAGATTATGAAAGTAGACGTTCCATAGAATATAAAGAGCTTTCCGTGCAAAAAATCTAACGAGCAGTTTTCCAGAAATCTGGTTTCATCCAAATTGGTCAGTAAAATCTGGGATTAATTTTTTTTGGGGGATTAGAGGTAACTTCAAGGAAAAAACTTAATAATTATGAAAGTAGACGTTCCATAGAATATAAAAAGCTTTCCGTGCAAAAACTCTAACGAGCAGTTTTCCAGAAATCTGGTTTTATCCAAATTGGTCAATAAAATCTGGGATTATTTTTTTTTTTTTTTGTGTTTAGAGGTAACGTCAAGGAAAAACCTTTATAGATTAAGAAAGTATACGTTCCATAGAATATTAAAAGCTTTCCGTGCAAAAAATTCTAACAAGCAGTTTTCATAAATCTGGTTTCATCCAAATTGGTCAGTAGAATCTGGTATTAATTTTTTTGGGGGTTTAGAGGTAACGTCAAGAAAAAACTTAATAATTATGAAAGTAGACGTTCCATAGAATATAAAGAGCTTTCCGTGCAAAAACTCTAACGAGCAGTTTTCCAGAAATTTGGTTTCATCCAAATTGGTCAGTAAAATCTGGTATTAATTTTTTTGGGGGTTTAGAGGTAACGTCAAGAAAAAAAGAGAATATAAAGAGCTTTCCGTGCAAAAATTCTAACGAGCAGTTTTCCAGAAATCTGCTTTCATCCAAATTGGTCAGTAAAATCTGGGATTAATTTTTTTGGGGGCTTAGAGGTCAGGTCAAGGAAAAAACGCAATAGATTATGAAAGAAGACGTTCCATAGAATATAAAAAGGTTTCCGTGCAAAAACTCTTAACGAGCAGTTTTCCAGAAATCTGGTTTCATCTAAATTGGTCAGTAAAATCTGGGATTATTTTTTTTTGGGTGTTTAGAGGCAACGTCAGGGAAAAAACTTAATAGATTATGAAAGTAGACGTTCCATAGATTATAAAAAGTTTTCCGTGCAAAAAATCTAACGCGCAGTTTTCCAGAAATCTGGTTTCATCTAAATTGGTCAGTATAATCTGGGATTAATTTTTTTTGGGGGTTTAGAGGTAACGCCAAGGAAAAAACTTAATATATTATGAAAGTAGACGTTCTATAGAATATAAAGAGCTTTACGTGCAAAAAATCTAACGAGCAGTTTTCCAGAAATCTAGTTTCATCCAAATTGGTCAGTAAAATCTGGTATTAATTTTTTTGGGGGTTAAGAGGTAACGTCAAGGAAAAAACTTAATAATTATGAAAGTAGACGTTCCATAGAATATAAAGAGCTTTCCGTACAAAAACTCTAACGAGCAGTTTTCCAGAAATCTGGTTTCATCCAAATTGGTCAGTAAAATCTGGGATTAATTTTTTTGTGGTTTTAGAGGTAACGTCAAGGAAAAAACGTAATAGATTATGAAAGTAGACGTTCCATAGAAAATAAAGAGCTTTCCGTGCAAAAAATCTAACGAGCAGTTTTCTAGAAATCTGGTTTTATCCAAATTGGTCAGTAAAATCTGGGATTAATTTTTTTGGGGGCTTAGAGGTAACGTCAGGGAAAAAACTTAATAGATTATGAAAGTAGGCGTTTCGTAGAATATAAAAAGCGCTCCGTTCAAAAAATCTAACACGCAGTTTTCCAGAAATCTGGTTTCATCGAAATTGGTCAGTAAAATCTGGGATTAATTTTTTTGGGGGCTTAGAGGTAACGTCAAGGATAAAACTTAATAGATTATAAAGAGCTTTCCGTGCAAAAAATCTAACGAGCGGTTATACAGAAATCTGGTTTCATCCATATTGGTCAGTAAAATCTGGTATTAATTTTTTTGGGGGTTTAGAGGTAACGTCAAGGAAAAAACTTTATAATTATGAAAGTAGACGTTCCATAGAATATAAAGAGCTTTCCGTACAAAAACTCTAACGAGCAGTTTTCCAGAAAGCTGGTTTCATCCAAATTGGTCAGTAAAATCTGGGATTAATTTTTTTGTGGTTTTAGAGGTAACGTCAAGGAAAAAACGTAATAGATTATAAAAGTAGACGTTCCATAGAAAATAAAGAGCTTTCCGTGCAAAAAATCTAACGAGTAGTTTTCCAGAAATCTGGTTTCATCCAAATTGGTCAGTAAAATCTGGGATTAATTTTTTTGGGGGTTTAGAGGTAAGGTCAAGGAAAAAACGTAATAGATTATGAAAGTAGACGTTCCATAGAATATAAAAAGCTTTTCGTGCAAAAACTCTAACGAGCAGTTTTCCAGAAATCTGGTTTCATCCAAATTGGTCAGTAAAATCTGGGATTAATTTTTTTGTGGTTTTAGAGGTAACGTCAAGGAAAAAACGTAATAGATTATGAAAGTAGACGTTCCATAGAATATAAAGAGCTTTCCGTACAAAAACTAACGAGCAGTTTTCCAGAAATCTGGTTTCATCCAAATTGGTCAGTAAAATCTGGGATTAATTTTTTTGGGGGTTTAGAGGTAAGGTCAAGGAAAAAACGTAATAGATTATGAAAGTAGACGTTCCATAGAATATAAAAAGCTTTTCGTGCAAAAACTCTAACGAGCAGTTTTCCAGAAATCTGGTTTCATCCAAATTGGTCAGTAAAATCTGGGATTAATTTTTTTGTGGTTTTAGAGGTAACGTCAAGGAAAAAACGTAATAGATTATGAAAGTAGACGTTCCATAGAAAATAAAGAGCTTTCCGTGCAAAAAATCTAACGAGCAGTTTTCTAGAAATCTGGTTTTATCCAAATTGGTCAGTAAAATCTGGGATTAATTTTTTTGGGGGCTTAGAGGTAACGTCAGGGAAAAAACTTAATAGATTATGAAAGTAGGCGTTTCATAGAATATAAAAAGCTCTCCGTTCAAAAAATCTAACACGCAGTTTTCCAGAAATCTGGTTTCATCGAAATTGGTCAGTAAAATCTGGGATTAATTTTTTTGGGGGCTTAGAGGTAACGTCAAGGATAAAACTTAATAGATTATAAAGAGCTTTCCGTGCAAAAAATCTAACGAGCGGTTATACAGAAATCTGGTTTCATCCATATTGGTCAGTAAAATCTGGTATTAATTTTTTTGGGGGTTTAGAGGTAACGTCAAGGAAAAAACTTTATAATTATGAAAGTAGACGTTCCATAGAATATAAAGAGCTTTCCGTACAAAAACTCTAACGAGCAGTTTTCCAGAAAGTTGGTTTCATCCAAATTGGTCAGTAAAATCTGGGATTAATTTTTTTGTGGTTTTAGAGGTAACGTCAAGGAAAAAACGTAATAGATTATGAAAGTAGACGTTCCATAGAAAATAAAGAGCTTTCCGTGCAAAAAATCTAACGAGCAGTTTTCTAGAAATCTGGTTTTATCCAAATTGGTCAGTAAAATCTGGGATTAATTTTTTTGGGGGCTTAGAGGTAACGTCAGGGAAAAAACTTAATAGATTATGAAAGTAGGCGTTTCATAGAATATAAAAAGCTCTCCGTTCAAAAAATCTAACACGCAGTTTTCCAGAAATCTGGTTTCATCGAAATTGGTCAGTAAAATCTGGGATTAATTTTTTTGGGGGCTTAGAGGTAACGTCAAGGATAAAACTTAATAGATTATAAAGAGCTTTCCGTGCAAAAAATCTAACGAGCGGTTATACAGAAATCTGGTTTCATCCATATTGGTCAGTAAAATCTGGTATTAATTTTTTTGGGGGTTTAGAGGTAACGTCAAGGAAAAAACTTTATAATTATGAAAGTAGACGTTCCATAGAATATAAAGAGCTTTCCGTACAAAAACTCTAACGAGCAGTTTTCCAGAAAGTTGGTTTCATCCAAATTGGTCAGTAAAATCTGGGATTAATTTTTTTGTGGTTTTAGAGGTAACGTCAAGGAAAAAACGTAATAGATTATAAAAGTAGACGTTCCATAGAAAATAAAGAGCTTTCCGTGCAAAAAATCTAACGAGTAGTTTTCCAGAAATCTGGTTTCATCCAAATTGGTCAGTAAAATCTGGGATTAATTTTTTTGGGGGTTTAGAGGTAAGGTCAAGGAAAAAACGTAATAGATTATGAAAGTAGACGTTCCATAGAATATAAAAAGCTTTTCGTGCAAAAACTCTAACGAGCAGTTTTCCAGAAATCTGGTTTCATCCAAATTGGTCAGTAAAATCTGGGATTAATTTTTTTGTGGTTTTAGAGGTAACGTCAAGGAAAAAACGTAATAGATTATGAAAGTAGACGTTCCATAGAATATAAAGAGCTTTCCGTACAAAAACTAACGAGCAGTTTTCCAGAAATCTGGTTTCATCCAAATTGGTCAGTAAAATCTGGGATTAATTTTTTTGGGGGTTTAGAGGTAAGGTCAAGGAAAAAACGTAATAGATTATGAAAGTAGACGTTCCATAGAATATAAAAAGCTTTTCGTGCAAAAACTCTAACGAGCAGTTTTCCAGAAATCTGGTTTCATCCAAATTGGTCAGTAAAATCTGGGATTAATTTTTTTGTGGTTTTAGAGGTAACGTCAAGGAAAAAACGTAATAGATTATGAAAGTAGACGTTCCATAGAAAATAAAGAGCTTTCCGTGCAAAAAATCTAACGAGCAGTTTTCTAGAAATCTGGTTTTATCCAAATTGGTCAGTAAAATCTGGGATTAATTTTTTTGGGGGCTTAGAGGTAACGTCAGGGAAAAAACTTAATAGATTATGAAAGTAGGCGTTTCATAGAATATAAAAAGCTCTCCGTTCAAAAAATCTAACACGCAGTTTTCCAGAAATCTGGTTTCATCGAAATTGGTCAGTAAAATCTGGGATTAATTTTTTTGGGGGCTTAGAGGTAACGTCAAGGATAAAACTTAATAGATTATAAAGAGCTTTCCGTGCAAAAAATCTAACGAGCGGTTATACAGAAATCTGGTTTCATCCATATTGGTCAGTAAAATCTGGTATTAATTTTTTTGGGGGTTTAGAGGTAACGTCAAGGAAAAAACTTTATAATTATGAAAGTAGACGTTCCATAGAATATAAAGAGCTTTCCGTACAAAAACTCTAACGAGCAGTTTTCCAGAAAGCTGGTTTCATCCAAATTGGTCAGTAAAATCTGTGATTCATTTTTTTGGGGGTTTAGAGGTAAGGTCAAGGAAAAAACGCAATAGATTATGAAAGTAGACGTTCCATAGAATATAAAAAGCTTTCCGTGCAAAAACTCTAACGAGCAGTTTTCCAGAAATCTGGTTTCATCTAAATTGGTCAGTATAATCTGAGATTAATTTTTTTTGGGGGTTTAGAGGTAACGCCAAGGAAAAAACTTAATATATTATGAAAGTAGACGTTCTATAGAATATAAAGAGCTTTCCGTGCAAAAAATCTAACGAGCAGTTTTCCAGAAATCTAGTTTCATCCAAATTGGTCAGTAAAATCTGGTATTAATTTTTTTGGGGGTTTAGAGGTAACGTCAAGAAAAAAACTTAATAATTGTGAAAGTAGACGTTCCATAGAATATAAAGAGCTTTCCGTACAAAAACTCTAACGAGCAGTTTTCCAGAAAGCTGGTTTCATCCAAATTGGTCAGTAAAATCTGGGATTATTTTTTTTTGGGTGTTTAGAGATAACGTCAGGGAAAAAAACTTAATAGATTATTAAAGTAGACGTTCCATAGAATATAAAAAGCTTTCCTTGCAAAAAATCTAACGTGCAGTTTTCCAGAAATCTGGTTTCATCCAAATTGGTCAGTAAAATCTGGGATTAATTTTTTTGGGGGTTTAGAGGTAACGTCAAGGAAAAAACGTAATAGATTATGAAAGTAGACGTTCCATAGAATATAAAGAGCTTTCCGTGCAAAAAATCTAACGAGCAGTTTTCCAGAAATCTGGTTTCATCCAAATTGGTCAGTAACATCTGGGATTAATTTTTTTTGGGGGATTAGAGGTAATGCAAGGATAAAACTTAATAGATTATAAAGAGCTTTCCGTGCAAAAAATCTAACGAGCAGTTTTCCAGAAATCTGGTTTCATCCAAATTGGTCAGTAAAATCTGGTATTAATTTTTTTGGGGGTTTAGAGGTAACTTCAAGGAAAAAACTTAATAATTATGAAAGTAGACGTTCCATAGAATATTAAAAGCTTTCCGTGCAAAAAATTCTAACAAGCAGTTTTCATAAATCTGGTTTCATCCAAATTGGTCAGTAAAATCTGGTATTAATTTTTTTGGGGGTTTAGAGGTAACGTCAAGAAAAAACTTAATAATTATGAAAGTAGACGTTCCATAGAATATAAAGAGCTTTCCGTGCAAAAACTCTAACGAGCAGTTTGCCAGAAATCTGGTTTCATCCAAATTGGTCAGTAAAATCTGGGATTAATTTTTTTGGGGGCTTAGAGGTAACGTCAAGGTAAAAACTTAATAGATTATGAAAGTAGACGTTCTATAGAATATAAAGAGCTTTCCGTGCAAAAAATCTAACTAGCAGTTTTCCAGAAATTTGGTTTCATCCAAATTGGTCAGTAAAATCTGGTATTAATTTTTTTGGGGGTTTAGAGGTAACGTCAAGAAAAAAACTTAATAATTGTGAAAGTAGACGTTCCATAGAATATAAAGAGCTTTCCGTGCAAAAATTCTAACGAGCAGTTTTCCAGAAATCTGCTTTCATCCAAATTGGTCAGTAAAATCTGGGATTAATTTTTTTGGGGGCTTAGAGGTAAGGTCAAGGAAAAAACGCAATAGATTATGAAAGAAGACGTTCCATAGAATATAAAAAGGTTTCCGTGCAAAAACTCAAACGAGCAGTTTTCCAGAAATCTGGTTTCATCTAAATTGGTCAGTAAAATCTGGGATTATTTTTTTTTTGGGTGTTTAGAGGCAACGTCAGGGAAAAAACTTAATAGATTATGAAAGTAGACGTTCCATAGATTATAAAAAGCTTTCCGTGCAAAAAATCTAACGCGCAGTTTTCCAGAAATCTGGTTTCATCTAAATTGGTCAGTATAATCTGGCATTAGTTTTTTTTGGGGGTTTAGAGGTAACGCCAAGGAAAAAACTTAATATATTATGAAAGTAGACGTTCTATAGAATATAAAGAGCTTTCCGTGCAAAAAATCTAACGAGCAGTTTTCCAGAAATCTAGTTTCATCCAAATTGGTCAGTAAAATCTGGTATTAATTTTTTTGGGGGTTAAGAGGTAACGTCAAGGAAAAAACTTAATAATTATGAAAGTAGACGTTCCATAGAATATAAAGAGCTTTCCGTACAAAAACTCTAACGAGCAGTTTTCCAGAAATCTGGTTTCATCCAAATTGGTCAGTAAAATCTGGGATTAAATTTTTTGGGGGTTTAGAGGTAAGGTCAAGGAAAAAACGTAATAGATTATGAAAGTAGACGTTCCATAGAATATAAAAAGCTTTTCGTGCAAAAACTGTAACGAGCAGTTTTCCAGAAATCTGGTTTCATCCAAATTGGTCAGTAAAATCTGGGATTAATTTTTTTGTGGTTTTAGAGGTAACGTCAAGGAAAAAACGTAATAGATTATGAAAGTAGACATTCCATAGAAAATAAAGAGCTTTCCGTGCAAAAAATCTAACGAGCAGTTTTCTAGAAATCTGGTTTTATCCAAATTGGTCAGTAAAATCTGGGATTAATTTTTTTGGGGGCTTAGAGGTAACGTCAGGGAAAAAACTTAATAGATTATAAAGAGCTTTCCGTGCAAAAAATCTAACGAGCGGTTTTCCAGAAATCTGGTTTCATCGAAATTGGTCAGTATAATCTGGGATTAATTTTTTTTTGGGGGCTTAGAGGTAACGGCAAGGAAAAAGCTTAATAGATTATGAAAGTAGACGTTCTATAGAATATAAAGAGCAGTTTTCCAGAAATCTGGTTTCATCCAAATTGGTCAGTAAAATCTGGGATTAATTTTTTTGGGGGCTTAGAGGTAACGTCAAGGATAAAACTTAATAGATTATAAAGAGCTTTCCGTGCAAAAAATCTAAAGAGCGGTTTTCCAGAAATCTGGTTTCATCCATATTGGTCAGTAAAATCTGGGATTATTTTTTTTTTTGGGTGTATAGAGGTAAGGTCAAGGAAAAAACGTAATAGATTATGAAAGTAGACGTTCCATAGAATATAAAAAGCTTTCCGTGCAAAAACTCTAACGAGCAGTTTTCCTGAAATCTGGTTTCATCCAAATTGGTCAGTAAAATTTGGGATTAATTTTTTTGGGGGTTTAGAGGTAACGTCAAGGAAAAAAACGTAATTGGTTATGAAAGTAGACGTTCCATAGAATTAAAAGAGCTTCCGTGCAAAATATCTAACGAGCAGCTTTCCAGAAATCTGCTTTCATCCAAATTGGTCAGTAAAATCTGGGATTAATTTTTTTGGGGGCTTAGAGGTAAGGTCAAGGAAAAAACGCAATAGATTATGAAAGAAGACGTTCCATAGAATATAAAAAGGTTTCCGTGCAAAAACTCTAACGAGCAGTTTTCCAGAAATCTGGTTTCATCTAAATTGGTCAGTAAAATCTAGGATTATTTTTTTTTTGGGTGTTTAGAGGCAACGTCAGGGAAAAAACTTAATAGATTATGAAAGTAGACGTTCCATAGAATATAAAAAGCTTTCCGTGCAAAAAATCTAACGCGCAGTATTCCAGAAATCTGGTTTCATCTCAATTGGTCAGTATAATCTGGGATTAATTTTTTTTGGGGGTAACGTCAAGGAAAAAACTTAATAGATTATGAAAGTAGACGTTCCATAGAATATAAAAAGCTTTCCGTGCAAAAAATCTAACGAGCAGTTTTCCAGAAATCTGGTTTCATCCAAATTGGTCAGTAAAATCTGGGATTAATTTTTTTGGGGGTTTAGAGGTAACGTCAAGAAAAAAACTTAATAATTATGAAAGTAGACGTTCCATAGAATATAAAAAGCTTTCCGTGCAAAAAATCTAACGAGCGGTTTTCCAGAAATCTGTAGCTCGTTTCTGTATTTCTCGCATTGCAAAATTTCTCACATTAAGTGTGAAACAAAAAATTCCATCGTTTCTCGATTTGTGAGAAAAAAGTGTTTCTGTATTTAAATGCGAGAACAGACAACACAGATTCTGTTTTAACTGGAATACTTCCAGTAATTAAGTGGCAAATGCAAGCGAAACGTCAACGAAAGAAATATATATAATAAAAATAAGGCTGCCAGATTTAAAGATTTATCGACATTTTGACGATTTTTTTTGTTCCAAAATTGGCAAAGTGAAAATTTGCTGATTTTTTTTTAGTGACGATACAGTCTTTGAAATAAAACAATTTTAAATAGTTTTATATGTTTGTGTATTAGGCACCACAGAAAACCGATATCTTTAAAAACAAGGCAGATTAAAAAATGTATCGGCAAAAGCAAAATTTCGAACGGAAACTGTTTAATTTTTATTTGTTTGTGAGATCCCCCATTTTTCAGTCAATGCACTTTAGGAAATTTTCGGCTTTTACTTTGTCCAAAAGTGTTTATTTTATTTCAATATGATATTTTGTCACTCCTTTGTGTGATTTCTGCAGGGAAAAATAACAATCTGAAATTTTAAACTCTTATCTTATTATAGGAAAATAAAATAAATAATTTTATTTAAATAGACCTTATGTATGTATAAAATATGTATTTTACCCATGAACTTAATGTTTTTTTTTTTTTTTTTTTTTTATTATGTGTTTATATGATAACAATTTGTGATTATATGATAAAAATCGAACAAAATTCGTCAAAATTAATTTTAAATTGTCCGAAAAAATAGACGATTTTTTCTTAGGATATTGACGTTTTTTTCACAAATTTATCTGGCAGCCCTGCTTAAAACAAACACAATGAAAGGCCAAAAAAATTTAAATAACAAAATATAACAATTGTGTTTTATATACTTATTTTCATCATTTAAATTCTTTCTTTTAAAATAAAATAAAATAATACACATTCTTGTGTACATACATACATAATTTGGGCTCCATTTTTTTAAATATTGTTTTCTCGCATCAATTTCAAATATGACTTATATTGACAGTTCTTGTGAGAAACTTTTTGCAAAATATTGTTACAGAAACACTTGTTCTCACATCCTTCCAATAATTGCTGGAAAATTATTTAAATGACTGATAATTCTCGCAAAGTAAAAGTACAGAAACACTTATGTGAGAAAAACCATTTTTTGTTTCATATTGCACTGTTTTTGTCATAATTCACTTGTTTCATGCGGGAAATTTTACGATCCGAGAAATACAGAAACGGGCTACTGGTTTCATCCAAATTGGCCAGTAAAATCTGGGATTAATTTTTTTTGGGCTTTAGAGGTAACGTCAAGGAAAAAACTTAATAGATTATAAAGAGCTTTCCGTGCAAAAAATCTAACGAGCAGTTTTTCAGAAATCTGGTTTCATCCAAATTGGTCAGTAAAATCTGGGATTATTTTTTTTTTTTTTGGTGTTTAGAGGTAACGTCAGGGAAAAAACTTAATAGATTATGAAAGTAGACGTTCCATAGAATATAAAAAGCTTTACGTGCAAAAAATCTAACGCGCAGTTTTCCAGAAATCTGGTTTCATCGAAATTGGTCAGTATAATCTGGGATTAATTTTTTTTTTTTTTTTGGGGTTTAGAGGTAACGTCAAGGAAAAAACTTAATAGATTATGAAAGTAGGCGTTCTATAGAATATAAAGAGCTTTCCGTGCAAAAAATCTAACGAGCAGCTTTCCAGAAATCTGGTTTCATCCAAATTGGTCAGTAAAATCTGGTATTAATTTATTTTATTGGGGGTTTAGAGGTAACGTCAAGGAAAAAACTTAATAATTATGAAAGTAGACGTTCCATAGACTATAAAAAACTTTCCGTGCAAAATCTCTAACGAGCAGTTTTCCAGAAATCTGGTTTTATCCAAATTGGTCAGTAAAATCTGGGATTAATTTTTTTTTTTGGTGTTTAGAGGTAACGTCAGGGAAAAAACTTAATAGATTATGAAAGAAGACGTTCCATAGAATATAAAAAGCTTTCCGTGCAAAAAATCTAACGAGCAGTTTTCCAGAAATCTGGTTTCATCCAAATTGGTCAGTAAAATCTGGTATTAATTTTTTTGGGGGTTTAGAGGTAACTTCAAGGAAAAAACTTAATAATTATGAAAGTAGACGTTCCATAGAATATTAAAAGCTTTCCGTGCAAAAAATTCTAACAAGCAGTTTTCATAAATCTGGTTTCATCCAAATTGGTCAGTAAAATCTGGTATTAATTTTTTTGGGGGTTTAGAGGTAACGTCAAGAAAAAACTTAATAATTATGAAAGTAGACGTTCCATAGAATATAAAGAGCTTTCCGTGCAAAAACTCTAACGAGCAGTTTTCCAGAAATCTGGTTTCATCCAAATTGGTCAGTAAAATCTGGGATTAATTTTTTTGGGGGCTTAGAGGTAACGTCAAGGAAAAAACTTAATAGATTATGAAAGTAGACGTTCTATAGAATATAAAGAGCTTTCCGTGCAAAAAATCTAACTAGCAGTTTTCCAGAAATTTGGTTTCATCCAAATTGGTCAGTAAAATCTGGTATTAATTTTTTTGGGGGTTTAGAGGTAACGTCAAGAAAAAAACTTAATAATTGTGAAAGTAGACGTTCCATAGAATATAAAGAGCTTTCCGTGCAAAAATTCTAACGAGCAGTTTTCCAGAAATCTGCTTTCATCCAAATTGGTCAGTAAAATCTGGGATTAATTTTTTTGGGGGCTTAGAGGTAAGGTCAAGGAAAAAACGCAATAGATTATGAAAGAAGACGTTCCATCTATCTATCTATCTATCTATCTATCTATCTATATATATAAAAATGGATTATGTATGTTTGTTTGTTTGTTTGTTTGTTTGTTTGTCGCTTTATAGACTCCGAAACTACTGAACCGATTTTCCTGAAATTTTTACAGTAACATCACGTGAGCCCTAAAAATAAAATAGGCTACTTATTTTTTCGATAGGGGCAGGGGAATTGGTACCCCCCATAGGATGCCAATGTTAATTATCGCACGATTTTCCTGAAATTTTTACAGTAACATCACGTGAGCCCTAAAAATAAAATAGGCTACTTATTTTTTCGATAGGGGCAGGGGAATTGGTACCCCCCATAGGATGCCAATGTTAATTATCGCACGATTTTCCTGAAATTTTTACAGTAACATCACGTGAGCCCTAAAAATAAAATAGGCTACTTATTTTTTCGATAGGGGCAGGGGAATTGGTACCCCCCATAGGATGCCAATATTAATTATCACACGATTTTCCTGAAATTTTTACAGTAACATCACGTGAGCCCTAAAAATAAAATAGGCTTCTTATTTTTTCGATAGGGGCAGGGGAATTGGTACCCCCCATAGGATGCCAATATTAATTATCGCATATCTTAAGAGCCGCTGCACGCATTTTGCTGAACTTTTTGTAGTAGGATCTTCTGAGCCCCGGAATTGAAATAAAATAGCAGCGGGGGTATAGGAATACCCCATAGGACGCCAATGTTTAACATCGCATATCTTAAGAACTGTAATAGTGAGAATGTTCAAACTTTCTAAAAGTCACTCTTATGGTATACTACACTTTTGAAAATAAAAATAAAGCGGGTAGGCGCAGGGGGGGAAATACCTCCCATAGGATGCATACATTAAATATCGCTCAACTGAAGAACTATTAAAGGGAGAGTCTTCAAACGTGGTTAAAGCTACTATTATAGTAAACTATAAATTTCAATATAAAAATGTGCGGGGTCAGTGTAGCGAAGCGCACCGGGTTAAGCTAGTAGAATATAAAAAGGTTTCCGTGCAAAAACTCAAACGAGCAGTTTTCCAGAAATCTGGTTTCATCTAAATTGGTCAGTAAAATCTGGGATTATTTTTTTTTTGGGTGTTTAGAGGCAACGTCAGGGAAAAAACTTAATAGATTATGAAAGTAGACGTTCCATAGATTATAAAAAGCTTTCCGTGCAAAAAATCTAACGCGCAGTTTTCCAGAAATCTGGTTTCATCTAAATTGGTCAGTATAATCTGGGATTAGTTTTTTTTGGGGGTTTAGAGGTAACGCCAAGGAAAAAACTTAATATATTATGAAAGTAGACGTTCTATAGAATATAATGAGCTTTCCGTGCAAAAAATCTAACGAGCAGTTTTCCAGAAATCTAGTTTCATCCAAATTGGTCAGTAAAATCTGGTATTAATTTTTTTGGGGGTTAAGAGGTAACGTCAAGGAAAAAACTTAATAATTATGAAAGTAGACGTTCCATAGAATATAAAGAGCTTTCCGTACAAAAACTCTAACGAGCAGTTTTCCAGAAATCTGGTTTCATCCAAATTGGTCAGTAAAATCTGGGATTATTTTTTTTTTGGGTGTTTAGAGGCAACGTCAGGGAAAAAACTTAATAGATTATGAAAGTAGACGTTCCATAGATTATAAAAAGCTTTCCGTGCAAAAAATCTAACGCGCAGTTTTCCAGAAATCTGGTTTCATCTAAATTGGTCAGTATAATCTGGGATTAGTTTTTTTTGGGGGTTTAGAGGTAACGCCAAGGAAAAAACTTAATATATTATGAAAGTAGACGTTCTATAGAATATAATGAGCTTTCCGTGCAAAAAATCTAACGAGCAGTTTTCCAGAAATCTAGTTTCATCCAAATTGGTCAGTAAAATCTGGTATTAATTTTTTTGGGGGTTAAGAGGTAACGTCAAGGAAAAAACTTAATAATTATGAAAGTAGACGTTCCATAGAATATAAAGAGCTTTCCGTACAAAAACTCTAACGAGCAGTTTTCCAGAAATCTGGTTTCATCCAAATTGGTCAGTAAAATCTGGGATTAATTTTTTTGGGGGTTTAGAGGTAAGGTCAAGGAAAAAACGTAATAGATTATGAAAGTAGACGTTCCATAGAATATAAAAAGGTTTTCGTGCAAAAACTCTAACGAGCAGTTTTCCAGAAATCTGGTTTCATCCAAATTGGTCAGTAAAATCTGGGATTAATTTTTTTGTGGTTTTAGAGGTAACGTCAAGGAAAAAACGTAATAGATTATGAAAGTAGACGTTCCATAGAAAATAAAGAGCTTTCCGTGCAAAAAATCTAACGAGCAGTTTTCTAGAAATCTGGTTTTATCCAAATTGGTCAGTAAAATCTGGGATTAATTTTTTTGGGGGCTTAGAGGTAACGTCAGGGAAAAAACTTAATAGATTATGAAAGAAGACGTTCCATAGAATATAAAAAGCTTTCCGTGCAAAAAATCTAACGAGCAGTTTTCCAGAAATCTGGTTTCATCCAAATTGGTCAGTAAAATCTGGTATTAATTTTTTTGGGGGTTTAGAGGTAACTTCAAGGAAAAAACTTAATAATTATGAAAGTAGACGTTCCATAGAATATTAAAAGCTTTCCGTGCAAAAAATTCTAACAAGCAGTTTTCATAAATCTGGTTTCATCCAAATTGGTCAGTAAAATCTGGTATTAATTTTTTTGGGGGTTTAGAGGTAACGTCAAGAAAAAACTTAATAATTATGAAAGTAGACGTTCCATAGAATATAAAGAGCTTTCCGTGCAAAAACTCTAACGAGCAGTTTTCCAGAAATCTGGTTTCATCCAAATTGGTCAGTAAAATCTGGGATTAATTTTTTTGGGGGCTTAGAGGTAACGTCAAGGATAAAACTTAATAGATTATAAAGAGCTTTCCGTGCAAAAAATCTAACGAGCGGTTTTCCAGAAATCTGGTTTCATCCATATTGGTCAGTAAAATCTGGGATTATTTTTTTTTTTTGGGTGTATAGAGATAACGTCAAGGAAAAAACGTAATAGATTATGAAAGTAGACGTTCTATAGAATATAAAGAGCTTTCCGTGCAAAAAATCTAACGAGCTGTTTTCCGGAAATTTGGTTTCATCCAAATTGGTCAGTAACATCTGCTATTAATTTATTTGGGGGTTTTGACGTAACGTCAAGAAAAAACTTAATAATTATGAAAGTAGACGTTCCATAGAATATAAAGAGCTTTCCGTGCAAAAACTCTAACGAGCAGTTTTCCAGAAATCTAGTTTCATCCAAATTGCTCAGTAAAATCTGGGATTAATTTTTTTGGGGGTTTAGAGGTAAGGTCAAGGAAAAAACGTAATAGATTATGAAAGTAGACGTTCCATAGAATATAAAAAGCTTTCCGTGCAAAAACTCTAACGAGCAGTTTTCCTGAAATCTGGTTTCATCCAAATTGGTCAGTAAAATTTGGGATTAATTTTTTTGGGGGTTTAGAGGTAACGTCAAGGAAAAAACGTAATTGGTTATGAAAGTAGACGTTCCATAGAATTAAAAGAGCTTTCCGTGCAAAATATCTAACGAGCAGCTTTCCAGAAATCTGCTTTCATCCAAATTGGTCAGTAAAATCTGGGATTAATTTTTTTGGGGGCTTAGAGGTAAGGTCAAGGAAAAAACGCAATAGATTATGAAAGAAGACGTTCCATAGAATATAAAAAGGTTTCCGTGCAAAAACTCTAACGAGCAGTTTTCCAGAAATCTGGTTTCATCTAAATTGGTCAGTAAAATCTAGGATTATTTTTTTTTTGGGTGTTTAGAGGCAACGTCAGGGAAAAAACTTAATATATTATGAAAGTAGACGTTCCATAGAATATAAAAAGCTTTCCGTGCAAAAAATCTAACGCGCAGTATTCCAGAAATCTGGTTTCATCTCAATTGGTCAGTATAATCTGGGATTAATTTTTTTTGGGGGTAACGTCAAGGAAAAAACTTAATAGATTATGAAAGTAGACGTTCCATAGAATATAAAAAGCTTTCCGTGCAAAAAATCTAACGAGCAGTTTTTTAAAAATCTGGTTTCATCCAAATTGGTCAGTAAAATCTGGGATTAATTTTTTTGGGGGTTTAGAGGTAACGTCACGGAAAAACCTTTATAGATTATGAAAGTAGACGTTCCATAGAATATAAAGAGCTTTCCGTGCAAAAAATCTAACGAGCAGTTTTCCAGAAATCTGGTTTCATCCAAATTGGTCAGTAAAATCTGGGATTAATTTTTTTGGGGGTTTAGAGGTAACGTCAAGAAAAAAACTTAATAATTATGAAAGTAGACGTTCCATAGAATATAAAAAGCTTTCCGTGCAAAAAATCTAACGAGCGGTTTTCCAGAAATCTGTAGCTCGTTTCTGTATTTCTCGCATTGCAAAATTTCTCACATTAAGTGTGAAACAAAAAATTCCATAGTTTCTCGATTTGTGAGAAAAAAGTGTTTCTGTATTTAAATGCGAGAACAGACAACACAGATTCTGTTTTAACTGGAATACTTCCAGTAATTAAGTGTCAAATGCAAGCGAAACGTCCACGAAAGAAATATATATAATAAAAATAAGGCTGCCAGATTTAAAGATTTATCGACATTTTGACGATTTTTTTTGTTCCAAAATTGGCAAAGTGAAAATTTGCTGATTTTTTTTAGTGACGATACAGTCTTTGAAATAAAACAATTTTAAATAGTTTTATATGTTTGTGTATTAGGCACCACAGAAAACCGATATCTTTAAAAACAAGGCAGATTAAAAAATGTATCGGCAAAAGCAAAATTTCGAACGGAAACTGTTTAATTTTTATTTGTTTGTGAGATCCCCCATTTTTCAGTCAATGCACTTTAGGAAATTTTCGGCTTTTACTTTGTCCAAAAGTGTTTATTTTATTTCAATATGATATTTTGTCACTCCTTTGTGTGATTTCTGCAGGGAAAAATAACAATCTGAAATTTTAAACTCATATCGGATTAAGGAAAATAAAATAAATAATTTTATTTAAATAGACCTTATGTATGTATAAAATATGTATTTTACCCATGAACTTAATGTTTTTTTTTTTTTTTTTTTTTTTTATTATGTGTTTATATGATAACAATTTGTGATTATATGATAAAAATCGAACAAAATTCGTCAAAATTAATTTTAAATTGTCCGAAAAAATAGACGATTTTTTCTTAGGATATTGACGTTTTTTTCACAAATTTATCTGGCAGCCCTGCTTAAAACAAACACAATGAAAGGCCAAAAAAATTTAAATAACAAAATATAACAATTGTGTTTTATATACTTATTTTCATCATTTAAATTCTTTCTTTTAAAATAAAATAAAATAATACACATTCTTGTGTACATACATACATAATTTGGGCTCCATTTTTTTAAATTTTGTTTTCTCGCATCAATTTCAAATATGACTTATTTTGACAGTTCTTGTGAGAAACTTTTTGCAAAATATTGTTACAGAAACACTTGTTCTCACATCCTTCCAATAATTGCTGGAAAATTATTTAAATGACAGATAATTCTCGCAAAGTAAAAGTACAGAAACACTTATGTGAGAAAAACCATTTTTTGTTTCATATTGCACTGTTTTTGTCATAATTCACTTGTTTCATGCGGGAAATTTAACGATCCGAGAAATACAGAAACGGGCTACTGGTTTCATCCAAATTGGCCAGTAAAATCTGGGATTAATTTTTTTTGGGCTTTAGAGGTAACGTCAAGGAAAAAACTTAATAGATTATAAAGAGCTTTCCGTGCAAAAAATCTAACGAGCAGTTTTTCAGAAATCTGGTTTCATCCAAATTGGTCAGTAAAATCTGGGATTATTTTTTTTTTTTTTTTGTGTTTAGAGGTAACGTCAGGGAAAAAACTTAATAGATTATGAAAGTAGACGTTCCATAGAATATAAAAAGCTTTACGTGCAAAAAATCTAACGCGCAGTTTTCCAGAAATCTGGTTTCATCGAAATTGGTCAGTATAATCTGGGATTAATTTTTTTTTTTTTTTTTGGGGTTTAGAGGTAACGTCAAGGAAAAAACTTAATAGATTATGAAAGTAGGCGTTCTATAGAATATAAAGAGCTTTCCGTGCAAAAAATCTAACGAGCAGCTTTCCAGAAATCTGGTTTCATCCAAATTGGTCAGTAAAATCTGGTATTAATTTATTTTATTGGGGGTTTAGAGGTAACGTCAAAGAAAAAACTTAATAATTATGAAAGTAGACGTTCCATAGACTATAAAAAGCTTTCCGTGCAAAATCTCTAACGAGCAGTTTTCCAGAAATCTGGTTTTATCCAAATTGGTCAGTAAAATCTGGGATTAATTTTTTTTTTGGTGTTTAGAGGTAACGTCAGGGAAAAAACTTAATAGATTATGAAAGAAGACGTTCCATAGAATATAAAAAGCTTTCCGTGCAAAAAATCTAACGAGCAGTTTCCAGAAATCTGGTTTCATCCAAATTGGTCAGTAAAATCTGGTATTAATTTTTTTGGGGGTTTAGAGGTAACTTCAAGGAAAAAACTTAATAATTATGAAAGTAGACGTTCCATAGAATATTAAAAGCTTTCCGTGCAAAAAATTCTAACAAGCAGTTTTCATAAATCTGGTTTCATCCAAATTGGTCAGTAAAATCTGGTATTAATTTTTTTGGGGGTTTAGAGGTAACGTCAAGAAAAAACTTGATAATTATGAAAGTAGACGTTCCATAGAATATAAAGAGCTTTCCGTGCAAAAACTCTAACGAGCAGTTTTCCAGAAATCTGGTTTCATCCAAATTGGTCAGTAAAATCTGGGATTAATTTTTTTGGGGGCTTAGAGGTAACGTCAAGGAAAAAACTTAATAGATTATGAAAGTAGACGTTCTATAGAATATAAAGAGCTTTCCGTGCAAAAAATCTAACTAGCAGTTTTCCAGAAATTTGGTTTCATCCAAATTGGTCAGTAAAATCTGGTATTAATTTTTTTGGGGGTTTAGAGGTAACGTCAAGAAAAAAACTTAATAATTGTGAAAGTAGACGTTCCATAGAATATAAAGAGCTTTCCGTGCAAAAATTCTAACGAGCAGTTTTCCAGAAATCTGCTTTCATCCAAATTGGTCAGTAAAATCTGGGATTAATTTTTTTGGGGGCTTAGAGGTAAGGTCAAGGAAAAAACGCAATAGATTATGAAAGAAGACGTTCCATAGAATATAAAAAGGTTTCCGTGCAAAAACTCAAACGAGCAGTTTTCCAGAAATCTGGTTTCATCTAAATTGGTCAGTAAAATCTGGGATTATTTTTTTTTTGGGTGTTTAGAGGCAACGTCAGGGAAAAAACTTAATAGATTATGAAAGTAGACGTTCCATAGATTATAAAAAGCTTTCCGTGCAAAAAATCTAACGCGCAGTTTTCCAGAAATCTGGTTTCATCTAAATTGGTCAGTATAATCTGGGATTAGTTTTTTTTTGGGGGTTTAGAGGTAACGCCAAGGAAAAAACTTAATATATTATGAAAGTAGACGTTCTATAGAATATAATGAGCTTTCCGTGCAAAAAATCTAACGAGCAGTTTTCCAGAAATCTAGTTTCATCCAAATTGGTCAGTAAAATCTGGTATTAATTTTTTTGGGGGTTAAGAGGTAACGTCAAGGAAAAAACTTAATAATTATGAAAGTAGACGTTCCATAGAATATAAAGAGCTTTCCGTACAAAAACTCTAACGAGCAGTTTTCCAGAAATCTGGTTTCATCCAAATTGGTCAGTAAAATCTGGGATTAATTTTTTTGGGGGTTTAGAGGTAAGGTCAAGGAAAAAACGTAATAGATTATGAAAGTAGACGTTCCATAGAATATAAAAAGCTTTTCGTGCAAAAACTCTAACGAGCAGTTTTCCAGAAATCTGGTTTCATCCAAATTGGTCAGTAAAATCTGGGATTAATTTTTTTGTGGTTTTAGAGGTAACGTCAAGGAAAAAACGTAATAGATTATGAAAGTAGACGTTCCATAGAAAATAAAGAGCTTTCCGTGCAAAAAATCTAACGAGCAGTTTTCTAGAAATCTGGTTTTATCCAAATTGGTCAGTAAAATCTGGGATTAATTTTTTTGGGGGCTTAGAGGTAACGTCAGGGAAAAAACTTAATAGATTATGAAAGTAGGCGTTTCATAGAATATAAAAAGCTCTCCGTTCAAAAAATCTAACACGCAGTTTTCCAGAAATCTGGTTTCATCGAAATTGGTCAGTATAATCTGGGATTAATTTTTTTTTGGGGGCTTTGAGGTAACGGCAAGGAAAAAGCTTAATAGATTATGAAAGTAGACGTTCTATAGAATATAAAGAGCAGTTTTCCAGAAATCTGGTTTCATCCAAATTGGTCAGTAAAATCTGGGATTAATTTTTTTGGGGGCTTAGAGGTAACGTCAAGGATAAAACTTAATAGATTATAAAGAGCTTTCCGTGCAAAAAATCTAACAAGCGGTTTTCCAGAAATCTGGTTTCATCCATATTGGTCAGTAAAATCTGGGATTATTTTTTTTTTGGGTGTATAGAGGTAACGTCAAGGAAAAAACGTAATAGATTATGAAAGTAGACGTTCTATAGAATATAAAGAGCTTTCCGTGCAAAAAATCTAACGAGCTGTTTTCCGGAAATTTGGTTTCATCCAAATTGGTCAGTAACATCTGCTATTAATTTATTTGGGGGTTTTGACGTAACGTCAAGAAAAAACTTAATAATTATGAAAGTAGACGTTCCATAGAATATAAAGAGCTTTCCGTGCAAAAACTCTAACGAGCAGTTTTCCAGAAATCTAGTTTCATCCAAATTGCTCAGTAAAATCTGGGATTAATTTTTTTGGGGGTTTAGAGGTAAGGTCAAGGAAAAAACGTAATAGATTATGAAAGTAGACGTTCCATAGAATATAAAAAGCTTTCCGTGCAAAAACTCTAACGAGCAGTTTTCCTGAAATCTGGTTTCATCCAAATTGGTCAGTAAAATTTGGGATTAATTTTTTTGGGGGTTTAGAGGTAACGTCAAGGAAAAAACGTAATTGGTTATGAAAGTAGACGTTCCATAGAATTAAAAGAGCTTTCCGTGCAAAATATCTAACGAGCAGCTTTCCAGAAATCTGCTTTCATCCAAATTGGTCAGTAAAATCTGGGATTAATTTTTTTGGGGGCTTAGAGGTAAGGTCAAGGAAAAAACGCAATAGATTATGAAAGAAGACGTTCCATAGAATATAAAAAGGTATCCGTGCAAAAACTCTAACGAGCAGTTTTCCAGAAATCTGGTTTCATCTAAATTGGTCAGTAAAATCTAGGATTATTTTTTTTTTGGGTGTTTAGAGGCAACGTCAGGGAAAAAACTTAATAGATTATGAAAGTAGACGTTCCATAGAATATAAAAAGCTTTCCGTGCAAAAAATCTAACGAGCAGTTTTTTAAAAATCTGGTTTCATCCAAATTGGTCAGTAAAATCTGGGATTAATTTTTTTGGGGGTTTAGAGGTAACGTCACGGAAAAACCTTTATAGATTATGAAAGTAGACGTTCCATAGAATATAAAGAGCTTTCCGTGCAAAAAATCTAACGAGCAGTTTTCCAGAAATCTGGTTTCATCCAAATTGGTCAGTAAAATCTGGGATTAATTTTTTTGGGGGTTTAGAGGTAACGTCAAGAAAAAAACTTAATAATTATGAAAGTAGACGTTCCATAGAATATAAAAAGCTTTCCGTGCAAAAAATCTAACGAGCGGTTTTCCAGAAATCTGTAGCTCGTTTCTGTATTTCTCGCATTGCAAAATTTCTCACATTAAGTGTGAAACAAAAAATTCCATCGTTTCTCGATTTGTGAGAAAAAAGTGTTTCTGTATTTAAATGCGAGAACAGACAACACAGATTCTGTTTTAACTGGAATACTTCCAGTAATTAAGTGTCAAATGCAAGCGAAACGTCAACGAAAGAAATATATATAATAAAAATAAGGCTGCCAGATTTAAAGATTTATCGACATTTTGACGATTTTTTTTGTTCCAAAATTGGCAAAGTGAAAATTTGCTAATTTTTTTTTAGTGACGATACAGTCTTTGAAATAAAACAATTTTAAATAGTTTTATATGTTTGTGTATTAGGCACCACAGAAACCCGATATCTTTAAAAACAAGGCAGATTAAAAAATGTATCGGCAAAAGCAAAATTTCGAACGGAAACTGTTTAATTTTTATTTGTTTGTGAGATCCCCCATTTTTCAGTCAATGCACTTTAGGAAATTTTCGGCTTTTACTTTGTCCAAAAGTGTTTATTTTATTTCAATATGATATTTTGTCACTCCTTTGTGTGATTTCTGCAGGGAAAAATAACAATCTGAAATTTTAAACTCTTATCGGATTAAGGAAAATAAAATAAATAATTTTATTTAAATAGACGTATGTATATAATAGATGTATGTATAAAATATGTATTTTACCCATGAACTTAATGTTTTTTTTTTTTTTTTTTTTATTATGTGTTTATATGATAACAATTTGTGATTATATGATAAAAATCGAACAAAATTCGTCAAAATTAATTTTAAATTGTCCGAAAAAATAGACGATTTTTTCTTAGGATATTGACGTTTTTTTCACAAATTTATCTGGCAGCCCTGCTTAAAACAAACACAATGAAAGGCCAAAAAAATTTAAATAACAAAATATAACAATTGTGTTTTATATACTTATTTTCATCATTTAAATTCTTTCTTTTAAAATAAAATAAAATAATACACATTCTTGTGTACATACATACATAATTTGGGCTCCATTTTTTTAAATTTTGTTTTCTCGCATCAATTTCAAATATGACTTATTTTGACAGTTCTTGTGAGAAACTTTTTGCAAAATATTGTTACAGAAACACTTGTTCTCACATCCTTCCAATAATTGCTGGAAAATTATTTAAATGACAGATAATTCTCGCAAAGTAAAAGTACAGAAACACATGTGAGAAAAACCATTTTTTGTTTCATATTGCACTGTTTTTGTCATAATTCACTTGTTTCATGCGGGAAATTTTACGATGCGAGAAATACAGAAACGGGCTACTGGTTTCATCCAAATTGGCCAGTAAAATCTGGGATTAATTTTTTTTGGGCTTTAGAGGTAACGTCAAGGAAAAAACTTAATAGATTATAAAGAGCTTTCCGTGCAAAAAATCTAACGAGCAGTTTTTCAGAAATCTGGTTTCATCCAAATTGGTCAGTAAAATCTGGGATTATTTTTTTTTTTTTTTGTGTTTAGAGGTAACGTCAGGGAAAAAACTTAATAGATTATGAAAGTAGACGTTCCATAGAATATAAAAAGCTTTACGTGCAAAAAATCTAACGCGCAGTTTTCCAGAAATCTGGTTTCATCGAAATTGGTCAGTATAATCTGGGATTAATTTTTTTTTTTTTTTTTGGGGTTTAGAGGTAACGTCAAGGAAAAAACTTAATAGATTATGAAAGTAGGCGTTCTATAGAATATAAAGAGCTTTCCGTGCAAAAAATCTAACAAGCAGTTTTCATAAATCTGGTTTCATCCAAATTGGTCAGTAAAATCTGGTATTAATTTATTTTATTGGGGGTTTAGAGGTAACGTCAAGGAAAAAACTTAATAATTATGAAAGTAGACGTTCCATAGACTATAAAAAGCTTTCCGTGCAAAATCTCTAACGAGCAGTTTTCCAGAAATCTGGTTTTATCCAAATTGGTCAGTAAAATCTGGGATTAATTTTTTTTTTGGTGTTTAGAGGTAACGTCAGGGAAAAAACTTAATAGATTATGAAAGAAGACGTTCCATAGAATATAAAAAGCTTTATGTGCAAAAAATCTAACGCGCAGTTTTCCAGAAATCTGGTTTCATCGAAATTGGTCAGTATAATCTGGGATTCATTTTTTTTTTTTTTTTTTTGGGGTTTAGAGGTAAGGTCAAGGAAAAAACTTAATAGATTATGAAAGTAGGCGTTCTATAGAATATAAAGAGCTTTCCGTGCAAAAAATCTAAGGAGCAGTTTTCCAGAAATCTGGTTTCATCCAAATTGGTCAGTAAAATCGTATTAATTTTTTTTGTGGTTTAGAGGTAACGTCAAGGAAAAAACTTAATAATTCTGAAAGTAGACGTTCCATAGAATATAAGAACCTTTCCGTGCAAAAACTCTAACGAGCAGTTTTCCTGAAATCTGGTTTCATCCAAATTGGTCAGTAAAATCTGGGGTTAATTTTTTTTGGGTATTTAGAGGTAACGTCAAGAAAAAACTTAAGAGATTATAAAAGTAGACGTTCCATAGAATATAAAGAGCTTTCCGTGCAAAAAATCTAACGAGTAGTTTCCCAGAAATCTGGTTTCGTCCAAATTGGTCAGTAAAATCTGGGATTATTTTTTTTTTTTTTTTTTTTGGGTGTTTAGAGGTAACGTCAAGGAAAAAACTTAATAGTTAATGAAAGTAGACGTTCCATAGAATATAAAAAGCTTTCCGTGCAAAAAATCTAACCAACAGTTTTCCAGAAATCTGGCTTCATCCAAATTGGTCAGTATAATCTGGGATTAATTTTTTTTTGGGGTAACGTCAAGGAAAAAACTTAATAGATTATGAAAGTAGACGTTCCATAGAATATAAAAAGCTTTCCGTGCAAAAAATCTAACGAGCAGTTTTTTAAAAATCTGGTTTCATCCAAATTGGTCAGTAAAATCTGGGATTAATTTTTTTGGGGGTTTAGAGGTAACGTCACGGAAAAACCTTTATAGATTATGAAAGTATACGTTCCATAGAATATTAAAAGCTTTCCGTGCAAAAACTCTAACGAGCAGTTTTCCATAAATCTGGTTTCATCCAAATTGGTCAGTAAAATCTGGGATTAATTTTTTTGGGGGCTTAGAGGTGACGTCAAGGAAAAAACGTAATAGATTATGAAAGTAGACGTTCCATAGAATATAAAGAGCTTTCCGTGCAAAAAATCTAACGAGCAGTTTTCCAGAAATCTGGTTTCATCCAAATTGGTCAGTAAAATCTTGTAGCTCTACTAGTTGACGGCTCTAAACCAATATAAGTTTTTCTCTAACGTAATGGAACGAAAGATACCGTGAATAAGTTAACATTAGATGAATTTTCTGCATTACATTGCTTGCATTCTGACCAGAGCTTCCATCACATCACTTAAATTATCACTTTAATTGCAATTTTTATGTTTTTTTATTTGAATTTTTTTGTGTTGTGATGAGAGGTCGGTTTCGAATCGACTTCTGTAACATACGTGGGCTGAGAACGAATTTTTTTTCTGTATACGCTCACGTTTGTCTCCATCGGCCGGATGTTTTCGCCTTATGTGAAACACAGGTATCTGAAAATTCTGATCCACTGGATTTTCAGATTCCTGGGTATCACCTTCTATCCCTATTTGATCTTCATCGGGGTCTTGCTATATATATACGCAATGAAGTTGTGTATCAATGCCAGCAACCAGTGGGCATGTTTGATGCGGAATTTAACTGCCTTTGGGTTAAATTCAAAATCAATACGCACTTTTTGCATTTCGGGTTTCTTTACAGAAGTCCAAACGCGGGAAGGGATATCACATTATCGCGCTTCGACTCCCTTTCCGACTCAATATCGAAGATTCTTGAGAATTGTCCGGACAGTGAAATCGTTGTTGCTGGTGATTTCAATGTCCACAATTCTGCTTGGCTTCACCACTCGGGCCGTACAACCTATGAAGGCCAATATGTTGAGCTATTTGCTGCACATAATCACCTCGTGCAACTGGTGAATGAACCAACACATATTCCATGTGTTGATGGGCACCAACACAATACCCTTGACCTCTTCCTCTCTTCGCACCCTCAAAAGTACGAAGTTGAAGTTCTAGCACCTCTCGGTAACTCGGATCATTGCACCATTTCTGCCTCTTTTCCGTTCTCCGAACTTCGGAACGTTTCACGACAGGCTATGAAACGATCAAAATTTGTTTACGGGAAAGCACGTTGGGTTGAACTCAACGACTTTTTTCGGCATTTTAATTGGAAACTTTGTTTCCTTGACAATGACGTCAATGCCATGGCGAAAATGGTTGAAAATGTTATTATGCTAGGAATGAAAATGTTCATTCCAGCTAAAAATGCTTCGAATAGACCTAGGTCCAAATCCTGGTTTAATCAGACGTGCAAATCAGCAGTCAGATCCAGAGAGGAAGCATTCAGAAATTGGCGTGTCAATAAAACCGCTGATACTGAATTGCTACGCAAAATGGCAAGGTCGTCGTGTGCCAAAGTGCTAAGACGGGAAAAAACTCTTCACGAGCAACGTCTTCGTGCCGAAGTTCTTACTGCTCCCCGGGGCAGTAAAAGCTTCTGGTCATTCGTTAAAAGAGTAAGGGTTAATGCTAGTTCTTCAATACCAACTCTTTTAAAGGATGGCCAAACATTCACGAACCTGGTTGATAAGGCTAATTGTTTTGCCGAATTATTTGCAAATAATTCTAACTTACCAGATAGCAATCAACCACTACCCGAACTCGAAAAAGTATCCGTAACTATGCCTAAAATATTTTTTCGGGCTCGAGCTGTTAAAAAGGTTCTTGCGGATCTCGACATAAACAAGTCTCCTGGCCCGGATGGTATACATGCACTGGTCTTGAAGCAGTGCTCTTCGACGCTAGCTCGTCCCTTAGCAAATCTTTTCAGCACTCTATACCATGCTGGTGAATTTCCCGTCTGCTGGAAAGTTGCTAATGTAACGCCAATTCCTAAAAAAGGAGTGGCTAATAACCCTGAAAATTACCGCCCAATTGCAATTTGTTCGGCACTTTCCAAAGTTATGGAGAGTATGGTAAATCACCATCTTGTAAAATTTTTAGAGTCAAATTACCTACTAAGCGACCGCCAGTATGGCTTTCGTAGAGGTCGTTCTACTGGAGACCTACTGGCCCTGTTATCAGAAAAATGGTGTCGTTCCATTCACCATTTTGGCGAAAGTAAGGTAATTGCTTTAGATATTTCCAAGGCGTTTGACAGAGTCTGGCATGGTGCACTCTTGTCTAAACTTGTTGCATTTGGTGTCGGTGATAATTTCTCTCGATTTATATCGAGCTTTCTCAGAGATCGCACTATACGGGTTGTTATAGATGGGGTTTCATCAAACGAGTTCAAGATTCATTCAGGGGTACCGCAAGGCTCCGTTCTTTCTCCTACTCTATTTCTTATTTTTCTAAATGACCTCTTATGTCAAACTTCCAACCCTATCTATTCTTTTGCAGATGATAGCAACCTTTGCCATTCGTATTCATTTGGTTACAGACCAGGCGTGTCCGATGTTTGTGCTATGAGACAGAACATTAATGATACGCTTGGCCGTGACCTAGACATAATCTCAGAATGGGGTCGTGCGAATAGGGTCGAATTTAATGCCCGAAAGACCCAATGTTGCGTACTAACGCATAAACGCGCGACGGATCAAGGTGCCTCATCTGTATGTATGGGTGGTATAAATATTGAGGAAACAGAATCTCTTGATGTTCTGGGCATGAGGATACAATGTGATGTCCGATGGACAGAACATATATTCAAGGTGTCGAAAGAAGCATTCAAGTGCCTCGGTTTTTTGAAACGGTGTAAGATATACTTCACTCCATCTGATCTCCTTACTATTTATACCACCTATATCCGACCGAGAATGGAATACAACTCTCATGTGTGGGCCGGTGCTTCAAAGTCTATTTTGGAGCTTCTCGACCGCGTGCAGGAGAGGGCGAAGGTTCTCATTGGCTACAGTAGGGTATCCAATTCTATTGACTCCCTTGAGCACCGTCGCAATGTGGGTTGTACTTGCCTATTTTATCGGTACTACAACGGGATGTGTTCTGATGAAATTAGGGATTTGGTTCCCGAGACCCATAGCTTTGTTCGTAATACACGTTTTTCCTCAAGAGCACATCCTTTTGTGGTCGATTGGCCGGTGAATCGTACAACGCATTACAGGGAAAATTCGTTTTTTGGCCGGACAGTTCGTATGTGGAATAACCTTCCTGCTGAAGTCTTCCCTCTCACTTACAACATGAAAAAGTTCAAGTCGAATGTTCACAAACACTACTCCCTCTTTCCTTCTTCCCATAACCTATTTTCCTAGTTCCAACACAATGCATTGCATTAGTAGGGGTCATCCCCTGAGTGCTGGTCCCAACAAAAAAAAAAAAAAAAAAAAAAAAAAATTTTTATGTTTTTTTAAACAGTCAGCAATAAAAAATAAGTTCATATGTTAGCCATTTTTAGTTGCGCAAGTTAACATTTTCCATTTTCTAGAACATTTAGAGTACCGTTTTCCTAACGTAAATGAAAAATTTTGAATTTTTATCTTATGAATTTTTATTTCTTGTTCGTTGCATAATTTAAAGATTATTCATTATGTGTAGCACAAAATCTTTTTCATCTTTCTGTTGAAAATATATATCAGCGAGAAGTTTAAAACTAAACTAAGCCGTTGTTTAAATAACAATAAAGAAAAAATTATGAATTTTTATACTCATGACAGAAATTTTTTAAATAACACTGCGGAACAGTCATTTTGTGGCCTGGAACTGTATTGCAATATATATACCGTTATGTCTAATATTAAGGCACTTCCACTACATATATTTGAATATTTTGAGAACCGATCACCACATTCAAAATCGGCAACAATATTATATTTAAGCCGTGCTTACATTGTTTTTAAAATTTCCATTCAACACAAAAAAAAAAGTTCAATTTTGTACCAACACACACATTAAAAAATGATTTTTTTTTTTTATAGAAATCGCGTTTTTATCAATTCAGTTATCTCAGTAAATTGCGAACAAAATCAAAAGTTGTGCATCTATTAGATTAGATTTGAAATCAGCGATCTCAAATTAGTAAAAATTTGGAACAAAGTTCCAGACCGCACAAAAACAATTCAATTTTGTTCCCTTGTGTAATCTTTTATTATAACTTCTTTGAAACATAAAAACCGCTTGTATTTATACAAATTTAATGTTTTATAAATATTACCTTGAATCAAAAACCCTCTGTTTTCACACTTCTTAAAAGGATAACATTCCGGCAATAATTTAATAAGTAACATTTGTTTCCATTTACCTGATAATTAAATTTTTTTAAATTAAATTGCAATTTTCCGTTATTTTAACTATGTAGTTTATACTGTGGCTATTTACTAATCTTAACCTTTTAACTTTAAATTATATTTTATATATGTAATACATATTATCGGGCTTAGTTATAAAAAATAAAGCATTTCAATAAAGGGTTTATGAAACAGATTTTGTATGAAATATATATATATTCTGAATCCTTATACATAACACACTGGTTCATATTTTGAGATGGCGTTTAAAAAAATTTTTATGTTCTCCTATTTTAAAATTATTTTATTCATAAGAAAATAAATACTAGTAAACCTCGGGTGCAAAAAAATTTCAACCCTATTCAACTATTTCTTTGAAAACAGGGTGGTCCAAAATGGACATTCTCCGTATTTGGCTATAGTTATGAATTTCTTAAAGTTTAAAGGCTCATAACCTTTTTGAGATATTTTGACAGAATGAGTTTTGTGTATTAGCTTATCTTATTAACTATTAGTGGCTTTAAGCTCTGTGACCTTATGAACTATTTAATTTATTTATGTTTTAAATGTCAAAGTCGAAGTTTTTTTTTGAGATAAAGGTGATTCGAGCTATGGAAGTTCGACTTATATATATATATATATATATATATATATATATATATACATATATATACATATATATATATGTATGTATATATATCGATATCAACTTACATATATATATATGTATGTATATATATCGATATCTACTTACATATATTTCAACCATTTACTTAATTATCATAAAAGAAGACTAATTTTTGGGATTTCAGATTTGATCAAAAGATCATAACTCGACCATTTTTAACCAATTTGACTGATTTATACCCTGACGAGGTTCAGAAGAAATTTCCCATTTACTTTGGTAATAAAACTTGGACTCGGGAAGATATATGGCTTCCCTAATCAAGCATTTTTCAAAAAAAAAAAAATTATATCTTGGCAATAAATTTTTGTATCTGAACCGATTTTGTCGAGTTTTTCAGGTAATATGTTCTAAAGATTTAAGATCTTTTGATATATAAAACATATCCATAGGTCATATAACAGCCCGACCGACGTGTTTAAGAAAAATTTACCAATAGCTTTGATAATAAAACTTGGACTCGGAAAGATAGCTCCCGAAATTTTTTTTATTTTGGGCATAACTCTTCCATTCTGGGACAATTCCGACTTTTTGGGAAATATATTTAGCTTAAAAATATTTATAAAACGTGTCCATAGGTCATACTAAAGCCTCAAAAATAACATTTTAGTGTTTTGTTGACAATTTTTTAGCCGATTTGGAAGATTTATATATACCGACGTGCACTTCGTTAATCCCGCCCACATTTTTTCGGATGTTGTGTATTGATAAGATGCTTGTACCTAATTGGAAAACTTTGGCTCTTTCCGTTCTCTAGATGTACAGATATCAATAAGGTCTTTGTACCGGATGCACCACGCCAACTTTTCCAATCCCGCCCATTATTTTAGAGAAGTCGTTAAATGGCAACCATCTATGTGTTTCAAGTTTGGAAAATTTTTCTCTTACCGGTCTTATGATATAAATAAATCTATTTTGTGCCACGCCAATTAGAGAGTTGGTATATTGATGACCAATTTGATTGAACCACATTTGAAAGCCTTAGCTCTTGCCGTTCTCCAGATACACAGACAAAAAGAAAAAAATAATGGTTATTATACCCTCCACCACAAGTGGGGAATGAGGGTATACTTATTTGTATTAATTTTTAATAATTGCCTTTCTAAAGCAACAATATATACAATTTTATGAATGACAGCTCCAGAATCAGATGTCATTTCGTATGAAATTTTTTTAATATTTCTAAGACCCCATTAAGTATATATATTCTGGGTTCTTGACTTATTTTAACTCGATTTAGCCATGTCCGTCGGTATGTCTGTCTGTTGGAATCACGCTTACTTTCGAACCACTCAAAAGAAAACACCAATATAAAAGATGTCATATTGTTTCTAGTTCTACTAAGCAGTTTGGGATTGAAATTCCGCAAAAATGGTTCAGTACGATAAGAGTTATGAATCAAAATGTGAAACAAGTAATCAAAAAATTTATAATTTGGTTACAAAAACTAACATATCTAGTTGCGGAATGCACATATTGATATAAGATAAAGCACAAAATTTCGTTAATATCATTAAAGCCCACTCTAGGAAAACCCTTTAGCACGAGTAAAACTGTTACGATTAATGCTATTGTGATACAATTTGGTTCGTCATAGTTTCATATGAATTGAAATCACATTATCAAATTTTGTGAAGATCGGTCTATGATTTACCATGGGCCCCCTATAAAGCCCACTCTCGAAAAACAATTTAGCACGCCAAAAACCGTAACGAATAATATTGCAACAAAATTTGGTCCGCCATAGTTTCAAAAAGTTTTGAAAATTCCTGTTTAGATTGATTAATTACATTTATTCTTGATGCTTGACACGCATTGCAAAAGCTTGGCAATCAAGCAAGTATTAAAAAGCAACTCATATGGTTTGACTTAAGCGTTATTAGTTTTAAGTTCAAACAAAATAAAAACTTGTTTTTTTTTTAAACCGTGCAAAAAATAAATACATATATATATATACATATTTTTTTTAGACAAGTTGCTTCAAAACTAGGAATAGATGCTTCTTTTGCCGATTCAACCAACTTAGAAGAATTTAAGAAAGCGATTAGGCTTAATACAAAAGTAAGTAAATTGTAGCAAAATAGACAAATTTTTTTATTATACGAATAAATTTTTATTTACATATCAACATACATAGACACACATACAAACATACATACCTACATACATACGTACATACTAGGGATGCCAAACGGGATATCCCGGGATTGATAAATCCTGAATCCCGGGATTTATTTTTATGAGTCCCGGGATTTTTGACATATCAACTTTTATGTACAAAACTGTTCGTTTTTATTGAATTTTTATACTATATACAAAAAAATTATCAAAAATTATATTTGAGTTATATATTTTATTGCAAATAATTCCTTTTTTGTAGTTTAATTTTTGTTTTTGGAACACAGCGAGTATTTAAAATTTTCATTTTTTGCTTGATATATGACGACTATTTCTGGATTTTTGTATTTTGCTTAATAAAAACCATTATTTTAACTAGAAACGAAATTTGCAGATTCACATCTCAAGCCTTTATTACAATTACGTTAAGCAAGTTCAGCTTTGGCTTAAGACATAATTCCAAAATAAAAATGATTATTTTTATGCAAAACATAGAAACCAAGAAATAATTGTTATATATCAAGCAAAAAATAAAAATTATTCACGATCCAATTAAAGTTTTATTCAGAAACTAAAGAATAAAAGTTGATATAATTATAACAATTAAGTCGTAATATTGATGAAATAGCTCATATTCTTCGGTCCAATAATAATAAAAAATTTGCTTAAAAACATACGGTAAATAAAATAATTTTTTTATAAATAAACACTATATGACGTATTCATAAAAAAATTATTTAAACTTGAAATCTGTTTTAAGAAACATTTGTATAAACATTTTGTTTTAAAATAAATTTCAAACGTACTTAAATTAATTATTGATAATGAATCTCGCCCTCACTCTGGAGGTGTACTGCACTGCAGTCGACATAGTTTTACAGTTTTTAACTCAGCTATCGAGATCGATGACGGACTACACTTTGCAGTCGTCACAACTTAATTCACATTAAAAATTGAATAGCTGTCAAAAAACCGAAATGAATTGATCTAGAAAAACTAATAGATACGCATATTTTTTTAAGCTTTTTTCAGAATCTGATCAGTTTGATCATGGGTGAGGCCAGTTGTATGAACATATCGTGGGTTGATTATTTAAATGTCGTATGTGGATTTTTTGCGGTTTTGAGTTAAGGCCGATTCCTTAGGTTTTCCGACCTGATGTTTTATTTGACGTAATCAGTTTTTCGATACCTCATACGGTTTTCGAGATATGGAGTGTTGAGTTTGTCGTTTGTGGTGTTTGCTGAAGCAATTTTCAAATTAAATGTGTTCAAACTCAATTTACTCGAAACTATCGGAATCCAAATACGACAATTAAATTACACAGTACAACAGCCAATCTGGGGGGTGAGAAATTCCAAGTCAGGGTGATGGTACTAGGTCATTATAGTAAAACCCTCAAAGGGTTTGGCGTTCGTATGTGTCAGTTTGTTTTTTATGACATTTTAAATTTTTTCCTTATCTTGATGTTTTTTCGCTTAGTTGTAACATTTTGGCAAAAACGTAGTTTAACATAACTCGAGAACCACTTGTCCGATTTTGCTAAAACAAACTCAAAAAAATTTAGAATTACAATTTCTTTAATCCGTTCATATAACGTTTTTCTTAATAATCAACAATTTTGCCGGTAAAAATAAATTTGTGGAGAAAAAAAAATATTTTTTTGCCTAAAAATTAAAATTTTTTTTTTTTTAAATTCATAAAAAATCCAAAACGGAAAAAAGGAGCAAGTGTTATTAATTTCATATAAAGTCACATAACCTATAAACAAAATGCGACATAGATCATAGAAATCGATTAACGCGTTCTGCTTTTATTTACAATTAAGTGAAGGTATCCAATTTTGACAAGCATATTGATATTTGTTTTTATTCAAAAAAGTGTAATTTATCGCCTTTTTTATAAATTTTCCCCAATAACTCCAGACTTCTGGCCATAAACTACTAAAAAAATTAAGTAAACATTTTTATAATTTTTTATTTTTATTTTATTTATTTATTTTAATAAATATTGTCTAGACTTTTTCGATCGTGGTTGTTCGGGACTAGTGGCATCGCATTCATCGCTATCATCAGTTTCTGAACCACACATGATTTCAATGTGTGACTCCACTGTTGGCCCTTCTGCATCTCCTGAAAATTCTTTATCATCAAGATCATCCTTGTCTTGCCACACAAGCTTACTCCACCAGCAAATTTCCGCAATTATTGCACTCGGCGACTTTTTGCCTCTATATCTGTAAGTTTTTGTTTTATTAAAATGAGTTTGAAAAAATAAAAAATCAGTATTACCTCATTTCAAATGGCATAGCAACTTGATGATAGCGTTCACCTTGTTCATCAGATTCGGTAGCCAATTTTTTGCTGAAGTAGTCCAGATGATGATGTAAATAATGGATTTTCAAGGACATGTGGACACCAATTTCCGAGAATGCTCTTAACATCCTTGCGACAGAAACATCGTAGTTGTTAGAACGATGCTTTCCCAACAAGCCTTCTATTACTTCTTTGATTGCCTGCCATGCATTCAATTCAGCGTCAATTTTAATCAGCTTTCGTATATCTGGACCATTTAGTACGCCTGATTGGAAAAAATTAATTTGTTTAGATGGAAAATCATAGGAAATGAATGTGATATTATAACTTACCTTCTTTAATTTTACTTTCGCTGAGTCTTAACAATTCCAAGTTTAATATGCAGTGGAGGCAGCAATATCTTCTCCTTCGGCACTAGAGGCTCACGAATAATATTGGCCGTTTGTAACCTGCTGTGCTCTCTGAGTTTCCATCCGTGGCATGCATATTGGTCACCGGAAAATCGTGTGTCCCAATCGAACAAAAAGCACATATATTTTATATAGCCGCTTTGAAGACCGCAAAGCATTGCTACAACTTTTAAATCGCAGCATATGCGCCACATATGTTTGGCGTAGTTAACCATTTTTAAAATATTTTCCAGTGCATCATATGTTTCTTTCGTTTCTGTACTATAGGCGATTGGAACTGAAGATTTTTTATTGGTCTTATGCAGTAAAACCGCCTTCAAGCTGAGTTTTGAACTGTCAATAAATAATCTCCAGTCATCTGCTTCATATTTTATTTCCATTGCGTCCATCAATTTTCCTACATCCGGGCAATATGCAGAAGTTTTTTCATCATTCACAAGGAATAAACTTTGGAGTGTTGCCTGACGACTTCGATAAGCTGTGACTTTCACACCGGGTGCCAACAAATAGTTTGATTTCAAAATGGAAGCCAGCTCTTCCGATTTATGCTGTGCTAATTCCAACTTGGCAACAATTGAATCAAGCTTATTTTGATTTATTAAAATTGGCTCATTGGATACTGATGGCTCATATGGGGGATCATCACGTGCATGATATGTCGGAGCAGTCGTAGAAGAGAAAATATCTGGGCTAGAAGCTTTTGGCACAGGAATGTGGTCCGCATGAGGCAATGGTGTTGCGGCACTTGCAACACCAACGTAATTATACGATTTTCTTATCCTTTTTGCGGCTCCTTTATTCGCACATGCATAGCAATTCAATGGATTGTGACCTTCGCCAGGATTAGTCCAAGTCATTGGGATACCGAATGGCATACTTTCACGTCTTCTATTTTTCCAATCCATTAGACGGTTGTAGCAGCTTTTACACACTATATTTGGTACCCAATTTTCGTTCACTATAACATTTTGGTTGAAGGACATCTCGTATGTTTGAACAAAATCAGTACTGAAATTTCCCCTTTTTTTATGTGTTGAGACATATTGACCACAGCAGTAGCAAAAGCTATTTATATCTGGCTTGCACAGTTCCATATTCTGTTCTCTTTTGTTCACTTTTAAAAAACTGGAGAAAAATCACTTTTACTGTTCGCGTTCGTCGGCACTTGTTGAATGACAAAAATCACAGAACCAGTGTGAGAAAGAGAAGAAGTATAATGACAATGCATGTTTTATGTGAACATTACAGAACCAGTGTTGCCACATCAATATTTCTCTTTTAGTACAGTAGAAAAATATGAGAGAGTTCGGCTTGTGAGTGTCAATGTTTTCTCCAAATAATGTTGTGCATATCTGGAGCAAATTTGTGAAATTCATACATTTACCTAATTGTGAACAAATGAGAAACGCGTGCATCGATTTTCATGATCTATGCCTTTTTTTGCTCATGAGTTATGTGACTTTACGCGAAAGCAATTAGTTGTGGCACTTTTTTCCATTTTGGATTTTTTATGAATTTAAAAAAAAAAATATTTAAATTTTTAGGCAAAAAATAAAATTTTTCCCTTCATACATTCATTTTTAACTTCGAAAGTGTTGCACATATAGGAAAACGGTATAGAAACAGATTAGAGAAATTGTAATTCTTAATTTTTCTAAATTTGTTTCATCAAAATCGGACAAGTGGTTCTCGAGTTATGTTAAACTACGTTTTTGCCAAAATTTTACAACTAAGCGAAAAAACATCAAGATAAGGAAAAAATTTAAAATGTCATAAAAAAAAACTGACACATACGAACGCCAAACCCTTTGAGGGTTTTACTATACTGACCTAGTACCATCACCCTGACTTGGAATTTCTCACCCCCCAGACAATAATCCCAAAAATGTTCCATAGTGTTATCAGCCGACGATATGTATAAAATAAATTGTTTTGTTGTTTTAATTTTTAAAAATTTATGTTACGTATATGTATAAAACCTTTTGAATATTTAAAAAGTGTTGTTTATTAAAAAAAGTAGCATCTTAAAGAAACACATTGATCGCGAAATCCCGGGATCCACAAAATCTCGGAATTTTGGGATCGGGATTTCAAAATCCCGAATCCCGGGATTTTTAAAAATGAGTCCTAATTGGCATCCCTAGTACATACATTCGTACATACATACGTACATACATACGTACCAGAGATCAGCAATGAGTAGTGAAAAAGTGAGTAGAGCCGAATCATGACTCATAATTTCTTGTACTTATACGCACTCATACTTATTGTAATTCGATCGAAACTCAAATTCACTCAGAAGTTTGATTTTACTCATAGTACTCATACTTAGAACATTTATGTAGTGGTTGATTTAGATTCAACAGAACTCAATGTGCATAAATATCAATAATAATAAAAAAATGTAATTTCCCCAAAATGTTTCTGTATAAACTTACAATTTTATGCTTTTTTATATTTTTATACATTTTATACTAGTTAGAAACTGATAAATGACTAAACTTGTAAATATACTTGGATGAGTTAAATGAGCTGAATCAATGTGAGTATTATAAGTATTTTCCTGAAAGTACAAATCAAATTGAGGTCATTTTTAAATGTGTGAGTATGAGTGAATCAGAGTAGTTGAGTTTAAATGAGTTCTACTCACTTATACTTAAAATTTCATGAGTCAGTATGAGTAGCGAAAAAGCGATTCATTGCTGATCTCTGATACGTACATACATACATACATACATACATACATGCATACATACAGAGTTCTCATTTTCGCACACATTGCGCACTCTTGCGCATGAGCCAAAAAGACACTCACATAAAAACTAGCGCATGCACATGCGTTAGAACGATATTTTATATTTGTCTCTTACGCACTCATGTGTATGTGCATTTTGTTGTTGCACATTTCGTGAGTGGCGCATGGAATGAGCAACGCATCAATGCCCATGTGCATGCACACAGGCATACAATTTATTGATGTTATTATCAGCGTTGCCAAATTAAATTTTTGATGTGACAAAAATTCCTAAACGATGTTATAAAATTTAAATACTTGTTAGGATTTTTTTTTTATATTCTTAAAAACAGTGCTGCCATAACTTTTTGATGAAAATATGCCAAAACTTCAAAAAAAAAATTTGTAAAATCGTTAAATAAAGAAAATATGCTTAAAATCTGCTAAGATTAAAACATAAAACTTTAAATATTTTAAATTTGATAAAAATATGCTAAATTTTTACAAAAAATATGCTTAAAATCTTCTGAATTTTTATAAAAAATTTTGCTAAGCAGCTGCTAAATAACAAATAATTTTTATATAAATTTTTTGCATAAAAAGTTTTATTTAAAAAATATATAAGATAAACTATGCGACAAATATATGAAATTTTTTAAAAATATGTTCAGTAAGTCGTTAAAAAAAAATGATTTCCTAAAAAGCAAAAATATGCTAGAAAATCTGCTTTTGGGCAAGGAAATATGCCAAAAAGCAGTTAGAATATTTTCTAAAAAAAATATGCAAATTTCCAACTCAATGTGCTAAATATGCTAAAATAGGAACACTTCTCAAAAAGGAAAAATAAATAAATAGAGGGAAGTGCGTTTGTGTTGTGGCAAACTGAACGTTTGCTTAGGTTTGACTTCATATTATAATAGCATGCGCTCTTGTTGTTGTACCCATAGCTATATCTATATCTATCTATTTTATTAACATCACTATTATTATGATTTGTTTATTCTTTTTTTTTTATATTTTTGAACAATTATTTGTTGTTTTAAACAAAAAAACAACTAGTTGCAATTATTTAAAAAATAATTAATGTGAATATCTGCATTTGCCCCTGAACAGATTCTTTTCAATCATTAAATTTTTTTTATTAGTAGAAATTTGTAACCGATTATGGCCTTTAAAGGCTAGGTTATAGTATTGTGAGAAATAAAAAAAAAAAAATAATTAGCCATATAACATAAAATTGGTTGCCTAAAATAAAAAAAAAATTAGTATAATGTATTAAACATGTCCATATTAATAAATAAAACATTTTTTTCATTATTTTTCAACATATATATTTCACAAAAATAATATCATTAAATGTAAACACTTATCAAAATGTCATTTTATTTTTGGTTTAAAGAAGGGCAAATCCAACAATAAATTTTCTTACTTTATGAATTGTTTATTAAAGGTTTAATAGACTATTTTTCGTTTATGAATACAACTTTAACGATTTTTGCTGATAAACGGATAATTAATCATAAATAAGTTTTTATGAATACGGCTGATAATATACAAACTATAGGTTACCAGCAAAAAAATATATGTACATGTACATACATACATACTATGAGCGAATAAATGTATGTAATTACTGATAGTTGATTACAAGTGTATATTTTGTTTGTACAGAAAATTATTGTTAATGCAGTATAAAATCGAAAAGAAATAACTGTACTGTGATATTGTTCTTTATTTTACCTATTTTGGAAAATTCTTCGTTGAATTAAAAAAAAAATTATTTCGTTTTTTTTTTTTTAATAATTTTATTTATCGTTTGTGTTACTAGTGATATTTTTTGCAGCATCGAAAAAAATATTTTCATCGCTTAACTCTTTAAACTTCAATTTTGTTATACGTAAATTGCTTAATGTTTTCTGACTTAGCTTTGATCTTAATTTAGTTAAAACCACAGGTAATGCACTGAAAGCTCTCTCCACATATACTTGAGTGGCAGGTACTGCTAATGCGACCTCTGCAATACTTTTAATATCGCTATCGCCACTGGTTTTCCAATAATTGAGGACATCAGTATCGAACGGAAGTTGTTGGTTGTTTTCAAGAAGCTTTAGTTTTTCTTTGAAAGAGCGATGTGATCGTTCACTTGGAGGTGTATTTGTCATTTCTGCTATCGCGCGTTGCTCTAGTTTTGCAAAAGCAGATGTTGTTGGAAGCTCACTTTGTGTTACCGAGCGGAAACTCGCAGAATTTCTTCCGTTCAGATTTTCCTGCTGAATCAGAACATCAGAACATCAAAAAATTTCTTTAGGTGTTCCTTAAAAAATATTCAAAGAAAATCATAAGTGGGTATGTATAAATGTATTTGTATATTTAGTATAAAAAATTGAAATTTGATATAAAAGGTAACTTACTATTGCTTGGCACCTTTGTTGCTCAGATAAAAAGTGAGAGCTCTCAAAATTAAATCTGGGGCTAAGATAAAGTGCTGCTAAAAACGCGTTATTATTAAGAAGCACCTTTTTTCTGTTTTGCATGGAACTGTACAACAATGAGGAAAATGGTGTTGCAGAAAATATCTCCTCCAACTCAATTTAACGATTTAACGATTTTCCGAAGCTGCTTAACAGCATCTCTACACTCGCTTATTTCCTGTGAAAGTTCCTTTAAAACGTCATGTGCTGAGAGTTGAATGGTATGAGCGCACATCTTACAACAGATAAAATCATAGCGAGAGTTTCATCATTAACTTCTGCGCCGCTAATTTCTCCATCACTTCTCTCCTCATTGATATCTTCGTCGTGCATTTCTTGGAGTATTTGGCTTACTTTTAGCATATTTGCACCATTGTCAGTTGTGCTAGAATATATTTGCCCAATGTCGATTTGATACATATTCAAACAAGATAATATTTCTTCCTTCAGGTAAACAGCCTTATGTCTTTTTTTAACTGTATCATTCCTAAAATTATGTTTCAAGATTGCATTTTAAAATGTTGGTGACAGAGAAAAATAATTTTTTTAACCAATTGTGTTGATATATATCTCAAAATCTTTAATATATTGTATGTTTATTCCCCGTATACTTTTGTCCATTCTGCTAGCAATATCGAATTTTAGACAAAGCATTTTATTCTTCACACGCTTCGTTATTATTTTCTGAACTTCTACATAGGAATATCAACAATATTCCTTGAATTTAGGTTTGTTTCAAATTTCTTCTCGTACGGCGAGATTAAAACTTTGAAAAATTCGCTATCATCGAAAATCCGAAAATGTAAATTTTTAACTGTTACTAGGCCCACACAACATTTTAAAAATATGCTCTTGTTAATATTAATTTTTACGACCTCTTCAATTTTCGGTTTTTTTGTTGGTGCTCCTTCATCATCACTTTCATTTGCATTTTGCGTAATGTCTTTTTTGTGGACGAGTTTATAATGCCTTTTAATGTTGAAGGAATTGGTTCCACTTAATTGTTTCTCACATTCTAAGCAAACAATTTTATTAGCGCTTTTCAAAACTTTATAAAAATTATTTTCACAATCCATTTTTTTTAATTCGTATAAACAACAATGTATGCTCTTCACTCTGCTTCTAAAGCAACTGTTTTAAAAACGTATTTCCTTCACTATTTGCACAGCTTTAGGAATTTGCATAAATTTTTGACTAATACACAGACATAATATGATGCAACAACAAAATTATGTATTACAAATGTTTTTACTGATCATTTTGCAATTTCCTTCAAATAAAGAATGGTAACAACAAAACTCATGTATATTTTTGTGTTTGTATGTAAAAATTGTCATGTTTTTTTAGACAAAATACAAAATAGTCTACCTGTTTTGAATGTTCTAGTAAAAAAACCATAAAACCACAAAATTCCGTTACATTTTGACACAGTTATTGCATGGGTTTTTTTTATAAGAATAGTTGGAAATTTCCATAACCCTTTGACCAATGCACAGACATAATCTGATGCAACAACAAAATTATGTATTCCAAAATTTTTACTGATCATAAAAAATTATTTGAAGGTTGTTTTTTTGTAATTTCCTTCAAACAAAGAATGGCAACAACAAAATTCATGTATATTTTTGTTTTTGTATGTTAAAATTGCGTCCATCAATTTTCCTACATCCGGGCAATATGCAGAAGTTTTTTCATCATTCACAAGGAATAAACTTTGGAGTGTTGCCTGACGACTTCGATAAGCTGTGACTTTCACACCGGGTGCCAACAAATAGTTTGATTTCAAAATGGAAGCCAGCTCTTCCGATTTATGCTGTGCTAATTCCAACTTGGCAACAATTGAATCAAGCTTATTTTGATTTATTAAAATTGGCTCATTGGATACTGATGGCTCATATGGGGGATCATCACGTGCATGATATGTCGGAGCAGTCGTAGAAGAGAAAATATCTGGGCTAGAAGCTTTTGGCACAGGAATGTGGTCCGCATGAGGCAATGGTGTTGCGGCACTTGCAACACCAACGTAATTATACGATTTTCTTATCCTTTTTGCGGCTCCTTTATTCGCACATGCATAGCAATTCAATGGATTGTGACCTTCGCCAGGATTAGTCCAAGTCATTGGGATACCGAATGGCATACTTTCACGTCTTCTATTTTTCCAATCCATTAGACGGTTGTAGCAGCTTTTACACACTATATTTGGTACCCAATTTTCGTTCACTATAACATTTTGGTTGAAGGACATCTCGTATGTTTGAACAAAATCAGTACTGAAATTTCCCCTTTTTTTATGTGTTGAGACATATTGACCACAACAGTAGCAAAAGCTATTTATATCTGGCTTGCACAGTTCCATATTCTGTTCTCTTTTGTTCACTTTTAAAAAACTGGAGAAAAATCACTTACTGTTCGCGTTCGTCGGCACTTGTTGAATGACAAAAATCACAGAACCAGTGTGAGAAAGAGAAGAAGTATAATGACAATGCATGTTTTATGTGAACATTACAGAACCAGTGTTGCCACATCAATATTTCTCTTTTAGTACAGTAGAAAAATATGAGAGAGTTCGGCTTGTGAGTGTCAATGTTTTCTCCAAATAATGTTGTGCATATCTGGAGCAAATTTGTGAAATTCATACATTTACCTAATTGTGAACAAATGAGAAACGCAAACGCGTGCATCGATTTTCATGATCTATGCCTTTTTTTGCTCATGAGTTATGTGACTTTACGCGAAAGTAATTAGTTTTGGCACTTTTTTCCATTTTGGATTTTTTATGAATTTAAAAAAAAAAATATTTAAATTTTTAGGCAAAAAATACTTTTTTCCCTTCATACATTCATTTTTAACTTCGAAAGTGTTGCACATATAGGAAAACGGTATAGAAACAGATTAGAGAAATTGTAATTCTTAATTTTTCTAAATTTGTTTCATCAAAATCGGACAAGTGGTTCTCGAGTTATGTTAAACTACGTTTTTGCCAAAATTTTACAACTAAGCGAAAAAACATCAAGATAAGGAAAAAATTTAAAATGTCATAAAAAAAAACTGACACATACGAACGCCAAACCCTTTGAGGGTTTTACTATACTGACCTAGTACCATCACCCTGACTTGGAATTTCTCACCCCCCAGACAATAATCCCAAAAATGTTCCATAGTGTTATCAGCCGACGATATGTATAAAATAAATTGTTTTGTTGTTTTAATTTTTAAAAATTTATGTTACGTATATGTATAAAACCTTTTGAATATTTAAAAAGTGTTGTTTATTAAAAAAAGTAGCATCTTAAAGAAACACATTGATCCCGAAATCCCGGGATCCACAAAATCTCGGAATTTTGGGATCGGGATTTCAAAATCCCGAATCCCGGGATTTTTAAAAATGAGTCCTAATTGGCATCCCTAGTACATACATTCGTACATACATACGTACATACATACGTACCAGAGATCAGCAATGAGTAGTGAAAAAGTGAGTAGAGCCGAATCATGACTCATAATTTCTTGTACTTATACGCACTCATACTTATTGTAATTCGATCGAAACTCAAATTCACTCAGAAGTTTGATTTTACTCATAGTACTCATACTTAGAACATTTATGTAGTGGTTGATTTAGATTCAACAGAACTCAATGTGCATAAATATCAATAATAATAAAAAAATGTAATTTCCCCAAAATGTTTCTGTATAAACTTACAATTTTATGCTTTTTTATATTTTTATACATTTTATACTAGTTAGAAACTGTTAAATGACTAAACTTGTAAATATACTTGGATGAGTTAAATGAGCTGAATCAATGTGAGTATTATAAGTATTTTCCTGAAAGTACAAATCAAATTGAGGTCATTTTTAAATGTGTGAGTATGAGTGAATCAGAGTAGTTGAGTTTAAATGAGTTCTACTCACTTATACTTAAAATTTCATGAGTCCGTATGAGTAGCGAAAAAGCGATTCATTGCTGATCTCTGATACGTACATACATACATACATACATACATACATGCATACATACAGAGTTCTCATTTTCGCACACATTGCGCACTCTTGCGCATGAGCCAAAAAGACACTCACATAAAAACTAGCGCATGCACATGCGTTAGAACGATATTTTATATTTGTCTCTTACGCACTCATGTGTATGTGCATTTTGTTGTTGCACATTTCGTGAGTGGGGCATGGAATGAGCAACGCATCAATGCCCATGTGCATGCACACAGGCATACAATTTATTGATGTTATTATCAGCGTTGCCAAATTAAATTTTTGATGTGACAAAAATTCCTAAACGATGTTATAAAATTTAAATACTTGTTAGGATTTTTTTTTTATATTCTTAAAAACAGTGCTGCCATAACTTTTTGATGAAAATATGCCAAAACTTCAAAAAAAAATTTGTAAAATCGTTAAATAAAGAAAATATGCTTAAAATCTGCTAAGATTAAAACATAAAACTTTAAATATTTTAAATTTGATAAAAATATGCTAAATTTTTACAAAAAATATGCTTAAAATCTTCTGAATTTTTATAAAAAAATTTTGCTAAGCAGCTGCTAAATAACAAATAATTTTTATATAAATTTTTTGCATAAAAAGTTTTATTTAAAAAATATATAAGATAAACTATGCGACAAATATATGAAATTTTTTAAAAATATGTTCAGTAAGTCGTTAAAAAAAATGATTTCCTAAAAAGCAAAAATATGCTAGAAAATCTGCTTTTGGGCAAGGAAATATGCCAAAAAGCAGTTAGAATATTTTCTAAAAAAAATATGCAAATTTCCAACTCAATGTGCTAAATATGCTAAAATAGGAACACTTCTCAAAAAGGAAAAATAAATAAATAGAGGGAAGTGCGTTTGTGTTGTGGCAAACTGAACGTTTGCTTAGGTTTGACTTCATATTATAATAGCATGCGCTCTTGTTGTTGTACCCATAGCTATATCTATATCTATCTATTTTATTAACATCACTATTATTATGATTTGTTTATTCTTTTTTTTTTTTTATATTTTTGAACAATTATTTGTTGTTTTAAACAAAAAAACAACTAGTTGCAATTATTTAAAAAATAATTAATGTGAATATCTGCATTTGCCCCTGAACAGATTCTTTTCAATCATTAAATTTTTTTTAAATAATTAGCCATATAACATAAAATTGGTTGCCTAAAATAAAAAAAAAATTAGTATAATGTATTAAACATGTCCATATTAATAAATAAAACATTTTTTTCATTATTTTTCAACATATATATTTCACAAAAATAATATCATTAAATGTAAACACTTATCAAAATGTCATTTTATTTTTGGTTTAAAGAAGGGCAAATCCAACAATAAATTTTCTTACTTTATGAATTGTTTATTAAAGGTTTAATAGACTATTTTTCGTTTATGAATACAACTTTAACGATTTTTGCTGATAGACGGATAATTAATCATAAATAAGTTTTTATGAATACGGCTGATAATATACAAACTATAGGTTACCAGCAAAAAAATATATGTACATGTACATACATACATACTATGAGCGAATAAATGTATGTAATTACTGATAGTTGATTACAAGTGTATATTTTGTTTGTACAGAAAATTATTGTTAATGCAGTATAAAATCGAAAAGAAATAACTGTACTGTGATATTGTTCTTTATTTTACCTATTTTGGAAAATTCTTCGTTGAATTAAAAAAAAATTTATTTCGTTTTTTTTTTTTTTAATAATTTTATTTATCGTTTGTGTTACTAGTGATATTTTTTGCAGCATCGAAAAAAATATTTTCATCGCTTAACTCTCTAAACTTCAATTTTGTTATACGTAAATTGCTTAATGTTTTCTGACTTAGCTTTGATCTTAATTTAGTTAAAACCACAGGTAATGCACTGAAAGCTCTCTCCACATATACTTGAGTGGCAGGTACTGCTAATGCGACCTCTGCAATACTTTTAATATCGCTATCGCCACTGGTTTTCCAATAATTGAGGACATCAGTATCGAACGGAAGTTGTTGGTTGTTTTCAAGAAGCTTTAGTTTTTCTTTGAAAGAGCGATGTGATCGTTCACTTGGAGGTGTATTTGTCATTTCTGCTATCGCGCGTTGCTCTAGTTTTGCAAAAGCAGATGTTGTTGGAAGCTCACTTTGTGTTACCGAGCGGAAACTCGCAGAATTTCTTCCGTTCAGATTTTCCTGCTGAATCAGAACATCAGAACATCAAAAAATTTCTTTAGGTGTTCCTTAAAAAATATTCAAAGAAAATCATAAGTGGGTATGTATAAATGTATTTGTATATTTAGTATAAAAAATTGAAATTTGATATAAAAGGTAACTTACTATTGCTTGGCACCTTTGTTGCTCAGATAAAAAGTGAGAGCTCTCAAAATTAAATCTGGGGCTAAGATAAAGTGCTGCTAAAAACGCGTTATTATTAAGAAGCACCTTTTTTCTGTTTTGCATGGAACTGTACAACAATGAGGAAAATGGTGTTGCAGAAAATATCTCCTCCAACTCAATTTCGCAACAAAGCCAATCCCTATAAAAGTCACCAATGACATATTGTTCTTTTTGAGGCTGCTTAGTACACAAGGCCAAAGGTTTGAATGCAGAAACAAAATGATTTATAAACTCCCAATTTATGTCAGGTATAGTGTCATTTTCAGTGTTGAGTGGTTCTATGTAGTCTCTAGCATGTAATAAACTAAAAAACATTTCATATGTTGAATTACACCGTGTGGCATTGTCTAAAGTTGGCATTTGCATTTGTATGTCTCCTGATTTAACGATTTTCCGAAGCTGCTTAACAGCATCTCTACACTCGCTTATTTCCTGTGAAAGTTCCTTTAAAACGTCATGTGCTGAGAGTTGAATGGTATGAGCGCACATCTTACAACAGATAAAATCATAGCGAGAGTTTTATGAATGCTTTCATCATTAACTTCTGCGCCGCTAATTTCTCCATCACTTCTCTCCTCATTGATATCTTCGTCGTGCATTTCTTGGAGTATTTGGCTTACTTTTAGCATATTTGCACCATTGTCAGTTTTGCTAGAATATATTTGCCCAATGTCGATTTGATACATATTCAAACAAGATAATATTTCTTCCTTCAGGTAAACAGCCTTATGTCTTTTTTTAACTGTATCATTCCTAAAATTATGTTTCAAGATTGCATTTTAAAATGTTGGTGACAGAGAAAAATAATTTTTTTAACCAATTGTGTTGATATATATCTCAAAATCTTTAATATATTGTATGTTAATTCCCCGGATACTTTTGTCCATTCTGCTAGCAATATCGAATTTTAGACAAAGCATTTTATTCTTCACACGCTTCGTTATTATTTGCTGAACTTCTACATAGGAAACTTCAAGAATATCAACAATATTCCTTGAATTTAGGTTTGTTTCAAATTTCTTCTCGTACGGCGAGATTAAAACTTTGAAAAATTCGCTATCATCGAAAATCCGAAAATGTAAATTTTTAACTGTTACTAGGCCCACACAACATTTTAAAAATATGCTCTTGTTAATATTAATTTTTACGACCTCTTCAATTTTCGGTTTTTTGTTGGTGCTCCTTCATCATCACTTTCATTTGCATTTTGCGTAATGTCTTTTTTGTGGACGAGTTTATAATGCCTTTTAATGTTGAAGGAATTGGTTCCACTTAATTGTTTCTCACATTCTAAGCAAACAATTTTATTAGCGCTTTTCAAAACTTTATAAAAATTATTTTCACAATCCATTTTTTTAAATGCGTATAAACAACAATGTATGCTCTTCACTCTGCTTCTAAAGCAACTGTTTTAAAAACGTATTTCCTTCACTATTTGCACAGCTTTAGGAATTTGCATAAATTTTTGACTAATACACAGACATAATCTGATGCAACAACAAAATTATGTATTACAAATGTTTTTACTGATCATTTTGCAATTTCCTTCAAATAAAGAATGGTAACAACAAAACTCATGTATATTTTTGTTTTTGTATGTAAAAATTGTCATGTTTTTTTAGACAAAATACAAAATAGTCTACCTGTTTTGAATGTTCTAGTAAAAAAACCATAAAACCACAAAATTCCGTTACATTTTGACACAGTTATTGCATGGGTTTTTTTTATAAGAATAGTTGGAAATTTCCATAACCCTTTGACCAATGCACAGACATAATCTGATGCAACAACAAAATTATGTATTCCAAAATTTTTACTGATCATAAAAAATTATTTGAAGGTTGTTTTTTTGTAATTTCCTTCAAACAAAGAATGGCAACAACAAAATTCATGTATATTTTTGTTTTTGTATGTTAAAATTGCGTCCATCAATTTTCCTACATCCGGGCAATATGCAGAAGTTTTTTCATCATTCACAAGGAATAAACTTTGGAGTGTTGCCTGACGACTTCGATAAGCTGTGACTTTCACACCGGGTGCCAACAAATAGTTTGATTTCAAAATGGAAGCCAGCTCTTCCGATTTATGCTGTGCTAATTCCAACTTGGCAACAATTGAATCAAGCTTATTTTGATTTATTAAAATTGGCTCATTGGATACTGATGGCTCATATGGGGGATCATCACGTGCATGATATGTCGGAGCAGTCGTAGAAGAGAAAATATCTGGGCTTGAAGCTTTTGGCACAGGAATGTGGTCCGCATGAGGCAATGGTGTTGCGGCACTTGCAACACCAACGTAATTATACGATTTTCTTATCCTTTTTGCGGCTCCTTTATTCGCACATGCATAGCAATTCAATGGATTGTGACCTTCGCCAGGATTAGTCCAAGTCATTGGGATACCGAATGGCATACTTTCACGTCTTCTATTTTTCCAATCCATTAGACGGTTGTAGCAGCTTTTACACACTATATTTGGTACCCAATTTTCGTTCACTATAACATTTTGGTTGAAGGACATCTCGTATGTTTGAACAAAATCAGTACTGAAATTTCCCCTTTTTTTATGTGTTGAGACATATTGACCACAGCAGTAGCAAAAGCTATTTATATCTGGCTTGCACAGTTCCATATTCTGTTCTCTTTTGTTCACTTTTAAAAAACTGGAGAAAAATCACTTTTACTGTTCGCGTTCGTCGGCACTTGTTGAATGACAAAAATCACAGAACCAGTGTGAGAAAGAGAAGAAGTATAATGACAATGCATGTTTTATGTGAACATTACAGAACCAGTGTTGCCACATCAATATTTCTCTTTTAGTACAGTAGAAAAATATGAGAGAGTTCGGCTTGTGAGTGTCAATGTTTTCTCCAAATAATGTTGTGCATATCTGGAGCAAATTTGTGAAATTCATACATTTACCTAATTGTGAACAAATGAGAAACGCGTGCATCGATTTTCATGATCTATGCCTTTTTTTGCTCATGAGTTATGTGACTTTACGCGAAAGTAATTAGTTTTGGCACTTTTTTCCATTTTGGATTTTTTATGAATTTAAAAAAAAAAATATTTAAATTTTTAGGCAAAAAATAAAATTTTTCCCTTCATACATTCATTTTTAACTTCGAAAGTGTTGCACATATAGGAAAACGGTATAGAAACAGATTAGAGAAATTGTAATTCTTAATTTTTCTAAATTTGTTTCATCAAAATCGGACAAGTGGTTCTCGAGTTATGTTAAACTACGTTTTTGCCAAAATTTTACAACTAAGCGAAAAAACATCAAGATAAGGAAAAAATTTAAAATGTCATAAAAAAAAACTGACACATACGAACGCCAAACCCTTTGAGGGTTTTACTATACTGACCTAGTACCATCACCCTGACTTGGAATTTCTCACCCCCCAGACAATAATCCCAAAAATGTTCCATAGTGACGATATGTATAAAATAAATTGTTTTGTTGTTTTAATTTTTAAAAATTTATGTTACGTATATGTATAAAACCTTTTGAATATTTAAAAAGTGTTGTTTATTAAAAAAAGTAGCATCTTAAAGAAACACATTGATCCCGAAATCCCGGGATCCACAAAATCTCGGAATTTTGGGATCGGGATTTCAAAATCCCGAATCCCGGGATTTTTAAAAATGAGTCCTAATTGGCCTCCCTAGTACATACATTCGTACATACATACGTACATACATACGTACCAGAGATCAGCAATGAGTAGTGAAAAAGTGAGTAGAGCCGAATCATGACTCATAATTTCTTGTACTTATACGCACTCATACTTATTGTAATTCGATCGAAACTCAAATTCACTCAGAAGTTTGATTTTACTCATAGTACTCATACTTAGAACATTTATGTAGTGGTTGATTTAGATTCAACAGAACTCAATGTGCATAAATATCAATAATAATAAAAAAATGTAATTTCCCCAAAATGTTTCTGTATAAACTTACAATTTTATGCTTTTTTATATTTTTATACATTTTATACTAGTTAGAAACTGTTAAATGACTAAACTTGTAAATATACTTGGATGAGTTAAATGAGCTGAATCAATGTGAGTATTATAAGTATTTTCCTGAAAGTACAAATCAAATTGAGGTCATTTTTAAATGTGTGAGTATGAGTGAATCAGAGTAGTTGAGTTTAAATGAGTTCTACTCACTTATACTTAAAATTTCATGAGTCAGTATGAGTAGCGAAAAAGCGATTCATTGCTGATCTCTGATACGTACATACATACATACATACATACATACATGCATACATACAGAGTTCTCATTTTCGCACACATTGCGCACTCTTGCGCATGAGCCAAAAAGACACTCACATAAAAACTAGCGCATGCACATGCGTTAGAACGATATTTTATATTTGTCTCTTACGCACTCATGTGTATGTGCATTTTGTTGTTGCACATTTCGTGAGTGGCGCATGGAATGAGCAACGCATCAATGCCCATGTGCATGCACACAGGCATACAATTTATTGATGTTATTATCAGCGTTGCCAAATTAAATTTTTGATGTGACAAAAATTCCTAAACGATGTTATAAAATTTAAATACTTGTTAGGATTTTTTTTTTATATTCTTAAAAACAGTGCTGCCATAACTTTTTGATGAAAATATGCCAAAACTTCAAAAAAAAATTTGTAAAATCGTTAAATAAAGAAAATATGCTTAAAATCTGCTAAGATTAAAACATAAAACTTTAAATATTTTAAATTTGATAAAAATATGCTAAATTTTTACAAAAAATATGCTTAAAATCTTCTGAATTTTTATAAAAAAATTTTGCTAAGCAGCTGCTAAATAACAAATAATTTTTATATAAATTTTTTGCATAAAAAGTTTTATTTAAAAAATATATAAGATAAACTATGCGACAAATATATGAAATTTTTTAAAAATATGTTCAGTAAGTCGTTAAAAAAAAATGATTTCCTAAAAAGCAAAAATATGCTAGAAAATCTGCTTTTGGGCAAGGAAATATGCCAAAAAGCAGTTAGAATATTTTCTAAAAAAAATATGCAAATTTCCAACTCAATGTGCTAAATATGCTAAAATAGGAACACTTCTCAAAAAGGAAAAATAAATAAATAGAGGGAAGTGCGTTTGTGTTGTGGCAAACTGAACGTTTGCTTAGGTTTGACTTCATATTATAATAGCATGCGCTCTTGTTGTTGTACCCATAGCTATATCTATATCTATCTATTTTATTAACATCACTATTATTATGATTTGTTTATTCTTTTTTTTTTTATATTTTTGAACAATTATTTGTTGTTTTAAACAAAAAAACAACTAGTTGCAATTATTTAAAAAATAATTAATGTGAATATCTGCATTTGCCCCTGAACAGATTCTTTTCAATCATTAAATTTTTTTTAAATAATTAGCCATATAACATAAAATTGGTTGCCTAAAATAAAAAAAAAATTAGTATAATGTATTAAACATGTCCATATTAATAAATAAAACATTTTTTTCATTATTTTTCAACATATATATTTCACAAAAATAATATCATTAAATGTAAACACTTATCAAAATGTCATTTTATTTTTGGTTTAAAGAAGGGCAAATCCAACAATAAATTTTCTTACTTTATGAATTGTTTATTAAAGGTTTAATAGACTATTTTTCGTTTATGAATACAACTTTAACGATTTTTGCTGATAAACGGATAATTAATCATAAATAAGTTTTTATGAATACGGCTGATAATATACAAACTATAGGTTACCAGCAAAAAAATATATGTACATGTACATACATACATACTATGAGCGAATAAATGTATGTAATTACTGATAGTTGATTACAAGTGTATATTTTGTTTGTACAGAAAATTATTGTTAATGCAGTATAAAATCGAAAAGAAATAACTGTACAGTGATATTGTTCTTTATTTTACCTATTTTGGAAAATTCTTCGTTGAATTAAAAAAAAATTTATTTCGTTTTTTTTTTTTTTTAAATAATTTTATTTATCGTTTGTGTTACTAGTGATATTTTTTGCAGCATCGAAAAAAATATTTTCATCGCTTAACTCTCTAAACTTCAATTTTGTTATACGTAAATTGCTTAATGTTTTCTGACTTAGCTTTGATCTTAATTTAGTTAAAACCACAGGTAATGCACTGAAAGCTCTCTCCACATATACTTGAGTGGCAGGTACTGCTAATGCGACCTCTGCAATACTTTTAATATCGCTATCGCCACTGGTTTTCCAATAATTGAGGACATCAGTATCGAACGGAAGTTGTTGGTTGTTTTCAAGAAGCTTTAGTTTTTCTTTGAAAGAGCGATGTGATCGTTCACTTGGAGGTGTATTTGTCATTTCTGCTATCGCGCGTTGCTCTAGTTTTGCAAAAGCAGATGTTGTTGGAAGCTCACTTTGTGTTACCGAGCGGAAACTCGCAGAATTTCTTCCGTTCAGATTTTCCTGCTGAATCAGAACATCAGAACATCAAAAAATTTCTTTAGGTGTTCCTTAAAAAATATTCAAAGAAAATCATAAGTGGGTATGTATAAATGTATTTGTATATTTAGTATAAAAAATTGAAATTTGATATAAAAGGTAACTTACTATTGCTTGGCACCTTTGTTGCTCAGATAAAAAGTGAGAGCTCTCAAAATTAAATCTGGGGCTAAGATAAAGTGCTGCTAAAAACGCGTTATTATTAAGAAGCACCTTTTTTCTGTTTTGCATGGAACTGTACAACAATGAGGAAAATGGTGTTGCAGAAAATATCTCCTCCAACTCAATTTCGCAACAAAGCCAATCCCTATAAAAGTCACCAATGACATATTGTTCTTTTTGAGGCTGCTTAGTACACAAGGCCAAAGGTTTGAATGCAGAAACAAAATGATTTATAAACTCCCAATTTATGTCAGGTATAGTGTCATTTTCAGTGTTGAGTGGTTCTATGTAGTCTCTAGCATGTAATAAACTAAAAAACATTTCATATGTTGAATTACACCGTGTGGCATTGTCTAAAGTTGGCATTTGCATTTGTATGTCTCCTGATTTAACGATTTTCCGAAGCTGCTTAACAGCATCTCTACACTCGCTTATTTCCTGTGAAAGTTCCTTTAAAACGTCATGTGCTGAGAGTTGAATGGTATGAGCGCACATCTTACAACAGATAAAATCATAGCGAGAGTTTTATGAATGCTTTCATCATTAACTTCTGCGCCGCTAATTTCTCCATCACTTCTCTCCTCATTGATATCTTCGTCGTGCATTTCTTGGAGTATTTGGCTTACTTTTAGCATATTTGCACCATTGTCAGTTGTGCTAGAATATATTTGCCCAATGTCGATTTGATACATATTCAAACAAGATAATATTTCTTCCTTCAGGTAAACAGCCTTATGTCTTTTTTTAACTGTATCATTCCTAAAATTATGTTTCAAGATTGCATTTTAAAATGTTGGTGACAGAGAAAAATAATTTTTTTAACCAATTGTGTTGATATATACTCAAAATCTTTAATATATTGTATGTTAATTCCCCGGATACTTTTGTCCATTCTGCTAGCAATATCGAATTTTAGACAAAGCATTTTATTCTTCACACGCTTCGTTATTATTTGCTGAACTTCTACATAGGAAACTTCAAGAATATCAACAATATTCCTTGAATTTAGGTTTGTTTCAAATTTCTTCTCGTACGGCGAGATTAAAACTTTGAAAAATTCGCTATCATCGAAAATCCGAAAATGTAAATTTTTAACTGTTACTAGGCCCACACAACATTTTAAAAATATGCTCTTGTTAATATTAATTTTTACGACCTCTTCAATTTTCGGTTTTTTTGTTGGTGCTCCTTCATTATCACTTTCATTTGCATTTTGCGTAATGTCTTTTTTGTGGACGAGTTTATAATGCCTTTTAATGTTGAAGGAATTGGTTCCACTTAATTGTTTCTCACATTCTAAGCAAACAATTTTATTAGCGCTTTTCAAAACTTTATAAAAATTATTTTCACAATCCATTTTTTTAAATGCGTATAAACAACAATGTATGCTCTTCACTCTGCTTCTAAAGCAACTGTTTTAAAAACGTATTTCCTTCACTATTTGCACAGCTTTAGGAATTTGCATACATTTTTGACTAATACACAGACATAATATGATGCAACAACAAAATTATGTATTACAAATGTTTTTACTGATCATTTTGCAATTTCCTTCAAATAAAGAATGGTAACAACAAAACTCATGTATATTTTTGTTTTTGTATGTAAAAATTGTCATGTTTTTTTAGACAAAATACAAAATAGTCTACCTGTTTTGAATGTTCTAGTAAAAAAACCATAAAACCACAAAATTCCGTTACATTTTGACACAGTTATTGCATGGGTTTTTTTTATAAGAATAGTTGGAAATTTCCATAACCCTTTGACCAATGCACAGACATAATCTGATGCAACAACAAAATTATGTATTCCAAAATTTTTACTGATCATAAAAAATTATTTGAAGGTTGTTTTTTTGTAATTTCCTTCAAACAAAGAATGGCAACAACAAAATTCATGTATATTTTTGTTTTTGTATGTTAAAATTGCGTCCATCAATTTTCCTACATCCGGGCAATATGCAGAAGTTTTTTCATCATTCACAAGGAATAAACTTTGGAGTGTTGCCTGACGACTTCGATAAGCTGTGACTTTCACACCGGGTGCCAACAAATAGTTTGATTTCAAAATGGAAGCCAGCTCTTCCGATTTATGCTGTGCTAATTCCAACTTGGCAACAATTGAATCAAGCTTATTTTGATTTATTAAAATTGGCTCATTGGATACTGATGGCTCATATGGGGGATCATCACGTGCATGATATGTCGGAGCAGTCGTAGAAGAGAAAATATCTGGGCTAGAAGCTTTTGGCACAGGAATGTGGTCCGCATGAGGCAATGGTGTTGCGGCACTTGCAACACCAACGTAATTATACGATTTTCTTATCCTTTTTGCGGCTCCTTTATTCGCACATGCATAGCAATTCAATGGATTGTGACCTTCGCCAGGATTAGTCCAAGTCATTGGGATACCGAATGGCATACTTTCACGTCTTCTATTTTTCCAATCCATTAGACGGTTGTAGCAGCTTTTACACACTATATTTGGTACCCAATTTTCGTTCACTATAACATTTTGGTTGAAGGACATCTCGTATGTTTGAACAAAATCAGTACTGAAATTTCCCCTTTTTTTATGTGTTGAGACATATTGACCACAGCAGTAGCAAAAGCTATTTATATCTGGCTTGCACAGTTCCATATTCTGTTCTCTTTTGTTCACTTTTAAAAAACTGGAGAAAAATCACTTTTACTGTTCGCGTTCGTCGGCACTTGTTGAATGACAAAAATCACAGAACCAGTGTGAGAAAGAGAAGAAGTATAATGACAATGCATGTTTTATGTGAACATTACAGAACCAGTGTTGCCACATCAATATTTCTCTTTTAGTACAGTAGAAAAATATGAGAGAGTTCGGCTTGTGAGTGTCAATGTTTTCTCCAAATAATGTTGTGCATATCTGGAGCAAATTTGTGAAATTCATACATTTACCTAATTGTGAACAAATGAGAAACGCGTGCATCGATTTTCATGATCTATGCCTTTTTTTGCTCATGAGTTATGTGACTTTACGCGAAAGTAATTAGTTTTGGCACTTTTTTCCATTTTGGATTTTTTATGAATTTAAAAAAAAAAAATATTTAAATTTTTAGGCAAAAAATAAAAGTTTTCCCTTCATACATTCATTTTTAACTTCGAAAGTGTTGCACATATAGGAAAACGGTATAGAAACAGATTAGAGAAATTGTAATTAATTTTTCTAAATTTGTTTCATCAAAATCGGACAAGTGGTTCTCGAGTTATGTTAAACTACGTTTTTGCCAAAATTTTACAACTAAGCGAAAAAACATCAAGATAAGGAAAAAATTTAAAATGTCATAAAAAAAAACTGACACATACGAACGCCAAACCCTTTGAGGGGTTTACTATACTGACCTAGTACCATCACCCTGACTTGGAATTTCTCACCCCCCAGACAATAATCCCAAAAATGTTCCATAGTGTTATCAGCCGACGATATGTATAAAATAAATTGTTTTGTTGTTTTAATTTTTAAAAATTTATGTTACGTATATGTATAAAACCTTTTGAATATTTAAAAAGTGTTGTTTATTAAAAAAAGTAGCATCTTAAAGAAACACATTGATCCCGAAATCCCGGGATCCACAAAATCTCGGAATTTTGGGATCGGGATTTCAAAATCCCGAATCCCGGGATTTTTAAAAATGAGTCCTAATTGGCATCCCTAGTACATACATTCGTACATACATACGTACATACATACGTACCAGAGATCAGCAATGAGTAGTGAAAAAGTGAGTAGAGCCGAATCATGACTCATAATTTCTTGTACTTATACGCACTCATACTTATTGTAATTCGATCGAAACTCAAATTCACTCAGAAGTTTGATTTTACTCATAGTACTCATACTTAGAACATTTATGTAGTGGTTGATTTAGATTCAACAGAACTCAATGTGCATAAATATCAATAATAATAAAAAAATGTAATTTCCCCAAAATGTTTCTGTATAAACTTACAATTTTATGCTTTTTTATATTTTTATACATTTTATACTAGTTAGAAACTGTTAAATGACTAAACTTGTAAATATACTTGGATGAGTTAAATGAGCTGAATCAATGTGAGTATTATAAGTATTTTCCTGAAAGTACAAATCAAATTGAGGTCATTTTTAAATGTGTGAGTATGAGTGAATCAGAGTAGTTGAGTTTAAATGAGTTCTACTCACTTATACTTAAAATTTCATGAGTCCGTATGAGTAGCGAAAAAGCGATTCATTGCTGATCTCTGATACGTACATACATACATACATACATACATACATGCATACATACAGAGTTCTCATTTTCGCACACATTGCGCACTCTTGCGCATGAGCCAAAAAGACACTCACATAAAAACTAGCGCATGCACATGCGTTAGAACGATATTTTATATTTGTCTCTTACGCACTCATGTGTATGTGCATTTTGTTGTTGCACATTTCGTGAGTGGGGCATGGAATGAGCAACGCATCAATGCCCATGTGCATGCACACAGGCATACAATTTATTGATGTTATTATCAGCGTTGCCAAATTAAATTTTTGATGTGACAAAAATTCCTAAACGATGTTATAAAATTTAAATACTTGTTAGGATTTTTTTTTTATATTCTTAAAAACAGTGCTGCCATAACTTTTTGATGAAAATATGCCAAAACTTCAAAAAAAAATTTGTAAAATCGTTAAATAAAGAAAATATGCTTAAAATCTGCTAAGATTAAAACATAAAACTTTAAATATTTTAAATTTGATAAAAATATGCTAAATTTTTACAAAAAATATGCTTAAAATCTTCTGAATTTTTATAAAAAAATTTTGCTAAGCAGCTGCTAAATAACAAATAATTTTTATATAAATTTTTTGCATAAAAAGTTTTATTTAAAAAATATATAAGATAAACTATGCGACAAATATATGAAATTTTTTAAAAATATGTTCAGTAAGTCGTTAAAAAAAAATGATTTCCTAAAAAGCAAAAATATGCTAGAAAATCTGCTTTTGGGCAAGGAAATATGCCAAAAAGCAGTTAGAATATTTTCTAAAAAAAATATGCAAATTTCCAACTCAATGTGCTAAATATGCTAAAATAGGAACACTTCTCAAAAAGGAAAAATAAATAAATAGAGGGAAGTGCGTTTGTGTTGTGGCAAACTGAACGTTTGCTTAGGTTTGACTTCATATTATAATAGCATGCGCTCTTGTTGTTGTACCCATAGCTATATCTATATCTATCTATTTTATTAACATCACTATTATTATGATTTGTTTATTCTTTTTTTTTTTATATTTTTGAACAATTATTTGTTGTTTTAAACAAAAAAACAACTAGTTGCAATTATTTAAAAAATAATTAATGTGAATATCTGCATTTGCCCCTGAACAGATTCTTTTCAATCATTAAATTTTTTTTAAATAATTAGCCATATAACATAAAATTGGTTGCCTAAAATAAAAAAAAAAATTAGTATAATGTATTAAACATGTCCATATTAATAAATAAAACATTTTTTTCATTATTTTTCAACATATATATTTCACAAAAATAATATCATTAAATGTAAACACTTATCAAAATGTCATTTTATTTTTGGTTTAAAGAAGGGCAAATCCAACAATAAATTTTCTTACTTTATGAATTGTTTATTAAAGGTTTAATAGACTATTTTTCGTTTATGAATACAACTTTAACGATTTTTGCTGATAAACGGATAATTAATCATAAATAAGTTTTTATGAATACGGCTGATAATATACAAACTATAGGTTACCAGCAAAAAAATATATGTACATGTACATACATACATACTATGAGCGAATAAATGTATGTAATTACTGATAGTTGATTACAAGTGTATATTTTGTTTGTACAGAAAATTATTGTTAATGCAGTATAAAATCGAAAAGAAATAACTGTACTGTGATATTGTTCTTTATTTTACCTATTTTGGAAAATTCTTCGTTGAATTAAAAAAAAATTTATTTCGTTTTTTTTTTTTAATAATTTTATTTATCGTTTGTGTTACTAGTGATATTTTTTGCAGCATCGAAAAAAATATTTTCATCGCTTAACTCTTTAAACTTCAATTTTGTTATACGTAAATTGCTTAATGTTTTCTGACTTAGCTTTGATCTTAATTTAGTTAAAACCACAGGTAATGCACTGAAAGCTCTCTCCACATATACTTGAGTGGCAGGTACTGCTAATGCGACCTCTGCAATACTTTTAATATCGCTATCGCCACTGGTTTTCCAATAATTGAGGACATCAGTATCGAACGGAAGTTGTTGGTTGTTTTCAAGAAGCTTTAGTTTTTCTTTGAAAGAGCGATGTGATCGTTCACTTGGAGGTGTATTTGTCATTTCTGCTATCGCGCGTTGCTCTAGTTTTGCAAAAGCAGATGTTGTTGGAAGCTCACTTTGTTTTACCGAGCTGAAACTCGCAGAATTTCTTCCGTTCAGATTTTCCTGCTGAATCAGAACATCAGAACATCAAAAAATTTCTTTAGGTGTTCCTTAAAAAATATTCAAAGAAAATCATAAGTGGGTATGTATAAATGTATTTGTATATTTAGTATAAAAAATTGAAATTTGATATAAAAGGTAACTTACTATTGCTTGGCACCTTTGTTGCTCAGATAAAAAGTGAGAGCTCTCAAAATTAAATCTGGGGCTAAGATAAAGTGCTGCTAAAAACGCGTTATTATTAAGAAGCACCTTTTTTCTATTTTGCATGGAACTGTACAACAATGAGGAAAATGGTGTTGCAGAAAATATCTCCTCCAACTCAATTTCGCAACAAAGCCAATCCCTATAAAAGTCACCAATGACATATTGTTCTTTTTGAGGCTGCTTAGTACACAAGGCCAAAGGTTTGAATGCAGAAACAAAATGATTTATAAACTCCCAATTTATGTCAGGTATAGTGTCATTTTCAGTGTTGAGTGGTTCTATGTAGTCTCTAGCATGTAATAAACTAAAAAACATTTCATATGTTGAATTCCACCGTGTGGCATTGTCTAAAGTTGGCATTTGCATTTGTATGTCTCCTGATTTAACGATTTTCCGAAGCTGCTTAACAGCATCTCTACACTCGCTTATTTCCTGTGAAAGTTCCTTTAAAACGTCATGTGCTGAGAGTTGAATGGTATGAGCGCACATCTTACAACAGATAAAATCATAGCGAGAGTTTTATGAATGCTTTCATCATTAACTTCTGCGCCGCTAATTTCTCCATCACTTCTCTCCTCATTGATATCTTCGTCGTGCATTTCTTGGAGTATTTGGCTTACTTTTAGCATATTTGCACCATTGTCAGTTTTGCTAGAATATATTTGCCCAATGTCGATTTGATACATATTCAAACAAGATAATATTTCTTCCTTCAGGTAAACAGCCTTATGTCTTTTTTTAACTGTATCATTCCTAAAATTATGTTTCAAGATTGCATTTTAAAATGTTGGTGACAGAGAAAAATAATTTTTTTAACCAATTGTGTTGATATATATCTCAAAATCTTTAATATATTGTATGTTAATTCCCCGGATACTTTTGTCCATTCTGCTAGCAATATCGAATTTTAGACAAAGCATTTTATTCTTCACACGCTTCGTTATTATTTGCTGAACTTCTACATAGGAAACTTCAAGAATATCAACAATATTCCTTGAATTTAGGTTTGTTTCAAATTTCTTCTCGTACGGCGAGATTAAAACTTTGAAAAATTCGCTATCATCGAAAATCCGAAAATGTAAATTTTTAACTGTTACTAGGCCCACACAACATTTTAAAAATATGCTCTTGTTAATATTAATTTTTACGACCTCTTCAATTTTCGGTTTTTTGTTGGTGCTCCTTCATCATCACTTTCATTTGCATTTTGCGTAATGTCTTTTTTGTGGACGAGTTTATAATGCCTTTTAATGTTGAAGGAATTGGTTCCACTTAATTGTTTCTCACATTCTAAGCAAACAATTTTATTAGCGCTTTTCAAAACTTTATAAAAATTATTTTCACAATCCATTTTTTTAAATGCGTATAAACAACAATGTATGCTCTTCACTCTGCTTCTAAAGCAACTGTTTTAAAAACGTATTTCCTTCACTATTTGCACAGCTTTAGGAATTTGCATAAATTTTTGACTAATACACAGACATAATCTGATGCAACAACAAAATTATGTATTACAAATGTTTTTACTGATCATTTTGCAATTTCCTTCAAATAAAGAATGGTAACAACAAAACTCATGTATATTTTTGTTTTTGTATGTAAAAATTGTCATGTTTTTTTAGACAAAATACAAAATAGTCTACCTGTTTTGAATGTTCTAGTAAAAAAACCATAAAACCACAAAATTCCGTTACATTTTGACACAGTTATTGCATGGGTTTTTTTTATAAGAATAGTTGGAAATTTCCATAACCCTTTGACCAATGCACAGACATAATCTGATGCAACAACAAAATTATGTATTCCAAAATTTTTACTGATCATAAAAAATTATTTGAAGGTTGTTTTTTTGTAATTTCCTTCAAACAAAGAATGGCAACAACAAAATTCATGTATATTTTTGTTTTTGTATGTTAAAATTGCGTCCATCAATTTTCCTACATCCGGGCAATATGCAGAAGTTTTTTCATCATTCACAAGGAATAAACTTTGGAGTGTTGCCTGACGACTTCGATAAGCTGTGACTTTCACACCGGGTGCCAACAAATAGTTTGATTTCAAAATGGAAGCCAGCTCTTCCGATTTATGCTGTGCTAATTCCAACTTGGCAACAATTGAATCAAGCTTATTTTGATTTATTAAAATTGGCTCATTGGATACTGATGGCTCATATGGGGGATCATCACGTGCATGATATGTCGGAGCAGTCGTAGAAGAGAAAATATCTGGGCTAGAAGCTTTTGGCACAGGAATGTGGTCCGCATGAGGCAATGGTGTTGCGGCACTTGCAACACCAACGTAATTATACGATTTTCTTATCCTTTTTGCGGCTCCTTTATTCGCACATGCATAGCAATTCAATGGATTGTGACCTTCGCCAGGATTAGTCCAAGTCATTGGGATACCGAATGGCATACTTTCACGTCTTCTATTTTTCCAATCCATTAGACGGTTGTAGCAGCTTTTACACACTATATTTGGTACCCAATTTTCGTTCACTATAACATTTTGGTTGAAGGACATCTCGTATGTTTGAACAAAATCAGTACTGAAATTTCCCCTTTTTTTATGTGTTGAGACATATTGACCACAGCAGTAGCAAAAGCTATTTATATCTGGCTTGCACAGTTCCATATTCTGTTCTCTTTTGTTCACTTTTAAAAAACTGGAGAAAAATCACTTTTACTGTTCGCGTTCGTCGGCACTTGTTGAATGACAAAAATCACAGAACCAGTGTGAGAAAGAGAAGAAGTATAATGACAATGCATGTTTTATGTGAACATTACAGAACCAGTGTTGCCACATCAATATTTCTCTTTTAGTACAGTAGAAAAATATGAGAGAGTTCGGCTTGTGAGTGTCAATGTTTTCTCCAAATAATGTTGTGCATATCTGGAGCAAATTTGTGAAATTCATACATTTACCTAATTGTGAACAAATGAGAAACGCGTGCATCGATTTTCATGATCTATGCCTTTTTTTGCTCATGAGTTATGTGACTTTACGCGAAAGTAATTAGTTTTGGCACTTTTTTCCATTTTGGATTTTTTATGAATTTAAAAAAAAAAATATTTAAATTTTTAGGCAAAAAATAAAATTTTTCCCTTCATACATTCATTTTTAACTTCGAAAGTGTTGCACATATAGGAAAACGGTATAGAAACAGATTAGAGAAATTGTAATTCTTAATTTTTCTAAATTTGTTTCATCAAAATCGGACAAGTGGTTCTCGAGTTATGTTAAACTACGTTTTTGCCAAAATTTTACAACTAAGCGAAAAAACATCAAGATAAGGAAAAAATTTAAAATGTCATAAAAAAAAACTGACACATACGAACGCCAAACCCTTTGAGGGTTTTACTATACTGACCTAGTACCATCACCCTGACTTGGAATTTCTCACCCCCCAGACAATAATCCCAAAAATGTTCCATAGTGTTATCAGCCGACGATATGTATAAAATAAATTGTTTTGTTGTTTTAATTTTTAAAAATTTATGTTACGTATATGTATAAAACCTTTTGAATATTTAAAAAGTGTTGTTTATTAAAAAAAGTAGCATCTTAAAGAAACACATTGATCCCGAAATCCCGGGATCCACAAAATCTCGGAATTTTGGGATCGGGATTTCAAAATCCCGAATCCCGGGATTTTTAAAAATGAGTCCTAATTGGCCTCCCTAGTACATACATTCGTACATACATACGTACATACATACGTACCAGAGATCAGCAATGAGTAGTGAAAAAGTGAGTAGAGCCGAATCATGACTCATAATTTCTTGTACTTATACGCACTCATACTTATTGTAATTCGATCGAAACTCAAATTCACTCAGAAGTTTGATTTTACTCATAGTACTCATACTTAGAACATTTATGTAGTGGTTGATTTAGATTCAACAGAACTCAATGTGCATAAATATCAATAATAATAAAAAAATGTAATTTCCCCAAAATGTTTCTGTATAAACTTACAATTTTATGCTTTTTTATATTTTTATACATTTTATACTAGTTAGAAACTGTTAAATGACTAAACTTGTAAATATACTTGGATGAGTTAAATGAGCTGAATCAATGTGAGTATTATAAGTATTTTCCTGAAAGTACAAATCAAATTGAGGTCATTTTTAAATGTGTGAGTATGAGTGAATCAGAGTAGTTGAGTTTAAATGAGTTCTACTCACTTATACTTAAAATTTCATGAGTCAGTATGAGTAGCGAAAAAGCGATTCATTGCTGATCTCTGATACGTACATACATACATACATACATACATACATGCATACATACAGAGTTCTCATTTTCGCACACATTGCGCACTCTTGCGCATGAGCCAAAAAGACACTCACATAAAAACTAGCGCATGCACATGCGTTAGAACGATATTTTATATTTGTCTCTTACGCACTCATGTGTATGTGCATTTTGTTGTTGCACATTTCGTGAGTGGCGCATGGAATGAGCAACGCATCAATGCCCATGTGCATGCACACAGGCATACAATTTATTGATGTTATTATCAGCGTTGCCAAATTAAATTTTTGATGTGACAAAAATTCCTAAACGATGTTATAAAATTTAAATACTTGTTAGGATTTTTTTTTTTATATTCTTAAAAACAGTGCTGCCATAACTTTTTGATGAAAATATGCCAAAACTTCAAAAAAAAATTTGTAAAATCGTTAAATAAAGAAAATATGCTTAAAATCTGCTAAGATTAAAACATAAAACTTTAAATATTTTAAATTTGATAAAAATATGCTAAATTTTTACAAAAAATATGCTTAAAATCTTCTGAATTTTTATAAAAAAATTTTGCTAAGCAGCTGCTAAATAACAAATAATTTTTATATAAATTTTTTGCATAAAAAGTTTTATTTAAAAAATATATAAGATAAACTATGCGACAAATATATGAAATTTTTTAAAAATATGTTCAGTAAGTCGTTAAAAAAAAATGATTTCCTAAAAAGCAAAAATATGCTAGAAAATCTGCTTTTGGGCAAGGAAATATGCCAAAAAGCAGTTAGAATATTTTCTAAAAAAAATATGCAAATTTCCAACTCAATGTGCTAAATATGCTAAAATAGGAACACTTCTCAAAAAGGAAAAATAAATAAATAGAGGGAAGTGCGTTTGTGTTGTGGCAAACTGAACGTTTGCTTAGGTTTGACTTCATATTATAATAGCATGCGCTCTTGTTGTTGTACCCATAGCTATATCTATATCTATCTATTTTATTAACATCACTATTATTATGATTTGTTTATTCTTTTTTTTTTTATATTTTTGAACAATTATTTGTTGTTTTAAACAAAAAAACAACTAGTTGCAATTATTTAAAAAATAATTAATGTGAATATCTGCATTTGCCCCTGAACAGATTCTTTTCAATCATTAAATTTTTTTTAAATAATTAGCCATATAACATAAAATTGGTTGCCTAAAATAAAAAAAAAATTAGTATAATGTATTAAACATGTCCATATTAATAAATAAAACATTTTTTTCATTATTTTTCAACATATATATTTCACAAAAATAATATCATTAAATGTAAACACTTATCAAAATGTCATTTTATTTTTGGTTTAAAGAAGGGCAAATCCAACAATAAATTTTCTTACTTTATGAATTGTTTATTAAAGGTTTAATAGACTATTTTTCGTTTATGAATACAACTTTAACGATTTTTGCTGATAAACGGATAATTAATCATAAATAAGTTTTTATGAATACGGCTGATAATATACAAACTATAGGTTACCAGCAAAAAAATATATGTACATGTACATACATACATACTATGAGCGAATAAATGTATGTAATTACTGATAGTTGATTACAAGTGTATATTTTGTTTGTACAGAAAATTATTGTTAATGCAGTATAAAATCGAAAAGAAATAACTGTACTGTGATATTGTTCTTTATTTTACCTATTTTGGAAAATTCTTCGTTGAATTAAAAAAAAATTTATTTCGTTTTTTTTTTTTTTTAAATAATTTTATTTATCGTTTGTGTTACTAGTGATATTTTTTGCAGCATCGAAAAAAATATTTTCATCGCTTAACTCTTTAAACTTCAATTTTGTTATACGTAAATTGCTTAATGTTTTCTGACTTAGCTTTGATCTTAATTTAGTTAAAACCACAGGTAATGCACTGAAAGCTCTCTCCACATATACTTGAGTGGCAGGTACTGCTAATGCGACCTCTGCAATACTTTTAATATCGCTATCGCCACTGGTTTTCCAATAATTGAGGACATCAGTATCGAACGGAAGTTGTTGGTTGTTTTCAAGAAGCTTTAGTTTTTCTTTGAAAGAGCGATGTGATCGTTCACTTGGAGGTGTATTTGTCATTTCTGCTATCGCGCGTTGCTCTAGTTTTGCAAAAGCAGATGTTGTTGGAAGCTCACTTTGTTTTACCGAGCTGAAACTCGCAGAATTTCTTCCGTTCAGATTTTCCTGCTGAATCAGAACATCAGAACATCAAAAAATTTCTTTAGGTGTTCCTTAAAAAATATTCAAAGAAAATCATAAGTGGGTATGTATAAATGTATTTGTATATTTAGTATAAAAAATTGAAATTTGATATAAAAGGTAACTTACTATTGCTTGGCACCTTTGTTGCTCAGATAAAAAGTGAGAGCTCTCAAAATTAAATCTGGGGCTAAGATAAAGTGCTGCTAAAAACGCGTTATTATTAAGAAGCACCTTTTTTCTATTTTGCATGGAACTGTACAACAATGAGGAAAATGGTGTTGCAGAAAATATCTCCTCCAACTCAATTTCGCAACAAAGCCAATCCCTATAAAAGTCACCAATGACATATTGTTCTTTTTGAGGCTGCTTAGTACACAAGGCCAAAGGTTTGAATGCAGAAACAAAATGATTTATAAACTCCCAATTTATGTCAGGTATAGTGTCATTTTCAGTGTTCAGTGGTTCTATGTAGTCTCTAGCATGTAATAAACTAAAAAACATTTCATATGTTGAATTCCACCGTGTGGCATTGTCTAAAGTTGGCATTTGCATTTGTATGTCTCCTGATTTAACGATTTTCCGAAGCTGCTTAACAGCATCTCTACACTCGCTTATTTCCTGTGAAAGTTCCTTTAAAACGTCATGTGCTGAGAGTTGAATGGTATGAGCGCACATCTTACAACAGATAAAATCATAGCGAGAGTTTTATGAATGCTTTCATCATTAACTTCTGCGCCGCTAATTTCTCCATCACTTCTCTCCTCATTGATATCTTCGTCGTGCATTTCTTGGAGTATTTGGCTTACTTTTAGCATATTTGCACCATTGTCAGTTGTGCTAGAATATATTTGCCCAATGTCGATTTGATACATATTCAAACCAGATAATATTTCTTCCTTCAGGTAAACAGCCTTATGTCTTTTTTTAACTGTATCATTCCTAAAATTATGTTTCAAGATTGCATTTTAAAATGTTGGTGACAGAGAAAAATAATTTTTTTAACCAATTGTGTTGATATATATCTCAAAATCTTTAATATATTGTATGTTAATTCCCCGGATACTTTTGTCCATTCTGCTAGCAATATCGAATTTTAGACAAAGCATTTTATTCTTCACACGCTTCGTTATTATTTGCTGAACTTCTACATAGGAAACTTCAAGAATATCAACAATATTCCTTGAATTTAGGTTTGTTTCAAATTTCTTCTCGTACGGCGAGATTAAAACTTTGAAAAATTCGCTATCATCGAAAATCCGAAAATGTAAATTTTTAACTGTTACTAGGCCCACACAACATTTTAAAAATATGCTCTTGTTAATATTAACTTTTACGACCTCTTCAATTTTCGGTTTTTTTGTTGGTGCTCCTTCATCATCACTTTCATTTGCATTTTGCGTAATGTCTTTTTTGTGGACGAGTTTATAATGCCTTTTAATGTTGAAGGAATTGGTTCCACTTAATTGTTTCTCACATTCTAAGCAAACAATTTTATTAGCGCTTTTCAAAACTTTATAAAAATTATTTTCACAATCCATTTTTTTAAATGCGTATAAACAACAATGTATGCTCTTCACTCTGCTTCTAAAGCAACTGTTTTAAAAACGTATTTCCTTCACTATTTGCACAGCTTTAGGAATTTGCATAAATTTTTGACTAATACACAGACATAATCTGATGCAACAACAAAATTATGTATTACAAATGTTTTTACTGATCATTTTGCAATTTCCTTCAAATAAAGAATGGTAACAACAAAACTCATGTATATTTTTGTTTTTGTATGTAAAAATTGTCATGTTTTTTTAGACAAAATACAAAATAGTCTACCTGTTTTGAATGTTCTAGTAAAAAAACCATAAAACCACAAAATTCCGTTACATTTTGACACAGTTATTGCATGGGTTTTTTTTATAAGAATAGTTGGAAATTTCCATAACCCTTTGACCAATGCACAGACATAATCTGATGCAACAACAAAATTATGTATTCCAAAATTTTTACTGATCATAAAAAATTATTTGAAGGTTGTTTGTTTGTAATTTCCTTCAAACAAAGAATGGCAACAACAAAATTCATGTATATTTTTGTTTTTGTATGTTAAAATTGCGTCCATCAATTTTCCTACATCCGGGCAATATGCAGAAGTTTTTTCATCATTCACAAGGAATAAACTTTGGAGTGTTGCCTGACGACTTCGATAAGCTGTGACTTTCACACCGGGTGCCAACAAATAGTTTGATTTCAAAATGGAAGCCAGCTCTTCCGATTTATGCTGTGCTAATTCCAACTTGGCAACAATTGAATCAAGCTTATTTTGATTTATTAAAATTGGCTCATTGGATACTGATGGCTCATATGGGGGATCATCACGTGCATGATATGTCGGAGCAGTCGTAGAAGAGAAAATATCTGGGCTAGAAGCTTTTGGCACAGGAATGTGGTCCGCATGAGGCAATGGTGTTGCGGCACTTGCAACACCAACGTAATTATACGATTTTCTTATCCTTTTTGCGGCTCCTTTATTCGCACATGCATAGCAATTCAATGGATTGTGACCTTCGCCAGGATTAGTCCAAGTCATTGGGATACCGAATGGCATACTTTCACGTCTTCTATTTTTCCAATCCATTAGACGGTTGTAGCAGCTTTTACACACTATATTTGGTACCCAATTTTCGTTCACTATAACATTTTGGTTGAAGGACATCTCGTATGTTTGAACAAAATCAGTACTGAAATTTCCCCTTTTTTTATGTGTTGAGACATATTGACCACAGCAGTAGCAAAAGCTATTTATATCTGGCTTGCACAGTTCCATATTCTGTTCTCTTTTGTTCACTTTTAAAAAACTGGAGAAAAATCACTTTTACTGTTCGCGTTCGTCGGCACTTGTTGAATGACAAAAATCACAGAACCAGTGTGAGAAAGAGAAGAAGTATAATGACAATGCATGTTTTATGTGAACATTACAGAACCAGTGTTGCCACATCAATATTTCTCTTTTAGTACAGTAGAAAAATATGAGAGAGTTCGGCTTGTGAGTGTCAATGTTTTCTCCAAATAATGTTGTGCATATCTGGAGCAAATTTGTGAAATTCATACATTTACCTAATTGTGAACAAATGAGAAACGCGTGCATCGATTTTCATGATCTATGCCTTTTTTTGCTCATGAGTTATGTGACTTTACGCGAAAGTAATTAGTTTTGGCACTTTTTTCCATTTTGGATTTTTTATGAATTTAAAAAAAAAAATATTTAAATTTTTAGGCAAAAAATAAAATTTTTCCCTTCATACATTCATTTTTAACTTCGAAAGTGTTGCACATATAGGAAAACGGTATAGAAACAGATTAGAGAAATTGTAATTCTTAATTTTTCTAAATTTGTTTCATCAAAATCGGACAAGTGGTTCTCGAGTTATGTTAAACTACGTTTTTGCCAAAATTTTACAACTAAGCGAAAAAACATCAAGATAAGGAAAAAATTTAAAATGTCATAAAAAAAAAACTGACACATACGAACGCCAAACCCTTTGAGGGTTTTACTATACTGACCTAGTACCATCACCCTGACTTGGAATTTCTCACCCCCCAGACAATAATCCCAAAAATGTTCCATAGTGTTATCAGCCGACGATATGTATAAAATAAATTGTTTTGTTGTTTTAATTTTTAAAAATTTATGTGACGTATATGTATAAAACCTTTTGAATATTTAAAAAGTGTTGTTTATTAAAAAAAGTAGCATCTTAAAGAAACACATTGATCCCGAAATCCCGGGATCCACAAAATCTCGGAATTTTGGGATCGGGATTTCAAAATCCCGAATCCCGGGATTTTTAAAAATGAGTCCTAATTGGCATCCCTAGTACATACATACGTACCAGAGATCAGCAATGAGTAGTGAAAAAGTGAGTAGAGCCGAATCATGACTCATAATTTCTTGTACTTATACGCACTCATACTTATTGTAATTCGATCGAAACTCAAAATCACTCAGAAGTTTGATTTTACTCATAGTACTCATACTTAGAACATTTATGTAGTGGTTGATTTAGATTCAACAGAACTCAATGTGCATAAATATCAATAATAATAAAAAAATGTAATTTCCCCAAAATGGTTCTGTATAAACTTACAATTTTATGCTTTTTTATATTTTTATACATTTTATACTAGTTAGAAACTGTTAAATGACTAAACTTGTAAATATACTTGGATGAGTTAAATGAGCTGAATCAATGTGAGTATTATAAGTATTTTCCTGAAAGTACAAATCAAATTGAGGTCATTTTTAAATGTGTGAGTATGAGTGAATCAGAGTAGTTGAGTTTAAATGAGTTCTACTCACTTATACTTAAAATTTCATGAGTCAGTATGAGTAGCGAAAAAGCGATTCATTGCTGATCTCTGATACGTACATACATACATACATACATACATACATACATGCATACATACAGAGTTCTCATTTTCGCACACATTGCGCACTCTTGCGCATGAGCCAAAAAGACACTCACATAAAAACTAGCGCATGCACATGCGTTAGAACGATATTTTATATTTGTCTCTTACGCACTCATGTGTATGTGCATTTTGTTGTTGCACATTTCGTGAGTGGCGCATGGAATGAGCAACGCATCAATGCCCATGTGCATGCACACAGGCATACAATTTATTGATGTTATTATCAGCGTTGCCAAATTAAATTTTTGATGTGACAAAAATTCCTAAACGATGTTAGGATTTTTTTTTTATATTCTTAAAAACAGTGCTGCCATAACTTTTTGATGAAAATATGCCAAAACTTCAAAAAAAAATTTGTAAAATCGTTAAATAAAGAAAATATGCTTAAAATCTGCTAAGATTAAAACATAAAACTTTAAATATTTTAAATTTGATAAAAATATGCTAAATTTTTACAAAAAATATGCTTAAAATCTTCTGAATTTTTATAAAAAAATTTTGCTAAGCAGCTGCTAAATAACAAATAATTTTTATATAAATTTTTTGCATAAAAAGTTTTATTTAAAAAATATATAAGATAAACTATGCGACAAATATATGAAATTTTTTAAAAATATGTTCAGTAAGTCGTTAAAAAAAAATGATTTCCTAAAAAGCAAAAATATGCTAGAAAATCTGCTTTTGGGCAAGGAAATATGCCAAAAAGCAGTTAGAATATTTTCTAAAAAAAATATGCAAATTTCCAACTCAATGTGCTAAATATGCTAAAATAGGAACACTTCTCAAAAAGGAAAAATAAATAAATAGAGGGAAGTGCGTTTGTGTTGTGGCAAACTGAACGTTTGCTTAGGTTTGACTTCATATTATAATAGCATGCGCTCTTGTTGTTGTACCCATAGCTATATCTATATCTATCTATTTTATTAACATCACTATTATTATGATTTGTTTATTCTTTTTTTTTTTATATTTTTGAACAATTATTTGTTGTTTTAAACAAAAAAACAACTAGTTGCAATTATTTAAAAAATAATTAATGTGAATATCTGCATTTGCCCCTGAACAGATTCTTTTCAATCATTAAATTTTTTTTAAATAATTAGCCATATAACATAAAATTGGTTGCCTAAAATAAAAAAAAAATTAGTATAATGTATTAAACATGTCCATATTAATAAATAAAACATTTTTTTCATTATTTTTCAACATATATATTTCACAAAAATAATATCATTAAATGTAAACACTTATCAAAATGTCATTTTATTTTTGGTTTAAAGAAGGGCAAATCCAACAATAAATTTTCTTACTTTATGAATTGTTTATTAAAGGTTTAATAGACTATTTTTCGTTTATGAATACAACTTTAACGATTTTTGCTGATAAACGGATAATTAATCATAAATAAGTTTTTATGAATACGGCTGATAATATACAAACTATTGGTTACCAGCAAAAAAATATATGTACATGTACATACATACATACTATGAGCGAATAAATGTATGTAATTACTGATAGTTGATTACAAGTGTATATTTTGTTTGTACAGAAAATTATTGTTAATGCAGTATAAAATCGAAAAGAAATAACTGTACTGTGATATTGTTCTTTATTTTACCTATTTTGGAAAATTCTTCGTTGAATTAAAAAAAAATTTATTTCGTTTTTTTTTTTTTAATAATTTTATTTATCGTTTGTGTTACTAGTGATATTTTTTGCAGCATCGAAAAAAATATTTTCATCGCTTAACTCTTTAAACTTCAATTTTGTTATACGTAAATTGCTTAATGTTTTCTGACTTAGCTTTGATCTTAATTTAGTTAAAACCACAGGTAATGCACTGAAAGCTCTCTCCACATATACTTGAGTGGCAGGTACTGCTAATGCGACCTCTGCAATACTTTTAATATCGCTATCGCCACTGGTTTTCCAATAATTGAGGACATCAGTATCGAACGGAAGTTGTTGGTTGTTTTCAAGAAGCTTTAGTTTTTCTTTGAAAGAGCGATGTGATCGTTCACTTGGAGGTGTATTTGTCATTTCTGCTATCGCGCGTTGCTCTAGTTTTGCAAAAGTAGATGTTGTTGGAAGCTCACTTTGTGTTACCGAGCTGAAACTCGCAGAATTTCTTCCGTTCAGATTTTCCTGCTGAATCAGAACATCAGAACATCAAAAAATTTCTTTAGGTGTTCCTTAAAAAATATTCAAAGAAAATCATAAGTGGGTATGTATAAATGTATTTGTATATTTAGTATAAAAAATTGAAATTTGATATAAAAGGTAACTTACTATTGTTTGGCACCTTTGTTGCTCAGATAAAAAGTGAGAGCTCTCAAAATTAAATCTGGGGCTAAGATAAAGTGCTGCTAAAAACGCGTTATTATTAAGAAGCACCTTTTTTCTATTTTGCATGGAACTGTACAACAATGAGGAAAATGGTGTTGCAGAAAATATCTCCTCCAACTCAATTTCGCAACAAAGCCAATCCCTATAAAAGTCACCAATGACATATTGTTCTTTTTGAGGCTGCTTAGTATACAAGGCCAAAGGTTTGAATGCAGAAACAAAATGATTTATAAACTCCCAATTTATGTCAGGTATAGTGTCATTTTCAGTGTTGAGTGGTTCTATGTAGTCTCTAGCATGTAATAAACTAAAAAACATTTCATATGTTGAATTCCACCGTGTGGCATTGTCTAAAGTTGGCATTTGCATTTGTATGTCTCCTGATTTAACGATTTTCCGAAGCTGCTTAACAGCATCTCTACACTCGCTTATTTCCTGTGAAAGTTCCTTTAAAACGTCATGTGCTGAGAGTTGAATGGTATGAGCGCACATCTTACAACAGATAAAATCATAGCGAGAGTTTTATGAATGCTTTCATCATTAACTTCTGCGCCGCTAATTTCTCCATCACTTCTCTCCTCATTGATATCTTCGTCGTGCATTTCTTGGAGTATTTGGCTTACTTTTAGCATATTTGCACCATTGTCAGTTGTGCTAGAATATATTTGCCCAATGTCGATTTGATACATATTCAAACAAGATAATATTTCTTCCTTCAGGTAAACAGCCTTATGTCTTTTTTTAACTGTATCATTCCTAAAATTATGTTTCAAGATTGCATTTTAAAATGTTGGTGACAGAGAAAAATAATTTTTTTAACCAATTGTGTTGATATATATCTCAAAATCTTTAATATATTGTATGTTAATTCCCCGGATACTTTTGTCCATTCTGCTAGCAATATCGAATTTTAGACAAAGCATTTTATTCTTCACACGCTTCGTTATTATTTGCTGAACTTCTACATAGGAAACTTCAAGAATATCAACAATATTCCTTGAATTTAGGTTTGTTTCAAATTTCTTCTCGTACGGCGAGATTAAAACTTTGAAAAATTCGCTATCATCGAAAATCCGAAAATGTAAATTTTTAACTGTTACTAGGCCCACACAACATTTTAAAAATATGCTCTTGTTAATATTAATTTTTACGACCTCTTCAATTTTCGGTTTTTTTGTTGGTGCTCCTTCATCATCACTTTCATTTGCATTTTGCGTAATGTCTTTTTTGTGGACGAGTTTATAATGCCTTTTAATGTTGAAGGAATTGGTTCCACTTAATTGTTTCTCACATTCTAAGCAAACAATTTTATTAGCGCTTTTCAAAACTTTATAAAAATTATTTTCACAATCCATTTTTTTAAATGCGTATAAACAACAATGTATGCTCTTCACTCTGCTTCTAAAGCAACTGTTTTAAAAACGTATTTCCTTCACTATTTGCACAGCTTTAGGAATTTGCATACATTTTTGACTAATACACAGACATAATCTGATGCAACAACAAAATTATGTATTACAAATGTTTTTACTGATCATTTTGCAATTTCCTTCAAATAAAGAATGGTAACAACAAAACTCATGTATATTTTTGTTTTTGTATGTAAAAATTGTCATGTTTTTTTAGACAAAATACAAAATAGTCTACCTGTTTTGAATGTTCTAGTAAAAAAACCATAAAACCACAAAATTCCGTTACATTTTGACACAGTTATTGCATGGGTTTTTTTTATAAGAATAGTTGGAAATTTCCATAACCCTTTGACCAATGCACAGACATAATCTGATGCAACAACAAAATTATGTATTCCAAAATTTTTACTGATCATAAAAAATTATTTGAAGGTTGTTTTTTTGTAATTTCCTTCAAACAAAGAATGGCAACAACAAAATTCATGTATATTTTTGTTTTTGTATGTTAAAATTGCGTCCATCAATTTTCCTACATCCGGGCAATATGCAGAAGTTTTTTCATCATTCACAAGGAATAAACTTTGGAGTGTTGCCTGACGACTTCGATAAGCTGTGACTTTCACACCGGGTGCCAACAAATAGTTTGATTTCAAAATGGAAGCCAGCTCTTCCGATTTATGCTGTGCTAATTCCAACTTGGCAACAATTGAATCAAGCTTATTTTGATTTATTAAAATTGGCTCATTGGATACTGATGGCTCATATGGGGGATCATCACGTGCATGATATGTCGGAGCAGTCGTAGAAGAGAAAATATCTGGGCTAGAAGCTTTTGGCACAGGAATGTGGTCCGCATGAGGCAATGGTGTTGCGGCACTTGCAACACCAACGTAATTATACGATTTTCTTATCCTTTTTGCGGCTCCTTTATTCGCACATGCATAGCAATTCAATGGATTGTGACCTTCGCCAGGATTAGTCCAAGTCATTGGGATACCGAATGGCATACTTTCACGTCTTCTATTTTTCCAATCCATTAGACGGTTGTAGCAGCTTTTACACACTATATTTGGTACCCAATTTTCGTTCACTATAACATTTTGGTTGAAGGACATCTCGTATGTTTGAACAAAATCAGTACTGAAATTTCCCCTTTTTTTATGTGTTGAGACATATTGACCACAGCAGTAGCAAAAGCTATTTATATCTGGCTTGCACAGTTCCATATTCTGTTCTCTTTTGTTCACTTTTAAAAAACTGGAGAAAAATCACTTTTACTGTTCGCGTTCGTCGGCACTTGTTGAATGACAAAAATCACAGAACCAGTGTGAGAAAGAGAAGAAGTATAATGACAATGCATGTTTTATGTGAACATTACAGAACCAGTGTTGCCACATCAATATTTCTCTTTTAGTACAGTAGAAAAATATGAGAGAGTTCGGCTTGTGAGTGTCAATGTTTTCTCCAAATAATGTTGTGCATATCTGGAGCAAATTTGTGAAATTCATACATTTACCTAATTGTGAACAAATGAGAAACGCGTGCATCGATTTTCATGATCTATGCCTTTTTTTGCTCATGAGTTATGTGACTTTACGCGAAAGTAATTAGTTTTGGCACTTTTTTCCATTTTGGATTTTTTATGAATTTAAAAAAAAAAAATATTTAAATTTTTAGGCAAAAAATAAAAGTTTTCCCTTCATACATTCATTTTTAACTTCGAAAGTGTTGCACATATAGGAAAACGGTATAGAAACAGATTAGAGAAATTGTAATTAATTTTTCTAAATTTGTTTCATCAAAATCGGACAAGTGGTTCTCGAGTTATGTTAAACTACGTTTTTGCCAAAATTTTACAACTAAGCGAAAAAACATCAAGATAAGGAAAAAATTTAAAATGTCATAAAAAAAAACTGACACATACGAACGCCAAACCCTTTGAGGGGTTTACTATACTGACCTAGTACCATCACCCTGACTTGGAATTTCTCACCCCCCAGACAATAATCCCAAAAATGTTCCATAGTGTTATCAGCCGACGATATGTATAAAATAAATTGTTTTGTTGTTTTAATTTTTAAAAATTTATGTTACGTATATGTATAAAACCTTTTGAATATTTAAAAAGTGTTGTTTATTAAAAAAAGTAGCATCTTAAAGAAACACATTGATCCCGAAATCCCGGGATCCACAAAATCTCGGAATTTTGGGATCGGGATTTCAAAATCCCGAATCCCGGGATTTTTAAAAATGAGTCCTAATTGGCATCCCTAGTACATACATTCGTACATACATACGTACATACATACGTACCAGAGATCAGCAATGAGTAGTGAAAAAGTGAGTAGAGCCGAATCATGACTCATAATTTCTTGTACTTATACGCACTCATACTTATTGTAATTCGATCGAAACTCAAATTCACTCAGAAGTTTGATTTTACTCATAGTACTCATACTTAGAACATTTATGTAGTGGTTGATTTAGATTCAACAGAACTCAATGTGCATAAATATCAATAATAATAAAAAAATGTAATTTCCCCAAAATGTTTCTGTATAAACTTACAATTTTATGCTTTTTTATATTTTTATACATTTTATACTAGTTAGAAACTGTTAAATGACTAAACTTGTAAATATACTTGGATGAGTTAAATGAGCTGAATCAATGTGAGTATTATAAGTATTTTCCTGAAAGTACAAATCAAATTGAGGTCATTTTTAAATGTGTGAGTATGAGTGAATCAGAGTAGTTGAGTTTAAATGAGTTCTACTCACTTATACTTAAAATTTCATGAGTCAGTATGAGTAGCGAAAAAGCGATTCATTGCTGATCTCTGATACGTACATACATACATACATACATACATACATACATGCATACATACAGAGTTCTCATTTTCGCACACATTGCGCACTCTTGCGCATGAGCCAAAAAGACACTCACATAAAAACTAGCGCATGCACATGCGTTAGAACGATATTTTATATTTGTCTCTTACGCACTCATGTGTATGTGCATTTTGTTGTTGCACATTTCGTGAGTGGCGCATGGAATGAGCAACGCATCAATGCCCATGTGCATGCACACAGGCATACAATTTATTGATGTTATTATCAGCGTTGCCAAATTAAATTTTTGATGTGACAAAAATTCCTAAACGATGTTATAAAATTTAAATACTTGTTAGGATTTTTTTTTTATATTCTTAAAAACAGTGCTGCCATAACTTTTTGATGAAAATATGCCAAAACTTCAAAAAAAAATTTGTAAAATCGTTAAATAAAGAAAATATGCTTAAAATCTGCTAAGATTAAAACATAAAACTTTAAATATTTTAAATTTGATAAAAATATGCTAAATTTTTACAAAAAATATGCTTAAAATCTTCTGAATTTTTATAAAAAAATTTTGCTAAGCAGCTGCTAAATAACAAATAATTTTTATATAAATTTTTTGCATAAAAAGTTTTATTTAAAAAATATATAAGATAAACTATGCGACAAATATATGAAATTTTTTAAAAATATGTTCAGTAAGTCGTTAAAAAAAAATGATTTCCTAAAAAGCAAAAATATGCTAGAAAATCTGCTTTTGGGCAAGGAAATATGCCAAAAAGCAGTTAGAATATTTTCTAAAAAAAATATGCAAATTTCCAACTCAATGTGCTAAATATGCTAAAATAGGAACACTTCTCAAAAAGGAAAAATAAATAAATAGAGGGAAGTGCGTTTGTGTTGTGGCAAACTGAACGTTTGCTTAGGTTTGACTTCATATTATAATAGCATGCGCTCTTGTTGTTGTACCCATAGCTATATCTATATCTATCTATTTTATTAACATCACTATTATTATGATTTGTTTATTCTTTTTTTTTTTATATTTTTGAACAATTATTTGTTGTTTTAAACAAAAAAACAACTAGTTGCAATTATTTAAAAAATAATTAATGTGAATATCTGCATTTGCCCCTGAACAGATTCTTTTCAATCATTAAATTTTTTTTAAATAATTAGCCATATAACATAAAATTGGTTGCCTAAAATAAAAAAAAAATTAGTATAATGTATTAAACATGTCCATATTAATAAATAAAACATTTTTTTCATTATTTTTCAACATATATATTTCACAAAAATAATATCATTAAATGTAAACACTTATCAAAATGTCATTTTATTTTTGGTTTAAAGAAGGGCAAATCCAACAATAAATTTTCTTACTTTATGAATTGTTTATTAAAGGTTTAATAGACTATTTTTCGTTTATGAATACAACTTTAACGATTTTTGCTGATAAACGGATAATTAATCATAAATAAGTTTTTATGAATACGGCTGATAATATACAAACTATTGGTTACCAGCAAAAAAATATATGTACATGTACATACATACATACTATGAGCGAATAAATGTATGTAATTACTGATAGTTGATTACAAGTGTATATTTTGTTTGTACAGAAAATTATTGTTAATGCAGTATAAAATCGAAAAGAAATAACTGTACTGTGATATTGTTCTTTATTTTACCTATTTTGGAAAATTCTTCGTTGAATTAAAAAAAAATTTATTTCGTTTTTTTTTTTTAATAATTTTATTTATCGTTTGTGTTACTAGTGATATTTTTTGCAGCATCGAAAAAAATATTTTCATCGCTTAACTCTTTAAACTTCAATTTTGTTATACGTAAATTGCTTAATGTTTTCTGACTTAGCTTTGATCTTAATTTAGTTAAAACCACAGGTAATGCACTGAAAGCTCTCTCCACATATACTTGAGTGGCAGGTACTGCTAATGCGACCTCTGCAATACTTTTAATATCGCTATCGCCACTGGTTTTCCAATAATTGAGGACATCAGTATCGAACGGAAGTTGTTGGTTGTTTTCAAGAAGCTTTAGTTTTTCTTTGAAAGAGCGATGTGATCGTTCACTTGGAGGTGTATTTGTCATTTCTGCTATCGCGCGTTGCTCTAGTTTTGCAAAAGCAGATGTTGTTGGAAGCTCACTTTGTGTTACCGAGCTGAAACTCGCAGAATTTCTTCCGTTCAGATTTTCCTGCTGAATCAGAACATCAGAACATCAAAAAATTTCTTTAGGTGTTCCTTAAAAAATATTCAAAGAAAATCATAAGTGGGTATGTATAAATGTATTTGTATATTTAGTATAAAAAATTGAAATTTGATATAAAAGGTAACTTACTATTGCTTGGCACCTTTGTTGCTCAGATAAAAAGTGAGAGCTCTCAAAATTAAATCTGGGGCTAAGATAAAGTGCTGCTAAAAACGCGTTATTATTAAGAAGCACCTTTTTTCTGTTTTGCATGGAACTGTACAACAATGAGGAAAATGGTGTTGCAGAAAATATCTCCTCCAACTCAATTTCGCAACAAAGCCAATCCCTATAAAAGTCACCAATGACATATTGTTCTTTTTGAGGCTGCTTAGTACACAAGGCCAAAGGTTTGAATGCAGAAACAAAATGATTTATAAACTCCCAATTTATGTCAGGTATAGTGTCATTTTCAGTGTTGAGTGGTTCTATGTAGTCTCTAGCATGTAATAAACTGAAAAACATTTCATATGTTGAATTCCACCGTGTGGCATTGTCTAAAGTTGGCATTTGCATTTGTATGTCTCCTGATTTAACGATTTTCCGAAGCTGCTTAACAGCATCTCTACACTCGCTTATTTCCTGTGAAAGTTCCTTTAAAACGTCATGTGCTGAGAGTTGAATGGTATGAGCGCACATCTTACAACAGATAAAATCATAGCGAGAGTTTTATGAATGCTTTCATCATTAACTTCTGCGCCGCTAATTTCTCCATCACTTCTCTCCTCATTGATATCTTCGTCGTGCATTTCTTGGAGTATTTGGCTTACTTTTAGCATATTTGCACCATTGTCAGTTGTGCTAGAATATATTTGCCCAATGTCGATTTGATACATATTCAAACAAGATAATATTTCTTCCTTCAGGTAAACAGCCTTATGTCTTTTTTTAACTGTATCATTCCTAAAATTATGTTTCAAGATTGCATTTTAAAATGTTGGTGACAGAGAAAAATAATTTTTTTAACCAATTGTGTTGATATATATCTCAAAATCTTTAATATATTGTATGTTAATTCCCCGGATACTTTTGTCCATTCTGCTAGCAATATCGAATTTTAGACAAAGCATTTTATTCTTCACACGCTTCGTTATTATTTGCTGAACTTCTACATAGGAATATCAACAATATTCCTTGAATTTAGGTTTGTTTCAAATTTCTTCTCGTACGGCGAGATTAAAACTTTGAAAAATTCGCTATCATCGAAAATCCGAAAATGTAAATTTTTAACTGTTACTAGGCCCACACAACATTTTAAAAATATGCTCTTGTTAATATTAATTTTTACGACCTCTTCAATTTTCGGTTTTTTTGTTGGTGCTCCTTCATCATCACTTTCATTTGCATTTTGCGTAATGTCTTTTTTGTGGACGAGTTTATAATGCCTTTTAATGTTGAAGGAATTGGTTCCACTTAATTGTTTCTCACATTCTAAGCAAACAATTTTATTAGCGCTTTTCAAAACTTTATAAAAATTATTTTCACAATCCATTTTTTTAAATGCGTATAAACAACAATGTATGCTCTTCACTCTGCTTCTAAAGCAACTGTTTTAAAAACGTATTTCCTTCACTATTTGCACAGCTTTAGGAATTTGCATAAATTTTTGACTAATACACAGACATAATCTGATGCAACAACAAAATTATGTATTACAAATGTTTTTACTGATCATTTTGCAATTTCCTTCAAATAAAGAATGGTAACAACAAAACTCATGTATATTTTTGTTTTTGTATGTAAAAATTGTCATGTTTTTTTAGACAAAATACAAAATAGTCTACCTGTTTTGAATGTTCTAGTAAAAAAACCATAAAACCACAAAATTCCGTTACATTTTGACACAGTTATTGCATGGGTTTTTTTTATAAGAATAGTTGGAAATTTCCATAACCCTTTGACCAATGCACAGACATAATCTGATGCAACAACAAAATTATGTATTCCAAAATTTTTACTGATCATAAAAAATTATTTGAAGGTTGTTTTTTTGTAATTTCCTTCAAACAAAGAATGGCAACAACAAAATTCATGTATATTTTTGTTTTTGTATGTTAAAATTGCGTCCATCAATTTTCCTACATCCGGGCAATATGCAGAAGTTTTTTCATCATTCACAAGGAATAAACTTTGGAGTGTTGCCTGACGACTTCGATAAGCTGTGACTTTCACACCGGGTGCCAACAAATAGTTTGATTTCAAAATGGAAGCCAGCTCTTCCGATTTATGCTGTGCTAATTCCAACTTGGCAACAATTGAATCAAGCTTATTTTGATTTATTAAAATTGGCTCATTGGATACTGATGGCTCATATGGGGGATCATCACGTGCATGATATGTCGGAGCAGTCGTAGAAGAGAAAATATCTGGGCTAGAAGCTTTTGGCACAGGAATGTGGTCCGCATGAGGCAATGGTGTTGCGGCACTTGCAACACCAACGTAATTATACGATTTTCTTATCCTTTTTGCGGCTCCTTTATTCGCACATGCATAGCAATTCAATGGATTGTGACCTTCGCCAGGATTAGTCCAAGTCATTGGGATACCGAATGGCATACTTTCACGTCTTCTATTTTTCCAATCCATTAGACGGTTGTAGCAGCTTTTACACACTATATTTGGTACCCAATTTTCGTTCACTATAACATTTTGGTTGAAGGACATCTCGTATGTTTGAACAAAATCAGTACTGAAATTTCCCCTTTTTTTATGTGTTGAGACATATTGACCACAGCAGTAGCAAAAGCTATTTATATCTGGCTTGCACAGTTCCATATTCTGTTCTCTTTTGTTCACTTTTAAAAAACTGGAGAAAAATCACTTTTACTGTTCGCGTTCGTCGGCACTTGTTGAATGACAAAAATCACAGAACCAGTGTGAGAAAGAGAAGAAGTATAATGACAATGCATGTTTTATGTGAACATTACAGAACCAGTGTTGCCACATCAATATTTCTCTTTTAGTACAGTAGAAAAATATGAGAGAGTTCGGCTTGTGAGTGTCAATGTTTTCTCCAAATAATGTTGTGCATATCTGGAGCAAATTTGTGAAATTCATACATTTACCTAATTGTGAACAAATGAGAAACGCGTGCATCGATTTTCATGATCTATGCCTTTTTTTGCTCATGAGTTATGTGACTTTACGCGAAAGTAATTAGTTTTGGCACTTTTTTCCATTTTGGATTTTTTATGAATTTAAAAAAAAAAATATTTAAATTTTTAGGCAAAAAATAAAATTTTTCCCTTCATACATTCATTTTTAACTTCGAAAGTGTTGCACATATAGGAAAACGGTATAGAAACAGATTAGAGAAATTGTAATTCTTAATTTTTCTAAATTTGTTTCATCAAAATCGGACAAGTGGTTCTCGAGTTATGTTAAACTACGTTTTTGCCAAAATTTTACAACTAAGCGAAAAAACATCAAGATAAGGAAAAAATTTAAAATGTCATAAAAAAAACTTACACATACGAACGCCAAACCCTTTGAGGGTTTTACTATACTGACCTAGTACCATCACCCTGACTTGGAATTTCTCACCCCCCAGACAATAATCCCAAAAATGTTCCATAGTGTTATCAGCCGACGATATGTATAAAATAAATTGTTTTGTTGTTTTAATTTTTAAAAATTTATGTTACGTATATGTATAAAACCTTTTGAATATTTAAAAAGTGTTGTTTATTAAAAAAAGTAGCATCTTAAAGAAACACATTGATCCCGAAATCCCGGGATCCACAAAATCTCGGAATTTTGGGATCGGGATTTCAAAATCCCGAATCCCGGGATTTTTAAAAATGAGTCCTAATTGGCATCCCTAGTACATACATTCGTACATACATACGTACATACATACGTACCAGAGATCAGCAATGAGTAGTGAAAAAGTGAGTAGAGCCGAATCATGACTCATAATTTCTTGTACTTATACGCACTCATACTTATTGTAATTCGATCGAAACTCAAATTCACTCAGAAGTTTGATTTTACTCATAGTACTCATACTTAGAACATTTATGTAGTGGTTGATTTAGATTCAACAGAACTCAATGTGCATAAATATCAATAATAATAAAAAAATGTAATTTCCCCAAAATGTTTCTGTATAAACTTACAATTTTATGCTTTTTTATATTTTTATACATTTTATACTAGTTAGAAACTGTTAAATGACTAAACTTGTAAATATACTTGGATGAGTTAAATGAGCTGAATCAATGTGAGTATTATAAGTATTTTCCTGAAAGTACAAATCAAATTGAGGTCATTTTTAAATGTGTGAGTATGAGTGAATCAGAGTAGTTGAGTTTAAATGAGTTCTACTCACTTATACTTAAAATTTCATGAGTCAGTATGAGTAGCGAAAAAGCGATTCATTGCTGATCTCTGATACGTACATACATACATACATACATACATACATACATACATACATGCATACATACAGAGTTCTCATTTTCGCACACATTGCGCACTCTTGCGCATGAGCCAAAAAGACACTCACATAAAAACTAGCGCATGCACATGCGTTAGAACGATATTTTATATTTGTCTCTTACGCACTCATGTGTATGTGCATTTTGTTGTTGCACATTTCGTGAGTGGCGCATGGAATGAGCAACGCATCAATGCCCATGTGCATGCACACAGGCATACAATTTATTGATGTTATTATCAGCGTTGCCAAATTAAATTTTTGATGTGACAAAAATTCCTAAACGATGTTATAAAATTTAAATACTTGTTAGGATTTTTTTTTTATATTCTTAAAAACAGTGCTGCCATAACTTTTTGATGAAAATATGCCAAAACTTCAAAAAAAAATTTGTAAAATCGTTAAATAAAGAAAATATGCTTAAAATCTGCTAAGATTAAAACATAAAACTTTAAATATTTTAAATTTGATAAAAATATGCTAAATTTTTACAAAAAATATGCTTAAAATCTTCTGAATTTTTATAAAAAAATTTTGCTAAGCAGCTGCTAAATAACAAATAATTTTTATATAAATTTTTTGCATAAAAAGTTTTATTTAAAAAATATATAAGATAAACTATGCGACAAATATATGAAATTTTTTAAAAATATGTTCAGTAAGTCGTTAAAAAAAAATGATTTCCTAAAAAGCAAAAATATGCTAGAAAATCTGCTTTTGGGCAAGGAAATATGCCAAAAAGCAGTTAGAATATTTTCTAAAAAAAATATGCAAATTTCCAACTCAATGTGCTAAATATGCTAAAATAGGAACACTTCTCAAAAAGGAAAAATAAATAAATAGAGGGAAGTGCGTTTGTGTTGTGGCAAACTGAACGTTTGCTTAGGTTTGACTTCATATTATAATAGCATGCGCTCTTGTTGTTGTACCCATAGCTATATCTATATCTATCTATTTTATTAACATCACTATTATTATGATTTGTTTATTCTTTTTTTTTTTATATTTTTGAACAATTATTTGTTGTTTTAAACAAAAAAACAACTAGTTGCAATTATTTAAAAAATAATTAATGTGAATATCTGCATTTGCCCCTGAACAGATTCTTTTCAATCATTAAATTTTTTTTAAATAATTAGCCATATAACATAAAATTGGTTGCCTAAAATAAAAAAAAAATTAGTATAATGTATTAAACATGTCCATATTAATAAATAAAACATTTTTTTCATTATTTTTCAACATATATATTTCACAAAAATAATATCATTAAATGTAAACACTTATCAAAATGTCATTTTATTTTTGGTTTAAAGAAGGGCAAATCCAACAATAAATTTTCTTACTTTATGAATTGTTTATTAAAGGTTTAATAGACTATTTTTCGTTTATGAATACAACTTTAACGATTTTTGCTGATAAACGGATAATTAATCATAAATAAGTTTTTATGAATACGGCTGATAATATACAAACTATTGGTTACCAGCAAAAAAATATATGTACATGTACATACATACATACTATGAGCGAATAAATGTATGTAATTACTGATAGTTGATTACAAGTGTATATTTTGTTTGTACAGAAAATTATTGTTAATGCAGTATAAAATCGAAAAGAAATAACTGTACTGTGATATTGTTCTTTATTTTACCTATTTTGGAAAATTCTTCGTTGAATTAAAAAAAAATTTATTTCGTTTTTTTTTTTTAATAATTTTATTTATCGTTTGTGTTACTAGTGATATTTTTTGCAGCATCGAAAAAAATATTTTCATCGCTTAACTCTTTAAACTTCAATTTTGTTATACGTAAATTGCTTAATGTTTTCTGACTTAGCTTTGATCTTAATTTAGTTAAAACCACAGGTAATGCACTGAAAGCTCTCTCCACATATACTTGAGTGGCAGGTACTGCTAATGCGACCTCTGCAATACTTTTAATATCGCTATCGCCACTGGTTTTCCAATAATTGAGGACATCAGTATCGAACGGAAGTTGTTGGTTGTTTTCAAGAAGCTTTAGTTTTTCTTTGAAAGAGCGATGTGATCGTTCACTTGGAGGTGTATTTGTCATTTCTGCTATCGCGCGTTGCTCTAGTTTTGCAAAAGCAGATGTTGTTGGAAGCTCACTTTGTGTTACCGAGCTGAAACTCGCAGAATTTCTTCCGTTCAGATTTTCCTGCTGAATCAGAACATCAGAACATCAAAAAATTTCTTTAGGTGTTCCTTAAAAAATATTCAAAGAAAATCATAAGTGGGTATGTATAAATGTATTTGTATATTTAGTATAAAAAATTGAAATTTGATATAAAAGGTAACTTACTATTGCTTGGCACCTTTGTTGCTCAGATAAAAAGTGAGAGCTCTCAAAATTAAATCTGGGGCTAAGATAAAGTGCTGCTAAAAACGCGTTATTATTAAGAAGCACCTTTTTTCTGTTTTGCATGGAACTGTACAACAATGAGGAAAATGGTGTTGCAGAAAATATCTCCTCCAACTCAATTTCGCAACAAAGCCAATCCCTATAAAAGTCACCAATGACATATTGTTCTTTTTGAGGCTGCTTAGTACACAAGGCCAAAGGTTTGAATGCAGAAACAAAATGATTTATAAACTCCCAATTTATGTCAGGTATAGTGTCATTTTCAGTGTTGAGTGGTTCTATGTAGTCTCTAGCATGTAATAAACTGAAAAACATTTCATATGTTGAATTCCACCGTGTGGCATTGTCTAAAGTTGGCATTTGCATTTGTATGTCTCCTGATTTAACGATTTTCCGAAGCTGCTTAACAGCATCTCTACACTCGCTTATTTCCTGTGAAAGTTCCTTTAAAACGTCATGTGCTGAGAGTTGAATGGTATGAGCGCACATCTTACAACAGATAAAATCATAGCGAGAGTTTTATGAATGCTTTCATCATTAACTTCTGCGCCGCTAATTTCTCCATCACTTCTCTCCTCATTGATATCTTCGTCGTGCATTTCTTGGAGTATTTGGCTTACTTTTAGCATATTTGCACCATTGTCAGTTGTGCTAGAATATATTTGCCCAATGTCGATTTGATACATATTCAAACAAGATAATATTTCTTCCTTCAGGTAAACAGCCTTATGTCTTTTTTTAACTGTATCATTCCTAAAATTATGTTTCAAGATTGCATTTTAAAATGTTGGTGACAGAGAAAAATAATTTTTTTAACCAATTGTGTTGATATATATCTCAAAATCTTTAATATATTGTATGTTAATTCCCCGGATACTTTTGTCCATTCTGCTAGCAATATCGAATTTTAGACAAAGCATTTTATTCTTCACACGCTTCGTTATTATTTGCTGAACTTCTACATAGGAATATCAACAATATTCCTTGAATTTAGGTTTGTTTCAAATTTCTTCTCGTACGGCGAGATTAAAACTTTGAAAAATTCGCTATCATCGAAAATCCGAAAATGTAAATTTTTAACTGTTACTAGGCCCACACAACATTTTAAAAATATGCTCTTGTTAATATTAATTTTTACGACCTCTTCAATTTTCGGTTTTTTTGTTGGTGCTCCTTCATCATCACTTTCATTTGCATTTTGCGTAATGTCTTTTTTGTGGACGAGTTTATAATGCCTTTTAATGTTGAAGGAATTGGTTCCACTTAATTGTTTCTCACATTCTAAGCAAACAATTTTATTAGCGCTTTTCAAAACTTTATAAAAATTATTTTCACAATCCATTTTTTTAAATGCGTATAAACAACAATGTATGCTCTTCACTCTGCTTCTAAAGCAACTGTTTTAAAAACGTATTTCCTTCACTATTTGCACAGCTTTAGGAATTTGCATAAATTTTTGACTAATACACAGACATAATCTGATGCAACAACAAAATTATGTATTACAAATGTTTTTACTGATCATTTTGCAATTTCCTTCAAATAAAGAATGGTAACAACAAAACTCATGTATATTTTTGTTTTTGTATGTAAAAATTGTCATGTTTTTTTAGACAAAATACAAAATAGTCTACCTGTTTTGAATGTTCTAGTAAAAAAAACCATAAAACCACAAAATTCCGTTACATTTTGACTCAGTTATTGCATGGGTTTTTTTTATAAGAAAAGTTGGAAATTTCCATAACCCTTTGACCAATGCACAGACATAATCTGATGCAACAACAAAATTATGTATTCCAAAATTTTTACTGATCATAAAAAATTATTTGAAGGTTGTTTTTTTGTAATTTCCTTCAAACAAAGAATGGCAACAACAAAATTCATGTATATTTTTGTATGTTAAAATTGCGTCCATCAATTTTCCTACATCCGGGCAATATGCAGAAGTTTTTTCATCATTCACAAGGAATAAACTTTGGAGTGTTGCCTGACGACTTCGATAAGCTGTGACTTTCACACCGGGTGCCAACAAATAGTTTGATTTCAAAATGGAAGCCAGCTCTTCCGATTTATGCTGTGCTAATTCCAACTTGGCAACAATTGAATCAAGCTTATTTTGATTTATTAAAATTGGCTCATTGGATACTGATGGCTCATATGGGGGATCATCACGTGCATGATATGTCGGAGCAGTCGTAGAAGAGAAAATATCTGGGCTAGAAGCTTTTGGCACAGGAATGTGGTCCGCATGAGGCAATGGTGTTGCGGCACTTGCAACACCAACGTAATTATACGATTTTCTTATCCTTTTTGCGGCTCCTTTATTCGCACATGCATAGCAATTCAATGGATTGTGACCTTCGCCAGGATTAGTCCAAGTCATTGGGATACCGAATGGCATACTTTCACGTCTTCTATTTTTCCAATCCATTAGACGGTTGTAGCAGCTTTTACACACTATATTTGGTACCCAATTTTCGTTCACTATAACATTTTGGTTGAAGGACATCTCGTATGTTTGAACAAAATCAGTACTGAAATTTCCCCTTTTTTTATGTGTTGAGACATATTGACCACAGCAGTAGCAAAAGCTATTTATATCTGGCTTGCACAGTTCCATATTCTGTTCTCTTTTGTTCACTTTTAAAAAACTGGAGAAAAATCACTTTTACTGTTCGCGTTCGTCGGCACTTGTTGAATGACAAAAATCACAGAACCAGTGTGAGAAAGAGAAGAAGTATAATGACAATGCATGTTTTATGTGAACATTACAGAACCAGTGTTGCCACATCAATATTTCTCTTTTAGTACAGTAGAAAAATATGAGAGAGTTCGGCTTGTGAGTGTCAATGTTTTCTCCAAATAATGTTGTGCATATCTGGAGCAAATTTGTGAAATTCATACATTTACCTAATTGTGAACAAATGAGAAACGCGTGCATCGATTTTCATGATCTATGCCTTTTTTTGCTCATGAGTTATGTGACTTTACGCGAAAGTAATTAGTTTTGGCACTTTTTTCCATTTTGGATTTTTTATGAATTTAAAAAAAAAAATATTTAAATTTTTAGGCAAAAAATAAAATTTTTCCCTTCATACATTCATTTTTAACTTCGAAAGTGTTGCACATATAGGAAAACGGTATAGAAACAGATTAGAGAAATTGTAATTCTTAATTTTTCTAAATTTGTTTCATCAAAATCGGACAAGTGGTTCTCGAGTTATGTTAAACTACGTTTTTGCCAAAATTTTACAACTAAGCGAAAAAACATCAAGATAAGGAAAAAATTTAAAATGTCATAAAAAAAAAACTGACACATACGAACGCCAAACCCTTTGAGGGTTTTACTATACTGACCTAGTACCATCACCCTGACTTGGAATTTCTCACCCCCCAGACAATAATCCCAAAAATGTTCCATAGTGTTATCAGCCGACGATATGTATAAAATAAATTGTTTTGTTGTTTTAATTTTTAAAAATTTATGTTACGTATATGTATAAAACCTTTTGAATATTTAAAAAGTGTTGTTTATTAAAAAAAGTAGCATCTTAAAGAAACACATTGATCCCGAAATCCCGGGATCCACAAAATCTCGGAATTTTGGGATCGGGATTTCAAAATCCCGAATCCCGGGATTTTTAAAAATGAGTCCTAATTGGCATCCCTAGTACATACATTCGTACATACATACGTACATACATACGTACCAGAGATCAGCAATGAGTAGTGAAAAAGTGAGTAGAGCCGAATCATGACTCATAATTTCTTGTACTTATACGCACTCATACTTATTGTAATTCGATCGAAACTCAAATTCACTCAGAAGTTTGATTTTACTCATAGTACTCATACTTAGAACATTTATGTAGTGGTTGATTTAGATTCAACAGAACTCAATGTGCATAAATATCAATAATAAAAAAATGTAATTTCCCCAAAATGTTTCTGTATAAACTTACAATTTTATGCTTTTTTATATTTTTATACATTTTATACTAGTTAGAAACTGTTAAATGACTAAACTTGTAAATATACTTGGATGAGTTAAATGAGCTGAATCAATGTGAGTATTATAAGTATTTTCCTGAAAGTACAAATCAAATTGAGGTCATTTTTAAATGTGTGAGTATGAGTGAATCAGAGTAGTTGAGTTTAAATGAGTTCTACTCACTTATACTTAAAATTTCATGAGTCAGTATGAGTAGCGAAAAAGCGATTCATTGCTGATCTCTGATACGTACATACATACATACATACATACATACATACATGCATACATACAGAGTTCTCATTTTCGCACACATTGCGCACTCTTGCGCATGAGCCAAAAAGACACTCACATAAAAACTAGCGCATGCACATGCGTTAGAACGATATTTTATATTTGTCTCTTACGCACTCATGTGTATGTGCATTTTGTTGTTGCACATTTCGTGAGTGGCGCATGGAATGAGCAACGCATCAATGCCCATGTGCATGCACACAGGCATACAATTTATTGATGTTATTATCAGCGTTGCCAAATTAAATTTTTGATGTGACAAAAATTCCTAAACGATGTTATAAAATTTAAATACTTGTTAGGATTTTTTTTTTATATTCTTAAAAACAGTGCTGCCATAACTTTTTGATGAAAATATGCCAAAACTTCAAAAAAAAATTTGTAAAATCGTTAAATAAAGAAAATATGCTTAAAATCTGCTAAGATTAAAACATAAAACTTTAAATATTTTAAATTTGATAAAAATATGCTAAATTTTTACAAAAAATATGCTTAAAATCTTCTGAATTTTTATAAAAAAATTTTGCTAAGCAGCTGCTAAATAACAAATAATTTTTATATAAATTTTTTGCATAAAAAGTTTTATTTAAAAAATATATAAGATAAACTATGCGACAAATATATGAAATTTTTTAAAAATATGTTCAGTAAGTCGTTAAAAAAAAATGATTTCCTAAAAAGCAAAAATATGCTAGAAAATCTGCTTTTGGGCAAGGAAATATGCCAAAAAGCAGTTAGAATATTTTCTAAAAAAAATATGCAAATTTCCAACTCAATGTGCTAAATATGCTAAAATAGGAACACTTCTCAAAAAGGAAAAATAAATAAATAGAGGGAAGTGCGTTTGTGTTGTGGCAAACTGAACGTTTGCTTAGGTTTGACTTCATATTATAATAGCATGCGCTCTTGTTGTTGTACCCATAGCTATATCTATATCTATCTATTTTATTAACATCACTATTATTATGATTTGTTTATTCTTTTTTTTTTATATTTTTGAACAATTATTTGTTGTTTTAAACAAAAAAACAACTAGTTGCAATTATTTAAAAAATAATTAATGTGAATATCTGCATTTGCCCCTGAACAGATTCTTTTCAATCATTAAATTTTTTTTAAATAATTAGCCATATAACATAAAATTGGTTGCCTAAAATAAAAAAAAAATTAGTATAATGTATTAAACATGTCCATATTAATAAATAAAACATTTTTTTCATTATTTTTCAACATATATATTTCACAAAAATAATATCATTAAATGTAAACACTTATCAAAATGTCATTTTATTTTTGGTTTAAAGAAGGGCAAATCCAACAATAAATTTTCTTACTTTATGAATTGTTTATTAAAGGTTTAATAGACTATTTTTCGTTTATGAATACAACTTTAACGATTTTTGCTGATAAACGGATAATTAATCATAAATAAGTTTTTATGAATACGGCTGATAATATACAAACTATAGGTTACCAGCAAAAAAATATATGTACATGTACATACATACATACTATGAGCGAATAAATGTATGTAATTACTGATAGTTGATTACAAGTGTATATTTTGTTTGTACAGAAAATTATTGTTAATGCAGTATAAAATCGAAAAGAAATAACTGTACTGTGATATTGTTCTTTATTTTACCTATTTTGGAAAATTCTTCGTTGAATTAAAAAAAAATTTATTTCGTTTTTTTTTTTTAATAATTTTATTTATCGTTTGTGTTACTAGTGATATTTTTTGCAGCATCGAAAAAAATATTTTCATCGCTTAACTCTTTAAACTTCAATTTTGTTATACGTAAATTGCTTAATGTTTTCTGACTTAGCTTTGATCTTAATTTAGTTAAAACCACAGGTAATGCACTGAAAGCTCTCTCCACATATACTTGAGTGGCAGGTACTGCTAATGCGACCTCTGCAATACTTTTAATATCGCTATCGCCACTGGTTTTCCAATAATTGAGGACATCAGTATCGAACGGAAGTTGTTGGTTGTTTTCAAGAAGCTTTAGTTTTTCTTTGAAAGAGCGATGTGATCGTTCACTTGGAGGTGTATTTGTCATTTCTGCTATCGCGCGTTGCTCTAGTTTTGCAAAAGCAGATGTTGTTGGAAGCTCACTTTGTGTTACCGAGCTGAAACTCGCAGAATTTCTTCCGTTCAGATTTTCCTGCTGAATCAGAACATCAAAAAATTTCTTTAGGTGTTCCTTAAAAAATATTCAAAGAAAATCATAAGTGGGTATGTATAAATGTATTTGTATATTTAGTATAAAAAATTGAAATTTGATATAAAAGGTAACTTACTATTGCTTGGCACCTTTGTTGCTCAGATAAAAAGTGAGAGCTCTCAAAATTAAATCTGGGGCTAAGATAAAGTGCTGCTAAAAACGCGTTATTATTAAGAAGCACCTTTTTTCTGTTTTGCATGGAACTGTACAACAATGAGGAAAATGGTGTTGCAGAAAATATCTCCTCCAACTCAATTTCGCAACAAAGCCAATCCCTATAAAAGTCACCAATGACATATTGTTCTTTTTGAGGCTGCTTAGTACACAAGGCCAAAGGTTTGAATGCAGAAACAAAATGATTTATAAACTCCCAATTTATGTCAGGTATAGTGTCATTATCAGTGTTGAGTGGTTCTATGTAGTCTCTAGCATGTAATAAACTGAAAAACATTTCATATGTTGAATTCCACCGTGTGGCATTGTCTAAAGTTGGCATTTGCATTTGTATGTCTCCTGATTTAACGATTTTCCGAAGCTGCTTAACAGCATCTCTACACTCGCTTATTTCCTGTGAAAGTTCCTTTAAAACGTCATGTGCTGAGAGTTGAATGGTATGAGCGCACATCTTACAACAGATAAAATCATAGCGAGAGTTTTATGAATGCTTTCATCATTAACTTCTGCGCCGCTAATTTCTCCATCACTTCTCTCCTCATTGATATCTTCGTCGTGCATTTCTTGGAGTATTTGGCTTACTTTTAGCATATTTGCACCATTGTCAGTTGTGCTAGAATATATTTGCCCAATGTCGATTTGATACATATTCAAACAAGATAATATTTCTTCCTTCAGGTAAACAGCCTTATGTCTTTTTTTAACTGTATCATTCCTAAAATTATGTTTCAAGATTGCATTTTAAAATGTTGGTGACAGAGAAAAATAATTTTTTTAACCAATTGTGTTGATATATATCTCAAAATCTTTAATATATTGTATGTTAATTCCCCGGATACTTTTGTCCATTCTGCTAGCAATATCGAATTTTAGACAAAGCATTTTATTCTTCACACGCTTCGTTATTATTTGCTGAACTTCTACATAGGAAACTTCAAGAATATCAACAATATTCCTTGAATTTAGGTTTGTTTCAAATTTCTTCTCGTACGGCGAGATTAAAACTTTGAAAAATTCGCTATCATCGAAAATCCGAAAATGTAAATTTTTAACTGTTACTAGGCCCACACAACATTTTAAAAATATGCTCTTGTTAATATTAATTTTTACGACCTCTTCAATTTTCGGTTTTTTTGTTGGTGCTCCTTCATCATCACTTTCATTTGCATTTTGCGTAATGTCTTTTTTGTGGACGAGTTTATAATGCCTTTTAATGTTGAAGGAATTGGTTCCACTTAATTGTTTCTCACATTCTAAGCAAACAATTTTATTAGCGCTTTTCAAAACTTTATAAAAATTATTTTCACAATCCATTTTTTTAAATGCGTATAAACAACAATGTATGCTCTTCACTCTGCTTCTAAAGCAACTGTTTTAAAAACGTATTTCCTTCACTATTTGCACAGCTTTAGGAATTTGCATAAATTTTTGACTAATACACAGACATAATCTGATGCAACAACAAAATTATGTATTACAAATGTTTTTACTGATCATTTTGCAATTTCCTTCAAATAAAGAATGGTAACAACAAAACTCATGTATATTTTTGTTTTTGTATGTAAAAATTGTCATGTTTTTTTAGACAAAATACAAAATAGTCTACCTGTTTTGAATGTTCTAGTAAAAAAACCATAAAACCACAAAATTCCGTTACATTTTGACACAGTTATTGCATGGGTTTTTTTTATAAGAATAGTTGGAAATTTCCATAACCCTTTGACCAATGCACAGACATAATCTGATGCAACAACAAAATTATGTATTCCAAAATTTTTACTGATCATAAAAAATTATTTGAAGGTTGTTTTTTTGTAATTTCCTTCAAACAAAGAATGGCAACAACAAAATTCATGTATATTTTTGTTTTTGTATGTTAAAATTGCGTCCATCAATTTTCCTACATCCGGGCAATATGCAGAAGTTTTTTCATCATTCACAAGGAATAAACTTTGGAGTGTTGCCTGACGACTTCGATAAGCTGTGACTTTCACACCGGGTGCCAACAAATAGTTTGATTTCAAAATGGAAGCCAGCTCTTCCGATTTATGCTGTGCTAATTCCAACTTGGCAACAATTGAATCAAGCTTATTTTGATTTATTAAAATTGGCTCATTGGATACTGATGGCTCATATGGGGGATCATCACGTGCATGATATGTCGGAGCAGTCGTAGAAGAGAAAATATCTGGGCTAGAAGCTTTTGGCACAGGAATGTGGTCCGCATGAGGCAATGGTGTTGCGGCACTTGCAACACCAACGTAATTATACGATTTTCTTATCCTTTTTGCGGCTCCTTTATTCGCACATGCATAGCAATTCAATGGATTGTGACCTTCGCCAGGATTAGTCCAAGTCATTGGGATACCGAATGGCATACTTTCACGTCTTCTATTTTTCCAATCCATTAGACGGTTGTAGCAGCTTTTACACACTATATTTGGTACCCAATTTTCGTTCACTATAACATTTTGGTTGAAGGACATCTCGTATGTTTGAACAAAATCAGTACTGAAATTTCCCCTTTTTTTATGTGTTGAGACATATTGACCACAGCAGTAGCAAAAGCTATTTATATCTGGCTTGCACAGTTCCATATTCTGTTCTCTTTTGTTCACTTTTAAAAAACTGGAGAAAAATCACTTTTACTGTTCGCGTTCGTCGGCACTTGTTGAATGACAAAAATCACAGAACCAGTGTGAGAAAGAGAAGAAGTATAATGACAATGCATGTTTTATGTGAACATTACAGAACCAGTGTTGCCACATCAATATTTCTCTTTTAGTACAGTAGAAAAATATGAGAGAGTTCGGCTTGTGAGTGTCAATGTTTTCTCCAAATAATGTTGTGCATATCTGGAGCAAATTTGTGAAATTCATACATTTACCTAATTGTGAACAAATGAGAAACGCGTGCATCGATTTTCATGATCTATGCCTTTTTTTGCTCATGAGTTATGTGACTTTACGCGAAAGTAATTAGTTTTGGCACTTTTTTCCATTTTGGATTTTTTATGAATTTAAAAAAAAAAATATTTAAATTTTTAGGCAAAAAATAAAATTTTTCCCTTCATACATTCATTTTTAACTTCGAAAGTGTTGCACATATAGGAAAACGGTATAGAAACAGATTAGAGAAATTGTAATTCTTAATTTTTCTAAATTTGTTTCATCAAAATCGGACAAGTGGTTCTCGAGTTATGTTAAACTACGTTTTTGCCAAAATTTTACAACTAAGCGAAAAAACATCAAGATAAGGAAAAAATTTAAAATGTCATAAAAAAAAAACTGACACATACGAACGCCAAACCCTTTGAGGGTTTTACTATACTGACCTAGTACCATCACCCTGACTTGGAATTTCTCACCCCCCAGACAATAATCCCAAAAATGTTCCATAGTGTTATCAGCCGACGATATGTATAAAATAAATTGTTTTGTTGTTTTAATTTTTAAAAATTTATGTTACGTATATGTATAAAACCTTTTGAATATTTAAAAAGTGTTGTTTATTAAAAAAAGTAGCATCTTAAAGAAACACATTGATCCCGAAATCCCGGGATCCACAAAATCTCGGAATTTTGGGATCGGGATTTCAAAATCCCGAATCCCGGGATTTTTAAAAATGAGTCCTAATTGGCATCCCTAGTACATACATTCGTACATACATACGTACATACATACGTACCAGAGATCAGCAATGAGTAGTGAAAAAGTGAGTAGAGCCGAATCATGACTCATAATTTCTTGTACTTATACGCACTCATACTTATTGTAATTCGATCGAAACTCAAATTCACTCAGAAGTTTGATTTTACTCATAGTACTCATACTTAGAACATTTATGTAGTGGTTGATTTAGATTCAACAGAACTCAATGTGCATAAATATCAATAATAAAAAAATGTAATTTCCCCAAAATGTTTCTGTATAAACTTACAATTTTATGCTTTTTTATATTTTTATACATTTTATACTAGTTAGAAACTGTTAAATGACTAAACTTGTAAATATACTTGGATGAGTTAAATGAGCTGAATCAATGTGAGTATTATAAGTATTTTCCTGAAAGTACAAATCAAATTGAGGTCATTTTTAAATGTGTGAGTATGAGTGAATCAGAGTAGTTGAGTTTAAATGAGTTCTACTCACTTATACTTAAAATTTCATGAGTCAGTATGAGTAGCGAAAAAGCGATTCATTGCTGATCTCTGATACGTACATACATACATACATACATACATACATACATGCATACATACAGAGTTCTCATTTTCGCACACATTGCGCACTCTTGCGCATGAGCCAAAAAGACACTCACATAAAAACTAGCGCATGCACATGCGTTAGAACGATATTTTATATTTGTCTCTTACGCACTCATGTGTATGTGCATTTTGTTGTTGCACATTTCGTGAGTGGCGCATGGAATGAGCAACGCATCAATGCCCATGTGCATGCACACAGGCATACAATTTATTGATGTTATTATCAGCGTTGCCAAATTAAATTTTTGATGTGACAAAAATTCCTAAACGATGTTATAAAATTTAAATACTTGTTAGGATTTTTTTTTTATATTCTTAAAAACAGTGCTGCCATAACTTTTTGATGAAAATATGCCAAAACTTCAAAAAAAAATTTGTAAAATCGTTAAATAAAGAAAATATGCTTAAAATCTGCTAAGATTAAAACATAAAACTTTAAATATTTTAAATTTGATAAAAATATGCTAAATTTTTACAAAAAATATGCTTAAAATCTTCTGAATTTTTATAAAAAAATTTTGCTAAGCAGCTGCTAAATAACAAATAATTTTTATATAAATTTTTTGCATAAAAAGTTTTATTTAAAAAATATATAAGATAAACTATGCGACAAATATATGAAATTTTTTAAAAATATGTTCAGTAAGTCGTTAAAAAAAAATGATTTCCTAAAAAGCAAAAATATGCTAGAAAATCTGCTTTTGGGCAAGGAAATATGCCAAAAAGCAGTTAGAATATTTTCTAAAAAAAATATGCAAATTTCCAACTCAATGTGCTAAATATGCTAAAATAGGAACACTTCTCAAAAAGGAAAAATAAATAAATAGAGGGAAGTGCGTTTGTGTTGTGGCAAACTGAACGTTTGCTTAGGTTTGACTTCATATTATAATAGCATGCGCTCTTGTTGTTGTACCCATAGCTATATCTATATCTATCTATTTTATTAACATCACTATTATTATGATTTGTTTATTCTTTTTTTTTTATATTTTTGAACAATTATTTGTTGTTTTAAACAAAAAAACAACTAGTTGCAATTATTTAAAAAATAATTAATGTGAATATCTGCATTTGCCCCTGAACAGATTCTTTTCAATCATTAAATTTTTTTTAAATAATTAGCCATATAACATAAAATTGGTTGCCTAAAATAAAAAAAAAATTAGTATAATGTATTAAACATGTCCATATTAATAAATAAAACATTTTTTTCATTATTTTTCAACATATATATTTCACAAAAATAATATCATTAAATGTAAACACTTATCAAAATGTCATTTTATTTTTGGTTTAAAGAAGGGCAAATCCAACAATAAATTTTCTTACTTTATGAATTGTTTATTAAAGGTTTAATAGACTATTTTTCGTTTATGAATACAACTTTAACGATTTTTGCTGATAAACGGATAATTAATCATAAATAAGTTTTTATGAATACGGCTGATAATATACAAACTATAGGTTACCAGCAAAAAAATATATGTACATGTACATACATACATACTATGAGCGAATAAATGTATGTAATTACTGATAGTTGATTACAAGTGTATATTTTGTTTGTACAGAAAATTATTGTTAATGCAGTATAAAATCGAAAAGAAATAACTGTACTGTGATATTGTTCTTTATTTTACCTATTTTGGAAAATTCTTCGTTGAATTAAAAAAAAATTTATTTCGTTTTTTTTTTTTAATAATTTTATTTATCGTTTGTGTTACTAGTGATATTTTTTGCAGCATCGAAAAAAATATTTTCATCGCTTAACTCTTTAAACTTCAATTTTGTTATACGTAAATTGCTTAATGTTTTCTGACTTAGCTTTGATCTTAATTTAGTTAAAACCACAGGTAATGCACTGAAAGCTCTCTCCACATATACTTGAGTGGCAGGTACTGCTAATGCGACCTCTGCAATACTTTTAATATCGCTATCGCCACTGGTTTTCCAATAATTGAGGACATCAGTATCGAACGGAAGTTGTTGGTTGTTTTCAAGAAGCTTTAGTTTTTCTTTGAAAGAGCGATGTGATCGTTCACTTGGAGGTGTATTTGTCATTTCTGCTATCGCGCGTTGCTCTAGTTTTGCAAAAGCAGATGTTGTTGGAAGCTCACTTTGTTTTACCGAGCTGAAACTCGCAGAATTTCTTCCGTTCAGATTTTCCTGCTGAATCAGAACATCAGAACATCAAAAAATTTCTTTAGGTGTTCCTTAAAAAATATTCAAAGAAAATCATAAGTGGGTATGTATAAATGTATTTGTATATTTAGTATAAAAAATTGAAATTTGATATAAAAGGTAACTTACTATTGCTTGGCACCTTTGTTGCTCAGATAAAAAGTGAGAGCTCTCAAAATTAAATCTGGGGCTAAGATAAAGTGCTGCTAAAAACGCGTTATTATTAAGAAGCACCTTTTTTCTGTTTTGCATGGAACTGTACAACAATGAGGAAAATGGTGTTGCAGAAAATATCTCCTCCAACTCAATTTCGCAACAAAGCCAATCCCTATAAAAGTCACCAATGACATATTGTTCTTTTTGAGGCTGCTTAGTACACAAGGCCAAAGGTTTGAATGCAGAAACAAAATGATTTATAAACTCCCAATTTATGTCAGGTATAGTGTCATTTTCAGTGTTGAGTGGTTCTATGTAGTCTCTAGCATGTAATAAACTGAAAAACATTTCATATGTTGAATTCCACCGTGTGGCATTGTCTAAAGTTGGCATTTGCATTTGTATGTCTCCTGATTTAACGATTTTCCGAAGCTGCTTAACAGCATCTCTACACTCGCTTATTTCCTGTGAAAGTTCCTTTAAAACGTCATGTGCTGAGAGTTGAATGGTATGAGCGCACATCTTACAACAGATAAAATCATAGCGAGAGTTTTATGAATGCTTTCATCATTAACTTCTGCGCCGCTAATTTCTCCATCACTTCTCTCCTCATTGATATCTTCGTCGTGCATTTCTTGGAGTATTTGGCTTACTTTTAGCATATTTGCACCATTGTCAGTTGTGCTAGAATATATTTGCCCAATGTCGATTTGATACATATTCAAACAAGATAATATTTCTTCCTTCAGGTAAACAGCCTTATGTCTTTTTTTAACTGTATCATTCCTAAAATTATGTTTCAAGATTGCATTTTAAAATGTTGGTGACAGAGAAAAATAATTTTTTTAACCAATTGTGTTGATATATATCTCAAAATCTTTAATATATTGTATGTTAATTCCCCGGATACTTTTGTCCATTCTGCTAGCAATATCGAATTTTAGACAAAGCATTTTATTCTTCACACGCTTCGTTATTATTTGCTGAACTTCTACATAGGAATATCAACAATATTCCTTGAATTTAGGTTTGTTTCAAATTTCTTCTCGTACGGCGAGATTAAAACTTTGAAAAATTCGCTATCATCGAAAATCCGAAAATGTAAATTTTTAACTGTTACTAGGCCCACACAACATTTTAAAAATATGCTCTTGTTAATATTAATTTTTACGACCTCTTCAATTTTCGGTTTTTTTGTTGGTGCTCCTTCATCATCACTTTCATTTGCATTTTGCGTAATGTCTTTTTTGTGGACGAGTTTATAATGCCTTTTAATGTTGAAGGAATTGGTTCCACTTAATTGTTTCTCACATTCTAAGCAAACAATTTTATTAGCGCTTTTCAAAACTTTATAAAAATTATTTTCACAATCCATTTTTTTAAATGCGTATAAACAACAATGTATGCTCTTCACTCTGCTTCTAAAGCAACTGTTTTAAAAACGTATTTCCTTCACTATTTGCACAGCTTTAGGAATTTGCATAAATTTTTGACTAATACACAGACATAATCTGATGCAACAACAAAATTATGTATTACAAATGTTTTTACTGATCATTTTGCAATTTCCTTCAAATAAAGAATGGTAACAACAAAACTCATGTATATTTTTGTTTTTGTATGTAAAAATTGTCATGTTTTTTTAGACAAAATACAAAATAGTCTACCTGTTTTGAATGTTCTAGTAAAAAAACCATAAAACCACAAAATTCCGTTACATTTTGACACAGTTATTGCATGGGTTTTTTTTATAAGAATAGTTGGAAATTTCCATAACCCTTTGACCAATGCACAGACATAATCTGATGCAACAACAAAATTATGTATTCCAAAATTTTTACTGATCATAAAAAATTATTTGAAGGTTGTTTTTTTGTAATTTCCTTCAAACAAAGAATGGCAACAACAAAATTCATGTATATTTTTGTTTTTGTATGTTAAAATTGCGTCCATCAATTTTCCTACATCCGGGCAATATGCAGAAGTTTTTTCATCATTCACAAGGAATAAACTTTGGAGTGTTGCCTGACGACTTCGATAAGCTGTGACTTTCACACCGGGTGCCAACAAATAGTTTGATTTCAAAATGGAAGCCAGCTCTTCCGATTTATGCTGTGCTAATTCCAACTTGGCAACAATTGAATCAAGCTTATTTTGATTTATTAAAATTGGCTCATTGGATACTGATGGCTCATATGGGGGATCATCACGTGCATGATATGTCGGAGCAGTCGTAGAAGAGAAAATATCTGGGCTAGAAGCTTTTGGCACAGGAATGTGGTCCGCATGAGGCAATGGTGTTGCGGCACTTGCAACACCAACGTAATTATACGATTTTCTTATCCTTTTTGCGGCTCCTTTATTCGCACATGCATAGCAATTCAATGGATTGTGACCTTCGCCAGGATTAGTCCAAGTCATTGGGATACCGAATGGCATACTTTCACGTCTTCTATTTTTCCAATCCATTAGACGGTTGTAGCAGCTTTTACACACTATATTTGGTACCCAATTTTCGTTCACTATAACATTTTGGTTGAAGGACATCTCGTATGTTTGAACAAAATCAGTACTGAAATTTCCCCTTTTTTTATGTGTTGAGACATATTGACCACAGCAGTAGCAAAAGCTATTTATATCTGGCTTGCACAGTTCCATATTCTGTTCTCTTTTGTTCACTTTTAAAAAACTGGAGAAAAATCACTTTTACTGTTCGCGTTCGTCGGCACTTGTTGAATGACAAAAATCACAGAACCAGTGTGAGAAAGAGAAGAAGTATAATGACAATGCATGTTTTATGTGAACATTACAGAACCAGTGTTGCCACATCAATATTTCTCTTTTAGTACAGTAGAAAAATATGAGAGAGTTCGGCTTGTGAGTGTCAATGTTTTCTCCAAATAATGTTGTGCATATCTGGAGCAAATTTGTGAAATTCATACATTTACCTAATTGTGAACAAATGAGAAACGCGTGCATCGATTTTCATGATCTATGCCTTTTTTTGCTCATGAGTTATGTGACTTTACGCGAAAGTAATTAGTTTTGGCACTTTTTTCCATTTTGGATTTTTTATGAATTTAAAAAAAAAAATATTTAAATTTTTAGGCAAAAAATAAAATTTTTCCCTTCATACATTCATTTTTAACTTCGAAAGTGTTGCACATATAGGAAAACGGTATAGAAACAGATTAGAGAAATTGTAATTCTTAATTTTTCTAAATTTGTTTCATCAAAATCGGACAAGTGGTTCTCGAGTTATGTTAAACTACGTTTTTGCCAAAATTTTACAACTAAGCGAAAAAACATCAAGATAAGGAAAAAATTTAAAATGTCATAAAAAAAAACTTACACATACGAACGCCAAACCCTTTGAGGGTTTTACTATACTGACCTAGTACCATCACCCTGACTTGGAATTTCTCACCCCCCAGACAATAATCCCAAAAATGTTCCATAGTGTTATCAGCCGACGATATGTATAAAATAAATTGTTTTGTTGTTTTAATTTTTAAAAATTTATGTTACGTATATGTATAAAACCTTTTGAATATTTAAAAAGTGTTGTTTATTAAAAAAAGTAGCATCTTAAAGAAACACATTGATCCCGAAATCCCGGGATCCACAAAATCTCGGAATTTTGGGATCGGGATTTCAAAATCCCGAATCCCGGGATTTTTAAAAATGAGTCCTAATTGGCATCCCTAGTACATACATTCGTACATACATACGTACATACATACGTACCAGAGATCAGCAATGAGTAGTGAAAAAGTGAGTAGAGCCGAATCATGACTCATAATTTCTTGTACTTATACGCACTCATACTTATTGTAATTCGATCGAAACTCAAATTCACTCAGAAGTTTGATTTTACTCATAGTACTCATACTTAGAACATTTATGTAGTGGTTGATTTAGATTCAACAGAACTCAATGTGCATAAATATCAATAATAATAAAAAAATGTAATTTCCCCAAAATGTTTCTGTATAAACTTACAATTTTATGCTTTTTTATATTTTTATACATTTTATACTAGTTAGAAACTGTTAAATGACTAAACTTGTAAATATACTTGGATGAGTTAAATGAGCTGAATCAATGTGAGTATTATAAGTATTTTCCTGAAAGTACAAATCAAATTGAGGTCATTTTTAAATGTGTGAGTATGAGTGAATCAGAGTAGTTGAGTTTAAATGAGTTCTACTCACTTATACTTAAAATTTCATGAGTCAGTATGAGTAGCGAAAAAGCGATTCATTGCTGATCTCTGATACGTACATACATACATACATACATACATACATACATGCATACATACAGAGTTCTCATTTTCGCACACATTGCGCACTCTTGCGCATGAGCCAAAAAGACACTCACATAAAAACTAGCGCATGCACATGCGTTAGAACGATATTTTATATTTGTCTCTTACGCACTCATGTGTATGTGCATTTTGTTGTTGCACATTTCGTGAGTGGCGCATGGAATGAGCAACGCATCAATGCCCATGTGCATGCACACAGGCATACAATTTATTGATGTTATTATCAGCGTTGCCAAATTAAATTTTTGATGTGACAAAAATTCCTAAACGATGTTATAAAATTTAAATACTTGTTAGGATTTTTTTTTTATATTCTTAAAAACAGTGCTGCCATAACTTTTTGATGAAAATATGCCAAAACTTCAAAAAAAAATTTGTAAAATCGTTAAATAAAGAAAATATGCTTAAAATCTGCTAAGATTAAAACATAAAACTTTAAATATTTTAAATTTGATAAAAATATGCTAAATTTTTACAAAAAATATGCTTAAAATCTTCTGAATTTTTATAAAAAAATTTTGCTAAGCAGCTGCTAAATAACAAATAATTTTTATATAAATTTTTTGCATAAAAAGTTTTATTTAAAAAATATATAAGATAAACTATGCGACAAATATATGAAATTTTTTAAAAATATGTTCAGTAAGTCGTTAAAAAAAAATGATTTCCTAAAAAGCAAAAATATGCTAGAAAATCTGCTTTTGGGCAAGGAAATATGCCAAAAAGCAGTTAGAATATTTTCTAAAAAAAATATGCAAATTTCCAACTCAATGTGCTAAATATGCTAAAATAGGAACACTTCTCAAAAAGGAAAAATAAATAAATAGAGGGAAGTGCGTTTGTGTTGTGGCAAACTGAACGTTTGCTTAGGTTTGACTTCATATTATAATAGCATGCGCTCTTGTTGTTGTACCCATAGCTATATCTATATCTATCTATTTTATTAACATCACTATTATTATGATTTGTTTATTCTTTTTTTTTTTATATTTTTGAACAATTATTTGTTGTTTTAAACAAAAAAACAACTAGTTGCAATTATTTAAAAAATAATTAATGTGAATATCTGCATTTGCCCCTGAACAGATTCTTTTCAATCATTAAATTTTTTTTAAATAATTAGCCATATAACATAAAATTGGTTGCCTAAAATAAAAAAAAAATTAGTATAATGTATTAAACATGTCCATATTAATAAATAAAACATTTTTTTCATTATTTTTCAACATATATATTTCACAAAAATAATATCATTAAATGTAAACACTTATCAAAATGTCATTTTATTTTTGGTTTAAAGAAGGGCAAATCCAACAATAAATTTTCTTACTTTATGAATTGTTTATTAAAGGTTTAATAGACTATTTTTCGTTTATGAATACAACTTTAACGATTTTTGCTGATAAACGGATAATTAATCATAAATAAGTTTTTATGAATACGGCTGATAATATACAAACTATTGGTTACCAGCAAAAAAATATATGTACATGTACATACATACATACTATGAGCGAATAAATGTATGTAATTACTGATAGTTGATTACAAGTGTATATTTTGTTTGTACAGAAAATTATTGTTAATGCAGTATAAAATCGAAAAGAAATAACTGTACTGTGATATTGTTCTTTATTTTACCTATTTTGGAAAATTCTTCGTTGAATTAAAAAAAAATTTATTTCGTTTTTTTTTTTTAATAATTTTATTTATCGTTTGTGTTACTAGTGATATTTTTTGCAGCATCGAAAAAAATATTTTCATCGCTTAACTCTTTAAACTTCAATTTTGTTATACGTAAATTGCTTAATGTTTTCTGACTTAGCTTTGATCTTAATTTAGTTAAAACCACAGGTAATGCACTGAAAGCTCTCTCCACATATACTTGAGTGGCAGGTACTGCTAATGCGACCTCTGCAATACTTTTAATATCGCTATCGCCACTGGTTTTCCAATAATTGAGGACATCAGTATCGAACGGAAGTTGTTGGTTGTTTTCAAGAAGCTTTAGTTTTTCTTTGAAAGAGCGATGTGATCGTTCACTTGGAGGTGTATTTGTCATTTCTGCTATCGCGCGTTGCTCTAGTTTTGCAAAAGCAGATGTTGTTGGAAGCTCACTTTGTGTTACCGAGCTGAAACTCGCAGAATTTCTTCCGTTCAGATTTTCCTGCTGAATCAGAACATCAGAACATCAAAAAATTTCTTTAGGTGTTCCTTAAAAAATATTCAAAGAAAATCATAAGTGGGTATGTATAAATGTATTTGTATATTTAGTATAAAAAATTGAAATTTGATATAAAAGGTAACTTACTATTGCTTGGCACCTTTGTTGCTCAGATAAAAAGTGAGAGCTCTCAAAATTAAATCTGGGGCTAAGATAAAGTGCTGCTAAAAACGCGTTATTATTAAGAAGCACCTTTTTTCTGTTTTGCATGGAACTGTACAACAATGAGGAAAATGGTGTTGCAGAAAATATCTCCTCCAACTCAATTTCGCAACAAAGCCAATCCCTATAAAAGTCACCAATGACATATTGTTCTTTTTGAGGCTGCTTAGTACACAAGGCCAAAGGTTTGAATGCAGAAACAAAATGATTTATAAACTCCCAATTTATGTCAGGTATAGTGTCATTTTCAGTGTTGAGTGGTTCTATGTAGTCTCTAGCATGTAATAAACTGAAAAACATTTCATATGTTGAATTCCACCGTGTGGCATTGTCTAAAGTTGGCATTTGCATTTGTATGTCTCCTGATTTAACGATTTTCCGAAGCTGCTTAACAGCATCTCTACACTCGCTTATTTCCTGTGAAAGTTCCTTTAAAACGTCATGTGCTGAGAGTTGAATGGTATGAGCGCACATCTTACAACAGATAAAATCATAGCGAGAGTTTTATGAATGCTTTCATCATTAACTTCTGCGCCGCTAATTTCTCCATCACTTCTCTCCTCATTGATATCTTCGTCGTGCATTTCTTGGAGTATTTGGCTTACTTTTAGCATATTTGCACCATTGTCAGTTGTGCTAGAATATATTTGCCCAATGTCGATTTGATACATATTCAAACAAGATAATATTTCTTCCTTCAGGTAAACAGCCTTATGTCTTTTTTTAACTGTATCATTCCTAAAATTATGTTTCAAGATTGCATTTTAAAATGTTGGTGACAGAGAAAAATAATTTTTTTAACCAATTGTGTTGATATATATCTCAAAATCTTTAATATATTGTATGTTAATTCCCCGGATACTTTTGTCCATTCTGCTAGCAATATCGAATTTTAGACAAAGCATTTTATTCTTCACACGCTTCGTTATTATTTGCTGAACTTCTACATAGGAAACTTCAAGAATATCAACAATATTCCTTGAATTTAGGTTTGTTTCAAATTTCTTCTCGTACGGCGAGATTAAAACTTTGAAAAATTCGCTATCATCGAAAATCCGAAAATGTAAATTTTTAACTGTTACTAGGCCCACACAACATTTTAAAAATATGCTCTTGTTAATATTAATTTTTACGACCTCTTCAATTTTCGGTTTTTTTGTTGGTGCTCCTTCATCATCACTTTCATTTGCATTTTGCGTAATGTCTTTTTTGTGGACGAGTTTATAATGCCTTTTAATGTTGAAGGAATTGGTTCCACTTAATTGTTTCTCACATTCTAAGCAAACAATTTTATTAGCGCTTTTCAAAACTTTATAAAAATTATTTTCACAATCCATTTTTTTAAATGCGTATAAACAACAATGTATGCTCTTCACTCTGCTTCTAAAGCAACTGTTTTAAAAACGTATTTCCTTCACTATTTGCACAGCTTTAGGAATTTGCATAAATTTTTGACTAATACACAGACATAATCTGATGCAACAACAAAATTATGTATTACAAATGTTTTTACTGATCATTTTGCAATTTCCTTCAAATAAAGAATGGTAACAACAAAACTCATGTATATTTTTGTTTTTGTATGTAAAAATTGTCATGTTTTTTTAGACAAAATACAAAATAGTCTACCTGTTTTGAATGTTCTAGTAAAAAAACCATAAAACCACAAAATTCCGTTACATTTTGACACAGTTATTGCATGGGTTTTTTTTATAAGAATAGTTGGAAATTTCCATAACCCTTTGACCAATGCACAGACATAATCTGATGCAACAACAAAATTATGTATTCCAAAATTTTTACTGATCATAAAAAATTATTTGAAGGTTGTTTTTTTGTAATTTCCTTCAAACAAAGAATGGCAACAACAAAATTCATGTATATTTTTGTTTTTGTATGTTAAAATTGCGTCCATCAATTTTCCTACATCCGGGCAATATGCAGAAGTTTTTTCATCATTCACAAGGAATAAACTTTGGAGTGTTGCCTGACGACTTCGATAAGCTGTGACTTTCACACCGGGTGCCAACAAATAGTTTGATTTCAAAATGGAAGCCAGCTCTTCCGATTTATGCTGTGCTAATTCCAACTTGGCAACAATTGAATCAAGCTTATTTTGATTTATTAAAATTGGCTCATTGGATACTGATGGCTCATATGGGGGATCATCACGTGCATGATATGTCGGAGCAGTCGTAGAAGAGAAAATATCTGGGCTAGAAGCTTTTGGCACAGGAATGTGGTCCGCATGAGGCAATGGTGTTGCGGCACTTGCAACACCAACGTAATTATACGATTTTCTTATCCTTTTTGCGGCTCCTTTATTCGCACATGCATAGCAATTCAATGGATTGTGACCTTCGCCAGGATTAGTCCAAGTCATTGGGATACCGAATGGCATACTTTCACGTCTTCTATTTTTCCAATCCATTAGACGGTTGTAGCAGCTTTTACACACTATATTTGGTACCCAATTTTCGTTCACTATAACATTTTGGTTGAAGGACATCTCGTATGTTTGAACAAAATCAGTACTGAAATTTCCCCTTTTTTTATGTGTTGAGACATATTGACCACAGCAGTAGCAAAAGCTATTTATATCTGGCTTGCACAGTTCCATATTCTGTTCTCTTTTGTTCACTTTTAAAAAACTGGAGAAAAATCACTTTTACTGTTCGCGTTCGTCGGCACTTGTTGAATGACAAAAATCACAGAACCAGTGTGAGAAAGAGAAGAAGTATAATGACAATGCATGTTTTATGTGAACATTACAGAACCAGTGTTGCCACATCAATATTTCTCTTTTAGTACAGTAGAAAAATATGAGAGAGTTCGGCTTGTGAGTGTCAATGTTTTCTCCAAATAATGTTGTGCATATCTGGAGCAAATTTGTGAAATTCATACATTTACCTAATTGTGAACAAATGAGAAACGCGTGCATCGATTTTCATGATCTATGCCTTTTTTTGCTCATGAGTTATGTGACTTTACGCGAAAGTAATTAGTTTTGGCACTTTTTTCCATTTTGGATTTTTTATGAATTTAAAAAAAAAAATATTTAAATTTTTAGGCAAAAAATAAAATTTTTCCCTTCATACATTCATTTTTAACTTCGAAAGTGTTGCACATATAGGAAAACGGTATAGAAACAGATTAGAGAAATTGTAATTCTTAATTTTTCTAAATTTGTTTCATCAAAATCGGACAAGTGGTTCTCGAGTTATGTTAAACTACGTTTTTGCCAAAATTTTACAACTAAGCGAAAAAACATCAAGATAAGGAAAAAATTTAAAATGTCATAAAAAAAAACTTACACATACGAACGCCAAACCCTTTGAGGGTTTTACTATACTGACCTAGTACCATCACCCTGACTTGGAATTTCTCACCCCCCAGACAATAATCCCAAAAATGTTCCATAGTGACGATATGTATAAAATAAATTGTTTTGTTGTTTTAATTTTTAAAAATTTATGTTACGTATATGTATAAAACCTTTTGAATATTTAAAAAGTGTTGTTTATTAAAAAAAGTAGCATCTTAAAGAAACACATTGATCCCGAAATCCCGGGATCCACAAAATCTCGGAATTTTGGGATCGGGATTTCAAAATCCCGAATCCCGGGATTTTTAAAAATGAGTCCTAATTGGCATCCCTAGTACATACATTCGTACATACATACGTACATACATACGTACCAGAGATCAGCAATGAGTAGTGAAAAAGTGAGTAGAGCCGAATCATGACTCATAATTTCTTGTACTTATACGCACTCATACTTATTGTAATTCGATCGAAACTCAAATTCACTCAGAAGTTTGATTTTACTCATAGTACTCATACTTAGAACATTTATGTAGTGGTTGATTTAGATTCAACAGAACTCAATGTGCATAAATATCAATAATAATAAAAAAATGTAATTTCCCCAAAATGTTTCTGTATAAACTTACAATTTTATGCTTTTTTATATTTTTATACATTTTATACTAGTTAGAAACTGTTAAATGACTAAACTTGTAAATATACTTGGATGAGTTAAATGAGCTGAATCAATGTGAGTATTATAAGTATTTTCCTGAAAGTACAAATCAAATTGAGGTCATTTTTAAATGTGTGAGTATGAGTGAATCAGAGTAGTTGAGTTTAAATGAGTTCTACTCACTTATACTTAAAATTTCATGAGTCCGTATGAGTAGCGAAAAAGCGATTCATTGCTGATCTCTGATACGTACATACATACATACATACATACATACATGCATACATACAGAGTTCTCATTTTCGCACACATTGCGCACTCTTGCGCATGAGCCAAAAAGACACTCACATAAAAACTAGCGCATGCACATGCGTTAGAACGATATTTTATATTTGTCTCTTACGCACTCATGTGTATGTGCATTTTGTTGTTGCACATTTCGTGAGTGGGGCATGGAATGAGCAACGCATCAATGCCCATGTGCATGCACACAGGCATACAATTTATTGATGTTATTATCAGCGTTGCCAAATTAAATTTTTGATGTGACAAAAATTCCTAAACGATGTTATAAAATTTAAATACTTGTTAGGATTTTTTTTTTATATTCTTAAAAACAGTGATGCCATATCTTTTTGATGAAAATATGCCAAAACTTCAAAAAAAAATTTGTAAAATCGTTAAATAAAGAAAATATGCTTAAAATCTGCTAAGATTAAAACATAAAACTTTAAATATTTTAAATTTGATAAAAATATGCTAAATTTTTACAAAAAATATGCTTAAAATCTTCTGAATTTTTATAAAAAAATTTTGCTAAGCAGCTGCTAAATAACAAATAATTTTTATATAAATTTTTTGCATAAAAAGTTTTATTTAAAAAATATATAAGATAAACTATGCGACAAATATATGAAATTTTTTAAAAATATGTTCAGTAAGTCGTTAAAAAAAAATGATTTCCTAAAAAGCAAAAATATGCTAGAAAATCTGCTTTTGGGCAAGGAAATATGCCAAAAAGCAGTTAGAATATTTTCTAAAAAAAATATGCAAATTTCCAACTCAATGTGCTAAATATGCTAAAATAGGAACACTTCTCAAAAAGGAAAAATAAATAAATAGAGGGAAGTGCGTTTGTGTTGTGGCAAACTGAACGTTTGCTTAGGTTTGACTTCATATTATAATAGCATGCGCTCTTGTTGTTGTACCCATAGCTATATCTATATCTATCTATTTTATTAACATCACTATTATTATGATTTGTTTATTCTTTTTTTTTTATATTTTTGAACAATTATTTGTTGTTTTAAACAAAAAAACAACTAGTTGCAATTATTTAAAAAATAATTAATGTGAATATCTGCATTTGCCCCTGAACAGATTCTTTTCAATCATTAAATTTTTTTTAAATAATTAGCCATATAACATAAAATTGGTTGCCTAAAATAAAAAAAAAATTAGTATAATGTATTAAACATGTCCATATTAATAAATAAAACATTTTTTTCATTATTTTTCAACATATATATTTCACAAAAATAATATCATTAAATGTAAACACTTATCAAAATGTCATTTTATTTTTGGTTTAAAGAAGGGCAAATCCAACAATAAATTTTCTTACTTTATGAATTGTTTATTAAAGGTTTAATAGACTATTTTTCGTTTATGAATACAACTTTAACGATTTTTGCTGATAAACGGATAATTAATCATAAATAAGTTTTTATGAATACGGCTGATAATATACAAACTATAGGTTACCAGCAAAAAAATATATGTACATGTACATACATACATACTATGAGCGAATAAATGTATGTAATTACTGATAGTTGATTACAAGTGTATATTTTGTTTGTACAGAAAATTATTGTTAATGCAGTATAAAATCGAAAAGAAATAACTGTACTGTGATATTGTTCTTTATTTTACCTATTTTGGAAAATTCTTCGTTGAATTAAAAAAAAATTTATTTCGTTTTTTTTTTTTAATAATTTTATTTATCGTTTGTGTTACTAGTGATATTTTTTGCAGCATCGAAAAAAATATTTTCATCGCTTAACTCTTTAAACTTCAATTTTGTTATACGTAAATTGCTTAATGTTTTCTGACTTAGCTTTGATCTTAATTTAGTTAAAACCACAGGTAATGCACTGAAAGCTCTCTCCACATATACTTGAGTGGCAGGTACTGCTAATGCGACCTCTGCAATACTTTTAATATCGCTATCGCCACTGGTTTTCCAATAATTGAGGACATCAGTATCGAACGGAAGTTGTTGGTTGTTTTCAAGAAGCTTTAGTTTTTCTTTGAAAGAGCGATGTGATCGTTCACTTGGAGGTGTATTTGTCATTTCTGCTATCGCGCGTTGCTCTAGTTTTGCAAAAGCAGATGTTGTTGGAAGCTCACTTTGTTTTACCGAGCTGAAACTCGCAGAATTTCTTCCGTTCAGATTTTCCTGCTGAATCAGAACATCAGAACATCAAAAAATTTCTTTAGGTGTTCCTTAAAAAATATTCAAAGAAAATCATAAGTGGGTATGTATAAATGTATTTGTATATTTAGTATAAAAAATTGAAATTTGATATAAAAGGTAACTTACTATTGCTTGGCACCTTTGTTGCTCAGATAAAAAGTGAGAGCTCTCAAAATTAAATCTGGGGCTAAGATAAAGTGCTGCTAAAAACGCGTTATTATTAAGAAGCACCTTTTTTCTATTTTGCATGGAACTGTACAACAATGAGGAAAATGGTGTTGCAGAAAATATCTCCTCCAACTCAATTTCGCAACAAAGCCAATCCCTATAAAAGTCACCAATGACATATTGTTCTTTTTGAGGCTGCTTAGTACACAAGGCCAAAGGTTTGAATGCAGAAACAAAATGATTTATAAACTCCCAATTTATGTCAGGTATAGTGTCATTTTCAGTGTTGAGTGGTTCTATGTAGTCTCTAGCATGTAATAAACTAAAAAACATTTCATATGTTGAATTCCACCGTGTGGCATTGTCTAAAGTTGGCATTTGCATTTGTATGTCTCCTGATTTAACGATTTTCCGAAGCTGCTTAACAGCATCTCTACACTCGCTTATTTCCTGTGAAAGTTCCTTTAAAACGTCATGTGCTGAGAGTTGAATGGTATGAGCGCACATCTTACAACAGATAAAATCATAGCGAGAGTTTTATGAATGCTTTCATCATTAACTTCTGCGCCGCTAATTTCTCCATCACTTCTCTCCTCATTGATATCTTCGTCGTGCATTTCTTGGAGTATTTGGCTTACTTTTAGCATATTTGCACCATTGTCAGTTGTGCTAGAATATATTTGCCCAATGTCGATTTGATACATATTCAAACAAGATAATATTTCTTCCTTCAGGTAAACAGCCTTATGTCTTTTTTTAACTGTATCATTCCTAAAATTATGTTTCAAGATTGCATTTTAAAATGTTGGTGACAGAGAAAAATAATTTTTTTAACCAATTGTGTTGATATATATCTCAAAATCTTTAATATATTGTATGTTAATTCCCCGGATACTTTTGTCCATTCTGCTAGCAATATCGAATTTTAGACAAAGCATTTTATTCTTCACACGCTTCGTTATTATTTGCTGAACTTCTACATAGGAAACTTCAAGAATATCAACAATATTCCTTGAATTTAGGTTTGTTTCAAATTTCTTCTCGTACGGCGAGATTAAAACTTTGAAAAATTCGCTATCATCGAAAATCCGAAAATGTAAATTTTTAACTGTTACTAGGCCCACACAACATTTTAAAAATATGCTCTTGTTAATATTAATTTTTACGACCTCTTCAATTTTCGGTTTTTTTGTTGGTGCTCCTTCATCATCACTTTCATTTGCATTTTGCGTAATGTCTTTTTTGTGGACGAGTTTATAATGCCTTTTAATGTTGAAGGAATTGGTTCCACTTAATTGTTTCTCACATTCTAAGCAAACAATTTTATTAGCGCTTTTCAAAACTTTATAAAAATTATTTTCACAATCCATTTTTTTAAATGCGTATAAACAACAATGTATGCTCTTCACTCTGCTTCTAAAGCAACTGTTTTAAAAACGTATTTCCTTCACTATTTGCACAGCTTTAGGAATTTGCATAAATTTTTGACTAATACACAGACATAATCTGATGCAACAACAAAATTATGTATTACAAATGTTTTTACTGATCATTTTGCAATTTCCTTCAAATAAAGAATGGTAACAACAAAACTCATGTATATTTTTGTTTTTGTATGTAAAAATTGTCATGTTTTTTTAGACAAAATACAAAATAGTCTACCTGTTTTGAATGTTCTAGTAAAAAAACCATAAAACCACAAAATTCCGTTACATTTTGACACAGTTATTGCTTCAAATTTACCCAAAAAGCCATTAAAATCACCCAAAAGCCATTAAAATTACCCAAAAGCCATTAAAAAGCCATTAAAATTACCCAAAAGCCATTAAAATTACCCAAAAGCCATTAAAATTATCCAAAAGCCATTAAAATTACCCAAAAGCCATTAAAATTACCCAAAAGCCATTAAAATTATCCAAAAGCCATTAAAATTATCCAAAAGCCATTAAAATTTTTCCAAAGCCATTAAAAAGCCATTAAAATTATCCAAAAGCCATAAAAATGTCATAAAATTTTTAAAAAAGCAATAAAAATGTCATAAAATTTTAAAAAAGGCAAAATTAGGGGGGAAATTCCTGAACACGTGTTAAAGTAGGTGAAATGAACACGTGTTAAAGTAGGTGAAATGAACACGTGTTAAAGTAGGTAAAATTTAAAAAAAGATGCAATTGGTGTTTCTATCTTTATTTTGGAGTGGATAGGGAAATAAAAATTCAAAGTATTTATTTATGATTTTTTAATAGAAAAGAGAAGATAAAAAGGGGGAAAAGGAAAGTTAGTCAGACAGACAGATAGTATTTATACTAGTTTGCATGGATTTTCCTATGTAAGTATTAAAAGTAAAAAAAAGGCTTAGTGGAGTATACTTCTGAAAACTACTTTTATTTACATTTGAACACTGAAGATATAAAGAATGAATTCGAGCCTGTTGGAAATTGAATTTGTGGACGAAAATTCTATGGAAGCAGCAGAAGAAGACATTACACAGACGCGTACAAATGCGTTAATCGACGAAGCTATAGCGAATATGCTAAGAACCCCAGGAATTGAAATCCCCAACAACCAGCTGGCATACTATGATTTTTTGTGGGAAATTGAGGATTTTCTGGACGATGAAGAGGGAGATACCATCATTTTGAAGGCAAATTATGGTTTTTATTTGGACGAAGATGGAGATCTTTATATTAGGGAAGTAGACTTATGTTTATAGATGTAGTAGTGATTTTTTTTTAATTCAAAATATATTTTAAGAAATTAATAAATAAATATAAATAATAAAAACTAATAAAATTGAAATTAGAATTTGTTTGTTTTTACAATGGGTGTGGTGGGTAAAATTAAAAAACATTATCGATAATTTTAATGAATTAGAGCAAACAACATATGTTAAAACTAAGTGTAACCAAAAAAAAAAAAAACAAAAATTTTTTCTATAAATTGTGAATTTATTTAGTAATTTATTACATTTCATTATAAATTATCAAACGATGAATATTAACGCGGAATTAATTGCTTCATTCAACAAATTAAATATAAAACATATTTTAAGTGTTAAAAATATGATAGGTGGAAAGGACTATCCTATTACAGGAGCTGAACGGGTAACTACAAAATATGGAGATGCCATTGTCTTGGAATTGGATGGAGCTATGCTTTATCTTCCTAAAAGGTTTAATGTCTTAACTGAAAACGATGTTGGGAGCCTATCAACTGGCTCATATATAATTTCAAAGATTCCTTTAGATGACGAAAAGGATAGCATTAATTATAAGCTAGAAATTAAGACGGCTGCTCCTATGAAAGGATATTACCCTTATACTCATTTTAATACATTTAAATAAAATAATTTTTTCAATAAAAAAAATGATTGAACAATAAAAAAAAATTATTATAGATTCTAGTGTTTTTTTTTTTTTTATTTTATTAGTATATATATATATATATAATATAGAAATATTAATATTTTTAATAAGTTGTAACTGAAATCTTAATGTGGAAAGATGGAGGTTATTGAAGCTTTTCTACAAGAATTTGGAAGTGTAATCTTTGAAGAACATTTGGAATTATTATGTACATTCAAAAGAGAATATACAAATTTTAATGTATATAATATGCCTTGCTCTCACGAAAGTACAAGTGGAGATGTCGTGGGTTTGTGTGGATGCTACTTTTTCTATAAGAGGAAAAAGGAGGTTATAAGAATTATAGAAAATTATAAAAAGATATTAAAATATTTTAGAAGTCTAAATTTATGTACAAGAAAACAAAAATAATTAAATAAAAATAAAAAAAAAAAAAAAAAAAAAAAAAAAAAAAAGATAAAAGCATTTTTTTTCTTTAAATAGAGAGTTTCAAAGCAAAAATATTATTAGTTTACATTTAAAATTCATCGAGAATGTTCAATCTTGTAAGAAGCCCGAAAATATACGACTGTGTATTTGAGTTGGAATATTTTATAAATTTAAAATTAAAGATATCCTGCGGATTTTCCACAGCTCTTGGTTTTAAGCCTATTGTCTGGTTGCATTATAAGGATAGGAACTTCATTGGATTGGACCGGGATGAATGGATAAACCTTATGAGCTATAAGGAATATATTAAGGCAACACTTAATCAGTATGAATTCCAAGATTGTATGAATCTAATTAATAAGGATGAAAAGAAGGATGTTCAATATACATTTCAGTATAGGAATAATATTTGCTATCTCATCCTACAACAGGGAAACCATAAAATAAAAATTGATCCTGAAACTTGGAAATCTCTGACTCAAATTGGAATATTCTTGACGACATTTTTAAGCTGGAAGAATCCAATCGCAAGCAAATCTTATATTTTTATTATGAACATTATATTCCTAATTGCTCTATTTTAAATAAAACAAATGTACAATATTATGAAATTAAAAATATAAATGAAAGAGATATAGAAATTGATTTAACCAGACTTTGTTATGAGTTTGGAAAAAAAATGCAAAATAAAATTAAAACAGATGTTAAAATCTATAGATTATTATTAAGAATGGATAATAAATAAAAAACAAACAAAAAAAAAAATATATAATAAAAAAAAAAATATATAATAAAAAAAAAAAATATATAAAAACAAACAAATATTTGAGTTTTTTTATTAATTCTTTATTTTGAAATTTATTAAAAATTTTAAACATAAATGACCACAAATAAAAGTATTAAATTTTTGATATCTTAAATAGTTATATTTAATGTTTTTACCCAAGTATCTTAAAACTTCTATAGGTGGTTGGAGATTACCAAAACTATCAAAGTATTCTACATTGTCATTATTTTTATAAAATGCTACCCAATGCGTTCCATATCCTCTATTTGAGTCCAAGTTTATAATTCCATTCTCTATTCGGTGTGGAGTTTTAGGAAGTTTATCCCTCATATATACTCCTCTAAAATAAGGAATATACTTCTTCCCAAATGTTCTCAAGTCCACATCTGTTAGCGGTCTATTAGGTAGCTGCTTTAATAGTTTTTTGATGAGGTATAAAATATTCCATAGCCTTTTTTATAGGGTTTAAGATATAGACCTTTACCCATAGCTATTGCCTCTAATGTTTTGTTATGACGCTTACTTTCTTCGAGCTGTTGTCTACCATTTTTAGCTAAAGTAATAGTTTTAGCGATTGCTGACCCACCAGAAGCTATTGCTCCCAATGCTCCAAGTGCTGTTAGAATAGGGACAAGTGGAAGAAAACCGCCAAGTTTAGGTATGTTGATAATTCTAGGAATTTTTACTATAGATTTTTTTCCAAGAAATGAATGTTGGATAGCTTTTCGTGCAGTTTTAATAGCGGTTTTGATGTCATTTGGTTTTTCCTTTTTTAAAATATCGGTTGCTGATTTAACGGCATTCTTAAAAATATTTCGTCTACACTTTTTCTTTTGTTTGTCAGTTTTTACTCCCAAGCCCAATTTAACTTTTGACTTCATTGTGTTAGTGACAAGGTATGCGTTGAGTTTTTCTCCAAATGTACTATCTTTAGCTTTAACTCTACTCCAAGCTTTTTCTGCTAGTTCTTTATCTGCGTAATGTCGTTTATGAATATCAGTGTTCTGGGCATAAGCAATATCATGAATTTTACAAGCTGCATCTAACGGATTGATACCTTTATCACCCCTTTGTAATCGTTTTTCCAATTTAGTGCCTGGTCCACAAAATTGATAACCCGGTAAATGAAGTTCAAGTGGTAGTGAATTAATTAAGCTATTTACAAGTCCTTTTCCAAGGACGAAATGTTTTCTACTAAATTCTTTATTTTTATACACAATCATTTATATATAAAATTGCTTTTCTGAAAATAAAAAATAAATAAAAAATCTAAAAGTAAATTAAACGCAATATTAAGCAAACGTATGCTTTCAGTTATAAAGATGCGTTTGGTAAAACAACAATCGAATATTTCAGTGAGAAACTTGGATTTAATGGAAAACAGAAATGGTTTTAAACATAGCTGTCTTTTACCTAATTCTATCAGAGCACTAATAGTTGGTCCCTCAAACTGTGGCAAAACAAATATAATGCTAAGTTTAATTGAAAGTCCGAATGGTTTAAAATTTAAAAATATATATATATACTCAAAATCATTAAATCAACCGAAATATAAATATCTGTCAAGATTAATTTCATCAGTAAAGGGTATGGGACTTTATACATTTTCAGACAATGAACATGTCATACCACCCGAAAAAGCTAAAGTAAATTCTATTATGATATTTGACGATGTCGCTTGTGAAAAACAAAATAATATAAGATCATATTTCTGTATGGGGAGACATAAGGATATTGATTCTTTTTATTTATGTCAGACTTATACACATATTCCAAAACATTTAGTACGTGATAATGCAAATATGATTATTTTATTCAAGCAAGATGAGTTAAATTTAAAGCACATCTACAATGATCATGTTGGCAGTGACATGAGTTTAAATATGTTTCGTTACATTTGCGGAGAATGTTGGAAGGATAAATATGGATTTCTTATAATAAGTAAAGATGATGAAATGAAGCAAGGGCGTTATAGAAAAGGCTTTGATCTATTCATTCAGATTTAGTCATATAAATACTACTAACTACATCAGACGTATACCTATTAATATTAAATACGTTTTTTTTCCACTTGGAAACTGTTAAAATTATTCCACGAAGCTGTTTATCTGTTTTAAGAAGCTGTTTAGCTGTTTTCAAAAGCTGTTTAACTGGTTTCAAAAGCTGTTTATCTGTTTTAAGAAGCTATTTAGCTGTTTTCAAAAGCTGTTTAACTGGTTTCAAAAGCTGTTTATCTGTTTTAAGAAGCTGTTTAGCTGTTTTCAAAAGCTGTTTAGCTGTTTTAGGAAGCTGTTTAGCTGTTTAAAGAAGCTGTTTAGCTGTTTAAAGAAGCTGTTTAGCTTTTTTTTTTTCATCAAAGTTATAATCATGGAAGAAAATATTTTAAAAGAGTTGGTGAAATCCAAAAAAATTTTAAAGAAAAAATTTCAAAGTATAAGACTGGGAGAATTGGAAAAATTTAATAATTTAGAAAGAACGTTTAAACCTTTAACAGAACCTCTAAAGAAACTAGTCAAATTGTCAGATTCGTCAAATCTAACAATACCCACAGACGAAAAATATAAATGTAAGCACAATACTAAAATAAAAACGGAAAATAATACTATATTCACCAGCACTCCTAAGAAAAAATTATTGAACGAGAAAAACATTAATTCAGCACCTAATAAAATAAAAAGGGATAAAGAAGAAGAAGAAGAAGAAGAAGAAGAAGACTATAATAGTAATAGTGAAGATGAAGTAAATGATAAATCGAAAAATGAACAATTTTATTCTCAATCATCCGATTGGGAGTTTGATTTATCAACCCTAAATGGAAATAAAAAGCTTGACACTATATTTGGACCTCATAAAATGGAAAATGGAGACTGGAAATTTGGAAATTCTATTTTAAAGCTAACCGATGATAAAATAATAATAGGTCAAAAATCTTGGGCACTAACCCCAGGGTTATACTCATTACTTTTTCATAAAAATCCAAAACAATTTGATTCGTCAGAGCTAGCAATATATAAAAATATTTTACTTGATACAAATGCACATCGAAGAAACTATGATCCTAATAATCAAATCAATGGAAACAGAGGTTATAAATATAAAAAAATAATAAATAAATTGTTTACTACAACTACTCACGTTGGTAAGGGTTTAATGGAGGTAAATCTTAATAAACCGAACTATATATACTGGGATAATCCTAATGAAATTGTAGACCGATTGAGGCTGTTAATAGCATCACAACATGCTGGTAACAATAATCATTCTAATGAAATAATATCTATAATCGAAGAACTAAGGGAAGCAAATATAATTGAATAACTTTTAAATAAATAAATAAATAAAAAAATTATGACTGTTGACAAATTTGGTCATTACTATAATCAAAAATATATAGGAGATATAACAAGAAACAACATTTCAAAAAAATTCGGTATCAAACTCAACGTAAATAATATTGATATAGAGAATAAAAGAATTTTAAATTTGTCACCTCCAATGAATGGGACAGATGCTGTTAACAAAAATTATGTGAATATACAAATGAACCATATGCAAGAACATTTAAAAAGGGGTATAAACAAAGAAGTTTTAATTGTAAGAAATGAAATAAAGGATTTAAATAAGAAAATTTCTGATATATATAGTGCAATGATTCATCACAACAAACTTTCATCACAACAACAACAACAACATAATGGAAAAAAGAACGATAATAAATGAACTACATTCTAGAGCACGCAAAAATTTCTTAAGACGGAAAGTAATAACAAAGGGAATTGATGATCTTTGGCAAGCAGATTTAGTAGAAATGGGTAACTATTCCATTATAAACAACGGATACAAATATATGCTAACAGTTATTGATACATTTTCAAAATATGCTTGGGCTGCAGCAATTAAAGCAAAAACCGCAAATGAAGTTTCCAAAGCTTTCCAGGAAATACTAAGTAAGGGGCGAATACCTAAAAATTTACAAACAGATGACGGAAAAGAATTTTTTAATAAGGAGTTTGGTTTACTAATGCGTAAATATTCAATTAATCATTACTCTACTTATAGTGTAATGAAAGCTTCAATTGTTGAACGCTTTAATCGAACACTAAAAGGTATGATGTGGAGAGAATTTAGTTATAATGGAACATTTCACTGGATTGATATTTATAAAAAACTAGTTGATCAATATAACAGAAAAACTCATAGTAAAATTAAAATGGCGCCTATTGATGTAAAACGTGAACATGAACAACATCTACTGAAAACTGCATTTAGCAGTTTAAAAATGTTTAAATCATCAAGGTTTAAGGTTGGGGACTATGTTCGCATAAGTAAATATAAACATATATTTGAAAAAGGTTATACACCAAATTGGACTACAGAAATATTTAAAATAAAATCGATACAGAACACCTACCCAATAACATTTTTACTTGAAGACTATCAAGGAAATCCTATAAAAGGCGCATTTTACAAGGAAGAAATACGTCGTACACGTTATCCTAATACATTTCTGGTGGAAAAAATTTTAAAAGAAAAAGGTGATAAAGCGTATGTTAAATGGTTAGGTTTTCCAAACCAACATAATTCTTGGATAAGTAAAAATGAAATATTATAAGAAAACAAATACAAAAAAAAAAGTTTTTCTAATAAATGTATAAATTTAATAAAACAAAAAAACTCAAGCATTTTCATTTCATTTACAATTTACCATTCAGGATGTCAATTACTTTAGCTTTAAGTGGAAATTCATCAATCCTAACGGCAAATTATTTCCCACCAATAGATCTAAAAGATGACTATGAATGTTCTCTAGTTGATTTTCATTCATATAACTCTATTCCTAATGTAGATTATGATAATAATTTATTTCATATAGGAGATAAAATAATTGAAATTCCTATTGGATCATACGAGTTACAAGATATTGTTGATTATATAGTTGGGCAGTATAAAGCAGAAAATTATAATAAATCTATTCTCATTAAAGCTAATAATAATACTTTACAAATTGAAATAACTTCATCCCACGATGCAATTTTATTTAATCGAAAACGATCCATTGGTACGCTGTTAGGTTTTAGTGAAGAAATTTTAAAGGCTGGTATGAAACATATATCAAATCAACCTGTAAATATATTAAAAGTGAATGCTATACAAATTCAGTGTAACATCATAACAGGAGCATATATTAATAATTCTCCCGCACATATACTACACGAGTTCGCATTAGACGTACCACCAGGCTATAAATTAGATGTTATTGCTAATAACCTAATTTATTTACCAGTAAACGTCAAAGAAATAACATATCTCAAAATTTGGATTGTTGACCAAGAAAATCGTGCAGTTAATTTCAGAGGTGAAGAAATAACACTTAGATTACATCTAAGACCCAGAAAAAAATGATAATTTACAATAAAACTAAGCACATTAAAGTTAATAGGGTCATTCCTACTAATCATATTAAAGCTATAAGACCATCATTATCGAAAGAAAACACCACCTTTTTAAAATTGCTTAAGTTAAAAATAAAGAAAAATGTCTGATATACTCAATGTCATTGAAAAACCGTATTCTGATGAAAATATAATAAAAAAAGATTATCACAGCTATGTGCCCTATATTCAATCATTTAAAAACAATGATGAAATTCGAATTACACTACAAAATCAAGACTTATATGTTCTTCCGTCTGAAAGCTACTTATATATAGAAGGAAACATAAAAAACACTAAAGGTGAAGAAGCGTCAGAAAATACTAGATTGAGGAATAATTGTGTTGCATACTTATTTGATGAAATACGGTATGAGATTAACGGTGTTGAAATTGATCGTACTCGATACTTGGGAATATCCAGTACAATTAAGAATTATGTCTCACTAAATGAATTTGAAAGCAATATGATGAGAAATGCAGGGTGGAATATTTCTGAAGACCTGTCAATGCGAAAATTTAATTTTTATATTCCCCTTAAACTACTATTGGGATTTGCTGAGGATTTCAATAAAATAATTTTAAATAGTAAACATGAACTTATTCTTTTACGAAGTTCAAATGATGATAAGGCGTATTACTCTACAGATGCTAATGAAAAATTAAGTTTATCGATTAAAAACATAACATGGAGAATACCACATATTCACCTATCAGATACACGAAAAATACAAATAATGAAGATTATAAAGGAGGGTGTTTCATTACCCATAGCATTTCGCAGTTGGGACTGTTATTTTAATCCAACATTTTCCGGAGGCAGAAATCACAACTGGAATATTAAACTATCAGTGAATAGAGAAAGGCCAAGATTTCTTTTATTCGTATTAGAAAACGATAATAAATATATACATTCAGATTTGAAAAATGTTAAAGTGCATTTAAATTCAGAATCGTATCCATATGATGATTTAAATTTAAAATTTGAGGAGAATCGATACGCTATTTTGTATGATATGTATGCTAAGTTTCAACAAAATTACTATATGAGAGAAGCACAACCTCTTCTTTCATGTGAGAAATTTAAAAATATTCCAATTGCAGTAGTTGATGTTAGTTATCAAAATGAAATTGTTAAAAATGGGCCTATCGATGTGAAAATTGAGTTCGAGACAAGTAGTCCAGTATCAAAAAATACAAATGCTTATTGTTTAATCCTACACGATCGTATGATGGAGTACACACCTTTAACTGGAATTGTTCGAAAAGTTATATAATCTATTTTAAAATACATTCTAATACTTACTTTTTTTTCATTTAATTTCTATTAAATAAAGAATAAAACTGTTGGTTTTTTTTAAATAAATTTTGGTTTTTTTTTTATTTTATGTGTATATAGGTGTATATATTTACATATATTTACATTTACATATTCTATACTAATTATTTAGTGACTCAATATCACTAATTAACCTACTTAATTCTAAATCACCATTATCAGTATCTAACTGATAATGGTGCCATGCAAGTGTATTAATCTCATCATTTCTTATTTTACGTTTACTATCAATAAAATTTAAAGCTATTTTATTAACTCTATTTGTTAGTATTGTGTGTAACTTAGATGTGAATGTGTACATACATGCCCCTACTGATTTCTTATTAAATAAGACATGTTTATAATGATCTATAGTATAATTGTCTACCACGCATTTTTTAACCCCCTTAGCTTTTTTAACATCTTTATCATCTTCAACTGTGAAAGAATAAACTTTGGGTCCTAAGCCTACATATTCAGTGATGAATTTACCTTCAGTTTCATCTTTCATCATTCCAAGTACTTTTTTATTTAATTGAGGAAAGTTAAATGGATTATTTTGTAAATATGCTGATGTGTCAAAGAGTGTTTTTAAATCTCCTCTTATATCATCATAGAAATCATCAGTTTTAATTGAGTAAATAAAAGAGTCAGTGTCCATATAATTGAGATTTATATTATCTCCGAATTTAGGTTTCATATACTCATAATGGAAATCATACATTTTCCATTTTGATAGATCAAGTACACAAAAGCCTAAATAAATGGGTTTATTGTAATATGTCAAAGTTTTGTTCATTTGTACAGCCCATAATTTATCAGTAAACTGTGAAATACTGTGAAAATTTGGTTTTGCTATAAGTTCACCTACACCCAATTTATTGCGATTAGTACGACCCCATTCACTAACCAACCGAACGTCTTTTCTCTTATCGACATTTTCCATGGTTTTACCATACACAGCATTATTGAGCAATTTATAGAAATCTTTTTCAAATTGATTCTTAGCTTCTGTTCTATGTGTCGTATTTAAATCTATGTATGTCTTTAACCACGGCTTTTGATTAAATTTCAGAACTCGGTGAACTTTTTCCAAAACCAATCCATTATTTAAACATTGCTCTAATGTTTTATAATGTATGACATATTTCTTTTTGTTACATAGATCAGCAATTAATTTTTCATATTTACTCCCACCAATTATTTTGTTTTCCACACAGAATGGCAGGTCATTATGATAATCATGACAGCTAGACGGGTATGATAAATCGACTTCATAAATATAACCAACATCTGAGTTATGTGGAATATTTTTGGGGTGAATGAAGTCATTTGTCCAACTGAAGCCTCCATATGGTAGTGACTCTGACATTGCCCAACCATAAAGATTATTTGCGTCTAAATATAAAATGTATTCGGAGGGTTTTGTAGGATCATAATCATTAAGATATTTATGATTCGCCTTACTATACCTCTTACTACATTGTGAAAGACCACCACGAATTCCTCGTTTAATAAAATTATACATTTCTAGATCTGTTAATAATTCTAGCTCAATTCTTGTATATTTTAACATTGCATCCCAAGAAAGCCCTGGGATGGTATAATAATGTGGAGGATCTAGGTTATAAATCTTCTTACAGAGCTTTCTGAAGTTTTCAAATATATCTGTAAGCAACAACACGTCAGTTTTTAAATACAGCTCCATGTAATCCTTAATAGTCTCGCAATCAAATTTTGTCCATATATTTTGTGCTAGCAAATAATCTTCTTCTGAACATTTTTTATCATTTAACCTACTATAAAATGCTTCAATTGGTGGGAGTTTCTTTTCATTTAATTTTTCAAATGAATTTAAATATTCATAAGGAAAAACACCCTTTCGCTTCATAAGAGAAAACTTCTCAGCATCTGGAAAATATTTTCTAACTGCATTTAAATCTTGATCATTGAGGTTACTAGCTAATGATTCCAAACCAGATGCCATAAATCTTAAAGAGTGTAAAAATCTAAGCTCAATTTTTTTTCCAGTTTTATAAACTCGCACCTTTTCAAGTTGTTTTGAAATAATATGCTGAGGAATATTTTGCTTCACTTTTCTTATATACAACTCATTTATATAATCATCAATTTCTTCATCCGTATATACCCGAACAGTATGCGACAAAGAAATGTATAATTCTTTATTTATTGGAATTACATTTGTCTCCCCTTTAATACTAAGTAATTCTTTAATAAATAAGTGACAGTCATATTTCGAAAAATTATGGAAAAATATAGGAATAAAATTTGGAATTTTAAAATTTAAATTACACGAATTATGTGCAGCCCCTCTATATTTTCCTGATAAGTGGCAGTGATCTCTCACAGCTAGTTCATCGCCTAGTGCTAAACCGCAAATATGACAGTTAATAGAGTTTAAAAATTGTTCTTCTTCTAAGGGGGTTAATGAATGCATGGGGACAATTTTTTCATAATACTTCTTATAAATTTGTCTACATTCATTTATTAAATTATTTACAAAATGTTGCCCTACATTAACACTACTACTACTACTACTACTACTAAACATTTTAAACTTATCTAAATTTTCATTAAAATTACACTTAATATTAAAACCATATGCACATGGAACATGTTTTTTTGTAAATCTACTATTTTCATTAATACTACTTACATCTACTTCCTCGAGAACGCATTCAAAATCCGCATACACAGTGAACGGGAGATTCATTTGTCGCTCATGATGGGAAAACTTTATGATGGATTTGTCTCCCTCCGGCATCTTGGGAATGCACTCTCCACATTCTTTTTCTTTGTGAAAAATCATTTTTTCCGGTATATCTGTGTGGTAAAGGCATGCGTTGCAAAATATAATTCTTCCATTATGCGCAGATATTTGACTTGAAAGTAGTCTAAAAAAAAAGAAATAAATTTATTAAATTGAATAGATTTTTTTTTTTTTTTAAATTTTATATAAGTTTTTGATAACTACCTTGAAATATTGTTTATTAGTATGTAGTGCATTTTATCACCACATTCGTCTTCCAGCAGCATAAGGTTTATATGCATATTTTTTTCCTTTTTGGTAATGTAGTATGGTCCAATAACAGCCTTGGATTTCCTATCAAACCCGAACACATTTACACTTATATCAGTATTATTTCTTTCAAATACTTTAATATCTTTCACATCAGTAGGAAATTGCATTGATGTGAAATTAAGTGTTCTACCGCAATCAAGCTTAATATTATTGTCAGCAATATTTGGTATATTGTAAATTGTCTGCCTATGTGTATTAATATTATCACCATTATAAAATGCTGCTATTACACTCCATTTAAAGCAAAATACATCATTGTTTTGAATGTTGACACAAGCTTTCTTCCTCGCCAGCTCTACGGGTGTAGGTATATATTGGGATCCTGATAATGGTGATGCTTTATTTATGTTTATTTCCAGCCATTTAATTTGGATAAGCGTCCAACCAGAATCTCTTTCTTGAAACTCAGACATCTTCGCCTTAATCTTTTCAAATTGAAGTGTGAGAGCTGAGCCAATATTGTCTGCCCTTGATAAGCGTATCATTTCCGTATTGTGGTACATATCAGTTTCTGGTTTAAGAGGATGTGCTGGTAGCTTATATCGAGCTGTCAATTCCAAATTAAATTTCACAATTATGTGCTCAGCCAGACAATTATTTAATAATTTCTGAACATACATTTGACCCTCTTTCAAATATTCATTTACATTCAAATTCAAATCTCCTTTCGGGAAACGGTACGTCAAAAGTCGAGATTTAAATGAATTTTTTATCAATTGAATCCGGTTTCCAATTCTCTCCTGTACATTTTTCTTGTGTTCGGGTTGGGAGCAATGAATAAACCACTGTTGTGGTTGAATTTTAACATTACAATCCTCACACATAATAAAAGATTCTGAACATGACTCAGGCTTTTGTTGTTTAAATGGTATATTTGATTGTAACATCGATAGACGCTTCCTAGATGCATCCGATGTTGAAGGATGTTCATCCATTTCTTCTACTTGTTGTTGTTGTTGCTCTTGTTGGTGTTGTTGTTGTTGTTGTTGTTGCTGTTGTTTTTGTTGTTGTTGTTGCTGCTGTTTTTGTTGCTGTTGTTGCTGTTGAAGGAAATCTAGATGGATTTCCATATGTTTTTTCCTCTCCATTGATGTCAGGGATATATGATTGCACACATCACATGGCACATGAATTTGAATATGTTTTTTTAATTTTTGTTTCTTTTTATATTGGTTTTGGCAAATTTCACAAATTAGTACACTAGCCATTATTATTATTTTAAAATATTAATTTCTTTTTTTATTTTCACAAAAAAAAAACAAACTTTCTTAAGCAAGTCTACTTTAGAAACTAATGAATAGAATATATTTAAAACCTTTTATATACTTTCAAATATCTATACAATCGTAAATTTACTTATCAACAAATAAAATGTCAGACTGTCTCTGTATATCTGTCTGTCTGACTAACTTTCCTTTTCCCCCTTTTTATCTTCTCTTTTCTTTTAAAAATCATAAATAAATACTTTGAATTTTTATTTCCCTATCCACTCCAAAATAAAAATAGAAACACCAATTGCATCTATACAATTTTTTTTTTTAATAACTAAATAAAATCATAATTTATAGATACTTTGAATTTATTCTTCAACCCCAAATAAAATTGAAAAACCATTTGCTGTTACGAAGCCAGTCTGTCTGTATGTCTGTCTGTCTATCCATCCAATAATATTTTCGTCGATCACCCAAACAAACAAAATAACAACAACCCTCCATCTGGTTACCCATAAACACACACAACAAAAAGGACTTTTATCAGAAATGTGTATTTTCTCCCAACAATCCACAAAACACACACAAAAAAAAAAAAAAATATTTTTCCAATTTCTTCCTCAAGGTCTGTCTGTGTATCTATCTATCTATATTCAAGACACACTCCAATACAATACCCTTATCATCTCACACCCCATAAATTATTAATTTTAATATCATAAAAAAAAATAAAAAAATGCGCTTATCAGCTTTGTGTGTTTCCTCAACAAAAATTTTTTCTTCACATAATTCAAGAAAATAAAAAGATAGAATTATCAACAATATTTTCCAATTGCTTCTACAAGGTCTGTATGTCTATCTATCTACATATCTCTATGTCTGTCTGGCTGTCTGTCTATCGATCACAACAAAAGAAAGGCTTCAACAATGCACCCACCACTTGTGCATTGCTATCCTATAAAATTTAACGACTTTTTTTTATTACTTTGTTTTTGAAATTTTTTTTTTTTTTTTAAATTTTACCTACTTTAACACGTGTTCATTTCACCTACTTTAACACGTGTTCATTTCACCTACTTTAACACGTGTTCAGGAATTTCCCCCCTAATTTTGCCTTTTTTAAAATTTTATGACATTTTTATTGCTTTTTTAAAAATTTTATGACATTTTTATGGCTTTTGGATAATTTTAATGGCTTTGGAAAAATTTTAATGGCTTTTGGATAATTTTAATGGCTTTTGGATAATTTTAATGGCTTTTGGGTAATTTTAATGGCTTTTGGGTGATTTTAATGGCTTTTTGGGTAAATTTGAAGTAGAACTCTCATTATACATATACTATCCCGGGATCCACAAAATCTCGGAATTTTGGGATCGGGATTTCAAAATCCCGAATCCCGGGATTTTTAAAAATAAGTCCTAATTGGCATCCCTAGTACATACATTCGTACATACATACGTACATACATACGTACCAGAGATCAGCAATGAGTAGTGAAAAAGTGAGTAGAGCCGAATCATGACTCATAATTTCTTGTACTTATACGCACTCATACTTATTGTAATTCGATCGAAACTCAAATTCACTCAGAAGTTTGATTTTACTCATAGTACTCATACTTAGAACATTTATGTAGTGGTTGATTTAGATTCAACAGAACTCAATGTGCATAAATATCAATAATAATAAAAAAATGTAATTTCCCCAAAATGTTTCTGTATAAACTTACAATTTTATGCTTTTTTATATTTTTATACATTTTATACTAGTTAGAAACTGTTAAATGACTAAACTTGTAAATATACTTGGATGAGTTAAATGAGCTGAATCAATGTGAGTATTATAAGTATTTTCCTGAAAGTACAAATCAAATTGAGGTCATTTTTAAATGTGTGAGTATGAGTGAATCAGAGTAGTTGAGTTTAAATGAGTTCTACTCACTTATACTTAAAATTTCATGAGTCAGTATGAGTAGCGAAAAAGCGATTCATTGCTGATCTCTGATACGTACATACATACATACATACATACATACATACATGCATACATACAGAGTTCTCATTTTCGCACACATTGCGCACTCTTGCGCATGAGCCAAAAAGACACTCACATAAAAACTAGCGCATGCACATGCGTTAGAACGATATTTTATATTTGTCTCTTACGCACTCATGTGTATGTGCATTTTGTTGTTGCACATTTCGTGAGTGGCGCATGGAATGAGCAACGCATCAATGCCCATGTGCATGCACACAGGCATACAATTTATTGATGTTATTATCAGCGTTGCCAAATTAAATTTTTGATGTGACAAAAATTCCTAAACGATGTTATAAAATTTAAATACTTGTTAGGATTTTTTTTTTATATTCTTAAAAACAGTGCTGCCATAACTTTTTGATGAAAATATGCCAAAACTTCAAAAAAAAATTTGTAAAATCGTTAAATAAAGAAAATATGCTTAAAATCTGCTAAGATTAAAACATAAAACTTTAAATATTTTAAATTTGATAAAAATATGCTAAATTTTTACAAAAAATATGCTTAAAATCTTCTGAATTTTTATAAAAAAATTTTGCTAAGCAGCTGCTAAATAACAAATAATTTTTATATAAATTTTTTGCATAAAAAGTTTTATTTAAAAAATATATAAGATAAACTATGCGACAAATATATGAAATTTTTTAAAAATATGTTCAGTAAGTCGTTAAAAAAAAATGATTTCCTAAAAAGCAAAAATATGCTAGAAAATCTGCTTTTGGGCAAGGAAATATGCCAAAAAGCAGTTAGAATATTTTCTAAAAAAAATATGCAAATTTCCAACTCAATGTGCTAAATATGCTAAAATAGGAACACTTCTCAAAAAGGAAAAATAAATAAATAGAGGGAAGTGCGTTTGTGTTGTGGCAAACTGAACGTTTGCTTAGGTTTGACTTCATATTATAATAGCATGCGCTCTTGTTGTTGTACCCATAGCTATATCTATATCTATCTATTTTATTAACATCACTATTATTATGATTTGTTTATTCTTTTTTTTTTTATATTTTTGAACAATTATTTGTTGTTTTAAACAAAAAAACAACTAGTTGCAATTATTTAAAAAATAATTAATGTGAATATCTGCATTTGCCCCTGAACAGATTCTTTTCAATCATTAAATTTTTTTTAAATAATTAGCCATATAACATAAAATTGGTTGCCTAAAATAAAAAAAAAATTAGTATAATGTATTAAACATGTCCATATTAATAAATAAAACATTTTTTTCATTATTTTTCAACATATATATTTCACAAAAATAATATCATTAAATGTAAACACTTATCAAAATGTCATTTTATTTTTGGTTTAAAGAAGGGCAAATCCAACAATAAATTTTCTTACTTTATGAATTGTTTATTAAAGGTTTAATAGACTATTTTTCGTTTATGAATACAACTTTAACGATTTTTGCTGATAAACGGATAATTAATCATAAATAAGTTTTTATGAATACGGCTGATAATATACAAACTATTGGTTACCAGCAAAAAAATATATGTACATGTACATACATACATACTATGAGCGAATAAATGTATGTAATTACTGATAGTTGATTACAAGTGTATATTTTGTTTGTACAGAAAATTATTGTTAATGCAGTATAAAATCGAAAAGAAATAACTGTACTGTGATATTGTTCTTTATTTTACCTATTTTGGAAAATTCTTCGTTGAATTAAAAAAAAATTTATTTCGTTTTTTTTTTAATAATTTTATTTATCGTTTGTGTTACTAGTGATATTTTTTGCAGCATCGAAAAAAATATTTTCATCGCTTAACTCTTTAAACTTCAATTTTGTTATACGTAAATTGCTTAATGTTTTCTGACTTAGCTTTGATCTTAATTTAGTTAAAACCACAGGTAATGCACTGAAAGCTCTCTCCACATATACTTGAGTGGCAGGTACTGCTAATGCGACCTCTGCAATACTTTTAATATCGCTATCGCCACTGGTTTTCCAATAATTGAGGACATCAGTATCGAACGGAAGTTGTTGGTTGTTTTCAAGAAGCTTTAGTTTTTCTTTGAAAGAGCGATGTGATCGTTCACTTGGAGGTGTATTTGTCATTTCTGCTATCGCGCGTTGCTCTAGTTTTGCAAAAGCAGATGTTGTTGGAAGCTCACTTTGTGTTACCGAGCTGAAACTCGCAGAATTTCTTCCGTTCAGATTTTCCTGCTGAATCAGAACATCAAAAAATTTCTTTAGGTGTTCCTTAAAAAATATTCAAAGAAAATCATAAGTGGGTATGTATAAATGTATTTGTATATTTAGTATAAAAAATTGAAATTTGATATAAAAGGTAACTTACTATTGCTTGGCACCTTTGTTGCTCAGATAAAAAGTGAGAGCTCTCAAAATTAAATCTGGGGCTAAGATAAAGTGCTGCTAAAAACGCGTTATTATTAAGAAGCACCTTTTTTCTGTTTTGCATGGAACTGTACAACAATGAGGAAAATGGTGTTGCAGAAAATATCTCCTCCAACTCAATTTCGCAACAAAGCCAATCCCTATAAAAGTCACCAATGACATATTGTTCTTTTTGAGGCTGCTTAGTACACAAGGCCAAAGGTTTGAATGCAGAAACAAAATGATTTATAAACTCCCAATTTATGTCAGGTATAGTGTCATTATCAGTGTTGAGTGGTTCTATGTAGTCTCTAGCATGTAATAAACTGAAAAACATTTCATATGTTGAATTCCACCGTGTGGCATTGTCTAAAGTTGGCATTTGCATTTGTATGTCTCCTGATTTAACGATTTTCCGAAGCTGCTTAACAGCATCTCTACACTCGCTTATTTCCTGTGAAAGTTCCTTTAAAACGTCATGTGCTGAGAGTTGAATGGTATGAGCGCACATCTTACAACAGATAAAATCATAGCGAGAGTTTTATGAATGCTTTCATCATTAACTTCTGCGCCGCTAATTTCTCCGTCACTTCTCTCCTCATTGATATCTTCGTCGTGCATTTCTTGGAGTATTTGGCTTACTTTTAGCATATTTGCACCATTGTCAGTTGTGCTAGAATATATTTGCCCAATGTCGATTTGATACATATTCAAACAAGATAATATTTCTACCTTCAGGTAAACAGCCTTATGTCTTTTTTTAACTGTATCATTCCTAAAATTATGTTTCAAGATTGCATTTTAAAATGTTGGTGACAGAGAAAAATAATTTTTTTAACCAATTTTGTTGATATATATCTCAAAATCTTTAATATATTGTATGTTAATTCCCCGGATACTTTTGTCCATTCTGCTAGCAATATCGAATTTTAGACAAAGCATTTTATTCTTCACACGCTTCGTTATTATTTGCTGAACTTCTACATAGGAAACTTCAAGAATGTCAACAATATTCCTTGAATTTAGGTTTGTTTCAAATTTCTTCTCGTACGGCGAGATTAAAACTTTGAAAAATTCGCTATCATCGAAAATCCGAAAATGTAAATTTTTAACTGTTACTAGGCCCACACAACATTTTAAAAATATGCTCTTGTTAATATTAATTTTTACGACCTCTTCAATTTTCTGTTTTTTTGTTGGTGGTCCTTCATCATCACTTTCATTTGCATTTTGCGTAATGTCTTTTTTGTGGACGAGTTTATAATGCCTTTTAATGTTGAAGGAATTGGTTCCACTTATGTAATTGTTTCTCACATTCCAAGCAAACAATTTTATTAGCGCTTTTCAAAACTTTATAAAAATTATTTTCACAATCCATTTTTTTAAATGCGTATAAACAACAATGTATGCTCTTCACTCTGCTTCTAAAGCAACTGTTTTAAAAACGTATTTCCTTCACTATTTGCACAGCTTTAGGAATTTGCATAAATTTTTGACTAATACACAGACATAATCTGATGCAACAACAAAATTATGTATTACAAATGTTTTTACTGATCATTTTGCAATTTCCTTCAAATAAAGAATGGTAACAACAAAACTCATGTACCTATATTTTTGTTTTTGTATGTAAAAATTGTCATGTTTTTTTAGACAAAATACAAAATAGTCTACCTGTTTTGAATGTTCTAGTAAAAAAACCATAAAACCACAAAATTCCGTTACATTTTGACACAGTTATTACATGGGTTTTTTTTATAAGAATAGTTGGAAATTTCCATAACCCTTTGACCAATGCACAGACATAATCTGATGCAACAACAAAATTATGTATTCCAAAATTTTTACTGATCATAAAAAATTATTTGAAGGTTGTTTTTTTGTAATTTCCTTCAAACAAAGAATGGCAACAACAAAATTCATGTATATTTTTGTTTTTGTATGTTAAAATTGTCATATATTTTTAGACAAAATAGTCTACCTTTTTTAAGTGTTCTAATAAAATGTTTACAAAATCATAAAGCCAAAAAATTCCGTTACCTTTTTACAAAGTTATTGCATGTGTTCTTTACAAGAATAGTTAAATAATTTCCGTATAAGCAACAACCGATTATACAAGTTACATATCAATTCCATTTTTTTCATGCCTACTATTGAAAATATTTATATTCATATTTTGTACGTAATAAATTAAAATTTCATAAATAAAAGACATATGTAACATAAAATTATTTATTTTAATAAATTTATTTAGGAATTACCAATATAACCAAATACCTTAATTTTTGACTAACAACTATTTTATAATAATATTTCACACGATGAACTGCATTTCTGGCAACATTGTTTGAAATTAAGATAAAAAACCAACATGGCTTCTAATGAGTGTGCATGCGTGCGCAAGTATTTTATGCTCATGCGCATATGCACATGATTTCCATCGACCATTGCTCATCCGCTTGAGCATGCGCATTGATATAAGAAAATGTTGCACATGTGCATGCGCATGAGCACAAATTTAAGCGCATGTGCTGAAACACTCATGAGCAAATACGAACTCTGCATACATACATACATACATCCATACATACATACATACATACATACATACATACATACATACATACATACATCCATACATACATATTAACATATATACATACATACATACATTCATACATCCATACATACATACATACTACATACATAGAAATATACATACATACATACTAAAGACGTGCACGGATATATCCGTTTGTACAAGTTTCTGTGTGTTTACTAAAGTGAGTGTGTATGGATGAGTGGTCTAGTGTTTCTGATATAAGTTGATATGGATATTTTTTGTAACATAGTGGATATGAGTGGATAAAAAGAGAATGAGAGTAACATATCTGTTTATATCTGTTTCACAAAAGCAGATACTAGTTGATAATGATGGAATACAATAAGTTACTTATTGTACGATGCCGTTTTTTTCAATTGTCTTTCAGCGAGAAGAGCCGACCCTTTTGGCTGGTAAAACAATAATTCTTTACAAAAACAAAATACATTTGTTCAGTTATTTTTTTCAATAACTTTTGCGTGAAAGTGTTTCGAGCGCCAAACAAAAAAAATTTACAAGAACAAAACTGGTACACAAAACGCACAGGCTGTTCGCGCCATGATCGTACAAATTGCCGAGCAACAACAACAATACAAGTTTCTTATTGTAAGGCGCAAATAAAAATTAGTATGTATGATTTATAAAAATTGTACAAACAAATAAGCAGTAGTACATATGGACTACATAAAAGGATGGGTTCTTTTCGTTCAAGAGACATGTAGACAAAAATTATTGAAAAAAATAATAAAAAAAAACAACACATGTATTTTGTTTTTGTAACAAGTTTTTCGATGCCCTTAAAAGGATGGAGTTTTTTCGTTCAAGAGACATGTAGACAAAAATTATTAAAAAATATAACAAAAATAAAAATTACCAAAAAAACAACACATGTATTTTGTTTTTGTAACAAATTCATTGATGCCCTTAAAAGGATGAGTTTTTTTCGTGCTGTGGTAGTGAAAATTGCCGAGCAACAACAACAAAACTAGCGAGAAGCGTTGCGATCAGGCCTGCCATATTTACCGATTTATCGGTATTTTGCCGATTTTTTTCTCTAAATTATCAAAGTGCCTATTTACCGATTTTTTGATAAAAACTTAAAACACGGTAGCTTTTGGTTTGTTTTATATACATTTTTAATTTTGGGTAACTTGTAACGTTACAAAGAGACAACTGTTATTAATTCAGCGCTTATACTTAAGGAAAAATGGGTTAGATTTATTCCATAAATGTATGTACATAGGTAGAGTTTGTCTAACCCATCACACACACACATTTTGAAAAATATTCAACTAGCTATAAAGAATAAAAGAATTAACTTTAAATGAAAGAAAAAAACTTAACGGTTTTTTTGACCGAAGCTAAAAGAAGAAATAATTTATTTTTCTAAAGGAAAAAGGTATTATTACTTACAAAAGAGTAAAGTAGAGCTTAATTTATATTCTTTGTCAATGTAAATATTTAATTTTATAGGATTATATGCAATTGAGGATAAGGCTTATACCCATAAGGTAGCCCATTTAATTTAAGAAAGTAAAGTAAATATTCAAGTTTTTTTGCAAAAAGAAAATCAGATTTAAAATGCGAGAATTCTTCAACCTTAAAAATCAAATTTCGATATCCACTGAAAAATTAATCTTTGCAAAGAATTATTTTTTTTAAAGATTATTTCAAATTTAATAATTCGATTTTTATGCTTATATTTAAAGTTATTTAATAACAGTGTCAAACTCATATATGTATAATAATAAAAAAATTAAAACAAAAACTTTTTATATCCATAAAAACAATTAACCAGGAACGGTGGCAGTTATAACTGGTATCACTGTACGTAAAGTTGAGGTTGCAGTTTTGAAGATAAATTGCTGAAATTTGGTACAAAGGCTCTAATTGTCCTAAGGAACAAGCATATTGTCATTGGTGAGAATTTTGACATGAATCTTAACTTCATAAAATAATGGCGTGGTCCATGATTGCCCATGGGTCCCTAACCTACACTCTTGAAAATTTATCTCTCTACACACTATGTTGTGGAGCATCGTAGGGTCGGGCATGCAGACTACTTTCTTATTTGTTTGTAATGGATAATTGCAACCAAAAAAATAAATTATTTGTTTATAATGGAAAAATAAATGCTTTTTTACAATACATATTTTTAACCGAAAAATTTTTTGGTTGAAATAATGGTTATCAATAACAAAAAAAAAAAAAAATTGTTACTTTAATTGGCTACGATAACTCAAATAAAATATATGTAGCGATAATGGTTAAAAATTCCCAACTGGAAATAAAGGAATTTTTCTCATAGCCTTTCAAAAAAATAATAATTATTATTATTTTCAGTCCCGGAGTTATTTTGTGAATTAAAAACAAAAAAGTCCTTTTTAAACAGTTATCTCTTTAACGTAAATATAAAAGGTCAAATTAAACTCTTAAAAAGGGAGTTCGATTTAGCCGTCATAAATTAAAACTCAGTTGAGGAATAAAAGATCGACACTCAAAGCTTGCCGCTGGTCAGATCTTTACAATTTGTATAGCAGTATTATCTAATCAGCTTGTGCTGCAATTAAATTGTCATTAAAAAAAGAAGAAAACAAAATGAGTGTTATTATCAGTGTAGCCAGTGAAATTTCGAGAAAGATACATTTTAGTTTCCAAAATGATACATATTGGAAAACATTTGAAAATCCATTTTTAACGTTTAACATTTATTAACATAACATTTTTATCACATAGCTAATGAATATTATAAAGAAAATGATATCATATACATTAATTTTTATATTTATTTAAGTCATAAATATTAGGTATGTAAATTTAAAAATACAGTAAGCAAACTTTAAAATTTATTATATGTAACTATCTTTGGATGTTATCAAAACAAATTCATTTTTGTTAAAATTAATATACGAGTTAAGGCGTTTATACTAAGGCGATTATATCAAAAAGTTCATATATATTTTTCTTCTAAAATTTCATCTTAACACACATACACAAGAATAAGCAACCGACAGAAGAACTTAGAAAACCTAACAACAAAATACATGTTATTTTTGTATTTAGTTGTCACTGTTTTTTTAGAATTCATAACGAAATGATAACTTTAATAAACTTTGTCAGAGTATGAAAGTTTAAAATTTGATTTCTGTATATTTTGCGCACAGATTCAAAAGATACGAAAAATATCAGGATTTTACATAGTACCTGAAGTCATCAAAAGATACGAAAATTTTTTCTTTCGTATCCGAATGGCATCACTGGTTATTAAAGACGTAAAAATATAAATCCTTAAGAGTTTTATTTGTTGACAGCCAAGTGAGTTTTATTTTAGGCTGAAAGCTCCTCAAGTTTTATCTTATTTTTTTTAGAGAGAAAACTCTACTTTTATTGTTTAATCCGAACTTTTATATTTTCGTTGAAAAATTAGTCTTAACTGTGGAGTTAGGGATGGTTTTTTCTAGATCACCATAGATTCTGAAAGAGCACTTTAATACGAATCTATTGTTATATGACAGTATGTCTCCGTTGGCTCTATATTAATATTTAATATTTATTTATAAAACGTTTATTTGTATTGATTTTTATGTTAAAAGCATTAGGTAATGGTAAATTGTTGCTTTTTTATTTTTTGTCATTAAAATATGTTTTATTGTGGTTAAAAAAGGTATTTTTAATATGCCGATTTTTTTAAATTAAATTGCCGATTTGTTTTTGATGATATGCAGATTTCTTACCAAAACCATCTGGCACCCCTGGTTGAGATCGTATATAAATTTTTATAAGCTCTGTTATTTGCATCAACTCTCCAACAATATTTGAAAATACAACAGATAACTATAAGTATTGTTAAAATACCATGGTGACAACAGATATTTGTGAGCAAAAAAGAAAGGTTATGATATACTCAATCCAATACCATAATCAACTGGTTTGGGTTTTTAGGATATGGTGAGTGGACAAAAGCAAAACCATACAATATCAGTTACACTCATTCTCTCATTTATATCCATAGTAAAGGGTACATATCTGGTGTATCTGTTTTGACAATACTTTATGGTGCACTCGTGCAGGTCTTTAATACATACATACATACATACATACATACATACATACATACATACATATATACATACATACATATATACATACATACATACATACATACATACATACATACATACATACATACATCCATACATCCATACATACATATATACATACATACATACATACATCCATACATATATACATACATACATACATACATACATCCATACATACATACATATATACATACATACATGCATCAATACATCCATACATACATGCATCAATACATCCATACATACATGCATACATACTACATACATAGAAACATACATACATGCATACATACATACAAACATACATACAAACATACATACATACATACATGCATACATATATACATACATACATATGTACATCAATACATCCATACATTGTGATGGCGAGGGTTTGGAAAGGAATTGTAGATTTAAAATTTACTGAAAATTTTCTATGGCTGTGGAAAGAGAAAAAAAAATTATGAATTTTCAATAGTGTTAGCCTTGATTTTTTTGGTTTTTATATATTATGACAAAAGTAAAAAAATTATATACGAGTCGGTTCTGTGTGGGAAAAATTTGAAGAATAGAAAAAAAAGGAATTTATTGAATATAAAAACATAAAGTTCGGTTTTATATTGCAAATTCATTGGGATTTCATGGTGTATTGCAGATTAAGCCAAAATTGTTGGTGGGTATTTAGTTTTTTTTTGTGTTTATTTTGTCCGGTTTGGAAATTTAGTAAAATTGGTTTTCTTTAGGATTCATATATACATTGATAGGAAGAGGCCAGTGAACGCAGCCTGTGTTGGCTGTTAAGGGACATTTCGCGGGTAATCGCACATCAGTTGTGCACGCCAAATTTATCCAGCGTTAACCACATTGGGGAGAATCGGAATATTGTTTTTATTATTGTACATTGAGAATTGTGCAGCATTCAGTTCACGTATAGTCAACACCTAAACACGGGTTCATTTACGTTGGGACCATAAATTGCTCTCTATCAGAATAAACTTTGTACCTCATTACATTGGTTTACCAACTAATTCTTATCCCCTACTCAAAGTAGGGGATCATATTTGGTTTAAACCAAGATTTAATTTATTGTTCATTAATTTGTTAACTTTTTTTTTCCTAAATCAATTTTTAAAATTCAAAAATAATTAAAATGTTCTCTAATTTAATTCTTAAATTAACTTAAAAATCTAATATTATATGTTTGTTGGCATTTCAATGCATATTTAAATTTAAAATTCCTTTAATTTTTGCTCTCATTTTGTTCTTATAATGGTCACTTAATTTGGAATTTTCATATAAAAATAGATAAATATTTTAATACCTACACATAAAAATACAATTTTTACCTAATCCACAAATAAGCACTTTTCATTCGCTTTGAATACATTTACACACACAAATACAGACATACAAAACCTTATCAAACATACTTATACTCTTATTATTCACACTCACTCAACGTATATTTGACATAAGCAGATCACGCATCAAGTCTTCCGGCGCCTGTGGACAACGATGGATTGAAATGTAAGTGCAGTATAAATGTCATTATTCGTTTATTTATTTGAACTCTCTTACACTCAATTACAATTCGGGTTATTTTTGATACGTAACATAATAAAGTAAACATATTGTTTTTTTTTATTACTCATTTGAGATAAAAATTTAAACTTTCAGTAGTAATGAGCGTGGCAATTCTTAGCGAACTATATCTAAACCATTAAGTTACGTATATAATAATAATCCGTCATATATTTTCTTCAAGAACACCTTCCACATTTCATTTGAACTCATAACTTTAAGTTATGGTGTTTTATTATTTGCACAATTTTACAATCTTCAATTGAGTAAACGGACTTTATTAATTTTTATAATGACAGTTTCAAATAAAACTTACTAAATTTACAGTAAATAATTAAACTTCGTTAAGAGGTATATTATATACTTAATCTATTATATATAGTTGTTTAATTATTTTTATTTGTTTCCTATTAATTTAAACTTAATTATTAATAAATCGTTATGTTTATAACATTATTAAAAATGGAATAAACTTTAAATTTTTTTGTATTAACGAAAGGTGAAGTTGGAAGTATGGGTTAGGTGTATTCTTTTAGTTTATAATTGGGTTGTCAATCAACAGTTCACTTTGACAGCATGGTGGGAGGGTATAGACCGGTGTAGCATATTAGATCTTGAGCTACCCCCCACATTCATCCGATAAAGTTTTCTTTCTATTCTCTCCTTTGTATGGAATCGTAAGTTTTTTTTTTGTTATTCAAAGCTACCTAAATATAAAATTTTCTGCTAGCGATGCATAATTCTGTTTCAAAACTAAGATTCGGGAACTGAACACACCCCATCCGACGAGCACGGCCGAACTAGTAGGTAGCCTGTTCCCATATCAATACCTTAATCACGAAGAATCGTTACAGAGATTTTTGGCGCCCAACGTGGGGCCTCAGTGGTCGTAACTTTAAAAGTTTTGTTTGTGCAATTAGATCTAGATACTGAGGGCCTTGAACTTATTTGTGTGTGTCGATTCTCATATAGAATTTCCTATTTATTTTTTTTTTTAGTTTTTATTTTATTTTATTACTTTCTAAGCGTTTTTTTTTTGTCACTTTGGTTAAGTGTTTTGTTAATTTGGATTTTATTTGTTAATCAGTGATTATTTTACGGTTTTCAATTCCAATATTAACATGGTATGAGACAATCGTGACCAGGGTTTAGGTTCGAACTTGATAAGTTATTCTGGTTCATATCGGTTCAATTATCGTTTGACTTTTATTCTATATTTATTTTTGGATTTCCTCTTCTCAATCAAAATTTGTTACTCTGATTGATTCTTTTTAGTGTTTTGGATTAAAATTTATTGAATTTATTCGTTTAATTTCCAGCATTAGATAATCGATATTTCATTTAACTCAATTTCGGTTTGGATAAGAAATTTTAGCCTAGCTTAAAAAATTCCATCGAATTCGGGATAAATATTTATTTATTTTTTTTTTTTTTTTTTGTACCTTTTGAGGATGAGTGCTTTATAAATTATTTATAGTTATTGACCCATACTGAGATACTTCATCGAGTAGTGATACATTTATTATTTCTGAGATTTTCGCATAATTTTAGCAGTTTTTTTTAGTATATACATATAGGATAGTTTTAAAAAAATTTTTTTTTTCCTTCCTTATTCCTTATAGGTTTTAAGTATTAGTTACTTGTTGCAAATTTGGTTTCTTTAGCTGTAATTTTCATTTGTTTTTTTTTTTTTTTTTGTTCAGGTTAATTTTGTTTGTTTGTTTTTGTTGCTCGTCTTTGTGACAATAATAATTGTTAGGATTAGTAGACTTTTTGTCGGTTTTCACTATTGGACATAGTTTATTTGGTTAAGATAGTTTTTTTATTTATTTAGAGTATTTAGGATTAGTTTCATTGATTAGCCTTACGAATTTAGGTGTAGGTCGTTTTCACAGATTAATTAGTTTAGGTTATTAGATTTAATTTGACAAAATGCCTACAATTCGTAGCAACGAGAATATTCCTGTTAGTGTAGATCAGGATCCTGGAAATTTAGTGGATCAAGAGGCTGGTGGGGATGCACCACGAACGAATAACACCAGGGGAAGGCCGAGAACTAGATTGCAGGTTCAGAGAGAGGCAATTAGTCTGGAAAACTTACAGGATGTTCGCACTCGTCAGATTGTTGATGGATCTTTGGTAGGTTTTAGGGATGAAATACAGGATATGATAGTAGATGCGATTCGGAATTTAAGTGTGGGGCATGCTCGCTTAATTTCACCGGATAGACCACCCAGGATTGACCACGGGGTTCCGAACTTGACTAGGGGAAATTCTTCTGTTGGGAGAAACAATAGGAACACTTTCGGACCGAATTGTTCGGCTGGAGGTTTCGAAAGAAACTCTGAAAGAGTTCTTAATTTAATTAAGAATTGGAGAATTCATTTCACCGGTGAGGTGTCCGATATAACTGTAGAGGAATTTATCTACAGGGTGAATATTCTTACAAATTCCAACTTAAGAGGCGATTTCGATCTTTTGTGTGAGCATGTTCACGTCCTTTTCGAAGGAAAAGCCTTGAAGTGGTTTTGGCGGTTCCACCGTGGTTGTCAATATATAAATTGGATCGATTTGTGTGACGCTTTGAAACATCAATTCAAGGACGATTGTACGGACTTTGATATTAGGGACGATATGTTGCGCAGAAAACAAAGGAATAATGAAACATTTGACGAATATTATGACGCCATAATATGTTTATGTGATAAATTGAAAATTCCAATGTCTGATTCTGATCTGTGTGAAACTATTCAGCGCAATCTTCGACCAGAGGTCAGACATGAACTTTTGCACCTGCAGATTACCAGAGTTGCTGAGCTGCGACGTGTGGTACGTCGTCGTGAGAAATTCGTCAGGGATATGGCTAGGACTAATGACAACAGACGTAATTGTGCGAAAGGACAGGTATCGGAAATTGGGACGGCGGGTGCTGATATGGACATAGTGGATGACAGTGATGAAAATAAGGAGGTTTGTTTGGTAGTCAAAACAAATAGGTGCTGGAATTGTGATAATTTTGGTCATAGCTTTGTGGACTGCCTGGAGCCTCGAACGGTTTTCTGCTATGGGTGTGGGGCTAAGGACTCTTATAGGCCTCAATGCTTGAAATGTTCTCAAAAAAAGGGAAACGTCCTGAGAGATGTCCGTTCAAACAAGAACGGGCATCCGAAACTGAATTAATACCTCAAGATTGTATTTTTGTTAATAATGAGAGAACTTTGACTTTTGAACCTGACATGATAAACACACCGGATGTTACTACTAAGGCGAATGTGGGTATAATGCATGCCTTACAACGACCATATCATATTCGGCTGGAAGAATATAATCGTATCAGGAGTAGAATATTTAATGGATCTGATATAAAGGCAACACCTAACCGATCCTCTCGTCGAATTCGTGAATTTTACAAAAGGCGGAAACGATTGAAATCTTTTGTGATTTTGTCGTTAGTGACAAAAGTGAATGATAATCGACCATACCTTTTATTGAATTTGTTTGAAAAACCTAGATTTACTTTGCTGGACAGTGGTGAAAAGGAAAATAGGTAACGCTAATTACGAGCTCGAGGATGTTAATGGTAGTCATAGCGGGGTTTACCACATTAGGGATATATGGTCGTGAATGCAATTAGTAAATGTATGTTGAGAATTTAGTCGCTTGTTTCAGATTAAGTCCTGCAGCAGGCTTGGCTCTTAATCAGTTTTGTGATGGCGAGGGTTTGGAAAGGAATTGTAGATTTAAAATTTACTGAAAATTTTCTATGGCTGTGGAAAGAGAAAAAAAAATTATGAATTTTCAATAATGTTAGCCTTGATTTTTTTGGTTTTTATATATTATGACAAAAGTAAAAAAATTATATACGAGTCGGTTCTGTGTGGGAAAAATTTGATGAATAGAAAAAAAAGGAATTTATTGAATATAAAAACATAAAGTTCGGTTTTATATTGCAAATTCATTGGGATTTCATGGTGTATTGCAGATTAAGCCAAAATTGTTGGTGGGTATTTAGTTTTTTTTTGTGTTTATTTTGTCCGGTTTGGAAATTTAGTAAAATTGGTTTTCTTTAGGATTCATATATACATTGATAGGAAGAGGCCAGTGAACGCAGCCTGTGTTGGCTGTTAAGGGACATTTCGCGGGTAATCGCACATCAGTTGTGCACGCCAAATTTATCCAGCGTTAACCACATTGGGGAGAATCGGAATATTGTTTTTATTATTGTACATTGAGAATTGTGCAGCATTCAGTTCACGTATAGTCAACACCTAAACACGGGTTCATTTACGTTGGGACCATAAATTGCTCTCTATCAGAATAAACTTTGTACCTCATTACATTGGTTTACCAACTAATTCTTATCCCCTACTCAAAGTAGGGGATCATATTTGGTTTAAACCAAGATTTAATTTATTGTTCATTAATTTGTTAACTTTTTTTTTCCTAAATCAATTTTTAAAATTCAAAAATAATTAAAATGTTCTCTAATTTAATTCTTAAATTAACTTAAAATCTAATATTATATGTTTGTTGGCATTTCAATGCATATTTAAATTTAAAATTCCTTTAATTTTTGCTCTCATTTTGTTCTTATAATGGTCACTTAATTTGGAATTTTCATATAAAAATAGATAAATATTTTAATACCTACACATAAAAATACAATTTTTACCTAATCCACAAATAAGCACTTTTCATTCGCTTTGAATACATTTACACACACAAATACAGACATACAAAACCTTATCAAACATACTTATACTCTTATTATTCACACTCACTCAACGTATATTTGACATAAGCAGATCACGCATCAAGTCTTCCGGCGCCTGTGGACAACGATGGATTGAAATGTAAGTGCAGTATAAATGTCATTATTCGTTTATTTATTTGAACTCTCTTACACTCAATTACAATTCGGGTTATTTTTGATACGTAACATAATAAAGTAAACATATTGTTTTTTTTTATTACTCATTTGAGATAAAAATTTAAACTTTCAGTAGTAATGAGCGTGGCAATTCTTAGCGAACTATATCTAAACCATTAAGTTACGTATATAATAATAATCCGTCATATATTTTCTTCAAGAACACCTTCCACATTTCATTTGAACTCATAACTTTAAGTTATGGTGTTTTATTATTTGCACAATTTTACAATCTTCAATTGAGTAAACGGACTTTATTAATTTTTATAATGACAGTTTCAAATAAAACTTACTAAATTTACAGTAAATAATTAAACTTCGTTAAGAGGTATATTATATACTTAATCTATTATATATAGTTGTTTAATTATTTTTATTTGTTTCCTATTAATTTAAACTTAATTATTAATAAATCGTTATGTTTATAACATTATTAAAAATGGAATAAACTTTAAGTTTTTTTGTATTAACGAAAGGTGAAGTTGGAAGTATGGGTTAGGTGTATTCTTTTAGTTTATAATTGGGTTGTCAATCAACAGTTCACTTTGACAGCATGGTGGGAGGGTATAGACCGGTGTAGCATATTAGATCTTGAGCTACCCCCCACATTCATCCGATAAAGTTTTCTTTCTATTCTCTCCTTTGTATGGAATCGTAAGTTTTTTTTTTGTTATTCAAAGCTACCTAAATATAAAATTTTCTGCTAGCGATGCATAATTCTGTTTCAAAACTAAGATTCGGGAACTGAACACACCCCATCCGACGAGCACGGCCGAACTAGTAGGTAGCCTGTTCCCATATCAATACCTTAATCACGAAGAATCGTTACAACATACATGTATACATACTACATACATAGAAACATACATACATCCATACATACATATATACATACATACATACATCAATACATCCATACATACATGCATTCATACTACATACATAGAAACATACATACATACATACATACATAATACAAACATACATACATACATACATACATATATACATACATACATATATACATACATACATACATCAATACATCCATACATACATGCATACATACTACATACATAGAAACATACATACATGCATACATACATACATACATACATACATACATACATACATACATACATACATACATACAAACATACATACATACATACATACATACATAAATACATACATACATACATACATCAATACATCCATACATACATACTACATACATAGAAACATACATACATACATACATACATACATACATACATACATACATAAATACATACATACATACATACATACATACATACATATTACTCGGTAAGAAATGATCTACAAAAAGCCATAAAGAAGAGCAAAAAACACAGTTTTGAACAATTGTGTAACGAAGCTGACTCCAACCCCTGGGGCAGCGCGTATAGAGTAGTAATGTCCCGATTGAAGGGAAAAAAATCAGCGCAGTTAACTTGCCCTGTGCTAATAAGTAAAATAGTAGACTCCCTATTCCCACAAAGGGAACAATACACTGGAGATCTATCTAGCCAAAATAAGTCAAGCCCAGAACCAGTCAGCGATGAGGAAATACTAAGACTGTGCTCGAAAATTGGTGACAAAAAGGCCCCAGGGCCAGATTGTATCCCAAACCAGGCATTAAAGACTGCAATTAACACAGCCCCACATCGGTTTGCGAAACTATTTAACGCTTGCTTAGGCAGCTGCGTATTCCCAAATATTTGGAAAAAACAGAAGCTCATCCTGATCCCAAAACCCGGAAAAACTCTAGGAGAACCTGGGTCGTATAGACCAATATGCCTTCTAGACACCGTAGGCAAATGCTTAGAGAGGGTCATTTGCAGTAGGATCCAAAAGGCCATTGACGAAACTGATGGAATCTCACAGATGCAATTCGGTTTCCGGAAGAAAAAATCTACAGTGGATGCTATAAAGCTAGTTGTGGAAACTGCGAAAAACGCCATACAAGGCAAAGGCATAAGAAGAAAGTACTGCGCGATAATAACACTAGACATAAAGAATGCCTTTAACTCAGCGGGATGGAATCATATAATAACATCACTGCGAAGGCTTAATATCCCCGAGTACCTTATAACAATAGTGAATGACTATATTTCGGTAAGGACGCTGTGGTACGAAACGGATTACGGCACAGTATCAACAAATATCACAGCGGGAGTCCCGCAGGGATCAGTTCTTGGTCCACTGCTATGGAACGTTATGTATGACGGAGTGTTCAAGCTAAAGGTGCCCAAGGAGGCAAAGGTCGTGGGCTTCGCGGATGACGTAGCTGTGGTAGTCCAAGCTGGAAATATTGATGAAGTGCAGCTCTATGCAAACGAATCCATCAGAACCGTAAAAACGTGGCTCGAATCCTTAGAGCTACAACTGGCAGAACAGAAGACAGAAGCGGTGTTGATCAGCAGCAAGAGATCCAAAGAAGTTCTACATCTTAAAATTGGAAAGAGCGAAATCATTTCTACGGACGCCATCAAATACCTGGGTGTGATAATCGATAGCAGATTAAATTTTAAAAGGCATACGGACTACTCCTGTGAAAA